>JAWNMR010000493.1:1642500-4042500 GCA_035043845.1 Drosophila picticornis | reverse complement strand
TGCCTCGCAGCATTGTCTAGAAACTTGTTTGGGCCCTAAAAACCTGTTGCTCTTTTGGCAAAAACTACGAATTGCTATTGTGTTTGTTGGCTGCAGTTTTTACTGAATGAATGAATACCACAAATTGTTATATAATTGTTGCTTGAGTCAGTGGGTCACTGACTTTATTGTTTTTGTATTCAAAACCGGTCTTGCACTTGTAGCTAGTAGCGATTTTAATTAGTATTGAACCACAAAACTTGACCACAAAACATAACCTTGAGATGCGTGTTGCATTTTGATTGATTTGACAGCTGCAAACTGCCGCAATGGAACAGCAAACCAACAACATGAACAATAATAATGACAACAACAATGGTTACCTCAATCCCGCCTATGTCGGCTCCACAGTCTCCGTACCGGGTCAATATAAGACGCAAGGTGAAGGTGCTACACCCACAGCCACAACCATTCCCAAGCCAATTTCAAATGGCATAAAAAGCAGCGAGGCCCAAGAGGATTTGGAACAGGGCGAGAGGCGAGCTGCCTGGAATAATGACATTGAGTTTCTCATGTCCTGCATTGCTTTGAGCGTGGGCCTGGGCAACGTTTGGCGATTTCCCTTCATTGCCTTGGAGAATGGCGGTGGCGCCTTTCTGATACCCTATCTCATCGTGCTGGTGTTGGTAGGCAAGCCCGTATACTATCTGGAAATGTTACTGGGACAGTTCTCAAGTCGTGGCAGCGTCAAGGTCTATGATTTTTCTCCCATTATGAGAGGTGAGTGACCAAGCTTAATTTGATTTAAATACAAACATTAAGTATAATTCAAAATAGTTAAAAAAAAAAACAAACCAAAAGCGATTCAAAAATACCAGATGATGCAAATTAAATTTAAGTTCCCAACAATTATCTTAGTATACCAAAATAAGCTTATTTCTCGTATTTTTTTTATATATTTTTTATGCTTAAATATTTATATTTGATAATTTTATTCGAAATATATTTAAGTATATAAGGAAGTACTTGATATGGAGCCAGCAAAAATCAAATTTGTATTCAAAAAAAAACGAGACCAGTAACAAAAAAATAATTATAATAAAAATAGCAATACAATGTTTTTATAAACAAATTCCAGTTTCAACATCCGGTTGCTTAAAATGAAAGTGAACAAGTCACAACATGTGTTCATTTAAATAACCATTCGTACTTCTCTCTCTCGTTTTTTAATTTTGTTGGGCCATATAGGTATTGGCTATGGTCAAGTGCTGGCCACGGGGATTGTTACAACATTTTATGCCACCTTAATGGCGCTCACGCTGCGTTATTTTGTTGAATCATTTTATTCCACATTGCCGTGGGCCTACTGTCGCGAGGAGTGGGGCAGCAGTTGTTTGGATTCGGCACCACAGCGTGAGGACGACACCACCGAGAGTGGCAATCATTCAAACATACGCACCTCCTCAGCGGAGTTTTACTTCAAGTAAGTTAATCAGTTTCATGATAAAGGCCTATCAATGAGACCACTCCTCATCTTCTCTCCTCCTCCAGTAAAATAGTGTTGCACGAGAAGGAAAGCATTGATGATGGCATTGGCTATCCCAGCTGGAGTTTGGCTTTGACTTTGGCGGCCGCCTGGATCATTATAGCCGGCATTATGTTCCGTGGCGTTAAGAGTTCTGGCAGGGCCTCCTATTTCTTGGCGATATTTCCCTATGTGGTAATGTTGATACTCCTAGTCCGCGCGTTGACGCTGCCTGGCGCCCTGGATGGCGTTCTGTATTTTTTGAAGCCACAGTGGCACAAACTGCTCGAGCCGCAGGTTTGGTATGCTGCAGTTACTCAGGTCTTCTTCTCGCTGGCCATTTGCTTTGGCAACATTGTCATGTACTCTTCGTACAATCGTTTTGGCCACAATATATACAGGTAAGAGAAGAGGGCCTAAAATGTCTCCTTAAATCGAATTTTCTAATTTGTTAATTGCTTGTTAATTATGATTTATGATTTATTTTATATTTTTTTCAGCTGATTTTACTAGTTTACTCTTTTACAATTATTATTACTGTTTTTTCTGTTTATTCTATACATTACAGAGATGCGAATATTATTACCACCCTGGACACATTCACATCACTGCTCTCCGGCATCATTATCTTTGGCATCTTGGGCAATCTGGCGTATGAGAATAATACCACAGATATATCGAGTGTAGTCAATGGTGGACCCGGTTTGGCTTTCATCTCGTATCCCGATGCTATAGCAAAGTTTAAGGTGCTGCCACAGGTCTTCTCGGTGCTCTTCTTTCTGATGCTCTTTGTGCTGGGTATTGGCAGCAATGTGGGCATGGTCTCCTGCCTGACCACCGTGCTCAAGGATCAGTTCACAAAGCTCAAACAATGGCAGATTGTATTGCCCATCTCGATTGTGGGATATCTTTTGGGGCTGATGTATATAACACCAGGTGGTCAATTTTTGTTGAATCTATTGGATTTCTATGGCGCCACTTTTGTTGCATTAGTGTTGGCCATCTTTGAACTGTTGGCCATTGGCTGGGTGTATGGTGTTAAGCGCGTCTGTCGCGATGTAGAATTCATGCTGGGCATCAAAACTTCCAAGTATTATCGTATCTGTTGGGCGGTGATAACACCGCTCCTCATGACCAGCATATTGATCTACATGCTGGCACTTTACGAGCCCTTAAAGTACAAGGACTACACATATCAGCCAGGCATTTATGGTAAGCTGAACACATCTCTTGGTACAATAGTAGCTTCCATTAGTTCAATTTCATTTCATTTACAGTCTTTGGCTGGTGTCTGAGCGCCTTTGGTGTCGGTCAGCTAATCTTTTGGGCGATACCAGCCGTGAGGCGGCAACCAGTCGAGCTTAGTCTCTGGCAACGCATAAGTAAAGCCTTTGAGCCGCTACCCGATTGGGGACCCAGCGATCCCAAAACCCTGCAGCGCTATCAACTCTTCATGGAGCAAGCGAATACGGAGACAATGTTCCAGCGCAACGGTATCTGCCACAAAATCTATGACAATATCTTTGGTTAACAATATGCACGAAAAAGCTGTAGATTCGAATACTAGCGAGCGACCCGTTTAATATGTGTTCAAAAGCTAACGGCTACTAACATGTGCTGTTGTACAACACAACCCTTTTTTATAATAAAAAAATCCACGACTTAAGTGCTAAATGTAGTTGCTGCGCCAGTTAGCCTAAAAGAACGCGCCCCCGTTTAACAATCCAGCTAGCGATGTGCTGCAAGTCGGCTATCAAAGATGGAGTTAGAATAGAGTAGCATATAATACAAGCAATGCTTGACGAATTTACGTAAAATTCTTATTAAAAATAAATTATTATAATTTCATATTTATATATATATATTACTATTTATGCAAGTACGTTTTATCTTTCATAAGCTGTTAAATCGAATATATGCTTTATCCTATATCCTGTTAACTATCGTAAATTTCATATTGGCTCACGCGCTCATCTCTAGCTCAAGCAGAGTAAACAGGCCCAACTATAAAAGACAAGACAATTGTAGCCAGTGGCGCTTTACGCACAACCCAAACCCACACCTCCCTTATCCCCCACACACCCCCACACATGCACTGATTATGCCATAAAGGGTAAAAAGTTCTGATTTTATGATTGAAGCAAAAAGTTGCAAGTAGAAAACTGTCGCGAGCATGCATCAGTGTGTGTTTGTGTGTCTGTGTGTGTGTGCTGTAAAACACTTCCACTTCCGTTTCCGTGTAACAGCAGGCGCAAAGTATTCAAGTAATTTGTAAGTAAAAAGAAAGTCCTCTGTGCCTGCTGTGCAGATAAGCACAAATGACGCTTTGTTATTTTGTTTGCTGTTCTGCTGCCAGCGAAATGACAAACGAGCCGCATATAAGCATCACATACAAAAAAAATAAAACCTAAAAGAAACATAACAAAATAATATATAGAAGGCTAATAAATCACGCGGATTGCAGACTACAACACGCATCGGCAAATCTGCTTTCATTAGTCCCAATATATCGAGGCAGGTTGTCAAGCCCGACAACAAGACAAACAGGTGAATCTGGCACTGAAGCACTGTCGACAACTGTTTATTTGTTCTGTTTTTCTATTTTTGGTACACCCTGCAATCATTAGTCATGCGTGGGAAAAGAGTATCATGAAGTTTACATCATTTATGCTACAGGCGATGAAGGACAATTGTATATATTTATTTATACTTTGAAGTAAAAATGTGCGAAAGTGTATAAGAGGCAGAAGAAAGCAGACAGCTGAGTCGATTTAGGAATGTCCTTCTATCTGTATATATATACCCTAGCCGATTTCAGAGACTATAAGAGCCAGATACTTAAAATTTAGATTATAAGTATAAGTATGACACCCTGACATTATTATTTTTGATCACTCATTAATTCTCAGAGAGTGTTGGATTTGGATTTGTACCCAATTTCTAGTAAGAAATAACTTTTAATATCCATAAATGTGTTTAAAGCCCTACTCAACCTGTTTTAAATTCCCCCTTGATGCAATCCTTCAAAACCATCCTAAGAAGACAATAAGTTTAAAGCAGAACTCCATTTTTGTTTGTGTTTGCACTTTAGCTGGTGACAGTAGACCCGTAGACAACTAGAGCAACGATTTCTTTTAGCTTTCAGCTTTCGGCATTTTGGATGTCAAAGTAATGTGGCTGTCAGCTGGTTGACAGGCGAGCTGAGTGCATTTGTCAGCCACTTGTGTACGTGTCTGTTCATGGTCTTGTTCCTGTAATTGCACTGATGAAATGCATTTAAGAGACTATAAGACTGCACTCGCTTATCACACGGCGTATGCGCAACTTCCGCTTTTAGCAATTATCTCTATATCTGTCTCCGTCTGTGTCAGAGCGGAAGTGAATTCACTACGAGTTATTTGTCAAGCCATTGTGTCCAGTTAATGAGTTTTTAATGGGTAAATGTTGAAAACACAACGCTTTGAGCATTTCATTCGAGTAGGTTCTCGAGGGCTTCGTCCTTCTCCCCTCCTCCATCTGCTAACTATGTGTGCTTAATTGCATTGTTTTTCAGTGTAAATCTCGATATAATGACTGCGACCCACATTGCGCATGCTTAATTAAAATATATATTAAATAATCAATGACTGTAAAACACCAATTGTAACAAGCAAAGTCCAAAAAAAAAAACATTATTGAATCACCGTTAATACAATTTGTACTTATTTCAATTTGCATCAATCGATTTAGTGACATTAATATACATTTTACCAGCATAAATCAGATAATAATAATGAATGCACAACATGTTCACATAATTTAAGTGACTCATAAACCATTCTGCAAATCTGCCATTTGATGCGGAAAAACAATTGTAAATTTTACACAATACAGATAAAAATTACATTATATAAAGCAGTACTTTTAATTAACAGCTTGAATGCAAAAAGAATGTTAACGAATTTGTTATTGTTATCTGCTTGAAAGTCATTACAAAAAGCACATAATAACAATTTGCAAAATTATACAAAACATATCGTTCTATAATAAAAATATAAAAATATACTTTCCTATACTATAACCAATCAGTTCTAATGTTTTCCGAATAGTTTAATTCTGATGTCAAAATGTGCTTAAGAGAAATATGGGCTAGATTATGATTTACGTGATGTGAACGCATTATTGAATATATGATTTATAGCCAAGTAATAACAACTTAAAATCATAGCGAGCAGTTTATTGCTCAGAAAATCACTGTACTGCAAAACCATAACAACAACTACACCAACAACAGCAACAACTACAGCTACAATAACAAAAGCCACATCCCGTTGTTGGCCCAAAGGCAAGCATATAAATCAGTCGTCGGGAAATGACAGGACAGGTACGCGCCGTTACCTTTCACGCACATTTCCCCAAAGTAATCAACGCAGTCGCCCCGCCGTTGCAAACAAAGGGCCAAAAAGGAACATAGCCAAAAACGCAGTCGACATTTATCGGATGTGCGCACATTTTTGGGCCAGGTGCTGTGTAGGTTGGCACACCAAAAAAGGCCAGCAGGCAACAAAGTGGGCCAACTTTAATGGGTGCTCGCCAAGTGTTTGTCTATATAGGTATAGGTGTGTGTGAGGTCGACAAGGCTGCTACTTAGGCACACATTAACTTTTGACCTTTTGTTGAGTAAAACGCTTTGTCTGCCAGCATCTCCTCTCACTTCTGCTTACTAAATTGTTGTTATCTTAAGACTAGACACAGCTGCCATTATTTCACATTGTTTATTTTCTTTGTCTTCTTCAGCTGTTTCTTCTACTTCTTCATTTTTAAATTATTTAAATAAATTAGCGCGCATATTTTACTGTGTTCTGTCCGCACAGATTGCAGGTGATTTAATTTGAATAGCATTTAGTTAAAATTTCTTTTTTATTTTTTCGACCCAGCAAGCTCAATATTCAAAATGACAGCCGCGGGATGCATTCGAAAAAAAAGGTAAACGAGAATCACCAAAAACGCATTGTTGTAAAAATTTACTGACAAACTTTATAGGCCACAATTGTGCACGCAGCCAGCTAGACCATAACCATATAAAAACCGAGAAGGTCCTCTCAGGTTTTAGATTACTTTCAACAATCGCCGCAAAAGTGCCATAAATGTGTTTTTAAGACACTTTACAATTTAATGCTAATAACAAAATGTTGAAATCTACATTTCATTCACACAGCATATGCAGAAAAGGTAGAACAGCAGGTTTAAATGCAAAATAATTTTTATTGGGGCATTAAAAATGAGAATTACTTTTCAGAATTCAATTCAGTTAAAGTTTACCTTAAGGCCCATTTTAATTTATTATATCGAAGCAAGTAATTTGAACCATTCGCTTTAAGCGGCCATGCAAATGACAAATAGAAACTAAATTGATTAAGTTAATTTATTTTTTTCTAAAAAATTATTTTGCAAAATTCAACTCGCTTAAAGCTTTGCTTAAATGTATTTAACATGTCATTTAAATTAATTAATTTAAAGTTTTGCCCACAACAAACGTAAATGTATATTTTCTTTTAACCCATTCGCTTTAAACTGCCATCCAAATATCTAACAGAAACTAAATAATTAATTTAAAGGCGATGACAAGGCTGCTCTTGATTTTACACGCTCAAGCGAAGCCGCCAAGTGAAGACAGTTAACAGACCAAAAATGCTAGACATTCGAGGCATTTCATCCAACGTTGCCCCGGCACAAAAAAAGAAAAAGAAAGAGGCAGTCACACAAAACAGAGCCTGCAGTTTGTTATGTCGATGGTCGATGGTTTGAGTTGTTGTCCTGGCATATGAACTACATAGTTTTGCAGCTTTATCTTTTTTCTTCTTCTGCTGCTGCTGTCTGTTTTTATGTGTTTTTATATTTATGATTGTCTGTCAATGTGAGACAGTCAGACAGACAGAAATACGTTCACAGGATGTGGCGTGTCGAGATTGCCACACTCAAGCGATTGTTATTGTTACCCCAAGTGGGCCAACAATTGCACTTCAGCCATCGATTTGTCTGTGTTTTATCCATATAATATATGCATATTATTTTCTAGAGTGAAAATGAAAGCATAAAAATTAAATGCAAGTTTGGAAATCGATAAGATTTTGTTAATTGGCTGCTGTTTTTTGGTTCTATATCTATTTTTGTAAGCTATAATTATTGTTAGGTGAGCACTGCAAATGACAGAGCAGAGGACCAAATGACGACACAAAACCTTGACAACTTTGCAAAAGTTTTATGACAAATTTTTTTTTTTTTTTTTTTTTGCACAAGCCATGTCGTGCCAAGAAACCAAATAGATATTAGGCCAACAGTTGAGAATGGGCTGAAGGCATGGGTTGGTCACAGAAAAGTGGAGTTTGAGTTGAAGCTATGAAAGAGCAGCCGTTGCAAAAACTGACAATGGATGTCTGTCATTCCTGGTGCACAGTGGTTTGATTTCTTACAGACCTTTTTAAAGGCACGAAATCAATGATTCTTCGATTCATTGAAACTTATTGCTAAACTCTGTTCTGTAGAATGTATTCAATGTTATATGAAACTGTCTTTAAATGTGTAGATGTACAAAATCCGATGATGCAGATGAATATCAACTCTGTTTAGTCAGATTCTAAGAGCTACTTTTAACAAAGTTCAAGGTAGAAAAATATATTTTAAATTGTATATATTTTAATTTATTCAAGTATATGCAACTTATCAATCAGCAAACTGAATACAAAATGACAGCATGAAAATTTATACGCTCTTATAGTTAATTTAATACACTAAAAAAGCTCGATTTTAACCTTCTTAGTTGGCTTTTTAATCTCCTCAGTTGTTTGAGCACATACTTAATGTAATACATAGAAATCGGCTGTTCAACGAGGCCAACAACAAATAATATTATAAATGCCAGGCATTACCTGAATAAAATCCAAAATGAATACATTTTTAAGGACTCGCTCGCCTATCAACAAGCACTCAAGCAATTTGCTTTTAATAAGCTCAACGCCCACAGTGCCACCCAATGTGGCAGCTGACACGCTGTGCGTCAGCCACAGAACCGACAGCAGAAGGAGACGAAGGGTGAGACAGACAGGCAAAAAAAGAGAGGTTGAAGAAATGTCTCCGGATGTCGCAGCAATTTTGTGCCTGCTCTATGAGAAGTAAAAAAAAATTAAAAATACATGCAAAGCACAGCAGAATAACTCGGTTAGTTCAAAGTTATGAACTTGTTCAACACGTGTATAGTTGGCGTGAAAAACGCAGTTTGAAAGCAGGCACTCAACTGAGAGCGAGCAAAACTTCAAATGTAGCTGGTTAATTATAGAAAGGAAAATCAAATTATATGCGTCATGCCATAAGCGATTCCAGCCTGAGGCTGTCACTTTGCGGAACGGGGGACGGGTCTGAGTACCCTTTTTTATCGTAGCAAACAACGTCCAAAATAATGCTAGAGCTCAAGTTTTAAGATCTCTTTCAATCTAAATGGCTAAACTTTGTGTCAAGACGAGTTAAATTTATCGTCAGTGCATCTTTCTGGCTGCGAGGCGCACATAAACTTTGGGGCCCCGAAAATTGTTGTTGCCACAGAGAACTATAAAAGCCAAAACAACCACCCCCAAATAAAACTCAGAGCCTCCATAACTATGCCTAGTTATAAGCAAGCAACAAGCACTAGATTTGTGTATGTTCTGTGTTTGTGTGTGTTTATGTTCTGGCTGGGTTTGGGTTTGTCTTCGGGCTTTCTGGCATAATTTCTACTACATAACACATCAGCAACAGAAGCAGCTGAGCAGCAGCAGCAGCATCTGCTGAGGAGGTCTTCAAAAACTGTTGTCTCGCGTCAAAAAGTTACAACAATCAACATTAACATTCATGCGTGCATCAAACCGGAAATGTTTATCACATTTAACCTCAATATGCTCAACATGTCGTATACGCAATGTGCCATATTCTACACGCCCTACAAACTATGAAAAGTTTTTCTACTTCTTATTTTTTTTTATGTATTTTGAAGACTTTTTGTTTTTATTTTTGCACACACTTCTTAATGAACATTTGAGTGTTTTTCTTTGAAACTTAATTTTTAAAGCATTTTTACATAACTATTTTAACTCAAAAAATATACATTTTAAATATAAATATTAGTCTGCATTCTTTATTTTACATATTCCCACCGAAACTGACAATTTGCAGGAGACTCTTTACGCCAAAACCTCAATGGCAAATGTTGTTGCGGTTATTTTTATATACAACAACCTTTGACCTGCGCCGACAGTAAAGCCCACCGACAGCATTATCATCATTAAGAAGAACACCATTCAGCCCCCCATTTTTGTCTTTGTACATTATCTGAACAATTGATTGATGGCTTCGGCTAGTGCCTTATCTCTCTCGCAGGACAACAAGAAACGTATACAAATGAAAATGCGAAATGAAAAGCATCTGTACAGGTAGACGACGAAAACATTTGCCAAAAGAAAATCAACAAAAATCATTTGCTTAAGCTGCAACAACAACAACAACAATAGCACCACGTCACAACCAATAAGCGCCGTTGTCTTTGCCCAGGTACATCAACATGACAGGACATGAAGTACTCCTCCTCCCTACACAGATTTGTAAAGGTATTGTGGAATTATCACAACAGTTGCAGCCGCTGTGAAAAGCTGACAAATAATGATAAAAAAAAAAGATAAGAAGAAATGTTCATTAGCCAACAAAAATAAGCCAAGAAATATAAAAAGATTAAGCGAATGTACTTGACTTTAAGAAATGAACTGCAGCAACTAAAAAATATATAATTAATGACAAAAGCAATCAATTATTGTTAAAGTTGTAAAATGCACGTAAAATAAAACATACAGAATAATAATGATAGCTTCTAAAACAATCTCCAATTTGTATTATTCCTTTATTTATATTCCTTTATTTATGTTAAGCACAATATATAAATAAAATTTATACAAGAGTCCCAATTCGCAGCAATTCATCAAAATTTAAATGAAATGAAAACAAAGTTTTTTTCAATTTGATTGCCAAACGTATAAGGATAACAGCGATAACGTTTTCCAATGGAGTTAACCGAAGGATATACAAACAACAAGGACAGCCAAAAACCAAAAACCAAAAAAACCCCAACCCCAACACCAAAACCCCAAAAACTCAAATACTTAGACCAAAAACAAACAACCGCAAACAACAACAATTTATTATTTTGACATTTCTCAGTGCTCCGCTCTCAGTTCTCAATTTCTCAAGTCAGTGGCAAGTGCCAATATGCAAGTTTGCTTTTACGAACTTAAATAAATAATGAAATTGGTAGGCAAAGTGGGCCAAGGCAGACAGAAAAGAAGTCCGTCTCGAAGGGATTGCTGTTGACCACAGCAGCAAGTTTATTTCCCTGCATGTATGTAGACGAAATAGGTTTGGTTTAGTTGAGTTGCGGCCCGCAAAACAAATCCATCAAGATTTACGCCCTAAAATGGTTTAGATAAAGCCAAAGCAGTCGGAGTCTGACCGTCTCCAAATATTCATCAGTCATTTGCACGTGTATGTTGAGGGGTATGTGGGAAGGGATGAGTACTTGACCAAAGGGACATGTGCGACTTGTCATAGCTGCAAATCAAGAATTTCTCAATCATATATATGAGGTACTCAAAAGTGGCAAACAACTCGATTAGAGTTGAGCTCGTGTTGCGTTTTCTTTCTTGACACGACTTAATATTCGTGAAACGAATTGAGAAACTTGTCGAAGCCGGCCGCATCGGATTTAGCTCCAATATGAACAATCGGTCAAAAGATGAGATTTCCGAACATTTTTATTCACCAAATTATCAGAGACATTTTTCTTAAATTCAGGACGATGTTTTTGTTAGTGTAAGTTACCCAATCTTTCTGGTCTTAATCTTTAAAGCAATAAATTGACAACGTTTATCAAAAAATAAAAAAAGCCTCCTTAAAAGCGGTATGTTGGTTTTGGCTGAACATTTATCATGAAATCAAATATGCTAACCCACTTAAAACGTTCTTCTCAAAGCAAAGCAAGAAAAGGGATCAAAAGAATGACTGACATCATCTCTGGCATAATTTTAGGCGTGCGAGTTTTCGACTTTTGTTTTTTTTGTTTTCAGTTTGTATTTTGTAAATCGAACACGCGTCCAACTCTATTAAGAAGTGCAGCGTTGAACCAGCACGCTCACTACCATTAAAACTAAGGCCGCTTAGGCTCGGCTGGTCTCCTGCTCGACCTTTTTATGGCGTGAACTTAATAAAATATGAAAAACCTTAGCGAAAAACGAGAAGTATAAGTAGAAGCAAAAAAAATCATATAGCAACGCCAGGCACTTGGCAAGTTTATGGAAGAGCTTAGCAAACAAAATTATATTCAATTTCCTTTAATGGCTACCATAAAATAGCAGTCAGCAAAAGTAAAGCCAGAAAAATCCACCCAAAAAAAAAAGGAAAAGGAAAAAAAACCAAATAAATATGAAGGCGTTGCGGCGCAAAGTTGCGAGAAATGTGCCAGATATGCTCCATTCCACTCTTACTTTTTGGGTAGGTAAGCAAATTGTTTGAAGTATTGTTAGTACTTCAGATTGGCTTATGTTTAGATGTATGTTTATAGCAGACGTAGTCGGCTTAGGGCCATAAGCTCAATTAGCCATCAGCAGGACGGTCTAATGAAAAGGCAGCTTCGTATTAAATATAATTTGCCTATTCAAGTGTTATAGTGTTGAAACAAATAGGGTGGAGAAACAGATTTGCATACTAATAACGCCAAAACTCCACACCCAAGTGACATTTCCGGCCTTTTGTTAAATATATATCATATTAGAAATTGATATGCCATTTGCTGACTATTTGCAGGCTTACAAGTTGTAACAGATTATTATCAATGAAGGTTCATGGGTTAACTGAACTCTATACCGTTTGTTGTTGGGTGTGTTAGCGCTTCTCAAGAGCCAATTAACTTGTCAATTGCAATATGGGCGTGTTTTGTGCTTTTCAGAGGAAACTACATGATTATAGTTATAGTTTAGTTGAATGTTGTTCTAATTAATTTAAAAAGTCTATCCCAAAAAATTATTTTGGCATCGGTCGATGTTTCCATAACCATTACTTTGTTAAAATTCAACCGACTTTAAAAAAGATGGTCTTTTTATCATGGTTTGACATCTAGAATAATACTACAATTCACGTTGGATACGTGATGACTTTTTGATTATAATTTTACCTTCACCTTAACACCGCATTTAAATTTGAAAACAAGTTTTAATATTGTTTCCCTTATAATGAACTGTGGGTAGTTTAAAATTTTCCCTTACGTTTTCCTAAAACGGGTCAAAGTTTTCCACTGTCCACCGTTCTTTTTCTTGATAACTTTTAGTTTATTATTACTTACCAGTATTTACTTTTAAGACATCTAAAAAACCAAAAACAAAAAAATCTCACCTTAATTAATTAAGTCACAGCCCTGATATTTCTATAAATTTACAATGAACAATAAATAACTTTTCTCTTAATAAATATCAAAGTACACATAAAGCGTATTAAATAAATGAAAATGTAGAAACTTTTTAAATGTTGTTCGTAAATAAGCTCCTTAGTTTTATTGTTAGCTTTTGCACATATATATTATATATAGATACACACATCTACATAAATACATACATAGATATATCAGAAGTGTCTAACATTTTCTCTTAAGCTGATAATGTCATTGTACGAATAAGCTTGAACTATTAAGTTAATCAGCACTTAACCTGCCACATTTTTTACAGCTCACATGAGAAGACGCACCCAATTTAGTGGCAGCAATTGATGCGTCTAGAGTTGCCACACAACCGACTAAGTGCCTACCATGAAGCTGAAAGTGTCAACATTTTTAGGGTTTCGTCTCCATGCTAAGAGGCAGGCCAGGCATTTCAAGCCAGAGGCAAACAGTTAATACATCAAATTCCAACTTCTTGTCATCGACTTCTATTCTTGACCGGACAATAAAGGGATGAAAAGGGAAGGAAGAAGAACGAAAACGAAGGCAGAGTCATTGACAAGCCGTTTGACATGAAATGAATTGTGAAATTAAACAGTCAGAAGACGAAGGAGCAACATCAGCAGCAGCTCTATTGAAAGGATCTAAGAGTCACACTCTTGGCCAAAAAGGATTATTTTATTGCTTATAAATTGGGTACTGTAATGCCAAAGTAATTTCAAGCTCAATAAACGAATAAGGCAAATTTGAGAAAAAAAACAGATAAAATCGACCCAAAAAGAGGAAGAAACGCATACGAATAATGTAGTTTAGAAATAATAACCGTATTATTTAAAAATAAAAATATGTTAAGTTGCCTTTGGCAATTCGTAAAATTCTTTAAATGCATTCTTCAAAATGAACAACCCAACAACAGACAACAACTTGAAGAGTCTTTGGCATCACACGAGAACTTTTAGGATCTTGTTTGACGTATTTCACTTACCCGCTTCAAGCGTTTAATTGTTATACACTGAGAGAAAAAAACGAGCAGCAGCAGTGTGGCTGTCAATTATCTGCAAATTGCACACAGAAAACTATTCACAAAACAATTCACGCGCGCGCTTTAATCAAAACTTGTACACACACAGACATGCACGTGTCAAGAAAGACACACATACACACAGGCAAATATCAATCAAAAATGGCGCCTACTAAATGCATGAAACACACACAATTTTCTTTTTCGTATTTTTGCGCAATCAATTTAACAGTTAGTTTTGGCATGCAAAAATTGTTTAACACACGCTTTTGCTCCGTTATTCGAAATACCGTTAAGTGGTATAGAGAGCGACGCGCTCGCACGCTTACTCGTTTTGCCTGCCGACGTCGTACTGAAGCGAATTTGTGTGCGACAAGTGCTTAAGAATCGACTCCATCGAATGCATTCCACATGCACATGCGCCGGCGCCATGGGCCGTGTGGATGTCATTTGGAAAACAACCGTTGCACGTTACGTTTCCTGTTTTGTATTATTTGAATGAATGGCTGGCGCTAAAAAACTTTGTAGCGCAAATAACATTTGATTTTGGGTGCCAAGCAAAATACGGGATTTCAATTATGCACACAGCTGTGAAAAACGGGTGGGTGGGGGATGTGGGGGATATGGTGGCCAAAACTAGTCTTTGTTGCTGGCATTTTGAATGCGTCCTATGCTGAAAGCTGCTTCGTCTGCTGCTGCATCTTCTTCTTCTACCACTTCTACTTCATCTGCCATTTCTATTTCTATTTCAAGGTATGCCATTCCTCTGTTGAAGTTGTGTCCATTTTCATGGACAGGGATTTAGTTGCAAGCAAATAAAGTAAACAAAATGCTATTAGCTGCAGGTTTCCAGATGTGCCTGCCACACACTCTGCGTGTATGTGCGTGTTTTGTGTGTGTGCGTGTTTTGTGTGTGTGATTTTGTAAGAGGAACGTAATCTAAGCTTGAGCATTTGCATGTGCTGCTATCACCCTTTTAAAAATCTGCTTTTTAGAATTTAAATCTGTTCTCAGTTGCTAAGCAGAGAATTGGTTATTGATTGCCATATCTACAGTCATTAATACAATTTATATAGTTTTTATACTGTTGCAGAGGCTATTATAATTTTTTAGTGAAGTTTGTAACCAGTTCCCATAAAGTATATACATTCCTGATCAGCATCATTAGTTGATATAGCCAATTTATTTCCGAAACTACGTCCGTCTGTTTGTTTCTATTCTAACTAGCACCTCAGTTTTGAAACTATCTGGATATAGCTTTTGTAAATATCCGTAAACCTCTTTGTTTAAAAAGTAATCCCAGCCAATCTTTAACTATGTGCATATCATGCATATTATTATGCTCCCCACACTTGCACCAAAAATCATAAAGATCGGATTGTTATAAAATATAGCTCCTTTATGACTGCAAAATTATCGACATCGGACTACTATATTACATATTACACTAAACTATAGCATTCATATAAACAATGGGTTAGTTTACTTTTGAAATATTTAGCGATTTCTAGACGTAGGCAAGGGTATACATTCTTCGGCTTGCCTCTGTTAGCCGTTCTTAATTGTTTTTCCTATATTTCCATACTTATAATCTTGATTTCTTAATTTCGACATAAATGTGGCTTAGATTTTAGATTTTCGTATGCAACTGGCATTTAAAACAGAACTTCAGCAAGTCCTGCAATTGTACACACCTTGCTGGCAGGCTGTTCAACGCCCCAACCCCCCTCCCCTCCCCCACACACAACTTCCCCCTTCAACCCTCGCTGTGGAAGTTTCAGGAGTTGCATAGAATGCGTGCAGCAACTGTTGGCTGTCCTAACACAATTTCAATGCACATCCAACCACTCAGCGCACAAACTAATACCGTTCTATGCAAGTATATATGCATTTGCATATATACAGACATATTTAGTTATATTACGTAAAGATGTGTACACTCAGAAGAAATATCCACTATAATTTAGAAAACCGGGTTTGCATCTGTTAAAAATAAGATTAAGAAACTTGTCTAAGAATCATGGTTTGCTTTTCTACTTTTCGGACAGACTTTATGCAAGAAATAAAAGAAATCATACTATTTATTAAGAGAAATATTTTCTTATTGCTAAATTTCAGCGTGGGTTTTTTCTCTGAGTGTATGTAAAGGTGTGTGTGTGTGGGAATGTATTGGCAGATGTGCGACAGTAATAGCCAACGGAAGTAATTGAATTTTGCGCAAACGAGTTAAAGGACGATTGCCGGCAATAGCAGGGCTCAATTTATTTTGTAGCATTGTTGTTGCATGAGGCAAAACGGTTCAAAACGGTTAAGCAGCTGAGCGTAGCTGCTTTAAATGTTGCTTTGATGTTGACATAGGTGGAGGGACGCGGAACAGGGAACTTCTTGAGTCCCCATTGCCAGCAACTTATCAAAGTCGCATCAAGCCATAAATCGCCGGCTACCCAATTGTCACGCTCAGTCAAGGAGCTGCTCAAGCGCCGCTAATTGCCCAGGACACCCAGACAGAGACAGTCGGACAGACAGGCAGACCGACAAGCTAGCCATGGCTATTGATGACACTATCACTATCTTCACAGTGGTCACACGCCGCTTTTTGCCACCCTTCCAAACAAGTGGTCCGAAGCAATAACAGCTACTACAAGTTTTCGTACTGTGGCCGCATCTCAGTTTATTAATGGACTTCGACATTCAGCAGACCCATAAATCACCTGCTAACAAATCAACAACAGACCATCAGCTTTAGCAATGCTTATTCAAACTATAATTTGAACGGTAATTGTGGCCATGAATATAATATTTCAATTGCAATTGCAATTTACTTATTCTATACCCTTGCAAATCAGAATCAACCTGCCAATACTAATCAATTATATTACATATTATAGTCTTTTATATGGGAATTGGATTATCGGATTCACATTTTCAATAAACCCCAATTCAAACTCAAGAAAGTTTTTCACTTTTCAAGTTGTTGCCGTCTAACATTCGTCGACAATTCGACTAGATGTTAAATACCCTGACGCGTTTCAAATAAATTGCAATGGGATCATGTAGCAAAAAGTGCTTTTGCCCGACATATGAGTTTATTGCGTCTCTCGACACGCGCCAGCAGCCAGGTGGTGCTCTGCCATCTCTACATCTTTCTATCTACTATCTATCTTGATTGGCATTGCTCCACACTCATGACCATTCAGCTGACAATTACAACGCATTTTGTTTGGTCTTCAGATGTTCTTTTTTTCTCCCTTTTTTTTTTGTTGCATGAAACTTGCAAGGCTTCACTGAGCTGCTCGCTAATAGCAGCCGCGTGACAAAATGTTTTTGAAATTGGCCAGAGACAAAGTGTGGGCATATAAAGCTGCCCAGCAGCTATGTTACCAATCACGACTGTCATTTTCAAAGTTTAGCCAAATGTAATCGCATTTGAGGCACACACACACTCAACCATTATTATATGGCGATACACTCTTGATAAATACACACACTAATTGCACACACACGCCGCATTAAAGTTTTCGAGATAAAACGCAACGCCGTTGGCCACTCTTTGAGATTAACTCGACGCTTTGCATGATGGGGGGTGTTCCGAGAATCAGAATCGCCAATTTAATGAAGGAGAATAGGTAAATAAACTTTATGAGGATTTTACTTTTGAGGCTGATATCTAAGAGTTTAAAGATATAAGAATCCAGTTATATGAATACATTTTATTTATTCATTTAGTATCACAAGGCAATCGAACCAATTCACAAACTTTACCGAAAACTTTGCACTTCACCTGCAATGTGATTGCATTTTTTTAGATTAGTATTAGACTCAAATTAAATATAAATAGTAAATTGCATATAAATTTAATATAAATAAAAAATGCCAACAGTCACAACTCATTTCACGCAGCACAAACAATTCAAATGAATTTACATATTGAATGAATAAAGATATCAATGAAATTAAAGCACAAACTTATTTTTAATGCTTAAATTGAAGTGAAACAAACTGTTTTTTTTCTGTTTTAATTGAAACATTATTTCATTTACATATAGCAGGAGCAAATATGGTCCAATTGAATGTTGTAGCTTATTTCGAGCAGGCAACTAAATAAATTAAAGTACATTTTAATTGCTGTGAGCAGCTGTGTACATCATATTATATCTGAGCTTTAAAAATAAATGGATCGCTCAGTGATCTGGGTTAATACATTTAAAATCTGATTTTCTTATGGATTAATTAATTAAATAATTTATACTTTTCTTTGCAGCTCATAAACCTAAGGCAGACCTTAGTAATTAAATATTAACAATTTGCAAAAATTAGCTTAAGAAACCCTACTTAGAAAAGTTAAGGCCTTATCTGATTTCCCTTATTCGATCAACAGTTTTAGGGCCCAAGTTAGCCAAGTTTGCAAACAATTTGTAATAACAATTAACTTTAAACGAAACTCAATTCAAAAACTTGAAATTTTACATGGCTATTTTTGGAATACATGCGTGTGTTTTTATGCCACACACCCCTCCTCCTCCCCCTGTCGCGGCCTCATCGCAGGACTAAAATGACCCAAACGGTACTTGCACGCCATTTTGTATGCGGTCGCACGGCGAGCTGGGCGCATGTTTAAACATGATTAATTTGTGTTGATAAACAGTTATTTTAATTAATCGCCAGGTGTCGTTGCCTTCGCGCGCCTTGCGTGATGTTTCTTTCAGTGTATTTTTTGTAACACATTTAATCTTTTGCTCTTTTTTTTTAACAACATTTAAATTTAAATCAAGTGGATTTGTTGTTGTTGTCAGCCTGCATGCGACAGGCAAAAGGCGACTAACTAATTGCTATGACATTTAATCGAGTCGCATAAATTGCAAAAATGCCAAGCAGTGGCTAAGAATGGCAATCATGCATTTATCATTTAAAGCACAAAGTCCAAAGAACTGCTGGACCAAAAAGGACCAAAGGAGCCGAGCCGAGGACAGGTGTAATCAAGAGCCAAAGCGAACTTTATCTGAAATTAAAAATCGCTTTTACATAAATTTTGTCAGCACTTTGCCAATACCAATATACATATACATATACCTATATAAATACATATATATATAGAAATTTATCAAAATATATATAGATGTTTGAGTTCAGTTTTGCATTATATTCTCAATACCAAAAGGAAACTTTGAATGAAAGTCAGTTGCAGCTAACAACAAAATTTGACTATAATTAAAAGCTGAAACTAGTTTTCGCTTAAAACATGTTGGCTCACCAAATAAAACTAAATTAGAGTTGGCAAAGAACTATTGTTTAAATTCGTCGAACTTTTGGCTTCTTTTGTTTGCAAGTTTTGTGTGCCTGAACTTTTCTTTTGAGTTTATTTGTTGACCATGTTTCTGTATTTTGTATTGACGTTTAATTAATAAGCCTGAGGCGCACTAATGGCATGTATTTGCAATAATTTTGTAATCATTTATACTTTTGTTACTTTTATTAACTATAGCTTAAAATTCTCATTTAAATTCAGCTTAAAATTCGCCTCCAGTTTAAGTTTTAAATGAGTAAAGCTGTGCTACACTGTTAGGCTGGCGCCATCTCTGGTTCGTGGACCCAAGCTTTTAATAGCTTTTTCGTTTAGCATAGACACAAACCGGTGTATTAAATGTGTCCAAGGTAAATAACTGAAATTTAAATGAAAGACTTTTAATCCTGGCTGAATAATAATAAAAATAATGTTTATGATAATAATAATAATACTTCAATCTGTTTCTAATGTCTATCAAGTACACTTTATCAGTTTTAATTGAAAAAACACACATTTTCATCTACATAATAAAAACACATTTGTTTGTAATTTATTGTGCAAAAGTTAAAAGTACTTAATCATACATTTCTACATAAAACAGAATATATATATATATTTATATAAATATATATATACTTATTAAAAGCATAGCTCTTTAATTTCAATCAATTATAATAATATATATATATATATATTAAATGCTTCAAAGTAACAAATTCGTATCAAAACATAATTGTCGTTGTTTTTCTTGTTTTTGTGCACAAAACTTCGCATGAAAAGCAACAAAAACAATATTTGAATACCAAAAAAACAATAGGATATATATGAAATCCAAAAATACATTTAGTGTATATTAATTTTTAGCAATCACATTACTGGCACTTGTTACGTTGAAGCAAAATTCCCTTTCAATATTTACTTTTCTTTTCGTATTTTTGATTTTTTTTTTTTTGTTTTTTTTTTTGGAAAACACACAGATGAAATTATTTACTTTTGTTTAGGATAGGGACTTGAGGGCGTTGGAGTTTAGGAGCTCTGGAAGATCTCCATCTTCTACTTGGGACCTAGATGCAGTTTTCCCAGCAGCTGTGTGGCCTGCTGTCCAGCGCTGTCCTGGGCATGAGTGGTCGCATCATGGATATTCTTCTCGAGTCCTTCGCGCTTCTGGTCCACATATTGATTGGCCTCGTGCAACTTCTGATCGACCGCCTGGCTGGTCTGCTTCATGGCTCCATCGATGGCACCCTCGGCCTGCTTCAGCTTCTGATCGGCCACAGATTCGGCGGCCTTAACACTCTTGTTGATTGCCTCGTTGGCCGCCTTCTTGGTCTGATCGACGGCATTGGCAGCGGCACGTTGCGATGCCTCTGCCACATTGGCGGCAGCCTGCTTGGAGTTCTGCACAGCGGTGGCAGCCTGACTCACAGTATGATCAACAGCCTGTTTCGTCTGATTGACGGCGCCGGCAGCACGATTGACGCCCTGATCAATCACCTGGCCAGCCTTCTGAGCCTCGGCAGCAGCCAGAGCAGCAGCATCCTTGGCTGTAAAAATTAAATAAATACGGAAGTGAGGCAAAGTTCTGAGAGTTAACGTTCATATAAAATTTAGCACTTTTATAAATTTCACAAAACTTTACTTTCACTCCAAAACTGAATCTTTTTTAGAAATTCCCTCCCTGCCTTTGGCCCTTTTCTAAACGCTAGATTCACCTCTTTTTAGTGTAGTTAGTTACCTGTGCTTGTAGCCAGTTGCTCGGCCTCCTGTTTGGTCTGCTGCACGGATTGGCCGACCTTCCTGGCCTGCTCCTCGGCCAACTTCTGTGCCTCGACAGATTTGTCGCTGGCCAACTTCTCAGCCTCGTCCTTCTTCTTGCTGAACAGATTGGCGGTCTTGTCGCCAAAGCTCTTCAGGGACGCTGTCGAATAGAAAACAAATGTCCTTTATTAAACTGCAAGGCTTACTTTGGTTAGGGTTTTTAACATTTTGGTTGCTGGCTGGGTAACATTGTGGCTAAGCTTTAGACAGTAAACTGAATGATGTGCGAGACTCCGATTATAATTTATAGTCCGATCTTACGGAGACAAGCTTATAGATCCGATTCGAAAATTATGTAAAATTCCGAGACTTTTGATTAATTGCCGAAACATAAACAAAATGCATCCATCGAGCGTGAACTAATCAGTTTGTAATTAAATGCCATGACTGATTTCTCAACTCGGGGTGACAAATATCACATAATTATATACTATACATATATATATATTATATATATTATGTGTATACTAGTGCGCAATTCGTGGCGCCCAATTTGGATGCGACATCAACAAATTTAAAACGCATTAGATATTATACGTAGTACTGTATGTATGTGTGTCGAAAATCAACAAGTGTGCTGTAATCACAAGTGCATGACTAGCAGATACCCTGTTTAACAAAAGCATGCCAAAATCAAAGTAATAGTAAATGTATATTGCGGAAAGATTCTTGGAGTTGAACTGTTAAAGTGGAGCATGCCAAATTGAATGCATATATGTATAAATATATATTTATATATACATATATATATATATATATATATATATATATTTATTATAGTGTGCATAGTCGACCCTGGCATAGGGTTAGCTCATTGTCGAAGGTCATTACAAGAGTTGACTTTCGCCTGACTAAAACGGTGACTAACTTGGCAACGAGCCCAACCAGTTGTGTGTCCTGCAAAACACGAATGATGTCATTTGCAACTGCGAAGGGTATACAATCAATATCAATAATATACAACACACAGGTCTGACTGAGACAGAGTTTTTTTTACGACTTTTACTACGTTTTCCAATCAGAACAGAACAATTCTATGCCAGAGAAATACCAGTCATTAAATTGTCGACAGACTTACACAACTGCAAGATATTTGTATTTAAATATATTACAAGGTAAAGAAAAGCAGAAACAAATGAAAGACTCTCTAATTTATTTAAATTATGTACTCAGACTAAAGATGCTTATAATTTGTAATCTAAACGTAGAAGATTATCTATAATGCGGCTGGCATGGCATATCTTAAGTATGCTGTGTAAATTCTCCACTTAATTTCTTCGAGTGTAGCTATTGTTGCCCTTCCGCTCCCCAGTCACGCGTACAATCAAGTGTTCAATTAAATGCATAACCCCAAACCTGACCCACAAACCCAGCGAGCGGTGCCAGTCAGACTGACCGACCAAATTGGACAAGAGCAGAGCAGCGCCTCAAGTCTTGTTCCGCAATCTTCCGGAACGATGGAACTCAATGGAGTCATGCTGGCGGCAAGCTAATTGAATTAAGTCTGGACACTTGGGAATACCTCATTGGTGTACACATTCACCTCAGTGGTATTCCCAAGTGATAAGGTGCCAAGTTGGTCATGGCTAATGGATTTGAAGATTGCACGCAAGGAGAGCGTAAGATTAAAGAAAAGGGGAATTGAACCATTTCATAACTGCAAATAGAATTTACTTAATTATATTATTTTTAAAAATAATAAAATTTTTTAAGCACTCAAAGAAAAAAGCTAAGCTAAAATATAAAAGCGAGTAAATTTCATATAGAAGATATATATTTTCCAAAAATAGAATACCATGTTTTTGAAACTGTCGATTAAGAGCCTTTCTAATTTTAGGACAAATATTTTCTTGTATTCTTTCTAATATTAAGGCGATTTGCTTAATTTGCTGAGTGTATAAAATATACGACATACAAGTGAATTTACACGAAATTTGCCAAGTTTAGCTCTTTTGAGCTGTGGGTTCGATGAGGTCAGATCGATTAAAAGACACTCAAACTGGTCAGCAGCTATACGAAAAACGTACTAATCAAGGTACAGAGTAATATATATTTAATGCTACCCACTTGGAGGCACTCTACACAGTATTCAAAAGAATAACAACAATTATAACTTAATAAAAATGAAGAGCGTCGGAAGCAGAGTCGCTGCCACATAGCTGCATTCCCATAAAGTGACGTGTGCGTTCACTCAAATAGAAACATTGTGCCATTAACAGCCACAGCCACACACAGCCACACACAGCCGCACACAACCCGCTCGATCCGGCAATTTTCGAGCTATATACCACTATTCTAAATGGCATACCAAGCGAACTCGGTGTGCATATAAAGTAAACAATGCGCAAATATTTGAATAATTTACAGTATGTGATGTCATAATGGCAGCCAGCATGCTATTTTATATGAATAGTTTTTCAGCCAACTTGTTCACGCTTTCTTCTTGCCGCAGTTGGAAATCAAGTGTTTATCCATTTACTAAAACTTATGTCTTATCTTAAATTTAGAACTTATATTTTGGAGCAAAAAGCTAGAAAACTACAGATGATTATTTTTGGTTAGCATTTTTTGTTTTTGCCCAATTCTTAATTAGCGTTTTGATCAGAACGCAAGAATTTAGATGAATTTAAGTGATTTTATATCTGATTGTTTTGATTGTTTCGAGAAGCTGACTTGGTTGCAACTCGATAGCACTTTTCAGCACTTGAAATAAAGCGACACGCGTAGCCAAAAAATTTACAAATATTAAGTGTGCAAATATTTATTGTTAACAAAAAGAAAGTTTATCAATGTTTTTCAAACAAATAGAGAAAATGCTACCAGCAAAGAGTAGCATCTGAGGTGAGAGAGAGAGTCTGTGAACATTAAGAAATGAGTATCGGTTAGAATAATAGTTTGGTAAACATGAAATAAATTGAATGCGATGTTTCACAACAAATTGAAATTGTATATAAACAACAATGAATTTTCATCTAGCATGCAGTACAGTAGAGTATAAATAGAATGGAAAGCATGTGGTGAGCACAGCCAGAAGAAATACTTAGCCGCCCCATTAAAATACCAAATTCGAGACTCATGTTCATATTTCAGAGCAATCAAGTGGCTTTCTTACCATTTGCGTAATAGTACGACGCAGATTGTCAGATACACATATCTATATATATATTTATCTATATATATATATATGTGTATGTTTATATTTCTGTATGCTAGCTGGCTGTGGCATGCTGTGGTCAATAATAAAGCAAAACAAAAAACCGGCTAGAATGCCATAACATGGCCATAAAGTAACACAATAAGCCACAGAGCTAGAGCCACAGAGAAGCAGACAATCGCAGAGAGACTCACAGCTGTTGATGTTGTCTTTAGACTCTCATCTATATATGCATAGACTTATACACATCAACACACACATATAAATATATATATGTATAGATATATAAATATATAGATAATGCGCAGAAGCGCTTAACGCAAAAAAAAAACACATAGGTAGAAAAATAAGTAAAACCTGTACTCAAGACCAACTGAACTCAAGCGCAACAAACGAGTATGTGTATTGTATCTCCATACAACTACAGATACATATGTATCTTTTATAGTTGTGTAGTTGTATGGGTGTTTTTTTTTTTCGTTCGTTTCGTTTTTCGTCGTTCTATGAGTAAGCCGCCAGCCAGTTTGGGTCACAACAAAACTCACGTTCCACACACAAGCTTTTCTGAGACCCTAAACAACAAAAACGCCGGCTATTCTCAGCACTCATTTTAGTTACGAATCGATGAACCGCTTCAGATGCTGCTGCTGCTGTTGCTGCTGATGATGTCATATCTGTATCTACATGTAGAGTGGAGCATACGTCGTGTGGACTGACACAAAGAATCGTGCTGAGAGCAATTCGAACGCCCAACTAATTTGTTTAGCTTGAAGTTAACTCATTGTCGAAGGTCAATACCAAAGACAAATTACGACTGACTTTTCACTGTTGACTGTTGACTGTTGGCTGTTGAGTGTTGCCTGGCTAAAACGACGACCAACTTGGCAACGAGCCCAACGACTATGGTGTGTCCTGTAAAAGGCGAATGATGTCATTTGCAACAGCCAAGGGTAAATCAATAGTTATACAACTCGCTGCGCTAACTGAGACAGAGCTTTTATACGACTTTACGGTAGGCGAAGGGTTTCCAATCAGATCAAAACACTTCTATGACAGAGAATAACAAGTCCGACTTACACAGCTTGCTTGATAAATGGAGAAGGGAATTAAGTTCGTTCGACTACACAAAAAAAAATGCACAATAATAAATCGAATATTCAATTTGTAGAACACCTTTAGAGATCTTGAAGAAATTTTTTTATTTAGAAAATGTATCTGATAAAGGCCGCTGGCTTCTTTTATTATTATTCTATTCTTATTCTTTATTTTCTAGTTTCATTAGAATGATTCTTTGTTGCGCAGCTTTCTACGCTTTAAGTATTAAAAGCAGCTACCCACAAACAAATTATTGCAGAACGGACAAAATGCAAATGAATAGATTTGCTTCATACTGTGAAATGTACATAAAAAATCTATTTAGATAATATTTAAGTTTGTTGCAGAGAGGCACCTAGAAGAATTTACAATAGCTTATCGGAGAATACTGTTAGTTTTCAGTTTGGGAGGAATCGAAGTCATGGAGTAACTCCAGCTCCATTTGGAGGAGGCAAAACATCAGCGACAGTTTCAGAAATTCCACTTAAAAGAGGAGTCACTTCTGCACCTGTCGAAGATGAAGATGAAGGTGAAATCTATCCACTGCCAGCTCCTTACGAACAGCTATTATCAAGTCTAGCAACAGAAATCCGAAATATGATCAGAAGGTGCAGCAGCATTCAAACAAGCAACACCAGCTGATGCTGATCCCGGCGGACACAGCCAGAGAAACGATACCAAGTAAAAATAAGATTACAGCTAATGAAGCAATCCCAAAACCAAATGAGTTTTTATAATCGAATTTCCGATGCACAAATAAAACGCCACTGATCACGCTTGGCAGCTGTACAAATAAGACAATTTTATAATGTCAAATTACTATTAGATGGGGTGTGGTTGTTGTTCTTGTTATTGTTGTGGTTGTTGTTGTTGGTGCTGTTGTTGGTTTTGGTTGATGTGGTTCTTGTTGTTGCCGTTTATGGTGTTGGGGGCATAAGGAAATGTTCTGTCTACTGAGCTACTGATAGTGAGAATGCATGCTATTTATAGTGTTGAGAACAAAAATTAAATATATTTGTACACTTAAAAAAATTGTACTTGTAGACAGGATGGAGTATAAAGATTTGCTTAATGAGTATGTTTTCATATAAAAAAACAACTAGCTAAAATTGTAGCTCAAATTATTTGTACAATATTTTCGTTAATCGAAAACAATTTGATATGTTTTAGAATGTTGTTTGAAGTGTAGCTACTTTGTGAAATTGCTATAAGATTTGTAAGATATTTGCTTATATTTACAAAATACAACGATTTTACTTACATTTCGAAGCATCTGTTTGCATTAAGTTCAAAACAGAGAACATACATATGTAAATTTAAAAGATATATATATATATATATTCATCATATTGTCTAAGGGAAAATATCATGAAATTTACGCTGCACTCTTTTCGAATTTATTTCCCAAAACAGAAAATGAGAAGAACCCAAAAGAAAAGTAAAGAAAAGAAAAGAAAAACTGACAGTGAAGAATTTTTAGTAACGGAAATAGAGTCATTTATTTTTAGGGGCAAGTGAGTGAACGTAAGATGTACGCACTCTAAACTACATCAAAGACCGAATATAAATTTTCTAAAATTTAACATAAACAAAATAATTAGCAAAAATTTTTTGTCAAACTTTTTTTTTCGATGAACACACAACACACAAGCCAATAATGACAAAATTGAAAAAAAGAAACATAAATTTGTGAAAAAGTATCAAAAATATGTGTTTAGATTTATACTAGAAGTATTTTATGAGATACAGCTCTAATTCAAATACATATACATATACATTGTATGTATGTATGTATGTATGGATTGATGCATAGTCATCTCATCATATTGGGTGTGGGTCGTGTGTTGAGAAGAACAACTGTTAGTTCTGTATATATATCTATATGTATATATATATATATATATATTTAGGTATATACATATATCTATATACGCAGAGGCAGTCGACTACTGCGCCATAATTGGCTGACACTGTCGTATCATCATCGTCATCGTCTATGTATATCATCATCATCTTCATCATCATGATTGTCAAGCGCTTTATAAGTAATTGTAACAGTAACAGACA
Source organism: Drosophila picticornis (assembly GCA_035043845.1). Classification (NCBI taxonomy): domain Eukaryota; kingdom Metazoa; phylum Arthropoda; class Insecta; order Diptera; family Drosophilidae; genus Drosophila; species Drosophila picticornis. The sequence continues at coordinate 4,015,075 of JAWNMR010000493.1, read as the reverse complement.
ATTAAGTTTGTCTACTTATTGCCACCACTACTCCTTTCCATTCTTTTTCCATTTCTTTTTTTCTGACGATGATGTAATTCTATAAAAATCCTGCACAATGCAGTCATAGGTTGTGTTGTATTGACAAAAAAATACCCACACGCTCCTCACATTTAATTTAAATTCTTCAAAATTTGTTCGATTTTAGTTGTTGATGCGCACATTCCACACTTTGCATATTTAATTAGGCTATACAATACCGTATATGGAAATTGTCTCTTAATTTTCTAATTCGAAATGAAACTTTCACAAAAAAAACAGCTGGAACTACGTGTCTTTTTTACCTGTAAATGAGCTGAACATGTTGATTTGAATTTGTTGATTATTCTTGTAATTAACAATTGAACTGGATAACGTTCAATTAAACTTTGAATTTAAATTTGAATTTGGAGTTGGATTTATAGATTTGGAGTTAGCTAATTTCAGTACGTAGCGCGTTTATTTTTCAAACGTTCCGACAGCGTCGACGGCACAAAAACGAATAAAGTCCAAACGAAAGAGTCTGCTTGGAAAATGTTATTGTTTGTGCTGCTGCTGGTTCTGTCGCCTTATTGTGGATCGTGTGTTAACTGCACTCAAGCGTTAAATGCTCTCGGCGTTGCCAGCTGCGCAAAAATAGATTGAGCGCGCTTGCAGGCGTTTGCTTGGCATTTGTCAGTTACTGCCGAGTGTTGCCAGATGGGTGTATTTAAATTGTTTGAAATTACTCGCAGAATTTAACGTAGCGTAGAGAATATGAAAAGCCTTGTCTAAAAATGGTTTTCGATTTTGTCCGGTGGGATTTGTGCTTATTTTACACTATTAGTTTAGCGATCGCGTTATAAGCAAATTACATATTGCTAACGGCTACGGTAGTCGTGCTATAATTTTTATTGCATACTTTGCGGGATTATTGGAAAATTTCATTGCTTGTTTAATGTTGCATACTTTTATGCGCGCGATTCGAGGACTGCCTTAAAGCGATTTGCGCTAGAGTCGCAAGAGTCCATCAAAGTGTATTCAATGGAAACATTAACTTCTCAAACTTCATCGGAGGTCGAATGGATTTAAGTCAAATTCACAAAATTCTTGTCTTCTCTAAATCGAATAAATTTAGATTGCTTGTAAATATAGTACATAAAAAGTCTTTTTTATTTTAAACACTAAAGATTAATAAGTGTATATGTATGTATGACTATCTATTATTATATATATATATATATATTGCTTAAATAGTCAGCCTAACTACTTAACACAATAGTCTTTGCGCTGCTGTCGAATGACTGCATTCAATTTGAGGCACTGTTGCCGCAGCTGATCATTGTCAGTCTTTAGCACCTCAATGGTCTCCTCCTGCCGATGGATAGTCTGATGTACCCTGCATAAAGGAATTAAGAAATTGATTAACTATGAGAGTAAATATTAAAAAAAAAAACAGACTACCGTTTCTGAAGCTGATCCATTTCCTGTTTGTGTCGCTCGTTGAGCAAACCCAACTCATTTTGTATGTCTGCATTGAGATTGTCGCGTAGTTTATCGCGCTCGTTGATGAAGTCGCCGCACATCTTCTTGCTGTGATTGAGCTCCAGCTGGAGCTGTTGCACCTCCGCCTGGCCATTGCGCACTTGGGCGTCCGCCTCGGCCAACTTGCCGCGAATCTCTGCATACTTTTCCCGCAGCGATTTTTCAACATTCTCCGCCACAGTTAAATCCTTTTCGTACTTCTCCTTGAGGCGCCTATTTAGGAATTTGATTGTGTTAAAATCGATTTATGTTTATTATATTTTAGCTACTTACATCATTTTTTGTTCGTGCTCCTCGCTGCTCTGCAGGGCATCCGCCTCCATGCGGACAACGAGCTCATCCAGCTGGCGATCGCGTTCCATGCGATAATGTTGCCTGATGGCATTCTCCTTCTCCGCCTGGTTGAGCTTCATCTTGTTCTCGTACTCCGTTTTCCAGAGCTCGAAATCGGCCAGATATTGCTGTTCGACTGTGTTGATGCGATTCTGATACTTCTCCTCCTGCTTGGCCATCTTCTCCTGCATCTCGAATTTGGCCTGCTCCAGTTCGCTGTCCTGTTCCCGCTGCGCCTCCTGTCGCTTGGCCAGATGATCGCTCTCCTTTTGCCGCAGCTCCGACTGGAGACGCTCGCGTTCCGCGGCAAAATCATCGGCTAGTTTCTGTCGCAGTTCCGCCTGCGTTTTCTGCTCCTCCTCCAGCTGACGTTCAAGTCGCTCTCGGATTGCTGTGCGCTCCTTCTCAATGATCGCCTCACGATCCTGAGCACAACTCTCACGAATGCCGTTCTCAATCTGCTCGTGCTTCACGCGCGCCTCCTCCAGTGCGTCCAGCAGTTGCATCTGATGCGAACGCTTCAGTTCCGTCACCTCACGCTGATGATCGCAGTTCATCCTATTGATCTCCGCCTCCAGACCCTTAACGGTCAGCTCCTGTAAAGGAAACTAGTTAGAGATAGAGCCATCGATTTCTGGCCACGCCTCCAGTGTACCTTAATTTTCTTGGTATTCTCGCGCACCCAACGCTCCCGCCTGATTTTCTCGCCCGCCATCGTCGTCTCCTTGGTGCGCGTCAGCTCCGTCTCCAGGCGATGCTCCCACGCCTGATTCTGGCTCTCCAGGCGTCGCGTGAGCGCTGCTACCTTCTCACACAGCGAACCCTTATCCTTGAGCAGCTGCTCAATGAAGCCCTGATGCCGGGTGACCACCTCCTCGTAGTGTTTCTTCTGATCCCGCATTTTGCTCGCATTATTCGATTTCTCGGCGCGCAGCGACTTCTGTTTCTCACTGCGCAGCTGGACAACATGCTCCTTGGAGAGATGAATGGCATTCGCCAGCTCATTCGCTCGGAGACTGAGAGCAATGACACGACGCGCCAACTGATGATTGGGCAGCATCAGCAGCTCCGAGAGTCTAGTCAGCAGGAGAAATAAGCAGGATTAAGCACCATATAAGTAATCTTTAAGTAGAGTATAATTTGGCTCACTTGGGCACCTCATCGGTAATATCCGGCTCGACGACAAACTCCACCTCGGAGCGATTACTGTCTGGCATGGAGCGTCGTGTCTCCATCAGCGTTTTGTCACAGCTGCTCTCCACATTATTCAAATAAGCTAATATGTCTCTGGAAAATATATATGAAAATACTTTAAATTTGAATAGAAAAATAATGTGAATAACAAAAATCCTACTAAAACCCCAAATCGGGCCTTAAGTATATCAGTCAAAGTTGCAGTTATCTGTTTAGTTAACTTTAAGGGGATCTGTAAAAGTTGCAGTAATCTGCTCAGTTTGATTTTAGTGGTTATCAGTTATCTGGGAAAAGAATTAGTCTAAAATATATAAGACTACTATAAACATTTGATACTTCTAATAATACTCTCAACTCACTTGTACTTATCCCCACTTTCTGTTGCCCTATCGCCATTTTGGCTAGTTGTTTCCGCTGTCTCGGAACGTGAATCCAATTTTAGATTCAGCTCGCTGGGCAAACGCTCCGCAAAATTGTCTGCAAAATGTTCATTTATTGATTCTATATAAAACCAACAAGGCTGAAGCTACTTTACCTCGCTTCTTGTCCTCCTCGATCTCCTTGATGACGGACACAATCTCATCGTAGGTGGAGCCCCTCGAGTCCGATAGCTGCGAGGCGCTATCATTGCCTTCGTCGAGCTCATCCAATCCCTGTTTGTGCAGCTCCTCAAACTGAGCCAGCGCCTGCTTCTGCTCCTGCATACTCATCCAGCTATCGACCTTGTCCAGATTATATTCACTCAATTTGCGCTCCTCCCGCAGGCTGCCAACGCTCACAGCCTTCTTCAGTTTACCAGCTGTTATTGTTGTTGCAGCTGAGGTTTTTGACAGAAATTTCGACTTGTTTGGATTGCGACTGGCTGGCTCAGCACTCGCAGGCTTAACATTCTCCTTTTTCTTGCCCACAAATGGGGGCGTGGCAGCGATTTTTAAATAGTTATTAATGACAGCATCCGAGCTACTGCTATTGCCATAACTCCGACGATCATCCTGAACAACGGGCAGAAAATTGTTTTCCGCCCCAAAGTTACGTTGTGCCACCGTGCGATAGGTGGCGCCAGTGCTGCTCTGAACCGAACCATTATTATTATTTTGAGTTGTGCTCAGATTCTTTTCGGATAGATTGTTTTGCTTGTCCCTGGCTTGTGCAGCATATTTATCTAGATAATTGGGCAGTTCTATGTTGTTCAAGGGTTCCTTGGGCAATTTGTCCACAGCCTGTTTGTACTCCCTGATGACATTCAATTCGGGTGTTGGCAAGGGAAGCTCCAATTTGGTTTTGGATTCGGCAAAACGACAACTGGGCGCATCACAGGCACATTTGGGATCTGTGGCCGGCTCATTGGTGCTGGCCGTGGAGGAGGATCTCGTGCTGCACGTGCAATTCTCCGACGGACACTTGGGATACTCATATGTCTCGGCCAGCACCTCAACGCCGCCAGCTGCTGGTGAGCCAAAGTGAACGGATTTCTTTTGTGCACTTGTATCGCTGGAATCTACTTTGTTGCCATTGCCATAGCCAAAGCTGGGCAACGTAAGCGGACCCGGCGCCGAGATGCTGTTTCGCATCTCCTGCTTGTCATTGTCACAATCGCTGGAGTCCGCATCGGGACCGAGCATTGTGCTCGGCTTGCTGAAGGACACGCGGCCCGGCAGATCCGGCTTGGCGCTCTTCGCCAACAGCGCCGCATTACTCAGACTCGCCTGGCCACCACTGGACCAGTTGGAGCTGGAAGCATAGGATTTGGTTTTGTCGCCGGCACCGTTCGGCATGCTAACCAGAAAACGTTCCAGCTGCTCGCCCTCGCTGCTGTGCGGCGACTTCTGGGAGCAGTCCGACTGATCGTCGGTGGAAGAATTACAGGCGCTGCGGCACAGCCAGCTGCGCTTGATGGGCTCCTCCAGCAGCGACTTCAACAGATCCGTGGAAGATAATTGGCGCTGAAAGGGCGCAAATAGAATTACTTGCAGTAGCCGTTACTTCAGTGTGGAAGGCCAATAATCTTGCAACCCTATTTTCCATTCGCAAGTGCGGATTTTCAAAGATATCACAAGCGTAGTACTTATGAAAAAGTGTTACATGACTACACTCAGAAAAACAATCGTCTTTAACAATCAACTCTAATATAAAAGCCTAGTCAATAAATTTCATTACCTGATTAATTTTAATTTTTTCTTTTAATTATTTCTACAAACGCGAAATACATTCTCGAACTCAGGCTGATTTCTTTTCTGAGTGTAATATATTATCCACTAAAAAAAATAGTGCTTCAAATTCGCTGTACTCACGTTTTTGCTATGTCGCAGCTCCTTTTCGCCAAAATAGACGCTCAGTTTGCGTCCAAACTTGGGATCCGCCGACTGTGGTCGTCCCAGGAACGGCGAGGAGCGACTGCGCTGCTGCAGAAAGTTAGCGGAACGCGGTCGAAAATGCGGCGTAGGATTGTGGAGTGTGGTCAACGAGCGACTACTGTATTTGGCCTTCGATTTCTGTCGTGTGGCGAGGTTTATCTAGTTACGAGCAGAGTAGCGAGTCAAATGGATAATACTCCCAGCGAGAGACAGAAAGAGAGAGTGTCCTGGACTTGAACCTACCTGCGAGCCCCGAAGACATAAATCCATAATAGCCACAAAAAACAAAATTGAAATGAAATGTAGTTCGCTCAGTTTTCACTTTTCAATCGGAAAGAGAGTTTTCATTTTCGAAGCCACACTGACAACGACGCCACAGCCAACTGATTCTGAATGTGAACATGGTCGGGTCGGGTCGGGTTTGTTTTGGCCAAAACCAAAATAAAACCCGCCCCTGGCTCAAATATCGATTAAACGCACATTGCGACCCGGGGACAATAGCAGATGTGTTCACAATGTTGGTCAGCAAGTGCAACCCCCTAAAAGGTACCTGGACACAGGACGTGGACATGGTTGCCATGGCTAACGTCACGCTCACCCAAGCACCACCCAATTATATATTTTTGTCTATATATACCTATATCACAGGTGCAAACTTTTTAAAAACTTGATGACATTTATAAATAATAAAAATGTGAAGATTATGACCACACCTCCGCCATCAATCAAAACCAATGAAATGCAGAACTTGGTAACGTGCCAAAGCCAATGTGGTAAATTCATTATTTCATTTGAACGGATTGTCATAATTAAAACTGATACCAAGGACAGCAACAGCTGATTTGCCAGACAAAGGTCAAAGTACAATCGGATAGAGATTTCACTAAAACTACTTTTTTTATTGAGTCATGATCTTAAAAATCATTAAAAAAGCGCTTTTCAATATCAACGGTGAATAGCAAACTTTTGTCCTATCCAATTTTGTATGACAGATAAACTTTTTAAGAAAAATTTAGTTCTAAATTATGAAAATCTATCAAAAATATGACTGTGAAAATCTGTTTCTCTATGATTGAATTTTTAGGAATGAATTTCAAGCTGAAATAGCGATTCCAACTTTGAACGCAGCTTAGTTCATAAGAAAAAACCATTATCAAAAAGTTGAAGTTTTTAGAAATTTGATCACTTTTGACAAAGTTTTTACATTAATTTTAAATCAGAAATCATGTTTCTAACTACAAATTTAGCATTAGATTAGGTCATCTGTTAAAAAAAAACAATTGTTTTTATTTTATTAATAATAATTTATTTAAATAAAGCAAATTGTTTGAAGTAAACATAGTTAAGTGCAGCTGGTCGTCAAACACACAAACTTCAAGTTTGGCGACAGCCTCAACAGTTGGCGCATGCTGTGTGTGTGTTGTGTGTATGGGTGTGTGTGTGTGTGTGTGTGTGTGTAGGATACTGACTGATTGCGCAAAGCATAAAATTAAATTTGGCAACATTTCTCATAATGAACTTAGTGGCTAACACAAAATACACAATACATAGTTGAATGGTTTTTATATCTTTTCTCATATTTCCTTTGATTAATAACAAATTGCACTAAAACGCCCCCAAGCGGACGGCAGCGGCACTTAATCCGCCCGGAGGACAGGCGTGACGAGGAGTTCACCATTTTGTCCATCGTTCTGGATGTCAAACTTGAGTTTGCTCAACTCCTGCAGCTGGGCATCCGCCGGCGACGCTGGCGTCACATCCTTAAGGACCTGCACCTTATCCGGATAGTTATTCTCACCGCCACCCAACTCCTGGGAGAAACTGACAACGGTCTTCGGCTCATAGTTGACACCGAGAGCGCCACTGGGATCGGGTGTGGCTACACTAGGCACATCGCCGCTGTGTCCATTTGTATGCGATATGGTTATCGATGCCTCTTCTATTGCCTGATTGCTGCTGCTGCTTGCTGGAGTTGGATTTGGATTTGGATTTGGAGTAACTACTTCCACTTTAGCTTCTACTGCGGCGGGCGTGACTTTGTCGTGTTGCTCCTGCTCGGCCACTGGCTCATCCGCCTCCTCCTCACCTGCTACAGCCTTGTTGACCTCTTCAATGGCCTTAGCTACATCCTCGGCCGCCACATCGTGCTGCTCCTGTGCATGACCATTGGTTATGGGTTGCTCCTGCTTAGTCTGCTCCTGCTCCTTTTCCTGCTTCAACTTTTCCTCCTGCTGTTTCAGTTGCTCCTTCTGCTCCAGCTCCTTCTGCGCCTGCTCCTTTTGCTCCTTCTCCTTCTGCTCTTGCTCCAGCTTCTGCTGCTCCTCCCTCTGCTGCTCCTCCTCCACCTTCTCCTTCTGCTGCTGCTCGCTGTGACCATTGCTAAGCTGCTCCACGCTATGTCCATTCTGCACCAGCTGCTGCTGCTGCTGCTGCTGCTCCTCCTCCTCAATCTTCGCTGACACCAGCGGCATTTCCAATGCTGGCACTATAGCCGGACTGGCCATTGTCTCCACAAAACTGGTGCGATTCGGTGAATCCGGTGAGATCATGACATGCGTAAAATAGCCACTGCGACGATTCTCAAAGTCCAGCACATTCTCCTTGGCCAGACGCTCCTGAATGCGTCGCTGTCGCCGTATAAACTCCGGCACATTGTCATCCGACTCGGCATCCGTTGACAGCGATGCCAATGGCTCCGCTGGCTGTGCACGTCGCAGCACCACCTTGGCGGCCTCATTGGACTCCGAGCTGACATTGCTATTGCCGTTGGCTAGCAAAGGTGAGGGCTTGAAGACGCCATTGAACTTGGTGCCGACCACAAATTTATTATTGTTGGCGCACTTGTAGGGATTGTAATTGTTGTTGGCTATCGCTTGTGGTGACAATGGATTCACATTGCTGTTGTCTTCCTCGGCTTTGGGTGAGTTACGTGTGGCAATTGTAAAGTTCGGTTTGCCATGACTGATCAACAGTTTGGTTGCCGGCGAGGGGCTCTTATCGCTGAGGGGCGAAGGCAAACCGCTGCGGATTTGTATGCTCGGCTTGTTGATGGTATCGGCCATGTTAACAGCTCCCTGTGCAGATGTGTGTGCGTGTGTGTGTGTGTGTGTGTGTGTATGAGAGAGTGTTGAGTTTGTGATTTGTATCTTAAACGCGCTTTTACTTTCCGTTCGCCACTAACGGTGCTTCTCTTCTGTTTAGCTGTAAATAAATATAGCAGATGTTGCCAAAAACACAAAAAAAATGAACAAAAAATTAGTCAAATGCAAATTTTGGTGCGTTTTTTTTTTTATTTTAGCCAAATCATAATCAAGCTAAATTAAGCGGTGAAAACTCAGCCAGAAATCAAATTTTGAAATTGGTCAAACGGAAATTATTATTGATTTTTTATTTTTTGATTATAGATCTACTGAATTGCGTTGAACTGCTTTCTTTAAACTATTCCGTCTTATAACTCTTATATTTCTTTTTTAGATCTACTATCGCCACGGGCACATTTAAATGTGAATCATCCTCAATAGATTTGATAAGCCTCACTTCGGGCAGCAATTATCCATCGTTTGTTGAGGGTCTGTTTTTTTCGACTTTTTTTATTCTTAATCAGCACTTGAATTAAATTCCCAATTCTTTGCTATTATATTGATAATCCCAGGCATTTTTCAAATCATAAATAAGCAAATTAAAGCTGCAACTGATTTATAAGTTATTGGTTATAAAATGGGAAATCCTTAATAAAATGGCACAAAGTCCACCAAATAAATTTAGGGGTGCTTTAAACTGCCAATTTCAAACGAATTTCTAACATTTTAAATGATCCCAATAAATAGTGAGTTTATACGGATATTAACCTGTATTAACCTGTTGAAGACTACTCCATTACATATTTACAAACCCATAGAAAGGTGTATATTAAAAACAAGTTGGAGTGCTATAGTCGAGAGAGCTCGACGAGGAAATACCCTGAATCCACCCGTTTTACGCTTCTTCTCCGATCTTATGGTAGGTCAAGAATATGTCAGTGTATCACATAGCAACTTTACAAATGCGATTGCTATCCACTGTCGATTATTATCGATGTGTGCAGTTATCGATAAAATTAAACATGGTAAACGAGAGCTTATAAATTTTAAGTCTCTAACTTTTAAAGTCTGTGGAATTGGCTTCTTCATAAATCGGCTCGTTTGTTGCCGTTGATCAAGTATGTATATTCTATTCTATTCTATTCTGCTATATTCCATTCTGCTTTTCCACAATTTAAGTAAACCCTTTTACCAAAATATATAGGGTTAATTTTATAGTACAGCTTGTTCGCCCTAATAACAACAATAGATTTCAAGATTAGCCTAGCGATTCCGAAGAATTTGAACGGCTCGAGTACAATAGACTTATGGCGCTGCGACAAGATATCTTTATGGATGATCGTACGTCAGTTGTTTTTATGACCATGATTTTTCCTTAGGCTTATCAGCCGACGGTTATATAAAACTAGTCCACTCTGCAGTTTTTGTAGCTTTATCTCAGCTCCATGTGCTATCAATCACATGGCAAACACTCTCAAAACTCATCAGTAATGCATAAGTTTTGCATTCGGTTATTTACTCTCGTTGGCAATTTGTCATTTTGTTTTCGCTTGTTAGTCTTTTTCGCTACAGTTTCACACGGCGTATGCGTAATTACGTAATGAAAAGCCCGTCCAGGGTCATCAAGTGGTCATTGTCGAAAAAATACAAAACCCAAATGCCACTGATTGTTTATAGAGCTATGTACTTTGCTTAAATATCAATTAGCTGGTAGTGAGCAGAGCAACCCGTGCAAATGACAAAACCACATGGTTTTTGTTACGGCCTGGTCTAATTGGCAGGCGACCAGCCCACGACACAGATCGATCAGGTGCATGTGACCAGCCAACTAGCCAACTGGCTAACTGACTCAGTGACTATCTGGCTGATTGACTGGCTGACTGACTTTATATATATACATGTCTCTGACTGTTTGACTAACTGTTTTGCTTGCGTCTTATCAATATGCCACACACACACGCACACACACACGCACACACGATCACAACTGATATGAGTTTAATTTTGATGGCCAAAGCCCCTCCCTTTCCCGCAATTCTCCTATCTTATCCCCGATTTACAATGTCTGTGAGCAATTTAATTAAACACTGCACAATTTATGGAGTGCTGCATTGCAGCCAATCATAAATTCTATGCGCGTTCAATTACTTAGCCAGAGGTCAGCTTCACAGTTTATTTGATTTTATTCTCAATTTTATTGCTCCACTTGTAATTGAACTTACTGTTCTTGGCTACACTCGGAAAAAAACTTTTCCGCATCAACAAGGCTGGCATTTCTACTTTCTAAGAATGCATTTCTTAATAATAGAAAATATTTGTGGAACCATATTTTTGAGATTGACAATTTAGAAAAATACTTTTTTTATATTCATTAAAAAGCATTTCTAATTTTGTGAAAAATTAAGTGCAACTTTTTTCTAAGTGTGTGCTGCTTGTTTGTTTGTTTGTTGCTGCTGTTGTTTCTGTTGTTGTAGCTTGTTTTATGTCGTCTGGCTTTGGCAATTGCGACGCATCTAAATGAGCTAAATAAATGCCAAGTGCAACTAATTTTATTGATTGAGAAACTTGTTTGGACAGTTTAAACAGCAAATGTCGACGAAGTCTAAGTCTAAAATTAACTTTTAAAAGTTAAGCTACTTGCTTATTTGCATTTAAAATAGCTTCAGCCGTCTAAGTTTAATAAAAATCGAGCTTAATTATTCGAGTTATGCATTAATATTTACTCGTTATATGTTTTTTACTCAAAGTAACAGCTGAACCAACAGCGTTATGAAATTAATCAAGTGCATTTCGTTTAACACTTCAACCTGTTGACGCAGTGTACACTTGTACAGTGTTCACTGTACTTAAGCACCTTAGCTCATGAACTGACTGAATTTGACTATTGCTCGATGAGTAAGACTGTATATCAGACTGAGCTCTGAATAGTGACATAGTGACTTAATTATTCAGTTTATTAAGTTGTTGAACGTGCCAAATAACCAGTTTTTATTTATCTTTCGCCCTCCCCAGAAGCCCATGACAAACAATTAAATAATGTGAAACAATTACACAAAATAAAAAATTTCAATTAAGCCAAACACAAATAAACCGCTCAGAAATCTTATAGTTTTTGTACTTTGCCGACGGCGGCTTATTTTTACAGCTGTTTGATTTGGTACTTTGTGGGTGGCTTTTATGGGTGGTTTCGGCGGCTCGCTAATTAAGCACAAATATGCAACGCAATTCAACGCCAACTGTTTGCAGCAAAAATAAAATGAATTAAGCTGTTTTGCACATTTTTTTCTTGTCGTTTTTTCTAATACACGTCAAAATAATATTTTGCCCATTATCGATTTAAGGACGGCGGGTCTACAACAGAAGCTGCACTTGAAAACACAAATTGACCTTGGAATTGGCATTTTTTGTGTGGAATTTTTCGATGCTGAAGTTTATTTGTAGTTACCCTGCAACTTTTGAAATGTGCTGAATGGGATATTTGTACATAAAGGCAAAATAATTCAACAATTTTAAAAGTATAAACGGATCTAGAAATTTCCTTTCTCCTCCATACAATTATCACACTAACTCTGTATACCCAGAATCCATTGAAAAGTAAAATGAAGTTTAATTTATGTAACAGACAGAAAAAGAGATCTGTGATATATGTAGTATATATGTTCTTGATCAGTGGTCGATTTAACCGTGTCCAAGTCAATTTAGAATCTGAGTTCTCACATTGTAATTTTCACAATAATTTCCTCCGTTTCCACAATATCGACACAAATCGCTTAGCGATAGCAATTTAGGCAATAATTGTCGAAGCCATCCTATTGGTTATACACACACCTTGACATTATATTAATCATCTGCAAATCTCATTCATTCTATTTATAAAACCGGACCAGGGTATCTTCGAAGCGAGTACTCTCGGCTAGAGCAATCATACTTGTTTATATTTGTATCTTTGAGGCAAAAAATTTGCATAAGGTGAGCGAGAACTTTGCCTAATTTGAATATTATACGCTGACTACAACAAATTGCACTTAAAAAAAACCAAACTCTCGAGAATAGTTGTTGGGTAATTTTCAAGTTTATAAATAGTCATTGATTAATTGGCAAAAAAATAAAGTGAAATACAAAAACAATTATGCACACGTTAAATATAGCATGCTGTATGCTTTATGTATCTGTAAGGTTTCCGCTTGAATATTGCTCTTGAGTCAAACCAAGAAAACCGGCTTTTGCCCCAAGACCTTGGCTGTGAGGCAAAGAAAGCGAAAGCATTTACATTGCGTCTCCTGATTTATAGCTGTAAATGCAAATTTGCAAATCAAATGCTAAAACCTAAATTTATAGCCAATCAACTTTCTTATATTATTTGAAGTGACCCGTCCTATGATAATAACGCGTATCTAGCTCTCCATTTAGCCAAATCTAAAAGCTTTCAGCTATTTATGGACACAGAAAAAAGCACGGCAAAAGGTTGATTTTAGCAAAAAAAAATTCTGTTGAAAATTTGAGGTGTGAATTGCTGGTGTGACAAATGCCCCGAGACAATACAGAAAATACCAAAACAAAACCAAAAATAATAAAAAAAAAAACATTCCAACACAGCACATATTACTAGGCAATAAAAGAGACCCGGCCCAAGTCCCAGAACCCGAACCCAAAAAAATATATACTCAACGGCCATTCACATTCGTTCAAGTTTTGGGTTATTTCTCTGTCTTTTTGTTGCTGTTGTTGCGTGAGTTTGGTGCGTCTATCATTGGTAAATCAAATTGGTTACTTGGCCCCCTTTTTTATATATCTGTTTTTTGTTTTGGCCTGAACGAGAGAGGTGTGTGCTTGTGTGTGTGTGTGCGTGTGTGTTGCCAAGTCTTCTGTCCGCATCTGTGTGAACTCTTGCACAGTCTCAAGCTGTGATATTGCCACAACAATTGCATTGAGTTGTTATATTTCATATTATTATTATTATTTTTACGATTATGAGCATCTCAAGTTGTCTCGCTTAGCTCAACTAGAAATTGCGCAGCTGCACTTGGAGAAAAACGCTGAAATCTATTTCTACTTTAAATAGACAAATTAATTTTTTTTTATATTTTTAAATACTTCTGAAATCAATCGTAAGAACTTCAAGCAACTTCAACTACAAGCATTTTTGTGTAATTCGTTCTAATTTTTAATTTCGTTGCTTTGGTCTCGATTTTTTCAAGGCATACGTGCATCATCATCTCTTTTAAGATTCATATATAATATACATATAGATACTGGAGTTGAACAGACACTAATCTAATCGTGCCACTCATAAAGCGGCAAGAACTTTTTTGGCAACATACAAAAGCAACAACTGATAAGCCGCATCATAATCCAATAAATCCAACAACAACAACAACTCAAGAATGTAATGTAATTTATTATCTAATCACATGATTAACGGCCTCGACAAGAAAGAAAGTGAAAACGCAATGCATTAAAAACCACAAGCATTAAATACAAAAAAAACCTACGAATACTTCAAGCTGGGTTCAAGGCACGAACCCATTGCACATAACGGTAAAAATACAGAGTTGCTTTTGCATGCAAGCCAGCGCAAAAACCCAAAAACAAAAAAGTGAAAACCATTTGCCGTTTAAATGCAGCCCAGCCAAACATTTAAATGGTGTGTGTGTGTGTATGAGTGTGAGTATGAGTGTGTGACTCTTTAGTTGTGTTCATTTTACATTAGACGCGTGAACTGTAAATGTTTGAAACAAGAATGAAAAAGTCGAGATGCTGCGAAAATGTACAGAAACACGACAATTGGCCACACTTTGGCAAATTTAACGGACGAACAACAAAATTTTTACAGTCACGCACAAAAGTTAAGCGGCTTTTTGATCGTCTTCGCTCTTTTTAGATTTTTGCGACTTTTGCTACGAACAACGCGACGTATGCGCAATTGTAATCGCATATAGAATGCGCTCTCAGTTAAGATTTACACGTTAGCAGTATTATGGTTATTATTATTATTATTATTTTTATTATTATTATACTTTTGGCAGAGAGATTACCAAGCACAACAACACACGCACCTCTCTAACTGTGTGTGATTTTATTGTTGCTGTTGCTCTTGCTGCTGCTGCTTGTTATTGTTGTCGCTTGTCCGCTGCGTTACCGTAAAACGCCAAAACGTAACTGAAACTGAACCTGAACCCAACTTCAACACTGACGAGCACCTCGCTGCTGCTGTTGCTGTTGGAGTCGAGTCGTTGTCAGGCTTTCGACGTCGACGTCGTCGCCATCGTCGTTGCTGTTTATGTTGTTATTGTTGTTACTGTTAACTGTTATTATTGTTGTTCGGTTATCGCGCAAAGTGCTCGTGCGCATAGCTGGCGCAAAATAAATATGTGAATCAAAAAGAAAAAAAAACAACACAACAAGGAGAAAAAAGAAAATAAAAACTTGACGCTTAATAACTAAACAAATGCCCTACAGTGTGAAAGGCAGATGCAGCTAAATGTAACCAAAACATTTCACCTAAAAAAATCCAAAAACAAAAAAAAAAAAACTAAGCTTTAATTGTTGCACAAATTATGCATAATTTGGCCAAAAATTAATGGCGTTTCCGACACTTGACGTTGTTGTTTGGCTTACCAAAAATCAAAGAACTGACATAAATGGTTTGTGCAAATATGCTTACCAAACTTGGCCGGTAATTGCTACACATTAACTGCGTTTGCACGTGCTCATCGCAAGTGATCAACGTGATCATGCATTATGTAAATCATTCAAAGTTGCCTGTAGCTTTTGTTTTTATTTTTTCGTATACAGCAAATAGTTTGCACAATCTTGACTCACAGTTTGTGAACTCGATTCAATAAGCTAAACCAACGGCAATGATACAATAATAATAACATGTATAGCGTAATATAGGTCAAAGATTGCAGTTGTTAACTGTTTTTCAAAGGCTGCAATTATTACTTACTTGCACACATTCATATATGAGATTTACTTTATCAGGCAGGGAGTTTTGTTAATAACTTAAGAGTTTGGAAAATAAACAAAAACTTTGTATGACAGCTTTATCAGTCATTCAGAAAAGGCGAACAAAAGCGTTACTCATTAAGAATAAGCCCAAAGCGAAAGATAAGAATCTTAACCACAATCGAATAAGAACTTTAATTTGTAAGCAGCTTTTAAGAAATGGGAAATGCAACTAATTTAACAATAAATCAAAAATTAGATATGTAAAAATCTCATTGGGACTCTCCAATCATAAACATATAAGGCAAGAGTCAGCCAAAAATAACATTTCTTAAAAGGTTAATTAAAGTAATTACACTAGAAAAGTACAAATATGGCAGCAGCAACAATTACCGCAGCTGGAATTCCCCTTATAAGCAACAATTAAGCTAAGCAAGTTGTTAATCCGGTATTTAATTTGTGCAAGAATAAGAGTTTGATCACGTTTACTTGCCCGCATGAACATTCCAGCAAAAAAAGAGAAATACTAATTCATACATATAGAAATTGTTAACAGTCGCTTCTCGTATCGATTTGATAACTTTTGGCAGCACCAATTTTGGTCGTGTTTTATTCTCACTGATTGCTTGAAGCGATATGGGTACCCCCACCCCAAAAAAAAAGTGTGTTTTTCGTTTACACGCCCTAAAGCGTAATGCGGGCGAGCTTCCGCGCACCAATATAAATAATAATTTATAAACATACTTAATGCGTTTTGGCCATGAAATGTGGCCAAGGCGCTCAAATCAAAGCCGTTTGACTTGTGAGTGTGGCCAAGTGCAGAAAGAGGAGGCAAACGAGAAGGAACGAGGAGAGTGAGGAGAAGGTGGCGTTCAAGGCGTGGACGAGATAAAACGGTACACAGTATCGCTCTTAATAAGCGCTCGTTGCTACGTAAACTGGTAAATATGTCTATGAGTGTGTTTGTCTGTGTGTATGAGTCTTTTCTATTCACTTGCACAGTGTGCCAGGAAAAGAAGCCAGTTTTTAACTTAACGCTCAATATCAAAATGTGCTAATAACTGTCCGTAGAATTCGCTGCTACATTATTTGCACATCATAACAATTACTGGGTGTGCAACTGTAACTGGTGTTGATATTCAAGTGGACTTGTTAAAGTCGTTATTGTTTCTTAGCCTTTTTTACAACAATCTATATTTGTCCAGTTGAACAACACTAATTGACGTACAAACACACAGCAAGAGTGAGAGAGAGAGAGAGAGAGAGAGAGAGAGAGAGAGAGAGAGAGAGAGAGCGATTCGTCAAGACGAACGTGCACTTAAGCCGGCGTCGCAGTCAGCGTTGCTCATAACCTTGACAAAGAAAATGTGTTCAATTAGCAGCACTAATTTGCGTATATAGAGTGCAACAACAACAATAGACTGATTGACTAGCGCTAAGCACCAATAGAAAGCATTTATGCTACGTTTATCATAACTAAGAATTCTGTTGATCAGCTGCTGCAATCGTGCCAATTTATAGAATCCAAACCAAAATACGCACAACACACGCAGTTCGCTGAAATTCTATTTCTCTTCACTTCACATTTTGATTGGCTTAATTATCCGCTATAAATACAGTTCGTCCCCATATCTGTATGCTAGGTTTCTTGTCCATAGTTTTGTTAAATTTTTTGTTGTTTGCAGCAAGCTTTCTTTTCTCATATGGTAAATTTGTTGGGCGCTGCCAATTAAAATAGAAATTGTTTTGACCTACCAAAAATGTGTTTATAGCTCGCTTACTGCATTTGCATAATAAATTACAGATTGCTTGTAACACACGAAACGTATCATATACAAAAATTATTTATCTGGTATGTTGTTGTTTTTGTAATTGTTGTTATTGCAAATCACACGCGTTTTGTTGAGGTGCACAAAAATTAAACTTTCGAAACTCGGCTTGCTGGCTGTGTTAAATTGGTTAAGCGCAAAAACGCTCTGCACAGGCGCATAACGTGTTTTGAACTGAGCGCAGAGTCGACTGTCGATCGACGGTCGGTAATCAACAACAGCAGCGCGCTCAGCTTTAACAACAAAAACAAAAAAAAAAAAAGAACAACAAAACACAGCAACAACAGGCCTACAAAGCATCAACAATAGCCAGCTTTAATGAATGAAAGTGTAATTTTTTTTGCCTTAGCTGTCTCTATTATTGTTACAATGACAATGTGCACTTTTTTGCATAGCTTTGGGGGGCCCATCGGCACAATGACTGTCCTTTATATTCCCACAATGGACGTAAAAAAAAAACAATGCCCAAAAGCATGACTAAAATCCAACATATCCAACAACAATATACATAAATGACTTAAATTTAAGCGCGCACTTCGCATACACAGACTTATCGATGCTGCGATAACTGCGACATGTTTTGCAACACTTACTCAGTTACACGTATCGATTTTATTGCAAGTGGCAACACAGACACGCACAGCTGTTCTTGTCTGCGGTTGAAGAAGAAGCAGCATCGCTTTGCACAAAATTTATTTTTTGCTCGAAATTCACTGAAAACATGGCTGGACGTGAAGCCGTCAAACGCGCCGTGCAACAAGTGCGTCCCATCCTCTCCGTGGATCGCGATGAGGCGCGCAAGCGTGCCCTCAATCTTTACAAGGCCTGGTATCGTCAGATTCCCTATATTGGTAAGTCCATTTGGTTATGTCATCAAAACTCTCGGCTGCAGCGATAAATATAAACAAAAAAATATCTCTGCATTTATAGTTATGGACTACGATATACCCATGAGTGTGGAGCAGTGCCGCGATAAATTACGCGAGGAGTTTGTCAAGAATCGCTCTGTGACCGATATCCGCGTCATCGACATGTTAGTTATTAAAGTAAGTCCTGTCGATTTCCGATCCTTGATCCTTGAATAAGCATACTAATTGCTTAACTCGATTGCAGGGCCAAATGGAGTTGAAGGAATCGGTTGAGATCTGGAAGCAAAAGGGTCACATTATGCGCTATTGGAAGGAGTCACAGGAACCCAAACCCACAGATTTTCTCTCCAAGTTCATTCAGGGTGTTAATTAGCTTTAAACAAAAACTGCAATTGCTTTACAAATTTAAATAGTTTAAATTGAAATACAAATTTGTTTGGCATAAAATATCCAATGAATCTTGTGGAATTAATTGAACATGTAAATTTGAACCAAGAGAATATTTTAAAAAAAAATTCACTTACCGACAGCAGCTACAAGTTATCCTCTTTTTCTTGTCTCTGTTTAACATAGAAATTTCACTTTAAAAACCCTTTGAGAAGCATAAGAAACAGCTGTCTTCAGATTTTAAGAAAAGGGAAATTAGAAAAGTACCTTCGCAGCAGCAAAATAATTCACTTTGATTTTCGGGCGCGCTTTTCAAGCGCTTGATTTTTGTTGTTTATTCAATAGAAAATTATTCATCTCTATATAAGCCCGATATATGTATATGAATATATATATATACTCTTGTTGGTTTTTGTTGGTGTATGTCGAAAAAACAATTTAAAATCAGGAAATGAATGGTGTGTTGTGGATGCTGTGGTTTGTTAACTGATTGATTGATTGATTGGAAGGTGCGGACAGTCTTCAAGCTCTCGTTAGCTGTGATCTTTAACAGGTTTACTTAAATTCTATGCATTCATGCATTTTCAGGGTACCAATTCAAGCAGAGTGTCCAGTGCACTAATGGAATTCGAGAAGAGATCAGTTGTTATATCATCATAGTCCAGGCCCAGATTCTTCAGCTCCGTAAAGCAATCATCACTGAAACCGGGTATCTCCAGGGAGGTGTTTGTCTTGCTGAACGCATCATGGCGATTGGTGTAGCCGATGCGTTCCCGAAACATATCCGCCAGCTGCTCATCGCTCAGCTCCACCGAGTGCACCTTCTTGGAATGTTGACGTATTCTGCAAAGCAATGAGTAAAAAATGTTTAATCTTTTCTCTAAGAGATTGCTGCTTTGCGATACTCACTTGCCGCGATCGGCAAACTCCTCGGGACACTGCTGGCACTTGTACGGATAGTCCATGTGTTCGTACTGATGTTGACGCAGTCGAGCACGCGATTTCGTCTCGAAGCTGCAACTGTCGCAGCGCCAAATTTTGAGTTTTTGATGCGAGCGCTGTTCGTGTTCGCGAAGCAAGGCGTAATTCTGAAATGTGCTGTCACAGCTGCGACAGGTGACCACCTGGTCCTCGTGGACATGGGCACGCTCGTAGTGCACCCGCAACTCCGCCGCATTGATGTAGTTCAGCGAACACTTGTCACAGTGAAAATGTCGCTCCGAGTGCCGCTTGCGATGCACTGCCAGCGAGTCGCTATTCTTGAAATTCTTCTGGCATATCTCGCATTCGTGCAACGTGTCCACAGCGTGCTGCTGTTGCAAGTGCAATTCGTATTTGCGCATGCTACTAAACTGCTGCTTGCAGAAGGTGCAGTGCACCGGCTGCTTCACCTGGCAGAAACGTTGATGCGCCTGCAGGCTGCCCTTTAAATTGAATACCTTATCGCAGGCGGTACACACAAATTGTTGCGGCTGCTGCTCAACTGAATTGCCAGATAATGGCTGCAACTGTTGTGGTTGTGGTTGCTGCTGTTGTTGCTGCTGTTGTTGTTGCTGTTGTTGTTGCTGTTGTGGTGTGTGCATGCGTGTGTAGTGTGTGCGTGCCGAGCGCTGATCCTTGAAGATGCGCCCACAGGCGGGACAATTCTGCTGCACATAACAATACATTTCTAAAAGTGTTGGATAGACATTTATATTATATATACGAAATTTCGACTCCTTTTCAGACTTACCAAAATCCCCATCGATTTTATGGTGCTCAATCAGATGCTGTTGCATATCCGTGCGACTGTTCGTCACATAATCATTGCATGGACGACACTTAAAGCTTTGATCTATAAATAATTTAAAAATAATGAGAGATTGTAAGAGATAGCTAAGAATACAATATACAAATGTAATACTGTAATATTATATAGCTATACTATATATATTGTATATTATAGCTTTTGAGATCAGCCCTTCAGTTGTATTTGTACTCTATTGTTAGTCAGTTTGCCAAAGAAGCTTTCACCCACTTTTGGTCAGGCCAATGATATCATCCTCAGGCACATCACAGCTGTGGGCACGCATATAGTGTGTCCTCATCTGTTTGGCTTCCGTGTGCGTCTGTTTGCACATGCTGCAGCTGAGCAACGGTATCTGAACATTGATCTCTCTGCTGGGCTGATTTGATTTGGTGGTCAAACTGCTCCTCAAGCTGCTGCCACTTGTCCCTGCCGGCTGCTCCTCCTCCGTAGCTAAACAAAGAGACATTTAATATATAAAGTAATAAATATTTGAGTATTCCATGCTTACATTTTAATAATGTGGCTTTGATGGACTCAATGGATTGTAAATCGTGCGTTGTTGTTTGACTGCTGCTGCTGCTGTTGGCATCATCGTTAAGCGTCATGAAGAGGGCACGCTGGATTAGATCGCCCTCTAAATCCCCATTCTTGTTATTAAAATTATAATTGTTGTTGTTCTCGACGCTGCTTTTAATGCCAGCTGCGACAGATTGATTGCTCTCATTTATAATACTAGTGTCATAGAAGGTTTCACTATTCTTTGCATCGGAGCCATCGTTCTCATCCTCCTGATCCTGATCATTGCTCTCATACTTAACATCAAATAAGATGACTGTGTACAAAAAGAGTGAATATGAATTTTTATATTGATATAGAAATTCGTGTCAATCTCTCCAAACACTTACCATCATCCTCCTCGGGTGGCTGCCTGTTGGGCGCTATGTCCGCATCGAGGCGTGGCACCTTGGCACCCCGCATATACAGCACGTTCTCCTCGATGGGCGCTGTGATCCCATCATAACTTTCCACAAATTGCTCAAACTCCTGACTAAATTGATTCCAATGCAATAACTCACTGCTGCCGCTCGCCTTGCGTTTCAGCTCGCCCGAAGCACTTGTCATCGTCATCGTCGTCATCGACTTGAGATTTTGTGATTCAGCAAACAATTTCCGATTCGATTCCAGTGTCAGTTCCACAAAATGCATGGCCACTTCGAGGGCGCGACAACAGCGTAAACAGATCTGCATGGGCCACCTGTAGCCGCCGGCGGAGCGAGCGGTTAACGGTATATTCGTGCACTGGCGCAATCCCTGGCCGTAGGTGCGCACGGTCTTCAGTTCTGGTATTTTGGCATCCAGTTTGACCGTCTGGCGGCCGACGGCGAGGCAAGCACGGCATTTTGTATTATTGGCTTTGTTCGTCGCGAGCAACGCGTTGGATTTTGCAGCATCCGCTGCGGCGGCCATTCGGACAAACACACACAATTTTCTCTTTGTTCTTGTCTGTGTGAGCCCGCAAACGTTTATAACGAATTTGTATCAGTTTCAGAACTTGTATAATTTAATGTTGTTTAACAGTTATCAAGCTGACAATGCCGCTATGGTTTTTTTTTGCATGTTCTCGCTCGCGAAATGTTGTTAGAGAATCTGTGACCAAGAGAGTTGCCAGACAGTTTTGTTGCAAGCACTGCGAACCAGTTCCATTGAACGACGCCGTATTCGCTTGAGCTGCAACTTTAATATAATTTTATATCATTTTATGCACTTTTAAATATGCTTAAGCTCAACTAAATCTAATTGATTATTTTTAATTCTTCAAATGGCTACAGCCAAAAGAATCGCATATTCACCAAAAAAGCTGAAAACTATCGATATCTTACAAGCAACCATCGATATGCAAAAACGTTTAGTTGCGCATTGCTTGAAGATTGGTTTATTCTGAGACTAAGATTGTATATTTTTACTTTTTAGCAAAAAAAGGCCAAAGATATTTGTTCTTATGGTCTTTACATAAGTATATGGGCTTTAATTTACAATATTTTTGTTGTTGTTTTGTTTAACAATTACTGGTGTTTTAAAACAAATTGTTAAAACTTTTATTAAGTGATAAGTGAATTCCTAAGTGCATCAATATACCCATCAATATTAGCAACATTCAAGATTGTCTATGTTTTTTTATACTGCTAACATAATATGTGCTTAAGTAATAATGCATGTACTGGATGAAATTTGCGGCTAATTTCTAGCTACCTAACTGAAAATCTTAGACTATAAACTGAATATGAAAAAATATGCTTGTGTAACATAAGAAGTATACCCCTTTTGAAAAAGGTACAATAAAAACAAAAACTAAATATGATATTGCAATAGGTGTGCTTAAGGATTGACATATAAATAATATGTGCCGTGATTAGTGCTTAGCATTTATAACTTAACAATGATAACATTCCGAGTTGAGTTGAGTTGAGTTGAGGGAAACAATATGTTTAACTAAAAAGCTAACTTTGTACATTAATAATTTATGTCTGTTCAACTTGAGGCGTCGTCAAATGGATCCGATCACCGCAAACCGCGCAATATTATTGATGGCGTTGAATCATTTTCACAATATATTTTATCAATTTCCGCATCCGTCAATTCCCATTTGTGCTCCCTCAACGCATGGCGACGGAAACTAAACGAATATAAATTTTTAAAATATAACAAATTAAGAATTTAATATAGAGCGACTTACGGATTACGGCGCATATAGGTGCGCACGCACTTTGGGCACTTGTAGGAGTGGGTGCCCCGGTGCATGGACATGTGATTCCTCAGATGCAGACTGGTCAGCATATCGCGTCCGCACTCTGGACAAATATATTGTACAGGCGTATGCGATGCGGTCTGATGTCGCTTTAAATGATGCTTGTAATTGAAGGTCTTCCGGCAGCCATCGATGCCACACTTGAGTGGACCACTATTTCCACGATGATCGGACTGAACATGGTCGGGCTTCAATTCCGTGCTAACTTGAAACTCCTGGCAGGGCACCTGCGCATGTCGCTTCATGTGATAATTGAGCAGGGTCACAGTGCGATAGGAGGCATTACAGATCTTGCACTGATGCTGATAGCTGCTGCGTGGCGTGGACATCGTGCCACTGGAATGTTGCTGTAGCTCGTGCTGTAACAGCTTGGCCAGCTCGTCGAAAGTTTGATTGCATTGCTTGCACACATAGATGGGGGTACGGGGCAGACGTGGACGCAAATCCTTAACGGGCGACGGCTCCAGGTCGGCAATCAGCAATTTATCGCTGCCATTTAGCAGTAAGGGCGGAAGCAGAGATGCCACATTGAAGCTATCATCGTTGTTGTTCTTGAGCGTTGTGGCATGTGCCACGTTACCAATGAAGTCAAGATCAAAGTCAAAAGGCGTGGGTGTTGGAAAAAGCGTTGATACTGCAGACTGCTGCGTTGTAGGTGTAAAATCTGTTGTGGCTGTTGTTGTTGTGGGAGAAGCATCTGTTTGTCCAGTGACTGTGGTTGCTTCTGCTTCTGTTGCTGCCGCATTTATAACTTCTTTTAAGGCTCCTTTTGTATCCATTTCTGTATCGGAATTTTCCATTTCTGATCCTGTATCCTTGACCAACGCTTGCTCTTCTATATCAATTTGCATCGGTATGGTTAAAAAAACATTTCAAAGTTTGAATTTAAAAGGTGTTGTTGTTGTTGCGGCATGTTTGGGGCATATTTGGAATTTGAGTTTAAATTCATTTTGGCAAGGCTATTGACCCGCTTACCGCATTTTCCATCGCCGCCATCGCCAAGATCGACATCGACATCGATATTGCCATTATTGGACGACTCCACAACCGCATTTGCTATGGCCTTATTGCCATCGCTGGCATTGTTCGGCAATGTGGTTATTGTCGTCGCTGTGGTTGCCGTTTCCACCGAACTGGTTGTCAACTGAAGCGCCTGCATCTCTATGATTGTATCCACCAAATGGCTACGCTGCAAGTGGCGTGTCAACGTTCGCTTTGCCGCAAATGAACGAATGCAGCGTGGACACTCATATGGCAGTTCTTCAGAAGCATTTATAAAGATTCAGATTAAGCAACAAGTAAAAACTTTACGAATCTTATTTTCAACTTACTGCGTATGATAAACACTTCGTTGGCATGCATGGAAACTGTTTAGGTAAAAACAAGATTATGTTATTATATATAATATATATAAATATATATTAGCTTAAATTAGCTTACCGCCATCGTTGATGCCATGATGGGCATTTAAATGCTTGCGCATATCCACATCCAGCTCACATTCAAAGGGACACTTGGCGCACATCAGCAAGGGATCTAAATTAAAAAAGAAAACATTAATACATCAATTTAACAATTCATCATTTCATGCTTACTTCTGTCCGCATTTATATGTATCTTTTCGATAGCCGTACTCGGCACGGCTACCTTGTCGCCCTTGGCCTGCACCATGTCCCGCGTGGGCATCTTTTTGTGGACCGTTTTATAGTGTCGTATGAGCAGACGTTTCATATTGTACAGATTGGTGCACAGCTCACAGCGATAGGGTGCCAAACCTAAAAGAGTAATAGTGTTAATAGTAGTAAAATAATAAATAATATATTACTTAGCTTCACACTCACCTCGATGCACAAACATATGATTTTCGAACTTGTATTGACTGGTAAACTTTTTGTTGCAAAATATGCAATAGGGTTTCTGCAGATGCTTCGATTGTTCGTCGTCAAAGTCATCCACATCGTCATCGTCGCTGGTAAGCAAGAGATTTTGATCGGCAGCCGCATCATTGTTATCATTCTCATCTTCATTGTCCGCATCATCCTCATCGTCATCCTCGTCGTCCTCCTCAGCATCGTCATCGTCAACCTCTTCGCCAACTTCAACATCTTCAAATTCCTCAAATAGATTTTCGGCATCAAAATCCAGACTAATATTATTATTATCGATGACGATATCATCGCCATCCACTGGCATATCGTCGGCAGGTATTGTGCATATGGCAGCAACATCTGTATTATCTATAAACTCCTGCATATCACCAAATGTGCTTGTATTGGGATTTGTTGTTGTTGTTTGTGTCACTGCCTGATTGCTTGCCTCCTGTTGATTTGTTATTACTGCTTTTGCTGTTGTTGTGGTTGACAGGCATTGTTCTGGAAATGTTGCAATTGTGCTCGAATCTGTAGCTGATGCGCCCGTTGTTGTTGTTGCTGTTGCACCCGTTGTCGCAGCCGTTGTAGCAGCCGTTGTTCCTACATTTTCAGCAGCAGTTGCTGCATAGAACAACGAGCTGGCATCGACAACAACATTAATGCCACCCGTGGAAGTTACTGCCGTGGTTGTTGTTGTTATTGCCTGAGGCTGTTGCACCATGCTTGTTGTTTTCGTCGTCTTTGTTGGCATTGTGGCTGCTGCACACTGCGTCATGGTTGGATCTGTTTGAGAATAGGATAATATTAGCACAAATAGTTTCAGTTGTAGATTAATGTTAACTAAGTACATTTAATGCCCAGTGGAATGTCTGGTTGTGTGTTGGCATCGCCACTTTTCAGCTTCGCGTTGCCATCCTGCTGATCCCTGATCCAGCTGGGACGCAGCTGTATCTCACTGGGCACAATGAGATGCTTATCACTGTAATGCAAGCGCAGCTGACCGCCGCTCGGCGTCTCAAACAGACACATATCGCAGGAGAAGATGCGATTGCGATCCGTTAACATTGCCGTCAGCATTGGTGATTTCTCCACTTGACTAGTTTTCGTATCGCTAACGCATATATTATGCTCGCTCGTATAATGCTGGATGAGATCCGCGCTGCGCAGAGAATAATATGTGCACTGATCACAATAGAATTTAGGTAAATCTATAAGAAACCAGTAATTTAAGTAAACCAGTATTTTATGTAGATTATAAATTGCTTACGGCTGTGCGTTAGCTGGTGAGATTTTAGGCGTGCCACCGTCGGAAATACTTTGGGACACAGCTTGCATTTGTGTTTCAAGGCACCAGTTGACGCTGGCGCTGGTCGCCCCTTGGGCTTGACTGCAATAAAATAAAGGGTATACATTAGTTAAGTGCACTAAATAGTATCATATTTAAGCGCACCTGTTATCTGTGGCAGCGCATTATCGACAACCATGGGACTCAGATCCACGTTCATTGCACCATAGGTTAAATCGGTTTTCGAGTCACTCAACAGGCTCTCCAGCGTCACATTAGTCGTTGTGCTTGTTGTTGTTGCTGGGCTGGCCGCATTTTTACTATCATCAATATATTCGAAGACAACGCCAGCATCATTCACCTGCTGCAACGAGCCATCGGGCATGACCAGAAATTCTGCACCTATGCTCATATTGGCACCGCTTCCGCTGGCATTTGTCGTCACCGGTTCCGTGGACGCAGCAGTGGTGTTGGCCAATCCAAGCGAGCTGTTCGTCAGTTGCTGTTCAATGTCACGCAATTGATCCGCATCTAGTTGTGGATGCGTGAAATCCTCGGGTGTCAACACTGTGGGTATCAGCAGCTCCATGTCCTCCATTGTGCACACCTTCACCTGACCATCATCATCTGCAGCAGCAGCAGCAGACGTTTCGGTAGATGTAGCTGTTGTAGCTTTTATTCTTGATGTACTGGCAACCGCCTGCATCGATCTTCGTATTTTCAACTGATGCTCAATTTGGGACGTTGTCAAACCATGCGATTTGCGATAGTGCTCCAGCAGCTGGCGATGCTTAAGCGTAACAAAGTTGCACAATTTACACTGGTCCCGAGACTCTGTGAAGGAGAAGAGATGAGATGTAATCGGAAAAAATTCACTTAAAGAGAGACTTTGGGAAGAAAAGAAGGGTAGGCGCACTGAAAAAACTGCTGTATTTTACGAATTAGCGATTGGTTATCTTTGGAGTGCTGCAGATTAAATATACTTGCATAAAACAAATTTATATATATTTATCATGTATATATGCAGTCATCATCAATGTCCGCTTCCCTAAGATACTGATTTGTTTTTTTCTTACCTGAATGCATTCGTAGATGATGTTTCAGCTCCAAGCGATCGTGAATAACCTCTCCGCATATTTTGCATTTTAGTGGTTTCTCCCTGTGCGTGTCCAGCAACGCTGAGCCAGCTTTTGCCTACCAATCAAAAATATGTATTTAAGCAAAGAACTCTTAAATCTAAAACAAACATCCAACTTTACCTCGATCCTTAGGGCTAAATGTTGTCCGTTGATGCGCGGTTTGGTTTGCAGCTTGCCCGGACACAGTTTACGACACAATATTTCGTGGGCACGCAAACTGTTCTGTATAAAATAGTAGGCAATTTGTAAACTTGTTCGGCATTCCACGCAAATGTATTGCGGCAGCTCTGGCAGATTTTCGGTGCGCATGCAGAAAAGCAGTAAACGCAACAGGGGCAATTTTGTTGTGGACGCTGTATCATTGTCATTGTCATTGGCATCATCGTTGCCACAGTCGATGAGAGAGTCCAGCTTGAAGAATTCCGCCTCGGATTTGAGGCAACAGCGACATGCGAATTTGTAATTGATTTCTATGTCCGCTGCTTTCAAACGTTTATGCGCCATGTTGACACATCTAACGCAACACGGCGGAGGAAACGTCTAGTGCTTTTCTTTCTTTAACCGAATATACAAAACAAAATATACACTAATTTTTGGGTCGCGCACTAAATTATT
The DNA here is from genome assembly GCA_035043845.1 of Drosophila picticornis. Lineage (NCBI taxonomy): Eukaryota > Metazoa > Arthropoda > Insecta > Diptera > Drosophilidae > Drosophila > Drosophila picticornis. Next base: position 3,987,034 of record JAWNMR010000493.1, on the reverse strand, counting down.
GTTTCGCTAGAAGCGCAGACATTAATAAAATCATTAACAATGTGACGCCGTCGCGTCGCCGCAGGGTTGCATTTCGCATTGCGCACTTTGTGTGAATGACACGTAAATAAGAATAAGTTTCTCTTCAAGGAAATTAGAAAGATAGCCAATTCTCGTGATTTATTTGACTTAAATTATTAAGATATACAGCAGTATTAGTCAAACAGCTCCTCGTCTGCATGCATTTTCTTCAAGTGAGATTTGAACAAATGATTCTCGTGATATTGCCTGGCACAATAATCACATTTTATAGTTTTCACAGCCAAATGTGTGTGTCGATGGACGGCTAAAGCTGAACTGGATTTGGCGCTGATTCCGCACTGCTCACACTGATAATTGCGTTCGCCGCTGTGTGTTGGCAGGTGCGACTGCAAATCCCACTTTTTGGGCGCACAATAGCTACACAAGTTGCACTGCCATCGCGTGGCTCGCTCATGAAAACGATTTTTATGTAGACGCAATTTGCCCAAATGGCATGTGTCACAAATGTGCGGCTGTTTGCCACAGTGTAACCAATATTGGTGACGTTTCAGTTGATCGACAGTGTAAAAGCGTCGCTTCCACTCATCACAATGTACCATTTGAATTTTTGCAGTTGGCAAAAATGCCAAAAGCTTCTCATAATACGCCTGGTGACGCGATCGAAATTTTCGATTGTTTTTACACATTGCGATTTGTTTGCTGAACCATTTGAGCAAAGTGCAAACACTTTGGCAAATTACTTGTGGCTTTAGCGTGACACTAAATCGCTTGGCAAGCTGCTCACTTATCCATTGGGCACTTTTCATTCACTCTACTTTAAAGTCCGAGTTTTTCTATACTCCTCACTCCAGAGATATTTCTGTTCTCGCAGTAAATCCATAAAATAAAACAACAGCTTGGAATTGGAATTGCAAACTATAAAAGGACTGATTGGACTTGTTAATCACTTTGTACTAAAAACAAAAGAAAACATAATATTATTATTAATTTAATTAAGTTTAGTTGTGGTTTGTTTATACTTCGAATTCTGTGTCTGCAACAACTTCATTTGAAACTTCTCCATCTGATTCTATGTTTTCATTCCGTTCCCCGTCGCCCAATTTGCTCAGATTTTGTTCCTCCAATTCGACTTCAGCTTGAATCTCTTCGTCTGAATCCAATTGCGAATTTTCTAAGCGATTGCCAATTGCATGGCTGGCTGCCAAGTGGCGGCGATAGAATGACCAATCTCTTATGCCACCAAAGACAGCATCTTTTGAGAATTGTACTGGGTGCAGCTAGTTTTAAATAAACTTGCGCACTTTCAATTTAATTATTGTTTATATATTTTGTGCTCATTGCTTATCGCAGCCAGACTTGCCAACTTCTTGTTGCAATTTGCCATTCACACATAACCACACTGCTAATGGTAATTTTTAGTACATTTGGTAGCCGGTACACAAGTTGTGTACACATCAAATTAAACCATTGAAGATTTACCGATTTATTCCGTGTGTGTGTTTTTATATTGTATTTAAAAGCTGTGTGCCGCTTGAATGGCAAATAGTTATGACATACCCAGTTGGGCTGGCAAACCGCCGACTGGCCTTCACCTGGACGTGCTCAAGGATGACAAACTGGTGCAGAAACTGATGGTGGACGAGAAGCGTTGCTATCTATTTGGACGCAACAGTCAAATGAATGATTTCTGCATTGATCATGCCTCCTGTTCCCGCGTCCACTCGGCCTTTGTCTACCATAAGCATCTCAATATCGCCTACCTCGTCGATCTCGGCTCCAGTAAATATTTACGCAGCATTTTACTGAGATTGTAAACAATATTTAATTTTTTAGCTCATGGCACATTTATTGGCACACTGCGTCTGGAGGCGCATAAGCCCACCCAGCTGCAGATCAATAGCACCTTTCACTTCGGGGCCTCAACACGCAACTATATACTGCGCGAGCGACCCTCGGCGGGTGGTCAGCACAGCAACATCATGGAGGATCTGCCGCTGAGTGAAACCAGCGATGGGGCCTTGCTGGGACTGCCAGAGAGTCAAACCGAACTTGATGTGAGTGTGAATGAACTAGAACTAGAGATTCGATTATTGTACTAATTAAGCTCCGTTTTAGAATTTGACGGAGTACAATACGGCGCACAATCGTCGCATCTCCATGTTGGGCATTGCCGATGACAACAACTTGCGCAAGCAGAATGCCTTGAAACAGGGACGCAAGCGACGTAATGTGACATTTAATGATGAGGAGATCATTATCAATCCCGAGGACGTTGATCCCAATGTGGGACGTTTTCGCAATCTGGTGCAGACGACTGTTGTGCCGGCCAAGCGTTCTCGCTACGAACCCAATCACATGGGCCTTCATACTGGAGGGAATGTAATTAATGCAAATGCTGTCAGCGCTTTGGCCGCCAGTCATCAGATGTTCCAGCAGAGCATTGTGGAGATGAAACAACAACAGCAGCAACAGCAACAACAGCAGCAGCATCATCAGTTGCCATCATCAACAAGTCAGAGCACTGCTCATTCTCCGGTGAATTCATTGTATCAGGGATTGCCTGCAAGTGCATATGATGCTGTCCAGCACAAGAGCAGCAGCAGCAGTGAATTTGAGCCCATCTCCCCGATGGGCATTGGCTCCAAATTGGGCATTATGCTGCCCAATCCGGCGCCAGATGTGACGCCCATATTTGAGGAGCTCACCAGCTCGACAATAGCCCAAAAGTTGGCCATGGCAAATGCAAACGGTGCGTTTAAGATACATTTGCTAATCCTCTCTTGCTGCCTTACTCATATTATTTGCATATTTTGCAGTGCGTCGCTTTGTGGATGAGCTGCATGAGACGAGCGGTGATGGCGACTCAATGTGTCCGCAGAAGAAGAAATACGCGAAGGAAGCGTGGCCCGGACGTAAGCCAATGTTGGGCCAGTTGTAATGAACAACTGGACAGGTCATTCTTAAGCTTAATCTTCGTCTTAGTAGTTAACACACTTCCCAAAAAAAAAAAATGGAATCTTCCCCGAAATCGTTTTTAGTAGCAATAACAAAATTTTATATACAAAAAAACCAAATCACATCTTTGACTACATTTTGCAGCTATGCGGATAGCGTGGAAAGGCTATCACATCGCGTATATTTTTCACGCCAGTCACCAGCTGCAAATAGCGCTCGAAGCCCATGCCAAATCCGCCCGTCTGCAGACCGCCAAATTTACGCAGTTCCACATACCAGCTCAGATCCCTGGGAAACTGTGGATGCGCCTGAAGCAGCTGCGCATCGGATTCACGCAGACTGCCGCCGCACAGCTCACCCACGGCAGGCATGAGCAGATCCAGGGCATAGACACGCTGCGGATTGCTGCGTGAGACTTTCATGTAGAAGGGTTTTTGCTGCGTGGGCCAATCGAACACAAAGACGGGTGCACCACAGTGCGCGACCAGAAATAGCTCCTGCTCCTTGCTGAAACCCTCAGTGGCACTGACAGCACTCTTGAACTTATCCTTGTGCTCCACAATTATTGCCATGGCCTCATCATAGCTGAGCCTCTGCCATGGCAACTGCAACCAGGCGATATCTGAGCCAGCGTTTGCGCTCTTCTGGCAAAAATGCAAATCTGATGCACTACTGTTGAGCAGTCTTTGTGTTATGTCTTTCAGCATGCTCTCTATGAATGCCGCCAGCGTATCCAGCTGCTCCATGTGCACCAGTTCCGCCTCGAACATGTAGAACTCGGCCAAGTGCAGCGGAGATTTGGAGTTTTCGGCGCGGAAGGCGGGTGCAAGGGTGTAAGTGTTGCCCAGGCCGTAGGACATTGCCTCTAAGTGCAGTTGACCGGACACGCTTAGAAATACCTTCTGATCGAAATAGCTCTGCTCGGCAGGCACACTGGGACGCGCCATTTGTTTGAGCAGCTGCTCCGAATCCGGTTGCACTCGAAACACCTACAAAAAAAGTGGAGATTTAATAAAAGCAATCAAAGGGATTAGTTGAGCAGCTACTGCTTCCTACCTCGCCGGCGCCCTCGCAGTCATTTGTGGTCAGGGTGGGTGTGTTAATCTGCACAAAGTGCAGCTCATCCATGTAGTCGTGGATCGCCTTCTGGGCCTTGTGCCGGATACGCATCTGGGCGGCAATATAATCAATGCGGGCGCGCAGATGCAGATGCTCTCGCACATATTCCGGAGCATGTTTCTGCTTGGGTGAGAAGGGATAACCATCATGCAAATGACCCTCAGCTGTGAACATTTAATTTATGAGCTTAATAGCATTATATAAGCTGTGCACAGATTCACCCAAAGATTGCACCGCATCCGCATGCAGCTCGTAGTGTCCATTTGGCGCCAGCTGCACACGTCCCACGGCGCTGATCACGCTGCCTGATGTCAGTTGATGTGTGACTGCATTGCGTGGCACAACCAGCTGGAACTTCTCACTTGTCGAGCCATCATCAATGTCCAGAAAAATATTGTTCTTCAGGCGGCGTACATTTTTTATCCAGCCCTAAAGTGAAATTTTGTAGGACCAAAACTCAACTAATACTCGATTCTCTTTTGCTCACCTGCACTTGGAGCGTTTCACCTGGTTTGCTGACATTGGCAATTTGTGCAATGCGTTGAACACTGCTAAAATATCTTCTAATTAACAACATTGGCTTTGAGGAACTTCTACTTAAGGGGCAAAAACAGCTGTTACGCAAAGTCTGCTTATCAAGTACAAAACTTGAATAAAATTATTGCCATGCCAAGCTTCCACGAATTGCTTGCATATTTTATTGCTGTTAATATTGGTCATGTTAAATGGTAAATAAAAAAAAGTTGAATAGGAAAATATATATTTAGCTTCTCTTCATTTTATTACATTACAGTATGTATACATTACTCATCTCTGATGCATACCAGCAGTAATTATTCGCATTTGAGACAAGTATCGATTTGTTTCGATAGCATTTAGGTAGGCGGTATTTTTAAATTGATTTGAAACACTTAACTTCCTGCTGTATCCAATCATTAGCGAGCTTTAGCAGATTCGGATTCTCTGCAAATTCCTTTTGATCATGCTGCTTAGCATCATTGGAATCCTTTCCGCCGCTGCGCACAAATCCAGCCTCGCCTTGGTTCAGGACACCAACGGCTGCCATTTGATGCATATTAACCGATTTATTTTCACGAAAACTCTTAAAGCTCAAATGATTGAGTAATTTCTCCAATCCATCGGTATTTGCCGTACAATCCAAGAAATTACCAATTTTCATTATTGCTCCTGGCAAATCCACCAGCATATCTTCATAGTTCAAATAAAGTACATTTGGCAGATCTCTTTGCTGTTTTGCCTCCTTTATGTGACTGTAGTAAGGCAGCCAGGGATCTGTAAGAGAGAATTAGTTTTTGGATAAATATTGTATATGAATTTAACATACTCAATCCTCGCTGGAAGTAACGCCAATAGCGCTCAAAGTCCCCACAATATCCTAGTGTGCGGAATAAACGATTGAGATGATAATAGGATACGGCCACATCCTTGGGATTACGGGCCACATAAATGATCTGAAAATAACAAATGTAAATAACAACTTATTATTGTGTGTTTAAAAATCACTTGCCTTGCATTTCTTCTCCAAGACACTGGGTGGGATTAAGGAGAAAGGAAAATGGGTCTTAATAAAACGCCTCTGGTTACGTGGAAGTTGCTCAAGTGTCTCATAGCCCGGTCGAGAAATCAGCTCAATGAACTCTAAAGCAGCCGGTGAATCACAATTTTCAGCTAACAGCTCTTCCTTGACAGCATCATGCAAGAACAAGGGAAATCTAACAGAAGAAGCAATCTTAAATAAGGAATCCTGACCAGAAACCAAACGAAAAAAACTCACTCGAAAAAGGGAAAACGTTCAGTTAATGGACGTTCCTTTGCCTGCTCAAAGTCCAATTGATTGGCCACCAACCAGATGAGCTCCTGCGTCCAAGTGGTGCCCGAACGCGGCACAGTAGCTATCCAAATATCATCGGGTCGTGCCTCAAAGTTGTAATAATGTTTCGCCTCCGTTTTGTACTTGTATGGAAAGAAATATCCCTCTGGTCCAACTTGAACAAAGCCGGTCCGCTCACCTGTCCATGCCAGGGGATTAACTTAACGTCCACACACTTAAGACGTGCGGCAAACTCACCTGTAAAGTATTCCAGCAGCTCCGCATTGGTTGCTGCATCCACATCGCGTATTTCAAAAGGAAACTTATCCATTTTGTCTATGAGATGCACACGACAAGTTGCAAACACCAACTAAACTCGACGCCGCCCAACCAGTTGACAAATAGTTGGCCGGGAAAGCCAGCGACTCTTTTACGCACACACATATATATATATATGTTTGAGTGCAACACGTTCGGCTCAGAGAAAGTGACCTCTGCATTCCTCTTTCTCTCTTTGTCTCTTTCTGTCTCTCTCTCTCTCTCTCTCTGTGGCAGTATTCGACAGGCGGTTGGCAGTGATTTCAATTATAACTGAATTTGCGTGTCTAGGCAAAAAATAGTAACGTCTTCGCTTACAACTTCTAATTGACAAAGTCCACAAATACCCTTTAATACTTAACATCTTTGGCACTGAGAAAAATATTTTAACTGAAAATCACCCAAAAAATTTAAAGTTTCTCTAGCTTTTAGAAATAATGTTTAAATATTCGAACAAAATATATTAAAAGATGTGTTAATTGACAATACCATAAATATGATGATTTTTATATTTTTAAAAAATTATTTATATTATTAAATTTTGAATTTTCAATTTTTACCAACCCAAAATGGAATTGCAAAATAAATAGACCCAACGGAGTAAATGTTATACAAGCATCAACCTAGTTACTTTTAATGACGCTAACTTGTGTGTAATCAGCAAAATAATATTAAAAATAAGACTTAAAAAGTGTTGTAAATTTATTGCTTAAAGTATTACGAGTTTTAATCACTGATCTACTTTTGAATTGGGATTGCACAAAAAAAGGGCTAGAAAAGCCATAATGGATTTAGCAGGCTGGCATTGAGCAACGACGCTGCTTGGAGAGACGCTTGGGGCACGGTTGTCCGCCACGTTGGGGCTCGCTGATCACGAAGCGGTAGCCCTCGGAATAACCGACGCCGCAAGTGACGCTGCACGGCGACCAATTGGACCATTCCGACATGACGCAGCCGTCGCTCTGCTCGCGACCCCTTGGACTAGCTGTGCTTGACAAGATCTTGCTGCATGTATTCAGACAATCGCCTTCGGTAAGGAAATTGTTGCGATTACCCCGACAGCCACCATAGGTGAAGGATTCACAGCGATTCGATTGGGCATTGTAGGCATAGCGTTGATAGCTGCCACGACAGGGACCCGCCTCTGGCTGCTGCACACAAATATCCTTGGCCATCTCCATGTTGATGTGACAGTCGACAGAATGCTGGCATTCCCGCTGCTGATGCAGCTCCATGCGCTTCGTGCAGCTCTCCTTCATGGGTCCATCCTCCAGCAGCAGCAATCGCTTGCGAATGGAGCTGCCACGTCCGCAAGAGCCCGAGCACGGACTCCAGTCACTCCACTGGGTGGTGGGGCAATCGGGATCGGGCAACTCCACCTGCTCGAAAGTACAATCCGGTCGCATGCACTTGTTCTTCTCCACAATGCTGATGTGCGGACAACGTTTGCGTCCCAGGTGATTGGTGAAGGTTCGCGTGCGCATTGTGATACCAATGCCACAGCTCGCCGAGCACTCAGACCACACGCTCCACGGTGTCGTCTTGCACAGGCCGGCTCCCTCGCCATTGTCGTTGACCAAGGACTGTGAATTGGCCAGATTCTCACCCTCATCCTCATCACGATCCTGAGTAGCCGAGCCGTTGGGACATTCGGGCACCGCTGCCACACACATCTCCTTGGCCACCAGCTGGCGGGTACATTTGCTCTGCTGTGCCAGCTCAGCATTTAAAAATTGGCGACTACGCATCCGGATGCCCTTGCCACAGCTGACGGAGCACGGACTCCAGGCATTGTAGTTGCCCACGCGGCACTCGGCTGTAGACAGGTAATCATAATTATTAGAAGATTGAATCCAATGTCTTCTCTAAAATGTTGTATAGCTTACCACGTGTGTCCTGCTCCTCGGCATCATCGGATACTTCCAGCTGGAGCGCTTGTAGGAAATCATCATCACAATTGCGTGAGATAATCTTCTCGCGACGCAGATAGAGCTTGGCCAGCGGCATCATCTTATTGCTCTGTGGATTATAGAAGGGTGCACGTGGATCCTCGGGATACATGGTTGTAATTCTGTACATGCGCTCACGAGGCTGCGTCTCCGCGTTGGGGGACTACAAAAGAGAAAGAAATTAATTAAAGTAATCCTCGAAAAAATCCTAGAATATGATTGTAACTCCTTAATATTCACTTACCATATAGGTAATGCCGCTATCGGTGCCAGCGTCCCATGGATACAGATCAAAGTCCATCGATTCCTTCCAACTGCAGTCGGAGGTGCACAGATCCACACCACTGATGCCAACCATCCAGTCGGGTGAGGGTCCAAACATGGAGGTCAAGGACACTTTCGGATGCTTGCGATCCACTCGGAATTTAGAGGAAGTGTTCTGATTCACATTGGGATACCAAAGGCCAGCCGCCTTGATAAGTGTACGCAATTTTGGGCCTTGAGCACGCAGCTCCGTTTCCAGCGCAGTCGGAGAACCCCATTCGGCCAAGGAGCGGAAGCCATCGGTGGCTATATGATTCTCGCCCCAGAAGGAGAAGTTCGCTTCATGGGAGGCACCAATTACATCAGAAAAGTGGGTCAACCAGATGGCGAAGGGGTAATCCTTGGGATGTGTCTCATTCGACCAGATGCCCTCGAAAACAAACTGAGTTGGGCAATTAAAATAAGATTTAACTTTTTATATTTTATGGAACTTACGCTATACTTGGCTTCATCGCAGGCGCAGCATTCCTTTTGTGTTGCCGCCGCACTTGGTTTGTGCTCACACATAACCTGGGTGAGTTGGCCGTCATCGGAGAACCAGGCGCGTGGACCTTCATAAACCATAGCGGATAGCGAAACGCAGCCTGAACCGGTCTCTGGTGCAACCCACATGACCTGTACTTCTGTTTTGGGCAGATCGTCGGCCTCCGAAACGGTATTCACACAGCGTTCATTGAATTTGGTGAGGGAATCGCTGAAAAGCTGGAATCGTCCAACACGACGTGGACTGGCCACGTGGGCACGTCGGCTACCCGTGTGCGCCTCAGCGGCAATGGTGAAGTGTGTGAAGTGCTGGATTTTCGTATGGGTGCGTGAGCCAAGTAGAAGCACTGAAAAATAATTATAAGCAATCTCACTAATTTAAATAACAAGCAACGATTTTCGATCGATACAGTTAAATTCAAATTCCATTTGCTGCTAATACTCGATGCTTTAAATAAATATCGATTTAATTTCGATACATTCATATTGAATATAACAATGAATGTTATCGACTATCAAGCAAAATTGCTCATTGTTCACGTTCGAAGCGTCCCGCCATTTTTATTTGATTGTTGCTGCTGATTTAAAAAATTACATAGAAAGTTATTTTTACAAAAATGAGTTTGGATTTCAATCCGATGTCAAATAGTTGTGTTAATTACGAGAAGTGCGGCGATGTGATCGTTTCGCCCAAGAATAATGTGATAAGAATGTATTGCAATTTTTGTAGTGACATTTTTGAGAATATCGTGGAATTTCTGCATCACTTACAATGGATGCACAACGAGGTGCTTGGGTTCGCCAAGCCGTACAATGTCTACAACATAGAGCAGCTGGTGCCTCAGACTGACACAGCCGAAGATGTGGAATCTCAAGCCGATAACAGCAGCAGCAGTGATTCTGGAATACCATCAAACACTAGCTGTGAGCTGGAGCCGGAAATCAAGTCAAGCCAAGCAATGAGTAAGAATATATTAGATGCATTGGCCGCATACGATGTGGATTACAAAAAAGGAAAGGAATGTATGATGCAGTGGCAGGCAAAGGGTGAGTCTGCTGAACTTTCAATACTTACTCTGGTACAAAACTTATTTTTGCAACAGATAAATGTTCAACCGAAACGAAAGATGAAAATGTGGTCGCCGAAGTTGTAGCCATGTTACTCAAGGATGAACAAAGCGTGGAGGCAACTCAAACACATTTTGAAGATAAAGCAGATGATGGTTTGGAGATGCAACATGGGCTGCAGGCTGCTGGACTGCAAAGCATCGAAGTCCGCAACGACCAGTCCCAATCCACAAATTATTTAAATGATAAGCCGCAAATCAAAGACATAACACCATTTAAGCCTGCAAGCCAAAAAGTAGCAAGCACCTTGAAGCTTTTCCGCCATCGTTGGGAGATGGCTGCTAAAATCAAAACTGAAAAACCGCAAACCATTTGTGATCTGAAGAGCTATGCAATTGCACGCTCTGCCCGCAAGCGTGTGCAGCAGCAGATGAGCAACATCAAGAAACGGATTCTCCATTCCCTGGAAAACGACCCTCGGAAACCAATTGACCGAACTTGCCTAGACAATATCAGTGCGGAGATGAAGATGTTTCTGCCAGATGCTAAAAATTCAATTATACAAAAGATGCACACAGCTTCTAACCTGAAAAGTGAAACCAATCAATTGAGTAAAGTCAAATCTATCGGAGAGGAAAATAATACCAAAGAGGCCAAACCTGCAACTAATATGCTTTTTAAGGCGGAGAATAAAGTTGGTGTCATGAACATTCAGAAAAGACCTTCATCTTCTATAGATTTAAGTTCAACACGACCTAAGCCTGTACCTGAAATTGAGAAGAAGAAAATCAACATTACAGAATACAATATGGTCAGCACTAAACGGAAGATACCTTTACCCTCTATAATACAAACAAAGGAGTCTGATTTCAGTCCAGCTAACGCAAACCCTTCACATATTGTGGCAAAGAGTGTAATGGACGTAAAGAACAGCATTGCAAAACGCTGTCCAAATACTCCCATTATTATAAGCAAAGTGGAAATTTTGCCCAGGCTTAGAGTAAATTTAGAAAACATTCAAACTGAAATGAAAGTAGAAACCAGTCAAAGCAAGAACAACGAAAAGCGCGTACACAAATTTTCATTCACTGCCGTTGACAGTCCACCAATGTCGACCAAAAAACCAACCAGACGTCCCTCTTTTCATCAAGTGGCATTTAAAAGGGAGCTACTTAAGTCAGAAACAGAGCCTTGTCCAAAGCAGACTAAAAAACGCAAGGGAGCAACAATCAATAATAATAATTCCAAGGCGTCGTTAAAAGCAGTTGGCCCAAAGCGAACCAAAACAGTAGACAACTCTCTAAAATTTGATTTATCCGACAGCGTTGTGGCATTTCTCCAGGTAAGTCATATCTTTTTCACCCCTTGCAGAGCAGATTAATATGTTTATTTTTTAGAGTGACTTGGAAACCACACAATTGGATGCAGATAGTTTGTGGGAATTGGCTGAAACCAGTGAGAAGCGCAATAGTGATTCCTTTGAAAAGATACTGAATCAAGTTAAGGGCGAGCAACAACCTGACCTAAATGAAAGTGAAACTAAAGCAGAACCCAATAATAGTCTACGCGCCGATTTTAGTCTGCTTCAAGTAGTTGGTGTAAGTCGTGGTACTCATACTGTATGTAAAGCTAATAAATAAGAACGCTTGTTTTTCTTCACTTACAGTTGCCCATTATTAAGGACGGCCAATATGAAGATCGTAAGCCCGTTGAGATATCCGATTTGTTGCGCACGCGAGCAGCTAAATTTAGCAAAATGTTACGTTCATACAATTCCGTGTGGAATCCCAAGAGATGTAGTTCCCAATTCACGGAAAAGTCTCGCAGCGAGCTGTCAATGCTCACAGCAGAGGCTAACCGTGAATTTGGGAGCAACTTGAGCGAGAGCGAACTGAAACGAATTTTGAATTTGATCAATGCGTGGTATGCGGAAGAAATCGATCTGAAGTTCTTCAAAAAGGTCACACTCCCATCAAACATCGACCATTATCTACAACTGTTTGGCTATCTGCCCAAGATGAATCATTATCTATATTACTGCGAGTGGTGTGAGGAAAATAGCAGCAACAAGTTACTCTACGAGAAACATCGCCAGACTCATCTATGCGATTTCACCTGCCCTCATTGCAACCGAATTTTCAAGAAAAAAGGGTTCCTCGTCAATCATGTGCGCTTCGTCCATGGCAGGGAAATGTAACCATTGATTGTCTAATGCCATATTAAAAACAGATTGGAGTTTTGCTTTAGTTCTTGATGAAGTTAAAATGATGTTATTAATACACACATTATATTCAAGATGTTCATAGTTAGGAACAGTTCCGTATCAAGTTCTTATTCATTTTTGTGCAGTGTGCTTACGAATGGGATCTGAGATCAGTTCAGTTTAGTTCAGTGAAAAATTATCAAATTATTTTTAACATGTCCAAAGTCAAAGTTATATTTCCGTTTCTGAGTGCCATACCAAGCCCAACTCTATCTGTTAAGTTTATTTAATACGTTAACATTTTCCAATCATTCGACGCAATTTGTAAGAATTGTGTTTTGCAAATGATACCGAAAATCATTTTTTTTGTTTTTGAGTTAAACATTATATTACTTCTACATTTCAAATATTGTAGAGTGTGGAATATGTTGTCAAGTTTGAGCATTATCTTGTTTAACTTTTAACTCAATTGTGTTATAAAGTTGCTATGTTCAACTCGTATTTCATTGGGTAAAATTATAAAAATATGCCATGTGTTACTTTCAATTGAAAAATAAAGCACTAACCAAAAAAGGAAGACATATTTTATTTATACTGTTAATTCTTATCGCAAGCGCTTTGTCTTGCTTGTGATTTTAGGGGTCATGAGGCCGTGAACCGGGCGTGTTGATTATGAATGATTTATTGTGTGTTCGGATCGAACTTACAGTTGTAAGCCTTGCCGGGCACATAACCGTTGGGTCCATCAGCCACAATTAATTTGTATCCATTGTCGCCTCGTGTGCGTCGTCCATGGGGCAAGTGTGTGGGCGCCCGCGGGCAGCCCGCAGCTGGATTAATTGCGCCCGCCGCAAGACAGACAACAACGACAACAGCAGCAGCAGCAAGCAATCGCTGTGATTGCCACATTATAATCTTTATGTTTTTAAATTCCCCTGCACAAGCAGCTGTGCGCACAAATACTTAATACGCGACCGCTTCCGACAATGCACACGAACAGACTGAATCCGCAACACATTTGAGTTATCATCTTCAAGCTGACCCCCGATCGCTGAATGTGTGTATATGTAATGTAATCAGAAATGTTATATAGTACATATACTAGCTCATCTATATTCTCATATGGATTTGCATCTGTACTTTGTTCCTTGAGATTAAACACAAACTCGCCGGGATCTGCTTGGATAAAAGAGAAAGCTCTTAGAAGTTAATATCAAACATTTCCAATTGATATTTGTTTAGTCTTCTTGTTTTACTGTGTTGCTGATCTGTTAAAAGTAGTATGTATATTCAATGCTGATAAGGCGAACCTAATCAAGCACAATTAATTAAGTTGATTTTCTTTACATCTCCTCCAGAAAAGATTCATTCAATATAAGTAGAATTTATTGTATGCAATGTTTTTTATTATTTCGTTTTGCAGTTTTGCTCTTTTCTAATAAATAAATAAATATATATATATATAATGTTGACATATATAATTTACAAATGTTGTTATTACATACATATATATATATTTTTTATTTTTGTTTTTTTTTTTTTGGTAACAATTCATTAATATATAACATCAAAATGCAGCTTCGTAGTAAGTATATACGTATATAAGTTGTTTATAAATTTGTAGGTTGGCTCAGCGCTGCATCTATAGATATATTCATACTACATATAGTATAAAGTTAGTATATCTAATAATGCCCTAGACAACTTGATTCTATGTGCAGCTTAGGAAACTCAACTCAGTTGCGGGCTAGTAAAACTTACGTTGGCATTGGTCAAGGAAGTAAACCAAGTAAATGATAATGATTGATGGAGCAGTTATATATATAATGACTGCTACCTGAGTTATATTAATATATAAAACAAGATCACATGATTTGCCAGATAATAAAAACTAATAAAACGCACCGTCACAAAACTTATAATAACTTAAAATAAATTGAAATGAGACCAGTTAATAAATCCTTTTTAAGATATTACGATTTTTCGACTGGGGAAATTCAAGTGGATCACAACATCAAAAATAAAAACCAAGTAAAACATAATGAATGATGGTACAGTTATAAATAAATACTGCAACCTAAGTTATGTAATAATATAAACGATCACATGACTTTCCAGATGATGAACTAATAAAACACCATGTCACAAAACTTAAAGTGAAGTAAGAGCAGTCATTAAATATTGTTAAAACATAGCACAAATTTTGTGACATGTGTAAATAAATAGGTTATAATAGTAATTTAAAGCATTGTTAAGCAGCAAATCACAAGCATGGAGCAACATCTAATACTAAAAAGTCAGTATGGGCGTCTCTCGATGATCCAGCAGATCTGCAAATAGGAATAAAAACAATTTATAATAGTAGGGAAAATAGGTTTTTGGGATTACTACTTGCCCTTGGCAATGCTCCACCAGGGCAGTGTGACATAGGTAAGGAATGCATTGAGCGGAGTGGACTGCTGCCTTCGATTTTCCTTCCAGAAGTGAAAGGATTGCGTAAAGCCGCGACTGGTCCACAAGGGATTATAGGCGCCATCATCCAATTCTGCAAGCACATAAACGAAATTCAAGTTTAGAAAGAGAAGAGAGATTAAAAGACGAGTTTTTAGACTAAAGACAAGGTAATTAAGATTAGAATTAAGTTAAATGACCTTTGAGCGCCCTTTTGGGCAGATCACACCAATAGTAGATATTGGTGCCGTCCGGTGTGCGACGCTTGGGCACCAAGTGCAGCACCTTATTGTAGTACGATTGCTTTGCGGTGCGCGGCAATGTGGCACTACTAGCCGCTGCGGGCATGGGCATTTGATTGCCATTGGCCACATCGCCATTGAGCAGCGATTGCTGCTCTATCGGTACCGACTCCTCCTCTTCGTTATCATCCTCATTATTATCATTGGTAGTTGCGCTGTCTGACGACGTATTCGCCAGCTGCAATGGATGGCTCTCTGATTTCACAGGTACAAGTAAACACTTTTCGAATAGTTGCGTTGTTTTTGTTGTTGGTGGCGGCGGCGGTGGCGTAGGCGTTTGCTCCACCACGGGGAGCTCCTCACGCCCCCGCACGCTTATCATCAGCTTGCTGTCACTCTCGCTGAGTATGGCAATCTTAGCGGCGCGTGCCCCATCGCCAGCACAATCCAAAGCATCGCCATTCAGCGAGGTGGCATCGTCAGCCAGTTCATATTCCTCCGGTTTGGGTGCCGCCGCCTTGGCATTGTTATTGTTACTGCTGGCTGTCTTCGACTTGTTTGCCATTTTGGATTTGTCTCTGGACCTGTCCTTATCTTTATCCTGCTCCTTTTTGGTCTTCTCCTTGTCTTTATCCTTTTCACTGGGTTTGGCACATCGCAGCCTTTTGGGCGAAATTTTTGCAAGCAAATTTGTCTTTTGATTTGTGGACTTTTTATCGTTCTCCTTATCCTTATCCGCATCCTTGGTCTTGTCCAGCTCCTTGGACTTGACCAAACGCACTCGCGCTGGCACCGCGACCTTTTTGGGCATTGGCAAGCTTGTTCTGCGATCCGCAGCACTCAAGGATACGCTGCGTGTTATATTGCTGGCTTTGCGCTTAGTGTCCGTACCCAGACGCAGATTGCTTCGTTTGCTGACCACCAATTCGCTCTCGACGCACAGTAAACTGGGCGGCTTTGGCTTCTGGCGTGTCGGCCGTTTGTCGGGCATTTTGCTGAGGCAGGCGGGCGTCTCGTTGGACGCATCCTCGCAGCTGGGACAATACACCTCGGACATCTCTGGGGTACAGGTGGCGCCTGCCGCTGTCCATCGTTTCTTTAACTTTTTGCCGCCGAAGCAATTGCAGCCGGTGGAGGTGCTGCTGTTGCTGCTGTTGTTGCCGCCGGAGCTGTTCAGCGGAACGGTTACCTCAACGGCAACGCTGAGCGGCGGCGGTGTCACAGCGGGCACAGCACTAGCTGCCGCCTGATCAGGGGATTCGGGGGCAATTGGCGACTCGCCAGCTGCTGGCTTGAGCGTTTCACAATTCGGATTTGGGTGCAGTTTTGCCGCGGAGGCCGAGAAAGCAGGACGTTGCTGATCTACAAGTAGATATAGATCGGTTTGTTTGCGTTTTATAAAGCATATACAACGACACACATACAAGAGCCCGAACACAATCAATTCGGTCTCCAAGCAACCTTAAAAATTAAGTTGTCCAACAAACAAATAAAAAATGGGTTAAGCAGCAAAATCATAAATAAACACAAATTAATAATAATAATAAACCAGGGGAAGGAGTAGCGGCTATAGGCGAGACAGTACTATTTTGTGGTATGTTTTTTGTATTTATTTTAGATTTTTTGTGGGATGCGGATTATTAGGAGTTTGAGTAGTGTTTTAAAGAATAAAGCCTAATATTGTATAAACATGGTTAGCCCATGTTGGCCCAAAGGAAGCTGGCGCTGATGCAATGTACAATGGCTAGCAAAGAGTTAAGTTGAGGAAGCTGAACTCGATGAAAATTATATACTGAATACCCTACTAAGAGATCCGAGCTATGCTAATATTGGGATTCAAATGATCGCTCGAAGATGATCGTATTTAGGGCTGGCTTTGTTATTTATTATTCGTTCTAGCACTATATAAATCATTAATCATTATTCTAGCTATATTACAATCATCAATTTGTAATTTTTCCATATTCTAGAATTTTTCACGAAATTTAACTCAATGTTTATTTTAGCCAAAACTAATTCCTTTAAGCTTAGCAGTGAAATTTGCGAGCAATGCGTAAATTTTCACAATCTTCTCACTCATCTTTCTACAATTCAACTTTTAGCTTTCCTACAAGTTTTTTCTATCTGTAAATTTTCTCTAAAATGTACTTAACCGATCCTGAGACAAAATAACCCATTTGGTTGTGAACATAATTTGACATTATTAAACGGAAAAGCAAATATTAAATACATAATTAAAATGTAATACTCTGTAGTTTTAGTTGTCCTGCTTTCTCGGCAAAGTCATGTATTGTTTGGATATATATATATATTTTTACTTGTTAGTCTTTTTTAAGATATATATATATATATATATATATATATATTTGTATATATACACACAGATTAATGTTGGTTAATTTGAATTTGAAAAATTGTTAATTTAAGGAAAATTGTAGGAACCACAACATGTTTACAAGTTAAACCAAAGCAAGCAGGAAAAAGCGCAACAAATCAAAGCAAATACTAAATATGCCAACGAACTACATAATGACTTATGTTTATTTATCTTACAATTATATACAGTTTATAAAACATGCAAAATCAAAAGGAAAAGTGATTGTGAAACCTTTGCGAATATAATTACAAAAACGAAAGCAACGCAAGAAGAAAAACGGAGCTTACCATCTCGCAAATCGCCCGCTTCGATTTCGGACACCTCGCTGGCTAAGGAGTCGAGTCCTTCGTTCTCGGAGCGCGCTTTGGCGCCGGCGGTGGAGCTAGTGCCGCTGGTCACCATGTCCTGGCCGGTGTTCTTGGTGCGCCAGCCGTAGCGCGAGAAATTATTGAGATTGGCGCTGGGATCGCTGAGACGACGTTGATGCCGATACGTGCAATAGTCATCGTTCTCCTCTTCCCACTCGTCCCACATATCGGTGGCACAGAAGCCCGGCTCGCTGGTGGGCGTCTCGACGCCGGAGCCTTTCGGTTTGGTCACTGCCATCTCGGCATGCCCTTTGCCCTGCGGTCCCTTCATGCGCACGAATTCGCAGCGTGTCTGCACGCCGGCACCGCTGCTAAATAGGCCAAAGGACATGCGTTGCGCTACCTTGGAGCTCAGACTCGATTGCTAGAAACAGCAATATAGATTCAGAAGTTACAGCAAACATTTAAGAAAGGACATCCTCAAGCTACACTTACTCTAGCATCGTAGACTTTCTTCAGCGCATCGTAGCGTATGGAACCGAGAAAAATTACGCCTTGGACGGCGCCATCTTTATCATTGGCCACGAGTTCGACGCAGACCATTTCGCCATCGCGCACCAGGATATCGCTAAAGACCTCATCGAAATTGTCGACCATGAAGCAGATGTGTGGGTATGTGATCTCTTCACCCTCGCCCTTGGTGTCCATTTTCCTGCGACTTGGACTGGCGTAAACGCGCTGCGAGTGACGACGCAGCACCTGCAGCTCCTTTGGCGAGGTCCTCGTGCAAATGGCCAGCGTGAGCGTGTAATCGAACTGATGTATGACCATATTCAGGTAAACAGTCTCCTCCCAGTCCACATCCGGATCGCCAATGGGTAGTTTGCGTGAATCCTTGCGAAATACCTCAACTTCAGTCTGCAAAATGAATACGTATGAATAATCTGTAGATTAGCCAATGAATCATGTAAAATATATACCTCATATTTGGGCATGTGGCGCGAGGAGCTCTTCACGTGCTTCTTGCGCACAAAGAAGAGCAAATCATCCGAGTCGATGCTGTGCACGGGCTCCGTTTGAAATAGAAAATGACGCACAAACAAATCAGTCCAATAAGTTGTGCCCTGCAGCACCACAAAGCCACCATCTGTATAATTATGTTTATAGAGTAAGTAAATTATGTAAAATGAATGTCATAAATAATACTAATAATAAGGATTGTAGTATAAGCTAAAAACGAGAAACGACTACGATTCTATAATTCTATGCGTGTATCTAAATATTTTATGCCAGTCGATGAAGCTTCTTTCAAATAGACTTTTCATGATATGTTGGATTGGTGAGTAGTGGGTTATATGAACTATTGGGTAGATTTACACTGATTGAAAGTTTCGTATATTGGGTGGAAAGTTGTCATATCCGCAGTGCCTTTTTGTTTTATATGTGAGTTATATGTCTTGATCTCCGTTCTGTTTGTGACTGGAGAGAAACTTCAGATTGGGTGTCGCAATTATTGCTATTGAAAAATTAAACTTTTACATGTGAAGATCAACTTGGCAGCGACCTATATTACTATAGGATTCCAAGTAACAGATAAGGTGTTGTGTTTTAAATAATTTAAATTGTATATTTACTTTGGGTTTTAAAGAATTTTTAATTATTTGCGAAAGTGATTCAACACTAGAACCGAAACGAAATTATTCAGCTACTACTGTAAAGTATTTATCATGTTACAGCAACATTTAAAAGTGATGCAAATATAACGGTTATTAATGTAGTGTAAGCACAATCTTGGCCGAAAAAGATTTACCGATATGTGTGCAAAAGCGTACAAATGTACTTACACAGCACTGCCAACAGATTTATCAGCAAACTTTACAGCAGAGACTTAAACACCCACACAGACAAAAGCCGAAGTCTGCCCAAGCGAGCCTTAAACAACAAAATTTGCATTGTAAACAAAATCAAAAGAAACAAGCGGATAAAAAGCTTAAAGTGATTACCAATACTTACAAACTAATCTATGTACAACCGCACTTGTGTATCTATGCAAGGAAGTGGAGCACACACACCCACACACATACACAAGGAAAGACAGCTGTGTGCGTGAGTAAGGGTAGGAGGAAGGAGTTGCCGGAATGGGCGTTTTGACAAATCGATAAAGTGCAAATGTAGACAGATTTTCAGCAAAAGTTATTATTAAAATTAGCTAAGCTAATTCATAATTACCATCTTTGAGTAGTTGTCGCATCTCCTTGGTGCGCTGGAAGTTGATGTCCTCGAGCAGCTGCTGGAGCGGCGTCTGTGGTTTGAGCAGAGCGCCTGCAGCGCTGGCCAAAGCCATTATTGCTATTGCTATGACGTCCTTGGATTGAGGGGGTTTTTCTCTGTCTCCCTTTCGCAAGTAGACAACAATGGGCTGTAATTATTTCACAATCTTGAGCAGCATTAGTCACTTTATGTTTTGTGCAAATAATTTCATGTTGGGTTGCTTTTGTTTTTTGCTGTTGAATTTACAGAGCTAAGCGCCACGAGTGTTGAGCAACTGCTGAGTAACTAATTCGTAGTGAAGAGCGCAAATTGTGACTGAGCGTCGGCAGCAGTTTTTTTTTTTGCACTGCTGACATTTGTTGTTGTCATCCCCCTTTTTGAGCTGGGGGTTGTTTAGTTTTACAGCTGCTGTTGCTGCTGCCGCTTGCATTGCCTTCGCTTTTATCAGTCGCCTTTTATTTTGGTCGATCAGCTGTTTCTGTTGCCATGACAATCGACGCTTTTGTTTCACATATAGAAATAACTATTGTATCAGGCAGAATTTTAAGCTTTTTATAATTGAACAATAGTAATAGCTTTTAATACAATTAAAAAGTACATATATGACACTTGCATTTATCGACTACCACCACTGCCAGTTCCGATAACACAAGCTCGGAAGATATCGATTTTGGGCGCCAATTTTTGTACATCTTTTTGAAAATTATTTAAAACTTATTGCTTTAATATGATAAAATTGTACAATTTATATTAAAGAACCACATCGTCATTGGACTGCTGCAGCATTTTCATATCATTCTGTAGCTCCTTCAGCTCCCTTAGCATACTGTGCGCCAATTGCCCCTCTGGCGTAGAAATTGGCTCATAGAGCAGCATACGAAGCGATTCCCGGATCATAAACTCGGTTTGATGCAGCTCTGCCTGGGATTGAAATGGAAATTAAGTAAGTAGTCAATGTAGTAGTAAGAATGCAACTCACTAGCAAATCCTGAGTGTTCAGCTCCTGCTCGCTGAACAGTTTCCGGGCGAGCTCTGCCTGTGTGTTGGCCAGTTCATATAGAGCTATAGCCTTTAGACGGGATATGCCCGGTGTAAGGACCTTCAGCACCAACAATATCTCCTGGCAGAGGCGAATCTTACGCTCGTAAACCTTGCGATTCGGCCGATGGGCCATATTCTGTAAAATCTGCCTCAGTATTGAGGCAATATTCTGCTTCAGATCCAGCATAATATAATGATTGCCATGCAACAATCGTGATAGCTTGGCTAGCAACAATTCCAACCTATAAATATCATCACGAGCATGGAATACCTCCTCTTTGGCCCGCTCCAAAACGTTGGCAACAAACTCCGGCTTTAGAGTATGCTCCGGATTAAGCAGACACTGCCAGATGCCCGATTCCAACTGTTTTACTATATAGCCACCCTTGCAGGTTTTACACACAAAGCTGCTCATGTGGGTGCCCAGCTCTGTGGGATCCTGGCAACGAGCACACTGGCAATCAAAGCATTTGCCTTGCTTGAGGATGTGACGCCTCTCCTCGGTGCCCAGCAGGATGCTGGTGTAGCAATTGTAGAGTATTTCACCAGCCGGTATATAGCGATTCGCATAGACCTTAATGCGTCGGTCCTCATCGATGGCTGTCACCAGATTGGGTGTGCAGCTGTGAGGAAAGAGCGCCGCACGAATATAAATGCCACGCAAGGTGCCACCCGACTCCGGAGCACGGATCTCAAAGCCATTGATGTCGGCAGTGCCGAGCAGATGCTGCAACAGCTCCTCATCAATCTCCGTGCCATTACGTAACTGCTGTAGGAGTCCAGTAGACTGCAATGGCAAGACGATCTGCTCGCGATATGTGCGCCAAATTTCTGTGTTCCGGCGTAGCGCCGGGTTTGACTCCATCTGCAGCAGTTGCTCATATTGCGGCTGGGTTTCCTTATGCTCCCGCAGCAGCAAATACTTGAGAGCAGTGTTCACTTCTGCTTGGGCTTGGATCTTCTCCACTTGCTCGTCTTCCAGTTGCAGCTCGGCGAGTCGCTTGCAATCCCTTGGCTCATGTTGCATACATTCGCCACAAAGGGGAAGGAGGCGACACTTGCTGGCAACTCCCCGATAGGATAGATTTTTATATAATCAGGCAGTTATTGACAATTAGGGGATTATCGAAGGTACATACCCGCAAAAGGTGTCGGTCAGCTTATAGCAGCTGCTGCAGCGCCGATCCGTATAATTTGAGAGCAGCAATGTCGGCTGTTGGAGCAGCACCGTTTCACCCTCTCTTATATTGGTCGACGCAATCACATATCTATAATTCAATTGGATTGGTTACTCCTAATCTTGAGTGTCCTTGCCAATTGAACCCACCTGCCCATTGTCTCATTCTCCTTCACTTCACACTTATTGGCAAAATCTTCCGTTACAGCAGCCATTCTATAGGTTTTCTTTAAAGATTACGCTAATTTGCATCTGCTTTCGTCAATTATCATCGTTGTACTGAGTACATCCGATGCCTATATATATATATATATATACATACACATATCTCGCTAAATGCGACTGACTGTATTTATTTATATTTTATTGCAATTCTCTATTTATTTCGACTAGTGATTCCTCGTTTGATTTCCCCCATCCAAATCACTTTTCCTTGGCTGCAGCTGCTTGGCTATTGAACCTTCCGCCCTGGGCACGATCAGGGCCATGGTATTAGAAACTATATCAGCAAATTACTTACATGCTTACATTCTAAGCGGCATCAGTTTTGTGGTATATAAACATTTATTCTATTGATTTTAGAACAGAGTTCTTACTACACTATAATTTATATTGAATGATTATAAATTGACTACCATTTTTAAATGAATTTTAATATTCCAAATAAAAAAGATTTGAATACAGAAGAAAATAAATAAATTATTATTAACAATTAAAATACAATTATAATTCTTAACAATTCAAATTTCATGTTGTCTAAGTTCTTGAACATTCATTTTAGTCATCCTGTACACAAAACTATGATATACATTTGAGGTTTAAGGAGTTGTAGATTTTAGAACAGAGTTGAGAATCATGATAATTATTTTCGATACATTTTTAAAGGGTTTTTAAAATTCCATATGAAAAAGGTTGGCGATATACACTTAATGTTAAGAATTTGTAGAGACAAATATTATTGGTATACTTGAAAATATTCAAACAAAGTTCTAATTAACAGCTTTGCCGATTTATAGGAATTTGTGATCCTAATTTTTATTCTACTGGTTAAAAAATTTAAAGTTTTCCATATTTCATAAGATCTGATTCAATGCGTTCGAGTTCCATGCTGATGCGTTCGGTTAGAAAACCTTCTGCCGAATTTTCCGGCTCAAATTGCAGCAAATCCAACGCCTCCTTGGCCACCGAACGTGCACGTGACAGCAGAGCCTATTGGTCATAGAGATATCCACAAGAGATCAGCAGTTATCCAATATATACATATATAAATCTTCTCTTAACTTACCGCATACTGTTTTTTGTCCACATCCGCTTCGGCAAATTGCAATTCGGTGAGTTCCACGAAGGTCAGCAGGTACTCGAACAGAGCAATCGCATACAGCTTAGAGATGCCCGGGATAACAGCCCGGCAAACAGGCAACAAATCTCCACAGAGTTCGACGCGACGCGCGAGCAACTTCTTGCAGGGATCATTGAGGGAATTCATCAAGGCCTCGGCACGCAAAATGCTGGCAATATTCTGCTTGATGTCCAGCAGCAGAAAATGATTGGGATGCAGCAGAGGCTTGTGTTGGGCTAGCAACGCTTCATAGGCGTTCAGTTCACCCTTGGCCTCCACCATGGCACCGCCAACCTCCGCGAGCAGTTCATGCACATCGGCAGCCGGAATAACTCCCTTACAATCGACACCCAGGCAGTGCCAATCTCCCGTGCCACTTAGATCAGGCACAGCATAGCCATCGGTGCATACCCTGCACTTCATGCTGCTCATGTGCGTGCCGAGTTCGGTGGGATCCAGGCAACGTGTGCAGGCGCAGTCCATGTGCCGACTGAGAAGCAACTGATGCTGTCGCTGGCTGGTGCCCATCAGCGGATTCGTATAGGATGCATAAATAATATCGCCAGCTGCCAGTGGCACAGCTGCATACACTTTCATGTTGAACTGATCGTCCAGAGCGACAACCGTGTTGGGCACACAATGATGCGGCAGCCCAGCACCGCATACATAGACACCCTTCAGCTGCTCACCATCCCGCCCCGTCACCTCAAACGAGTTGCTATCGATCCGGATACAGTGGGCATGCAGCACATCTGAGCTCAACTGTTGTCCAGGCAACGCCTCTGCTAACCCACTTGCCATTAAGGGACGCACCACATGCTCCTCATGCTCCTGCCACATGCCAGCCTCGTTGCGATAATCCTCCAATTTAATCGGACGACTGACAAGCAACTGGCACTGTGCCCGGAGCTCGGGCTGTTCCAGCAGTAGCAGCAACTTCAATAGACCACAAATGCTATAGTTCTTCACGAGCAGATCTTTGCCAATGCGACAACCAGCGCCGCTGGCAAAGAACTCACACTCGAAGGCATCGTGTTCGCTGCAGTCCATGCAAAGCGGATACACCTGACACTTGCGGCACATCACATACGATTCCTGCAAACACTGGGCACACTTCAGCTGGCCACACTCCCAGTGGGGCGTCACCAGCAGCGGTCGCTCCTCCAGCAGCGTATCGCCGGCCTCAATGCTCATGCTGGCCACCAGATGCCTGAAATAAATTAGTGTATTCGAAATAAGAAAATTCTTTTTTTACACTGAATTCCAGCGCACCTGCCCAACTTTTCATTGCAGACATCGTGCAAGTTTTCGCTGTAATCTTGCATTGCCTTCGATTACGTCTACTTGAAAATTTCCTTTTCTTTTGGTTTTTCTTTTTCTTTTTTCAAATTTTCCACGTTGCGCTCGTTGCGCAGTCAAAGCGACGACTAACTCGACCATCGTTGGAGTCGCCAATTATAAATATACCCGATCATCTCATCTGCTCTCTCCCTCTCTGTCTCTCTGAAGGCACGCAGAATTTCCCTTGGTACTTTCACTAATTGCGTGCGTCGATTATTCTTAGTTAGTTGCCCCCTCTCTCTTTGGCTCACATATTTTCATTGTTTTCGATATTTAACTGCCAATTTGCCCTCACAATCACCTAGTAATCGATTAAGTATTGGACAGGGTTGTTTTGTTGCATTTCATTTTTTTTTTTTGTATGCGTTTAAAGTTTTATTTAAAATATTTCTTTGCCATTTTTATTTTCATGGCATTTTTCACACCTGCTTTAAGATTTGTTGTGTTTGTGTGTGGTTGTATGGGTCTACTAATAATTAAAATTATGCTGCTTTTAAATTATTATTATCGGGTTTTTTTGCTCGCAAAATACTACATTCAAGTTTAAGTGTATCTTTAAGTTTTTCAATTTGTTGTGTTTGAAGAGTGATTTTTTTTTATTTGTGCCTGTATTTTTTTTGCGTGTGTGTTGGCATTTTTGTTGCCAAAGAACATACAGATACATTTTTTAAATGGTAATAATCATAATCATAATCATAATCATATTATTGATAATCAGAAATGCCTAATGCAAACCGATGTACGTAAAAGATATATATGTATGTATTGTATGTATATATATATATTTAATTTGATTCCTCTGATGTTTTTGTTGTTAACACTACAAACGCGCACACACATTTACATCCAGAGCCTGGAGGCATGTGCGACTTTTATATGTAAATATATATATATATATATGTATGTGTATGTATAAGTAAGTAGTAAAAAAATGTAATTTTCTTTTTTTTGTGTATATGTTTTTTTTTTTGCTTATTTACTGCGTTTGCCATGTGCATTGAAGCACCGATTGGCCTTTTGTACTCTACGTGCCTTCTTCGACTCCAACTGCTGCTCCACGCGCAGATTCGAGGAGTCAGTTCCAGATACCACAGCCACTGGCAAAGATTCGCCCAAATTTGGTTGCACACTTGGTACCAGTTTCATGGACACTGGACTGACAATGACGCCGCTGCGTTGATGATTGCCATAAAAGAGTTTTGTGGAATAGCCGCCACAACCGGCTGAGCCTGCAACTGTCTCCACTTTCGAATTAGACGGTGTCGCATTGGACGTAATTGCATTGGACGTTGCTTCGACAGCAACGTTGGCGATTTCAGTGTCCATTGCCAACGTTGCCGCATATTTACGTTTCAGGTTCTTTGCAGCCGTTTCGACGGCCAACAGTTTTGCCGTGGTGGTTTCGTCCGGAAATGCGAACGGATTGTTCACAGAGGCTGTCATCTGAAATCCGTTAGCATTATTGCCCTCATCACCATCCCCATTCGCATCCACATCGGCATCGATCTCATCGTTAATGATTATGATATTCTCGGGATCGACCCCCTGATTGACAAGCGCCTGCAGATCTTCGGGTGGCAGCACTGGGGCCACCTTCTCATTACATGAGCTGCACGCCAAGGGTATGGCGGGACTCTTGGAACGCCAGAATTGTAGCTCGGTCTTGCACTTGTTGAGTTCCTACAAAAACCAAGCAGTAATTATCAATTAATTTATGGACTGAATCTTGCGATTAACCTGCAACAATGTGGAGAACTTGCGAGACAATTCCTCATTTTTTTTGTCGTTCTCGTCCAGACGATTCGCATATTCGAGCGTTTGCTTTTGCTGCTCGGCGAGGAGATTCTGTTGCTCGGCGAGCTGTTTGCTCTGCTCAACAGCCTTACGCTTGCAAGTGCGCAATTCGGTGCGCAGCATCGATAGCTGATTATTGTACATTTTCATGCCCTGCTTAATCTTGCGTATGCCCTTACGCAAGACCATATGATTTTGAGGTGGTGAGTTATTTGCGCTGTCCGAGAGATCCGAGCTTATAGCCAATGTGGCTGCAACAGCGAAAGAGAGAGAGAGAGAGAATCTGATTAATAGGCGAGTTACAAGTTGAAATAAAATCAATGTGAAACTAACGCCGCTTTGTTATTGCGGGCATTAAAAAGTCCTTGTTAAAATACGCCAGTCCCGGCAGCATGGGCTCAATGCGATCCTTAAAGTACTCCATGGCCATGGTGGAGAGATCAAAGAGTTCATCCGTAACGCGATATGGACGCTGCAAACGTGGCGTAATACTGATATAATTCAAAATCGAATGCACCTCATCCAATATCTGCAATTGAGTTGAATTTGTTTAGTGGATAACAGATATATACATACATATGTATATATATATTTCGACTTACGGCACCCGGAAAGAAACAGCAATGTCCGCGTTCGATGTGCTTGCCCATGGACATCTGGAGCAGTGAGAGACGCATGTAGCATGTCTCGATGATGTCGCATTCGCAGGACAACGGATGATGGCGTCGTGCTGATTCCCTGCGTGGCATGTTCGACTTGATCAGTTGGAAGCGTTTCAACGTTGTCTTGATCTGTCGCGCAAATGTTGCATTCAGCATGTTCATGCAAATTTCGTT
The DNA here is from genome assembly GCA_035043845.1 of Drosophila picticornis. Classification (NCBI taxonomy): domain Eukaryota; kingdom Metazoa; phylum Arthropoda; class Insecta; order Diptera; family Drosophilidae; genus Drosophila; species Drosophila picticornis. The sequence continues at coordinate 3,959,586 of JAWNMR010000493.1, read as the reverse complement.
CATGCGTTGAGACACCTGCAACAATTTTATATCTTCATTTTTATTCAGTTTTATATACAAAAAATAAAAAAGGGAAGCTCCCGCATCCCAAATTTTAAGAGCATCTACAAAATACTATCTACTTCACCACGCCACAACACAGACGCACACACACAACACATACATAGATACTCACACTCAGGCAAACAGCCATGCACAGAAAATCAGTTTCATGACAGAAACAAAATAAAAAATGCCATAGCAAAAAAACAGAGGTAGACCCGTGACACGAAAATTTGTTTAAACTTAAACAATATTATATATATGTATTCAAATCAACGATGAGCTATTTAATCATAACAAGCTTATTTTTTACAAGACATAAAAATATATGTATAATATACAATATATGCATGTATATATTCACATTAACAAAAAGCTATTTCATGTCAATTGCTAAAAAAAAAAAACTTGCTGCTTCGAATAAAAACTCTCAAGTTTCCAGAGTATTTTTTACGAAGGCCGCCAATAGGAAGATGTTCATAACAAAAAAAAAGAGGATTAAATTTCCGCTCTGTATCTTTGTCTGCTTTATTGTCGTGTCTATTTCTGCTCAACACATCGTGTCACGACACGCGCTCAGCTCGTAAACGGCATCGACTTTTGAGTGGTAAAAATAATATACAACTAAAGGTAGTTGAATAACATGCCCCGCTAACCGCTACCCCGCCCCTCCCTCATTCACAACCAACATCAGCTAGAAGCGACCCACGCGCATTCTACTTTCATTTATTTTTTTGCAAATTGCTTATTATTGATTAAATAAAGTACGTCCACTTACCAATCTCAGATTGCTGATTTTCTTATAATCCAAATAGCTAAGCGTTTTAATGATCAGTTCCGTGGGCAAATCGAGAAAGTCCAAAGGAGGCTGCGAGGCAGCCACATCCAACGAGGAGTCAGTGGAGGAGCAGCTGGCAACCTGCTCCTGCTGTTGTTGTTGGTAATTGGTTGTGGTGCGTCTCACCACAGTGGCACGCGAGGATGTTGGCGTCTCCTCGAACATTGAGCCACTGGCGCAGCCTGCACCACTGCCGCACATTTGACGCGTTGAGACCATGCTGAATGTTGCAGTTGTTGCACTTGCAGCCAAAAAATGCACAAAGAAATTTTGATTGCAGCTCTCAAATGTCGATCTCGAAGAATACTGCGAATAACAACGAGAGAAATGGAGTGAGAGGGGATCAGGGGACAAACAATGCCTGATAATGGCGGGTTATGTTGGATTTCGATTATTGACTGATTGTCGACGACGACGACAACGACGTTAATCGACGACAACTACTCGTTGTGAACGAGTGGCTGGAGCTGGAGTGGAAACTCTCATAGTGTAATTTGCTACGCACTTCAATGGCATGGACCATTTTCTCACCCGTTTTATTCAATGGAATTATTGTGTGCGCATCGTTTTTTGTATCGTTTTTATCGTGCCAAAGCGTTTAGTGCACAGCACAACACTTTTTTCCTGTATTTGATACGTTTTCATGGACTTTTTCAACAACTTTTACATGAGCACAATTAAAACTACGTACACGCAAAAAAAATGGTCGAAGACGTACGAACTTAATATCAATTGCCTATCGATTGCCAACGATTATCGAGCTGGCTCAGTGCCGCCGGCGTTGCCAGACAGATGCTGGCCTGCCAAATGTACTTCTTAATTGGCAACGCTGCATGTGCTGTTAAGTGTGCAGTTGTCTGTTAAGTGGGCAGTCAGTTCTGTTAAGTCGTTCAACATGCGGGCTGAAAAAATAACAATCGTGCTCATTTTAAATAACTGAACACAATTTGTACATAAATAATAACAAAATTAAATGGTAATAAGCACAATAAAACATATAAATCAAATGTAAATCAAAGCAAATATCAGCAAAGCTGCAGAAACAGTGAAAGCAGTCAGAACAAAACGCATTGTGTTTATGTGTGCGTGAGTGCGTGTGTGTGTGTGTGCGTGCTGAGTGCGTGCCTGTGTTTGTGTATGAGTGAGTGAGCTGTTGACAAAAATACAAAAAAAAATCGCAGCAAAATCAAAACAGGAAATGCAAGATAAAAAGGATTATGAATAAAATAAACGTTCATTATTAGTGCAAGTGTTTTTTGAATTCAAATTTTGTAGCAACAACAACAAACGCTAAATGTGGGGGCGTTTTTTGAGTAGCATTTCGTGTTTACTTGTTGTTGATGCCGCCGCTTCAGGGACGCGTTTAAATATTATTGAATATCACGTCATTTGGCCACGCTGTTAGCACTCTACCCCTCCCCCTCGCTCACTCTCTGTTATTGTTGTTGCTGCATATTTAATAGGAAAAGCACGCACACACACATATATATATATATATATATATGTGTAGCAATCTTTTTTTTTGCAGTGAAATCCAAGACTTGCATTTATAAATGAATGTACAAAACTTACTGTTGATTGCTGTCTGTGTTTGTGTGTGGCTCTCTTTCTCTCTTTGAGTTCGTTTTCATATGTTAATGCTATTGTTTTCTGGCCTTTATCTTAAAAAAAAAAAGTTTCGCGCTATCGCCAAACAGCAGCAGCCGCTCCCATTAAACAGAATTCTTGCTAAGCAGCATTCACAGCAGAGACAGCAAAAGAAGAGCAAAACTAAAACAACAACAAGAAGAACAACAAAAACTGCAAGTGAAAGCAGCAATTGGATGCCGACGTTGCCACGCCCACAATGACAGCCGCTCCGCCCGCCCATAACAATGGCGAACAGGAACACGAACAGCAACATGATCAACAATGTGCATTAGTTAAACGTGCCGAGGATGAGCGAGAGGATATATTTAAGCGCTATGAACTGGGAACGGATCCCACAAATAAGGTCGACTCCTGGGAGAATCCAACATTTGAGATCTATCACATAACCGATAAGTAAGTGAAACTCTTTAAATATCCCCCATCAGTCTCCCTCTCTCCATATCTGTCTTTCATCGTTTATACAATGTTTTTTGTTGTGATTTGATGACATGATGTCATGATAATTCAGCGAGCAGCTGCTTATGACTTTTTTTTTGTTTTTTATTTTGAATGATTGGCAACTAAAATCTGAGGGCGTTTTGCCAAAGGTAATTGAGAAAGATGAGTGTTTGTTTTTTGTTTAATTGTTTATTAATTTATTAAGTGTCAATAAACAATTCAATTAAAATAAAATTTAATTTTAAATTTAAATTGAAAGGATAAGAAATATTTATAAGATGTATTTAATATTTATTTTCTCATTGACAATTTATTTATGTATTTCATTAATGTCAACTAAAGTCAGCCGATACAAAAAATACAAAAAGATAAGAATAGTTCAAAATAAATTAAAAAAAAAAAATAAGAAAATATTTATAAATTTATAAATTTATTCGATTTCGGGGGCAATTTAAAAAACAGCTTTGGCTAGGATTCAGACAAAAAATAATTGAATTGGTTAAGATGCACAACCGCAAATGCACGCAAAAATTGTTAAAAAATTGACCTCTAAGTTTAGCAAAATAAAGTTCATAGAACTCAAAAATAGTATCATTATACACATGATAAGCCTGCAACATTTATTAAGCTATTATCGCACACAGAATAGAAAGAATAAGTAAAGTAACAGGAATTTTTCTTACACCTGGTGGAAAATCGCTTTGCAAGCACATTTAATATCTTATCAGACTCTGGCAAATTGTCGACTAATTGCTGTTGCTGTGGTTCTTTTTCTTTTGTTTATTCTTGTTTCTTGATGTTCTTAGATACGGCTTCATGCACGACTCCCGCCTGCCATCCTCACGCGACTCCCATGAGGTGCAGCGTACCAAGATCGAATTGGAGCGCGACAAGAAATGGGTGAAAATGTTGAAGGATTGGCCACCGCCACATGAGAAGCTGCACAAACGTGTCTACAAAGGTATACCGGATCGTATGCGTTGGCCAGCCTGGAAGAAATTGCTCAACGTGCAACAGTCAATGGATACCAATGAGGGCATCTATGCGCGTATGCTGCAAATGGCCAAAGAGAATGCAACGGAGACGCGTCAAATTGACGCGGACGTCAATCGTCAGTTTCGTGATAATCTCGCCTATCGGGAACGCTACAGTGTCAAGCAATGCTCCCTGTTCAATGTATTAAATGCGTATAGCGTTTATAATTCAGAGTTGGGCTATTGCCAGGGCATGGCATGTGTGGCGGGCGTTCTGCTGCTCTACATGCAGGAGGAGGAGGCATTCTGGGCTCTAAACACACTGATTACGGATCCCAAGTTTGGCATGCACGGCCTGTTCATTGAGGGTTTTCCCAAGTTGACGCGCTTCATCGAGCATCACGATCGCATTTTGTCCAAATTGATGCGTAAATTACACAAACATTTTATCAAACATAATGTGGATGCGTTGCTCTATGCCATCAAGTGGTTCTTTGTCGTCTTTGTGGAGCGCGTAAGTAAATTGTAAATTTGTTTATTTCACTAAATTGTGTTGGAACTATCTCTACACAGGTACCGTTTAGTCTGAGTTTACGTGTTTGGGATATTTTTCTGCTGGATGGCGATCGCGTCATTTTGGCCATGGCTGTTACCATACTCTATCTGCACAAGGATGAGCTGTTGCGCCTGAAGGATATGGATGCCATCATTGAATATTTACAGGTGAAGCTGCACAAGAATTTCGGTTATAATGACGACGATGCTGTTCAAGCGTTGGAGCGTGTTATGAAGAAGCTAAAGGATTTGAAATTGGATGTGCCGCCACCAGCGAAATCCAATGAGTTTCCCACACGAGAGCTGGGCGTATTTGTCGAGGCTGATCGGGATAAGAAGACGGGACAGAGGCGTGACTATACCAATACGGAGAAGCAAGTCTTAACCGATATAATGTCAAGGTTGTCAACATTTTGTTATTAAAATGAATCGTATTATTTATATCAATTAATTATATATATTTATTGCAGACAAGAACACAATGCAATCGAGGTACAATCAACAGTATCCTATGAGACATCCGAGTGCGCAACGGGTGAGTTTGAAAGCAACAAGCAACCATTTGTATATATGATCTTTGCACAACAACTAATTACTTTACTATCTTTATATGTATACACACCGATTACTAACGCTTGCTTCTCTTTACTAAACTTAAAAGCTAACTCTAATCAATTTATATAAAAATTATGTATACATATATATATATAAAGAGCACTTGACAATGTTGTTTTAGTGTGTGGTGCAAGCTTTAAAATCAGAATTTATATCTTGAATTATTTTACTTTGTAAAGCAATACAAATATTGTTGTTTTAATTTACATATGTATTATATAGTTTTATGATCGTCGTTACTTGTTTGTATTTGTATTTGAGCTTATGGCATATGTATTTGTTGTTTTACGTCCCCATTTTGTATATATGCGATCCTTATACTTATGGGTTTTGTTGTCATCTAGTGATTATATATTTAATTAAGTTAGCTATATTTTTATTTATATTTCTTTTATATTTGACTACGATCAGGTTATCTGTTCTTAAGCGAGATGCAATTTCATGATAAACTATATTGCAATAAGAGGCATCGTCTAAGTATGAACGAGTTTAATAAGTTTCATGGGTCTCTTCAATTAAATTGTTTGCATTAACTCAACAATTTGTTGCATGAGTCAGCGGCCATTTTCTGGGATTTCTGGGTGGCTTATAAATGTACAAATGCCTGTTTAGCAGCGACTCATCCCAGTTTCGTTTTATACTATTATTACTAAACTAAAAAAAAAAAGTAATTAATAAACATAAAAACTGTAAATATATACTTTTTAGGGATAAGCCAATTGATAAGTGATATCATATATATATATATATATATATATATATATATATATCTAACCCCATGTCACGCCTATTAAATAAATGCGCTCAGTTCACACATGGTCAACCCCTCCTACCCTCCCCCCCCTCCCACACACACACACACATAAACACACTCATTTTGTAATTATAACTCGTTCTCTCTCAAAAAAAAATAAATAAATAAAAAAAACAACGCATTTGTCTAACAATGTCTTCGCTCATAAACGCTTAACGCTAAATGTCTCTGCGCTGGATCTGTTATATGGATAATAACTGTGATAACCAACTTGTGTGTGTGTCTGTCTGTCGTCTGACTGAATCTGAACAATTAAACTAAAATCTGCCAATCAATTCCCAAAAAACTCTCATTGTGTTCGTAGGTGATGCGTATTCAATGAAAACCTATCAGAGTATGACTAGTTTAGCCACTTCGACGGCAAATAGCAGCTATTCGTTGTACAGCAATGGCTATGTGATCGCCACCACCACCAACGTCCCCGACGACAATCGCAGCCAGAGCGTTAACAATCTCAACTATGCCGCCTGGCAATATCAGCAGCAGCACCACCACATGCACCATGATAGATTATCAAATCCGAGGCACAGCTACAGCAGCGATAATAGCGATAGTCGCAATCGACTCGATCTGGACAGGGCACTGGAGCCGCTGCAGAGCCAGCATATGCTACATTTGCGGCCAGAGAGTCATCAACACCACTACCAACAACCGTCAATTAAACAATCACCTCACGGCACACGCATTCTTGTCCAAAACCAGAATGGAAGCGCAGGCGGCGTCCTTCCTCATGGGAAACAACAAATTCTAAACAATCAGCACAAAGACGGACTTAATCATAATATTGATAATGATGTTGAAGATGATGATGATGCGCTAAGCGTTGAGAACACGCGTCTTTAGTCTGCTTTCTATATAGTATCAATATATTTATGTCGTAGCATTTAAGTTTGATTTTGTACTTGAATTTATGATTTATGATTATACTCTGTTTGTATGTTTTTTGGTTTGCCGTTTGCTCAATTGAAACTGTTATGCCAATTGATTAGTTCAAATTACAGTGTATTAGCTTTAATTTTTGTGTACAACAACATTGGCTATCGTCACTTTGCTTTATGTATTTAATTGTAATACGTTGCAAAAGGAAACATTTCTCACACACTCTGATATTACTTAGTCACACGTCATACGATATCTACAAAGAAACAAAAGAAAACAACTGATAATTCCTAAGAAACCAACGATTCCAGCAATACGTACAACGATTTTCAATGCACAACCCATAAAACTATCGTAAACTTATTTACTTATATATACAATATATTATATATATACAAACTACTGATATACACTTATGCTTATTTATATGTTGTAACTGCATATATACAAAATGTACTATTATTTCTGCCTAAGTTGAGGAATGCATTTACACATATATATATATATATATATATATAAATATATATTTATATATATATACCTTTTTTGCTACACTCAAAACATTAGTTTATTGTTTACTGTTCGAGTTGAAGCCAAATTCAAAGTGTAGTTCTAAAAAACCGTATGTAATATATATAACATAAAAAATTAGTTAAATGCCACACATAAATAAAAATATAATATTTTGTACTGAATTCATAATTTGTTACTAGTTTTTGTTTATGTTCTTTCGACTTTTGCATGTTCTCAATTACTAGAAGCTAGCATAACTCTGAACTCTTGCAGCTCATGTTTGATTAATAAAAAAAAGTAAAAAAAAAAATAAAATCATATTTTATTTTGCACAACACCCACTCCATAAACACATTCACTAACATCTCTAACCCAAAATTCGTATACTCAAACTAAATGCAAATTCTTTTTCAAAACATCAAAAATACAAACAAAATAAATTCTACAACGCATTGGCTAAATGGAAAAACGAAATAAACAATTTGGAACCACAACGAAAAAACGCTACACAAAAAAACATTGGCAAAAAAATAATTAAAAAAAAAAACGTTTAACGTCTATCTATATAAAATACTATAAAAACAAAAAACAAAACAAAAATATTAGTTACGCTTACTGTTCCCGAGGATTCGCACTCAATACGAAGTTCGCTTGCAGGTACTTCAGTTGCCTCGCACGGCTCATCGGAGACCATGTCGCTGGAGGACAATAAGTGAGCACAATACTCAATATATACATTTTGAATGATTTCGATTCAAGCTAATTTTTATATTTATATATTTGTAGCGTTCATTTGAAAACCGCCAATTTGCTGCAAAATGCACCACAGCGCGAACTGCTACTAGGCACCTGACGTCAGCTGCCGCCGTCGTCGAATGCGACGGTAGCAAACAACAGTAAGAACACCACAACATCATCAGTATCAACAACAACAACAACAATAGCAACAGCAACAATCACAGCCACATCCACACCGCCGCCGGTGCCGCCACGTTCGCCGCTGGCGCTTGGATGATTAGCCAGGACGACGACGACAAACAAAGCCTAGCCCCTGAGGCAGCTCTGAATCTTGTCATCGTCGTCCTGGGTCTTGCTTTCAGCTTTAAGCTTTGTCGCCTTGCCACAACCAAAACAAACACCACACACACAATTTTCAAAAATTTCAAGTTTCTTGCTCTCAAATATCAATAATATTCGGCAAGCCATTTTTGATATCCTTTGTACATAAAAACATAAGCAAATCTTAACAAAGTGTGCTTGTAAAGATAATTTGAGTATAACATAGCCAAAAATAAATACACACAAATAAAACTGACAAAGGGCCAACTGGGAAAAGGGCCTAAAACATTTAACAAAACATTCAAGCAACAAAAAGCAATCGAGAATTAAACGCAAAATACTAAAGAGAATACAAAAAAAAATATATATATAAAATACAAAATATAAATATTGTAGCAAGAGCAACTCGTATTTAATACAAAACAAAAAACAAAAACAAAGATAAACTAAACAACTAAATTGCATATTAAATTACATTATATATATATAAATTATAGATATTATAGACATGTTGTAAATTGTACTTGTATATACGTACCGAACAAAATACAAAGCAACGTTAAAAATTCAAAACAAAACATAAAGTTACGTCCATCCAGTATATTAAACATTAAACACTAAACAACAGCAACAACAACAAAATGCTACCAAATATAAATGCAACAAGAGCAGCAAAATGAATGATTATGATTACGATTATTTATATATATAGTTATGTATGCGTATCTTAATATAAAACCAAATGCAAGTTTATAACTAATTTTAAGTTATTTATAATTTACGGAAACTATGTATATGCGTATGCGGAAAACTATGTATATGCGTAAATTTAAATTTATCAAGCAGTATAATCAAGATACTTTGCTTTCTCAAAACAATCAATTTCTTTTTTATTTAGTTTTCTTTTTTTTTTTTGGTTAAGTTTCAAGATTAATGTAAGTCAGTTTCTAAATAAAGAAAATTGAATTTTTTGTAAACATTTTTATTAGAATCTACAGCAAAGTTTACGTATCTTGATCCAATTTAATTTTGCCACCCTTTTCAAAGATTGTGCCCAGATCCTTAAGGGAGACCTCGGCTGTGCCGCGTGGCAACGGCTGCGGCTGATTGGGACCTGGCTTCCAGCCAACAAGGTAGATAATTTGAAAAGTGGCCGGAACGCCCTCTTCGTTGGGTTTGCCGTACAGCTCCTTGTAGATGGCACTGGCCGCCAGCATCGTTTCGCGACTGAGATGCGCCGGCCTATTGAACGCCGCATTATTCTCGGCCATGCCCTTGAGATCCCACATCAGCTCAAACATGCTTGGATACCCAATGATTAGCTCATCCGTATCAATGGTTAGCATCGTAAACCCGGCCCGATTTAGCAGAGAACCAATGTCGCGTATCTGTGTAAAAGGCGAAACGTGCGGCGCAATGCCGCCTTTTCGCTCCAGCTCGGCCAGTTGCAGCGAGGAGCGCAGCTCATAGAGAGTATCGCCGCCAAAGAGCGAGGCTATAAAGACGCCATCTGGCTTCAAGCTGCGCTTGATGCGCGCAAAACAACCAGGCAAATCGTTGACCCAGTGCAAACTCAAGCTGGAGATGATTAGATCCAACGAATTCTCCTCAAACTGCAAAATGAATCGATTTTATTAAGATTCCCCATTCAAATAAAAGATTTTTGCCGTTTACCCACATCCAATTGCTCCTCATCCTGCAGCTGCTTGTGCATCTGTAAGCCGGGTGTACCCTGTGCCTGCTCCAACATCGCGGCGCTCGTATCCGTCAGCGTCAGATGCTCCACGCACTCGGCGAGTATGTGTCGGGAGATAAAGCCACGACTACAACCGATATCGGCGGCTGTCTTGAACTCGCGCTTAATGTCAAACACACGATCCGCTAGGCGAAAGCCCACCTCCTCCTTTAGGTAATCATACAGACCCACATCGGCGCTGTTAAAAATGTCTTTTATTTGTTGCAGTGGCAGCAATAATAACAGCAAATAAAAATCACCTGAGTGCGGCACGTTCCTTTTGCAGCCGCTTTGCGTTCCTGTCGAATATGTTCATGTGTGTTGGTTGCGTTGCCAAGCAGCGCCAGGCGCCACAATCCTGTGTTAAGCGTTTTGTGCACGTTTTGAACATCATTAAATAATAATTATCAATGCCGTAATGCCGGCTTCGAAAACAATAATACAAATCACAGCTGTTTCTCTCTATGGCTAGTATGTTGTTAACAAAATACCATATGCTGTTTATACAGGGTGCAACCGAGATCATATGCATTCATCCTTTTATGTGTAGATACTTTTCATTAATTTCTTTTAAATTGTGCAGTTTATTTTAAAAAAAAAAACTGTATGGTACGACTTTTGTTTGATTTTTCTCCCAACCAATAATTACAAAACTATTAAAGCTGTGTGAAGACTTGTACTGAGTACTTATAGGTGAGTAGTTTGATTTTATCAATTACAAATCAGTGCTGCTCAGTGTTGGGCAACTGTCTGCGCTGTTCAACACTGCTGAGTTTTGTTTTGGCGCGAAACGTTGCAAAAGTGAAGATCGTGGTCTGTATTATTAATTTGAATTGAGATAATGAATTTCTCGCGCAGCTCGCTGCGCTATGCGCACACCAATGGCTACACCGGACTGCTGTACACGCCAAAGGGTGATTACATTATCACTTGCGGCACCGATGGCGACATTCGCCACTGGACCTGCATCAGCGACGATGATCCTCGCTCCACCTGCCTGGGTGAATTTGTGATGTGCATTGCGCATACGGGCACACGACTGCTCGCCTCCACAGATCGCAATACGGTGCATGCGTATACGTTCCCCGACATGGACAGTGATGGCATCCTGATGCGATTTACAGCGCCAGCAACTTGCCTACGAGCTTGTGGCGAATTTACGGCTGCCGGCAGTGAGGATACCAGCATAAAAGTGCTACGTGGTGATAAAGCTGGCCAAGAGGCTATGCTGGAGGGTCACAAGGGACCCATTTTAGCGTTGGATATGCACGCCGAACGACAACTGTTGGCCTCCATTGCAGGCGATGGCCACATAAAGATTTGGAATTTTGACACGGGCGTCGAGGTGAAGAGCGTGTCTGGATTGCCTCGCGTGAATAGTTTCGAAAGCGCCAGCCTCTTTGGCACGCCGAGCTTTGAACCACAGCGTGGTGAGCAATTGGCCTATGCATTGGACAAGGAGATTTTAGTGTTGAACACATCCAACTGGGAGTTGGCATATAAGCTGTTGGATGAACGCGTCTCCAGCAACTATAGCTGCTGTCAGTTCTCACCGAACGGTGAGCGTCTGGCCGCTGGGACGACCAGCGGTGAATTGAGCATCTTTGATGTGAAAAGGCGACGGGCGCTCCAAGTGGAGGCGCCACCGTCAGATTGCAAGGCGATTACGTGCCTTGCCTGGAATCCAGCTAATGTGGATGAGGTGGCCTTTTGTGATGCCACCGGCCAGCTGGGCACCATATTCCTTGGTGATGAGGAGCCACAAGATGAACTCGAGCTGGTGGGCGAACCGGATGAGTTGCTGGCAGGCACAGATTTTGAATTTGAACACAATGGAGGGGAATTAGACGATGTCGACGATGGCGATGGCGTTAGTCTGGAGCAGCTGAAGCGCAAAGTTATGAGCAATGCGAACTATGCAGAACCAGATGATGATGAGCACTCCCGGCACTCTCTGGCGAGCAGCAGCCTTGCGCCGTCTGCCACTCCACAAGCAAAACTCTTCAAGCAGCAGGCGGCCTTCCAGCCAGGTGCTACTCCAAATGAGCTGGAACATCGCTATTTGGCATGGAACGATGTGGGCATTGTGTCAGCGCATGCGGAACCCAATGGAGATGGTGCCATTGATGTGGAATTCCATGATGCAAGTGTGCATCATGCACTCCACTTGAGCAACAACTACAATCAACATAATGTGGCGAGTCTGAGTCGCAGCGCTTTGGCCTTGGCCTCCACAGAGAGCGGCAAGCTGGTCGTGATTGCCTTGGCGGCAGCCGGGAATAAGGAATGGTCACTCAGTCTACCCGATTGCGAGAGCGTGGAGGCACTCGTGGCAACCAGCCAACTGATTGCTGTCGCCACCAGTAATCACTTTCTGCGACTCTTCAGCGTGATGGGCACCCAAAGGGAGGTGCTCAGTATTCCGGGACCTGTGCTATCGCTGGCTGGACATGAGCATAGTTTGCTGTGCGTTTACCATTCCGCCGGTTGCAGCCAGCAGCAACAGCATCTCGCCGGCATGCTAATCCATGTCAGTGGTTTGAGTTTGCGCGTGGAGCAGCTGGCGGTTTCATTGACGCCGGGTCGACAATTGAGCTGGCTGGGTTTCTCCGATGTTGGCTCGCCTTGCTTTGCCGATAATATGGGTCTCGTCCAGCTGTATAGGCGGGCAAGCAATGCCTGGTTTCCCATATGCGACACATTGAAACAGAGCACAAGTGTTTGCAATAATTATTTTATAGTTTCAATCTCAGAGCCGCAGCAGATCATTCAAGCGGTGCTATGCCGCGCCAGCTCATATCCGATGACAAATCCACGTCCAATGGTGCAGGAGTTGCGCCTACAACTGCCATTCTGCGACATTGAGTTGGAGAAGACGGAGCTGGAGGATATGTTGATGCGGGCGTGCATTATGCAAGTAGACGGCGCCGAGAAACTGCAAAAGGAGATGGCCATCAAGCTGTTCGCCTTAGCCTGTAGCAGTGAGTGCGAGGCACGCGCCAGGGAACTGGTGGAGAACATTGCCTGCACCGAGCTCCTTCAGCTCGCCGTCAAGTATGCCTCGAAGCGTGGACGCATTCATCTGTCGGATAGATTGTGTGAACTATTGCCACAACTGGAGGCGGTGCAGGAGGCGCGTAAACAGCAACAGCTCCTCGGCGCCAATGGAATTGCGGCGACCATTGTGCTGCCCATGATGCCCCAGCTATCGACTGCTGGGACTCCAAAATTGGCGCCGAAGGCCATGGAGCTAAGCGCATCGAAACGTAGCGCTCTGAAACGCTTCTCGAATTCACCCAATCTGTTCAAAGCGGCAGCCGCATCTCGTCCAGCGACACCAGATGCTGTCATCACTCCATTGGATACGCAAGAAAATCTGTTCGGTGAATTGGAATTGCAGACGAGCGACTCCAAAGCAGCAACTGATGGTGATCAGCGATCGCCTCTTAATTCGGTCAATCCGTTTGCCATGAAGCGCAAACTTGTCGACACTGGCGTCATCTTTGGCTCCGAGAAACTCAAGTTGGCCAAGAAATAAAATCTTGCTCATTTTATGAATAGTGCTGTAATGTTTAGTTGTACATTATGTTTTATGTTTTAATAATAGATACAATGCTTAACTTGGCTTTATGTATTTATCTTTTTAAATTTTAGTTGTTAACCCAATAACTGAATTTATTATATGAAAATTGAAAACTAATTTGTATTCGCAAGTTCGGGTCACACTGCAATTAGCAGTCGATCGCAACGCAGTCACATTGTCACATACCCAAGTCAAAATAACAAAAAACGGTTTGCTCACAATTGCCAAATCTGGTCGCACTGTAGAGAGAATGAATTTTGTTATTCCCAGTTGAAGTAGAAAACTCTAGAAAACAATAGACTTCGTGAATCTTATCACATCACGTGTTAAATTGAAAAGTGGTATACGTGCTGTTTTTTGTTTTGTAATTTCATAAATAGAAAGAATTTTAAGTCACACAGTTTAAATTAAAATCGTATTACATCCAATATTTGAATACTAACAAATAAACACACAAAATACAAAACGAAAGTAAATTCATAACATTTTAAGAGGGCGTGGCATGTTTTAAACTCAAACAAAAATTCGAAGTGGTAAGTGAAAGAAGCACATACACAATATGCGTATATATATATATATATATATATATATATATATGTATCTATGTATGCGTACTTGGCAACACTTAAAAACATAACGGGATTACCCACAATAGCCTCGTTCGAGAGAGACCAGACCATCGCAAAGTTTTATCTCTTTTTTTGGTGCATTTCTATATAAAAAGTTACGGTGTGTTGAATCTGCCGATTGTTAATAAAAGAGAGAATATAAGGAGAATGATTGTGTTCTGTACTTGTGACCGTCTAAGTTTGTGTGTGCGTCGTGCTACCTTGATGCAGGTGTATGTTTGTTTGCCAGCGAAACAGTTTTATTGTTTGTTACTTTGTGTTTTTACCCATATTAAACATGTCCAATGAAAAACCACAAATGACCAATAGCCAAAAGATGACGATCCCCGTCAATAATAAATTAAAAATCATAACAAACACAGCAAAAATGCCACATTCCGTTTCGACGCCGCAAGAAGAAAATTCCAATATATTTTCAACTCCTAAATCCGACGACAACGACAACGACATTGAAGATTCCAATGGCGATCCGCAACGTAAGGCATATGGTAAGTAGGTAACCAAAAAAAAATCAAACACTAGTTTACCCACCCATAATTAGAGCGTGAGCTGATTGGAAGCTTTCTGCTCAAGATGGCCGAGAAACAAGTGGTGAGCGCCCGCAGCGATTGGTTTGTGGATAAGCGCATCCTTCGATGCGCATTCGAGCGGCATCTGATGTCGGATCCCCAAGAGACAGAGTTGCGCACCAAACTGACCATCAATGGCCCCTACAATGTGAGTATTGATTAATATAATATATGCATACATACAAAGATTGCATTCAACGCGATCATGCCACAGTGCGCAAACAGCTGTTCGAACAAGCAATTTCGCATTTCGAGTCAATGATACCAGTTTTAAGGTTGTACTTTTTGCTTATTGGTTAACGCAAAGTAAAAATTTAAATAAACTTGGATTTTAGCAATTATATAAACCAGAAATGATCGAAAAATAATATTTACTTCAAAAATATTACTTTGCAAGCGCAATCTCTTCATAAAATTAATCAATTTACTGATAATATTGAATATTGCTTAAATTAATAACTGTTATTCATCCAAAATTATTTAAATTCTACGCTCTCTTTGCTCACTCAATCGCATGCTGATTTGTTGCCTTTGTTCTGTCAGTTGTTATTTCTCTCACTCTTTTCGTCTCGGCTGTGAGGCTTGCCCACAAAACTACTGCAAAAATAGTAGAATGTATCTGGGGTTTTTCTTTTTTTAATTGTTCTATCTAACAATGCTTATATTATTTTTATCTGCTTTTAAAGGCTTGCACACTCTGTGCAAGTGTAATGCATATTTAACGTGAATCTACAAAAAAAAAAAAAAAAAACCCACCAATTTACACGTAAAACCCAATACACCATTTTTATATGTATATGTTTCTAAAGAGTTGTATGCTATGTGAAGCTAGCGTATTCATGTGATTCCCCTTACTCAAATCAAGTTGAGTCATCCCGAGTGATATTTGCCTATTTTTTTTGTTTATACTATATAAGCGATGACAAAGCAAAATCGATTGATAGCTGTTTATATGCGTGCATATATATGTATATGTAGATTCATGTTTATAACTGTCTTCTATTTAAAGATCGGAACACTGTTGAAGCGTACAAACTTCTTGATGAATACGCCGCGCGGCGATTACAATTATCGCATCAAGGACCTGGCCGTGATGGAGTTTCGCAAGGAAAAATGTAATAACATGGAAGAGATGCAGCGGCAAAGTGATCCAGTTGCCGTCAGTATTGTGACAAACGCATCGCTTGATGATGAATCGATTACCCAGAGTAATATCCCTTTGTTATTTAATCATATTTCCATATCGTAGGGTATTGATTGATTTTTACCATAGAATATGTACTGGAAGATTCCGCCGAACCGGTGCCATTGAATTATGAAAAGACCCAAATTCAAATGCGCAACGAGAATTTCGAGCTAAGTTCGATGGGATGCTACATATGTCAATGCAATTTTGTAAGCATTGAGAAATATGAGGAACACATCGAATACCATGGCGATGAGTCGGACTTTGAGTCGTTGCACAAAATGGAAAAATAGTACGATATTTATATATTTAGATGACCAGATCGTTAATCTATTATTATTCTCTTATACTTACAGTAAGCAACCCATGCTAAAGCTCTCGTATCAAAGCTGCGTGGATAGCCATTATTTTGGATTTACGCTTGCTACGCAACTGAAGGACATTGTGATTGAAAAGATTATAATTGTACAATCACGTCAGTTCTACTATGTCTACAATCGTCGTCTACCGGTCGACATATCCGATGATGGCCAACTGATCTTCTTTGTCGATTCGCATGTATTTATGATATTGCGGGAACAGCCCATTGTTATTGGCTTTAGTCAGTTAGTGAAGGGCATACGTAAGCATTATGTCGAACAGCATCATTTCATGCGCACCGAGGCATTGCCGAAGGCCAGTTTCAATGTGAATCCATATCGACTTTGCAAAAAAATGCTATTTAAGGGCGGACACCTGGACCGGGCAATACCGCCCGATGAGGTCTTGAACGCCGTGAAATTGAATGCGCCGAGTGCCCAAAAGCTGCTGGCCGCCTACAATGAAGATTATCGCAACTATTATGATCTCGGACAGGAACTAACGCCTACGAATTTATACGGGGCACTGCGCACTCTGCTCCAGGTGGAGGATATTGAGCACATGCAAGAATATCTGGCACTTAAACAGTCAAAAATGGAGCTGCATCAGTTTGGCAAAGAGTTGTCCGTTAAGCTGCAGTTCAATACGGGAAATGCGATTAATGTACTGTCACCTGGCGATGATGTGCTGATCATTAACGAGCGTTCCTCTAAGTCAATTCCGAATATGCGTGGCACGGCGAATAGTGTGTGCCAATTGTTGGATAATAAAGGGCTGCTCATGAAATTGGCACTGATGGAATTTGATGAGCTCGTCCGTTGGGGCCACACGATAAACAAACAGTTTGGCGAACCGGAAAAGAATTGTAAGGAGCGTGTTTATTTTGCACGCGTGCTGGGCGTATCGACGCATCGCGTCAACATCACTTGCGATCGTCATCTACCGGATAGTACCACATTTACGCTCATCTTTCGTCCGGTGCGTTTCATTCAACGTTATCAATATCGTGCACTGGCGAAACTCAAGTCAATGAATGCGGATCATGTACAGCGTCTACTCTTTCCACAGTCTATAGAAAGAAAGCCGATGGTCAAAGGTTGCTTACAACTGAACAATCCGAACATCGGTTGTAATTTCGAACAGCTGCGGGCTGTGCAACAAATTACTCTAGCCGACAAGCTGCCAGCACCGTATATAATATTTGGGCCACCGGGCACCGGTAAAACTGCCACCATTTGTGAGGCCATCTATCAGTTGTATGTGCACCGGCCGGAGACGCATATTCTTGTGCTCTCCGGATCGAATACGGCTTGTGATGAGATTGCGTTGCGTTTGTTGCGCTGCATTGCCAAAGTGAATAACGGTCAATCGCGTCCGCTGGTACGCATCTTTTCGGCCAGTTGCGATCGTCGCATCGATAACATCGATGATCTCCTGCTCGAATATTCCAATATGTATTCTGTGCACTTTTATCCCGCCGTGCAGGCGGTGCACGAGTATCGAATTGTCGTCTGTACGCTAAGTTTGGCAGGCAAACTCTCAACAGGTGGATTTGGAAGTGACGAGTGTAAGCGCAACGTATTCTCGCATGTATTTGTCGATGAGGCGGCCGCATCAACCGAAGCAGAGGTCTTAATGGGCATTGCCTGTACCATTGCACCGACAACAAACCTAATACTGTCCGGAGATCATAAGCAACTGGGGCCAGTGCTGCACTCGCAGCGTGCCGGTAATTGGGGTCTAGATGTATCGATGTTTGAACGTCTGCTCCAGCGCGATTGCTACCGCCTGGACGAGAATGGTGATTACAATGCAGCCGTGCAGACGCGACTGCTACATAACTTTCGTTCTCATCCAGCAATTGTTTCGCTCTACAATGGTCTCTACTACAATGGTGAACTCAGATCGAAGGCTCCATTGAGTATGGATTAATTTTTAAACATATATATCACAGCAAATTCTTATACATTTTTATTTTGCAGAAAATGTGGATCTTGCTAAAAACTGGTTTCATGCGCCTAACGCAGATTTTCCCATCATATTTCACTCGGTTTTTGGCGCTATGAATCAGCAAAGTTCGAAAAGGTGTGTTCCTCAAGCTTGAATATTCACTATTTCAAACTTATCAATTTATCTCCTCGTGTGCAGTTTATGCAACAATAAAGAGATTGATGCCGTCATGGATTATGTGAAGGATCTAATGTGTTTTGGCATCAATGGTGAGAAATTGGAACAAACGGACATTGGCATTATATCGCCATATAAGAATCAATATCAACGCATCCAGGAGCATCTCAATATGCGCAATTGGCATGAAATCCTCTGTGGATCGGTTGAAATGTTTCAGGGCAAAGAGAAGCAAATAATAATTGTTTCGTTTGTGCGCTCATTTACCGAAAACTTGGGATTCCTCAATAATAGTCGAGTGAGTGTGTTCTGTGCTAACTAAATTTTCAATTGTGATTTCTGTAATCATTAATCATTCGCAGCGTTTGAACGTTTTGCTATCGCGTCCAATGTCTTTGCTTATATTAATTGGTAATCCGCGCACGCTTAGCAAGAATGAGGAATTTCGTTATATCATCGATATTTGCCGGAATCGTAAAACGCTCGTCGGTTCGCCTTATTATATGAATGATACTAAGACGAACGAGGCAAACGCTCAATTCGATGCTGATAATACCAAAAACAATCTGAAAAATGGTTATCGCCAAAAGATCGCAAGGACTAACAACAACAATAACTGTGCGCAGTCATTGGGACAGACATTCAAGCGAAGTAATAATAATCGTTGTCATAATTATCAATATCATTACCAAAGAAACCAAAGAGTTTGTGAAAACAATCATAAATGCCTGCATAAAGATGCCTATAATGCAGTAAATTTTGGATTGCGAATGATCGCCCAGAGGGGATAATTGGCTTCGATACCCAGAAAAATACGTTTTCAAGATATACACTCTCCAAGCAATCTTAAATCGAATTAATATATAAAAATATTCACGGCTGCTTTGTATCCCAAAATCAAGCAATGGCAGCAACTGCATTTGCAATAATTCAATAATGTAGTAAATTTGCATATGCTTGTGATAATCGTTGGTCTACTTATAACAATACTTATCACATTTCTCCGGCTTCTATTTGTTTGTGTTTTTTTTTAATTTCTTCTAAATATATATTTTTAGCAACAAAACCACGCAACCAGGCAGTCTACACTAAAAAGCTGGCGCAATTGAACACACTGGTGGCTAAAAAATCCGAGCTTGAAGAGATTTTTGAAGAGCTGCCCAGTGTGCCGACTAATGCGGACAGCGTTACCGATTCAGAGCGATCAATCCGAAGTGAAATTCAGAATTTAACAGTTAATATGGACCGCGAGACAATTGCTCCAAGTTCATCACGACAAGCAAATAATAACAGGGCACCACCGCCAGTCAATATACCACCACGGACAATGCCACAGCCACAACCATGGACAATGCCACAGCCACAACCACGGACAATGCCACAGCCACCACCACGGACAATGCCACAGCCACCACCACGGACAATGCCACAGCCACCACGGACAATGCCACAACCCCCACGGACAATGCCACAGTCACCACTATGGAGAACGCCACAGCCACGTATTGCAAAGACAAAATCAGAATGTGTTATATTATAAATATACCTTGTTGTATATAAACTACGAGGACTACACCGGGATTAAATGTGCCCAGTGTTATCCTTTTTAGCATTTGCTGTTTGTGTCAAGTTGCAAAGGATTCAGCCATTAATGCTGATCTTTGTGCAATCTATTGCAAACAGTTAAATTCACAAGGTGTGTATTAAAACAAGTTACGTAAACCTTGTTTTAGTATATCAATTGTGAATTTTGAATTTTGGCATTTTTATATATTTATTATGTATGTACAATCTTTTAAATTGGATTCGCACATCATACTAAGTGTATAAAATATGTCAATGAGTGATTTTTCTTATCATATTTTATAAATATTTAAAGCAATGCAATTTTGGAACATTAGTATCTAGACACAATGTTTTTGTTGGTTTTGAAACCCAGCTAGTAACAAAAGCTACACTAATGTTCAAAACATTTTTGCGAATATATGTTGTAGTCGAAATTTCGATTTTTGCATTCTGCATGCCAAAAGATTAAAAAAGAAATGTGCACATTAATATATTATTTTAAAAATCCATTTATATCCATGTTAATCGAGAATATATATATAAACTATATGCTTATTGGAAAACAAAATGTATTGTGTTGGGTAGGGGGGCTTCTGTCAAAAAATCATTTTCCTTCCAATGTGCTCTATTTTCACTGAACTTTGTTAAAAATAATAACTTCACTTGTAGTTTCTGCTTCAGTGCACTTTTAGTCTTGAGTTACAATGAATTATAATTGTTATGTTAACTTAATGTAGCTTCAGCTAACTCCATTGTCAAACAGAGAGGATGTGGAGAGGATCCGGATCCTAAGTTAATTATGCTAAAGAGTTGATAAACTAAGCATAACATAACATAACTAAAATAAACAGTCATCAATGTAGTTTCTTTTCGTACATTGCTCGTTGTTGCATGGTGTACGTTCATTCATTCTAGGGGACACTGTGTGCTAACAATTAAACAAAGTTGGCACTTAAAAATTTAAAAGACATTTAGACATTTCGTTACACACTCCTCAATGATCCATAAACACAAAGAATTTTTGTAAATTGCTCTTAACTTTTTTGAAATTGTAGTATAGGAAGTTTTTTTTCCCATAATTGAAACGATTTTGCAAAAATTGTTCGCCTAACGATCGACATACACGTTTTCAATATGAGTGCGCGGAGCCGACCAGCCACGCCCACTACCATACCAGCACCCACTTGGAATCGCAGGTTGCCGACAGAAAGAGGATCACGAGGTGGTACCAGATCGGCGGCACCGCTATCATCACACACAATCGGAGCAGTACGGCGCAGCTCCGGCGGCGGTGGCGATGGTGGCTCCGCTACCTGGAAGAGATCGGCTCCTCCAATGACAACCGTACGGCTATCGACGACAGCACGGAGTCTAGAAAAGAATACTATTGGCTCGACCCTGCGAGCGGCAACCAATCGCAACAAAATATTGGACGCAAGGTGTGCAAATCCTCCCCAGCCAAGATCCCCATCGTTTGTTGGCAACCAGTTCACTGAACGTGAGTTTCTTTTGCTGAGTCCCGGATCGAGGGAGAGATCGCAGCAGCAGCAACGCCGGCCAGCTTGCAATGGTCCAATACTAAAGAGAGATGTTCCAATTGATGCTCAAAGTGAATCTCGAATAGAGAGTCAGCAACTGATTGAAACGGGCATCCAGTGCAATGAGAGAGAAATACTTAATCGTGACCTGATCGTCGGCGATGTGAAGCTATTGACGCCCTCTCCAGAGCTGACCAAGCAAATTGATCAAGCTCGCTTGGAGAGCAAGAGAAAAGTGGATCGTCCAACGATGCGTAAATTTTCGACGCACGAACAGGACGAGGAACAACGTTTGGATGAGTTGAAGCAGTTCATGGAGAGCAACTATGTAACACGACGTCCAAAGAAAGCAGCGCCTATTGCTGCTGATCCTCTGGCAAAATACGAATCAAATCAATGCTGCAGCATTTTCAAATCCATGGACGAGTTCTTTATACGCGACATACCCAAGGCGGAGTCCATTACCAACATAAAGGAGCGCATCAAGCGTAAGGAGATTGAACTGATGAGCTTGTTCGATAATGTAGCCATAGCTGAAAAGATTGAATCCGGGTCCGAAGGCGACTAGTTGTTTGTTAAATGTACGAATGCTGATAACTACAAATTTTAGAGTCATGTATCTAAGTATTTAGTTGCAATTCTTAACTAATTATAGAATATATAACTATGAATCCGTAATTTAGTGCAAATTTAAAAATCGGCGCCTCTCACAAGATGCTAATCGATTTTTGATACGATAATATATCGCATACTCAGCAGCTGACCTGTGTGGTCACACTTTTGTGTTATTTGGCTTGCCGGTCGCATTTATCCAATATATATATATATATATATATATATATATTTGATTTTGATTTTAGAATGGACTAGCAGGCTAGTTAAATGTCGAATAGAAACTAGGAAAATCAGCACACGACTGTTACACACACTCACACACAAACACACTCGAAATATTGTGTTGAGCTTAGAAAAATACACAGACGATTTTACAACTACAACTGCAGCTGCAGCAGCAGTAAGACATACAAAGTTGGGTGAGTAACTTTAACAAATATGGAATGAATCACATGATTCATAAGTCTCCAATTCTCAGGAAAATGACACTGAAAGTGACCAAACTGGCGCTGACCAGTCGCCTCATCATATTAGCCCTACAAATGGTGGCCAATTGGCTCGTGCCCGATCACAAACCCGACGTTTTTCGCATGCCACTGGATAAATACAATAATAATAACAATGCCACAAATGCGGAGCAATTTCTGGACAATATTGTGATGGGATGTTTGGGCGGATTACGGCACTGGGATGGTGAATACTTTCTGCACATTGCCAACTATTTGTATACGTACGAAAATACGCTGGCCTTCTATCCCCTCTATCCGGTTATTGTACGCAATTTGGCTGCCGCTTGCCAAGTGTTTAATGTGCCACTCTCGTTGCCAGCATTGACGCTACTCGTGGCAATTCTGTTGAATTTGTGGCTTTTCTGTGAGGCAGCCAACTATTTGTATCAGTTGACCCAAAGAATCTTCAACGATGCACACAAGAGTTGGAATGCGGCGCTCGTCTTCTGCTTCAATCCGGCGAGCATTTTCTTCAGTGCCGCTTACTCGGAAACTCTGTTCGCCTACTCAAGTCTCATCTTGATGCTGGAATGTGTCCGACCAAAGCAACAATTTCATTACATGCGCATTTGTGCTAGTTTGACGGCGTGCATCATGTGCCGCTCGAATGGATTGATTGCCCTCGGATTTCCTTTTTATTTCTTTGCCCGACATCTAATCCTCACGGTCGGAGTGAAGCGTTGTCAGACGCTGTTCAAGATGTCGTTGGCTTTGTTAGTGCCGTTGGGCATCTTGCATGCCTTTTATTTCTACATATATCGATTGTATTGCATGCCCAGCATCAAAGTTAATCATCCTCAGCAAGTCCTGCAATTGGCAAGCGAACGTAATTATTTAGTCGCTGGTCGGGGACCGGATGCATCGCCCTGGTGCCAGTATACCCTGCCATTCCCATACAATTATGTCCAATCGACCTATTGGGATGTGGGCTTCTTGCGTTACTATCAATGGAAGCAGCTGCCCAATTTTCTGCTGGCTCTGCCCATGTTGCTCTTCATGCACTGGCATTACTGTGATTACTTGTGGCACTTGGTGACGAGGAGTTGGCCAGCAAATGCCGCCAACCGGCGAGAGTTACTCAAGGGACAGAAGTCCCTGCCATTTATACTCCATGGCGCATTCCTTACAATGGTTTGTGCCCTATTCGTGAACATTCAGGTGTCGACGCGTCTCCTGGCTTCCGCCTCACCTATTTTCTATTGGTTTGCTGCGGATCATATGCCAAAATCATTGTCACAGCTCTCGTTGCGCTCGCAGGCAGGCGCTCTGTTTGTCTGGTGCACCACCTACTGCACCTGTGGCACCGTTCTCTTTTGCAACAATTTTCCTTGGACTTGAACTGTTGAAAGCGCACCTTGTATCAATAATTTTATGCCAAAGAGAAACTGTATTAGCATTGGATTAGCTTGAACTCGTTTTTAGCACGTGATAATGTTGACCACCTAAAAAAAAAAGAAAAGAAAATAACCAATGCAATTGCAAATTGCTTAACTAAATTAAATAAATGTTTGAAACCAGATTCTACGCTCACTTATCGATAAATGCATTGCCGATATAAATAGTCATGCGCGCACACACATCGATTACTTTATATATCGCCATTCACATTGTTCCCATTTTTATTATCAAAAACAATCATAACAAGACAAAAGACAATTCATTTACCATAGTTGAGTGTGAAAAAGGCGTAAAAAATGGAGGAGCTTTCGGGTGTTATGTTAATTATTATCATTGCCGGCGGCGTCCTAATGTGCGTTATGCTCTTCATCTTCGCCAAGCGCCAGTTAATGCGCTTTACGATACGCAGTCGTCGCGGTCCCCATGTCCCAGTAGGCAACGATGCGAAAAAGGGGCTGCGTCGCGAAATCGAGCGCCGTTTGGATTGCATACAGAAAATTGCTCAGGAGCCAAAGCTGCTGTGGACCGATACGCACAAGTATATTGTACAGCCCGAACAGGCGCCAAACCAACAACTGCCGCCCTACCATTATCGCATGCGTGCCGTCGACGATGTCAAGCTGCTTGAGTCGGAGATCGCTCGTGCCGATGGCAGCACTCGCCACGCTCACGAGAGCTTGCGTGCCTTTCTGCTTACCACACTTTCCGTCACACTTAATGGCACGGGGCAGCGCATAATACATCAGTTCTGCGATATGTACGAGCATGCACGCCACGATCCCAACGAGTTTGCCAAAGACGAATACGAGGCTTACCATCATCTCCTGCTCAAGCTGTTGGAGGCGTAAGTGTGTGTATGTGTGGAGTTATATCCTGTACTCAGCTTAAACATGTATAGTATAAAATAAAAATATTAAATTAAAAATAGAATATAAAAGAAAATAACAAAAAAAAATTATTAAATATTAAAATAAAAACTGAAATACAGTGCAAAATAAAACATCAATATGGTAGAAATGAAAATATAAAACAAAATAAAAAATAGTGTAAGAAAATAATATAAAATAGAAAACAAAATATAGTCTAAAATAAAAATATAAAATAAAAAACTGAATTATTATAAAGATTGCAACCCTTAATTGTACTTAAAGCAGTGCTATTCTCTAAGTGGCAAAAATATCTGGATACAGGTTATATATCCTAGTCATGCACTTTTCATCAAAACTATACAGATATGGTATTCATATATTTTTAATGTCTCCAACAGTGCCAAGCAGCTAAAAAACTATAATTCAAGGAAAGCTTCACCCGCTCGCACGCCACGCAAGCAAAAGATGCACTCACTATTGGATCCGGCACGACTGCGTCCGCCGCCCGTTGTCGAGCCACCTAGTAATAATGAGTTGGCTGCTGGTCAGCATGCCAAGGTTAATATGACGCTGGGTCTGCAGGGCGATGATTTAGTGGCCGCCGAGCTGGCCACAAATCCGCTGCATTTGCAAGCGCCCGCCGAACGGGACTTGATCATTAGGAATCGAATCAAGACGCCAACGCTAGACGACATTGTCGTTGAGGCAGCGACAACGACAACGATGACGACTTTGGAGGAGCAGCAGCAGCAACAGCAGCAGCAGCAAAATATCGATGCCGATAATGAAATAATGAGCATCTCATCGGTTCAGTTTCAACGAAATGCGAGTGTCGTTTAACGGTAAGTTTTGAATACGTATTTATTTGTTCTAAGATCATTTTAGTTTTTATCTTTTTCCTTATTCTCGCACTTCCTTTTCTGTTCTTCAGCGGCACATTTATCCAACGTCTGTGAGTATAGAACGAGATCTATTAGGCGATTCGAGTAGCCAGTCTCATTGTCATACCAAGCGATTAGTTTGACGAAATTATCATTTAGAGCTATGCACGCCTTCGCATCGAATATCGATGCGTAACGTGCACCGTTGAAATCGGTGGAGACCACATCATCTTCAGTGTAGCCCAAAATACCCTCTAGTTCACCATTGGCGGCTGCTTTGATCGCCGCCTTGATCTCATCCATTTTGGCGGCGGTGCCCAAACGACACGTCAAATCCACAACGGAAACATTTGGTGTGGGCACCCGGAAAGCCATTCCGGTTAGCTTACCATTCAGATCGGGTATAACTTTACCCACTGCTTTGGCAGCACCAGTGCTCGCCGGGATTATGTTACACATTCCACTGCGACCATCGCGCCACACCTTCTTGCTAGGACCATCAAGTATCATTTGGGTGGCTGTACAAGCATGCACCGTTGTCATCAAACCCTCGACAATTTTAAAATTATCATGCACCACTTTAGCCACAGGCGCCAGACAGTTGGTGGTGCACGAGGCGTTCGATATGATTTTCATTTTGGGCTCATACCTATCCAGATTAACGCCACACACAAACATGGGCGCATCAGCTGATGGTGCGGATATAACCACCTTCTTGGCTCCACCATCCAAATGTGCCTTGGCCGCCTCGAGTGTTGTAAATTTTCCCGTGCATTCCACTACCGTCTCCACGCCCATATCTTTCCAGCGGATCTTCTTGGGATCCATCTCATTGGTTATCTGTATCTTTTGGCCACAAGTGACCAATTTATTGCCATCAATTGTAATCTTCTTGGGGAATATACCATGCGTCGAATCGAAGCGCAGCATATAGGCCATGTATTTGGGATCCATGTAGGGATCATTGATGGCCACCACCTGAACATCTTCCCGCTTTATTGCCTCGCGCAGAAAAACGCGTCCGATGCGCCCAAACCCGTTGATAGCAATACCTGACATTTTTCCAAACAAAATTTTTATACACGAATGGCAAAATTTTTCAAAAATACTTCTGCCCTTGTACACAGAGCTTTCTGAATATTCTAAAATTTCTGAATCATACTTAAAACACTCTTTGACATTTTCTGCTTACCGACTTCAAATCATTTTATTTTTTCACTGTAAATGTATTTTTTTTCTTCTAGGAATTCCGCTGGACAGGTTCATTCTCTACAGATTTGCGCATCTCAAAAAAAAAAAAAACAGGACTTATAGTTTAATTTATTTAATTTCTTGATATACGCTAGATATAGTGAATTGATCTAAATATTCATTATTAACATTATTAAATAGTAGTCATATTAATGCTAAGAAAACAAATTTGGTATTATTTTAAAAAAAAAATTTCTGAGCTTATGACGGATTTTTATAAATTATTAATGCGTGCTTAGTTGAATTATTTATTTAAGAAAATCTAAGTTAATTGAACTTCTGTTCTGGTCTTAATTATGGTAATCAATGGATGGTTGTATCAAATGGGAATCTGACTTAAGTTACTTTTAGTATTGTTCCAGTTAGATTAAAAAAAGTTCAATCTACATAATACATACATTTACTATGAATATTTTTATTGCATTTTCGTAAACCCTTAACTAGATGAATCCATAACAAACCAAAGTTTTTGCCGTGGTTGAACTTTGTTTTGGTTGAATTACCAAACAAAACGACGCAAACAACCAAATGCCTTTTGTGGGAATGAATGTAGCTCAAGCGAGTAGAACATGGTGCCTGTTTTTGCCTTGTGTGTGTGTGTTTGTGTAAGCAGACTGCTCCATTCAGGCAGTCAGTGCAAGCAAAAACAAATCAAGGCTGCGAGTCGGTAAATTTTCAGATACCGCCTCTTGACTATATTTTTGCCAACAAATTGTTGTTGCTGTTTGCTGTTGGATGCTGCTGCACACTGCGCCGTTGGCGCATAATTAACTGGCCAAAAGCAATAAAGAAAGCCAAATGCAAAAATGGTCAAAATAATGTCTGCAAATACAGTTTAAGACAAATTTACAAAACTGTGGAGTGTGGCGAAAATGCCAGTAGTTAAATGCAGCTTTAAATAAATTGTAACAAATTTATTGGGGCAGTTTAGGTGAACAAAACAGCAGAGGTAACAAAACTGGCTAAAAGCTGTAACGAAAGTTAGTGAAGCTTTCAAATGAGGCTTAGCGATTTGAAAAGAGGCATTGAGAGTATTTTGTAGTCGTTTTTTGGTCATATTTAATGCTGAGCTACATTTTATGTGTTGCTTATAAATCAATCGTGGCCAGCTGCCGGGGGCCAAGTTGCTGCCGGCCAAAAAGGTGTTGCCAAAACCAAAAATGCAAATGCGTATTGCTCAAACATACAAAATCAGCTGCGTCTGTGCCGTGGGTGCCATTATTCACCTTTGTCTGTGTGTTGGCATATACTCCTCCACGTCTCTTCACAACCCACAACATCCTTTCCCTTGCATGTTTGATGGCAAATTGTGGTTGCAGGGTCCTTGGGGAGTGGTTCTGGGCCAAGAAACACTTTGTATGACGACTGGCTTTTAAGCATTCAATGTGAAAGTTTGGAGTGTCGAAATTTATATATTTTAAGCAAATGCTTATTTCCAAAATGGAAGACTTTACTTAAGCAACATTTTCATTTGACGAAATAACTTTAACAATTTTAAATATTAATCTTTTTAGCGTTAGTGTGCTCTAAACAACCATTTTAGGTTGAATTAGTGAAAAAGTTGCCAACATATAGATAAAATTATATTGTAGCGTAATGATATATTTAGCGTGTCAAATTAATTCTTTCCCATGACAACATTTCAGTTGGTGTTAGGATCTCCGTTTGTCAAGCTAATTTTGTTTGGCAACATTTTGGTTTTTTTTTTAGCAACATGTTGGTATATTCGACTTGTGTTGGCTGCAATATAGGAAATAATAATATA
The DNA here is from genome assembly GCA_035043845.1 of Drosophila picticornis. Taxonomy (NCBI): domain Eukaryota; kingdom Metazoa; phylum Arthropoda; class Insecta; order Diptera; family Drosophilidae; genus Drosophila; species Drosophila picticornis. The sequence goes on along the minus strand of JAWNMR010000493.1, from coordinate 3,930,628 downwards.
TTTTGAAATCTTGATATATAGCCAATTTTAAATTGTTACAAAGTTTGCTAGGAACATTTCAGTTAGGAACTTGCTGCCATTTAATCAGTTTGTTTTTTTTTTTACTTTAGCAACGGGCTGCCAGTTACTCAACTTTTCCTCGCAGCACGCAACATGTTGCGTAGCATTCGTACTAAGACGAAAACAGCTTAACGCCCACACACAGAGAAACCTTGCGCTCTCTCTTTCAATTGCTCTCCCATTCTTTCGCTCTCCTGGCCATTGGGTCCTGGCCATTTCATGGTGAGTTTTGGCACCGCACCAAAAAAAAGGGGTCGCTGATTACGAAATTGTTTAAGTTAACATCAAGAAGCGTCAACAGCAGCAGCAGACGTGAAGTTCTTGCATATTATATTCATACTTGAATATTGTTATGGTGTATATATTGTATATTTTATTCTGGCTGATCATAAAGTCTGTCTAAATGAAAATTAAATCTTCAGCAAAAGTCTTCAATACAGGAATGCATTGCGACTTTGTTGCTTTATTTATTTACGTTTTTTGTTGTGCTGTTGTCGAAATGTATGCGACAAACTTTAAAATAGCTACTGTTTTCCCAACTGCGGCAACACGAGTAAAGTTTTTACATTAAAAGAGTTGCATAAAGTTTATGTCAAGGTTTAAATATAACCAAGCTTTTTTTAAATACATTTTCAAAGTTTCTAGATGCATTTTTGTATAGTTTTTTTTTCCATCCAAGAGTAGCGAACACAAATTCTGAATTTGAGAGGGTCAGCTTATGTAATTTTTGACGAAACTTTAGTTACTAATGCTTATCGTGATCTTAGTATACCGTTTCTTAACTCCAGCCTTAAAAGTTTATTATATATTATTGATTACTTTTTCGGCTGGAAAGTTTTATGTTAATGATAAAAGTAAGAGTTGTATTAACTATTATCATTTAATACAACTTTTGTAAAATGGATTATTAGGCTTCAGCTTTTGAAAAATGTATATTTATATAAATTACTTGCTTGCGCTTAAGCTGGCTTAGTCAGAAAATTTCGTTTAACAGAGTTTTCTAGAATTTGTGGTACAATTGCAGCGTACAAAAGAATGACATCAGGAGAATTAAAAAATACTTTTTCAAAGAATTTTACTTGGCAATTCTGAATATTTAGATAATTCTTGGCAATAAATCTTTTCCAAGAAGTAGCAAGGTCTGGGAAAACTAGGAAAAATTGCATTGTTATGCATTAGTGATGAAAGTAATTTTCTTGCTGTTAACAAATTGAATTCATACTTAATAACTGTAACAATAATAATAAGCTCATACGCAGAAAACATTACAAATTTCTTAACTAGCAAAATTGGCTATTTCATATTATTTACCAATAAATAAACTAAACCCTTACATAAAAGTTTTGTGCAGAAAATTGTTTATCATTTAGGGTTCATGTTAAATGCGTCTCAAGGGTATCTTTATAAATGTATTTATGGGCCACTTGTTGTCGGAGTTGGTGAAAGCAGCATAAATAAGTAGCTAACATAAATAGTGGTACTTTAAGAGCCAATAACATTAAAGCCATGGCCAATATCAATAAACTGAAAGTGATAGCCAAAAGAAAGAGAGACAGAAAAAATTGAAGCTGTCCACATTAAAGGCAAATTGTTTTTGGTAAGCAAACAGTTGAGTTTATCAGTAACTTAAACGGCTAGTGCTGAAAAAGCAATGGCTATAATCACAAAATACTGCTGATGATGTGCTGCAAATCAATGCATAATGCAGCAGCAGCAGTTGCAGCTGCAACAATAATCAAGTTTACCAAAAAATCAGCTGACAGACTTCTTTTTTACCCAAATAATTCAAATTTAAAATGCCATGCTGCAAGTGAAATTTCCATTCGGAATTCGACTCGACTCGACTACAAATTGAATTGTCAAATTCAACTGTGCTCTTCAACTGCTGTTCACCGAACAATGAGGCAAACAAAGGCGAATTTGGAGAAACTACAACGACGACTACCACTGAAATCTAATTGTTCGCTCAAGTGTGCTCAGCCCGGGAAATTAAATCAAAAGCTCCATGCAGGCGTTACACACTTCCAAACCAAACCGTATTGCTCAATTCTTTTTCGTGGCACCAGAATTTAACATAAGGATTTTTGCTTTTTGCATTGCTTTCGGTTGAGTTATCGCACTATTACATAAGAAACAGCCTGCAGAAACGAGCCATTGAGCTTACGAGTGGCGCACACAAAATGACAGTAAACTAAAAAGAAAAATAAATATCATAATATCAATGTGCAAGAAGTTGCTCGAGTTGAACATACTATGCAATTGACCAAATAAACTGAGAAACTGAGGTCATGTGGGAACGTATTGACGGTTGAATAGAATTGTCATATAAGGAATAAGTGCTTTATCAAGTAGAGCAGGTGTTTTATGCACTTTCTTTAATATGGTTATACGATGCCAGAAATGATTCCAGAACTTTTTCTTTGCCTCGTGTCTCACACCCAGACAATTGAACATTTTTGAAATTGTAACAAATTCTTGCAATTTTAGCGCTTAAAGTATAAAAATAAATGGCATCATTTTGTTCTCAGAAACTGCAGCAGCTACGCAGCACATCTTCTCCAATAAATGCCATAGAATTTGATAGTTACGATGGAAGAGCCAATTTCAAAGTCAATTTTGCCTTTAGAAACTTTGCCAAGCTTTGCTCGCTTATGAGAAAAGAGTTTTTCTTTTATTTACTTTTATTTTATTTCTTATTGCTGCAATAAACAAATTTGCAGCTGCTTGGCCAGGTCGTTTAAGACAGGTCAGCTTGAATGAGATGGTAAGGCACTTAAAAGTCGGATGGATTTCGATTTCTTTTCTTATTTACGAGCTGGCTACTTGAAAAATTGCCCTCAAATTGAATTGCAATAAGGGTTAGGCAATTAATTTAGTTTGAGGCTAAAGCAACCGCAGCAATTACATTGATATATGATGTGTGTATTTATATATAGAGTATATATTAGTAGTAGTAGTAGAGAACCAATTGGTTTGATGCGCACTGCAGTTCCCATAAATGTACGACTAGCATTAAGCTTAAGCGTGCAACGCGACGTATACGTAATGTCACAGGAGCCAAATGTCATGAAATTTCATTACGGTTCGAGTGCAGAAGTCAACAAAATTGTTGTTTCTGTTGAATACTGAGTTAAACTGTCAGCTAAACCAATTACACTTGCACGCCACTGACAACTGACAACAACAACAATAATGACAACAAACGACAAAAATTGTCAACAGCAGCAACAACAGTGTTGCTATAAAGTTTCGAAAAGGAAACGGAAACCGCAGAAACAGCAGCAGCCCTTGAAAAATGACTGCACTGAGGAAATGACGTTGAATAACTGTGCAAAATATCCATCCATACACACATATATCACACTCCATAAAAATAAAAGAGAGTGAACTCTTGTAATGAGCTGCAACTGAGAAGTTAAAGTGATTTATTCAATTCCATGCCAGCCCAAATAAACAAGTCCTTCAAAAAAAATTGAAGGACTGGAATTCCGGCCTCCAATGATTGACCCAAACAAATCCCAACTGTTGCCCGCCTGTCAAAAACTCATTTATTATTTAAATATTATAAGGCCAAACGGCAGCAACAAAAGAATAAAGAAGAGCAGACAGCCCGCTGCTCATTTTCCAAAAGTTGTTTTTTTTCGGGTTTTTGGGGGACAGCTGCCACTTCAATGTGGCATGGGAGACGCTTCAAGGTGGCAAAGCCGCGGACACTTGACGCAATTCCCTTCTATTGTGCATGTTAAATTACAATGGGAAGAGGCACAAAAAGGCAAAAGAAAAAATGTTCTGAAAGGCATACAACAAGTTTTTTAAATTTATTTTTTTTTGTCAAAATTATTGTAAACAACTTGAACAAAAATGAATAACTGACAAAGTGCATGAATTATGGCCGAAAATGTTTGAAGGGAAATATTTTAGGTTTAGTTGTTTAGATGTGGGAAAGTTGGTTTGATATAAGCAAGAACTTAAAGTAATTTAAAGACATAAAGTAAATTCGTTATGCGTTCCATTTAACAGGTGGCATGTTAATGCTTCGTCAGCACAACCAGAAATACAAATATAAGAGCCCAAATTCTTAGTCATGTAGGAAAACAAATTGAGGCAACACACTAAAAGGACAATTTGGCGCTTCTCGTGCCAAAAAGAGAAAAACAAATAAAAAACGGTTGTGCACTCTAGAATTTATGCCATGACATTTTCAGTGTATTCTCATTGTTACAGCTACGAAAAAAAGTATTTTTTTTTAGCACTTGAGTTGATTCTTTGTTGTGCATAAATAATTGTTTATGAGCACGTTCACCAGACAGCAGCCAGGGCAAGGACCAAACAATGGCCACGTACATGCAAGGCGAAGTCAACTGGCAGCAATGAAGTCAGTGGGTGGGTAGCATTTCTGGGCGACATGGCGACACAACTTGGCTACTGAGTTGCGTTCCCAAAGTGCACGAGGTGATAAATAATAGTAAAATGTAGACATCACATCAGCTAAACTGAAAACACAGCTGGGGAGTAGCAGTTTCAACTCGAGTGGCATACAAACAAAGTTGACGGCACTTTCAAGTTTGCTGTCGTGTTGTTTATAAAGTTGCATCAGTAATTTACGAGTCGACTAGCCAAGGCTAAATAGCATTTAATGCAGTTTAACACTTCACTGGCTTATCAGCAAAGAAAAAAAAAAACAACACTGAGTAGGGCACAAACTGCAATTTTCTCCATATCCAATCTGGAAAATAACCTTGCAGAAATGAACACAGGTTGCAACCACAACAAAGATATCCGTTTTAAGCACCTCTCATCTCATTCAGCTCAACTACCTTGACAGATGGAGGCGGAGAAAGGAGCTTAGCTGCTTTTGTCCTTGTCTGTATTTTGCTGCTGGCATTGTGCAATGTGGTCTAAAAATATGTATTAATGTAAATATGCATGTGCTTCAAAAGCAGTGACAACAAAGCACTTGTAGGAATGCTTTATCCATCTGTGTGTATGTGTATGTGTGTGTGTGTGTGTGTGTGTGTGTGTGTGTGTGTGTGTGTGTGTGTATGTGCTTCAGGTTATACCCTGTATTATGTACGTACACGCACGTTTGCTAGCCACGTGCTTTGAGCACTTACCAACTGATAGCTGATAAAAAAATACAGTGCTCGAAGAGCAGTCTTTTTCTGAGATCCCATTAGAAAGTTTGACTCTAGTTTTTTTTTTTGGCTTTTCTTTTTAGTTATGACAATTTATATTTAGCTTTTTATTATTCAACTTTAACAAACCCAAGTGACTTACATTTTTAATATTACTATACTAGTCCCTCATAAGTTCTCTAAAATTTAATATGAGTTCATATGAAAATATATATATATGTCTAATATATATTTTTTAATTCATTAAGTCCGCTGGTCAAAGTTTTTTTTTCCATTCTGTAGCACAACTCCATGATTCCCTTGTTACAGTGAATTCTAATTTAAATAACTGCAGGCCACCACAAAGACAGGTAGAAAGCCAAATACATATATAAGTACGGCTAAAAGCAAATTACGTATAAATATGAATACAAAATGCGCATATGAATTGCTATTTGTTCTTCACCTTGACTCGGTCTCTCTATTTGTCCTTCTTCCTCTCTCTCTCTCTCTTTCGCTCTCTCTCTCTCTCTCTCTCTGTGCCAGTCTGTCATTCTCGGGGCTAACAATAGACTTAGACAAACTAGCAATCTGAGCACACTCTCATTAAACCATGTTTGACAAGTTAATTGTGAGCCCAAGTTGAAGTTGTCACGACGCAAAAAAAAAAAATAAATAAAAAATGAAACATTTCCACCACATCAATTATGAATTCAATTCGATTTTAATACCATTTCGTGTGTGGCATGCTCAGGAGGGAAAAGTATTTGATATTATGGATTATTCCAAATGAAATGGAATTTTCCATATCATTGTAGGATTTCACTTTATAATTAATATTAAATTTTTATTGAAATTCATTTGATTATAGCCTGTACTGTACTGAATATATATTATTATTGTCGAAACTCTTGGAGATAACCTGAACCCATCTATTAAACATATTAGCCATTGATGAAAACACAGCAATTTAACAGTAAGTTTTTATATTGTAAATATTAGGCTATAGACATTTACAACAGTTTGTTTACTTCGTAGTCCTGTTGACCGTCAAGCATGGCTCTGCAGGAGCGTTAACTATCTTGGCCATTGCTCTGCAGTTCTCTTTTTTGACGGGCTGCGGATTATGCAGGGCATATTTCTGGGAGTGTCAAACTGGATTGTTAGTTAACGTTTCAAGATAAGCCTACAATAATCGGATTTGTTGCCAACCAAAATGATGGACGCTTTTGGACAGAAACGTATCACCTCTGGTGTAAGTGAGCGATCGAATGACGATAATATAAGAACGTATTCTCACTCGTTTGAATTGAAATTAAACGTATATTTATCAGAAAAAGTTACAGCTGTGATCTAAAAATATTTAGGCTTATGTAATTTAAGTTTTGCTTATAATCTGTTACATGAAATATTCAAGAATTGAATTATGTAAAATATACATTAGCCACTTTACAGAAGCAAATATGTTGATTAGAAATTCTGGTACTCTCCAAAAAATTTCTACATAATCTAATTGGAAATGAAAAACAAGCTGAAAGTGCTTTTCAGATTCAATTAAAAATTGTTCATAATTATCAAGTGAAAATTCAGAGAATTTTGGCTTATGTGTGCAGCGTTTTGCTTATTAAAAGTGTGTGACAAAAATGCGTGGAAATGTTGTGGGAAAACTCAAGTATACGAAAAACTTTGAAACAAAGATTTGCTTATGTTTTTTTTCAGTTGCCAGACTTTGGTTGCTGTTGCCGAGGCTGCCACTTATATTGTTCTTGTTGTTGCAGCATCAAATCTCTTTTGCGCACAAACCGAAACACTAAGAGAACCAACAAAATGCCACATAATCCACAAACAAGCAGCGTAGAAATAGAATCATGCATAAAAAGAGCTCGACGGATTCCTTCCCCGTTTTGTCGACGGTGAGATAAGCACAGGACACGGGACACGGGATGCGGGACAATGGGGAACTGTGCCAGATGCTGCTCTGCAGAGTCCTGTCCAGGGCATATTTTATGTATCTTTTTGCAGCACATCTATTGACGTTCAGGGATGGACAAGTGGGGAGAGGATGGTTGCAGACAAAGCTCTTAATTGGCTATTGAAAGCGAGTCGCAAACAGAGCAAAAACTTATACTTTGGCTTTAAATAGAAAATGGAATTCCCACTGCCTCAAATGAATAATGAGTGGCAGCTCCCCTTTGTGCAACTGCCGCATAAAATATATAAAGACCGCGCAGAGTTACTTCGTTACTTTCATAGCTGCGATTTGATTAGTCAGAAAGCGTATTAATTCTCAAAAGAAAAGCAAAAAGAAAATATATATCGCAGCAATTTATTTGCATTCGTATTTGAGTTGTATTTTCGAATACGCTGTTTAAGGCCAAGTAGGCTTTATTTGCCTATCCTTATGCTTATATTCAGCCAGAAGTGTCTTAAGGGTTATATGGGTTGTGTTATATTCTTATAACATAACTAGCTGAACTTCTTGAGAATGTATTCTAATAAAAAAATCTGTTTTGGTTTAATTCAATTCAAATGGTAGTTGCAGGTTTTCTTTATGTCCGTGAGCTAAACTAAAAAAATACTTCATTATAAACATAAAGCTCAAGGTGTACTTAATGCTACAATCATCTTCAATTTTGTGCGTGTGACGTCACTTGATTTTTAAAAATATATATGTCTGTTCATAACTCTTGGCCAAATACCTAATAATTTTGGTTTTTGTCTATAAGAATACAAACAATTTGTAATTATGCGCAATAGATAAATAGAAATTGTAAATAAATACGCAAAGCGCAGCCACAACGCATATGTTTAAATAAATAAATTTCACATTAACATCGGGCGTTCTTTCAATATTTATATTAAGTACATATCCATCAGTTTAATGTTCGATTACTCATACGCCGTGGGTTGTTTGTTCATTGATGATGTTGATGACGATTATGATGATGACTTCATTGAGGCATTCACTCTTTATGCTTATGCATATATATATATATGTGTGTGTGTGTGTGTGTACTTCTTTCGTTCTGTTTGTGCTTTAATGCATATCAAATATAATAACCTGGGCTATTAGCCAACGCAGACGACACACATTAATAGGGCGAGCAGGTGGCCGTGGGCGTGGAAAATGCCCCTAACTGTTATTATGCACACTTGCACGTATCAACATACATTTGGTTGGACCCATTTTCTTTTTACTCTGATAGATGGTATCATAGAGAAATTTGTTACTTTTGTTTAATGTGCTTCAATAAAAACTAAAGACTTGCAATAAATTCGTATATATATAAATATAGATATATATAGCAGCACTCAGCCTTAATATCGTACTCCACTTTTTCTCCCATATTTTGAACTCGTATTACGCCTAGAATCAGAGTATTTCGCAGTCGGATATGCTTGACTTCAACATATTTGTTTTGTTGGCGCAACTGTTGTAATTACGCCAAGCGCGCAAAAACAATTTAGGAAAATGCGCGAGAAAATGTTGTGAACACTCCACCACCCCCACCATCACCACCCATAGGCAACAATGTGGCCAAGTTCCGGCTATTGGGGAAAGGATTTGTGGGACGTTGGGTCTTTAAACTCATGTTGCCACAGTTGATTGCACTTGTGACTGGCGCACTCCTAAGCCGCAACAGAAAGCTAATTATTGCGACACTCACCTCAGTTGACAGTGTCGACTGCTCCATCGATTGGCAAATTTGTGTGTGTGGGGGTTTGCGTTGTGGGCGTGGCATTCGGCGTCACTCCCTTGGGGCATGTGCAATCATTGAGCGCATTCAAAACTTAACCCTGCTCTCAACAACTATATGCATATATATAAATGCATGTGTATATGTGTGTCAGGTGCAGTATTAACAACAGTTTATCAGCCTGGCTACACTAAGAAAATGCGGGTGCAGTTTTCTATTGCCTAAAGTTAGCTTTCTCCTATGTGACAGATACACAACCTGCTAGCTGATAATAGTCGCTATTATATTTTGCACTTATTTTATGTATTATTTGTAAAATGTACTTAAACTCAGCTAGCTTTTCTTTGAGTGTGGGCTTGATAAGTGCGTACATGCTAAGCGCTGTCTTCGTGTCCAGAGCAAGCTGCATGCAAGCTGCTCAGCAACAGCATTCGTTACACGCACCAATTTTGCAAGCACACACAAATACACACACACACACACACGCACACACATACACAGCTCCACACCATTTACACTCGGGTAGCGTATTGAATTGAATTTTTTTTTATTGAAATTCGTGCCACAAGTGAATGCCAATGAGGCGTTCTCTGTGTTTTCTGTGCATCTCTCGCTGAAAGTTTCACTGACAATTCCTTGGCGGTTCGCAGCTGTTTTTGTTGGGCCCAAGAATTGTTATTGATGCGCCTCATTTGATGACTTCAACATCAGCGTGCATTTGGAAAAATCGCTTGTAAGTTTGTGAAAAGTTTTCGTTTGCTTTAAATTGTTTGCACATTTTCATGGCTTGCAGAACGAACCTTTTTCAGCTCGCTCAAATGCAATTTGGCTTGCATAACTAACCAATTTTTACGTGATTTAAATTTTGGTGTGCAAGTCGGTGGAAAAATTAAGCGCGTATTACGCATACGTTGCGTTTGCCCGCATATCGTTAGGTTCACGTACGTGGCATGCATGGCATACATACCTATATAGATACATATGTAAATACAAAAACTCAGAGCTGTCTGGCTTTAAATAAATATTTACACGTGTGGCTTTTGAGTAGCTGCAAATTGGCAGGCTCCGCGCTCCAGTCAACCCCTTCTACATTCATTTCAAATGCACTCATTTACAGGCGCTGCCTGGCTGCCTGCTTGCTGTATTTCGATACCCTGTAAATGTAATGAGAGGAAGAGAGTATCATTCATCGTTTAATAAGGCAGATGTAATTAGTGTCTGCAACTTTTGTAATTTTTAAACTATTTTACTAGCTACTATGGCTAATCCTTTTGCCTGTTCAAGTTGCAAAACTCTCGCTGATGCTAAAAATACAAATACAAAGGTTGTTTTGCAAATAAATTCACTTTTCAGAAAGTTATATTATAATTTTAACATGCAAATCGAGACTGAATCGCGTTTACAAATTTTAAACTAGTTTAAAACTCAAACAGCTCTTATAAATCTTTTCTGTTTTAATGTTTTACTGTTTCTTATTTGAAACAAGAAACAAGATTACATTTATGATGGCTTTTTGCAGGATAACTGTTCGCCAAACCTGGACATTACATTGAATTTCTTTCAGTAACTCTTTGTGGCAGAATGACTAGGGGCTTCGTTTTGAGCAGCACTCTTTAACAGCAGCTGTCAAAATGTATGCAAATTGAATAAATTAAAAGCGCTGAGTCAGCTGTTGGCTTATTTTTTAACTGTTGCGCTGTTTTGTTATTGTTTTTGTTGTTGTTGTTCAATGTATATCCGTTTCATGCTGTGCTTATGTCTCGCCATTTGTAAATGTTGCATGCAACGGGGCGTTACCAAAAAAAATATATATATTTGTCAGCAGCACTTGGCGTGCTAATGAGCTGCAGTTAGTCTGCATATTGTGTGGGCGTGGCAGAGGCGGCAATTTACACTGCTCATGGGCTGTGAAGAGGCGTAAAAGACTTAGGCGTGCAATCTGAAACTGAATAATGGGCTATAAACAAGGTAATAAGCCGCACGGCAACAATAACAACTTAAAGTCTTAGGCCAGGCCAAGGCAAGCTAAGAGCACATAAAACCCAAGCACATCGACTTATCCTTTGGCACACTAAACTCTCTCCTGAAGTGCTTCTTCTTCTGTGGCTGTCAATAGTTGCCATTGTTCATTTATAGAGTGGCTAAACTAAAGACTTAACTGAAAGCTATGCAGCTAAGCTGATGTGGCTTCCTTCAGAGACATATCTGATCGATGTTGTGTGAGTGCTTATTGTGTTTGTGTGTATGTGGCTGTGTGTGTGTGAGTGTGACTGTATCTGTGGCTTTGCGGCTTGTTGTTTATTGTTAAGCACACAATGACTGAGGTTTGTGGCATTTGACATTTGTTATTATTGCTTGTCGCACAAGCGAGCGACACTCGTCGAAAATGTGGAATATATATGAAAATTATCTGCAACGAGCTCTTAAAATAATGATTTGTACAAATTAAAAACATACGGTTTTTTTAATTGAGATCAAAATAGGCTTAGAACCTAATTTTTGTCATTGCTAAATGTAAATGCAACTTTATTCTAGATGCCAAATCATGATAAAAATTCTTTTTCTCTTACAGATCTGTTCAGTTTTCTTAAAATAATGACTGTGGAAGGCTTTCACACATTCCATAAGGGGATTTCTTTCTTTTCATGAGTTTTGACTACATAAAGTGTTTTTAAATTTAATTGCGATTTTTTCCAATGACATTTTTGGGTATATTTAAAATCATAGTTAATGTCTGCAGCTGACTGCGACCATGCTGCATCTGTCAAACGACAATTACATGTGACAAAAGTCTGCGCTGGGCTCGACCCAAATTATAAATATGTATTTAAATGACCCTAAGGCACACACAACCCCAAACTAATTTGCATGGAAGACGTGCAACGGGCCTGTTAACTCCCAAAAGTGATAAAGACATAAAGACCTGCCGACAGGGAGAAACCGTCCCCAAACAGTCTTGGCCAAACTTGGTATGCCTAACTATTTTGCCTCATAAATCAAATGCCGGATATGGCCAGAAGCTATTTTCGTTGCTCTGCTGTTTCTCGACTGTTGTTCTTTGAGCAGGCATTTCACGCTATCTGCGCAATTAAAACGGCAGAGCATGGTTTTTATATATATTTTTTGTTCATCCCCAAAGGCATTGGCAACTTGTTTGCTTATCGGCAGCCCTTGGTGTCCTCCGCAAAACAGGAAGTGCGCTGTGCCATGCAAATTTGTCAACATTTGTCGACCAGAAAACGATTTTATTTTTGCTTTTAGGTGTCAGTTTCACATTCCGCAAATGTTAAATGGAAATGGCAACGTAACTCAAAAGAGAAACTTTACTCAGTACAGTGGGGACCTCCCAAAGAAAGAAAGAAAAAAAAGAAAATTCACACACACTTACACACACCAGAGCTACAAATCAAGGCATGTGTAATGTGGCATTAAGCTGGAAATAATTTGAATAAATGACGCTCAACGACGATGACTCGACGCACTCGTCGATAATTATTTTAATGACACTGAAACGCGCTCGCAGACAACATGAAACCTTTGTATTATTAATTCGTGCGGGCTCTTGCATCTTGAACACATGAATTTGTAATGGTTAGCACTTGCTCACATGCAATTAGCGCCCGAGTATCAAGTATCAGACACATATCTTGTACATTCAATATCTATATTTTAGGTATTTGTTCGTTTGTATTTGTAACTACCCTTAAGCAGCCACAACTGCGGTGTACTACAATTTAATATTCGAAGTGCTTGGGGCCCAGGACGAATAAAACTAAATGGCAAATAGAAATTTTTCGTCTGCCGCAATGAATATAAAAGTCATCACATAAAAGCCATCTACGGTTTGACAAACAAAATTGAAATACCCTTGCAAAAGATAGTTTACATATGTCCATTATATTCTTATGAATTTGTAATGAAATATGTTTGCTAAGCGACTGTTGCGCTTGAAAAGGTGGTAAGCGCCCTAAGTCTGCATTCAAAGTTCAGCTCCTTTATAATTTGAATTATATAAAAACAAAAAAAACAAAATTCTTTTTAATCAATCACTTATTTGTTTAACTGATTGTTTCTATGACAACATCCTTTCAAAATCCCATTAAGGGACGGTCAACAATTTAACTTTATCAAAACTGAACTGATCAATGCTTTGTTACAGAGTTCGTATGAAATCATAAATTACTCACCAGCAAAGTGTACAGAACAGAAAAGGGTTTGACCCTTCGACTCTTCGCAAAAATATAAAATGGCCAAGTAAAGAAGAGGGCATCAAAAGAAAATTTGGAAAGAAAAGTACATATAAGAGCAACAATATACAATAAAGACACGAACTAAATAAATATTGGGTAACATTGGACTAAATTAAGTACTCTTGGCAGCTGCAATATTATGTATAAGTCACGTGATTGCCCTTGGGGCAAATGCTACACAAATCGTAGCATACTTTTGTGAGCACGGTAAATGAATTTTGAACACAGACGTCAAACGACTCTAACGAATATCAGACACATTCACAGTTCAACGACTGTTTGAGGTCAGTCAACAGAAAGTGGCAAAAGGAGCTAAAAACAAGTCTGTTTCATTTAGAAATCCAAGAACTTCCTTTATCCGGAAATGCTGCCACAAAATGTTGCTAATCATAAGTCGATTTCGTAAAATAAAAGAAAAAAATCTGAAAAACGTACGTAGATAACCAATAGTGGGAATGTGGCAAACTTGCAATTTGTTTCACCACTTGCCTCTTTGCCAAAAGAAAACCTTCAATCAAACCAAAAACCCGAATAGCACTCGGCCTGACAAACCGGAAATGAAACAAGGCAGCGCAGCAGGCGGCAATGAAGAGTGACAGCTGCAGCCACCAATGCCAAGCGTATTAAGTATTGCCGAAAATTACCAAAAATGGGCCAGAGGCGGAGGGAGGGGTTGTCTAAAAGTTTAAATAGTTTCGAGCACTGTAAAATCAATAGGCGAATAGCTGTCAGCGGTTCAAGGCTTATTTTTTTGGGCACTTCTCTAGTGGTGTCTGATTTTTAACTTAAACTTTAATACGAATGTGTTTTATAAAATCATTGCTACAATTATTCTGATTCGATCGATCGATCTATTCATTTATTTATTAAGCTGTTTAATTGAGCATTTTGTGCTGACCTTGTAATAATAACTTTACGCCTATTTCTAAGAGTCACATATCAATAAGCTTATTGCGTCTTTAAGTAACATTGCTTGAAGGTTAAATGAAGTATTATAAACTATGTCAACCCCAATCTCAATACTTGCGTGCTGGCAGCAAATTAGAGAGTCGAAGAGCATGATTGTAATCAAATATATTGTAGACGGCGACATAATTTGAGTATAGCTTAGCTTTAACTATACGCTATCAAGTGACACATACATAAAATGTATGTGACACAGACGGATAATGAGCGGGGCGTCAAGAGTCGGGTGACGGCGAGAAACCCCTCGATAAAAGCGCACCACAATTTTAAATTCAAGGCACCCCTATTTTAGCCACAACCCTTTTGCACAGTTTCAACTATATGGGGGGAAAAAAACTAGATGCAAACTTAAAGAGATATTTGAACAGTTTAAATATGCTTAAGTTAATCGCTTTGGCTTAGCTTTCTGTTTATTGAATGGTAGCTTAAGCGCTTAAAACCATTTCTGACAATTGAAACGATACGTCAATTTAAAGCAGGTCAAAGAGATCAGTTCACAGGGACATTAATTGAAGAAAGAAAGCGTGCAGCATGCTTCATGCCACTTGCAATTTTTCGTAACAGCTGCCAGCCAAAATCACGCCAACTTAAATGTTATGCAAAAAAACGAAAAACTATGTTGAACGAAACGATAAAATGTACTAATTAGAAATGCAAATGATGCGTTAAATCACAAAAAGCAGCTGCACAGATTTTCACGGGAAAATGGACACGTGAACGCATATTAATTAAGCCCGAGATTGCCTTCAGCAAGAGTGCGGGTAAAGCATTTCAAAGCAGCTTGTCAAAGCTGCGTGTTTTGTAAAAAAAAAAAAAAAAACGTAGTACGCGACGCTATAATTGAAGTGCATTTAATTAAAATTCAAAGTTCTGAATGTCCCTGAAGTTTAACCACTCAACGAAGGTCACGTTTTGCCCATGAGATGTTTATTATGTAACCTTTAAGTGTTTAAGTGTGAAAATCGCATCCTCAAGTGCCTGGTCACATTACACAAAAGTGCTGTGAGCATTTAAGCGTGCTGAGGTGATTAAATGAAAGTCGTTTGAGTGTTTGCTCTTGGGCTTAATCAATTTAATCCTTGGCGATTTAATATTTAACAAATTTCAGCACTATTTTAGTTATTTTTGACTTAAAATTGTCAAATTAAATTTCAATTAGTAAGTTGATTTTTGCAAATTGAACACAGTCACAGTTAATAAAGATGGATAATGAAATTGTGCAGCAGTTAGTAAAGTAACAGGCAGAAGGAAGATTCTTCATTCCCTTTAGGCATACATATTCTTGATCAGTATCAGTCTATCAGCAATACCAATCTTAAATAACCATATTATCCATGTTACGGCTGTTGCAAGTTTTTGACTTTCTGGCCTTTTTGGGAGTAAAATTTTAACATGAAAATCGAGCAAGAATCTCGAATGTAGTATTCTTCGAGGGGTCTAAAACGTTACAAAAAAAAACATGTTTTTTTTTTTTAAATCTGATCACTTTTGAAACAGCTATCACTGTGTAAAGTTTTGATTGAACATCTGCTGAAAAAGAGCGAATTGATTATTTGGTCAAACAATGGCAATTGTAATTTGTAATAAAATACACATTGATAGAGTCAGTTGCCTTGTTGGATCACAATGTCAGGCAGTGTGGCAAGCACAGAGGGACAAACACTGTTTTAATATAAATAAAATCAAATTGGAAAAGTGCTAGAAATGTTTTATAGACTTAACACACAAGATGCAGATGCTGTCACACCAAAAGTGTCATAGAGAAAGGCAAAGCCACAACAACCAATACAAATACACACAAACGAGCAGGCACAGCAGCAAACACACCCACACACACACACAGAGACACTCCTTCGAAGGAGGAGCACCAATGAGCCACATGCTGAGTATGCTTTGCATACAAAGCAGCTTAGAGCCATGCACTGTGGGACGAATTGGCAAATTGTAGTTAAAAACTTTTTTTAATTGGCGAAATCTGAAAATTTGCAGTCAACAGAGATTATTATATATTGCTTCATATAAACATATTTGTTCATTTGGAAGATGCAAATTTTTACTAACAAGATTTTCATTTTGCCTATTGTGCAAGACCAGCCAAAAGAAAGACATAGAGAAGAAGAGGAAGTAGACTCAAGGGATGGCTGCAGCTGGCAGGTTATATACCGAACTAAGCACAGAGCACTGTGTTTGTTGTTTCTGCATAAATTTTAGCAAATTGTAAATAGTATTTGAAATTATAATACCATATAACTAAAATAATGTTTGTGAACTATTTTAGCAAAACCAAAAGGAAAATCAATTCAAAAACTGGCGAACAAACTTATAATTCAAACTAAACTTCTCTGCGGTTATAAATGAATGCATATCAAAACGAGCAGTTCTATGCTTGTGTGTGTGTGTGTGTGTGTGTGTATGTGTGTGCGGGTGTGTCTCTGCATGCTTGACATGAAGTTGCGTGCAGCGTTAAATGGTGGCCCGCAGCTGCAATCGCTGCCAGTTGTCGCCACAAAATGGCGCCCGTATACTAGTCAAAAACACAAAATCGAGTTGAACAGACAAATGGTGCCCTAATATTGAATGATAGACGAACAGATAACCTGGAACCCAACCTTCTCTCTTTGCCTTCTCCCTTTTCCTAGCTTGTTTTATACAGCTCTACTTCTCTTATCATCTTCCAAATAACCTTATGATTGGTTCCTCGCTTTTCCTATTGAGGTTTATTCACTCTCACTTCTAATCTACCCTGCACCTTATGATTGGCCTCTCAATTTTCTGATATTTTGTTATTCAGTTTTGTCTCTCTTATTGCCTTTTATTCAAACTGGTCGTTAACCTTATTGTAGTTTACTCAGATTTTACTCTCTGCACTCCTGCAAAAACTTACTTAGTTTTTCACATTGTCATAGCTATTACTTCTCATTGCTTAATAATTTTTTCAACAATTCCATAGGGTATTTAACTGAACGTGCAATCTGCGCATACTGCCAACAGGAGTTGACAATACTGCCCAAAACATGTCAGGCTCAGATTATTGCAAGGGGCCGGCTGCATCTGTCAATAGTCACGCTTGCATAACGCCCCCAAACATTGATTTATGCATATGTTCGTTCATTTACATTGTGACAGGAAGCAGAATGGACATGGTTTCAGTGCAGCTTTTAACACACTTGAAAACGGTTTCAATGTTGTTTTCATCGGCATTTAGAAATTGTCAAAGCGTAAAATTACAAATGACAACGATGAATGTTGTTTTCATCGGCATTTAGAAATTGTCAAAGCGTAAAATTACAAATGACAACGATGAAAATTGATTGTTGTTATTTTTTTCTTGACAATGCCAGAAAAATGTAGCAATTATTTGGTTGCATTGAAACTCTTGCAATTTGTAGAAAATTTCATTAATTTTAGAGAGGGACTCGTGCATGGCCATACAATATGCGCCTAATTAATGCAAAGCAATTAACTTAATTTATAAGCATTCTACCCAGTGCCGAGCACGTACTTCTCTCCACTCAGCAATTGGCTTGCTCAATTCCATAACTATGGAATACAGAGGGAGAGAGGAGCAACAGCATCAGCATTGGCTGTTGTACGGTGAATCACTTGAATCGATGGGCCACTTTCATTAAGTAATTCGAGTAAATCACTCCAATTGGGCATTGAATGGGTTCAATATGCTACTGCGCCTTGCTATACTCTGTACTCACTAAAAGTGGGTAGTTGAAATGTGTGCCAAAGTTGTGGGCATCACTTTTGCACTTTTGTTAGTCTTATCTTAGTTTATCACAGGATATCTTTGACTCTTTCAACTCGTAATCAGCGTATTTCTAATTGTTTTTCGTTTGTGTTTTGGTCTTTGACTTAAGTGGCAAACATTTATTGTGCAGCATTGTGTTTGCATATTAATTAATTAGCTCGCTCGATTCAAGTTTGAGTTGTCTTTAATTTTTGCCTCAAGTACAATTCATTCTAATTTAACGCAAAAACATTTTTAACACTGTGTAAACAACAAATAAATAATGCTTTAACAGCTAGCCGAAAAGCTGCGGCTGCTTTGAAGAAGCTCCAAGCTGATAAAGACCATTGTTTTCAAGTATTAATGGGTGGTTTCTATTAAAATGAGTGCAAACAAGGCAAAGACTTGAAAGTAACGTTCTGAAAATCCATTTTCCCACTGATATCAACTGGAATTCTCGTAATTTTCAAAGATTTTCGCTTGTGCTTTTGGTAGGTTTATATATTTTTGATAATTAAATTCAAAAACTTCTGAAAATTTGTATCTTTAATTATTGGTATTATTGGTATATGAACGAGATAAGAGCACTTTGCAGAACACGGGCATTAAAAAACTTTTTACTTTTGTCGCGGTGGCAAATATTTGAGCCTTTAAATATGCAGCATTCTTTTCTTGCTTGACTTGTTGTGGATGTGTGTGTGTATGTGTGTGTGTGGAGGGGATTGTCAAGGGCAATAAATTCTCTCAATTGATTTTTGTATATCCTCTGTGTATCTCACAACTCTGAGCCTCTCGCTCTTTCGCTCTTTGCCAAAGTGAAACCGCATTTAAATGACTAATAAATTGAGAATTTTTTTATTTCTTACTTATTTTGATTTAACATTTGAATGTTTTATTCATGCGAACGAGGCTGTGACCCCCAAAAACATATTAACATATTTACACATTTAAATGTTTTAATACACCTGAAAAAAACATCATTTACATTTGAGAATTCCGAAATGCTTTCAATGGCAATGCTGCAAAAACGATAAAAAACAAAAATAAAACAGCTCGTGAAGCTTTTTGCCGGATCATAATATAAACAGAGCGGCAGCACTTACAAACAAGTACAAACTTTACATAGTAGGTATATTTAGTATAAACTTTCGACACTGTTTTTTATATTGGCATTCCAAGATTCTAAGTTGGCAAAACTCTGTAAAAGTCATGCAATTTTTACTCTCGAGTTTATTTTGTATAAGGTGTGTTTTCTAGATTATTTCAATATGACTTATACAATTTAAATGTTCGTATTTTTAGCCAAAATCATTACATATATTTCAAATGTTTTCACTAGAAAAACAATTTGAGTGCTGGCTATGCTAAAGTCATTTATTAGCTATTTAATTATTTTAATTTAACAAAAGTTTTGTATACAAACGGTTTCCGCTTAGTTAGTTTTTGTTTACAACCCGAACAACATGTGAACAAACCCCGACCCGTACCAACGTCGGGGGAAGGGCGAAATTCTGGAAAAGCTGCTTAGTCTGCACCAATTGAGCGATAAGCGGCGCATTAAGAACGGAAATTTATTGCCAGATTTCATAGTTGAGATGAGCTGCCAAATGCTCCAAAATCACAGCTGTTGTTGTCTTTGAAAATTATAATTTGTAATTTCCGCTTCTGCGAGTCGACTCTCTCTCTCTCTCTCTCTCTCTCTTTCTCTTTCTCTTTCTTTCTCCCTCTATTTCTCTCTAGAGGGCTACTTAAAGGATTTAATGTTAGCAGAAGTTTTATTCAACTATGCTCAATGCCAAAGCAATTACATTATGTGTGTATTTACGCAGTTGGAGAGTAAGTCATGGTCATATCAGAGTCAGTTACAATTAACTTTACAGGCTAAGTACCCAAATCCCAGCACTAAAGGTAACCAAAAGTGTGCAAAGTACATATGTAGTTAAGAACAACACAACGTGAAAACGATAAAGTTGCATGAAAAAATTAATGAGACACACGCTATGGCAACATATGTAATAAATCAGAATTAAGTAATGCTCGACTGGGATATACTCTTTATGCGAGTGCTGCTGAGATTTTAATTTTAGATAAAATACATTTATCATTTTATTTAAAGTATTCATGACATACTTTTTTTTGCTTATTATATCTCAGCGCTTATTCCTTATAATCACAAATATAAAGCCAAAGTATATTTAAATCATATTTGTACTCTATATCCAAATTAATTCGGTTTCAGAAAAAAAAAAAGTGAGAATTCTTTTTTAAAACTATGCTGTAAATTTTTTTTGATATATTAGAACAATGTGTTGGGGAATACCCTTAACGATTTATTATACTAAACATATGTTTACTAAACTAGTGGCTGTACATTCAAATTAATAGCGGCAGCTCTTGGAATCGCCAAGATCGTAAATTTTATTATCTTATAAATCGTGTTATTTTTTTTTATTATTTTTCAAGTGCAGGGTATTCCAAACAGTAACAACAACAGTTGCTCAAGTATTTGCCATGGCCTGAGCCGCTCTTGACATTGCCTTGCACACACATACACTCACACACATGCGCACTCTTTGAACTAAGGTCTAAAGGACAAATGCTGTAAGGCGCCCCAAAATAAAAAACAGAAAGAAAAAGGAAAACTGTGCTTTAGAATTATAATATTGCATGCTGATAAAACATTGAAAGCCAAAGCCCCCAAGGGGATTACAATTAAAAAAGCCCGCCCGCACACTGTCCCATACACCCACACACCCAGTCGAACACACACACATTCACACTCATGTGATATTTGAAAACAGACAACGTAGAAAGTTGAACTGGAGGAAATCATTTTGCGCATTATGTTCATTTGTATTTTTACACTTGTGCCATGGCAGATAAAAAACGCGCCAGCCACTTGCTAACATGCCACACACCAACCCCCTATACGCCACCACACCCTCTACCAGCCCACACCGACCACTCTCAAGGCTCAGTTGGAGCACATTCTCAATATCACTCACACATAGGAGAAAAAAATGTTGGCCTTTGTTTTAGGTTTGGTTTTGTTTACCGAATGCCTGGTAACCGCAAATGAGGCGTTGAACAACAAATTCAACAGTTTGTTGCTAGCAACATGTTGCGAGCAGCGCTTAATGTTGGGTGTACATGTTGCATGTGGCACCTACGCTCACTGGGCCCCTGAAAAGTCGTTGGCGTATAAGCATTCGCTCTCTGTGGCACTTGCTCTCTCTGTCTCTCTCTCTCTCTCTTGTGCTCTTTCTCTCCCTTTCTCTCTCGGGTTTTTCGACCACAAGGTGTGTTGAGTTTTATTCCGTTGATAAACCATATGCCAGGCAGCATTTGAGGCAGTCTGCAAAGGATTCTAGACGTTAACGGTTCTTCTTGAATACCCAAAACCCGATAATAAATTGCGTTGCGTGCGTTCCAACAGTTTCTGATTGTTTAAATCGAACACAAAAAGTCTTCTTCAATTCGTGCTAAAAAGTGATAGACAAACCAAAATCAAACCATAAACAATTTTTAAAACTTAAGCAAAAGATTCGTGGACAATTTGTGCTGCATTCCATTAAGTAAATATAACCAATTTTTAAACATCCAATTTTTAGAACATGAAATGTGCAATTTTATATATGTTTTGGGCCTTAAAAAGAAATGTGTAGGCATTTTTATATGCTTTTCAAAAATTCATTAATTTTGTTTATAGAAAAGTTGAATACAGTTAAGAAATCGAAGAAAATTAAAAGATTATCTCAAATTTAGCGTTTTTGAAGTTTTGCTTTTAAGTCGGATGATTTATAATTTGAGTTTTTTTGTTTTACCTTTTGCCTTTTCTTATTTCTCTATTATATTTATGATTTAAAAGAAAAGTAGAAAAGAACCGAAAGCTTTTGTAACCAAAATAATTCAACTCAATTGGTCCCAACCCCGCCGAATGAGTCAAAACCACAATCTTCTAATTGCTCGGCAGCTAAATCTTTGACCAGAGCATTTGTCAACTGTCTGTTATATTTATGGTCAACGAACGCAAAGACAATGCATGCAATTATTTATAATCCCAATTTATAGTTATGGTTGCCAAAAAGAAGAATAATTATGCTCTCAAAGATTGGGGCACACGGACAGCTGTCATAAGACAAAATACTGCAGGGCCAACAAGGGATCAACTTTTGGCCAACACATTCTTCAATGTGCAGATGAGCAAACGATTTGAGGCGCGCTTGGCATTTCTGGTCGGTAAAGGTGGCACTGACGTAAATCGAATGCAAATGCAAATCGTTGCGCCAATCGGTACAACTTCAATATGCGACCCTTTATGCAAATTCTCGTAAATACGACAACAAAAAAGAGACCCGCCCAAAAAACAAACAACAAAACCAAACAAGCAACACAAAAACAAGAGAGTCGCATTTAAAATGCTTGAATTTCAATTAAAAAGGGTCCGAGATATTATTAAAAAAATCGTGAACAACAACAAAAAATGTATATAAACGCCAAGAGTAATTTATATTCATATTACGTAAATGCAGAGGGCTCCCAGCTTGCATTCATTTAATGACTCGCACATATACGAAAATTTGACACTAAAATAGCGTTCTTGCTGTTGTTTGCTGATGTTTGTTCTTTCACAAAATTTAACATAATGTGCCCTCGAGTCTGTCTGTCTGCATGTCTGTCTAATCTGTCTGCACGTCCTTGGGTCCTCGTCAGTTATCGTCTGGTATCATCTTTGTCACATTTATGTCAGCCCCAAAAGTCTCGTTAATTTATGCTCATTCATAAATATCATCATTCTACACTCACACACAGACGCAGAGAGAGATGAGTCCTGGGTCTGACAAGTACATTATCATTGCGCGCCTTCACGTATGCAACCCATTTTTCTCTTTTGTTTCTGCCTCATATTTCATCATCAAAAGTTGTCGATTTAGGTGACGGCTAATAAGTCATTTGAATGATATTTTTATACCTTGAGCTTAGAGCTATTCGAATGGAATCGATAAGCGCCATTCAATTTCATTTATTGGTTTAAAAAGAAGAAAAAATATTTAATATACCTTCCAGGGCCGAATTCTTAAACATAATGTGGTTTAAGTTACCATCGATTTTAAAGCTTGCTGCCCTATTAAAAATATATTTAATTATTTTTGTCTGTATGGAGAATGAATCATATTTCTTTCGGCAATTATAATAAATTATATAATTGCACTTCGTATTATATGTTCAGTTTTTCTATGAAATACACATTAAAAATTTATTCGTAATAAAAATGACACATACCAAATTTATCGACTAAATGTTTGTTTTCAGTCAATTACACATGCAATTTAATTTGCTCAATGCTTTTAATTGACTGAAATTGATAAATTGAATTTTCATATTAGTAAATTTCATTTGCTGCAAATCAAGTAAAAATACCATTCCTACAGAAAAAAAGTAATAAAAAAATGTCCGCTTATATGGTTTATTAGAAGAGGACACATGTTAAAATATATAAAATACTTGTAATCATTAATAGAGAATTTGATATAACTAAAATTTGTGTAGCTCACTTAAAATAACAAACTAAAATTGTTTCTTCGTAGGCATTTGCTTGTCAATTAACTTGTTTTTATTCATGCAGATTATAGTTATTAATTGGAATAAACAACAAATAAATTATATTTTGAAGCTTTTGAACGATGCATTTGCACTTTTGCGCCACGCACCTCAATTTCCTTTACTTATTTGCCAATTAACGGTTAATTAGTTGTGACACGTGACTTGTGAAATTAAATCAGATTAATTGGCCGACATTTTCTGGTTTAACGCACAGGCAAACAAATTGTCATTTGCTGAATACTGTTGTGTGCCACGCGTAAATCGATGTGTTTGCATGTTGCAAGTAGGCCAGAATTTATAACGCTCGACTTGCTGCAAAGAAATTACATTTCAATTCAATATTCATTTTCCGTTTAACTGGAAATATCTGCATTGCCAGTAAAAATAATAGCGCAGACAAAAAGTCAACACCGGATAAAATTTTACGTGCTTTTTTTGGCTTTTTTCTTCGCATTTCCTTCAACGTGGCAAATGAAATAATTAAAATAACACAAATGCTCGAGCAGCGCACACACACAACCACAACTACACACACATTTTGTTGTTTATTTCATTCACATTACTATTGTTGTTGGCTGTGGTGCTGTATGTTTTCTTAATTTATGAAAAGCGGCTGCTAATTCTGCACGCGCTGTGTGGCAAAAACAACAACAACAAGAATTGCAACAATGATTTATTCAAGTAAATACGAATAAATGTCTGAGAGATGCCGGGAAGTCAATGGGCCATATTTTAATAAGCGCATTCATTCATATCTTATGTGCTGAAAGCTTATGACTTTTATGATCAACAATGGCAGTAGGCATTTACTTCACAATCTAATGAGCATTTGAGGCAGGTGTTGCAAATGATGATTTTGGCAACTACAAAAGAAACACTTAACAGATTAATATGAAATGCTAAATTATAGCAAAGTGATAAATCAGTATTTTTAACCATGTGCAGAAGATGATTTGCTTTTATCTAACACTGAAACCCACTTAAGCATGTAATACAAAATATTAAGCAAGGACTATAAGGAAGCTAAAACCAATAATAATAATCGTAGTTGTTGCTGATGATGCAAGCACTCAGTGAACACTGCGCATGAGTTTTTGTGCTGCGAGAAGAGCAGAATAAAATGAGAGGAACTAAGAAAATATAATCTTATCTAAGCCTCTCCTTAGACTATAATTTTGATACCCATTCAGATGGTAATATAATATTGCCGTGAAGCTGAAACGTGTTGAATGAGACATAATTGCTACTCAACTTTTGCACAACAAATTCTCAACATCAAACTACAATATCAAATGGCTTTCATAAGAATAATTGCTATGGTTTTGTGAATTTAAACTGAACTTTAAACTCCGCTTTCTATGAAAATGCAGTCCTCGACTTGCCCAAAATAACCGTTCTTATCCCACTTGATTCTAACTTTGATAAAACTCTTAAAGACACTTGAGGCTTCTTGTGATACACCTAAATTTATTAAATATTAATATTAAAATTGAGTAGATTTTTGTTGGATTTTATTATGAGCCAGGTACTTCAACTTTTAAGCTAAGAGGTGCGAATAACGTTTATGAATATGATGAATTTATTTATTATTCTCTTTGCATAGTTCATTTGAATTTTCACCTTGACAAACAACTAACAGTTTGTGAGTAAAATACTATTAAGAGAAACTTCCTAACACAGTCGATATTACAGTTTGCCATAGGTATTAAACTTAACTCTTGCGTACCCAACTGTAACACAGTCCTTGACCCATAATAAAGTCATTGAGTTAACCAAAAATAGTTACATTAAGTGGGCTTCACTGTAATCACTGTGGTAATTGTTATTAAGCAAGCATTGTTCTGCTCTTCAAATGCCACTGCCACTTGAAAGAGGCAATTGCAAATCAGTAATTTAGGCAGGCACACCCATACGCGCCCACACACCCACACACACACACCCACGCGCACACACACATACGCAAATACGCACACACACATACAAATACATTGGTAAACAAGGCCGCAGGAATTTTCCAAAAATTATCTTTATATAATTTGAGGGGAGGTCGTAGAGAAAGTAAAAGTGCCATTAAGCAACTTTCACGCCTAACAATAATAATTCGAATAATTACATGTTGGCCAAGAAGTTGATGAGTGGTAGTGAAGTGGGTGGAGGGCATACAGTGTTGCCCTTTGCCGCAGGCACGCCAAATGTTTTGCCAAAAATATTTAGAGAGCATGAAGCGGAGGCAATCAGCATAAATATTGTTATACCCTGCACGATATTAAGATCGTGTAAGGGAGGACATATACGGGTCGAAGACAGCCTATATAAAATATATATGCTCGCACAGACCATGTTACTCCGACAGATCTTAGCGAAATCGGAAACAATACAAATTCGAAATATGAAATTAGTTGTGTGAATTTCTGAAGACAAGCAGACAATAAAATGTGCCAAAAATTCCTCTTAACTCTTTCAGTTCTCTCAGCAAATCAATTAAGATTCATATCAATTTTAGTGTTCTTAACACACATTTATGATTTTTTTGCATAATTTGTTCAGGGTATTTTCCAGTCGGGCACACACATTTGTAGATGGTTGTACTTGTTATTTAGTGTTTTTTTATTTTCCAAATGGGAGGGGTGAAAAACCAGAAATCTTTCGACACCTCCATTGTACGCTAGATATCCAGCTGCTTAATTATGTTGGCCTGGCCCATTATAATTTATTATTATTATTCACTCTTGATTATTATTTATACAAAGACGCATAAAAAACGTGAACGACTGTGTAAATATTTACAACATTGACGCGTGTCTCAATTTTATGATGGAGGCATTAGTCGGTCAATATATCAAACTCAAGATTAGCCTTAGCTGCGTGGGAGGGTTAATCAAGAAGCTGTGTGGCGTCATAAAATGGCATTTGCAACAGGCGTTAACATATTTAATGAGCCAGTCTTTTTACCGACAAACAATTAAAAACTTCTTTGAAATGGCTGCGATGGATAAATAATATTAAAATTGCTATACAATCGTAAATTTTCGTCTTGTGAATTTATACAAATATAAGCCGGAAAATGTTATGATTTCAACTTTGCCTCTATCCGGCGCTTCTTTGTCTTCTTGTTATTGTTTTTTTTAATGTGATTGGCGATTTTCCAGCTAAATCCAGCTGAAAATGACCGATGACGCAGCAGACTGTTCTTGCCCGGAATTCAGAACTGTGTTTTTCCTTCTTTATGTAATTTTTTTGTGTGTGTTTTTTTGTGTTTACCTTAGCCGACCAAGCAGCACTTTGTTATTTGTTTAGTAGACGATACTACGTATTTGGCATTCCCGTTAATTGAGTAATTATTTGATATATGTATGCAAGTATGGAAATTGTGCTGCGGTTTAACTTGTTTGCTATATGCTACCGTAACATCATTCCCTCTGATACGCCCACTGACCATATTCACACGAGGCGTGACTGCTTCTGCTGACGTGTCCTTGCTCTTGGTGTGTCAGTCCAATGATTGTGACAATTTCAAAATGAATGACTGACATTTCCATTTGCAAATTGACAAAAGCCGCGAGCGTTACCTCGAATGTGAAATGAACAACAAAAATACACAACTTGCAAACTGTCACAGCATCCAACAGCAGCAGAGTATGAAAGCGATTGTAGCATAAAGTTTGTCTTTTAGATACCCTAAAACAAAGCTGTTAAACATTTTTAAAAAATAAATAAATAAAACCATAATTCTGTGGGAGGATTTGCATAAGGAATTTCAAGCTCTTCAGCTACATAGCTTATAATGCTCGAGCCCTTTATTATTCCTACTTTATCACATGGTATCACAATATGCGAAATTAAGCAATATATTTTCAAATGCGTCATGTGTGATATACAAATATTTAAAAGCGGTCTTTACACATGTATTTCTACTGCTTATAAAATTATGGTTATCAAAAGAAATAGTTGTCATTCATTTTATTTTTACATTTATTGCATAAGCACTGTAAAATAATAACTAAAGTGTCCTGGTATATTATTAAAAAAAAATACCTTGCATTTTTTATTCGAATTTTGGACATTTAAGCAAATTGAACCCTACTCTCGTCGCTTGTACAGCCATGACTTTTAACTTGTGCTGTGAAAAGGGTGTGCGCATCTCTTTTTATTACTGCCCCGTCATGATAGTCAGCTCATCCTGAATTTGATCCTATATTTACTCATTTTATGCCTAATTGAACTCTTGTCAAATGGCTGACATGTTGTTTACGATGTGTCTGATAGAAAAACTTTTATGTACATAACTTTGGCATGGAAACGGCTCACTTAAGTGTAAGAAATATTGCAAAAAAAAATCAACGAGAAATGCTTAAGAAAAACAGAGCAACTTTGCCACCCTTCATTGACATTTCAAGAGCGAGGCCACATCGCTGCTGCTCGCAACCCCCTCCAGAAACTCAACCATCTTCCTCAAAAAAAATTTAATTAAATCACAGCTTGAATTTTTGCTTCACCACCGACCTCTAATTAGTTTTATGCCACGCTCCGGTTTTATTCTTTATACATTTTTACTATATATGTAGATTATTTTCAAGCTTGCCTTTTTTGTCTTTGTTAAATTGAATGCATAAAATGAAATGATCTGATGTTGCTGTAGTCTGTAAAATCATGTGGTGCATGCAACACGCGCTCCGACAACTGCAACAGTTTTTAATTAAATTTTTATAGCAGGGCTGCGGGGTGCACAATTCTCGCTGTGTGTGGCCAAAGACAGACACACTACTAATTAGTCTACACCATTTTGTGGAGCTCAACATTTCAATTGTTTAAATGAACAAACTCTCTCTTCCTCTCTCTCCCTGACAACGTTGCGTATGCGTAATGTCAACAAAAGTCGATGTTGCATGCACGATTGGTGTCTGAGCTATACACAAACCAATATCTGATAGCTGACAAAGATTCGTAATCACACAAAGCAACATGCGATGTCATTTACACGCTGTCAATTTGCACTTTCATAAGTAAGCTGTCGAGGCAGCCATGAATGTTGCTATGTGTTGTGTTCACGTTAACTGATTTAAATGATTTGCAAGATACGTCATTTGAATACAGCCGAAAAGCCAGAACAACGCCACAGAGTAACAGAAGCTGAAGTGAATTTAAATGTAGTTGTCTTTGGAGGAGCTTTAGCAATTACTATTTGCGAATGCAGATTACATGTTGTAAAACTGAGCTTATATTTTGCGAATGAGAATTTTAGGAAGGGATGCTTAGTTTGAGAAAATAAATAAAATTCAGCACCAAATAAAACTGAGTATTTATAAAGGCAAGCTATTATTATTTAGTGAAATAGTTGCTCGTTTCACTGTTCTATTTATAGCGCAATGCTTTATAGAGCATTGCTAAATTCCTTTGTAGATGACGCAATGTTAGCGCCCAGTGACCCATCTCTTTGGATAAGTACAGCTCATGGACAACCCACTGACCCACTATTCGATGGCACCACAGTAGTGCCAATAATATGAATTGTATTATATTCATAATTTTTGCATGTTTTCCCTCAGTTGTCAGTTGTGTTTGCCAAAAATAATTGAGAGGCAGCCACTTGAAGTTTCATTCACGACCAACCGCCTTGTCAGATTTATCGTTGCTATATATAGACCAATTTATTATGAGTACTTGGATCCCACAGATTTTTATACAATGTATGCAAAGGAACATCTACATCTACATCTGCATCTACATCTCGAAGCAAGCAGGTCAAATCATTTTTCCCAATTAGCAACTAGCAAAAATTTCGAAATCATTGAACTTGAATGGGGGATACGCCATTGCCAGCTAATTGAGTTTGCACAGAGATCGAGAAATCACAAAAGAAAATAGATTTAAGATTTCAGAATATTTTCAAAATACTTTTTCACGAATTTAATTTATGGTGTTTTTACACGTTTCACATGCACTCGAATGAAATCATTTGCAATGAAAAGGAAAATAAATATTAAGATTTATTAAAATCCGCATACCATAAACTATTCCATTAGATATATATTTATATATATGCTCTTGCCACACTCTTCCTTTTTTACGGTGATTTATGCTGCTTAAGATCCCATAAATAAAATAGTGTTCGCTTAATTAAAACATATCCACATTTATATATGGAAACAAATGTGTGGCCATGTGTCCGAAAAAAGCATCAGATAAATACTAGTAAATTAAGCGATAATTAATCGCTGTTTAAATTGTGATAAACACAAAACTCAACTTAATTTACCTCACTAAAATTCTTCACTTAGTGCATTATCAAAAACAAACGTTATACAAAACTCACATACAGACATGTATATGTATATATGTGTGTATGTATATATGTTTGTATGTATGTATGTGTGTAGTATATATGTGTGTAAGAAGAAATACTTCATCGCCCTTAAGGTATTTTCTAGTTGAACACTTTCCACTCTCACATTCATCTGCCATTTTGCATACAGTTGAGATTCCTTTTGTAGGTACACAAATTGGCATTTAAAATTTAACTGCATGTTTTATTAGTGCTTGTTGCCGTTCCCATTCCAAATACGTAGCCAAGAAAAAGAAGAAGCATAAGCCAAATTGCAATAAATAAAATTGTTAGGAATGTCAAAGTGTTTTGATAAATTGTCTGGCTCAGCATAGCATGGCCATAAATTATACGACCCCAGCCCCTCTCTGTGATCCAAACCTTTTATTGGCTAAGCCTTTTGGGGTACAGATTGATCGGATCACAGATACTGTTGCGGCTGCCGCGCCCAAGAAGTGTACTTTGAGCCTGGGACATGCAAATCAATGTGCGGTTCAGCAGCCCATTTAACAGAATCCTTCGGTTTTGTTTTGTTTTTTATGGGTCTTTTGGGCTCAGCACAATTTGCAATCCATTGGGCAGCTGATTTGGACCTGATTTTTCAACTTACTGCTTGCTTCTTACTGCCGGCTTTAACTTATGCCACATTCAAATGTCAATGTCAAGACTCAACTGTTGGCTCGTTATACGTGTTTCTGTCTTTGGCTGGAGTGTTTTTGACTTTGATGGCAAGGCTAACTTTATTATGCCCGCTTGCATTCAAGCACACAGATAAGTGCTGGAGGGGGGTGGAGACTGCCTGCTTTTGAAGACCCTCTGCGCTCTTACATTTCTTAATGAAAGTGAAATACAACTGGGGAAAACTAAGACAACGCAATATACAAATTCAACACAAAAACATGGTTGAAGTGGCGGCTGACGGGGCGTATGCTAGACTAACGTTTGCCCTGTAAATAATTGGCGTACATTTTCCAATTTAATATCAGATAAGTAAAGGTTTTAGTTTAAAAATAAATCAGCGTACTCAAGGTATAGTTCTTCTTCTATAATTAGATTTTTACTTAGCTTATGGAAACGCTTATGCCCTCCCTCAAAGTTGTGTTTAACTTTCACATACCCTGCTCCATTATTGGTTGTCGAGCGCATAAAGACAGACATTGTCTATTCTATAATTCAAAAGCCAAGCAGCAGGCATAATATTCAAGAGCACCCGTCAGTCAAACCGTCAGTTAGTCACTCAGGCAGACACTTCGTCATTCAGTCAGTCATTCATTCAGTTGGTAGCTTCTGGCTGTCAGTGCTGTGTGCAGTTCTTTGTAGATGTTTTTGTGTGTTTCTTGGTTTTCAACTTCCGCTTGCACTTGCATAAATTACACATATTTCAGAAAGCGTGACAGTGTCCCGTGTGAGTGTTTTTGCTGGTGAGTGTGTGTATATGTCTTCATATATTATAATTTGTGAATATGACTTTAGCTGACACGTTGCAGCAGAAAGCAACAAAGTTTTTTATACACCAGGAACAGCTGTCTGTTTATACGGCCGCTTGTAAAATCCGAAAAGATTCACATTCCCTCCCCGTATTTTACAGCTCTTTTGCTCGTCTCTACGATGTGGCTTTAGTCCTTGGACAAGCAGTAAGATAGCCGTTTAGATTGACCATAAAAGCACAGAATGTTGTTAACCGCATAGTGTAAACGAAGGTACTATGAAAAGTGCGCTGCGTCAACATTTATAGACCAATAGACAAATGGGAATACCTTTACCTCTACCACAGCAGGAAATTTTGTATGATAATAGGAAATGAATTACTCACTCAAGGCAAAAACATGCAAATGAAAATGGTAAAGCTTGTCATGATTTATCATTAATCTACATAATTATTATTATCTGAATATTATGAGCCAGCCATTAAGCAAGCTAAGAAACGGCATTCGTTTCTCCAAAGCTAAAACCAAAAACAACTTCGTGGTTCAGTTCATTTGGTGGAAATTATATGAAAAAGATCGTCAATTCGAAATATTTCTTCATACCTTCAAACAGCTTTTATTAATCCTCTGCGACTACTCACACTTTTACACTTCGATTGAAAGCAATTCGAAGCGCAGAAAAAATGAAGATAAATAAAACGCTTCAGTTAAAAACAAACTTTTTAAACACAAGGAAAGGAAGAAAAATAGTGGCAACTGAAACTTCACTCTTAGTTTTTAATAAGAAAAAGTTTTTTAAGACCCATTCTAGCACCTATTCAGTATTCTTGTGTTTTTAAAAAAGAAATTTAGTCGATTTTGAACCAAAGTGATTTGAATGGAATTATTAAGTTGGCGTGCGAAATAATAGTAAACCAGTTCTTCAGCTAAAACCAGCTTTCAGCTGAACCGGCTTACCCACACTCCAACAGTAATATACATTATTAATCATACGCCATGTAAACGCAATTGGCTGCCAAAACAAAGTAAGCAAGAATAGGCTTATAGAAAATCAATAAATCCGTTAAATGTAATAACAATAACTAATCGAAAGGCCAAACAGTCAATTGTATAAAAAAGGCTAAAACTGTAGCTGTTGTAAGTTGTCGTAAGTTGTTACTGCTGTCGTTTGCTGCTATTGCATTTGTCGTCGGTTGTCGTAATTGAAACTAAAAATAGAAATGTATCAAATGCGAACAAGAATACACAGTAAGCACTTTGCGCCTATATAAGCACAACAGAATAATTAACATTTAAAGAGCATCAGCACTTAAAGGCTTTGTTTGAATTTAATTAAATTCCAAAAATGATTTCAAATTATGAGTGAAACGATTTTTAATTTCAAAGCTTCACAAATAATATCTAAAGTTACCTAAAATGCAAACAGTATTTGAGCTTCGTTGAATTTAGCTGGAAAAAGAATCTGCAATATTTTCACAAGGAATTCAAACTTCCTTACTGTATACAAATTTAATTCAGACTTTGCGAAAGCCGTTTATAAATAGACACGACATCGGGCGCAGACTGAAGGCCAAGCAAACTGATGGGGGGAGGCGAGTGCAAAGAAACCAGAAATAAACAGACACAAACACTTAAATTAAATGCGAACCGAGTGCTTAATGCAGTTAAAGCCAGCCATACAATGGGTAGACGAGTACATGTTGGACAGCCAGAAGGAGACGAAGAAGAAGGACACGCAGCCCTCACTCACCATTTAGCCCAGTGTTGCAGAAGTATTGCTGCGTGCTGCTCGTCGCTTTCGGGCTGGCGGGCACTTTAACACGTGCCATGGACTTGACTTATGCAATCACAAAACGTCGACGACAATGCTTCTGACAATTGTTTAACCACCCGACCCACCACAAGCAACCACTAGTTCTTGCACCTGCCGGCATGTGAAACGCCCATTAAGGCGTCCAAATGTCTCGCCTTAAAAAGTATGGCAAGTCGAATATTATTTAACTATTTCGGTTCCACCGTTTCCGCCTGTTATTGTGCTGGTCGCTGACAGTTTGCAAATTGCTTGACCTTCACATACACAATTTAATTCAGTCAATTATTTTTTGTTTTTTACATATTTTCTTTAACCATTTTTTATTTATACATTTAATGACATATTCATGTGTGTTTTGTTTTATATTTTTGCTGAACTATTTTCCGTTGCTGTTGACATTTCGGACCACCCTTCATAAAATTTGAGAAGTGCTTGTACGAAACAACAGAAGGTATTATTTATGTATTCCGCGAGTTTTTTTGACTAATTATGCCAATAATATAACTACTCGCCACTAAAGGTAGTTTGACTTTGGGTGCTAGCTGGCTCAGTCTTGTAAATATATTAAGGAAACAGTCTGGAAATTGTCTGTTCCTGATCGTTATAAACTTATTTTTGAGTTTTGTGTATTTTTTTATGCTAAGTATCTTTCTCATAAATCAATGCAAACTTTTGCTTCAAGTGTAAATGTATTACTTATATAACTTTGTATTTTTTGTTGTGTGGCTGACAAACCAAATATTTTGTTTTCTATGCACATTTTCAAGGCTGTCTCCTTCTTTTTATTTTGGCAGTTTTGCAAGTGTCGCCGATAGAGCAGAGCTCTGTGAATTATACTCGTATTATAAAAGATTTCGCAAAGCGGTCTAATCTCGCATATAACTTACAACTGTGACGGGGCAGAAGTTGCGCCTGCAGATACGAAATGCATTAGCAGAACCTGCAGCATCGGATTTGCCCTTTTGTATATTGTGGAAAAATGCTGGTGATGCTGCAAGCTGTCTCTTTCAAGGGTCCTTTCGCATGCAGTGTGCAGTGTGCGCAAAAGTTTTCACATATCCTACATAAGTAGAAATATATTTGCTGCCTCATATATGGCCATTGCACAAACAACTGCCACAGGGCTGCATGCAACTCATATTTGTATTTCTTTATACGTTTTGCAATAACAAATGGAGCGCGCTCGCCAAGAATGCGAAGGTCCTTCTAATGAGCCTGACCCAGAATGTGTGCAAGCGATCCTGGTTGACTTTCAAAGCGATTTCCTTTGGCCATAAAATGTCAACACAACTCTACCTTAAGGTCCTTAAGCGGCAGTTGAGTTGTATTTGCAGTTGCTCTTCCTGTTGTTCTTTTGCAGTTATTATTATTCGTCTTGCAGTTGCAGTGGCAACTAATGCAATCAGCTGCTCTGTTAAACGAGTTAGTTGTGCCAGTCA
This sequence comes from Drosophila picticornis, assembly GCA_035043845.1. Lineage (NCBI taxonomy): Eukaryota > Metazoa > Arthropoda > Insecta > Diptera > Drosophilidae > Drosophila > Drosophila picticornis. Next base: position 3,896,199 of record JAWNMR010000493.1, on the reverse strand, counting down.
AAGCTCTCACTTTGTATGCTTGTGGCAGGTTGCAATAAAAGTTTAACAACTCTTGCCGGCAGTTGATTCTTTTATTTTTATTCGACTTGATATTGTTGTTCTTCTTGCTGTTCGTGAACAATGTGCACGTTTATGCAACATGCAGGTGCCAATACAATTTGAAGTAAGTCGAAAACTTGAAAGACGAATTGTAAATACACTTGACATATATTTTCCCCGTTCTTGCTTGTAAAACTTGTATTCTTAAAAATCCCAGTTGGAGATGACTCTGAACTTTCAACAGCCATAACCAGGACTTTTTAAAGCACTAGATTAATACTGTATCCAAACCTGGAAACACGATTCTAACTCGGTTTTTAAATTAAAATTATGGACTATATTAATACAAATAAAAACGAGATTCTGACTCGACTTTCATGTTAACATTTTTCTCAAAAAATATTACATTTACGGGTAGTTGAAAACTGTCTACCCTTTGTCAAAAGTGATCCGTTCATGTTAAAATTATACTTCAAAAAGTGTTTTTAGGCAAGGCATAAAAAGTTTCCACGACCTTTTAACCTTTATAATACCCATTTTATAAGTTTTCAAAGGGCTTAATGGTATAAAGAGGGGAGATGATATACCTTCCAATGGCCATCGCTGAGCGTGACATATATTCTGTGGCTTAATTAAAATACCCAACGCAACAAGTGTATAAAAAAGAGAGCAAGAAGCAATATGAGGGCACGAGCAAAAACAAGAACAACAATGACAGCAACAAGTTACCACCATCGATTGCTATGTTGACAGGCTGGCAACTCATTTAGCGGCAGCTGCTCCAAATTTATACACGTCTGAGGCGAGATGAGAACTTGTATATCCTGTAAATGCCACAAGAACCACAAAAAAATAAATGCCACCCACAAATTTCCTAGCAGGACCAACGTTTAGTTCGTATCGTGTTTGCTGCGGCTGCGGCTCATCCTCTTCCCCCTATCCTCATCCACAGAGATTGTTTATTTTTTTTTTGGTGTTGCTGCTGTTGCGGATTGTTGTTTCGCTTTTCAGCGCTCGCAGCGACGACAACATCAACAACAAACCCCGACAAGCAACAAACAATAATTTATGCTTGTTAGTTTACTTTGTAAAGCAATTTATTCCGCACTTTCTTTGTTGTTTTATAAGTACATATTTAACTCCCAATGACGTTGATGCGATTGAGACTGTTAGTGCTCACAGACAAAGCGGGTGGTGTGTGGATATTGTGTCCCAGGATTTATATTGTAATAGATTAACTTCATTTAAGCGTCGCCTTTCGCTGTGCACTGCAATTTATGAGACAGCTTTGCTCTTAAAAAGAATCACTTTTATTGGCAGAAAATTCAATTCTTGAAAAGAGTCTAAAAAAATGATGTGGACCAACATAATCATCTTACAACGAACGGCTCCAAGTTTTCTACAGCCATCACTTTGTCTAGAACGAATCGATGTTCAAAAATAACAAATATTTGATTATGCTTGCTCGAAGTTCATTTACAAATTTAAGCCAAAAAGAATATAAATTTTCTAAATGGGCTTAAAACTTTCCGCAGCCATAAATTTGTCAAAACTGATGCGACTTTCAAAAGTTGGTCTTCTAGATAAAAACTGCATTCAAATTTGGAAACACATATTTCATGTATAAGTTCTAAACTTATCAGAGTCTTCATAGGAATGGAAAAACAGTTAATTATTTTATGTTTATTATTTCTGAAATTTGCAAAATAGTTCGAAACTTGACTTTATATTTGCTTTGCTAAGTTTCGTATGAAAAAATTTGCTTTGTTAACGCTCTGGGCTGCAAGTAGGCAAAGCAGCGGGCAAAGAACATACTGTTGTAGCATAAAAATAAACACACACCCACACACTCACGCACACACACACACACACACCCCTGTACAACTTTGTTGCGTGCTTGGTCTTAATCCAGTTAGCTGTGTTTTGTTTTTTATTAGCTCTCAAATAGTTAGTTGCAGGGACGTCATGTGGATGCCACAGCACAGCGGCAGCTCTTAGCTATACATATAATTATACACGTAAATAAATTTATATATACATGTGTGTGTCTTTTTTTATATTATTTTAAGCCACGACCCCCGACGCACACTGCAGAAAGCTAATGCCAATAATGCGCTGGCTGCCAACATAATTAATTTAATTCCATAGTTAACTCTTCGCAACGTCCAACAACTAACTATCATTGAAATTACTTAGAGCTTGGAATGTTTTATTTTATATTTCAGTTGCCCAACGAAACTGAGTAGTTTTTGAGCGTTTTTTGATTGCACTACGTGACTGCCAGCAAATTGCATTCAAATGAAATTTAAAATACCTTTTCCTCCACTATTTTCTTTGCAGATTACGTTCGAAGCACAGAAGGTGCAAGTGTGATATATATTCACGCCCAGACACACACACGCACTTAATAAATCTAATAAATAAATAAGCGAAACACATAAGTTGAAATGGATTCTGCTGCTGCTGCTGCCGCCAAGCGCGTACAAATCGAGAAGGCGCACAACTTTATGCGTCAGTATCGCGATCCAGAATCGCGCGAGCTAAAGAAACTATCGGCCAATCAGTTTATGGACGTGTGGGCGCACTACGATAAAGATGGTATGTATCACAAAGCATACACTTCCAACGAAAACCAGGTCCTATAAACTAGAAAATCTTTTAAATAAAAATATACTTCATCTAAGTGAGAAAGTTTACACATTCGAGAAATTCGAATAAAATGGTTAACTTTGTAACGGAATCAAAGGTGATTTTCTAAGTTCTATGGCATGTGTTTTTCTGAGTGTGTGTTCGTCCCTCCTCCGTTGCTAACTGACAGCTTTTCTTGGCTTTGGCCGGCAGGCAATGGTTATATTGAAGGCACCGAGCTGGATGGCTTTCTGCGTGAGTTTGTGTCCAGCGCCAATGCCACGGACATTAGTCCCGAGGTGAGTGCAAAGTGCAGAGTCATCAGTTGACTCTGGAATGTTTTGCCACAAACTACATCATTCTTTCTTTCCCCAGGCTGTCACCGACACAATGCTGGAGGAGCTCAAGTCCTGTTTCATGGAGGCCTATGATGACAATCAGGATGGCAAAATCGATATCAGAGAGGTTTGTCACAGAACTCACATGCACTTTACACTCGACACTAGTCAGCACAGCTGCTTAACATGTTTTGGGTGGATTCATCTTGTAGCAAACTTTTTTTTCGTAATTTTCAGCACTTTTTCTTACGCGTACATTTCTCGCATTTAGTTCAAGGATTCAGAATTGCGCACGTGATGGGTTTAAAATATTGCGTTCAGTAAATCACGACCTCAATGACTAAAACCGACCTTAAGACCCTTGGCACGGTTTCAAAAAGACTTAGCTGAGCTCGATTTATTACGAAAAAACCAAAAGTAGTGCTTACAATTGTGACAAAAAAGAAAGTTTCTCTAAATAGGAAAAGCTTTCAGTTCTGAACTAAATAGATAAAGAAAATCAATATAAAATCAAGTCATCTAGCATTGGTCAAACATTCTCCCGTTTACAATATTTGTTCCGTGTTTGTATCACTGAAAGTATCGCACGTCTCTCGTTGGAGTGGTTTTCTTACTTACTTTTACTGTTGCATTGGAAAATTACTTTTTAAATGAAGCAGACGTTTTGGCGGCTTCTCTTCTCTGTTTTATTCCAATAATTTATTTAGCCATTTTCGCCACCAAAGTTTTGTGGCAAAGACTTACGAAAAAGTTTCTTTCGCTACCTCTTTAAATGAGTTTTTAATTGAGGCTTACAGCAACAGTCGGCGACAGCAGCAAGCTGAAGACTATTGCCAGACACTTTCCTGCATTGTAAGACTTAAGAATTGAATAAATGGAATAAAAATGTTTGCCTACTTTTGGGGCGCTGTCACATGATAAATGAGCCTAAAGTTAACCAAGATAAAAATAATAAATAAAAGGAAATTTTGCTTAGGTAAAGCAGCCGGTCGTTGTTCTTATCGGTCCCACAATCCTTTGTGACTTGAGAAAGCACTCAACAACCCAAATCATTCATCATTTATTCATTTTTGTAGGAAATGGCTACGTATACGCCATGAGGCAGCTCTAAATTTCGACATTTAAAGTTTGTGCAGGTCCAAGTTGAGCTTTAGTTTTGTCTTTTTAATCATAGCCAACACTAATTAGCTTAAGTGCTGGCTATAAACATAAGCAAATTCGCTGTGTAATAAATTAACAGGCAAAAACTTTATTGAAGTGGCCAAAACTGTGTGCCCTCCAATTACTCCATTTGAAGTTGCTCGACATAACCAAAATTCAAATCGACACTTAAATTATGCGGCTAAAGTTTTCGCAATGCAATTCCCAACCAACACTTCATCAACTGTAGTAAAATGGCAGACATTGCTAACAGCAAAATCTTTCCATTAAAACAACAATGCCGAAATTCTTTCACACCCCACACTTTTTCATCCTCTACAAGCGGCTTAAGTTTGCAGCTGCAAATTGTTTGTCCTCTTGTTGAGTGGAGATTTGTTGCAAATTCTCGCTTGCTTTTCCCAGCAGTTGCATTGAATGATTTTAAAGTTTGAACAATGAAAACTGTGATCAAAATTTAAGTTGAAACTTGTTAAGTTAAGTTGACCATGAAATTGTATTAAAGTAATCAAGAAAATCATTGTAAATTAATGTGGGACAATTCAAAATAGAAACAATTGTCAGTGGATTGCTAAATGTTTCGAAATAATATTTTCTGCTCAGGTTCAGTTCTTACGACTGGCTGACTAAAAGCTTTTGCTAAAACTACACCGTACACTTTTCATTTTCCACTAATCTTAACACCCATCTTAAACATCAACTCACAATAATATAATTTTATACGCTCATTTTCATTTCCATTTCAACTTTCTCAACTTACTTTCTTTATTTTAAAATCATGTCGGCTGTCAAGCACTTCTTGGCTTTTGCACAAGTTTTTCTTACGCTCTGTTAACGCAATCTAATTTTTTTCTTAAAAAATAAAAAATATATATATATATATATTTATATTTACAGCTCGCCCAACTTTTGCCCATGGAAGAAAATTTCCTTTTGCTCTTCCGCTTCGATAACCCCTTGGAATCAAGCGTCGAATTCATGAAGGTAAGTGTTTTGGGGCAAACGAAGCAGAAAACGAGGGTCAGCCACTGGCTAAAAGTAAAAGCTAAAGCTGTGCGTTGTCAGCTGTATTCCTCTTTTTCTTGCTAATTAATTTTGTCATGATGTTTCTCTTCGATTAGATATGGCGTGAATACGACACTGATAATTCTGGTTACATTGAGGCGGATGAGCTTAAGAATTTCTTGCGTGACTTGCTCAAAGAGGCCAAAAAGATCAATGATGTCTCCGAGGATAAGCTCATTGAATACACAGACACCATGGTTCGTATACTTGATATTATGCTAAAAATAAACTGTAGTGTTAAGACTATTAGCACTAGCAATTAGAACAGCCAGAGCAAACAGCTGACCAATCAATGTCGACGTTGGCCTGCTTTGTCGGCCAAGTCTAGCGTAAAATAGTGCAATTAATTTTTTGGCGTGACGGGCATTATGTGAGATTTCACCGCAATTTATATGCTGTCAAAGTTCTTGTTAATTAAAAACTTTATAATGGGAAAGCGACCAAGCACTTGAGGGTGTTTGTGTGTGAGTAAAAGTCTGGTTTATTGTGCTACACATTTTGTTGTGCCTTGCAACTCTTTTGGCCCCCACCGTCTTTGGTGTCTGTCTGGTTAGTGGCTCTGTGCCTCCCAATGTTCCTTTCTATCTGCACACATTATTTTTGGGCGCACGTATCGCCAGAAATGATGATAAAAAAATTGTGCTTGATGGCAAAACTCGCAACTCATTTGCAAGTTAAATTACCAGCAACAAAACAAAGTTGTCAAAGATTAAATGCATTTGAACATTTTTCCAACAAATTGCTTCCATAAAGTATAGCTTGACTTGATATGCTTAGCATTCAGATATCTTCAAAAAATATAAAAACTTTCTCAAGCGTTCAAACTCGAATGCATTTACTTAATTGCTTCGCTGATTTTTAAAGATTCAAGTTAAAAAACTCAAATGGATTACAGAAGTTTTATAGCCGCTGTGAAACAATCAAATAGCAATAGAAATTTCAACACATTTTTCTCCATCTCTTATTGTAAAAAAAAACCTGATAAGAGTTCCACTCACAACTAAAAGAAGTATCAATATTGAAAGTAACTAATAAAAAATGTTTTTGTACTTAACTGTTAAGGACTAACTTTTACTTAAGGCTAAAACAAAAAGTAATGACAAAAAGCATTTTGGGAACTTGGTTAAGATGTGTGTGTGTGTGTGTGTGTGTGTGTGTGTGTGTATTTATTATTAGAGTTGCGCTCAAGAGTCTCAAGGGACAGACAGACGGAGCAATTTATGTATCATTAATTAAGTATGAAAGTTCTGTCATTGAGCTCATTAAGTTTTCTCTTTCTGTACACCCAATACACAGCTACAAGTTTTCGATGCCAATAAGGATGGTCGTTTGCAGCTCTCGGAAATGGCCAAGTAAGTAGACCCAATATCAATGTTGTTGTCGCTCTTTTTGTTTTTCCTTGTTGCCTTGTTGCAAAACAAACACAAACGAACCAAAAACTTATTTATTACAGACTACTTCCGGTTAAAGAGAATTTCCTTTGCCGTCAGGTATTCAAGGTAAGTGCTTAAATGTTTTTATGACCACTACAAGGAAATTACGATCGAAATGATAGTTAAGCAAAACTACTACAAAACTGGCATACAATATAAATATATATATATATATCTATATATAACTAGTTTGAGACCGTCTAACACGTAACTAGCACATAGGTTTTTAGCTTTTAGCTTTAGTTTTTAGCTAGTTGCCGCAGCAATCAGTCTTCTAGTTCTGCAAGTGCTTATTTTATTTTCCTTATTTATTTGAATCTTTGTTTCTTATTACGTCTGTGTTTGCTCAAATAGAATTCAGCCGAATCGAGCTATCAAATTTGCAGTGCGCAGCAAGAAAAGTAAAAAAGCCAGCGAAAAACGCGTCGTATGCGTGATAAAAAAAAATAATAAAACCTCACACACATGAAATAGAATCAAACACCTGCTGTTTAGATCGTCCCAAATCAATTTCAGCTCAGCCAAATCCCTCATCCCAACCCCCAAACTACAGCAAAAAATAATTTAACCTGCGTCAGCTGCTTTTTGTGCTACCTTTTGTGCCCGGCAATAAAAGAGCAAAAGTTTTCCGATTTTGCAAGCAGATACAAAACAAAACAAAAGGCAAATGAATCACTTTATTCTCTGATTATAAAAACAAGCTAAAACTGTGCTCTCTGCTCTATCTCGCCGAAACACACTTTTGACTTTGTAATTAGACACGGCACACACCTTTGCCACACACGCACACACACACACACAGACAATAACAATACAACAACAGCTGGCAACTGTTTTGTGACACTAAGTGATGATGCTACTCGTCTTACCTTTTGGGAGCTTTTTTTCTACATCGCAAGAATTTATTTTGACATTTATTATTTAAGCAGCAGCTGGCTGCTCAAAATGTGCCCATTGGGGGTTAAATGGAGCGCGCAACTCAGCGCAGCTTCCATGCACTCCATTCCACTTCCCCTGGCGTTGGATTGGGCATTACGTAATTGGTCACCGGGCTACCCATAGAACAAATCCAAGGAACTTGGCAATAACTTGGCCATTGCTGCCAAAATATACGACTACTGCTCAAACTTTGGCTGCAATATTTTTTTTTTTTGCCGAAATGTCCGTGGCTTTTAGCAACCTCAGCAGCATTGTGTGTTGCAGGACAAAAGGCCCAACCCATAAGGGTTAGCCAAGAAACAAAGAATTACCAGAAATGTAGAAATGTGTGTGGATTCACGTGTTTATAAAAACGCTTAATATTACTATTTCATAATAGGTATTATTCAATTCCAACTCAACTTTAATTGAATTACCCTACTCGCTTTTTGTACTTCTGCAATAACTTGATAATTTTGATTTAATTATCACACATTGATTTGTACTTCTGTAATTACTTGAATACTTACAAAATTTGTTGCTGTTATTATTTATTAGTATTTATTATGTTGATTGTACGTTTTTCAGCAGCTACTAAACTTTACCAATAGGTTTATCCTTGTGTTAGTTAATTATTCGCTTAAATATTTTAATTACTAGAGTATGCTGATTGTATGCCTTTCAGCAGCTTCAACATATTTTTACTTGTCTCTAGCATTACTTGGATCAACTCAATTAGTTCGCCTGGCCAAGCCTAACACATCTCCACTGAGAGACTGCTTGTGTGTGCATTTCAGGATGCCTCGCAGCCTTATTTGCGCAAACTGTTTTTCCATTATGTTTGGCGCATGCACGCGGAGGCAAGCAGGCATTTGTTGTCCATGACCAGATGAATGTGTATAAATGCGAAATTTTTCGGGAGTGTTTTCCGTTTTGCTATTGCTGGCCATCAACGGACTTCGACATACAAAAAGAAGCGTTGCGAAACGAAACCAAACAACTTGTGCCAGATTGCTGGAACCAATTTTTGCAATGTGCTGCAAATGTACGTGCTTTCGTCACATTCGTACTACTTAAATTGCACATACAGCTATGTGTTTTGCAGACTACAAACTTCAATATGGTGCAAAAGGTCATGTAATTTTTAATTAGCTTTCAAAAAAAACGCAATCAACTTTCCCAAAGTTGGCTGCCTGTCATAGCAGATGTTTGAAATGTTCGTTGTGCACAGTTCCTGGTAAAAAAAATAAAAACAAAACACTGTGAGCAATTGCCAAGATTCCGGGCAGAAACTGTTCAACTGTGCAGCATGTGGTATGATCAATGTTCAGTGAAGTTGCAACCACAGCCACAGCAGTCGCTGTCGAAATTTACAGTTTGCCGCCACGCAGTCATGTCAACCAACTATTCTCCGATTGTTACAGTTGGCAGCACAGCGACATTTTATTTGACTTTTATTGGCATTCACCGCGCTCCACACATGTCGCCAATTCACACACATTGTAAACCCAAAATGCATAACAAGTTGAAGTCGAGTCACTGAAAATCAAACAAGCATTCTACACATGAATCTAATGTTAAGTTTGGTAAATTTTAACTTTTTCAACTCGATTACAGAGTGTTTGATTTTGTTTTCAGCTAAGCCATCTTGATTTACTCAATTGTATGACAATTGAGAATTTATTCCTGAAACTTTTGCTGGTTATCCTTGGCTTGGCTGCAAACATAATTCAGTGTTTGCTCTCTCTTACTCGATATCTGGCGTTCAGACTTAACTTGAGACATATTTATTGCTTTCAACTTTAATTCTGTCAATCTCAAAAATAACGAATCAAAATCTTTATTATAAGAGTTTTAATACTTCTGTCAAGAAAAGCTTGCGAACTACGAACGGCTATAAAAATTGTGTCCATAAAAAATTATTCATGGTTTCTAATTCGTTCCACTACACTTGCCAGATGGGGCACATACCCAGCGTCGACTTCGTATCTTTTTTTACACTCATCTCTATTTTTACGCTGCATCAGCATCCAATTATAATGCACATCCATCTCTGACCTGATGAGGCAGCCGTTGGAGTCATAACTCAGGACCTGCTTTAAACTGCCTTGTGCAACAGTTGCGATAAGGCACTGTCCACCTGGACAGTCGTCGTCACATTGTTGCAGCCACGTCGAGTGTGCAATAAAAAGGTACAAGCTTAAGCAGCCATCAAATTGCCATTTCCAGCCCATTTGGCCATCACATAATACGCATCCCGAGCAGTGGAGAGAGTAATGCGTGCTCATATTCCGTTGGCAATAAAAGTAAAAAATAAAAAACAAAAACAAAAACAGAAATGAGAAGCATGCATCAACATTTTTACAGCCCCCTAAGTGGCAGACTGCTGCTGCCCAGAGACTTGTAAGTTATAAGCATGCAGTCTGCAGTTAACCAGCGGCAAATAGCATGCAGCAGGTACACACTGGCAGGTGCGAAGTGGCAGCTACCGAGTAATTGCCAGGCCCAATTACACAGCACAACAAAAGGCAGCAGAGCGTACAAATTTGTATGAATCAAATATGAAACACAAGTGTAAAATTGCATAGTAATAATTTAACTAAAAGTGCACAGACCGACAGAAGCCGTTGGGAGAAGGTTTGCATTTTAGCAGATGATGTGGTTTTTGTGCCATAACATGATATTTAATAATATGTATGTAGCTGCACTAAATGACAGCATTTGCTAAACTATTAGCTGATATATGATACTGATATAATATAATATTTAGTGTTCCAAATTTTAAATAAATTGCATAAGCTTAAAGGGTAAAGTCTAACACAGTTCCACATATTCCATGCTACCAATTTGCTCTTAATCCGGGAAAATGCTTTTGCCATCATATTTAAAGTAAATTTGTGTTGGATAGTGTTGGAACCAAGGCCCGCTTTGGCATGATGCCTGAAATGTCGGAATGGATTATGCTAATGCACATCACGTATACGAAGCGTGTGTCGCAAGAACTGCGGACGCAGCGACTGCAATGTGCTTTAAAATTGCCATTTTGGGCTTGCGAATAAACTTTCGGGGGTTAAACGTGGTTTTTCCAACAAAAAACTGCGCTGCAATTGTGTTTTGGGTCGTGCAGTGTGGAGCACGTTGAAGCTTTTGCTTTACAGTTTCGTTGCCTGTTCGTTTTCACTTAACTTTTCCGTGTGCCGTTGTCGAAACCACTTAGGTGCTTATTGTTGGCATTGTCTCTGCAGATATTTTTTCCTGCATTTTGATGCAGACAATCTGCTTGAAAATGTGGCCAAAATGCAAAATGCAAGCACGTAACCACAACAACCGCTGAGGCTGACGACGACAATTTGCTATTGCTCGTTCCCAGAAAATGCATTTTGTTTTCTATTTATTGTTTATTATTTTTATTATTCTTATTTTATTAGCTGCGGCAAATTAAAAGAGGCAACACAAAACCATGAAACTTAAAATCGTCTTGGCTTATGGTTAGCTTTTGTTTACTAGATACGTGTACTTAATATTTAAAACATTTTCAGTTTGCTGCATTTTTAGCTGGATCTTTAGTGTACTAACCTAAAACAAACTCTAGTTTAAAACTAAGGCTGGCAAATAATTTTAATTTAATTTGAAGTAAATTCACAATTAAATATTTGCCACTTGTAAGCAAAATACTATTTAGCTAAACTAATTTTTTACTTTACAATCTTATCAAACTTTTTCTGAATTTCTTTTTTTCCATTTCCCTGCCTAACCCTTTCTTGCAACTCTACTTATATGCCTAAATCAACTGCAACTATCTAATAAACTAAAAAAAACCTTATGCATATACATATATATCTACAATGTCGAAACAACAATCAACACTTGTACATTTTATTGCATTTCCAAAAACTAACAATCAAAATTCAATAAAAATATACTTTTCAAATAACATTCAAACTAAACAAATATTCAATAAATACTCTGCACGTGATAAATATTTTTGGCTGCCCACAAATGTTATTTACACTTTTCGCAATAATATGACAAAAATAAAACTAAAAACAACAATAAAACAAACAAAAAAATCGATTCAAAACTCGACCCTAAAATTGCTGTAAATCTAAACGAAAATCATTTCAATAATTAACGATATGCTGTATATAAAATCGACAACAACTATAACTACAACAACAACAATTGCACTGCCTACAACAACAACAACAACAACTAAACAACAACAAACACACCAACTACTTGCAATACTCATATTCCAGGAGGGCATTGATGTAAGTATTTTCATTCAAGCCGATCGAAAACTAAACGTTGTTACCCAAAACAAATGGAATACAAAGTACAAAACAACAAAATCGGGCCGACAATGTTTATATAATAGGACATTTAGCTTTGGCTTAACCAAAGGCTGAATACCCTTGCAAATATACGAGTATGAATAAAGATTATGCTTCATTTTTCAGATTATTCAGGAGGCAATCTGCCACAAAAAGGACATGTTAATACTAATTTATGCAATTGATATAAACCAATATCGAAATTTAAATTTCTTATAAAGAATCAGTTACTCCTGTAAATGATATTCTAATCAATTCTTTATGCTTACCGGTACATTTCTAATTCACAATACGATTCTGTTACGTGTCGAGCAATCTTTTCTGTGTTATTAAATCTTTCTGCAATTATAAAGTGCGTTTAATCAATTAATCTCTAGTCGAACTATTAATTGTATTCAGTTTTTGCCTCCGTCAAACTCGTTATTCCTTTGGTAAATTGAGAACTATTCTTGTGCAGTAATGCAAATAAAAGTCATGGACAATAAAATATGCTCACTGCAAGGGTATTCAAAATAAAAAATAAATAGAAGCAACACACGATTTTATACACGTATTTGTTTAGTCACCGACAAAACAAAAGGAATTTGCATTTGCAATGACTCCACTCCTCCGCCTCGCTTCGCCCCTTTTGCAGCCACCGAAGCCACCAACTTTCAGTTCAAAGGCAACAAATATTTTGTTATTTCAAATGCTTTGTTCAACTGCAAAAGAATGGAATTCTATTGACTTTAGCATATTTGTATTTTGATACGTTTGTTTTAATTTCTGACTGACTTATCCCATTCTGCGTTAAACCTATACAAAAATGTAAACCCTAAATCCCTGTCTGCATTTCTATAGCTTACCACGTAGATAGACACAAGATATCTTATTTAGAAATGTATCTACATATTGCGTTTTTAAATGCATGCTGTGGAATGCTGTGTGTTTGCTTTGTTTTGTTCAAATGCCCTTTTTATTGATATTTTGGCATGTTTAGCAAATAAGCTAGTTAACCAAATAGTGTGTGTGTGGTGTGTGTGTGCTCTGATTGCGGCCTGTTTCCAGAGCTGAAAGCGTATAATTTACTTAGGAGAACATTTACATCACAGCATTTGTTTTAGAACTTCGCTTTAAATATGCAAAAAAGCTGTTAAAAAATCTCAAATCAACGAAATCATTGGAGCAATTGCAAAGTAAGGCCAGTTGATAGTCGTTGAAGAGCGTATCAATTTGAAAGGTTCAAACTTAACTTAAAGCAGCGAAATAGTCAAAAAGCAAACGGTTTAAACTAGTGTGGTAAACATAACTAAACTGATATATGGCAACTAAATCTTAATGGGTGCTTAAGCTCTGACCAATCCAATAAGTAAACGACAAGTATGTGCGACTAATTAGATATTTGCTCCCTGTACACACACATGCATAAAATACACACACACCCAATATATATGTCTATCTTAGATGGGCGATAAGTGCATGTACGTGCGCTGCTTAAATCTAATGAAGGTCCAGATACGACCCTGGGATACGGCGACCCTTTGCATAATTTACACACATGTATGCGCGGGTGTTCGTGTGTGTGTGTGTGTGTGTGCGGGTGTGTGTGGAACGGAACTTGGACGCCCTTTTGCCTATGGCCCATATGGATAATGGCAGCCGCAGACATCCGCCGCCGTAACACCGAAAATGCTATTCAAAAAGTGTTGAAGTATAAAATAATTACTTCATTTTATCAACGTTGCTGCGATGCTGAGATGCTGGGAAACTGGGATACTGAATGTTGGATGCTGGATGCTGGGATGTTGAATGTTTCGGTAAAACGTGACGCCCCAAATTCGGTTGGCTTAAGTGCGCAATTTGTCAGAGCACGCTGACAAAATGTAAAGCATTGCTCACATAAATCCCATGTAATACGCTGTGAAAGTGTTGTGCAGCAAATTAAACAGTGAGGCTCACACATAAAGCCCATCTTTCAAGTTCACCTCATTCTACCTTTTTTTAAAGCTCACAGAACAATGCGTTGAAAGGGCTGTAAGTGCGGGCACTTAATGGATTTTCAATTCCCAAAACGCAAACAAAACACACGAACAAAAAAAGACGTTAATTGGAATGTTTTAACTGAGTGTGTGTTGAACGTAACAATATCCTGTAACAACTATATTTAAGGAATAATCCGATAAATATGAAATATTGAGCATTAGTATTTCAGCTGTTTTCTAAACCAAAAGAGAGTATTCAATTATTAAATAAAATAGGTATACGAAAATTTAGCTATATAAATTAAAGGATTTTCAGAAAAAAACTAGAGCCAATTTAATCGCATCCCATCTTTGTTCACTTTTAAGCAAAGGGTATTTGTGAAAGCGAAGGAAATGCGTTTTGTCGCACGTTTCGTTTTTAAAGCAGCTTACAAGTCTAAAATAAATGTTATCAGTCCTTGAGGAAAATAACGACACACGCACAGAAATACACACAGAGTCATACAACAAATTGTTAACTAGCTGAAAAGTGAAGTCGCTTCCTTTTAGGTTACTGGTAACCGGATTGCACCTGCAGCGGCTTTAAACTTGAATGACTTCATACTATTGGCATCCTCTGCCGTGCCTTCCTTCCTCGTCCCCTTGCCATATCCTGTGCCTGCATTTGCTCGCTTGCATAACCACAAGCAGCCAAAACTAGGTGCAGCCATGTTGGTGCCAGCAAAGGAAGTGGAATCAATAAATCTAACTGGCGCTTTTAGCACACAACATATATATATACATGTATGTATATACATATGTATGAAAGCTGCAAATGTTTGTGCCGAAATGTCTGCTACATTAATTCAGCCAGCAAAGTCAATGTGAGAAAAGAAAATGCCACAGAAATTTTCGCAATTTACCTTAATGCATATTAATTACCAAATGTCAAGCGCACAAAACCAAATTGCTTAAATGCTTCAATTTGTTGGGGGGGATTATGGATGTTGTTAGCCAGGGCGGGGCATTGGAGTACAATACAAAGCAGCTTAATTAAGTCATTCGTTATAATTCGCTTAAGTATGCAATTTCTGGCGATATGAACCGACTCTAAGCATTGGGGTATTCGAGTCTTGGGTTTCTTTTTGCCTTGCCCATGCCAGATAAATCTCATTATGCAAAGTATGATTTGCATACAGAGTTAAGAATATGAAATAATGTGTCCAGAATTTATGTGATTTTTGTTAAAAATACTCATTTTGGAGTTTTTCTATGCTTTCGCTTGCAGATTTTGGATTACGGATTGAGCAAATAATTGTGCACAAACTGACTATATTGTAAATGAAGCGATTTTATTGGAGAGGTTGTTTCAAATACAAACATGAACGCAATATGTAAATGAAAATTGATATGCATGCACGCGAGCGTGTCTCTTATCAGTGTGAGTGTGTGTGTGTGTGTGTGTGTGTGTGTGTGTGTGTGTTGAATGTGTGTGTGCGCATGCCGTAAATTTTTACAGGCAAACACTGGCCTGAGAGCATGGAATGCATAGTAAAAGCAAATAGAAAGCAAAATAATAAAATGTTTTTTGCTGGCATGAGATGCAAATATCAATATGATATTAATGTGCACACTTTATATATATTTACACAGCCGCATATGACAAACCCAAAAATACAAACACGCAAAACCCACGTAGTCTTGACATGAAAAAATGAGCGCAAAAAAAGGAAGCCTCCCTCAAATGCCAGTTGACATTATAATTGACTGAACTGTGTACCCGAAATATGATTGAAAACAACTATTTAAATGTCACTTTGCATGCTCTATTCTATTTCTATTGCTTAACTAACTTAGGGTGCTACCAAGCTGACCAAGGATGACATTGAGAAAGTTTTCTCGCTATACGATCGAGTAAGATATTGCTATACTGCGTAAATATAAATGATTATCATACATAATCTTATTAATTGCTGTTATCATAGGACAACAGTGGCACCATTGAGAATGAAGAACTAAAGGGCTTCCTCAAGGATCTGCTGGAACTGGTAAAGAAGGTAAGTATTAGCTGATATTGCTTAGATATCTGCTATAAGCTGCTTCCCTGCTTAGGACGACTATGATGCCCAGGATCTGGCTGCTTTCGAGGAGACAATCATGCGCGGCGTTGGACGTGATAAACATGGCAAAATCTCGCGCAAGGAGCTGACAATGATCCTGTTGACTCTGGCCAAAATATCGCCAGAGGATGAACAGTAAATTGTTCTTGTTGGCTCAACATATAAAGCTAAAGATTCCAAAGTCACAACAAGCAGACACACATATATTTTTGTTACCAATTTGGGTAAAATAATGCAAATGCGGCGAGTTGTTCTTTGGCCAGAAGCCAAAATTGATTACTTTAAAACAAAACAAAAAAAAAAACTAAAAACTAACCGCCCGCAACAAGGAGCAGCTCGAGGACATAACCTCCAAAAGCAGGGCGAGTCCTCAAAACAAAGCAAAATAAATTATTGATAGAGAGTAAAAATTTGTCGAAAATAAAATAAAAACAAAAATAAAAGCTATTTAAAAGTCAATGTTTCAAATTAATTAAATGTTTATGCATGTTAAGCTTTTGAAAGTCTATTTCCTAAAACGAACAGCTACCAAGAAAGCAACAAAGAACAAAGATATTATGTATGTGTATTCTTAAAACAAAACAAAACAAAACTTATAAGAAAACTTAAAAAAAAATTTACGAAATATAATAAATACTTTTTGACAATGCAACTCGAAACCAGCCATAAAATATATAATACTAACAACAAATTCAGTACATCGATTTTAAATTCAGTCTTATCTGAGATGAAAAGTTTGGTATATAAATTTAATACTTGTAACGATTATGTTTTCTATTTCCAATGTATTGCATATTCATTTATATATATATATATAAACATAAAACGAACAAAAATGAACGACTAATTTAGGTTTTGACTTAATTAAAACTTAGCTAAGTGTAAGAGCAGACACTCAACAACTTATTGCAAACACAAACACAAACACAAACAAATACAAATACAAAAAATAAACATGGAAATTAAATTATTCGATATGTATGTATTATTATTATGTAGCACGAATTTTTTAGATAATTGTTGTTAATATTTGTGTGTACTTATAATAATTATTATATTATATAAATGTATGTTTAACGAATATATATACATATATGTATATACACATATATGTATATACATATATGTATATGTATATATTTTGATGCGTGTGATTTTTCTGCTTAGTTTTTGGAGAATTTAACTTAATTTTTGAGTGTACAACTATAAAGAAGAAATAGAACAATTTCGAAAATAAAAAATTGTCCTCACACCATTACCAAACACAAGAGAAGTCATATAACATTTTAACTTGGTAATTTTTTAGTGCATAAGTTTTACAAAAAAAAAAAAAATATCAGGAAATAGGCGCCCAGCCAGCTAATATCAATCAAGGCCCTCTTGCCGTCAAGCAGCCAATTGGCACTCGAACACGGCGCCCCAGGCAGGTAATACACAAAAAAAAACCACATCTACACTAGAGAAAGAAGGAAGGAAAAATAGGAAACTAAAAAATCTACTTACAGTCTGTCAAGTGACCTCCTCCCAGACCTGTCCCCCATAGCGTGATTTGAACACATGTCGCAATTGTGCTCGTCCTCGTTCTGGTCATTGATTTGAAGAGGCGGTGGAGGCGGGTGCTAGGGGTCGGAGCGTATTTTAAGGAGGGGCTTGGACACTGCAAGAAAAAAGAGGAAGCATAGATAACATTACGAACCTGATACTTTTAACTTTGTGCAATGCCGTTAATTATTTAGTTCAAATCTACATCGCTCTACATTCTATAAAAATGAAATAAATGAAAAACTCTATAAGCGTTTAGCAGCTGCTTTAACATTGTTTAAAACTCCTCAAGGTGCTATCTCTATTATGAATACTTGAAAAACCAACTATTGGTATATTAGCTATTTTTCGACTTTCAACTTATTTGCCCTACCCTAAAATCATAGCCGAAAAGAAAACCACTTCATATCTTCACAGCTTTAGCAAACTCTGCAAGAAAATACCAAATTTCGTATGTAAATCTATTAAAAAAATACCCCCAAAAATAGAGAACTGTACGATGCAACAAAATGCCAAGTAAATGAAAACAAACAAAAGATAAAACGTGAAAAATGTCGTATATACTTATAAATATATAAAATATATATTGTATCTTACTTATGCTATGTTTAAGATGAAAAATAATTACAAATTGTCAGATGATGCACGTTCGACAGAAATGCATGTAAAGCTTCAAGGACTTTCAATATAAAACAACTACAAAAAAAATTAAACATACTCAAAATCCAAATACATATTTAACTATAACTATAACTACAACTAACTATATACAAGCATATATATATATATATATAAACAACTACATGCATACTATATATGTCAAGCAAAAATTCTATGAAATGAAAATGTGTGTTTTAATAAACTATCGATAGATCACATCTCAAGACACGAACAAAAAATACTACGTATTCAAATAATTGCATCTTTGACTTTGGTTCTGTTTCTCCAGTAAGGAATTGAGCTGTTTTAAACATGCATTGAGTTCTAGGATATTGTCATTAATATCAGCCATCGCATTGTTATTATCAATATTGGATTCAGATTTCGACTGTGACTTCGATTTGGACAGGGACTTCGATTTGGACTGCTTCTTTTTCTCCGGATATTGCTTCTGTTCCGCCTGGGGTTCTGCGCTTTTCATTAACTCATTCATAATGTCCAATTTCTCCTTAATCTGCACACAGTAACTGTTGGGAATAATAAAGGTTTGTGTGCTTGATAAGTGGAGCAATTTAAAACGAATAGCATATCATAATAATTAATAATGGAATATGGCATAGTGGAGCTATATATTGAAAAAGCATTTATACCTACCATTTTGGTAACTCTTCCAATTCGCTTACATTGAATTGCCGACACTTGCAACTTTGCAGATGCCACTCTAAGTTCAACACAACCAGCTGCTCCACAGGATGCACGAATATTGTTCCACGCTGTGGCAATACAACAGGCAACTCAACCAGCGCCCAAGTGTATATCAGCTTTGGCTGCTGCTGCAACTGCTCCTGCTCCAACTCTAACTCATGTCCCAAATACTTTTCAAGTTGTAGCCTTGCAAGTAATTCGCGCAATGAAGGCGTCCGCCTAAGACTGCCATGTCTTCCAAAGTGGCGTTGAAGGAAACTTGTCGCCTGGCCGTCAAAATCACCGCAGGAACGATATCCTGCTACGCCCATATTGCGAAAAACAAATCCCAACGGATTGTTCATTATAAAACGCGTCGAACTATTGTCATACGTGATGTGCGTCTGGCTGTAAGAAATACTTGTTGAAATTGACCACAAAGTTAAGATGCGCTTTCTGGATCCTTAGATAATTGCTTAAACGTACACAGTTCTCAGTTAAAGAAACATTTTTCATAGTCTTTATATGAACCTTATCTTCATCTCAACTCCCCACCGACCAACTTACCTTTTATCAATGTTAACATTTAATTTAGTAATGCGACCGCAAGACATTTTGGCTTGTAACAAGAATTTTTATAACTTTCTCAAATCAAGCAACAAATTTTACAAAACAAATACAAATTAGGTTATTTTTTAGAAAACTTGTAGTGACTTCGCCGCCTACTATAAACTGAAATTTGTACAAAAACCAAATTTTGCGGTTGATCATTGTTGGTAAATAGCCTCCACATCCAAACGCTGTTGATAGGCCAAACGTTGGAGGATCGTTGGATGCGTATGATGCCAGCTAGCATACCAGTTATCGTAGACGGGAAAACTCATGTGATCCGCATAGATCTTGACGAGAGCCGATCTCAAGAGTAGCGAGTAACCCAGGCGATGAGCAAACCGATCCGCAGCATATTCAAAACGTCTCAAGTTCCACAACATTAGAAAATTGGCCAGTGTTAGATATGGTGTCATGGCAAATCGCAGCACAATAATGAAACCGACAATAATCGGGCACAATCCGGATGCAAATCCGACCGCTTCGTATAGCTGCGGACAGTGAAATAATAATCCGAAGATCACCGTAGTTAATAGAAAATGTAACTTCATTATTAACGTAGCCTTGTAGAAATGGCCATATTTCCAGTGTCCCAACTCGTGGGCAACCACAGCCACCACCTGTGGATTGGTTAGGCCACGTCCCACCTCAAACGGGTGAATCTCTTGCGGCTGCAATCCCTTATTCAACAGCAGTGTATCAAAGATCACAATCCGCTTCAGACAGCAGCTGCCATAGAAGTATGCATTGCTATATTGCATGGATTTCGTCCGGATAATGAACACTCTCGACATAGGAAATTTGGTTGCATCACAGACCCGCTTCACATCGGCGTACAGAGGAGATCCCTCCGACAGCTTCCGCTGCCGGCCAACGCAGGGAATGCACAAATAGGGCAAGAAAAATACCAAAAATAACGTAAAAATCGCCCACATCAGCCAGAAATATAAAAAGAAAAAGTATCCCAAATTTTGTACACTGAAAATAATTAGGAATGTGAGTGGTGCGAGGATAATCTGTGACAGGACAATCGCCAGAACGCCCATACAGCAATATAGGTAACAGGGGAATCGATGCTGGGTCCCATAGCGCAACTCCAATATGCACTTGTCGTACAGCAGAGTTGGTAGACAACGCAGCGTTACATAAACTGTCAGATAGAAGACAAACAGCAAACTGATCCAAATCTCGTTCGTTGTCAGAAAGGCCAGTGACATGCTGGCCACACTCCACAGGAACGGATAGAAACCGAAGTACAGCTCCAACAAACTGATTACCAAATCTATGCCATGCTTCCAAATAAATAACTCCATTTTGTGCAGCTCATAGACCCGCGCCCGGTGAAAGATCTCCGGCGGCACAATGGCACGCAGCTCGTCCGGCACCGCTACCGCCGCCAGGCATGTCAGATGCTACTAGACAAAAAATCATAGGAGGAACCGTTTTTATTTTTTTTACAAAGAGTAAATGATTTTGTTTGGAAACTAATGAATTTTAAAAAAAAATCTTCTCTTATATTTAAAAATCATTTTTTCAAAGCAAGAAAAACACTACTTTTCAAGACGATCTTTTCTTTTTGAGTGCAACCATAATTTTTAGAAAACCCAAGGCCTTCAAAATGTTTTCCGCAGTCGATAATTGGCCGACTTGAAAATATTTGCTGCTCACCTGTCTTTTGGCCAATATGATTTCCCATGTGTGATCGAGGATCAACACCAGCATCAGTATATAGAGCAGATGGCGCGGATCTAGCTTCGGCCAGGTGTCGTAGAATACCATCGCTCACGTTAAGAGCATGTTCTTTTTGCCCAGACCAGAAGAACAACAACAATATACAAATAAATATGTTTATGGAATAGTTTATCGACAGTATTTCGAGTTATTGACATCTGTATTCCGAAGCCACTATGATTACGAATTGAGCTCGTCAAGCTTCTCCAATCGCGCCAGGCGATGCAGCACTGTCGGATGCGTATGATGCCAACTGGAATAGCATTCGTCCGATATGGGAAACGATAGATTATCCGCATATAGCTTGAGCAGAGCTACTCTCAAATTGTGAGCATAGCCCAGCTGAAAAGCAAATTTATCCGCCTGATATTCAAGTTGTCGCGTCACGCTCAACATAATCACATTGGAGATGGCAAAATACGGAGTCAACACATAGCCAAAGATGATAATGAATCCCACAACAATTGGCTGCACGCCCATCTCAAAACCAACAGCCTGATAGATCGGGCCATGGGGAAAGCAGAGGGAGAAGAGGAAAAGCGTTAGGAACATATTTATCTGGAACATGCCCATTGCCTTGTAGAAATGTCCATGCTTCCAGTGTCCGAGTTCGTGGGCAACCACTGCCACCACCTGTGCGTCGCGCAGACCCTTGCCCAGGTCTACTTTCGCGTCCGCCAGCTGGGCGTCATCATTCAATCCCCGGTTCACGAGCAACGTATCAAAGATCACAATCCGTTTTAAACAGCAGGCGCCATAGAAAAAGGCATTGCTTCCCATGCTTGGATCACGGACACGTATAACGTGCACCTGTCGCATAGGGAAGTCAGTTCGGCGCGTCAGCTCTTCAAGACCGGCCAGCAATGTTGGATTCTCGATCGGCACACGTCTGCCAATAATGGGATCGATGACAAAGGGCAAGAGCACAATAACTAAACTAGTCAGCGAAAGTGCGGCTAGGTACAATCCCAGAAAAAAGTATTGGCCAAGGTAAGTGACCAGCGCCACCACAACCGAAACTATGACCACCATCAACAGCAGCGATAATACGGTATCAAGGATCTCGCTGAGAATGCGACGCAATAAACTCTGCTGTGGCCGGCTAACCAAACTGGTGATGCAGCACTTCTCGTAGATGTGACCCGGCAGAGATTTGAGCGTTACATAAATGCTGAGCAGGATGACAAAGATGATGGAGAGACAGATCTCATGCTCCATCCACTGCCAGATGGCACATTGGCCAGCCAGTTTCCAGACGAACGGAAAGAAGCCAAAATATAATTCTAAACAGCCACAGATGACCACCACCCCGAACGTATTGATCAGCAGGAACCAGGTCTTGTGCAGCTTATAGTCGCGCATCCTAATAAAGAGATCCTGTGACAAATATGGACGCAGCACATCCGGCACTTGCTCCACCTGATAAACCAAAATGATCTGAACCGAAACAAATTTCAAAACCAAACACAGTTGGATGGGGATTATCAGATTACCTCGCGCAGCAGCAGATAAGTTGACCAGAGATTATCCACAACCAGTACGAATAGGATTACAAAGAGCAGAAGTGCGGGATCGTTCCAGAGAGTGGCCATGTTAAATTTGACATTTTAAACGAAACAATTATAATTTTGAATTTATAATTACTCGATCTGAATTTTATTGAAAACTAGAACACTAAACACAATGTAAACTACAATACGGAAAGAAGCTAGAAAATGCTTTGGTCTCGACATGGATGTGGATGCATTTACTGCAACTTCTTTTGTGACTGCGACAATTGTCCCAACTCCTTCAGCCTGGCGAGACGCTGCAGCAGCGTCGGATGCGAATGATTCCAGGTGGAGTACAACCAATCGTAGACGGGAAAACCCAAATTATCCAGATTCAATTTGATCAAAGCACGTCCCAGCTGCTCCTCAAACCCGAGCCGATGAGCAAACTCATCCGCCTGATACTCAAAGCGGCGCGACAGCAAAGTCATCGCAAAATTTATAATCGCATTGTAAGGTGCCATCACATAGGTGAAAACAATCAGTAGACCCACCAGAATGGGTCGTATGCCGGGCTGGAAACCCATTGCCTCGTAGAAGGGTGCATACTTGAACAGATAGCCAAAGACGAGGAACATGAGCAGCAGATGCACCTCCATAATGATAATATTCTTTGTCACATGTCCCAATTTCCAGTGGCCCAGTTCGTGGCCCAGCACAGCAAGCACCTCCTCATCCGTGCAGCCTTTGCCCTTCTCATCGTCGCTCAACTCAGAATCATCCGGCTTGCCCTTGTTCAGGAGCAGCGTGTCGAAGAGCACAATTCTCTTCGAGTTCCACAGACCATAGAAATAGGCATTGCTGTGGGACGAACGTTTGGAGCCCTCAACCACATACAGCTTGGTCAGCGGGAAACTCAACGTAGCCGCCAAATCCTCAATGGATTTACGCAATGGTCCCTGCTCCAGTGGGGTATACTTGTCGAAAAGTGGTGCAATAAAGATGGGATAAATGGTGAGCAGCACCAGTGAAATGATTCCAGTGAAGATCCACAGCCAGATGAAGAAGTTATCGCCGCCACGTTGTACAATGAAGATAATCGCTGCCGTTATTGGCAGCATAAACACTTGCATGACCAGGAAACCCTTTAGCTGATCCCAGGCAAAGAACATGGCCGTCTGCTTATTGAATCCATGCTTCTCCTCCAGCACAAATATCTTGTAGATTTTAAACGGTAGCGATTTAAAGGTTGACAACACGTTCGAAATGAGCACAAAGACACAGCTGACAAGGATCTCATTGCTGGCATCCCAACCCAATCGATTGACCACATCCTGTGACAGCTGCCAAATCAACGCAATCAGTCCAATATACAGTTCAAGACACAACAGGACCACATCCATAAGCAGCGCCTTGATGATGCCAAAGCTCTCCTGATCCAGATTATATTTGCGCGCCTTGTGGAACGTCTCTTCGCTCATATGATCCGTTAGTTCGCCGGGAACAGTCAACGCCGTCCTATAGACTTTCACCTGCGGACGAAGTAAATTTAATTGAAGGGCTGCTAAATAAATGTCAATTAATGCTGTGGCGGCAATCAACGAACCCAGTTGACATTTTGCGTGCTACTTACAGAAGTATATCGTACACACATATATATACTATATACCCACATATGTATACACATACATAGATATCGCAAAAAAAGTACACCCGCAAGTTGAATTGTCGCCTTTTAGCAGCCGGCACGTGCCGGCTTTAATTGCCATACTATTGACTCACCTGGCGCAGCGCTATATAGATTTCCAGCGCATTCTCGACAATGACTAGTCCCAGTATGCTGTAGAGCACGGTGTTTGCATCTAGTGTCGACATATTGTACCCTAAATTTTGCTAGACTAGCACGACGCACACACTTTTTAACGCAACGCCGCAGTTGACGGCTTGCACGTAAAGGTTTTTTTTATATAGTGTTGTTAAGCGTCTCAACTATCGTATATCGATTAAACAAACCAATAAAAGCATCAATGGCTGCGCGCAAACGCCGCTTCCGATTTGAATTGATACCCTTTTGGAGATGAGTTGTTTGACTTTGTTATGAAATGAAATAAACAATAGACCATGTATATGTATACATAATATTATATTATATTTTTATATTTGATCAAATTCTTGTTTGACATTTGTAAATTTATTTTAACTAATTTGAGGGTAAAAACAAGTAAACAATTAAAGACTAGCGTATTTGCACATTAAAACTCTCCACGCTGGCGTCGGCAATTTGCTTGTGTATTTCATTAACCTCCGCCTGGGTCAAAGTGCGCTCCATGTGCCGATAGACGATGCGGAAACAGACGCTCGATTTTCCCGTCTTCGGATGTTTGAATTTGTCCACCAAGCTGATCTAAAAAGTGCGAGAGAATCCGATCAGAATATATAAAATTTAACTATACACAGAAAGTGGACGCACCTGCTCCACAACATCGCCAGCCACGGAGCGCACCAGATCATAAAAATCATTGGTTGAGAAGCCGGCATTCACTTCCACATTGGGTGGCAGCCAAAAGGACAAATCATTGGTGCATTGTGGATAATGTGAGATGGCTTTGTACTTGGGCAGATTCTGAAGGTTCTCCTCACTGAACTGCGACAAGAATCCGCTATCATTTGACCAGAACAACCGTATATCGGGTATATCAAAGAGAATCATCGCGAGACGTTCCAGGCCCAAACCAAAAGCATAACCAATCGATTGATGGACTCCAGCCTGTTGCAGAATCTCATGGCGCATGATGCCACAGCCGAGCACCTCCAGCCAGTTGTCCTTGAAATAGATCTCCAGCTCCCATGAGGGCTGGGTGAAGGGGAAATATGTGTCCACCCAACGATACTTGATGCGCGGCCCAAACAAATCCTTGGTGAGACCCACCAGCACATGTTTCATCTCGTGCTCCATCAGTTTGACGGCCTCTAGAGTGTGGCAGGGTTGTTTTGTTTGATCCATGCACTTAGATGAGGGTAAAATGCGTTTGGGATCGGCAAGCGACCCCGTCCACGTCTCCTCGAATAACTCCAGGCCGGGATTGCGCTCGAAGAGCTTATCTTTAGTGACCAGACGCACTGCGTCCGCTTGGTGAAACACTGGATAATGTGTGCTATCGATCTCATCCCGACGATAAACCTCGCCCACAACCAGAAAGTTATCTAGTCCGCCAGAGATAAGTTCCACTTGATGCGCTGTTGTGTGGGCACGCAGCAGATGCCCCCGATTAATGTAATAACAATCCGATTTCTGGCGACTCACATGATCGCTGGGTATGAGCAGATTATCGAAATTCTGCTGCACTGTGACCACCGGACTGAGTTGATCATAGATGGAAAACAGCGGATTTCCACGCTGATTGCAATAGGCGCCATAGAAATAGTTCACAATACGCTTGCGTATTATGGACAACGGATGATCCCGCTGGAGATGTTTATTCAAACCCAGATGAGTCAATATCTTTGGAGTGACATTTGTCCAACTGTCCGTGGCGTAAGTGCCTCCGTTGATCTCCACTTGCTGTGGTGTCGATGTCGTCAGTTTCTTGGCCTCCTCGGCTGCACTGGTGGCCAACAGACGACGGCTACTTAAGCACAGTCTTGTGCCCTGCACACGCAGCGTTAACAGCATTGCTTATTAATTGTTAAACGCAACAAAATATTGCATTGCTTGTATTATAAAACAACAGCTGATAGGTATTATCGATGCGTGTGCGCTCACTAAACTTATCGATTGCTGGAAGTGAAATCGTTAGCCAGGGCTGCATACCACTGTGTGCAGACAACAATCGTTCGAATTTTAAAATACATCAAAAATCCACCACAATAATCATAATAGTAATAATAATAATGATGATGATTTTCCGACATGTTCAAAGCATAATTTAGCTCTTAATGTGCAAAATGTAGTCATATTTATTTATAGCTTTTAGTTAATTTTTAAATCAAAAACGATTTCCGTTTTGGTTTTTAAAATTACGTTTTTATTTTATACAAAACATCAACATTTGTAGTATGCCTAATTTACATGAACTTTAAAGGGCAAATCATCAATGGCAAATGTAATGGTTTTTTTCAAATCGTTATATGAGCCCAGTATGTTATTGATTTCAAGTTTTACTGTTTGAAATGCTTACAAATATTGGAATAAAATGTTGTTAAAAATTAAATTGATGGGGATTGTGTTGTGTTGTGTTGATTTACACCAGTGGGTAACTGGAGGCAGTGGCAATGCCGCACTGATTCTCATCATTGCGGGCCATCTTAATGAAGCCCTTGTCGCCCCAGGTGGTGCCCCACGAGTTCTTCACCAGCCAATAGTCCTTGCCGTTCTCATCGGTGCCATAGCCAACGACGAGAACACCATGATCCAGATTCTGAGGATCGCATTGTGGCTCATCATAGACGCCCGTAGAATAGAACTGGAACGACTCATGGGAGGCATCGATGGCAACAGAAACTGGACCAATTGTGGCGACAGCCTGCGCCAATTTCGTCTCATCGCCCTGGGGAATATCCGTGAAGCCACGATCTGTGGCACCAATTGTGCCCTTGTTGAAGTGACAGGAATCATCGATGCCCTCATACGGATATGATTTCTCTGTGTCAACGCCGCCATTATCCTTGATATAACGGAAGGCGTTGTCCATGAGGCCACCGTTGCAGCCATTGTTGCCATATTTGGTGGAGCAATCAACCAGATTCTGCTCCGACAGTGAGATCAATGTGCCTGTCTTACGGAAATGCTGTCCCTCAAGAGCACCCGTACTGGAGAATGCCCAACAGCTGCCGCAATGTCCCTGATCCTTAACACCAGTAACGGCGCCCTTGTTGCGCCAATCCACCGATTGTGGCAGCTTCACATGCTCCGGCGAGATGAATGTGACGCCAGTGAATGTGGCATCCGAGGCACTGCAACGAAGAAATCATAATTAAATACAAGTGTGCCAGGCAAGTGATCATATGAACACTTACCGCAACTGCTTGTGGAGCGTATAGTTGAAGCCATTCATTGTCTCGTGGAATTCGTGATGCAGCATATCGGCATATTTGTTAAGGCCCATCTTGAAGGAGACTTCGCCGGCGGCATAGCGCTGATTGTGCTTGGCAATCTTGTGTTTGTTCTCATTGAAGATCTTCAGGCGGAAACGTTCCTCGGTCTCATCCTGATAGTGCTTGCCATGCTCAACCTGTAAAAACCCAGAGATAGGGAGAGAGAAGCCGTGAAAATGTGCTGACAACTAGAGTGTTTTGTGTTATCAACAAGTTGTTTGCTGTTATCGGACTTGTTATATTAGCATTGTAGTTGATTCACTCCTAAAAATGCGATTAGATAGCAGCTGCTGCCCGTTTTTCAAATATGTATTTTCGTATTTGCCAATGCACAGGCCGAAGTACATATTTAGGTGCTCAACAAAGCAAAATCGGAGATTTATAGCTATTAAGAATACAATAGCAGATAAGCCCTGAGACCTTCTCATCTTATCAGGCTAAGCAGCTGCTGAACGCAGACACAAGTTGGCTAAAACAAAAGCCAGTAGTGGGCGGTCCATAAAAACCATAAACATAAAAGCCATTTTACGAGCCATAGCAGTTGTAAAAATATTGTGTCAAGTGTAATAAAAACAGGAATGGACATCAGATAGCTACAGTGAGCGCTCGACAAAACGAACCAAATAAAAAGAAATTTGTTCAACAAATGTAATTTTGAGATTCCAGAGCAAATCATTTCTAATCTTTTCATTTTTATGGGCCCATTAAATCGAAATGTTCCAAAAGAAAACAGGAAATAATAATTATTAACAGCTTTAACAAACAGATTCCAAATTGTTGCTATTAGTGGTTAAATAATTCTCCAAACACTGCACAACCCTCATGAGTCAAACCCATAACAACAATGAGCTACAATTGTCGCCCTGACCGGATGACGATAAAAATGTTGTTCTCTTAACTGGCTGGGTATGGAACCCAGACCATCGAAAACATCGTTCAGTCCAATGCGTGTTATTTTTGAAGTTTGAGCCGCTCTCGCTTCATTTAATTGATATAATTGCCATAAATAAGTTGTGTCTACAGCTACATTTGTGGAAAGAATACAACAGCAAAAAAAACCCCGCCAACTTTATTTTTTCTCCGTTTCTTATTGATTTTTCGCATTTGCATATGAAAGTTGTGTTTTATTATTACAAAAAATTTGCACATAAAATGAAGTAAAAATAGGCGTCAAAGCTTAGGAACAACAGTTAAATGCACGTGCTAATATATAAAAATATATTAGTTATCGAATCATTACATTTACAAAAAACAAGCACCCAATTAACCAAATCTATATATAGAATAATATATATTGAGATAAATGTTTTTTGTGTTTTTCTATAGTAACGATTCGATGGCTGAAGCATGCTCGTTTCATGATAGAATTTATCGCTTTGCACTTGACATCATCGTTTATCCATAAATAGAAAATGTTCCTCCTCCATTGACGCTGAGTATCGTAAAATCGATGTTCTACCACTATTATTTATCTCTTAGTTTTGTTATTAGCTATGTTTGCAAGGCAACACTGGTGGCGAGTGTCTTATTTTTGCCGTTAGAGTCGCTCCATTTCAATGTGGCAGCAGTCAACATCTGCTGTTGCTGCACTTGCTGCATGTGCTGATGATGTTGTTGGTGCATCGTATGCTGCTGCTCCCGCTGCTACTCGACTTTGATTGGGCAATTCTTGGTATTCTCTTCGCTTGCGTATGATAAAGTACAGCACGAAAACATTGATAACACACAGTGCAATTATGAAGACGATGGGCACAATGACATCCACGACAAGATTTAAATTACTGGCGGTGTCCATTTATTCCTGCTTCTCTTTCGTGATTTATATTTTGTATTTTTTGTATAATTTTTATTTAGTTTTGGATTTAGCACGTTTTTTTTTTTCTCCTCCTTTAATGTCTGATACGCTTCCCCTTTACTCTTTCTCCCTCGCTCTCTCTGTCGTTGTTCGTTCGCTTTGATTTCGGCGCGCGCACTTTTGTTTTCTTCCTCTCTCGCGCTCGTCAATGCTTTTATTTCAATCGCTCGCTCGCACGCTCTGCCAGTGTTGCGTCTGTCTGCGTTGAGTGTTCAGTTTGTAGTAATATTAAAAATAGCAGCCATATTTCTAGCAGCAGTATCGTTGCTGTGCACACAACACAAACATACACACACACACATGCCCACATGCATAGCAGCACACAACACTGAGCATACGTACCACAATTCAAATACTGCGATTTGTAGTTGTCCACATGTGTGTGAGTGTACGTGTAAATGCAGAACCGAAATTGGTTCCGTCAAACAAAACGAAATCAGGCAAAAACGAACGAGTTTTCGCATGTGAGAGAACTGATTTATTAGGATATGCATACTAGTCGAAATAACACTAACCGGTTATGCATAAGGCATAGCAGATTAAAGAATGTATATCGAAAATCCCTCACTTTCGCATATGTACATTAATGTCGCAATTAATCGGCCTCTTGTCGATTTCTTGACTTGTCTACTCGACATATTTCATGTGTGATACAAAAAAATAAAGCTTAAAAAAAATTAAACGATAAGCAAAAAACATTGTGACACAGCAAAAGTTTGAGTAAACTCAAACGCAAATAAAAATAACACAATTAACAATAACAATAACAAGCAAATAGTAGCTGAAAAAATAATTGCGATTGATCTGCCTCATTTCACACGCTTATCGCTGGGGCAAGCGGCAGCAGGTCCAGTTTCAGTTCAAAGACCAGCTGCCTATGAGCGCATTTTTTCTTGATTGTGTTTTTTGCATACATACAAAAAACCAGTAATACGGCATAAGATGCAGGCAGCAGCTGGTTTGTTTTCTTTATCAATAGCGTTGCCGAAGCAATGTAAAATGTGCAAAAAAAAAAAAAATGGTTGTTTAAATTCCTTTTTAAATGCGCCTCTTGCTTATGCTACGTTTTCTTTTCAAACGAATCGAATTTAGAACTGCACAAAAGTAGGCAACACTGTTTGCTTGAAAAGTGACGGTTTTAAATAGAATTCAAATTAAATATATACCAACTTTTAAATTTTAATATATTTATATATAGAAATATATAAAAATTTATTATCATTTATTACATTAATATATGAATACAAAAAAAAATCTAATTATCTCAAATAATTATAATTCCACTAGCTTTTGCGTGTCGCAACGAAAACTGAGAAAATTAATAATGCATTTGTTAAAACTTTAACATGCAATGTAATGATTAAAATTAGTTAATCGACAATGCAGTTAATCAATTTATAATATATGTTCTCAGTTAGACAACGCAAAAAAAAAACTGCCCAGACAGATAAGAGTACACGTCAAATGGGCACAAATTCTGTTCTACTCTAATTGAAATTACAAAAACTGATAAGCACAATTAATGAAGAGTTTAATACGCATTACGCCGTTAACTAGCGCAAAAAATCCATAAACTAAAGCACTAGTTATACAAACAAATATTAATAATAGTAAATAAAAATCAAGTCCAAATAAGTCACAAAGAAGTCGGCAGCTAACTGAATTAGAATATGTGGGCTTATTAGGAAGTTAAATGCCTTTAAATGCTTATCACAATTCAAATGAGTTGAAGCGCGCCAATCCGCCTACAGAATTTATTTACTATCATCTTGCAATTTTGCTAGATGGATGGATCGTGTCATGTGAGCCGACATGTGACTGACATATATATGTATATCAGCTAGACGCAACAATAACAACTGCACTCCACATGACTCAGTATTGAAGTACGCAGCAGAAACAATGGTTTCAAACGAATACGTCAGTGATAATACAAAAGATATTCATCATTAATCATCAATCAGTATTCATGCATTTAAATTTGACACCTGCAACACTGAAAAATGAATAAAAACCAAAACAGATGTTGCCCCCCTTTTTATTACTCACTTTGAATGTCTGCCATTCTTCCTTGATAACATCGGCAAAAGAAACCGCATGTGCCACAGCCACCAGGGCCAATAGGGCGAAAATAAAAGTGCGCATATTAACTGAAAATTTAAAAAAAAATAGTTATAAATATATGTTATTATTATTCGCATATCAAAATTCGCGTTCGCATTTGAAATTTTCAAGAAAGTTCGTTCACTTCGAAATTAACGCGCCTTTTTGAATTAGAACTTAATGTCGAATTAAGCTTTAATTAGTTTCAAGCTTAGTAGACGACATCACGTGATGAGCTTTGGCCCACACTCACATACACACAAACGAAGATGTTCAATAAAACGCAAACAAAGTTGAAAGCCAAAGCTGATGAAATTCAAAAAGAACAAAAACATAAACAAAGGAAAATAAAGCGCACAAAATGTTAAGTTAGCAATTTTCAGATAACATGCGTTTTAGTGTGCATGATTAATCGTGGTGACCAGATGCACAACAGCAAACGGGGCGGATATGCCAACAAAACAGAGCAGATAACTCAAAAAAAAAAAATTTCGCCAAAAATCTGAACAAAATGCTGAATGATATTCGCAATGCACAGTCATTTATTTAGTGGCTGCGACTTATCGAATTCGAAAAGAGCAGTTCCCGCAATCTTATCGGACATTCGCCTTAAGTTTGCTATTGTGCTGCGTATTGCTGATGGCTTCTCCATCATTTTTTTTAATTGTGTATTATTGGGTATAAAGTTTGAAATTAGTTTGTTGCTGCAATAACACAAAAATCACCATAATGTTTATGCCAAGTTCGCGGTCAAAAAACGGGTTTTGAAACCTATTTGAAGGTGATTCAGCAGCTACAAAACAACAGACTCAGTTGCACCCACACTCGCACAAATAAAATAGTGTAGATAGAGTAGGATGGCAAAATAAATAACCAATTGATAACGCATACAGAAAAATAGGCCACGGCAAAGAAAAAAAAGTGAAGCAACAGCCAAAAACAAAATGCGCAAAGCCAGCAGAGGCAATAAAACGATAGAAATGGCGACCAAAAGAGTGAAAAACCACAGTGAGCATAAACGGAAAAATACAATAGAATAGAGGAGAATAGAAACGAAGCAAAAGTCGAGACAGCTGAGATGCTGCTGGAAAGTGCGAGACGGGAAAACAGAGAAAATCAACAGAGACAATGGCGAAAACTTGTGTAAAATGCATGACGCAGTTTTAAAAGTTGTATTTTAATACAGTTTTTGTGTATGTAATGGAAATGAGTACAAATAGAAATAAGTCCCAATATTATTATCATGCGGAAATAGAATCTTACCACTTAAAAGACACTCGCACAGAGAATGACAATCACTTTTAGGTTTATTGCGCTTTAACAAATACTTTCTGGCAACGTTTGCGTTAAAATGCAATTAAATGAACTTTTGTATAATTGTTAGCTATTTAGCTGTAGCCGAGCACCAGCTCCGAACACTTCTCGTTTTTAAATAAATTCAGCTGCGACTTGTTGTTGCCAAGAAATCGCACTACACATATTTGTGTGTTGCAAATAATGGTCACACTGTCAGCAACATATGAACATAACATTCTGTCGCTGCTCAAAAAAACTGTTGAGAACAGTATGAACTATTCGTGCTGTGAACTCTGCAAATCGACTTATCGACTTGACTCACTACCAACACTAACAGCATGTTAAGCAACTGTTAACACAAAAAGTCGACTTAGTCCCATTACTACCTGAAGTCAAGAATTGCTCGTTGTGCTGTTAAGTGTACACAATATTAAGCAACAATAAGAGCTTTAGCAGCTCTGCAAATCAATTTATAGATTTACTACATTCACTGACGCTAAGGTCAAACAGTGCTCGAAGTGTCATGTTCAGCGCCTGTTAGCTCAACTAAAGTAGCACTGGCAACTCTGCAAATCGATTTATCGAATCACTACCATCACCAACGACTGAAGTTGTCAAAAATTGCACGTCATCCGCAGAGCAAAGCGATTTTTTTGTTAAAGGATACCCAAAATTGTTTATATTTTTTGCACATTATATATCCAGTAAGTGTGTAGACATTCCAAAGGAAAAAGCAACAATCTAAAGTAATTATTTGCAGCTCTCGAGAAGCGGCCGCATCATGTTTGGCAGACAGAGCGGATTGGGCAGTTCGATTAGCTCGAATCTGGTTGAGTTTCGCGCAGGGCGAATGAATATGGTTGGTAAAATGGTGCATCCGGATGCGCGCAAGGGTCTCGTCTATATGACGCAGAGCGAGGATGGCCTGATGCACTTCTGCTGGAAGGATCGCACCAGTGGCAAGGTCGAAGATGATCTGATCGTCTTTCCCGATGACTTTGAATATAAACGCGTTGACCAATGCAAATCGGGACGTGTTTATGTCCTCAAATTCAAGTCCAGTTCACGTCGCATGTTCTTCTGGATGCAGGAGCCCAAGACGGATAAGGATGACGAACACTGTCGTCGCATCAATGAACTGCTGAACAATCCCCCCTCGGCCCATCAGCGCGGGGGCGGTGGCAGTGGCAGCGAAGGCACCGACTTGCAGTACATGTTGAATAATATGTCGCAACAACAGTTGATGCAACTCTTCGGCGGCGTTGGCCAAATGGGCGGACTCAGCTCGCTGCTGGGACAAATGAAGTAAGAGTCGCTAGCTATCCAAGCTATAACTGCACTTTGGCAAAATTCTTTAAATCGGAATCTTAATCCTTTGCAGCTCCCGCACGCCTTCGTCCCGCAACACATCCTCCTCGGGTGGCGGCAGTGCTGCGTTGCAAACGCCCGAGAATGTTAGTGTGCCACGTACACCATCCGCCCCCACAAAGGGTGGCAATAACTCCTCATCCAAGTCATCCACGGGCAGCAATCGGAACAGCAACAATTTGCAGCCAAGCGATGTTGCCGGTGGCGGCAGCACAAGCGGTGCCGATGGTACCTCCGATGCCTCCGGTAAGAAAACAGCGATTAGTTCCAATAAGACTAAGAGCGATGCAACAGCAGCAGCAGTGACTAGCAGCGGAGCATATGCGAATCCATTCCAAGCCTATTTATCGAATCTCTCCCCTGAACATGGCGCAGGTCGTTCACTCAATATCGACCTGTCGACAGCGTTGTCCGGTGCGGATGCAATCAATCAACTGATTGCCGATCCCGAGCGTGTCAAATCGTTGATTGTACACCTGCCCGAGTCCGAGGATGCCGACGAGGATCGCAAGCAGCAGATCAAGGATCACATCAGCTCCCCGCAATTCCAGCAGGCACTCGCACAATTCTCGAACGCTTTGCAATCGGCTCAACTTGGTCCGGTTGTTAAACAGTTTGAGTTGTCCGTGGATGCTGTGGCCGCCGCCTATTCCGGCAATCTGGAGGAATTCGTGCGTGCCCTTGAGGAGAGTTTGCCCGCCGGTGCCTCCATGGCCGTCGATGAGCCTGTCAAGGATAACTCTGCCGGCGCCGCCTCCGATAAGAAGGGCGAAGCTGCCGATCAGTCTGGCAAGGAGGAGAGCGCCGCTTCCGGCGAGAAACAGGCGGAGGAGAAGCAAAAATAGCCCTCCTTTTAATCAGCCCGGATTTCAATCAATAATCCTCCCCCAAATATATACATATATATTTAATTAATAACAATTGAAACAATTGAAAAACCCATTAATTTTTGTGCACATTTATCCAAGTTTTTGATGCAAATATAAATTGGCAATGCAAATACAGTGTTCGTAATTGTATTTATCTATTCACAGTGATCACTCCATTGGCCAGAAATTGTCCATACTAATTCAGTGCTGGTGATCACTCCGTTGGCAATGCAAATACAGTGTTGATAATCATACTTAGCCATTTACAGTGATCACTTCATTGCAAGTAACCTAAACATATGCGGATATCAAAAGAAATCTAAATTTTGAAAAAGCTAAGTAATTATTAACGAGCGTTCACTGTACACACACAAGCATATGTATTTTATGTTAAGCCGACAAGTGTTGCCAGGCTGTTGCTGACGAAAAGAACCGTTTCGGTTGTGTGCAAGTTGCCCTTGACTTATGTTATGATTTTTTCGGCTGTCAAATGACGCGCGCCCAATACGCATACAAATTGTACGCACTGTACAGCTGTCGCACTCTCTCTCTCTCTCATCTTCTCTCTCGCTTTCGTTAAGCGCGCTCACGCGCCGCCGCTGCGCTCTCGCTCTGCGGCACTCTCGCGCTCTCTGTGGGTTACACAGATATACACACACACAAGGAAGAGTGCATGGTTTGCGAATACTTGGAGCAGATATGTGTTTTTATTCAACTTCAAACGGGCAAACCGCGCGTTCGCTATATCGCTTGATTTTGATTTTTCGTCTTTGATCTCGAAATTATCACAAAACAACCATAATAGTCATAATCATCATCGACAAACGCGGTAATCATTAAGTTTTGTGCGTTCCATTTATTTATTGAGTGTCAGGTGGGGGGGCGAGTTTGAAATTCTGTTTGCTGTGTTTTGCGTCGTAAGTTGAATTTTTGTTTTTGTTGTTGGTGCTTTCATTTTGCAGCAAGCTGCTGCTGCTCACACTCACACACACACAAACACATGCGCGTATCATAAGTGTGTATGTGTGTGTGTGTTTACTGCTATGTGTATAGTTTTTTTTTGTATTTTTCAATGCATGACTGCTCGCCGCATTGTTGAGAAAAGCTCTTTTCCCCAACTGTATGGACATAAAAGTTAACTCGTCGCAGCAATAACGACAACAACAAGAAAAGAAAAAAAGAAATAACAACAATTAGCTTTAGCGGCAGAGCGGTTAGCCAACTGCGTTGGTATTGGTGAGCAGAAACGAGTGCACGTCGTCGTCTCGCTCGCACTCACCACACACACATAAAAGCTTGCAAAAAAAACATAATATACATATATATATATGTATTATGTATATAAATGCGTGTGTGCGGTGTATGTATGAAAAACGTCGGCCGCTGCAAAAATTGTTAGTTAAGACACACATAAACAAAATAAGTTTTAAAAGAAATTCGCAAGTTTTTTGCTATAGTGTGAGAGCAGCAAAGAAAACGAGTACGAGAGAGGGAGACGGTGGGCAATTGCCACTCAGAAGAGAGCAAAAGTTACTTTATCCCGGTAACGATCTGGCAACACCAACAACAAAAACAGCAGCAGCAAAAGAAATTGCGTTGCGGCAATGGCAACAAATTTGCAACAGCATTAAAAGCTTTAAAATTAACAGTTTACAAATTTTCATTTCAATACAGTAATATACAAAAAAAAAAAATTAAGTAAAAATACAATAACGCGCTTACAACAATAAAGTAACAAGAAAGAAAAGTAACAGTTATTAATTAAAGGCGACAAGCTTTAAGTGAAGTTCAGAAGCCAACAGAGCGGAAATCACTCGAAGAAATCTCCATTTATTTTAATGTGTAACAATATAAGCACTCAACAAACGTTCAATAACAATTACAAATCGAAAGAAAATTTCATCAACACTCAAACAACAACAACAACAATAAAAACAGCGAACGACTTGTCGCCGATAGGAGGCAAGTTAAATCCATAAAGCGACGCATCAGCTGCAATTGTGCGATAAGGTAAGCAAACATTGCTAGCAGCTTTCAACTGTAACTGTATATGTATATGTATGTGTATGTGTGTGTGTGGGAAAAGATATGTGAAATGCTTGTCTTCTGTTTGCAGTGTTCGAGAACAGCTGCAGAAATTTCTGCACTCCCACGCGACAAACGCTCGCGCGCCATTTTAGCTCGAAAGTTATCTCAAGCAAGTTTTGGAGCCATTGCAAAACACACACATCAATTGTGTGTTAGTGTGTGTGTGTGCAATTATGCTGTAATGGCGCCCGAGCATATGCTATGACAATTTCAAGAGCGAAAGAGCGCCACGAGCGAGACAACTCTATAGTTGCTTGAGGTGCGAGAGAGTGAGAGAGAGAACGTGCTACGTTCTGTTTATGTTTTGGTAGAAAGGTCATATGGCTAATTTTCCTCTTTCTTTTTTTGTTGTGCAAGTGGGCATTACTGCAAATGCATGTGTGTGTGCGTCTCGTGTATTCCAATAAAACTGATTGAAGGACATTTGGGCAAAAAGTACACCTGCATAGGTATCTGTATCTTTTGCATTTACATTATACTTTTGTGTTTGAGGTTGCCACACTGTTCTACGAACACTTTCACTCAGCTCACCCACAAAAGTGGCGCTATTTCGGCAATGTTATGCAAACAGAGTCTCATTAAGTTCTATTTGGCTAGAATGGGATGAACAATTTCCAATATGGCCGACGTGGCAACCCAGAAAGAAAAAAAACCCACGCATTTCAGAAATCAAATGAGGTACATGTGAAATGGGTGAAGTGGGGAGCTTTCATCTTCTTTCAGTCTGACATTGAACTTGAATGACGACACAAGCTACAGCTCAATACATACATACACACATATATAAATACGTAATATATATATATATGTATAAATATATATATATGTATATTAACAGTATGCTGTAATAGCTTTCACCAATTTTGCAGACTGCATCTCAACAGTTTGTTGTTTGCACAGAAACTTTTAATCGATATGCATTTTCTATTATTATTGCATTGTTCAAAACATTCGCCCGCCATTTTAAAAGTTTGACTCAAAGCTTTAGCTTTTGGCATATGAATTTTTTTTCGGTGCTCGAGTTTTGCAGTTTAGCAGCCACTATTATCTCTCTCCCATCCCTGTATTCGTGTGTGTGTGCGCAAAAGTAAAGGCAATAGCCGAAACGAAAGTGAAATGTTTTGTGTTTGTCTTCTTTGCTGTGTTCTTCGTCTTCTTCTGCTGCTTTGGCTTTGCTCTATTTATCGCATTGTCTGCACAAAACACCTGTTTAACCCTTAGTCAGTGCCTTGACTAACACACACACACACACGCATATTATGTACTCGTCTTGAGAGATTCATCAAAATGAAAGCTTCCATTGCCAGTGTTACCAGTTTTGGATGCAGTTTGACCTCCTTGCGCCGAATGCCCAATGCCCAATTACATGCGAGGTTTCCAATTACACTGTTTCTTCACTGCAATTATATGGCTATCCCCTCCCACGCCCCCTCCCACACCACCAACTGTTCGTGCATTCAATGCAATGATAAGACTCTGCTGGCCCTGTGTGTGTGTGTCTCTGTAAGCATCACCATCCTCCCCACATCATCCCAGCCACTGAGTCAGCATTTTTTTTCGGCTGAACGCTGCAAGCAAAGCAGATGATTTTCCGGTTTGCCAATGCAAAAATGAGAAGAAAACAATACACAAAAGAACAGTTAGCTTTGCAATGGCGAACTTTAAATACCCTTGCAGACCATGTGACTGCAATCAAATATGTAAGCGTTATTAAATTGAAGATAAGAATTGGTTGAGTTGTGTTTCAAGTGTGACCAACATTTGCAAAGCATTACAAATCTTGGATACGCCTTTTTAAACAGCAAATCTTCCGATCGTTAAATCCGTTATGAACTAAAATTCATATTAAAGCTTGACTTTAAAAAGCAAGAAGATTTTCCACATTTTTTTTTGTCCACCGATCATTCCTTTGCCATCTATATATCTATGTATATATATATGATTGATCTAATTGTACAAAATCCTTATGAAGCATAATCAAATGAATAATAAAGAGTTTGAATAAAGTATCTTATTATTCTTTGCATTAATGTGGTCTTAAGACTGGTTATTCCTATGCCCTCTGTATGCCTATCTATTGGATCTAATGGTTTAAAGTCCATAAGGATTTGAGAGCCTAATCAAACAAATAACTTAAAACTTAGCTATACATGAACGCAAAACTTCACATGGCAGATACATTATAAAATGAATTTATGCAAGACACCTAATCCAGTGAAATTTGAATGGCATTTGTGTGTCTACAGTTAGAGAAGACTTCCTTATCAAGAACTGCTTTAAATTTATAAATGAAAACATATGCGTTCATATATAACTATATCAACTTATAGATCAAAGGTCTATGCGCTCATATAAGGGTTTATATAATCTGCTCTCTATTCACATGACTCCCGCATTGCGTCACACATTTGATGACAAAATTCAAATACCCCAACCGAGTGCTGCACGAAGGAAAATGAAGCAGTGCCCATAACTGGTTTTTGGCAGAGTCTCGTCTCAGAGACCCCTGTGTCTGAGTCCCAATCTCAGAGACAATCGCTGCCCTTTTGCTCTGTCGCAACAGTCGTGCGGAGAGAATAAGACAATGTGGACAATGCTTGTGTTTGTGTTGTTTTACATGTTAAAGCTTAAGTTTTAATGCTGCTGGTTCAGTTAATGGTTCAGAAATCGACGGGCTTGATGGTGATAAAGCGCGACAGGATAAATGCCACCAGAACGGTGGCGCAAACGAAACAAAAGGCGAACGTGTAAAAGGACTCCTCGGTGAAGATATCGGTGAAAGCGGGTATGTCCTGATAGATCTGCTCAATCACAGCCAATGTGCCCTTGTGTTTCCTCACCATTTTGGCTGAATAGTTTCGATTTACGGCTTACGAATGGAGTCTTTTACTTCTTTTTGGTCGCCTTTTTGCCACCGGCTCCTCCACCCAGTTTCTGTTTCTCGGCCTTGGTTAACACCTTGTTCGTAATGTCCTCCGGTGGAGCCAAAGTCGAAACGTGCTTATTACACAGTTCCAGCAGTTCCAAAGTATTCAGATTGTCGCTATTGAAGCGTATCTCCTTTATTTGAGCTTTTTCTGCCAGATTTGGATGGATATTTAATAGTAAAGTGATTGATTTATATATATATATTGCTCACCTTGCGCCGAATCGATGAGAGCAAATTTAATAAAGGCTGGGGAACGATCGCAGACTATGTCGGATTTGACAACGCACTTGGGATTTGATAGCGACACCTTTGGTGTGGAGAGCAGAAAGAGAAATTCTCTGCAAAGAAAAAGGAGAATATATGTAAAGATTTTAGTGAAAGATATATAATACATATATATAAAATATAATATTTTCGTACGCCTGATTGAATGAATGGGAAATGATTGTGAAAAACTGATTTCAACTTTTACCCGCATTTTCTATTAGGACTGTTGTCAACTATTGATTGCTATGACCATAGATATTTCAATAATATATTTATCTTTATGTATATTTCTTGTCTGTTTCTTTAGCTGTCTTTTGCCGTGGCTATAGTGGAAGCAACGCCTCAAGCTGACGCCGACACCGACTAAGATGTCAACGGAGCGGGAGCTGGCGGGTGGCCCAGCTCAGCTCCATACGCTGCCGTTGACATTTCCACCCGATTTGGGCACAGCACTGCAACTGAACACAGCCGTGGGCATTATTGGCAAGGTTTATGGTAAGTTTCAGCTCTTACTTATTTACCTTTTTATCAATTGCCAATTTGGTTGTAATACTTTTCTGCACTTTAAGAATTATTTGTTTTCATTTTTTCGCATTTCTTTTGTATTTGTCATATTTCTCGAGAACGCACTTGGTTTCGTGAAAATTTTTTTTACCATATGCGTCGCATTGCGCATGTTTCATAATCGATAAACGTTGTGTGAGGCGCTGGGAAAAGCGCTTTTCCAACCCTACCCTATATACCTAAAGCCCCTCCCATCCCCCTTCCCCTATCCACTTCCTCATCATTTACCGTGTGGATTTTACATTTTCCGCAAACGGATCGAACTGCACTGTGATGCGCTTGACGCCTTTCAGGTTAACACTCTTCAGCTGTTTGCCAATGGCCGAGACAATGCCGCCAGAACGACGTAATGTGCCGCTAAATGGCACCGACATTTTAAATGCAAAAGAAACAATTTGCAATTTGGTTTTGTAACACACGGACACAACGCATATGTCGATAACGCAGAGCAGCGTTGCCACCTAAACAGAGTGGCCGCATTTCGACGTCAACTGTTGCTCAACACTAGAACACTTGGTTAGCAGCACTAGTACTGCCAAATTGAGTTTAACAGTGCCAAATTGAGTAAAAATAAGCACTACGTACACAATTAATAAATGGAAAAACGTGTTTTAATGCGTTATAAAATCATTACTAGTCAGCAATTCATTGAAAACAAGCTAAGACTTTAATTTATGAACATGAAATGCGTCACGCTCACACGTCGTGAGGCAGAGAAACAGCGTGTTGTCGCACTCGCACGCACCAACCCCCAGCCAAAGTGCTTTGCCCTCATTTAAGTGTGGTTAGCGTACCAGTATGCGTCTCACTCACACACGTCGCGAGTAAAAATTTTGTGTTTGCTGCGGGACGTCCAGAGTGTGAAAAACTGAAGAAAATTGCATATTTTGCATAATGCGCGACGTGAAAAGCTAACAAAAGTTGTTCAAAACCAAAATTCAATAGTCTGGCCAACGTCTGTGTATAATTTCGGCAGCGCATACGTGTTCGGGTGCACAAAAACGACGTCTCGAAAAAAACACAAAAAAAATACGTGCACACATTTTTTGCTGCCCAAATCTAAAACGCATACTAAAGCATTTTCTTGCTGTCGTTTTGTCCAGCGGAGCACCCAGCAATTTTCACACACACAAACAAACATAATAAAAAAAAAAATACACCCACACGCATTCACGCATACAGCCAAACAAAGATAAAAGGAGAAGCATAAAGAATAATAATTTGTTCATCTAAGATAATAATCTAAGAGCATTAAATATATACACACACACTTACACACGAAAATACATACATACAATACATGCATATATGTATATGGGATATGTACATACAAAAACAACAACAACAAAAATACATAAAAAACGAAAGCTGTGCCTACATTTGTGTTCTTTTCCAATACTAAATAATAAACAAGAATAAGAATAATATTAATAATAGAAATATAATATATATTATAAATAACAAGACTCGACGACAACAAAAAGCGAAAATTCAACGTAAATTCCAATTTTACATTAAATAAAAAGTACTACGCCCGCAACAACAACAACAACAAGCGAAAATCAACCAAACGAATAAAACTACTTTAAAGTGTGATAAGCAAAAGGCTGAAATCAAAAAAAAAAAAAACAAAAAAAAAACTAAGTATAATAATTAGTAGGAACGAAAAGCAAAAACAAAGAATAAATCCAACCAACTACAACAACAACTACAAGAACAATCAATTACATTTAAAACAACAACAAAAACACACCCATACACACAAAAAGAAAACATAGAGAAACCTTTGTATACATTCTTACATTTCTTAAAACAAATACTAGTGCAAAATGTATCCAGTTGGACAACGTAAGTGGACGATTGAAAATACAACAAGAACTTCAACAAAACAGGCCACAACAAATCTCTGCCACATGTTACACATACACACACTCACACACAAAACCCATTCAGACATACCCCCTTCCCACTCCCCTTTTCCATACAGCTCTTTGATGTTCTACTTTTGCAAAGCAAACGTAAACACACACACGTATACATACACACACAGGCACACGCGTGTGTCTTTGCAAACACAAATCTGTATATTCTCCCATGCAAATGAATGAATGAGTGTGTAAAATAGACGGTGATGAGTAATAACTGTAAAAGTGCAATAAGGCGGAAAGCTTCAAATGCAAATGCATCCAACTCACCGAGAAAGGAGAAGAATATGAAAAACAAGAACAGAAGACGACAATACTTTGTAGGTGGCGATTTAATTGAGTAGTGCGCGGAGCGAGGGAAGAGCAAGAGCGTGAGAGAGAGGGAGAGAGAGATAGACAGGAGAAATTGACAAGCCTGAAACATGTGCGCAAAAATTGGGTCAACGACCGCATCGCAATAGTTGAGCTTTTAAGCAGGAGGGGGAAGGGGGGAGGTGGATACAGAGGGGAGAACGTGAAGTGATGTGATTTGCTCCTTCGCTTTAAGCATCGCTCAAATTGCGTCGCACTTTTGTTGTAGCTTTTTGCGTATTAGACTGGAATGGAGAAGCGCATCTGTATCTCTTGTGTGTGTAGAATAGAGAGAAGAAAAAATACACACACACTGGTACAAACTCTCAAAATATGACAATGAAAATAAACTATTAAAGAAACAAATGAATATTTGACAGCTTGTATATAATAATAACAGCCATTAAATCCAGATAATCACACGCACACGCACACACACAGATACAACACACTTGTGGCAGAGGAACACTTGATTATTATTATTATTATTCTAATGATAATAGATTGACAAAAATATTGATTGATGATGAATCTGGGAGAAGTTGTAACTAAAAATATTAATCGCACTCTGAATAATATAATATTCAACTTTTTTTTTTGTTTTTGTTTTTTTTTTTTTTGGTCATCGCCTTCTTTCATTTGGTTTTTCATTTCATTCATTTTGCTTTCATTTATCAAACATAATTGGCCATTTGATTTAATTTGTATCTTTTTATTTACATATGTATATTTATTGTTTTTATTTTTTCGTTTATTACAATTTTTCGTTGAATTTTTGACAATTTTGATTTTGATTAAATTTTTTCTGTTTATAGAGTCACAGTGGACAACCCCCTCGCCCACGAGGCCTCAGAGCCCCTCTCAGGCGCAGACTAGCTTCGACACGCTCACATGTAAATTTCTCTCCAACAAAACCAAATTACTAAAAAACTACTAAAACACAAAAAAAAAAAAACTAAAAATTGAAAGCAAAAACTATTTATGTTCTTTAGTTAATGTTTAACCCAAAAAAAAAAAAAAAAAAAAAAAAACAAATACTAAATTCTATCTAAAAAAAGTCTTTACTAATTCTAAAAAAAAAGTCTACACACTAATTTTCATAAGTAATGTGCAAAATTTTTACTAACCAACCTTTTGTTTATGTTTCATGTAATGTTTGTTTTTGATTTACTCTTTTCGTTGAATGCAAACTAAACGCACAATTGTACTATTATTATTATTACTACTACTTAAACCAAAAAAAAAATCCTGTCACACCCAAGAACTCTACACAACGCGTTACCGTTATACTTGAC
This sequence comes from Drosophila picticornis, assembly GCA_035043845.1. Lineage (NCBI taxonomy): Eukaryota > Metazoa > Arthropoda > Insecta > Diptera > Drosophilidae > Drosophila > Drosophila picticornis. Next base: position 3,851,506 of record JAWNMR010000493.1, on the reverse strand, counting down.
CACCACCGCCACCACTTGTGATGTCTTTTGTCACGTGTAGATTGCAACTAGCTGCATGCCAGTGTTGCTCCTAATCTTTTTTTTTATATTTTATATAAATTTATATGTTTACCCTTGCAGCAGCGTACAGGAGATAAACTGTATTCTTTATCCGGCTAACGAGTTGCTTTAGCCACGCTTGTCTGACTGTCTGCTTTGAAGCCACTCGTAAATTAAACGGAAGGCAATTTTAAACTTAAAATAGTAACACTTTCTTTTTGAATGAAAATCATAGTTGATCTAAAAATCGATCTGCACTTCTGCAAGGGTATTTCCTATGTTCGACAACGGCGAACTTGAATTTTTACACATTTGTTTACTTAGTGCAGTTAATTAGTTTTGCTAGTGCGTCGCAAATAGTTGTTAATTTATTTAAATTGCGTATCGTCCACTCTCTGTTTGGCGACTGTGTTTTTTGTGATTTGCGTGGACTAATCGTGAATTTGACTTGCAGCACCACCAACACCCGGTTCATCGGTAAATCCCACCGCCGTGACCAGTCCAAGTGCTCAGAATGTTGCTGCGGGCGGGGCCACTGTGGGTGGTGCAGCAGCCGCTGCAGCGGCTCAGGCTGCCTCTGCCTTGGGCTCGACGGGCAGTGTGACGGCAGCAATTGCAGCAGCTGCTGCAGCATCGCCAACCACTCAACCGGATATGCCCGTGTTTACGTGCCCCCGTCGACCGAATTTGGGCCGGGAGGGCAGACCGATTGTGCTGCGTGCGAACCACTTTCAGGTGACAATGCCACGGGGTTATGTGCATCACTATGACATCAATATACAGCCGGATAAGTGTCCGCGCAAGGTGAATCGCGAGATCATTGAGACCATGGTGCATGCCTATAGCAAGATCTTTGGAGTGCTCAAGCCCGTCTTTGATGGGCGTAATAATTTGTATACCCGAGATCCGTTGCCCATTGGCAATGAGCGGCTGGAGCTGGAGGTAACGCTGCCCGGCGAGGGCAAGGATCGCATCTTTCGGGTGACGATCAAGTGGCAGGCTCAAGTCTCCCTCTTCAATCTGGAGGAGGCGCTCGAGGGACGCACCCGTCAAATACCCTACGATGCCATCTTGGCCCTCGATGTTGTCATGCGCCATTTGCCTAGCATGACGTATACGCCGGTGGGACGCAGTTTCTTTAGCTCCCCCGATGGCTACTATCATCCCCTTGGCGGTGGTCGTGAGGTCTGGTTCGGTTTCCATCAGAGTGTGAGACCCTCGCAATGGAAAATGATGCTCAACATTGATGGTGAGTGTTGGCCTCACAGCCATTTCCAATTGAGTCGAATACTAAGTAAAGTTCTCCCCCCTTCTTTTTATAGTTTCGGCCACTGCCTTCTACAAGGCACAGCCCGTCATTGATTTTATGTGCGAGGTGCTGGACATTCGTGACATCAACGAGCAGCGCAAGCCGCTCACCGATTCGCAGCGCGTCAAGTTCACCAAGGAGATCAAGGGACTCAAGATCGAGATTACACACTGTGGCCAAATGCGTCGCAAGTATCGTGTCTGCAATGTGACCAGGCGACCAGCTCAAATGCAATCGTAAGTGCACCGCACTAATCCTCGAAAGAGTTGCCCATTTAGAAGTGTTCACTACCTGTTTCTTTGTATATATTTCCAATTGACTGTGTTTTACAATGATCCCATCTAATCGAAAACAATTGCGCTCATTTTGCAGCTTCCCGCTGCAGCTGGAGAACGGGCAGACTGTGGAGTGCACCGTGGCCAAGTACTTTTTGGATAAGTATCGCATGAAGTTACGGTATCCGCATCTGCCCTGTCTGCAGGTGGGCCAGGAGCACAAGCACACCTATCTGCCGCTCGAGGTGTGCAACATTGTTGCCGGCCAGCGTTGCATTAAAAAGCTGACCGATATGCAGACCTCAACGATGATTAAGGCCACGGCACGCTCTGCTCCGGATCGTGAGCGCGAGATTAATAATCTGGTGAAGCGGGCCGATTTCAATAATGATTCATACGTGCAAGAATTCGGTCTGACCATTTCCAACTCGATGATGGAGGTGCGTGGACGAGTTCTGCCCCCACCCAAGCTTCAATATGGGGGACGTGTCTCGTCGGGCATAACGGGACAACAGCTCTTTCCGCCACAGAACAAAGTGTCGCTGGCATCGCCAAATCAGGGCGTCTGGGATATGCGCGGCAAGCAATTCTTCACCGGTGTCGAGATACGCATCTGGGCAATTGCCTGCTTTGCGCCGCAGCGCACGGTGCGCGAGGATGCGTTGCGTAATTTCACCCAACAGCTGCAAAAGATCTCCAACGATGCCGGTATGCCCATCATTGGCCAGCCGTGCTTCTGCAAATATGCCACTGGACCGGATCAGGTGGAGCCAATGTTTCGTTATCTGAAAATCACCTTCCCCGGCCTGCAACTCGTTGTCGTTGTGCTGCCTGGCAAGACGCCAGTCTATGCGGAGGTGAAGCGTGTTGGTGACACGGTGCTGGGCATGGCCACCCAATGTGTACAGGCGAAGAACGTGAACAAGACATCGCCACAGACCCTGTCCAATCTCTGTCTGAAGATCAATGTGAAACTGGGCGGCATTAATTCCATACTGGTGCCCTCGATACGACCCAAGGTCTTCAACGAGCCCGTTATCTTCCTCGGGGCGGATGTCACCCATCCGCCAGCTGGTGATAATAAGAAGCCATCGATTGCCGCCGTTGTCGGTTCGATGGATGCGCATCCATCGCGTTATGCGGCCACGGTGCGAGTGCAACAGCATCGCCAGGAGATCATTCAGGAGCTGAGCAGCATGGTGCGTGAATTGCTCATCATGTTCTACAAATCCACCGGTGGCTATAAGCCACATCGCATCATTCTGTATCGTGACGGTGTCTCTGAGGGTCAATTTCCGCATGTGTTGCAACATGAACTGACAGCCATACGCGAGGCATGCATCAAATTGGAGCCAGAATATCGGCCGGGCATTACATTCATTGTGGTGCAGAAGCGTCATCATACGCGTCTCTTCTGCGCGGAGAAGAAGGAACAGAGTGGCAAATCGGGCAATATTCCAGCTGGCACCACAGTCGATGTGGGCATCACACATCCCACGGAATTTGATTTCTATTTGTGCAGCCATCAAGGCATCCAGGGCACCAGTCGCCCCTCGCACTACCATGTGCTCTGGGATGACAATCATTTCGATTCCGATGAGCTGCAGTGCCTCACGTATCAACTGTGCCACACTTATGTCCGTTGCACGCGCTCCGTCAGCATCCCGGCGCCGGCATATTATGCCCATTTGGTTGCCTTCCGTGCCAGGTGAGTTATAGTCTTAAATTTACTCCTTCTATATCTTAAACAACCCGTTAAATCACTTTTTTCCATCTCAACAGATACCATCTGGTTGAGAAGGAGCATGATTCCGGCGAGGGTTCACATCAGAGCGGCTCCTCTGAGGATCGCACGCCCGGAGCAATGGCACGAGCCATAACGGTTCATGCCGACACCAAAAAGGTCATGTACTTTGCCTAAAAAGTATCCAAAAGCCACACCAAAAACACAAACAAACAAACAAACAAACAGCAAACAGCAGCAGTAACAAACAACAAACAACAACAAAATAAGAACACTTAATTTTCGGAGAAATGTATTCGAATAAGCGAGTCGCCAACTCGGAAAGAAAACGAAAAGGAAAACGAAATATTGGAATATATTATACGAAGAAGAAGAAGAAGACAAAGAGGAAGAAAAAGGCCAAGTCGGGAATTATTAGGGATTAAGTTGACAATGATGATGGTGATGATGATGATTATGTTTAAGTTTAAGTAAGGTCAAGTCGTGAGTTAAAAAAGGCAACGCCGGAACAGCTCTTATGGAACAGATTTATGCATTAGCTTTTAAGGCCAATGGTAAAACACACACACAAAAAGCACACACACAACACACCCATACACGCCAAATTTTAGAAAATTAGAAACAAAGGGAATCGAATGTTAAAAAAGCACAAGCAGGCGCAACAAATGTGAAGAAGGAGAATTCTCAAACAACAAAATATAAATTTAAAAAAAACAACAACAAGCGTAGCGAAACAAAAAACTAAAGGGAACAAAACGAAAGTCAAGAAAATCAACAACAACAACAACCGCAAGAAAGCAAAAAATAAAAGAAGATAAATGCAAAGAAACATTTACGATGAACTTTTTGTAATAGAATAAATTATATTTTTACACAACAAAAATAAAAAAAGTGAAGACAAGAAATGCAAACAACCAAAGGTTTTTAGTATATCAAAACAAGAACATTTTTGCTGATTAACTCAAATACATACACAACACACACAAAACATACACACCCAACAACCACAACAACAACAACAAATACAACAACCAAACAACAACTCGGAATTCTCTATACTGTGAACGAAGACCACCACCAAGCTTATAAAACAAGTTAAAAAATGACAAAAACAACAACAACAAGGAAAACCACAAGAATTCGACAAGCATTAAAGAGTGTAATAATAATTAGCCATCTACTAAAAAAACAAAAACAAAAATAAAAATACTTCAATACTACAACTCAAAAAAATGTCCAGAATTGTAAAAAGCTAACTTTTTAGTAGTTTTAAGTTTGGTAAATACCAAAAAAAAAAAAAAAAACACAAAAACACGAGAAAAAAAGCAAAAAAAGAGTAAAACAAAAAACAAAAATGAAAACTCCAATTTCAACAAGGGACAAACTTTTGGTCAAACAATTGCTAGTTATATTTATATATATACTTATATACATGCATGTGTATGTAATATTTAGGCATCTCTATATATATATATATATATATATATAAACGCTAGACGTGACTTTTATGCAAAAAAAAAGGAAAGAAGAACTACAAATTCTTACAAGTTTTTGATCGGTGTGCAAAATGTAATGCTAATAAGTCAATAATCATGGTAAATGAAAGTGAGTTATAGTTATAGGCAAATAGTTGATATGATTTGTATAAACCAAACACACACACACACACAGACACACCCACACGGCATATCAAAACCCAATGTCCAATTAATTTATGTACCTCTAATTAGCTCAACTTAAGTTGCTTAATTTTAACACACAAAAACAAAATGCTGTTAATTGTATTAATGGAAGTCTTTACAAATTACGTGGTGTACGGGTAAAAAGTAATATGCTAGTTAATCGCAAGTCTATATCACTCATTTATATCTATATCTATATATATGCATAGCTATATGTGCATATTTCGTTTGTTCTATTTATTTAAGAAGCAGCTCTTAATTTTAGTACTTTAGTTGTTTGCCAAACTTACGAAAAACAAAAATACCATTAATAATAATAATAATAATAATGCATATACATACATATGTGCTTTTATCGAGGACACAGTTCAAGTTAACATTATGCTGATTTGTTCCAATGACAAATCCAATTTATTTATAACTATTCCTCCCTCGCACGATTTTTTCACATAAGTTTTTTTTTAAATTTTTTTATGTTTCTCTCTGCCTGTCAAAAACGTGTCGTCTACACACACACACACATATATATATATATGTATATATGTATACACACATACAAACACATACGCGTACAATACAAACATTTATAAATTATAAACATTTTCAATTACAAATTAGTTGTTAAAAAAGAAAAGAGATAAGCGCAAGATAAAAAGTTGTGTGGCTTTTTGTAACTTGTTGGTTTTCCTCTATTTTTCTTTTTAAATGTATTTGTATATTTTATTATTATTATTGTAAAAGAGAAAAACATACACAAATAAGTATCTAAAAACGAAGAAAAAAAACAACATTAATTATAAAGCATGTTTTAACACAAGGGATTAAAATTGTACATTTATTTCTAAAAACAAACAAACAATCAAACCGAAATCGAGTAAACAAAACAACAACAAAAAGAACACAATACTAATTTTAAGCATATCCAAAATGATGCAAGAAGCAACCAATGTAAACGAAACAATGCAAATTATAATGCGGGGTCTCTTAAGTTTAGTTTCTACTCGTAGTGCCCGGGTCTCTCATCCAAAAATCCACCCCCCCATTTTGATGTACTTTAAGCTTAACTTAAATTGAATTATGTGCCGACAATGAATGTTTATAACCTTGTAATTGTAATAATTGTAATCGCTCCTTCGACATTTACATAGAGCAAAGTCTAAAGCTTTAACTACTCGCGATAAAGCCCCAAATAAATATATATATAAATACATGTATAGAATCTATCATATATACACACATATAAATGCCCACACACAGTTGCTACTTGTGATTAAGTTGGGCACATACCTTAATTACCACATAATCCATACTATATACATATGCATCTATATATATATATGTATATATGTATGTACAGATGATAACGGTTGCAATAAAAGAATACTTGTATTTCCAAAATCCTATAAGCAAAGAAAAACAAAACAACAAAACTTTCATGGCTTCTTCACAAATGTCGGCAGCTAGTTAAACGAAGGAAATTAGTAAAACACAATATCTCTAATATACATATATATATATCGTACTTATATATATATATATATATATATATATATATATATATATGTGTGTGTGTAGCAGAGTGAGATTTGCATAGAATAACATGGTAAATATGGTTTGTATGCCATATTATCGGCTGAATAGAAATCGTAAATACTGAATATCAAATCCCTTCTTTTTCCTGCTCTGCCAAACATATATATTATATACATATATATATATATATATATATATAAAAAGACCGGAAAGCCGATTATATATACATATATATATACAATTAGTGCTTCTTCCACTTTCTATGTGTCGAAATTAAATTGAGCTTTAAACAACAACAAAAAATGAAACTTGAAAAAAGTGGAACAAAATACTGTTGTTTCTAACAATTATTACTTATAAATGTGCCGTTTATTGCAAACTCAATGGATAAATCAATAAAAATAATAATAATAACAATTCAATATTAGCAAATAAGTTCACACTATATGAATGTCTACAATAACATACAAGTATATGCTATATGCATATATATATATATATATATATGTATGTATACGTATATATGTATATATATATATATTCAACATAAATTAGAAAGATCTGAAAAACAAAAAAACGAAATTACAGCAATTGCACAACTCTTCCTAAAGGAAATAAAATTATATGCCACAATTAACAAAAACAAAGAACTAAACTCCAAGCAATTATATACGTTATATTACAATACTGATATATATGATCTATATATGATATATATACATATATATATGTATTTATATGTATATATTTATATAGATGTATATTTGTGTACTCAACTCTTCCAATTAGTCGTCCCACACAAAAATAACAACAACAACAACCAAACAAACCACGCCCACAGTCGTAGTGTTCCAACAAAACAAAAACAACCACATTTCAAAGACAACAAAAACAAAAACTTAAACAAATAATATTAATAAAAATAAGAATAAAAAACAACAAAAAACCTTAGCTGAAATTGGATTAGTTAAAATCTTGAACAGAAAAAGAAGTAAACAAAAAGTACTCGTAAATCGTAAAGGTATCGAAAAGAATCGTCAGAGAAGCTTACAAATTACTTACTTATATATATATATATATTTATATGTATATATATATATACATATACATCTGATTTATCTGATCTAAGTACCGTTTACGATCAAAATGCAAATGAAAAACAAAAAACAAAAAACGAACGAAGCAACACCCTTACTTTAAAGATTTCAACCAAAATGCCGGGTAATTAATCAATAACATGAATTAATTATTAATTATTATTTAAGCAAAATGAGCTAAAATACATTATTCGTAAACAACAACAAAGTAAAAACACTTAAAAAACTAAATGAGAAACGTAAGCAACGTAAATATGGGAAATCTGTAACTTTGGTGATCTTTTTAAATGTTATTAGTAAAAACAAAACAAAAAACACATAATTAAAACAAAACAAACAACAAAAATCAAATCAAGTTCTAAATGTGACTTAAAATACGACGTAAACAATTTTGCACAGTAATTCTAAAAACAAAAAACTTATGTAACGAGAGATCAGAAACAATTAATTTAATTCAATTGAACATTTTGAAAGATCTTTTTAAGATCACGATCACGATCAGATCAGCTGTCTAACAATTAGTTCTTAAGCGCTTCAATACAAAATAGTTTATATGTCTAACAATTAATGCAATAATTAAGTTAAATTTTATACAAAATGGAAAAAAAAACAAAACAAAACAAATCATACCTTAAACAACATTTCTTATTAGTTTGCAAGTTTTTGCGGTTTTACAAAATGTTTTTATTATTTTTTTTAAGTTTCGACAATTTTGACAATTTGATGGCAATCTACAGATATTCATATGTAGATCCAATATAATATATTCGATTGCATTAAAAACAACAACAAATAAAACAAGATACAAAATAAATAGACACCTATTTTTTGTTCAATAAAATATATATATATTTAACTAAAAAAACAATTGCGCTTTATTTGGATGAGACAACCAATTTGAATTTACAGTCACCTTGATACATTCCAAATTTGAATTCACCTCAAGTAAAATTTGACCTGGCAACAGTTTTTGCTTCGATAACAACCAAGCGCAGGAATCGATATGTACTCATTATTACGCTGGCCACTTCGATTGCTATCGCTGGGCAGAGGAAGAAGCGAGGAATTTGCCTTGAACTTGCCAAGATTTTCGGATTGCAAAATGTCGAAGAGTGCATTGATTATCCTGGCACCCGGTGCCGAGGAGATGGAGTTCACCATTGCCGCCGATGTGCTGCGACGTGCGGGCGTAAGTACAGGGAAAAAAGATTAACCTTTGCCGGCTATTTTTAGCATCAAATTCTGTTCCCCCAGATAACTGTAACTGTTGCGGGCCTGACTGGAAGCGAACCCGTTAAAGGTTCTCGCGATATTTACATTGTGCCTGATAAATCACTAAAGCAGGCAGTGGATGCGCAACCCTACGATGTTGTTGTCCTGCCCGGCGGATTGGGCGGCTCGAATGCCATGTGCGACTCCGCGGCAATTGGAGATTTGCTGCGTGCACAGGAATCGGCGGGCCGTTTAATTGCCGCGATTTGTGCGGCGCCAACAGCACTGGCAAAACATGGCATTGCCACCGGCAAATCATTGACTTCGTACCCGGCAATGAAGCCGCAACTAATCGATAAATATTGGTGAGTATTCTAGGGTTTACTGTAGTGTTGAATTTCAGATTTTAAACATGATTTATATCTTTTACAGCTATGTGGACGATAAGAATGTGGTGCAGGATGGCAATTTGATTACCAGTCGTGGACCCGGCACCGCATTCGAGTTCGCCTTGAAGATATCGGAGCAGTTAGTGGGCGTTGAGAAGGCCAAGGAAGTTGCCAAGGGATTGCTTTTGACCTTCAACGAATAATGCTCCTAAATCAGCAAATAGAAAAAAGTAGTGATAATAAAAAATAGTGCACAAAACCGATAAATGGAAAAAAGGAGTATCGATAAAGTACTGTTATCGATTATGCTGCCCTTCAAACAACCCCCACAAGTTGGAAAAAATGCAATTTGAAAACTAAGAATTGCCTGGCTTAAAGCATTTAACTTTGCTTATAGTTGTTCGGTTTTCAATTCGGGTCTTATGCAAATATAAAAGGTTACGCCAGTGTAGTATGACGTCACAATCTGCGCTCAGCGCACGTCAACCAACAGACTGGTAACCCTGTACACACTGTGGCCATGCATAGAATGGACCTGTTTCTCATTTCCGTGCATTATCTCTTGCTCTCTTGTGTTATCGGCGCCGCATAGAATTCATTTCACTTCACTTGCTCAATCGATAGACGATATTAGTTCCAAATCGTAAGTCAAACCGGTAGGACGTGTGCGCGCAACGTTCGAGCCGCCTTTGTCCGTTATATTCGCATTGCATTTTTCGGTAGAATTAAATTACGCTGCTCTTGGGTGTTTTTCAATGTATGTGTGTGTGTGCGCGTGTAATTTGCTCACGTGAATATTATAATTATTATTTGTCATTATTGTGCTATGGTATGTGTGTGTGTGAGAGTGCCTTTCTTGCGTGCGTATTTGTGTAAGTGTTGTCTGTGTAGACGCTGTCTATGTTGTTGTTGTTTCTTTTTGATACATTGCACAAGTGTAACGGTATCCACATACATAGCTAGAAGTGCATCAGGCAAAACAGCAGCAAAAAGACAACAACAACAGCGACTCTATTGTAAAGTGTGTGTAAACGAAGTGCAAACCCAAAGAGTAACACAGAAAATATAAATTGTGCAGCTCATTCAAACTGCACGCGTGTAAAAAGCGCAAAAGAGATACCAACAACAGCAGCAGCAGCAACAACAACAAAAGAGTAACTGCAACAATAACAAAATTGGAACGATCCGCTTGCTTAAATTGCCATAAATTATTTTATAATTCTTTTTCGCACACACATACACATTTACATGTATTGCACTTTGTTCGTTTGTAAACGTAAAAATTAACATAAGCATCTGAGTAAGAACAAGAAAAGCAAAGAAAAGGTTGCCAAAAAAAAAAATATAGTGGAAACACCAACAACAAGCAAGAACAACATTACATTAGCCTTCTCGACTCAGTCACTCCTTGTGCTCTCTCCCTCTCTCTTTCGCTGTAACTGCTGCTCTCTTCTGCTGCTGCTGCTCCTTATGACTCAGCGGCAGAGCTGCTCGCGTCGCAGCCCGTTTTGAGGGCAATGCATGGGAGCAAAAAAAAAAAATACAAGAAAAAAAAAGAAAAAACCACAACGTGCAAAATTCAAAGCTTCAACGAGTTTGATGCTGCAGACTGTGACAAATGCAAAAGTGTGAAGCAATCAAATAAGAAAAAGCATTAAAAAAGACAGAAAAACATCAGGCAAAAAAAGAAAACAATAAACTGTATTTGTTCTCCAAATGAATTTTTAGTTTCAATTGCTTAACAGCCGCCAACATTTGTTGCTCTGCTTGTGTTAAATAAACAACTATCTCATTTGTTTATTAACTTTTATTTACGCTCAAAGAGTAAAAGCAAATTTGTGTGCAAGTGTGTGTGTAAATATGTGTACGTGTGTGTGTGTTTAAGAATTGTGTCAGCCGCAGGTCCCTCTCTCTCTCCCGCTCCCTCTTCCTCTAGTAGCATTGCTGCCGGCAAAGGCCGGTTAAAGGCAAAAGCTGCGATGCTCTACAGATGCAGCAGCAGCACCTCTTCTTCTTGTTCTTCAAAAGCTCTCTGCGCTTAAAACAGTTTGTATTGCTGTGCTAATTGGGATCAGCTTAAATTATACTTTTTCTATTGTCTTGCTTGCTGTTGTATATTGTGCGCTCTTGAAAAATCGATAGTCAGGACTTAGTGCAAGAGTGTGAGGAGGAGGGGTGCAGCTACAGTGCTTGCTAGTTGGGTGACACACTCACGCACTCACACACATACAAACATATCTATCACATGTTCCGTTTTTTGATCATTCAATCAGCATACGCATTACTCACACATGCACACACACTGGCACATTTAACCTGCCTGCCAATGGCAGCCCTGACACTGACCACAACAACATGCACACACACACACAGCAGCAGCGTCTGCAGAGAGATGTGAATGTGAATGTGAGTGTTGTGTGTATGAGAGAGAGAGAGTGCAAGAGACTTCCGCTCTCAGCGTTTACCTTTGCTTGTGCCGGGGCCGCTCTGTTTACAATTTAGCATTTTTTTTTCTTGTTTTTGTATTTCTGATGTTCTTTCATTTTGCTTGTTCTTTTTATAAACAGTAAAGTTCAGTGGCTGCTAAAAATGCACGCAATCAACCCCCAAACACACACAGACACACTCGAGCAGGATTTAGCGTTGGACGTTTGGCAGCTGGCCTAATACATTACAGTGGTTGCTGCATTATTATCAATACCAGAAATTAGAATTTATCAAAAAAAGAAGAAAAAATGACTGCAAATAAGTAAATGTATTTTTGAGTATACTTTATTAAAAAAAAATAGTTTTTCCAGTCAATAGTTGAGGGTTTTAAGTTACTACTGTGCACATGCAGCGTTCGCTCCCTCTCTTTTCTCTCTCTATCTCTCGCTTGCTCGCACACTTTACAACTTGTAACATCATCAAATTGATTTGCTGCCCTGGACTAGAAAAAAACCATCAACTCAAGGGTTGCAGTTGTTGTTCTGTTTGTTGGCCCCGGAAAATGCACTCGAGCGTTGACTGTAGTTGTAGCTGTTTTACTGCTTCTGCTTCTGCTGCTTCTTCTTCATCGTCTTCTTTTTCTTTTTGCTGCTGCTGTCTGACAAGTTCTGCGTTTTTCCATGCACTTGGGCCAACAACTATGTTCTTTTTTTTTATATTATTTTGCCTTAACTCCTTCCATACACAGCTAAAAAGTTGCCCTCACTCTTTGGGTCTGGGTGTGTTTTATTTTTCCCTCGCCTGAACTCTCGTGTCTGAAGTTCAAGTGCCCGCTTTGCATGCGAATTGAGGGCGTGCCACGTAAAAAGGTGTTGGGAGATGTGCTTTTTTCTATTTTTTCTATTTGCCAGTCACGTCCGATTAGCCTAATTGAAGCCACACACATTTGTGGCTATTAAGTGGCCACAAAGTTTCACTCCAAATAGATATGACATACCCCCAACAAAAAAATAGAAGAAAAACCCACTAATTATTCAATGGGTGACTAAATGCTATTTTAAATGTTTGCTTCAAAGCGTTACACACTTGACGACTTGATTGTAATACCCTAAGCATAAATGGAATACTCTTATCAATTTCAGATGTTTTTCACCATCATCTTCGTCATCAGGTCGCATGTCAATCTATTATCTAATGTGTGGCATCTGCGATAAGCGCGGGGAACACAAGACAAACGCAATCAACGCAACTTCAGTTTACCCAGAAATATTATTAATAAGTCTGTTTCAATTTTTAAAATGTTCAACTTCCAACTAATTAAAGTTTTGCTCAGGCAACGCCTACAAAAAAATATACAAAAAAAAAAAACACTAGAAGTAGAAGTGGAGGCCTCTCTGTGAAAGGAAAGCCCCAATTAGACCGCCAACTGACGCTCGTAAACATGAAAATTAAGTGTTCTCAAACTGGGCTCCCATTTTAACAATTAGCGGCTAGACAGTTGAAAAGATGAAAGACGAACTGATGATTACTTCTTGCATGCTGACTTATGGTCCCTTTTTTTTGGGCAAAAGAGTAGCCCGTCTCTAAAGGAATAAACAGAGATCTGAGTAGGTCGAGAAACAAGAAGAAGAACGTCAAAGATTGGTATGCAAGAGACGCAAGTTGCAATTTATGAATTATGACTTAAGGCTGTATGGGTAAAAGGAGTAGTAGTTAAAGGAATAATCAGAAATCAGCTGAATATATTTATGTTTATGCTTATGCATCTTAAGCAAGGCAGTTGCAACTTGGGCAGAATGAGAGAATGCGGTTTGTAAAAGGAAGAATCTGCAATTGGAGTGCAGCAAGATGGTTAGAATCTTCTTGCGTTGAATGCTAAAGCTGCAAATTATGCATTTTTTATTAGGGTAAAAAAAGTGGGAAGTTTATGAAAGGAATAATTAGAAATCAGAGTGCTTATTGTGCAAGAGAGAAAAGTTGTAAATTATGAGTAATAAATCTCACACCTTCCCCAAGGAACAAGTTTTAATAAATGTATCTCGAAAAGAGAGAGAAATTATTTGAAGACTGAAGACTGAACTGAAAACAATAATAATATTCCAAGATTACTGCACTCCCAACTCGAATGAGTGAATAGGGATGAGAAATGTATTCGAAGCCTTTTTAATTTGGAATAAAACGAGCGAGTAAAGCTGCTAAATCAACTCGAAGGTCAATTAAATTACAAGGTAGTAGAACCATTTTGAACAGCAATCAATATTATCATTAAAAACCAGTTCAAATATTCTCAAACTTCTCAAGAGAGCAAAAAAAAAAAACCGTAGCTCCACTGAGGTATCAATTTAAACGTGCAAATTATCGAAGCATTTAATGCTTACACACACACACACACATGCAAACATAATTATTTGTTATTAATATTTAACTAGATTATGAGTCAGTTTTAAAATTTGACATTCAATTCGATTGGAATGTGCAAAATGAGTTGGGAGCAACGATTTAATTGAACTCGTTTTCAAGTGATATGCAAATTGCTGGCTAATTGAATGGATCTCCACCCGGCTGTCTGATAACTAATAGCGTGCCCCATTGCCCCAAGGCATGACATAAGCAGCATGGCCGAGTCCATAATAGTTGCGTACTAAAGCAATGATCTAATGTGGAGTCGTTTACACAATCAATGCATTTTCAAAAATGATTTCATTTCGCTTTTTATAAAGCGTAACTAAAGCCGTTTATTAATGCTTGTCAGCTTGTCAGCTTTTGGCGGGACAATTACTACAAATTATTGTTCCCATGATTGGGGCTTGCCTAGCCCCCCCCTTACAATATCGCTTCATATTCCTGTGTTTAGATTGTTCTGTGTTCGTTCTAAGCGATGACGTTGTCAAACTTGTTTGCTCGTTTTTTCTGCGCTTTTTATCGGCGTTTATTGTTTTGTGACGGTTTGTTGTTGTTTTTTAATTTATATTGTTTTTGGTTAACCCCTTATTGCTGTTATTGTCCGTTTCAACTGTCGCTTAATTGACTTTGTCTCGCATTATTCTCTCTCTCTCTCTCCCTCTCTCTTTTGCTCTGGGAACCACAGGTTTGAGTTCTTTCTCCCTGTGCATTTAACATTTTGGTGTCCATTCATTGTCCATTGTGTTCTACGAGGAATTCTCTGAAAATAGACGCTAATCCACTTCACTGCTCCTCTTCGGGGTTTCGCTTACTTTAAATAGTTTTGCGGTCTTTGCTACAAGTGCTTTTTTATGGGCTCTCCACGAGCAGCGGGCAACGTTTAATCGAGATATGAATTATGTGGCATTGCTGCAAGTTGAGTGTGTGTGTGAAGAAACCGCCAATTCCGTCGCTGTATTTGATAAGCAAGGGCTTGAGGAATGCTAAGGCAATGAAATTGTAGTTGATTTGTATTATTGCATATTTATAGTCGGAGCACATTAAAAATAGTTGAAGGGGGTTAACGAAGTGGTTCAGCAGTGCGTAAAAGGAGCAGAAAACAGCTCCGATCTCTTAGACTATGGATATTCAAAAGTCGGTTCGATATAGCCATGTGCGTCCTTTTAAACAAGCAGACTTTGGAATCTGAGTTCTCTTAAGTCACACGCACATTATGTTTATCGATAACTGCCTTCGTTTTTCCAAATACCGATAAGATTCGATTGATCTTTTTAATCGTCTGTGTAAACATGGGGAGAACATTAATAAATATTACGCATGTTGCACAGTAAAGATAGATAAAGATTCAAGGTGGCTTTTAGTCCAACTCTCTTAACCAGAGCATTCCCACTTTTCTTTTATTTATTATATAGTTGTTTTCGGGAAGTGATGTTAGTTTAACAATTCACTCGGTATACAAATAAATCTTAAGGATTGTGTCTGTATATTCTAAGTGTTTGCATTGAGTAATATAAATATTTACCCAAATAAATTTAGAATTTCAAAAGCATGGCGATGAAATCAGACAGGGTCTGAATAAATCGAAGCTGGCATCTTCATTCTGTTCCAAGCTATAAAAATAGCAGCTATTTTTTGTTATGTATTTAAATTTATTTATTTTCCACAACTACACTCGATGCTGAATTTCTTTGCAAATTCGCAAATGTGTTGAAGCAAATTTCCAGCATATTTTCCAGCGAATTTATTTTTAGCGAACAATTTGAGCAGAGTTTTGCTGTTTGCTGTTTGCATTGCAGCTCTCCTAGTTTTCGTTGCAGTTTCCCTACCGAGTCTGGCACTTAATCTTTTAATTATATAGTTTGACTGTCGGCACTAATATTGGAGATCTCTGTGCTCGTCTATCACTTGTCGTCTGTCGTCTGTCGTCTGTCGACAGTTTCGTCATCAACGCAGCTGGAGGCAAGCAAACAAAACAAATCGGAGAATCTCGTCTCCGTCTACGTTTTCGTTTTCATTTTATGGGCTATATTTTAGAATCTATTTGTGCTCTGCTAATTTGTAATTAAAATGCCCATTCGGATGTTCTTAATTAAATCAACAATAAATTGTACATTTAGTGCTTCTGTCCTTATATATATTTATGTATATATTATGTTAACTTTAAACGTAAATCAACGTCGAAGGCAACCTTCGCTGGATTTCCAGCAGCGATTAGATCACAGTTTTTCGTACTTCTCCCTCGTTCGCTCTCCCTCTCCCTCTCCCTCGTTCGTTCTCCCTCTCCCTCGTTCGCTCCCCCTCTCTCTCTCTCTGTCAGGCAATCTCTCTCCTTCTCTTATGTTTTTTTTGATGTTCTCGTCAGGTACAAAAGTTAAGGCCGAACAGTTTCCATAATTTTATTCTTGAATTTCTAACTGTACACTTATCAGTCAACAATTAAATTCATGACTCGCTTATCTCTTGATAAGCACAACAAAACAAAACACAAAATTGTATCTTCTTCTTCCTATTATTACTATTATTTTGCTTTTTCAACGATAAGTCTGACAGTGACGCCGACAGCGACGCAGGCCTTCGTCACAGTTTGATGGGCACTGTGCAGAAGTTTGATAATCACTTAAGAGCAAGTGTCAGGCTGTGATGTATTGTTGCTTCTATTGGCTAATCACTGCTTTTGTACGTTTCTAATCTTAAGCTTGCCACTCACGTCTGTTTAGTTTCACCTTCTCCTCTTCCTCCTCTTTCAGTTGCCCTCTTTAAGTGCCTGTACAGTTAGAATTTATTGTGTGTGACAGCCCAAAAGCGTTCACATTGATAAAGAAAAATGGTGTAAGGCGAATGGGCAAAAACAAAAAACCCGTCATGACAATTCCCATAAAGACACACAGACATACTCGCATTCGTTTACAGTTTGAATGCCAAAAGACATTCAATAATAATACAATTTAGCAGCGATAATTGGCCATCGAGCAGCAAATAGCTGAGAAAGAAGAGAGAGAGAGGAAAATGGGAATAGGTAGCTCCAACTTTGCTTGCCGTTAGCTAATAAAACCATTTTTTTGTTGTTCCTGTTCGCTTGCTACTTTTTAGCTTATTTGGCCAAAGTCGCGACTGCTGTCTGCCCATTTTTTTTTTGTTGGTCTCTTCATTGCACGCTGCTTCGCATTGTCTGCTGCAGCGCTGCTAACGACTGTCTGTCTGACTGTCTGCCTATTTCCGGTATTGCATTGCGCTTGCGCAAATGCTCTCTCAATTTCTGCAGCGCTCTTTCTCTCTCTCTGTAAAATAAACCGGTCTCATTATGCACTGTTTCTCTCTCGTTCGCACGCTTGCTCTCTCATTGCTGTCTTGACTGTGTTGACATTTTGCTGCAGTCCCAGTCACAGACACTAACACAAGCACTCGCACACGTGCACCGTTTTTCTTCTTTTTTTTTTTATCAGCAAAACGTAGTTTCCGTTGTTCGTTCGAATTTCATTGATTGTAAATTGAGCAACCATTTTTCGACATCGAATGTGACTGCTGCTGTTGATTTTAGTTTACGTGCTTTTATCCATGGCACAGTCATTCTTCAACTGTGCTCACAAATTATCGCAAAACGTCGTTTTCCGCTTTTTGTTTTGTTTTATTATTTTAAATTGTGTGGGTTGCTGTTGTTCTGGTTGTTGTTGTTGAGTGGCATTGACCTACTGGTAAACAAGAGCGCTTGATAACACAAGTGTCGTTGTCGTCGTCGTTGCAGTGCACTTTACATATATGCAAAGTCAATCAGAGGCAGCAGCTGTTATTTACAGCACAGCCTAAAAGTATGCTACGCCAACAAAAATAAAACGAGCATCTCAAACCGTAGACAGCAGAACTTTACATTTTAGAAATATAGCAGAAACTAACAAAAAGAAAAAAAGAAGCTAATTGTATATTTTTCCTTTTCTTCTTTTTTTTACAGCCAAGTATCAAATGAAGAACAACACTAATTTTAGCTAAATTTTAGTCAAATTTATACTAGTGCCTAAGTAAAAAGTAGAAAAAAACAAACACAAAACAAAGCTCGACACACACTGAGAGCGACAGAGACAGCAACAGCAGCAGCCAACTCTTTTGCACACACACACTTACACACACAACACACACACGTAGTGTGGGCAAAACGCAAAAACGGCTTCCCCTCGAAGTTACGTCCGTTCTCGCTCCACGCCGCAATCGCCACATTCGCCGCAATTGTTGGCGACGGTCGGAGTTGGAGTCGGAGTTGGAGTGGGCGTACGGGGGCAGCTGAACGCATCAAACGGTTACGGAAGATCAGCATCGGGCTCGGGATCTGGATCGGCATCGGCATCGGCTTCGTGCCCCTTGTTGCAGCGACGGCATCATCAATCGGAGCAGCAATTGTGCAAACGGAGGCGCATCTATGCATCAACGGGGAGTGCTGCAAACATCATGATGGATCGCGAATCCCTTAGCGAATGGGCTAAGGACAAGCCGCTCAGCATACTCCAGCTGGATCCGGCAGATCGGGCAGTTTTACGCATAGCAGGTGAGCTTTATGATATGATATGATCTATAATATATATGATATGATCTAAACGATGCCAAATGTTAGCTTATTTATGGGAAGTAATTCCAATTTGATCTCATGGCTGAAAAGCCTATAAAAATGAATTTAAATATTTTTCCAAGCATTAAATTTCCAACAAAGCTTTGCAGTCTTCTCAACAATTCCAATAATACCTTAAAATTGTATCAATAAAAAGCCATTTTGTAGTTTATCATTTAAAATAACATTTTGTGGGTGTTCCCCACACACTGACAAAAAGTTGCATGTGCCAATTCTTTTGCCAAATATTTAACAATGCTCGTAAACGTAGAAGAACAAAGCTTAACAGCTCGTTTCCCACACTGGTTCAATGCACCTATTTGTCGGCCAGTGCTTGTCAAACTGTCTAGCGCTGCTGCAGTTTCAGCTCAACTCCATCCATTACGCGACGACATTTTTCCAATACACATTGTGCACCGCTCTCTCTCTCGCTCTGCACACACCCCTCTCTTCCTCTACTATTATGCCGCTCCCAATCCGCTGTGTGTGTATGTGTGTGTGTGTGTGTGGAAGCTCTTGCATATTATGCGCTAATTCCACGCCTAACGGTTCAGCCTCCGCCTGTCGCTTTTATTCTATTTCTGTGCCGCCAACGGAGTTGCTTACGCAGCCCACAGCAGTTGAGAGATTGTAACACACTCCCCCTTCCCATCCACATCCCCTCTTCCTCTTCCTCTTCGTAACGTTTTGTATCTCGCCAAGTTTTTTTTTGCACATAAAAATGGAAATTTATGTCGCTGCTGTTGCTGCTGCTTTTGTTGAGTGCATTGTTCGGGTTAACACACAAATATTATTGGCAGCTAGCTGTAGCTCTATTTTTTTTTGCCTATTGAGTCTATTGAATGCTTGACAAAAGCTTCTCCAGCTGCAGACATGATGCTATTTGTGCCCACTTCCACTCCCACTCCCACTTCCATGTGGAATGTATTAAAATGTATTGGAATGCTTGACTGATTGCTGGAAGCTCACTCTCTCCCTCTCTCTCTCTATCTGCTCCCTCTTTCTCTTTCTCTCTGGAATGCTTTAAAATTAATTGGAATTATTGGAATTGCTTGCATTTGTTTCACAATTTAAAATAGCGTCTATTTTGAGGTATTCGATTCGATTTTAGAGAAACAAATTTTGGAAATGGGCTTAAACTTTGTACACTTATAACTTTGTCAAAACTCAAGCGAGTCCATTTCAATCATGATTTGACTTTTAGATTAAATCTATATTTAAATACCATTGAAATCTGAACCAATCTTTTGTGGCTATTTTAATTATTAAAAGTTATTTTTAAAATCGTTTGAATCATTGAATAAAAGCAAATTTGATGTGGGAAGACTGTGCTTGAATATGAGTAATTCGAGCTGATTTTAAGCTGCTTGGAGCTTGGCGACAATTCAAGATCAATTATCTTGGCTAATCCAATTGGTTGACCTTGAAGCGATTCAGTTGTGAGATTGCAACAAAAACACTTTTCACTTTCCATAACGCCCACAAAAATTTATAAATGTCTACTATTGAGCCACGCCCACAACGGTAATTGTACTCAATTCCAAATGCGAAAAAAGTATATGGAAACTTGAGACGCGACTTGAGACAAGATCTGCAAACGGAAAACGAAAACCAGCTGCTGAAAAATGTTGATTGAGGCTGACAGCTGATGCAATTGTGTGTGTGTGTGTGTCTGTGTGTTGCACAGTTTGGGGAGGGGAAAGGTGGGGCAGACAGACTGACTGAGAGACACCCACGACTGGTTAACGGGGCAGTTGTTGTGCGTAGGTTCGACTTCGACCCGATTCGCATGCGAAAAACAGAAAAGCTGTACAAAAAATGGATTCATAAAACTTTGTTACGTGTTCGGACAACTTTGAATGTTGCAAAGTTTTGCATTTGATTTCGAGTTTTAATTAGCTCTAAGCTCGTTTACCCACACGCACACACACACACACACACACACACACACACACACACACACACACACACACACACACACACACACACACACACACACACACACCACTCACACCAGTTTAAGCTTGTTCATGTAACGGAAAAACTTGGCCACCTTTGAACAACAAACAGCAGAAATATCAGTTTTGACTAGTTTTTTTTTGTTGGTCGTAACTCTGAGTCAACAACAACGATTCGAAAACTCTGCTAAACACACACACTCACGCACACACACGTAATTTTGCATAGCTAATGAAGTTGGAAATACGCCCTCACATTCAGATTTCTGACTCAGGCCCTCCATCCCCAAAACTCCCCCCACACCTTCATCAGCCCAACTAAATTCGAGTTTCATTTCAATCATTCGCTTTTTTTTTGCTGCTAATAATTTGTTTAAACATCATTTTTTAAAAACGCTTTAATTTATGCCTATTTTTAATACAGTTTACTCAGTCTTGCTAAATAGCTATTTGCCATAAACAGTTCTGGGGCTATTATGATTTCGTTGCAAGGCTTGTAACGTATTACAATATATATAAATTATATATAATTTTATATATTTTACTATATATTATATATATATTAGTACTACTATATGCAGAAGTGTCCGTTTGTCCCTCAGTTTAAGAGCTAACTTGATGAATCTTGGCTAACTTGATAAATCTACGTCTGTTGGCCACTGTTAGTATATATGTCTGAGTTGCTTGGATCGGTCCACTATATCATATAGCTGCTATAGCATATTTCGTTTACCAAGTTGCCTTAACTAAACTCATCAAGTATGCGTTTCAAAATGTACCCAGCATTTGGATAAAACATCAACAAGATCAGACTACTTTATCGTATAGCTGAGATTGGAACAATCCTTCGTTTTTTTAGATTTAAAGTGAAATTTAGATGCTGGCATTTAGCTTCCAGTCCGCAAGGGTATCTAATCTTCGGCGAGTCTAAAGTAGACGTTCTTTCTTGTTTTTTATAGAGTTTAGCTGGGTTAAATGAAGAGTATTTTTTAAGCTATTGCTGTCTCTTTCTGTTGTTTATCTTTTGGCTACGCCTGCGCAACGATTTCCGATTTTGGTTGCTTTTTGTTAGATGCCGGCTCAAATCTGTATCTGTATCTTTGGCTTTCTTTGGATATCTTGGGGAATCTGTCGACAAATGCGTGGGTTGCCATTCCTAACACCTTTTTTGTGTATGAAACGAATCGCTTTAAATGCTCCAGCCTTGGTTAACTACCTAATTAAATAGCAAATCTACTAAATCTCTCGAAATAAGTGTATTTAAACGTCAATAAACAGAATTTGCTAATATTTTAAATAACTCTTCGTTACGTATTCGATAGATCAGTGATCAAATTGACCATTTATGGGGCTGTTCCCACCAGATTGTTGATGCCAAACATAAGCTTTTATTTTTAGCCGATGTGCATCACCGTTATCGATATTGGCTGCCTATCGATTGTTGAGTGACAAACCAATCCCCTGGGGCTTTTAGCATATTTCATTAATAAATTTTCATGACTAGCCTCGGCGAGCGTTTGATGCTGAATTCAATTAAATATGCAGCTCACAAGCGACTCACAACGTGTGCACTGTTTTAATGGCTAATTGGCTTGGCTTGGCAACAGGCCACCACAGGCCGGAAGTACAGTGGAGCCCCAATGCCGTTGCTAAAGCTGTGAATTTTATTGGTTCTCGCTTGCAATTTGTGTGTAATTTTTTTTTTTTTGTGGTATGTGTTGTTGTTTGCTGTTGCTTGTAATTTACATTTTTGAGGGTCTTTTTTTCTGTCGTGAATTCTTGTATTTTTTGCTGCTCTGTTTTCGTTTTTATCGTTTTTTGTTGCTGCTGTTGGTTTTTTTCGGCATTGCGCTTTTGTTTTGTATCTTATAGATACGATACGCCTACGCGCGTACATAACACGATGTTGTTAATTGAAAACTGATAACTGTGTCTGCCCACCCTTCTTCACCTTGCCTTAGGCTCACTCCAAAAAAAAACAAAAAAAAACGGAGTCTGTTCTTGCACTTGGATTCCGCTTCTGCTTCTGCTTCTGTTTCTGCTTGCTGGAGCAGAGAGAGGTGTGGGGAGGGGCAGAGAGAGAGAGAGAGAGAAGAGCTTCTCTTCTCTACTCGATTCAATGCTATTTTTGTTGACTGCTGATTTTTAGTTGCTGTTTTATATGTTTTTGTTGTGTTTGATTCTGTTTTTTTTATGTTTTGTTTTTTGTGGTTTTTTAATTGTCATTATGTATGCGTGTCGTTTCGACCATATCGATAGGGAGTGTTGTCAAATCTAGACACTATTTGCGTGTGTGCGTGTGTGTGTTGATATCTCTAATTAGTTTTCAATTCAATTTGCATTTTTTTTGTTGTTGCTTATCTGCGCTCTCCGTTTCAAATTATGACAATTTTAAGTGCTTGTGTGAATTTAATTTGAATTTAACGACTTAGTTGGACGTACCAAAAAGAAAATAAGTAGAGAAATACCACCATAAATCTATAACATTAATGATGCTCCCTTGTTGACTAGCCTAATGTGCATTGCTTTCATATTCAGTCAGCCAGTCAGTTGGCCAAGTCAAGCTGCTGAGTTATAATCGGATTTCTCTCAACTGAAGGTCAACTATTTCTGTTTTCTACTTACAGTTTGAATCGTTTTCAATATTTACCATATTCAGAGATATCTTTCATATCTCTCTTGCTGTCTGCGCTTCTTTTTATCTGTTCTAGCCCCAAGGCTGCATAAGAAAAACTCAACCATATGGGAAGAGCTCCCAGCATTTTGTGACTCATTAAGATAAGCAATTTTGTGTGTCAATTTGTCAACTCCAAAAACCAAAAACAGAAAACACAACACACAAAACAGTTTTTGACTGTTGGCTATGTGTCAATGGGGGTATGCCAAAAATATATATATATAGATATATATATGTGTGTGTGTGTGTGTCTGTGTGTTGATCAAAAGCCAGTTGCCGCCTTCAATTCAAGATAATACAAGATTTGCTCCGGGCGGGACAGAGAGTACTGGCCTAGCTGATGATCTGTAATTGAAACTAGAAATGCTAAAAAATATATTAAATATATGTTAATTTAGATAATAATAATCATAAAATAGTCGCTAGTCACTCAATAAAAGTGGAATACACAATTTAGTTACTTTTAATCAATGTTTATTACGAAGAGTATCAAATACAACTGAGTTTCTCTTCATTATTTTCAGTTGACGATTTCCGTTTCCGTATTGATTCCTTATCAGTGAATGTCGAATTTTAGTTCTGAAAATGCCATTGCTTGATTTACTTGGTATATTTTTAGCATTTATTTGAGCCAGTATGTTTTGCAAATGCGATTCTTAGGAAATTTTTGTTCGATTCCACGAAAAACTAGACAGCTTTAATTAATTTAAATTGAACTTTTGATTGCAACGCATTATTAAAAGATATTGATAGAGTTCATGGTTAGGGGACGTGTTCAACTGAATTTAACATATATAAATTGTCGTGAATTAATGTTTGGTTTTAGGAAAATATTCTTTTTGACTGAAACATTTTTGTGTATTCAACTAAAGTACTTTAATGAGGATATGCGAGTTTTATGGTCATAAGAGACACACTCTCAAAACTAGAGAAAAACCCTTCCTTTGCATATTCCCACACTCAAATGGCCTTTTGTTTTGGTTTTACAGGGTATAAGTACCGAAATTAATACAAATATGTATACAAAGCATTAAAAACAATCAAACAAATTTCATTTGCATTGCAAGGCAAACAAAAAAAAAACCACAATATACAAATACATAAATATTTAATTACGCTACTAATTGCCAGTGACGCCGACAATAATCATACACTTTACCCCACGAGGTCAAGAGACTATAAGCTTCATAACTCCCCCCTCCCCAACCCCACAACTCCCACACACTCCAAATGCTTTATATCAGAAATTGTGCAATGCGTTTTTTTTTTGAGGTTGTCAAGTGTCACAATAAAAATATCCACAACAATAATACAAATAATTCCACATAGCACAAGTGTTTTTTTGGTTTTCCAGTTTTTTTTGTTATTTATTCATTTATTTATTTTGTGCTAGTCTCGCCCACAACTTCAAATGAGAGAATTGCAATGAGATCAGCGCTTGCGATTCACTCGCTGACCAACAATTCCTAAATTGTTAAAAAAAAAAACTGCAATAACAACAACCAATAAGCGATTATAATATCATTTTTCGTATTTTATTTTTTGGTTATTGTGTTATTTATGGACTGTTATACATATCACAGCTGTCCTCCATTTATTCAGTCTGTGCGGTGTGTGTGGTGTGTGTGGGAGGTTGTTCATGTTCGTGTTGTCCATGTCCATGACGTCACTGCTGAAACTGGCTTGCAAAACAAGTTGGCCTTTTCGACAACAACAACAAAGCCAACAACAATCGCGCAAATCATTTAAATGACATTACACGCAAATAAAAAAAACGCCAACAAGTGCGATTGTCATGTAATTACAACGGTAGTTGGTGTGGAGCGACTATGTGACACCCTAGAAATTAAGGACAAGCTGAAGAGCTTAAATAGAAATCGGAGATTGAAGTTTTGCAGAAGGGCAAAATTGAGCTTGTGGCGAAGGATTGACAGAAGAACGATTATGGACTACTTTAGAAGTGAGCGTTAGCTGTGAATATGAGAAGTTCCTTTACAGAAAGGAACTGGCAAGGAAAATGCCAAAAGCCTCTGAATCATGGGTAACCATGAACAAATGTATGTTGCAAACGCCCCAGGATTTTTTAAGGATTGAAAAATAGTGGAGTAGTGTTCAAGATCCTTTGAAAACACAGAAAGCTTGACGGAATCACGAAACAGTTTCCCTATAAATTACAATAGAGTTGCCCTAATTCCTTTAGCTTTAATCTCTTTAATCTTTACCTGCTCTCTATAATTATACTATATTTATACTTCTTTTGTGGGTCTAATCTATAATCATCAATTCTTGTTGCATGATCTACATATTAATATCCCCAGAGATTTCATCTTTTCATTATGTACTCTTCAAAATTTGAATTACGCTGTTATTTTTAATTTTCTACCAATTAATTTCTAAAATTTGAACCTTTTAATGTTTGTGGAGTGCATTGAATAAATAAATAAGATAAAAACAACCAACTTTGAATTGCTAATGTGGAAGCCGTACAAGACGTGCCTGGTCCCAAAAAACTTTAGCATTTAATCAATCAAAGTCTTTAATTAATGAACTCACGCTCAAAATACGCTCACGTCGCCAATACTCAACCACGTAATTTTTACCGAATGTAATACACCCCATTTTGTTCCTACGTAAAATAGACTCGGTTCAAAAAAAAGAAAACAAAAAAAAAGATAGAAAAAAATACGTCGCGACGCTGACGCCTACAACACGAAACCTGTCCAAAGTCTGGGTGTATGACGTGTGTGTGTGTGTGTTGAGTGTGTGTGTGACTCTACTGGTAGCTAATACTCCGATAGGGGTCTACTTGCTAGGGGTCGCGGTCGGGGTCGTGGTTGGGGTTGGGTCTTCATGTTCGGGGTCTGCCACTGGGTCATTTCGCGTTGTGTGTGTGTTTGGGGTCTTCAAAGTGAAACAAATCGCTCTGTTTGTGTTTTACATGAAAACTTCTTTGTTTTATGTTTATCTGTCTTTCTACCTGTCTCTTTCTACACCTTTGTTTGCAAAACAAAAGAATGTGTAACTCTTTTGACAACATTCATTGCACTCAGACTTGGATTCACTGCCACATTTTGACATATTTTCGCGTATTTTTCGGCATTGTTTCGGGATATTTGAGTGCATATTGAACAATCAGCTTAACAATAACAATAATATATATGTAACTACAATAATGTCTTCATCTTCAGTTTTAAGCGTATGACTAATAAGCGAATAACTGAGCTGAGTGTCTGTCTGAGTGACTGACTGACTGAGTAGCTGATAAATAATCATTCTGTATAATTTGCCAGCCGGCATTTTTTTTTTTTTTTGTTTTGTGTACGGAAAACAGTGTCTGGGTTTTGTGACTTGGGTCGGGTCTGGTTGAGAGTCTTTGGCTGGTTTTGTCATGAGACGGATGTGGCTCGTCGACAGGCGGCATTCTTGAGTTGGCCTGGGCGTCAGCGTGGGCAGCTTGTAATAGACGGCAATCAAAGCTTGGCTGCTTGCTGCTTAGCTGTTTTAGCTTTATTAATCGCATATTGCCCAACAGCGTTGAGTGGCAAAATGTGCAACTAAAACACTCATGAGTGTTATTCATTCCATCAGTTGAGTTTTAGGTATTAACAATTAAAGAAAGGTTTTTATTATTCTTGTGTGATGCACTCAACTTGCTCTTAGTCATAAAAACTCATTAGTCATGTGAGTTGAATATCAATTGATTATTCCTGAGTGCTACAACATCTGCAACAATTGAGAACAGCGAATACTCGCAATTAATGGACACTCTAAACACTCATGAGTGTTGTTCACGATTGATTTATATTAGAGAATTGAGAATAGCTTTTAAACTTATAGGCATTGACAACTAAGAAATACTATTCATGTTCATCAAGGATTTATTCACTTACATTTATTCATAAACACTCACTAATCGCTTGAGTTATATATTTAAAGATTATAGCATTTCTTGACATTTCATGTTGTACAACTTCTCGTCGGGCATTGAGAACAGCCAACACTCATGAGTGCAAGTCATGAATAATGGCCACTCGTGAGTGGCACTCGCTTTTATTCAGTACACAACAAAGCGTAAATAATTTATCAAGCGTTCATCCTTGCCGCTGACCTTGAATGGCATACAAAAACACAAGTTGTGTCTTTGTTTTTTAATCCGCAGCTCAGGCAAAAAAATAAAACTTTGAATAAAATTGCCAGGCGGCGATTTTGACACCCCCGCGAAACTGCCGCTGGAATTTGCCTTGGTTTATATTGGCGTCTCCCCCCTCTTGGCGTGCCTGAAGGCAATAAGCAATCAGCTGGCAATTAAACGTGGCCAATTGGAAATCAGCTTTAACGATTTGCATCTTGCCGAGCAATTACTAATTACTAATTACAATTATTGAAATTTTGCGTAAGCGCGCCAAAGCTCGTTTTTTAACACCTACACATAAAAACACACACAGACACACGCACTCACGCATACACAGACAGACGCCCAAGAGTGCAGCTCGCAATCTGAAAATCGCACTTGTATCGATTGAGGCCGGTCACTTGAGAATGAGAAGAAGAGCGTGAGAGAGAGAGAACGGGCAAGAATCACTCGAGTGCAAAGGCATGCAAATGAATGAAAGGCAGGGCTTAAGACAATCACACGACAATCTCACGCACACACACACACACGATACACACGATACACAGCCACACACACATACGCGCTTAAGCTTCGGGCAATAAGCCTACTCATTTCGCATTCGTATTTGGCGTTGGCTTAGTCACGAGTCCCAAGGCTCTGACGACCCGACTAACTCACTGAACAATTCGGCAATATTTGGCAAGTGCCAAAAAAAAAAAAAAATAATTACAGCCATGCATTTCCGTTAATTAGAACATGCCTGTGTGTTTGTGTGAGTGTGTGTGAAACTCATCCCAACTTTCCATTTTGATTGTTGCTATTGCACTCACACGCACATTAAGCATACTTGCATTTAGCAACGGCAACGGCAGCAGCGGCGCTGGGCAAAGTGCTTTACGCACACGCCAAGTGCGCTCAGCTGTTTTCTGTCCTCTCGCGCTCTCTCTCTCTCTCTCGCTCTCTGCGTTCGTTTGCTCTTTTTTTTTTTTTGTTTGGCTGCTCTGTTGATGACTTGTTAATCTTTGCATTTCTACATTTTTATGGATTCGTTTACTATTTTTAGTTGTTGTTTTTGTTGCTGTTCGCTTTTTAGCTGCTTATGTTTATAAACGCAAAATGAGAACGCCAAATAGTTCTTTCAACCGCATTATAATTGGTTTTTGGTCAGTGTGCTTGCCATACACCCAAAACAAAAATTTAGTAGTGCTCCAGTGTTTACCATTTTGCCGAACTTAATTTCCAGTCTATTTTCGTGCACTTGCCATAAGGAGGTAAGGAGAGTGCGTGTGTGTTAGAAGAGCGCGACCTGGAAGCTGAAACTGCCACTAGTCGCAGCTGTCAAAAGTTGTGCTCTGCGCATCATTTTTTTCTTCTTCGTCTGTTTCTTTTGACATCAGCTATTAGCTCGGGCAGCGTTCGAGCCAAATTAGGGCTTTTTGTTTATTAACGGCCATGACCATTAGCGGTTTATTTTCTCTTCTTTTTTTTTCTTCTACATTTCTTACGTATTTATATACATTTTTTTTTGCAAGCCCACATGCTTCAGCGCAGATTTGAACTATAAGCGGCTTCCTCTCGCGCCCGCAGTTGCCGCAATTAAAGACCCGCAGCAGCAGCAGCAGCAGCAGCAGAAAAAAATACGTCTCTTGACCAAATACATATGTGGCATATTTTTTTTTTTAGCTTGAGTGAGTTGCTTTGGATCGGTCATTCATACATGTGTAGCTCACGTTTACACTCGCATTCGCCTTCTCTCGCTCTCACTCTCTCTCACGCACTCAAAAAAAAAAGTTAAGCTCCGGCTCTCCCACGATCATGCTCAGCCCACATACACACGCGCGCAACTCTGAGAGAGTGAGTGTGAGAGACAGAGAGAGAGAGAGAGCGCGTGAGTGCTACACCTGCCTTGTCGCCAGTTTACGCATACAAGCAGACTCACATACACACACACACACACATGCAAGTTTGCCTGCCTGCACTGAGCACCCCATTCAAAATCGTTGCTTGTGCTCTGGCCGTGTTCTCAGTCCAATTTGAACAACGATACCGAGCGGTTGGCGTTCTCTCTGCAAGCAAAATTTGTTATTTCGTTTTTGAGTGCTTAAAAACACAGTAAACCAGAAACAAAAACAACAACACTTTTGTAAATTTCTGCTGCCAGCGCTCAGTCGTTTTTCTAACTTGGCCCTAAGCAGCAGCAGCAGCAGCAGCAACAAGAACGCGGCTAACAAAATTAAATAATTGTCGTGTGTGAGTGAAAAAAAATTGTGCAAAAATTTCTGCACAGCCAATGAAGAAATTAAAAAGCGTAATAATTCTGACAAGCGCTTATATAAAATAAATAGTGTGTTTATCTATAGTGCGTTAATAACCAAAAAAAAAAAAAACTATAAAAACTATAATTTATTGACTCAAGTTTATTGATTAAATTGAAACCATAGAATTTCCTTTTGCCTGTTGCTTATCAGTCAAAAAGCCAAAAAGGGACTGCACATTTTTGAGTGCTTCTCTTCTCTTTCACTCTTCCTCACTCCCCCGTGGGGAATACTTGTTGCAGCTGTATTTGTTCCGCTTGCGCCTGTGTTTGTTTGTCTATGTGTGTGTGTGTGTGTGCATTTTTCAAATATTTGCCAAACTCAAGAAACTTCTTTGCCTTTGCTTTGTTGTTTTTTTGTTGTTATTTTTGCCATTTATGTTGTTTGCCTGGCTTTTCATTCAATAACCAGTTTTTGGTTTTTTTTTTACGTGTGTGTGCGCTCTTTTTTTGTATTTCTTTAATTTTCTTTATTTTATTTTATTTTTTTGGGCGCTGCTTTTGAGCTGCCTTCGTTTCATTTTCGATTCTTATGCGCCTGCGTGCACCACGCACATTTTGTAGCTGCTCGTATTACTTACAGCTCATTTGTTTTCCTCTGGAATTGCGCCGCAAATTAGTCATGCCAGACAGCAAAAAAAAAAAAAATTAAAAAGAATGTCTCACAATTCTCAACTCTGGTCCGTCTACCTGTGTGCACTTTTCACATTTCTTGCTGGCAACATTCTTCAGCTCCTTCCACATGCCAGGCATAGTTTTACTTATTCTCTCTCTCGCTCTCTCTCTCTCTCTCTCTCTGGCGCTCTCTCTAGCTCGCTGGAAGAATGCAGCGCATACAAATTGAGCGCTTAGAACATAAAAATTGAGCTTAGACTTTTAAGCTTGGAAAAGGCAATACACACACACACACACAACATGTGCATTGGGAGTGTAAGGTGTGCAACAGCAGCAGCAGCAGCAACATGTGGGGAGACATAGAAATAACTGTGCCACACAGTGTTGGAAAAAGTGCAATGGAAATATGAGTGATGTGAAAAGTAAACAAGCAACAACATTTTTTATGAATTATTGTGTGAAATTTTGCATGTGAATGATAAACTACAAACAAATCAAAACAAAAGCCACAAAATAAAAAAAATAAATTGAGAAAAAAATGTAACAAGTGAAAACGGACACAACTGTGAAGAAAGCTGCCAATTAAATGAACAACAACATTGAAAATATTACCAAATGAAAAATCAGCGAATTATGCAAATCGAATTGCCCAAAAAAAAAAAAAAAACAGCACAAAATGTCTAATAATCATATGCAATTGGCAGAAAATTGAGTAAAAGTGCTATGCAAAACGTATTTGTTTCGTTACACGCCCCTCGTTTCAATTGCTGTGAAAATTACTACTTCAAATAAAAAAATAAACAATGCACAACAACAAAAAGCAGCAATAAACAAATTGAAGAAAGACACAAAAAAAAAAAATAGGAACAAGAGAGAAATTCAAAAAGATATTTATTTGTACGAGTATCTGTGTATCTGTATCTCTGTCTGTGTGTTGAGGCTACTTTGTGACTCGTATCTAATCAGCGCGACGGCTTGTCTCATTGGTGGCCAGCTGCGTGTTGCGTGTTCATACTATTATTTATTATTTATACATTCATCTACATATTTATTTATTTATTGTGGAAGTTGTCAGGGCAAGTTGAAAGCAAGAAAGCCCCGCAGCTGCCACTGCTGCTGACCTCATGCAACTGAGAATTCAAACAAACAAAAAACGAGGCAAGCAATGCAAAGCAAGGCAAGAAGCAAGCACCAAAGAAATTCCGCTCGTAAGCAGCCAAAAATAACAAAGTGAGATACTCAACTCAGACACGGAGTGCAGAGTTTTGTCGCAAATGAAAGTACAATTTTTTATAGTGTCATTGTTGAGTTATTTCTCTTTTTTTCTTTTAAAAAAAAGTCAGCGACAGGAGACAAACAATTTAGATCATTGCTCGCTTTTACTTGCGCTTTTGTAGCTGTCTCTGCAGCTGTATCTGTAGTTGTATCTGTATCTGTGGCTCTGCATCTATGTATCTTGTCAGAGAGGCAGCTGCGCTGTCTTGAATTCAATTTATCTTTATAATTTTCAATTTGCACCCTGAACCGCATCCCCTAAGCCAAAGACTGCAGCTAAAACTTGCGCCCTTCACATAACCTTAAAGGGTAGCCAATTGTCAGCTCGTAAAGTGTATTTCAAGGATACAAAATTCACTTTATAGCTAAAGATATGTCTGGATGAGCACAGAATTCTAAAATCACAAAATGTAATCAGTTTGATTAACTATTGCTTTAAAGTTTTAATAATGTTATTCAACAGACAAATTAGTTTTTATTTCAAAATATATTCAAAACGAGCGGCTCAAGATTATTTCTTTATAATTTATTTGTACAAAAATTCTGAATGAATTATTGTGGAATATTAAGTCTAGATAATCACTGAATACCAATAGACCAAAAGCTAATCAGCTAAAGCTTCTAATAATATTATTCAACAGACAAATTGGTTGTTATTTGACAACATATACGAAGGTAGCTGTTAAAGATTAGTTCTCCACTGTTTATCATACTAAAATCTTAAAAGAATTATTATTAATGAGAAGCGATTGGAGATTATCTCTCCATAGATCATTCTACTAAAATTCTAAGAAATATTATTGTGGCATATTAGCAAAACAATCTCTAAAAGCGAACTTAATTATTGTATTAAATTTGTGAAACTTTAGGGAAGCTACTCGAAAGTCTAGCATTGCTTGCCATTTTAGGACATTTAAACGTTTTTTCTCTCGCTATTTTAAGGGTATTTAAACTTCAATGTGCTGATTTATTTTTTTTTTTTGCATTTATTTTTGTCAATTGTCTGTAGTTTTGTCGGTAGACAGTTCAAGAGCCGGACGACAAAATGCAGAAACAGCAAGAGTCTGTCGTTCGTCTGTCACTTGCAGAAAACATGCTCAGATACAGATACAGATATGAAAAAGATATACACACACACACACAGAAAGAGAGATAAATATGCAAAAGATACTCAAGTGATACGCAAAGGCAACTGCGTGACCGGCGGCTCAGTTTTTGGCTGTCGGCCAATTGGAACAAAATGCCGGCAACACAAAGCCATAGTCGGAGAGAGATAGAGAGAGAGAGAGGAAGTGAGAGAGAGTGCGAGAGAGATTTGCAAATAGACTTCCTCAACAAGAAACCGGGCAACAAACTTTTGCACTTTGTTTTATTTAGCTATTGCACTTGGTTTCTATTCTAATCTTTTTTTTTTTTGCTGTTTTATTTGCAATTCGATTCGTTGATTTCACGTTCAAGTACGCTGACTCATTTGGTTAATTTGCATTGGTTTCTTTTGTACGCTGCGAATGTACGCAGCTAATCGTCTCCAGGTCCAAGTTGTAGCCTTTCCCCATTTTGCTGCTCGTTCGTCAATCAGAGCAATAAAAATAAAATCACACAGTGCCATCCACAATAAAAGTAAATAAAAATAAAATACAAACTCCAACAAAACGTGCTAAAAATAATAATAAAAAAATTTGCGAAAGCGAAAGCGATTTCCAAGTGTGCCAGAGTTGAGTGTGTTGTGCGCATTTCATGACAACGCAAGATGACATCGCATTCCTATTATAAGGATCGTCTCGGCTTCGATCCCAATGAGCTGCAACATGAGGCAACAACAACAGCAGTCAGTCAACACCACCAACATCAACAACAACACAGCACCAATTCGATGAAACGGAACAGCTCGAGGCAGACGCATCACCATCACCAGAGCTATCATCATGCCACAACAACAACGAGCGGCAGCTCAGCCGCATCGCCGGCACGAATCTCTGTCTCGCCGGGTGGCAACGGTTCCCTCGACTATCATCAGGTGCAGCGGGAGCAACGCGATCGTGAACTCTATGCAAATGGTCATAGCCACAGCAGCAGTCCGCATCATCATCATCATCAGCAGCATCATCATCAGGCGGCACATCGTCATGGCTCGCATGGATTGATTGAGGCTAGTCCGGCGGCCAAGAAGGCCAAACACTCGTCAACGCAGTCGCAGCCGCAGGGCGGTTACGAGGATGCGTTGACGCAGTTTAAAGGTACCATGTCCATTTGGGATCATTTTATTGAAGATTGGGATATCATGCGTAAGTCGGCAAAGGTTCAGTTTTTCTACTATCGTTCGTTCGTTCGTTCGTTCCCTTGTTCGTTGTTTGCCGTTACTCGTTAATTGGCTACTCGTTTGCTTGCTTGCGAATAGCTCCTATATTTTCTATATGTTCGACTAACAAAATCTCTTAACTTGTTATATGGCGAGTATCTCTTGAAGATCGTTACCGAATACGCGTCACTTGTTTCTGATTCATCTTTAAACATATATGAGTACTTGCCACTCCTTCCCCCGCTTGAAGCTAGCAAGAGCTACAAATCGTTATGAGCTACTCCTTACTCGTTTCTTTTTACTGCGAGTTACAATTGCCCCTTTTCACAGCTCTCGTTTATAATAATTTTGGCTCATTACTCGTTGCCCCTGAACCCTTACACGTTACTTATTACTCGCTGGTCGCTGGCAGATTGGTTTAACTAATAACTTATAGTTTGTTTCGCCAGCTGTGTTTCCTACTAAACAAAGCGCTATTTTAAAAATGATGCCGCCTGCGGAAATGATTTGCATTTTGGCAAATGCTTAGCAAAATCTTGACTGAAAAATGCTTGCATAATTCTAATTCTAATTATGTGATTATGTGATACGCTCTCTAGCTTTTAGCAGCTGTGTACCGATCAGAGTTCAAGGTCGCACCTAACTCATAAATTATAGTTAGTATATGTCTTTTAAATATGCGCAAGCGAAGTGCAAACGATTTGGCAACTTTCTGTCTATGAAAGCACTTTGATTGAGCGACCCTGACCATGAATATTGATGGACGTTTAACACGCCTGTCCAAAAAGAGTGGATGGCCAAAAACCGAACCCATGTTTACCGTACACATTTCACCACCTTAAGTTTATGGTTTATATAGGTGTCTCATTCGTCGCCGTCATCGTCCGAGTCCGACTCAGAGGCAGAGTCATAGTCAGTCCCCCTCTGAGCTGGCCACGGCATGCAAAGTTATGTCAATATTAATTTAACGTTGCTTCAGCACCAAAAATATTTCTTCCAGTTCTTGTTTTTTTTGTTTGTTTTTTTTTTTTTGCGAGCGTAAATATTAGAAAACTGGTTACTGACAACGTTTCTTTGAGTTGTTTTCGTTCTTATTGAGGTGTGTTGGTCAACCCCAACAAAAAATAAGTAAGAATGTTCTAGCGAGAAAGCTCGACTGAATGAATACCCTAGATTCAGCTGTCGAATACGATTAATTTGGGTTATACATAAAGTGGGTGTTTCTTATTCGATATTGAAATATCAGTTGAACTATTATACATCAATGTTTATTATATGTCAATTAGAAGGCTTTGTGGTGGCTTTTGCCATTGGTAATCGTTTTCTGTTGAAATGGAGGAAATGGGAAGTCTTATCGATTAGGGGAACTTATTTTCCAATTTTCAAGTTCAAAGTTCCAAAAGTAGCTCTGAGATCGACTTCTTCATACATCAACTTAAAATGATGATCAAGAATATATACACCTTAATGGCACACAGATACTGCCATCTGCCTGTTGCATACTTGTGCGCAATTTCAACGTATCCTTTTGTTGTAGGGTATACAAAAGTCAACTACAAACTGCGCCAATTAAATCTCTCGCCTCAAACAAATTAGTCGTTGTTCCTCGAATTCCTCGAATTTCGTGTGAGCCTCAAATATATTTGATAAATAAATATCTATGTTTGTGCACAAAACATAAACCAGTTTATAATTTTCTAATTTACGATAAAAACAAAAACCAACAGTTTAACAATATTTTTATGTTGATTTGTTTATTAATTTGACTTTTGTGCAAAGTTGGCACAAATCTGTTTTCGTAAAACTGTAAGATATGCAAAATGCGATTCAAATGTGGCTGGATTTAAGCCATTTTGCCTAATGTGTTAATGGGAGGCGGCGCTTATCTGTATAATTTGATAAATGCATTTAAAATGCCTTTGAAAATTCCATTGTTGTTCAAGCGAACTTTGAGCTCATCAAGTACAATAATGTGTGTATATATAGGCCATATATCGATGTGTCTAAATGTGTAAAAATACTTCTGACCAAGTCGTTATGCTATTTTATCAAAAACAAATCACCTAAGACTATTATAAAGAAAGCAAATAATGATATAGTTTTGTTAGTTGTTTATATTCTTAAAAGACATACACATTCACAACTTTATTATACCCCTCTCGTCATATACATTTATACTATTTACAGAGTATTAATGAGAATATCACTTTTCACACAATGCTGCGTCGTATTTATAGGCACTTGCATAATGAACTAAACTGGCCCAAACGCACGCTTATCACAGCTCGAGTAGAAATGCGACTAATTACGAGTGTTTACCAAGTTGTCACTTTTGTTATTATAATTATTTTTATTATTATTATTATTATTTTTGGTGTTGTTGTTGTGGTCAATCAACGTCCTTCGCTTTAGTTTTCCGCTGACACTGAAGTGCGCTAATCAAAAGAGCGACGACACAATGCAAAAATAAACATTAACGAACTTCGAATATATGTATATTTATATAGATGTATTGGTATATGCGACTGAAGTCGACTAACAGCAAAAACAGTAAAAGAGAAATAACAACAGCGAAATACGTTAACAGCACAATACGTTAACAGCAAACATTTAATCGTGGAAACGAATCCAACTTGGAACGTGACATCATCACGCGCTCACAAATACCAGATAGCATTTGCAGCTGTGTGTGTGACAGATACACACACACACACGCATACACGTACACCTTTTGTGTGTTGTCAAAATTGAAGTGAACTTTATAAATTTATGAACCATCATATGCTGAGTAGCGTTGTGTGTGTCACTCTTACAAGTGATAAACTAGCTGTATGTGTATGAGGAAACCTAACACCAAACCAGGTGCAGCAAGTTTGGATGCTATAATTTCTCGATCTGAATCTCTGCAAATCTCTGTTTGTCAAATATATGTGTGACTTCTAGTCACGAAATGTGGATCAAGTTTGTGGCACATTTTGGATATTTCCCACAGTCACATCCGTTTCGAGCTCGCAAAATTGCACATGTTATAAAATACTTGTGAAATTTGATATACTTAAAGTTAAGCATCCGTAATTATCATAATAATCACATAAATTAGATGGGATTTATACCAGAAACTAGTTCATATCGACTGGGCGCATGTTATATTATGTTATTATTAATGGAGGCATATAAATGCACGTTAGGAATGTGGGCATAATTAAGGAGAGCCTGAAGTTGGGCTGGAAAGTGTTGAGCAATCGATATTTATCGATATGTGGCGCTCTTGGTGGTATACGGAAAGTTGTTAACAGTTTTGAGTTAAGAATTCATTAGCCACTGTTTGCAAAATAAATCAAGTGCAAACTCAGGCCCCCCATAGGCATAGTTAAAAGCACATTTTAAAATTGAATACTAATCGATAACAATCAATGAGTATCGTTTGTTTTTTTACTGGAAGATTACTGAGAATTTAATAGGCTGTGATAATAGCCCCAACTCAACTGCAAGCACAGACAATTATATAGAAACAACACTCAATGGATTTGCCAGCTGTGCCTGAATGAATGAATGCCTAATCAGGGAGGGGGGAGGATGGCTACGGGGGGCATTGTTGGTAACAGATATTTTTGCACATTTGTATATCTTGTGAGTCATAAGCTGCTTAAGTAGAACTTTAGCTTAGACTGTTTCTGAGTTTCCGTTTTTTAGTCAGCAATAATTAATACACACTCATAAGCACAATTAATAACTCGCTAACTGACTTCACACAAAGAGAATGAGTGAGAGAGAAAGAGAGCGAAAGAGAGAGAGAGTAAAGTTTTTAACTCTCCTTTGAGTATATTTCTGTTACTTCTACTCACACTCTGCTTTTGTTCTTTATCGAGAGTTTTGCTGTGTAAATATAAAAAAAAACACAACAAAACAAAAAGTTTTCTTTCTTTCATTTTGCAATTTTTTGTTTTGCTTTTGTGTTTCGGTTTCGCGCACTGTTTTTATTTACTGTGCACTTCAATTTATCGGGTTTATTAACCGTAAAACTTCACTTACAACTATTAGTATTACTATATGTACCTTAACACTCGACTTGATATCAGTCAACTGGACGCTGAACTCTATTGTTCTACATGCTTTTTTATTTTTATTATTATGGATTTACAGCGTGCTTTGTTGTGCCCGACTATAACTATTTTCATGCCTATATTCGATTAGATTGGCGACTTCGACTAGGGAAGATTTCCGTTTCTATGATTAATGTGAGGTATTAAACTGAACTAAATATAAACTATGTGTCAAGAAACTGTTTTGACAAGGAAACAACTCATATATTTCCAAATATAGTTCAAATTAGTTAAAAAACTTAACAAGACTAATTAACCCATTTTGAAATTTTAAAAATAACAAAATTATCCATTCTTTGATCAGTTGTATATGTTTTGGAGTCTGCTCTAAACTGCATGGAATCGAAATTTTCATATTCGAGTGACTTTTAAGGTCATTAAGAGGTCTGTGGTCCGATAAAAGTTATTCAATGCTGAGATATTCATATATTATAATCACAAATGTAATGTTTTCACTTGATATGAATAAGTGATTTACATGCTTATTCCATTTTATCATATAAATCTGATTAGATTTGAATCTGCTGCTGATGAGTCATCCAAAATGCGTTTGATATGAAATTGAGATACCCTTTTCATTAATGTCAGTCGATACAGTTAATACTCGATTAGATTTATGTTCCTAGAAAAAAAAACCCGATTTGCTATGAGCGTCGTACGATCTGGTCTATTGATGTGCTTGACACTAATTGCAATGCTGCTTTAAGCGCTTAACATGTGTAAAACTAATCAATGTTAATATAAAAACAAAACTAGCCCTGCTAACTTGTTTTTTCTGAGCACTATCATCTATAGATAGGGCCGTTGCTATAACTATTCTCTCCCGCTCTTTCCCTCACTCTCCCTGAGTTGGTCAGCTACGCGTTTGTTTATAAATCAAGTCTTAACATATCAGATTGCTGGCCTTATCGGACTTAGGCCAATGTCGGTCCTTGAGGCCCCGAGATTTATTTAGACAACGGACATGTGTACAAAACTAATTACGTAGCAACAACTTAAATGAGTTGTTCAATTAAAGCAGCAACAACAATTACAACAAATAATAGCCACAAACAAGCTAATTAAAAGTTTAGGCCATAATTCAGCGCCCACGCTTTAAATATCCCGCATATAATTATTATTAATATATAAATTTGATATTGATTCGTATATATTTTTGTTTTGTTTTCAAAGTAGGCGTCTAATTGTTGCATAAATTATTTATGTTTGACTACAGCAGCAGCAATTTTTGGTTGATGTCGTCAGCACCTGCAGTTTAGATCATATCATATCAAGAATTTGCTCTTGTTTTTGTTTATTTATTGTTAAAAGATATTTTTACGAATGCCCTAACAGTTGCATGATTCCTAACCGACAAAAAAAAACAATTTGTATAACTGTTATTATAGCTTAGTGTTTTAATATACATAAACCTTTCTCGTTTCATGTTGCTTAGACGAACGCGATGCCATTCAAAAGAAGACTTTCACAAAATGGGTTAACAAACATCTTAAAAAGGTGAGTGCATAACAAAGCCCAAAGATATCATCATCATCATCATTATCATTATAATCATCATCCCCACCACATTATTATCAACATTACCTTAACTGGTTCAGTGCTTCATAAAAACAGCTCCAAAACTGCCCACATGAATGAACATAGTCTTTGTTTAGGACATCTTTAGCGCTATACTATTAAACTTTTTCACCAAATTCAAACTTTATACATATTTATCAAATATATTTTGAAAATACATGCAGCATTGGAAGTATGCCAAGGTATAATTTCTATGTAGTACAGCTGTTGTACTTTCTTTTTGCATATAAATGTATATATATCCCCGATTTCTTACAACTCTTAATGAATTTACAGACTTATACCATGCTACATGTTTGTGTTACCACAAATGGTATACCCTGTTGTACACAGTCTGTAAGTTTCCAATGCAATCAGCAATTCAACTTTTGTATATAAATGTTGTGCATAATTCTTATTTTTTTGTTGCTGCAATTTTGTATTATAGTATTTGCAATCGTTTTTTTTATAATATCTTTGCATATTTTGAGGTAACGTTTGTTTTCTTTCGTTGTTATTGTTGATTTTGTTTCCACTAAATGCACTCGCCCACTAACTACTCTTAACTCGTTGTAATCGTTGTGAACACCATTTAAACACCCTTGCATGTCACATAACCTTACAACTTTTACTTTTAATCTGTCGTCTAACTTGTTTGTTTTTTTGATTTTGCTTTTCCGCAACACAGGCCAATCGACGTGTTGTGGATTTATTTGAGGACTTGCGCGATGGTCACAATTTGCTTTCACTCTTGGAGGTGCTATCTGGCGAACACCTGGTAAGTGTTGTTAAACTCAAACTCAAACTCGATTTAAACAACATCCAACATCCTGTCCAAAACTTGACGCGTTTCCTTTTTCTCCAAATAGCCACGAGAGAAGGGTAAAATGCGTTTCCACATGCTGCAGAACGCACAAATGGCGCTCGATTTTCTGCGCTACAAGAAAATCAAATTGGTCAACATACGTGCCGAAGATATTGTGGATGGTAATCCCAAGCTTACGCTCGGTCTGATCTGGACAATTATATTGCATTTCCAGGTAAGAGACTAGTTTTCTTTTTTATTGCCTTTTACAATTGTTATTAGAGATAAACTTAAATGGAGCAAGTTTTGTTCGAATGTGAGTAGAATACTCGTTATACTGCTTACACGGCTCACTCGTTGTAAATAGTAATCGGGAGAAGTGCTTGTTATAAAAGAAATACGTTTTTGGATTACTTGTTATAAGTGTCACTATGTATACACTTCCTCGGTACGTATTTACTCGCTACAACTACATGGAAATACTTAAGCCTGAAAGAAGCGAGTGTTGGTTAGCAGAAAGTCTCGTTACACAGCTTACTTGACGTATTTATTATAATTACTCGATAATTTGCATACTCGTCACGTAGACTACTCGATACTTCCCCTACTCGTTATATGCACTGCTCGTCACTCGACTTACTCGCTACAACTGTATTCAAGAAGTACTCCATACACTCATTTACTCGCTGCAACTGTTGTTTTTGTATAAATGGAGCACGTATTGGTCATCAGTAGGCAGTTCCACGAAATGTTACCCAACATGGGGCGACACTTTCAAAGACGGCAGCGGGGCAGCGACGCATCGCCCACACACACACACACACACACGCACACGCAGACACTCACACGCAGACACTCACACACAAAGTGCAATTGGGCGAACAAACAGTTGGAGTCCGTCTGAATGAAGGTGACCCTCAAATTGGCCGCCCAATTCGTGAGATCGTTAACAAAGCTGTTCACACACAGCTAAGAAAACAACAACAAAAACCAAAAAAAAAAAACATTCGTTTTCATTTGGGCGTTTTTAGCTGTTGTTGTTGCTGTTGTGGCTGTTATAGTTTCGCCATCGATTCAACAACTGCAACTGAATTAAGTTTAGTTTAGTTCAGCCCACACACACACCCGATTACTCGTTTCATGTGTGTTCATTCAGTTTCATTTAGTGTATGTTTCATTTCATTTGTTTGATTGTGGCCAAGCAGCTGCTATTTTTACAGCCTCTCTGGCTTGGCTGTTGTTGTGGTTGTTGTTGTTGTTGTTGACTTATTTTGGCGAACGCGGCGCTGCCTTAAAAGGCAGCCAGTTTACCTTCTCTTCACCACCACCACCAGCAGCAGCACCATCGCCGAACGTTGACTGACACACATAACCAAGTCCAAGTGGCTGCTACAGTTCGTCAATTGATTGTTGTTGTTGTCCACAAGGCCGCCACAGATCAGGCACTTGGCCACTTGGCCACTTGACTGCTGGCCACCTACACAGACGGGTAATAAAAAAAACAACAACAAAGCTTTGAAAACACTAAATAAAAGGTTCCCGGCTGGATAAACAGAATGTTTTGCTGCTCGGCATAATGAAGTTGTTCAAGTTATAGCCCAGATTTATGGACAAATTTATCTGATTCATTTTCAATGAAAATTTTAATAGATGCGCTCGACACATAAAAAAAATCGTTGAACGATCAACAATCAATCTGATATTTTCATTTAAGAGTTTACTAATTGTTGCCTCTGAGCATTGGAAGTGATTGATGGAATCAATCATATTGGAAAACTTTATGAAAATTTTGAAAAAGTTATAAATGATAACAAATCTATCAGATGCGTTTCTTCAAATGAGTTGTAAAACTTTTGCAGCTCTAAACCCAAAAAAAAAAAAAAAATGCAGAGAAACTCAATAAAATTCATTTGCATAATGGAATACTATAAATAATTTGATGGGTCTGACTAATTTTTATAGCTTAACAAACTGGATTTTAATAGACAGCTAAAATCGATTTCAAAGGTTTTGTTTGCTTTTGCCAGAAACTTAAAATTCAACTTCAACTTAAAATTACAGCTGCTTAACTTGGCCATAAATTATTAAGTTGCTTACTTCCAACTTGACACTTTTTGCCTTAACTATATGGCATAAGCCCTTTTTAATTACTTATATTTATGTATGTATTTAATTACTTATGACTTTAACTTTAAGTGCAAAATGGGACCTTTTGCTGGGGTTTCCATATCGCGAAAGTTTGCGGTTTAAAAATAAATTCCCCTTTGGATCTGTCATTAGTGTGATATCAGCTGCCAACTTGAAGAGTTGCAGCTTGCCGAGAAGCTCTGCGCTTAGTCATCGATTGTTTGTCATGTTGCATATTTCCGTACTGCGTTCGTCTCCAAGTCTGGCTGCCAGTCTTCGTCTCCGACTCAATCGTAATGTGTGTCAACAACAACAACAACAGCAACAGCAGCAGTAGAAACTAGATGCAATTTAAAACTCGGGTATTTCGTAATTTGTGACGGCGCATGCCGCACAATGTTGTTGCTGTTGTTGTAAGTGCAACAACATTGCTCGTTCGGCGAGGCGGCTCGGATTGATCGATGGCGCGCATAAATGCTCAATGATGCTGCCAGTCAGCCGCGATGGCAGCAACAGCCACAACAGCAACAACAACAACAACAACACCGACAACAGCGACAAAAACTGTTGTTGCCTCTCATGGTCGCTGTTGTTGTTGCTGCAAAACGGCGGCTGATTCAATTGAGGCAAAACGAATTGTAAATCACTTGACAATGTGAAACTCAATCGCGCGTCATTTACTGTTTATGTTATTTATTATTTCTTGCTGTCTCGCTCCTCGCTTGCCCCCCCATTAGTCTCGTGATCCAAGGATTTATGTATATTGGCGTGCCTGCCTGTGTTGCGGGTGTCTCTCGCTCTCTCCATCTCTTTCCCACTCTGGCTGCCTTTGTATCTTTGTATCTTTGATTCTGTATTCGCTGCTGATGTCATTTGTTTGTTTCGTTCATTTCGCTTTTTCAGTTTTGTACGCAATGATGCAAATTTGTGATCGCGACTTAAAAGGACATTTCTTTTTCTTGGCGTTGCTTATTATATTCGCATATATACAGCCAGCGCACCCTATAGCCCCAAAAATGGGTAAAACTAAAAAAGAAGGGTGCAATCAAGAGTTGTGCAAGTATGGAGTGGAGTTAGTTGGAGAGTTCGTTAAGGCCACAAATTGATGTGACCAGTTTTTTCATATCTCTCTTCATTTATCAATCACATTTATTTCAACACTCATTGTGGGAATAGTTTTAAACAGTTAAAGTTAAGTTGTTTGTACATAAATATGAGTGATTTGTTGATTTAAGTGTAGATTGATTTGCCAAGAGTAAATGCCCAAAACATGTTCTTATTTTGTTTGTATGTCGCATTAAGAATTCTACTCACAGCAGCGATTCAAATCAATTGCAAACACACATTAAACGCAAATTAAGAACACTTTTTAACATTTTTAGTGATGTTAATCTTTTTTGTGTGCAATTTTGCATATTTAAATTGTACACTTAACTCACAATTGTGTCTCTGGGCGACTTTGTTCAGCAACTCGATTTGAGATCTCGACTCGAATCAATTTCAATTATGACATAATGCCTATTTATACGGCAATTGCATAAATATGCGCATTGTTATTTATTTGTTGTTGGGTGTGTTGTGTATTAAATTCAATTAAATGGCGTATTTTTTAGGTCAATGTGCATACAACAATCTCAGAAAAAAAAGCAAATTTAATTCCCAATCGGAGGCGATGGCAATAAATTGCCAGCAATTTGCCAACGGCAGCCGGCGGCAGTTTTTTTGTAACGCTGCTTAGCTTATAATTAAGTTATAAATTCTACTGTAAAAACTAATCGCTGCGATCTATGAAACACCCCCAAAGCTGCGGGGAGCTGTACAGAAGAGGAGCTTAACTCCATTGTGTTGTGTCTTTTTTGCCAATTTGTGACAGGCTTGTTGCCTTGACTTTAAGCGCGCCTCGCTTACTTCCGGCAACTGGAGATATTTAGTTGTTGTTAAGCTGTGCGCTCAATTGTTCAATTTGAGCTCAACAAAAAATGCATAAATTAATGGCACAAGCTGACAGCGTGCAGCGTGCAGCGTGTCGGACTAAATATACCCTTTAAGAGACTTTTACTTA
The DNA here is from genome assembly GCA_035043845.1 of Drosophila picticornis. NCBI lineage: Eukaryota > Metazoa > Arthropoda > Insecta > Diptera > Drosophilidae > Drosophila > Drosophila picticornis. Next base: position 3,806,896 of record JAWNMR010000493.1, on the reverse strand, counting down.
AAGTTCACACTTAGGAAATTGCTCGATTTAATGAGCTAAAAGCCATTTAAAAACAAAAAACTTATGCTAGCTTTTAAATACGACAACTCGACTTTGTCACACCCCTTATCCAGTTTGTATAGGATATGAAAAGGTGCCGCTTGCCAGGTAGCCAACAATGTGGCAAGTAACCTGTGAAATCTATGTCGAATTACACCTGACAAACGTTTTTATTATAAGTTACGGCTAATTTTCCACAAGCGCAATTTTGCACATTATTCAACGCTCGTTTTGGCTCAAGTGTTTCTTTTTTTTTTTTGTTTGCTGCCTTTGTATCCGACAGATACAGATGCGACTGCTGTATTTGGTCAGATTACCATAAAAAAATGTGTGTGTGCGAAAAAAGAAACAGCAGTTGAGGCGCCCAGATATTGAGTAAGCAGATTCCAATCTCTTTCCCTCTGTCTCAATTCACACACAAAGCAAAGAAAGTATCTGACAGATACTTTTTATTTTTGCACACCTCCTACAGCTTCAGCTAAAGTTATACAAAAATTCTCACGTCATCAGCTTCGCAGCTTGAAAGGCATTTGGTATTTTGATTTATTGTAAGACGTCGCGGTATTTGTTACAATAAAGTCAATGACAGCCAATTCTAACCTTCAAGGCAGGTGGAAATAATGAGCAATACAACAAAAAAAAAGCAAAAAAGAAACAGAATTGTTTCTCGACGAACAAAACAAACAAAAAACACAAAAAATGTGTTGATGTTTTTGCCCTCTTCTGTTCATGACATCAGCCATATAGCTCTTTATAGCTGACCCGTCTCGTCAAAAAAGTGTCGCGTACTGAGACAAAAAATACCTTAAAAACGAAAGACTTCAACGCAAGCAACGAACTTGCTTGCTGAACCAGAATTATATGAAGAATGCACTTATACGTCGAAATTTATGACACTGATGACGGAATTTTGCTTATGTTCAGCGTGGGCAGCTGCCTAAAAAATCTAAAATCTATATAACTGAATATCTATATAAATATTTAGCTCTTCATAAAATCTTTGAATATTTTGCATTTGGCCATTTCATCAATAAATCGAACTGGCTTTGCTGCTTTTGCACAAATATGGCGCGAATGGTTGATTGGAGCATTCATTCAATACAATCAATACTTTCAATACGCTCAATACACTCATTACTGGCCAGTTTAGACAGTGAGGCGCAACCACGCAAATAACAACAGAAACGTACAAAAAAAAAAAAAACATTCCGCATTTTCGTATGCAAATGCTAAGCTAGCCATATAAGTAAAGATCAGTTTAGATCAATACAACTTACATGCGGCTCGAACGTGTCTCAATTCACATATAATTAATATGAATGAACAACAATTTCAGACAGAGCCTGAGATTCTCTCGTCACATCTCAAGTACGTATCGCTGATTACACACAAGCCTTCTCTCTATATTCTCATTCTATATACATATTTTTAATTTATAATTTTATAGTATGGCTGACGAGCCCACACGCTGCTCCGACTGCGATAGTAAAAGCGGCCAGGAATGTTACATATTTGGCGAGCCAAATCAGTTGACTTGCCCGCCCACATACTGCTATGCTAGCAGCCATCACATAACACGTCGTCTAAAATACCTAATTACTTAATTACTGGGTTCGCATTCTGATGGAACAGCTGTTTCATATACAAATGCTGTAATGTTGTCAATTCTGTAGTTACACTCGGAGAAAAACATACGTGTTTAAAATGGCCAAATTCACAGAAATTCCCTTCCTTTACTAACTTGCCTTAGATCTGTCATACCTGGCATTTCCAGTCTATATTCTGGATTGTTGGAAACCCATTTTAAAAGTTCTAACCGCAAACATTATTAAATAAGATTCTGAAAAACAATATATTTTTGTTTACGACGTGGTCTCCAGGTAAATATTATATCCAAAAACAATGCTCATTAGTTTTTCACACTTCTTGACCAAGTACATAACAATAATTCTACAATTTCCTCATTCGACACACTTACTTCGGTTAATTGTATTCCATTTTGCCTAAACGGAAATCACAACAGATTTGTTTCGTATTGGGTTACAAACTGATTAGAGCAGTGCTTAGGATTGCAATCGAGTGTTGTTATTTTGTGGGGTTTAGGAATCTAATCGCAATAGCATTGAGAGGCGCTACTGTTTGGATGGGCTGACAACACTCCCGTTTTAAGCTATTTTGTTTGGCCACCACAAACAGAACAGCACGTTCCAGCTAAGTGCGAAACGTAGCTCAAATTACATCACAAATTACAGTTTAAATAGACAATTCACAATTGTTTACAACTGCGCTTGCATCATGTAATTATTAATAAAAAAAAGTCAGTCTTGAACTTAAAGCTCTCCAATTGGATTTGCGACGAGTTGGCATCTATTTTGCTGCTCCTGACTTGTGTTGAATGAAAACAGAAAGCAGCAAAAACATATTTATTAGCTATTGACAAGCGACTGTTGACTTATTATGTTTGCCTGGTGTTTATATATATATATCTATATAAATCTATATGTTTATAGGTAGATAGATAGACTCGTGCTACGGAACAGCTGCAGTTACTACCTTTTAGCCATGTAGGGCTGTAACATGTAACATGCTAATTAGCTCATGCTTGGCAGCAAAACGTATGTGATTTGACTGACTCCCTGTCTGTCTGTGGCTACTTCTCTCTGTCTGTCTGCCTGTCTGGCTGTTACCACCTGCCTCCACTCATTGCGCCTCTTGAGAACGTGTAGGGTTATAGCTGTATAGCCACATAAATCAATCGTTACGGTATTTCCGGTCTATGCAGTGGTCTATGCAATATACATTTACAAGTGTTACATTTTATGGACATTTCAACACCCACTCTGATCTCAATGACACTTTCTAGCCGCCATATATGATGCAAAATGCGGTGACAGTTTGTCTTACCATATTGAGATCGGGCTAAAGTGTTTAGAATGTGCCGCGAACGCGTTTTAATTGCCGCACTGCAAATGCATTTCAGCGTTAAACTTATTGCAACTTTTTATGTATATCGATTGTAAAGCCATTTGTCACTTTGACTGAGTTTTCAGCTATTCATATTGCTGTCGAATTCAATATTTTTCTCAAATCACGCTGATAATTTAGATCTACAATTTATTTACACTATTTATTGATATGTCTCTTTTGTGTGCTAATTAAACTTATTTAGTACATGTTAGTATTCACATTTTGTACATTTAAATTGCAATTGGTCTTTGAAATGACTTTGCAGGCTGATGATCCTAAAGATAAATTTGGATTTGTTCCAGCTGTTGTGCCACATATTTGTTTCCAACAAGCCAAAGCTCAGCTTGAAGATTTACTACACGATTTTGAGTGGCACCTAAAAAATAGCCAATTTAGCATAAATCGTAATGCTTTCAAGTCATTGTTGCCATTTTGAGATTTGCCTGGAAATGAAAATTTCCCAGCAATTTGTGTTCGTATTGTGGCTTGTGTAACCTGTAAAAGTAATGGTCGCCTTTGTTGTGGTCTGACGATCTTTTCTGTAGCTCTTTTTGGGTCACTCCATGGGTTTTAGTTTGGGCCAGCTTTGGTTTAGTCTGTCCAGCTGTGTAATGACTTGTTCGTGATATGTTATGAGCAACAAATTCAAATTACTTTGTCTAATTTAGTTTTTTTTTTTCTGTTGCTATTTTGGTTTGTGCGATTTGCGATACGGAAAATGTCATTTGGGGTCAGGCAGCTGAATGTGCGATGCCGCTGCTAATTAGTTGGCCATATGGTCTCCGATTACAGGCAACTTGACCCACTGTGCGTTAACATTTAAATCGCAAAACTTGTTGTTCTTTCTGGTTTCTATTTCTGTTTGTTGTTGACTATGCTTATTGTTATTATGAGCATTCTATGGCTTTGTGTGGTATTTATTTCTGGCAACAAAGTACCAACAAAAAAAAAATATGACTACCTGATGGCGTTCCAAGATGACGCAGTCATCTTTATGGTTTTGTATTGTATTTTTGTGTGCTTTTTGGGCCTTTAAATGGTGAGGAGAAGCCAAACAGACACATTGGTAGCAAAATATGTTGAATCTACGCAACAAATGACAACAGCAGCGAACTTTAAAGTTAAGGCGCCACAAAACTTGTGTAACTCTTGAGAGATTCTTGCTGTTGTTGTTCTTAATACCCTGTGGTCGATAGGAATGTAGAGTCATTAGATTTGAATTGTAGGCTCCAGAATGCCAAGCGAATCCAGTTTACTTTAAATTTTTGATTCGCAATCAAAAAAAATGCTAATTACTATCGGCTCTGAAAATTTAAATGGAGAGCGGATTTTAATTCGTGAATAATTTGAATTCTGCAAAGACGTATTAAGTCGTAAAAAATATAAGCTAATTGTGATGTATGTGGTATTTTAGATTTGATGTTTTAATAGACAAATTTCAAGGAAGTTTTCAATATGCCAAACAGTAGCGACAAAGAAACAGTAAATAAATTTAAAATACACTTTTGATGGGCAATAAATATGTAGCTCATCTATAAGTTTTCATTTATTTCTTTATTTACAAAATTGTGTTTTGACAATAAGCACAATGTCGATTGATTTATAGGAATTTAAATTTGCTTTTCAATTAAAATACAATTCTAATTTAAAGAATGCAAGAAAATGTTGTACTTATTTGAGAAGAAAAGTTATTCAAGCATCTGTTCAAGAATTAATGCCATAATAAAAAGTAGGCTTAAGCGAGGGAGTTGATCTCTGTCCAACAACTGATGGGGAATCTAAATTCTTTTCAAGGGCAACTGCTAGTTGAGCATTTTGGAGCTTTTCTTGTTGATTACACTTTGTTTTATTGCTCTTGCAACCTTAACTTTGTGTGTGAGTTGTTGTGCGTTGGCAGCTGTTGTGGCTGTTCTTGCGGCTCTGCGTTGGCGTAGGCGTTGGTTGCCATGGTTGTCACACACACACAAACACACACACACACTCACACACACAGGTGTTGTTGCTGTTGCCTGTAAATATACAAATACGTCATGCGGTAGGAGCGCAGAGCTCGTCGAAGTCAGCTATCCATAACGGGGTTGGCTGCTGGCAGCGAAGTCAACGTCAACGTTAACGTTAACATCGACGTTAACAGCAACAGCCACACACACACACAGAGAGATCAGTGGCACACATACACTTACACACACGCACTGCGGGGCTGTCGGCACGGTCGCAATTTCAATTCCAAAATATTTGTATATATATAAATATATATTTTTAAGCTTTGCTTTTGGCTTTTCGTACGCCAACGCGCCGGTTCGTGTTTTGTGCCAATTCCATTTTGTTTCGGTTTTCTTGTTGTTGTTCTCTTTCTGCTTTTCTATTCTCGCCACCTGACGCTGGCTGCGCTGCCGTCAACACACCTGGCCAAAGCCAACACTTTAAGCGTTTTAACTTGGCCCGATCGCGTTTAGTCGTTGTCGAGTCGCCGCACACATTTGTTGTTAGTGCCCCCCGTCGCATGTATCTCTAAGCTCTCTATAAATATATATATAAATATACACATTTGTATCTAGTTACATTTACAGTTGTATCCATTTGATACGTATTAATATTAATTTGTGTCCAAGCCCAGCAAAGGGCTCAATTAGAACTTTGAACTCTATTTGCGTTAATTGCGGCGTGCGTTCTGTAAAAAATACTAAAACAAATACAAAAATACGCGCGAGAAAAGAAATAAACAGATTCAAATAAGAACAAATAAATCAACAACATATATAAAATGAAACAATAAATGAAAATTTAATTAAAATAAACCTCAATACAAAACTCGACAAAAATAAAATACCAATTTGATTTAATATATACACAAAAAAGTACAAACACTTAAAACGTGCAACAATTCGAAAGTCACACTTAAAATTAAATCAGATCAATAAATGTAGTCAATAAAGAAGGCTCATACATAAACAACAAGAACAACAACAACAAAATCAACAAGATGTAGAAACTCTTTTTGCATGATGTCAGACACATTGCGAAGTCGTTCTTCAATTCCCAATTCCATTTCGATTTCAATTTCAATTTGGGATTTATATCTGGCGCTGTTCTTAAGAGGCAGTCATAATAATAATAAATGCGGTTGCAGCCGTATCGTTATTCTTGATTTATTAAATGCCGCCAATATCAATTGATTTCAATCTGAAATGCAATTGAATTCAATTTTCTTTCAATTAAGATTCGTTTTCATATATGACGAACTCATCTCAAGTGTTGTTTGTTGTTATTGTTGTTGGTGTTGATGTTGATGTTGTCGTTGTTGTTTGGCCAACAAGCTGCAATAAAGTGTTGCTGTAACAGCTGTAAAAATAATGACGTGCATAGTGCTACATATATCTCTACATATATACCCCCCAACCCTCCCCGTCGAGTTTTTTGCGCTTCTCCAATTAGTTGTTTCTGGTTCAGCGATCTGTAAAAAGCGAAGAGTAGCATTCTATTTTTTTTTTTCTGAGCTGTCTGTCATATATTTTTAGCTACAATTTTTAAAGTGCTTTAGGTATTTTTTGTTTGTTTGTTGCTTATTCGATTTGAATTTATGTGCTGTCATTATGAAAAAAACACAATGCAAATTTGTCTAAACAGCTCTTAACTGTCGTCGACTTCAAACAGTAGCCCAGGCAGCCCAAATAGGCAACAGCTGCTGTTTCGTTTTGGCTGCTGTTGCCGTCCGCTTTAAAGCCATTGAAAATGTCAAGCTATTAACGCCTCTTAGTCTCGCCTCCGCAGACACTTAAAGCCACAGTCAAAGTTTTAAAAAGCCAACATTTTTGCTTGTGCAACTTTTTAATAATGTTGCAATTAGCATTTTGAGGTATGTGTGGTGTGTGTTACTGTGTGTGTGTGTGGGGAGTTGCCTGTAGGTGACGGCCAAGTCACGCATCTGCGCAGGCGTCACCTTTCAATGATATGTCTTAACGGGTGGGCGCACATTTTGGCCAAAACAACTAGCTTGTTGTTGCTATTGCTGTTGTTATTGTTGTTGTTGTATTTTAGTTTGATCTTGAGCCATTAAGATTAGATTTCATTTAATAACAAAATTATTGATTGTACTTGTGGCAGCTGCTGGCATTTGATATCATATCAAATGGCCTTGCTTATCATATCCTGCAACCAAATAAAGATTGTCTCAAATCTGATATGAAATTTGACTTTTAAACATAGCTCGTTTGTCTGTCAATTTTTTTGACATTTTCTTAAGTGAACAAATGACATTTCTATTCAATCATTTTTGAGAGACACTCTCGAGTGTGTATTGTTGTGACTGTGTGTGTGTGTGTTCCATTCCAAAGCGTTTCCCAAAAGCAAAACCAAATTAGTTGGCTTAGCAATTAGCTTTGTTGTTGTTGTTGTCGCTGTTGTGGTTTGTGCCCCGCGGCGGGCTTTGCTGAGCCGTGCACATGAACTTTTAGTTATGGTTGTTTTTTGCAAAAAAAAATTAAATGAAGAAACATGAGGGAAATGTTTACTTGAGCTTAACGAATAGGAGATGCCCTAGTCTTGAGTTTATTGCTGATAAATTTGTATAATAAACTTTAATGAGAGTCTAATTCTCAGTTCTTATAGACATTGAAACTTTCTCGAGCTACTTCCTCTTTGCATATCAATGTGTATGATTTTTAATATCATTCCGTTTAGTTGAGTCAAAAGATAGTTCTTTCAGACATTCAATCTTATCTGAGCTACTTCCTCTTTGTGCATAAATACTTCACTCAAATTCTTTGCTTTTCAAAAATGTTCAAGTCGTACAGTAAATTAACAAAGCCCACAACAAGAGTGTAAAAGCCCCAAAGGACAGGTAGCCAAATCTCGCTTTGCTCATTTGCTGGAATGAATAATTATGTGAATGACAACCAAAATAATACGCTGAGAATTTATATATATATTATATTTTCTTTCTCAACCTAAAACTAGCTTATTCAAATTGTTACTCTTTTCGTGGCAGAATTCTAATTCCTTATGTTAGAGTATAGCAAAATAAAGGCAAGAAAATAAAAATCACAAAGAGCGCTAGACAACTGGACAGACAGTCGACTTTATAGTTGGTTTGCTTGGATAATTATGTGTATGTACAAGACATAAATAATTCGCTCATCAGCAGCAACAACAACAAAAATATCCCTACAATTCTGTGGGTGCTTTTTTTTTGCTTAGTTGTTGTAGTGGTAGCCACAAGAACAAGACATCCGGTAGTGTTGTTGTTGGTGTTTGCCTCTCGTTTTCGGCCGGCTTTTGACTTAATTAAACGCAAATTGCGATGCCGGCAAACTTAAATTGTCTGTGAGCACGAAAAGTGCGGCAAGTGGGAAAGTGGGCGAGGTGGAGGCGAGAATACCGTGGCGAATTCTGCGATTTAAACAATTAAAATGATTTTTTTTAAATCACGCACAATAATAGCATAAACACACACACACACACACAAAATTACGAATAAAAGCGCACAAGAAACGAAACGAATTAAAATAATAATAAGATTAACAAAAATAAGTGAATTATAAACGAAACAACAATAAATCCAACGATAAATCAACGATAACGATAACAGGCTGGCGCCCCTAAATCGCAGCAGGAACCATGCACTCCAACACCAGCTCGCAGTCGACTCTGAAGCGCACTCAGCAGCTGGTTAGGCAACAGAATGGCTCCCAACCCTACGTCAGCGGTGGCACCGAAATAGTGCACACCTCCCGCGGGCCGCCCATCACGACGAATATTGATGACTCTAGTCTGCGCTATCGGCAGGAGACGAAGCGGGAGCGCACCGTTGAGGCTGTCATCACGGATTATCCGGGCGTGGCGCCATCCGGCACCCTTCCGCACGAACGTAGCCACATTGAGCGCACCGTTACCTTCCAAGATGGAGTGGGGGGCAGTGGCAGCCGTCGAATTACCTCCGACAGTCGCGCTCTGGTGCCCTCCGCAGCGCCAGGCGGCGTCAGTTCCAGCAGCTATCAGCAGGTGACGCGCAATAAACGCATCTCCACCGAGGTGCTTGGTTCGAGTGTGGAGAGCACGAAGACATCACAACGTGCCCCCAATGGACATCGTCGTGTCACGACGCACATTGTGCGCAAAGTGACCACGCTGAGTCGCGCCGAGGAGAATCAACAGCCGGCCGAGGATCTGTTGCCGCCGGCAAAAATGATACGCAGCTCGGAGTTGGAGTATCGACGCGCCTTACCGCCACCGACCATTGTTGAGTCGAGCGTGCAGCGCAGAGAGGTAAACTGAGAGGGTCAGGAAAGAGGGTTGAAGAAGATTACTAAGATGTGGGATCAGCCAAGTTGTAAGCAGAGGCAGGCGACACAGAAAAATAAAAATAATTAATATATAATTTCAATTAGAAAGTGGACTTGCACCATATATAAAAACATTCCATAGAATCCACACGAAGAACTTGCTCCATTTAAGTAAACTTTCAATTAACTATAATTTATACTCATATATTTAAACACATAGCTAAAGTGAAATTAATTTTTCAATTCCCTTGTCCTACGTAGATCTCCGATATTGTTGTTGGCAAAGAGGACAACGTATCCGCACGTGAGGCATTGTTGCGCTGGGCGCGCCGCTCTACGGCTCGGTATCCGGGCGTGCGCGTGAATGATTTTACATCATCGTGGAGAGATGGTTTGGCCTTCTCGGCATTGGTGCATCGCAACCGACCGGACTTGCTTGACTGGCGAAAGGCAAGGAACGATCGGCCGTTGGATCGTCTCGAGACGGCATTCCACATTGTCGAGAAGGAGTATGGTGTAACGCGTCTATTGGACCCAGAGGGTAAGACTTTCTTATCGAAATTAAAAAGAGTTTAAGTTAACTTATCCATTTCCTGTACCCTTCTTCTATTAGATGTGGACACAAATGAGCCGGATGAGAAATCGTTGATTACGTACATTTCTTCGCTGTACGATGTGTTCCCGGAGCCACCATCTATCCATCCACTGTTCGACATGGAGTCACAACGTCGCGTCCATGAATATCGCGATTTGGCCCAACAGTTTATCTACTGGTGTCGCGAGAAGACAGCCTATTTGCAGGAGCGCTCGTTCCCGCCCACGCTAATCGAGATGAAGCGTTTGCTCAGCGATCTGCAGCGTTTCCGCAGCGAGGAGGTGAGCGCCCGCAAACGTGAGAAGTCCAAGCTCATCCAGATCTACAAGGAGCTGGAGCGCTACTTCGAAACGGTGGGTGAAGTCGATGTGGAGGCCGATCTGCGACCAGATGCCATTGAGAAGGCCTGGTATCGCATGAATACAGCGCTGCAGGATCGTGAGGTCATCCTGCAGCAGGAGATTGAACGCTTGGAGCGTCTACAGCGACTGGCCGATAAGGTGCAGCGCGAGATTAAACATGTGGATCACAAGCTGACGGAACTGGAGACACGTGTCAGTGAGGATGGGCGACGCATTGAGCGTCTGCACCCCGTGGATGCGAAGAGCATTGTCGAAGCACTCGAGACCGAGATCAGGCATCTGGAGGAGCCCATACAGGACATGAATCAGGATTGCCATGTGCTTAACGAGGGCCGCTATCCGCATGTGAGCGAATTGCACAAGAAGGTTAACAAGCTGCATCAGCGCTGGGCTCAGTTGCGCACCAATTTCCACACGAACCTGGTACAGAAACTGTCCGGTTTGAAATTCCCCGTCCATGAGACAACTGTGACGCGTCAAACGCGCATGGTCGTCGAATCCCGACAGATCGATACGAATCCCCATTTCCGTGATCTGCAGGAGCACATTGAATGGTGCCAGAACAAATTGGTGAGTCCCACAGAGATCGAACACATCGATCAATGGCTAACATTTTTGTAATTTGCAGAAACAATTGCTTGCCGCTGACTATGGCAGTGATCTGCCATCGGTTAAGGAGGAACTCGATCGTCAACAACACGAGCACAAGATCATCGATCAGTTCCATTCCAAAATACTCAACGATGAGCGACAACAGAGCAAGTTCTCCGGTGATGAGCTGAACCTCTACCAGCAGCGACTTAACCAGCTGCAAAAGGTCTACGATGAGCTGCACAGCACATCGACAAAGCGTCTAACCGATCTGGACTCACTGCAACACTTTCTTGCACAGGCATCCGCCGAGCTGCAATGGCTCAACGAGAAGGAGCAGGTGGAGATCACGCGCGACTGGGCGGACAAACAACTCGACTTGCCCTCAGTGCACAGATACTATGAGGTAACTTGACTCTCTCGTTAACTTGTCCTTCTTGTTCGCTAGTTACCCTAGAGCTAGTGCAATTTGTGGTATTTTGCATGGTATATACTCAAGCAGATATCAGACATGCGTATCTTACATTCAGTTCAAAGTGAGGCCACTAAATACAAGTTTAAATTTTTTCAAAATGAATGTAGAAGTTCTAATTTAAAAATTCTACAGCCATAACTTTCTCAAAGCTGCTCCGATTCTAGATTGATGCAAAACTGTTCCGATTTTCATAATCTATGCATTTTTGTGCGAAATATGGAAACAGTTAAATCCTATCTAACTGTTTGAACTATATCTGCTGAGGGTATTTAGCATTCGGCTAGCCGAAGTTAGTTGTTCTTGCCTGTGTTTTTCTATATGTGTTGTGCTTCTGTCTAATTCCAAGCGTGCATTTGGTAATGGCGACGAGGTAAGAATCGGTTTTAAGTTCCCTTTTGGGACTACTTTCAAATCAAAAGCAACCAACCAAGTGCACCTGCCCCATTTTCAAACTAAAATAATCCATACTAATTTTGTCTTATACATTTTCTATTCCCTCTCAGAACTTAATGTCCGAACTGGAGAAGCGTGAGATGCACTTTGCAACGATCCTGGATCGTGGCGAGTCGTTGCTGAACCAACAGCATCCTGCATCCAAATGCGTTGAGGCCCATTTGACAGCACTGCAACAGCAGTGGGCATGGCTGCTGCAGTTAACCCTCTGCTTGGAGGTGCATCTGAAGCATGCCACCGAATATCATCAATTCTTTGCCGAGATCAAGGACGCCGAACAGTGGCTGACAAAACGTGATGAGATACTCAACAGCAAGTACTCACAGTCCGATTTTGGTTTGGATCAAGGCGAGGCTCTGTTGCGAGGCATGCAGGATTTGCGTGAGGAGCTGAATGCCTTCGGTGAAACTGTGTCCATGCTGCAGCGTCGCGCTCAGACCATTGTGCCGTTGAATAAGCGACGTCAGCCGGTAAACCGTCAAGGTCCGGTTCAGGCCATCTGCGCGTATAAGCAGCAGGGTCAGCTGCAGATTGAAAAGGGTGAGACGGTCACCCTGTTGGACAATTCGGGACGTGTCAAGTGGCGTGTGCGCACCGCCAAGGGACAGGAGGGTTCCATACCCGGTGCCTGTCTCCTTCTGCCGCCACCCGATCAGGAGGCCATCGACGCCGCCGAGCGTTTAAAGCGTCTTTTCGATCGTTCCGTTGCCCTGTGGCAAAAGAAACATTTGCGTTTGCGTCAGAATATGATCTTTGCAACGATTCGGGTGGTCAAGGGCTGGGATTTCGATCAGTTTCTGGCAATGGGACCCGAACAACGTACGGCGATTAGACGTGCCTTAAACGACGATGCGGACAAACTGCTCAGCGAGGGCGATCCAAATGATCCGCAACTGCGACGACTGCGTCGCGAAATGGACGAGGTCAATCGATTGTTCGATGAGTTTGAGAAGCGAGCCCGAGCCGAAGGTGAGTTTGTGGGCGGTGGTTGTAATTTATGTGAAAATGTGGGCGTGAGCGTTGAAAATTTTGCTCGCTTTTCAATTGACGACGCTCGGCCAGCTGTCAACGTTGGCCAATTAAGCGTTTCACTTAATTGAATTGAATTGAATGGTCGCTTGATTTAGTGAACCCGACATCGTCTCTCGACCAGGAAGCCCAGCTTAGTCTCCAGTCACAAATCAAACGCAACGCAACTTGACAAGACAAAGCAAAATAAAAAACATGAAGAAACTATTCGCGGGTTCCAAAACACGCGGTAAACATTTATAATCCTGATGATGAAAGCGATCTGTGTCATTAGGGTTGCAGCAGTTGCTGTTTTTGTTTTCGACAATTAAAGTTAATTAAGTGGTGTTAAGAAAAGTGTTGCATATATTCAATTACTGTGGCAATTCAGAATGTGTCAAATTAAGATGCGTGCTTAAATGCGTATAAATTTTAATTAAATTTTAACCTGTTGGTTAAACTTTAACCTCCTTTTAACTTTGACAGAACTTAAGCCAAGGCCAGTCTTTTATTAAATTATGTTTATTTTAAATTGAACATCTAAGGCCATAAGAATTTCAATTACAACTACAGAAATAAACTCTTTCTCTCTAAAAGCTCCTTTTAACAATTCAAACACAAAACCCATTCTAAAGTCGTTATTCTTTTATTGCAGAGGAGAGCAAACAGGCGAGTCGCATCTTCACCGAGGAATGCATTGCGATCAAGAGCAAATTGGAGGATATGGCACGTGAGCTGGATCAGATAATATTGGCGCCACTGCCACGTGATCTGGACTCGCTGGAGCATGTGCTCGAGATACACTCGGACTATGAGCGACGTTTGCATCTGCTCGAGCCGGAGCTGAAGCATCTGCAGGAGACCTTCCGTACGATTGCACTGAAGACACCTGTGCTCAAGAAATCGCTTGATAATCTGAACGAGCTGTGGAAGGAGCTGAATACGCAGAGCGGTCTGCATAAGGATCGCCTCAAGCTGCTGGAAGCCTCGCTGGCTGGTCTCGAGGACAACGAACATGTCATCTCCGAGCTGGAGAATGAGCTGGCCAAACATCAGGATTTGCCCTCAACAGCGGAGGGATTGCAACACGTATTCAAGCAGTTGACACACATGCAGGACATTATTACACAACAACAGCCCCAGATGGATAAGATGAACGATGCTGCCGATCAACTGGGACGCATGGGAGTGCCAACCAAGGTGCTCGGGGATCTGAAACGCTTGCACTCGAACGTGGAGCGTCTGAATACGCGCTGGAGTGCGGTTTGCAATCAACTAGGCGAAAGGTGAGCAGCTTTTTTTTTCTCTGTAATTAGAATAATATATTTTACACTCAGAAAAACTCTAAAACGTTGGGAATTGTCAAACCTTTCTTACTTTTAGCCTTGTTTATTCATATATTTCGAAATGATTTCTAAATTTCTTTTCTAAGTGTATTGAGCAAACCTATTCTAACAGCAAATATCAACACCTGACCCAAAATTTAAACGCTTCATTAACTACACCCCATAAATATGTCTCTATGCCAACCTGTTAATATCACACTTTCGTTGACTATTTGTAGAATGCGCTCATGCGAGACGGCAATTGGATTAATGAAGAATCTCCAGTCGAGCGTGCAAGTCGAGGAATCTTGGGTTGATGGCACTACCGAGCGTCTGTCTGCAATGCCCACAGCGACTTCAGCTTACGAATTAGACGTGAGTAGCGATCCATATATCACTTATCATTTTTTGATAGTTCTTTATTGTTATATTATTTATGATGAGTTCCTTTATAGAATTTAGCTATACATATTTATACATATCTTTTTTACCTTGTATAGTTGCCACTCAGTTTTATTTTAGTGAGCGTATTCAAAAGAAAACCCCCCTCTTAAGCAACACAAAGTATATATATATATCTATATATTCTATATTTATTTGTATATTGTACAATATATCAAAATCGAAAGCGTAGTCATATCTTTTTGCTTAACCAGTGCCCCGTCCCCCCACCTTTTGCCCAAAAAGTAGTTTTGCTTAAACAAAAAAAAAACTCCTAAAGATACTTTGGTGTTGGACATATTTTAGATGTGTTTAATGTGTGTTAAGTTTTATATATATATTTTCCATATGTTAACTGTCCCGAACTATATATTCCCTGTATATCCAGAATCTATATAGTGATGTAGCTCTTGTCTAATCCAAACCAAAAGTTCTGTAGCAAGCTGCCAGTTGTCCGGCAGCAAAACACACCGACACCCATGTATAATACATCTATAAACACAGTATATATTCCAAAACACAATCTTTGTGCTGTCCCCCATAGACACACACACATTCTATTACACCCATCCACACACCCTGTAAATTTCCAAAAAAAAAAAAAAATGTATAAATATATATATGTGTCAGTATATTTTTTAAATTATTATTTTATGTTTTTGTAGTTGTGTTTTCTAGTTTGTAAGCTGCACCATCTATATTCAAATTCATATTTCACATGCCCATTCGTCATTTTGTAGTCATATTTGTATTTGTAGTTGAAAACTAATTGTATACGTATTTTTGTCTAATTTCTTGTATTTTCACCCCCCTCAAAAAAAAAAAATCAATATCAATATCACACTATAAAAAAAAACACTACACTATGAACAAACAAAAACTCAATCAATCAAATCAATCAAATCAAATCAACTATAAAAAACCAAAAATATATTGTCCAAAAAAATTTGCTACAAAACTCCCCCCGCCAAATATATATAAATATATAAATGAATACATATATAGAAACTGCTTGGAGCTGCTATCGAACGAAAACCAAAAATCGAAAATGTCAACGTGGCTGGAGGACGTCTAATCCGCGAAGCTAAGGTAAAAATTTGTATGCCTGTCGTCTTCTTCTGAATGGCAAATCTTTCTATATTTAGACGCTGGGCATTGGGAATGATTCATAGAATATACTCTATGATTTATTGAAGAGAATTCGAATTTCAACATTTTACTTCAGACTTGAAAATTGTTACAATCTCTTTTTAAAGACTGAAAATATGGAATAATTCTAGATATAATATGAAATACATTTTTAACATTGTTAGTAATGTAAAAATGTATATATTTTTTACTATCGATTCCAAATTGATGACTCATTCTTTTGCTTAGCTTTTACACAGCTGGCATCATTTTGAAATCTCATATGAAATACATTCCAATATGTTTAAGACACTGTACATTTATAGAATTCTGATTTTACCAGATATCCTATGTAAGAAAATAGAGATTTTTGTTCTGCACTATAAATTCTCAATAAGATCTCTTCAGGATCATGCAAAAACTTGCACAAACAGTACTTTTCGCTTTAAAATCTCTTCCGCATCAGCCCCTTGCCTGGCGTCTGCTCCTTCCTCTAAGTATGTATGTCTGTGCGTGTGGTTGTGAAAATATTTCGAAAAGAATCAAGCTCTATCTCAACATGTTAAGTGTTGAGCTATAGTACACTCTACTTCCTGGCTGTCTCTTGTCTACCCACACTTTACCCTTTCTACTGTCTTGCTATCCCCTTCTACTATCAAACAAACCCTTTCAATATTTATTGCTTTTTAAACACATTTGTGGTTAATGAAAACCAAAAAAAAAAATATATTACAAATATCGCGGCTCCATTTGGAGGCCTAAGCGAAGTATTACGAGTAGTTAAAAAACTGCGGGTACAAGGTGCGTCAATAACACTTGGGGTACAAAAACAACAACAAACCAACAAAATTCTTACCAACAATATTGACCAACAACAACAATAAAAACAATCAAACAACAACCAAAACTCACACAACAAACAATTAAAAAGCAATTGTAATCAACGTTATTTGTTCGTATTGATTAATCAACGAAATAAAAAGCACTAAATATATGCCTACCCCACAACCCCCTCTTTAAAACCACACACAACAATCAAGAATATTTTGTTTAACACGAGAAACTTACTAACATTTAACCGCCAAAAAAATTAACACCCCAATCCTGTGGACAACAACAACAACAACAACCGTGACGTCATCAACTACAACGACAATATCGGCGAATATTAGATTTACGATAGTAAATGTCTGCGTTTCGTCGATTGGCTGCTTGAGGCACGTCCCTCGTTCTCACCACCACGTCGCGATCTGCGTCCGGCTGATAGCGATCCGGGCGCCACACAGTATTACAGTCAACGTTTGGATAATTTAAATACGAAATACGACAGATTGCTGGAACAATTGTCGCAGAGGCTAAAAACTGCAATCGAGGTGAATGGCAGCGATGGTCTGGTGAGTATCTAAAATTCAGTTGTGAACACAGAGAGACAGACAGAGAGAGAGAGAGAGAGATAGAACTCCCTGATGCTATATGCTAATTTTAGATACAAACGACAATTGTTTAGAAATGACTCAAAAAGTATCTACAGCTAAAATCTACAATAGCTTCTCAGGTTCAAGTTCAAAAAAATAACAACTACAGGAAAAAAATAAAAAACAAGTTGGAAGCTTTCGTTTTCTTCGAGTACGCAATAAGTTCTGGCGTAATGTGTATCTTTGTATCTGTATCTTGTTGTCGGCCTTATGCACTGTTATTATTAAATTAACCTTCAAAATCAGCGAACACACACATACACACAAACACACACTGAAATAATGACATCAGAGCGCACATTTGAGTTTCGTTTTGTCAACGCTTGAAATGTTGCCTCATAAATCACCAAATTGATTAATTTATAAAAATTGCAAAACAAATTTTTTTCAATCTAATACTATTATTATATTTTTTCTCGTTAGAGTCGTTTGTCTTATGTGCAAATTGCATTTTATATAGATAAATAACTCTTGTCTAACTTCAATTTTAAACTCTATTTATCACACACGTAAATAGCTCCGTTTTTGTTTTTGTTTCTTTTTTTGTTCAATTAGGCAAATTAAATCAACTATCCAATTAGCAGATTTTGTGCTGATAATCGTCATGATGTCAATTTGCATATAATAAACATATTTCGCATAGCGAAACGTCTTAGGTTTTAGGACAAACGTCATCAACAGTTCATTGTTGATTCTTTGTCGCTATAATTACTTCATCTGTCAACTCTTTTGGTTTTATTTCTTTTATATTTTTGGCTAGTCTCGACTGTTTTTGGCAACTGGTTTTAAGTTTGTTAATGCGTCGCAACGTCGCTTTAAGAAATTCAATTAAAAATCCGATTAGCCATAGAAATAAAAAAGTGCTCAACTCGTTTTTGGATGCTTTTTTTTTTTTTTTTGCACGTGTTTACAGAACAGTGTAAATATTCAGTTGCTAATTAACATGTAGTGAGTGACAAAAGAGAAAGGATTGTTTTTACAGCAGCTATTGTTAGGTCAGTAAACCTTTGAGTATCGCACTCTATCAATAACTTGTGGTGTCATCTGCTCATCTTGACTACCTTTTTTGGCCCTTGACAAAATTAGCACAATTCATGCTCAGAGTGTGCGGAATTTATGTTAAATACACCTCAGTGTTTTCTTATAGATATGACTCTTGAGCTGAGTGACATCATATATTGCTCTTACCTCATAGCTACACTCAAACATATATATGCATATATTATTATGAGAAACAACATCATTGCCAGGTTTGTGAGGTCTTTGCTATTTTGCGTCTAAAGGCTTAACTTGATATGCATAACATGGGCGTCGAAGCTTAGCATTAAGTGGAGTGAATGAGCATATTGCTATTTAGAAGGTTAGCTTCAACATTTAACTACAGTAAACTGGTTTGGCTTTTTTATTTCATTTTTTCTAAAATACCCTGCAGCTATAAATTAGATCGGAACATAAAAAAGTTGTGAATGTGTACAAGGGATGTCTCGGTGAGTTTCTAATTGGAATAAGCAACGAATGATTAAAGTTTTTATGGTAAAAATAGAAATGGAAATATTCTTACTCGAATTGATCGCCTATTGATTATTATCAATGCTTATAGGATCTATAGGTTCTATATGCCTGTGAGATAGTTCTTTATCCGACGTTGGTTCCTTTGCATAAACGGTTTTCCTTATAAGTCCTAATGCTAGATGTACAGATATAGATAAATCATTAAAAGCTGGTCAAAATATTTGTTAGAATATTAAGCTTTTATGCTTTTTTAAGAGCTGACCATAGGGCATTTTCTAGTCCACCAACCCAGCAGTCGGCATTCCTTCATTTTTTTGTTTTATACTTTTATCATACCATAAAATCGAAAACAAGCCAAATCTCCAGCTTCGTTAATTTGTTAGACTCAAAAAACCACCACAACATCAACAATAACAACCATGAACAGTAGACAAATAAATGTTGCTCAGAACACGTTGTTATTTCTTCTGCTAATTCGCTCTCTGAACTTCCGCGTATTGTTTTCAACATTTTTTGACAGCATTACGATTTTAAACAGCCAATTGTTAATGGATTACAAATTTCGTTTATGTTGGCTTTTATCACATGGCGAAGCAACAGCTGAGCATATTTTTTTTTTGTAGCCGGCATATTTTTTTGTTTGCAGCTTTTGCAGCGCACTCGAAAAGCTCTCGGAAAAAAAAAACAACAAAAAACACCAAAAACTAAGCACTCATCTCAGTGGCATATGGTCGGAAAGCTCTCTGGTGTTGGCTGAGCGTTCTCTCATTCATTACGGAGTACGACGAGTGGCGATTCCGTTGCTGGCAATCAGTACCGAATGCGACGTGGTTGTATAACGACGTAAAAACTGTGTACGCGTGCGGAAGTAATAGTTTTTATTGTGTGTGCGTGTGTGTGTTTTGTTGTTGTGTGTTCGAAACGGTGAACACAAAGGCTACCAACAAAAAAAAAACCCTTCGAAAAGGGTTACAAAATTCATTTGATTTGAATTTTTGTACATGTTTTTTGAAGAATTTTTTGCAAATTTTCGAAACGTGTAAGCAAGCTAGAAAAAATAGAATACCCTATACTGAATATGATAGATCATGTCTAGGGCCGGCGTATATTGAGGTATTGCTCATACGCCGTGTTGTCACCACCAGTACAGTGAATAGAAAGTGCGATTGTATCTATATGTGTTCTACTTGCATATATATATATGTGTGCGACATGTGTGCGTGTGTGTGTGTGCCTTCAATTGAATACGAAATGAATTCGACTGTGGCCCGCTTTTATTTGTTTAATAGAAATTTAAATATTTTATGTACAATCCTACGAAGCCCACATGAAAACCAAATATGTACAAAAATGAAGTCACTCCCAGTGCCCCAAAAAAATAAATAAAAAACGAAAACAAAATAGAATAGAATAGGGTAACACTTTGTATTTGCAAGTGTGAAAACGAAAATAAAAGCCGAAAGCCAAATAAAAAAAGCAACAAAAAAAAAATGAAAATATAACGCATGCAATATTCATTTAGCCTTGAACATGTCGCAAGAATCCATATGCTATTTCTTCATTTTATTTTCTATATATACTCGATGTATTTATTTGAGTGCTAATGAAAGCAGACAAAACGAATACAAATTGAAATTGGGAAACAACGAAGTTTTGTGTTATTATTTTTGGAGTTTGCACAACTTGCGCATGACTCAAAAATGTTGTTGAAATTAAAAAAAAAAATTGCCTAATGCCATTTAAAAGACGGCAGTTAAAAACGCTACGGTTAACTGGGTCCATTAAGAGTAGACACAACTGACCTACACACGCACATCCCCAACACACACACGCACAACACACACGAACTAAAAATTATCTACTGAATGTGACATATGACAGCGACTATCACGAATGCGATCAGCCTCTGTCAGCAGCGTCCCAAGGCCCCAATCGAAAGGGAGGGCCCGGGAATAGGGGAGGGCGTGGCAGCCACTAATCTAATCTACACGCTTTTTAAATAGTAATTTCTCTTATAAGGGGGCACTCTGGCAGTGTCGTCTGCCGGTTGAGTTAAACAAATTGATTTTTGATAATTTTGCGGTAGTCCTCTTCTCAGAATCGGCAGAAGGTTATATGATTTATTGTGGCACTAATGAACATCTTCATTAATAAAGCCAAAAATAGGTTTGGCTGGCCAAGCACAACACATAAATCGAAAACTCCCACAATTCTTCTTTGTAAAGACTTCACAGAACTTGTTTAATCTGAATAGAGTCAAGCAGTAAAAAATGTGAGAAATGTTTAAATGGCTTGGAGCGTTAAGAAGTGAAATTAAAAATCTGTTTTTCGGCAACTTCTTTTTTGGAGTATAACGCAGTTGGATGACATTTACGACCGCACTATTTCACTGGTTTTTTCATTAATGTTTAGGCCGTACATTTTATCATTTAGTGTGTGTGTATTTGTCTTTTACGTGTTTTTCTGTTTTGTTTTGTTTGCTTTTCTTTTTGCTCTTAGTTATTCTCTTTCTTTTCTTTTTTTTTTTGGCTTTTATTCACATGTCATTGCGCTTTGACTTTTTTTCTGCATTTCCCTTACTTGCAACATGCTGCTTCTGTTTTATCGATCTAACGGGGCAAGCACAAATTTGGCCGCCGCCTTAAACACACACTCACACACAGACACCAAGTTACACTAGTATTTTTAGTTGTAATTTATGAGACTGTGTGCGTTCTATAAATTAGTAAAAGACAAAAAAAAAGAAGAAAAATAATATAAAATAAAACAAAAAACAACGAAATGAAAGCGAATGCGGCGCCCGAGCATCGTTCAGTGTCGCCTATTTTTGTGAGACGTCTGATTATGTGCAGCATGCTGCATGTGCGGCAGGCTGCAGTTGCAGGGCCCCTTAAAAAAAGCTCGGCCATTAGCCGGCAGAGAGCACAAAGCTCCTTAGGAGCCCCAAACACAAAGCGTGTCAAGCGCAATGTAAAACACAGGAGCGGAGTGTGAGGGTTACTTCAAGACTGCCATTTGGGCAGTGTATAAAAACCGATTAGCAGTTTCAATTTCATTTAATTGTTCTCGATATATTTTTATTTCTGTTGTGTTTTTCTGTTGTGGGCGCTCGGCAAAAACTTGTTTTAGATTATATTGAAATTACTGATGACATCATTATTTGTGCCCGTTTCATTGTGTGTGTGAGTGTTTTGTTTGTGTTTCATACTCGCTTTATATTTTTCGCATTTTCTGTTTTTTTTTTTTTTTTTGCTAATTATAATATATTTTTTTGCTTCTACTACTAACTCAACTCTAGGGCGACCTTCGGGCAGCTGCTTTTTGAATAATTAAACAAAAGTGATTGCCTCAGCTTAAATTAAGAACTTATTGCCACAAACGAAGTTTTAAGTAAAAGTAAAGCAACGATAAACTCCATTAACAATTTGGAGCGATAAAAATCAGAAATTGAATTTTTATGTGGTTGCGTGTAAGCTCACTTTTGTGTCTATATGCCATATGTGTTCAGATATCAGATAAACAATGAGATATGCCACAAGAAGCACTCCATCATGAATCAATGCCGGCCTTGTTGAATTTGCTGCGCGTAAATAAAAAGATAAATCTTAATTATACGTTTGCCAGTGCAGATTGAAAGCGCTGCTAAGTTTAATCACCCGTTTCGAAGTTGACTCAGCCTGTGTATTCAAGCACTTTTAGAGTTGTATATTATAATCGTGGAATACTCTATACGTATATATCTATATACCTTTGATGTGCCGTACACTTTGTTATTTTCCCGGTATTTTTGCAGCGCATTTGGAGCACGTTCTCTCTTATACAATTTATAAGATTATGTCTTTGTGGCCCTCAAACAATAACGTCATTTCTATTTTCATAAAGGCTTGCTTGTTTTTTTGTGTACTTTGTGTGTTTATATATGTGTGTGTGTGAGTGTGTTTGTGTGTGTTTCTGGATGTGGTTAGTTGATAAACGGAATACTTAATGTTTAAAGAGAGCGCTGATAAGTCAAATGCCGGCATTCTCTGTTTTTTTTTTTTTTTGGTTTTGGTGAATGAAAATGAATCCTACTCATTTGTTTGGTTATTTTTGATTTT
Organism: Drosophila picticornis; assembly: GCA_035043845.1. Lineage (NCBI taxonomy): Eukaryota > Metazoa > Arthropoda > Insecta > Diptera > Drosophilidae > Drosophila > Drosophila picticornis. The sequence continues at coordinate 3,784,147 of JAWNMR010000493.1, read as the reverse complement.
ATTTTAATGTAGTTTTTTTTTTGGACAACCAGAAGGGCTTCGATTTTTAGTTAGTGTGTCAAATTTTGAGATTATAATTGCGAGGCATATCTCATTTAATCACATTTAAAAAAAGATTAATTGGGTGTCACAGCGAAATTTTTTTATTGTTACCTTCTTATCAAAATACTTTTATAGTACACGAATCGTGGCGAATTTCTTATACCAAATTACAAATTTAGCTTGCTCGACTCCTTTCTTAAAAGTTTTTGCAAAATTATTCAAATATTTAAACGATTAAAATCTATTAAGATTGAGAAATTTAATTTAATGTAGAACAGCCAACAATTCTATTTGTGTATAAGAAAGAAGAATTCGCAACATGCTGATATGCCTTGCACTTATTTGTATCAAACGAAACGGAAATCTCAAAGTTCCAACACATCGACAAGGTGTAAAGCAACTCATGCCAAAATCTCTAGGACAGGTTCTTTTTTTCTCTTTTTTTTTTTTTAAGTGGTTGTCTCTGGTAGTTTTATTAGTCTACAAAAGGTGTAGCTCGTTAGCTCTCAGATTCTTATCGAAACACATTAATACATGTCACAAAACATTGCAAGTCACACATAGATACAATCGAATGGAAAACTATATAAAAAATAGCGACAAATTTTGAAAGCGCGTAAATTCGTTATCTAATTTGTTGTACATCTCGCAGTGCATTGAAGAAGCAACAAACTTGAATCAAGTGCCTAAACCGACAACTAACGAAACTGCTGACTATGACTATGTCACATTGAAAGATACCCAAGATTTAGACATGCCTCAGCATAGATCGGGTCGCAAGGCGTCCCAAACTAAACTAACCAAAACCAATACCCAAACCACAACTGTCCAAGTGGCAGAGGAAAGTGACTATGACTTCGCGTTCGAGTTTCAGGTAATGCATTTTCCCCTCAACTCCCACACTCTCTCTCTTTCTCCCACACTCTCCTGCAAAATTCAAGTGCCTAAATTTATTTTCAAATGTTTTTCTAATGCTATTTGTTGTTGTTTCACCACCATGTTTAGAAATACGCTGAGAGTTTACAGAAACCGCTTAAGACATTTAGAGTTGACTTCAGTGCGGGCAGTGTACCACCTGGCGATGGTTACGCTGCGCGTCCGGATGATCTCTATACCACAACATACAGCACTACACAGTAAGTAAACGTATCTGGGTACACTCAGAAAAAAGTTGATGATGATTGAGTATTGAAAATTATATATAATAATGAGCATGGAAAATTATAAATCATACCACTCACACATTTCCTGACACTAGGAAGAGCTCTTAAGTTCGATTCGATAAACCAATCAATAACAAAGAAAATATATTTCTTTTCTGTGAAATGTTTAACCCAACTTGTAAATATTTCACAAACAAAAATATATATCTTTTGTGAGTGTAAAGATATCTTTGTTTCGACCTCAAAAGATTTTGCTCTCATATGCATAGTATAAATACTTTTTTATGAATTCGTGTTGACTTAATTTCCATGCTTGTTAAGCGCACTTTTTTCCTGAGTGTATTTTATCTCAATATCACAATATTTTAACATGCTCTTTCCCTGCTTTAGATTCAGCTCAACGAAGACAACGAAAAGCTCCACGAAGAGTATTTACAGCAGCGATGGCATCGATGCCACAACTAGTCAGGAGTCGAATGCCGCAACAACACCACAGTCGCAGATACAATTCAACGAGATACGCAGCCTGAAGCGTATGCAACACCTGGGAGGAGCAGCAGGAGGAAATGGCACCTCTGTGCTGGATATAGCCGGCATACGGGATCCGCGCACCGGCCGCGTTTTGACCATTGGTGAAGCAATACAATTGCGGATACTGGATGTGCGCACCGGCGAAATGTTGGTGGGCGATAAGCGCATAACGCTGGAACAGGCTGCCCAACAGGGGTTGATTGATGCACAGCTGGCGCTACAGCTGCTGCAGCCGGGCGCTGGACGAGATGCCAGCGGACGGGAGCTATCACTGCTCGAGGTGATACAGCGCGAGATAACCGAAGCCGAGACCGGCTATGAGACGGCCGAGAAACGCATCAAGGTAAACAGCACGGTCACAGTAGAGCAGTCACAGGCACAACCGCAATCGGATGTGGCCACATCTCCCGAGAAACCTAGAAATATTGTCGATGCCATTTGTGCGGGCAGTGTGGATGCCAAGACGGGACTATATCGCGTCAAATCGGGTCAGACGATCAGCCTGGCCGAGGCATATGAGCGTGGCTATCTGATACGCCACGAATCGGTGACAATCAAATCGAATGCGCTGTGTTTGAGTGATGCCATCGCTCACGGATTGGTGGATAGCTCTGGCTGGATAATTGATCGCAATTCGGGTGATAAGTTCCGCTTGGATTCGGCCATTGCCAATCAACTGATTGATGCGAGCGTCCGCGAAGTAGTCGATGCAAAACGCGACGTGAAAATTACCCTGCAATCGGCATTGCAGTCGGGCGTATTAAATGCAAAAACCGGTCGCTATCTGAACGAGGTGACCAAAGAGAAGCTTAGCTTCTTGGAGGCACGTAATCGTCAATTAATCGTTAAACCGTACACGCTTAAGGATATATGTGACTTGAATCTGCTCGATAAGCAATCGTTAATCACATCGCCGATGCGTCGCGAAAAGCTGAGCATTATGCAAGCGATCGAAGCCGGAGTCTTGGATGGTAATCAGTTGAAGTGCATTACGAAACGTAAGGGTGAGTTGATCACACTGCAGGAGGCCATTGCAGATGGCATTGTCCTGCCTGCCGAGTGTAAATATCGTGATTTTATGACCGGGGAATTGATTAGCATACCCGAGGCGGTAGAAAGGGGCTTGATTAGTTCGGTGGCGCAACGTTCCATATTCGATATCGATGGTTTCAAGGATTTGCGTAGCAATGATTATGTTAGCTTTAATGTGGCCCTCTCACGCGATCTTCTACGTCGCAAGAGCACGGGCTTTGCCTTAGAAACGGGTAGAGATAGCCTCGTACCTCTCGAGGTGGCCGTTGGCGAGGGTCTGGTAAGGCAGGAGGTATACGAGATGTTCAGTCGCGGCATTGGTGTACACAATGCCAGCGGCAAGGAGTTGAGTGTCTTCGATTTGGTCTATCATAATCTGATTGATCCGAAGACGGGCTATTTGCTCGACCCGAAGACCGGTGAAACAGTGCCTTTAGACACCGCCATTGAACGTAAATTTATAACTCCTGAGGGTGCATTGCTGCTGAGCAGCCTGCTTAACATTACACTGACCACGGAGACGGTAACAAGGACGATCAATCGTTATGTGACAATACGTGCCGGCTCACAGGAGCCTGGCGATACAGTTCTATTGACTTTCACTGAGGCTGTGCGACAGGGTTTCATCGATGAGGACAGACAGCTCTTTAAGGATCCCAAAACGGACAACGTTTATTCCGTGCAGCAGGCCCTCAATTACGGCTTGCTTGTGCCGGACAGTAATCAAACAGTGCCGGAGCCCACAAATCGCAAAAAGACAAAGTCCACAATTACAATAGTAACGAAACAAATAATGCCCGAAGCGGAGCCCATTAAACTGAATACGCAACACATGAAATATGTGGAAAAATCGGTGGAAATACCAATTTCCCAGGAGCTAATCAAACCGCAACGTGTCGTCTCAGAATTTATCAACCAGGAAAAGAGCAGCTATTTGGAACAAAATGTGACGGAGCGTCAGATAATGGAACTGCCACCAGGTGGTTGGCGTCTCAAGGATGCCATCGAGCAGCGTCTGTTCAATCCGGATACGGGCGTCTTCCATGTCCAGGGCACCGATCGTCTGGTCAACTTTGAGGAGTGCATTGACAAGCAGATCATTAACAATTTATCGGTCGCTATCATTGAGCCCAGCACGGGTGATAAAATATCTGTCAAATCCGCCTTCGAGCGTGATATACTCGACAGCTATGGCAACTACACGAACAACAGGCAACAGGTTATCGGAATGCGCAACGCCATCTCGGAAGGCAAAATTCTATTGGAGTCGGTGCCAGCGACACGTGGTGCCAATCAAAAGACAATTTTGCGCATTACACGGGTGAACAATATGCCCGATGTGCTGGAGGTGTCGACACCACTTAAGGATGCACCACCACGCTTCCTGGAAGTCAATACCTGTCAACGTGAGCTGGCCTCACCGGAACCACTCCAAATAGCGCCAGGTGCCATTTACGATCCATCGACAGCTCTGGTCATATTTACACAGAGCGGCGAGACGGAGAACATCTTTGATGCAGCACGTCAGGGTCTCATCGATGAGCAGCTCATCAAGATTGTGGATCCCGCAACGAAGAAAACAATTTCGGTTACGGAGGCAATTGCACGATCTATCTACGATCCACGCACCGCCACAATATTGAATGCCGAGGGTCAACCTGTGGATTTGATAACAGCCACCAAGTTGGGACTGTTGACAGTGGTGGGTGCACCACTTGTCGCAGCTGAAGGTGCTCTGCGGACCGTTCGCTTTGTGGTTGATCCACGCACCGGTGAACAGATACCCGTTGAGGTTGCCTACGAGCGTGGCATTGTCTCACGCGATCAACTTCAGCGTGGACGCTCCTTTGAGAGTGATCACACTACCGAGGAAAAGGTTGTGGTGCTGCAAAGGATGCGCAAGATCATACTGAAGCCACGTGATGCTCTGCGCAAGGGCATAATTGACGAGGAGACCCGCGCAATACTCGAGGATACACGCAATTTTACCAATCCCCAGGGCGAGGTGGTCAACATTAGTGAGGCTCTTAACTTGGGTCTAATTGATGGTCGTCATGGCCAGGTGACGGATCCGCAACGCAATCGTGTCTTGAATCTGCGACAAGCTGTCGAACAGAAGATCATCGATCCAGAGCAAACGAATCATATACTCATGCCTCTGGCAAAGAGTCTATCCATACCGAAGCTGGAATCACAGGGTCTAATTGATACAAAAACCCAAACGATTGTGCATCCAGAGAGTGGATATCCGTTGAGCATTCACGAGGCCATTGTTTGTGAGGTGCTGGATCCACATTCCAAGCTGCAGAAGCCCACCAAGTGCACTCTCGAGGAAGCCATCGAAAAGGGTATCATTAATCCCGATGAGTCTACGTTTAGCTACAAAAATAAAACGCTAAACATCTCCCAAGCCATCGATGCGAATCTTTTCGATGCAAGCTATGACAAGCAAAAGTTGAGAGTGGAAATTCCTCCTGTGGGCATGATATTCCCCGTGGCCGTCGAGAAGAGTCTCGTGGAGCCCACAAAACGCATTGTACTGCATCCGAGCACAAAGAAACCGCTGCCTATTAAGAAGGCCATCGAGGATAACTTCATCATGTCCATACCCTATGCACCCAAACCGGATGCCATTGAGCTTGTTGCAGCGCTTGAGCGCAATCTCATCGATGTCGCTGCTCAAACCTTCACCCACCCAACAAATGGCGAGCGATTCTCGCTGCGCCAGGCACTGGAGAATGGAGAGTTTGTTGTCAAACAACTGTCCGATTTTGTTGTAACCCAGAAACCGATTGCCAAGACAGAGGTAATGGAGACGGTGCGTGCTGTGCACACAGTTACAACGAAAACAATTGAACTAATGCAGGGTTACGTACTCATCTCCAACAATGAGGTGCAGAATGTCAACACGGGTGAGGTGGTCAGCCTGGAACAAGCCAAGGAATTGGGCATTTTGCGGGAAGAGGAGGTAACGCGTGAAACTAAAGCCACCGCAGGCGACAACGTTGAACAGTTGACACCACAAACTGTACCTAGTTCTAGTGATCAGACAGTGGTCGTAGAGGAGCGTACACAAACCGTTGTCGTTAGCTCCGACACCAGGAAGCAGGAGATGCAAGTGGTGAGCACTACACAATCCACAAAGGAATCACCGGAGAAGGAAACAAAGTCACCCAGCAAGGAACCGAACAAAACACTGCAGAATGTCAAGGATGCAGCCAAAATGGGTGCCTTGGGCGTTATAGCAGCGCCTGTGCTTGCGGGTGGTGCTATTGTCAGCGGTGTCAAAAGTTTACTCAAATCTAAAAAATCACCCACTGAAACCACAGCAACAACAACAACGAACATAAGCAGCACATTAATCAGCGGCAAAGAACCGGTGAAGCTACAGAAACCAGAGGAGAGCTTTATTGATGAGGAGCGCAAGGCAGCTCAACCACAGACACAACCTCAACCCCAACCAAAACAAGTGCCAAGTCAAGTGGATAATCTGCTTCAGGATACGGAGAAATTTATCAGCAGTACGACTGCAAACTTTATAGCCGGTGAAAAGCAGCAATATTTGCCAAAAGATCAGCCACAGACAGCAGTGGCAACCGATGTAGCAACCATGTCATCGGCAACCACAACTACAACAACAACAGTGACAACCATAACTACCTCAAAGACAACAACAGACGCAAATGAAACGAAACCAGACGAAGGAGTGCAACCCGACAACCAAAAACCAGTGGAGCAAACTAACGAATCGACTAAAGTTACTGAAAAGATGGAACCAAAACCAGAAGTTACACAAACTATCGAAACCGTCCAAACTGTGATCAGACAGGACAAGCCAACTCCAGTTGTAGCTGAACCACAAACACAACAGCCAATGGAGCAGCCCAAGGAGACCAATAAGGACAAGGAAATTCCAGAGGACAAACAGGAAGTTAAACAAATCACTGAAATCGTCCAAACTGTGTTCGGAGACGAACCAATTCTTGCGTCACAAAAGGACACGCCGAAACCGGCACAAAGAGAGATAACACCAGAACCAGCTGCCAAGCCAGAACCAGCACCGAGAAGCGCTGTTAAAGAGGAGGTAACCGAATTTGAGCCACCTTACACAGCACCGTTGCAACCGTTCCAAGAAACAGTTACAAAGGTTACCGAAACCGTTACAGAGGAACCACTAACAGACACAGATACACAAGAAACTGTTACAATCACCACAACAAAGGTGACCACAACGACAACCAGCGAGGAGGCGCCAACTGTTGAAAAAGTCACAGAAACAATTGTCACAAATGAAGAAAAACCAGCGAAGCCAGAGAAGATAGTGGAATTACCAAGTAAAGTTAAAGAGGTAACGCAACCAACTGAAGTAGTCTCAACTCCCAACAATGCTCTGGTCGAGGAAAGAGTTGTGACCATCGAGGAGCCCACAACCACAGAGTCCACCACTACTACCACTAAAACAACCATAACTACAACAACCATCACTAGTGAAGAGCAGACACCACAGCAAGTTGTGACTGTTGCAGAAGAGACAAAGCATGTGGAGCCCAAGAAGGAAGAATCTCCACTTAAACAAACAGTCGAGGAGACCAAAAAGGAACCCAAGAAAGACCAGTCTCCAACACCGGAAGAAGAGCCTACAACAACTAGCAGTACCACTGAAACAGTAACCACAATAAAAACTGTAACAAAAGAGCAACCACAACAACAGCAGACAACAGTTGTTGGTGCTCTGGAACAGATAACTCAACCCGAATCCAAAACAGACAAACATAAAACTGTAGTCGACTTCATACAACACGAGAAAACACCAGAAACCTCAACGGGCAGCAACATAATGCAGAATGTCAAGGATGCAGCTAAATTGGGTGCCATGGCTATTGTCGGAGCACCTGTGCTAGCTGGTAAAGCCCTTGTAGATGCCCTGAGCACAGATAAAAGTCCCAAATCAACAGAGAAATTTACCGAAATTGTCACACAAACAGCTCAGGAGCCAACAATTGTGGAACCCGTTAGCAGCTCAAGTAGCACCACAATTCAAACTAAAATCACAACAACCACCACAACGACAACAAGCAGCACAGAATATGCGCCCGATGATGAGGCTCGCGATACAGTGGAAACTCAAGTCACTACGAGTACAGTGGAGCAGACGACAGGTAAACGTGAGGTGCCTCTGACATTGGCCATTGGCGATGCCATCTCCCAGAACCTCATTAGTCCCGAGGAGTGTCAAGTTATTGTGGATGGTGAACCACAGTCGCAAAGTGTGGCCACTCTCCTCAAAGAGGAACAACTCAGTCCGTTGGATGAGGTGCAGATCATAGACGACAAATTGATTGTACTCCAGCAGATTACCTACCTGGTGGACATTAACACCGAATTGACGCCCGATAAGTTGAGTGAACTTAACTTATACGATGAGAAACATCAGTACTTTATCGATCCCTCGACTGGACAGAAAATATCCTTCCAAACGCTCGTCTTTGACATGAACATCTTCGATCCCGAAACGATTTTGGTCAAGAACTTTAGTACAGGCAAATATGAGACGCTGACAACAGCTCTCGAGCGTCCCCTTTTAGATAAGCATACTGGTCACATGGTTGATCCGAAAACAGGCAAGAAAATACCATTCTTTGAGTGCATTGAACGTCAGTGGATAATACGCGCGAGTCCCGAAGAGCAGCGACCCGCTCCGATAGAGAATATTTGCATAGATCCGCAGACAGGTCAAGTAGTGCTAGACGATGGTCAAGTTTGCTCCATTGTTGATGCGATCAACAGTGGCAAGCTGGACATTCAGTCGATATCGGTGCGCGACCCAGTTAGCGGTGAGGTCATCCCACTGCGTATGGCAATTGAGTTGGGTGTGGTTGATATGCAGGCTGGCACGGTCATCGATATACAGACTCTGAAAGAAATACCCCTGGAGGTGGCCTTCCAATTGGGTTTTCTTGTGCCTGGTGCACGCAAACCCATATCCCTTGAGGCTGCTGTACGCAAGGGTCTCTACGATCCGGAGACGGGTAAACTCTACGATTCAGAGTCACAAAACCAAGTCGATGTGCAAAAGTCAATTGAAATTGGTCTGGTTGATCCCAAGATTTCGCTGATTGTCGATACAGTCACCAAAAAGGAGCTGAAGCTCGATTGTGCTATCGAGGATGAGCTCGTTGTGCCCGCTACCGGACAGATCAAGGATAATAAGAATAATACACTTGTACCGTTCGATGTGGGCGTTCAACAGCGTTTGGTGAAGACCGACAGCGTTACCTGGAGTCTGCCCGAGGTGCTACAGCGTGAATTCTATACGCCCAGCACTGGAAAGGTATTGAATCCCATCACGGGCGAAGAGGTTCTACTCCAGCAGGCAATTGAAATGGGTTTCGTTGAGCTTGACTCAACACTCGTTAAGGATACAGAACATGACAAAATTGTGCCGGCCAAGGAGGCTGCCAAAGTTGGTCTCCTTGATACAGTCCGGGGCACACTCAGCTCGCCCAATCTTAGCCTCGACGAGGCCTTCTACAAGGGCTATTTAATCAGTAACAAGAAACCTTGGTCCCTAGTCGATTGTCTGCTGCGTGGTCTTTACGATCCTTTGACAGCCAAATTCGACATCGATGGCAAACAGCTCGACTTAAAGTCAGCTATTGCACAAAAGCTGATTAATCCTGAAGAGCTGGTTCTACTCGATCCCAAGACAGAGTCTATCATTTCTCTCAGCGAGGCCATTGCTAAGGGTTACTTGGATCCAGTTGGTGGCTTTGTCATTAATCCGTATGCATCGACAAAGCTGTCACTGAACGAGGCCCTCGAGAATCGCATTCTCATACCGCCGAAACGCAAGCGCAGTCTGCCCGACGCTGTTTATCGTGGATTATACGATCCGAAGACGGGTCAGTTCAGCAATACGATCACACGGGAGAAACTAACAACTGAACGTGCCATTCGTAGGGGTATACTCGATCCCGATTCGACGGTCGTCAATGTTTGTGGCCAGGTCATTCCATTCGGCATTGCCACCGAAACGGGCATTGTGGATAGTCAACAGGGTAGGGTGCGAGATGACGATGATCAGCACATCGATTTCAAGGAGGCTTTCGATAAGGGTGTTCTCGTTGAGGCCAAGAAACCGTTGCGTCTAATTGAGGCTGTCGTTAAGAATATTTACGACGAGACCGATGGACACTTTATGGATCCCAAGTCGGGTGAGAAACTAAACTTTGCCGAGGCACTCACCACAAATCTGATCGATGAGCAGAGTGTACAGATCCGAGATTTCAAGAGTGGCTTATACAAAGCGCTCAGTCTGACGCATGCCAAGGATTCAGGTCTGATTGATCCGCAGAATGCCAAGTTGCTCTATAACAATCAATCGATGACGATTAAGCATGCGTTCAATATTGGCATCCTGATGGATGTGAATGCTCCGATCAGTGTACAGCGTGCAATACATCAGGGTCTCTTCGATGACAAGACGGGTAAATTGACGGATCCGAAGACGAGTCGCAAGATCACTTTACTAGAGGGTATGCGCAGCTTTGTCATAAATCCCCATCTGCCCTGCTATTTCGATGAGCAAACCGAACAAATGCTTAGTCTCAGCGAGACCTGTCGCAATGGCATCATTAATAGAAGAGAGGGCGTCTTTAAGGAACCCGGTAGTTCCAGCTTTGTGTCGTTGGGTGAGGCCTTGAGTTTGGGCTTGATGGTTGATATTGAAAATGCTGGCTTTGGGCTTTATGAACTCTTAGCCATGGGCTTCTATGATGTGTCTACACGTCAAGTGCTTCATCCTGTAACGAATCGCAAACTTAATCTCAACGAAGCTTGCGTTGAGGATGTCGTTAGTCTCTCCTCTAGTTTGGTCAAACACCATGAGACAGGCAAATATATGCGCCTAGCAAATGCCATTAAGGAACACCAAATAGATGACACCAAGGGTTGTTATAATCTAGGCAACGAGCAATTGGATCTGCAGACAGCTAGAGCCCGTGGTTTGATCGTCTCGAACCGTCGTCTGTTGAGTCTGGAAATGGTGCTACGCATGCAGCTTTACAGACCCGAGACGGGTAAATTCTGCGATCCCACAACGGGCGAATATCTCGATTTAGTTGAGGCTATACATTCTGGTTTCATAGATCCGGCTAGCACTGTCTTTAAGAATCAGCTGACAGGCAAGGAGTTGCCTCTGACTGAGGCCATTGAGAATAGCGACGTTGATGTGACAAAGGGACGCGTTCTCGACCCCAAATCGAAATCTACATACAACTATGATGTTGCCTTCGTACGTGGCATACTCGTAACCGTGGCGCGTCCGTTAACCGATCGTGAGGAAATCGTGCGCCGACAGGATAGCGTTGAACTCCTGAGTCAAACGCCCGTCAGCGTTGTCATTAGCAAACCGCGTGAAATGTCGCTCGAGGAAGCGATCAGATATAACATAATCGATCCGAAAACTGCACTCGTTCGCGATTTAGATAGCTATAAACTCGTGCCGTATAGTTTAGCCGAGGAACGCGGTCTCGTCGATGTTTCCAAGCGCACGCTCGTTGATCCGAAAGCACTCTATTTTGCCTTTGATCCGACACTGTTGATCTATATACGAGAACCGATCACATTTGATCAGGCGGCCGAATCCAAGAGTCTGGATCTGCAAACCGGTATGTTGACCCATCAGCCAGTAATCCCAGCCACCACCAGCATCAGTAAGAGCGATGACAGCGCACCCGATTCACTGACTGTCATCGAGACAACGCCCAAGGTATACACGCTCAAGGATGCCGCCGGTCTTGGCATTATTGATCCCGATTCAGCGCTGGTTAAAGATTTGGCCAAAGCGAAACTTGTGCGTTTGCCAGAGGCCTTCCGCAAGGGCTTGATGGATGCCAACAAGGCGAATGTATTGAATACCCAGACCTCAAAGCTATGCCCCCTGCAGGAGGCCTACGAGAGCGGCCTGATCTGTACACCCAAGCGTTCATTTGGTTTGCTAGAGGCCATCACCTTCAACCTGTACAATCCGACAAATGGCTGTCTAGTCGATCCTTTCCAAATGCATCCCGACATCATCAAGCGTAAGAAGCACACGTTGGCCGAGGCCATCGGTTCCGGGCTGATTGATCCCTCCTCGACGGTGGTGCGTGATCCCAGTACTGGGGTCATCTTGCCGCTAGCGGCTGCCATTGGCAGCGGCCTGATCGATGCCACAGAGGGTCGTCTGAACGATGCCAATGAGCCCAAGAATAATATCGATTTGGTGAAGGCTGCCGAGAAGGGTTTACTATTGCCAGCCGAACAGAGGGTAAGTTTCACAGACCTTCATCTCTGCCCCTTTCTCCCTCTGTCTGTTGTGAATACACATCAGGTTTTTATAGCACTTTCCAAAATTTCCATTCACAAATTGAAATTCGGAAAACGAAAAACGAAACGACAAAACAAATTGTTGCAACCAAAAATCGCTTCGTGGCATGTTATTTTTTGGTATATTCTTAATTAATAATAATTATATTATTTTTTTTTTCAAATTTTTGTTACGAACTATTTTGATCAGCGCGCTCTCAACTTTACTTTCTACTCTATCTCTCATCAGACTAACCCACAAAGCTCTGTCTGCTTATCTAAAACAAAAACAAAAACTATTTTTAATTTGCAAATCATATTTATGATTATTATTTCATTTTGCTTGTCCTGAAAAAGGTGAAGCATATTTCTTATATTGCAGCGCATGGCATTGAGTTTTATATGTTCTCGTTCACAAAAAAAAAATACTACATCAAATCAAATACATATATATCGTTAGCGTATAATTTTTCAAAATGAGCCAAACTTTGTTGCTGAACTTGCTTTAAAGTTTTTCTAATTAAGAAGGCAGCAAGTGCAAATCCTATCAGCAAAAGTACTACATATACCACCACATAGATAATCACAACCACCACCGATCGTATCTCATATATAGACTACTACATATATCACAATCATCAAATTGCTTGATCTGGCAAACGCAAAACGCAATCGCGAGTCTCCATATTCTCCATACCACTCTACTCGGCACGAATGACGTCGGCAATCAAATATTTATAATCTCTCTTTTTCTTCATATACATATACTTATCTATTGATAACACAAAACATATAAACACATATATACATCGTCACACATACACATATCATATATATATATATATATTTATATATATATATATATGATATCTCATACTCTCTATAAACATAATACCCCCTGCATAGGCAGCATTATCCTTAGGACCATTTCTAACCACCACCACCACCAGACTGTAACAATGTAGAGTCCCATTTGTATATCTATATTATATACTATTTTTCTGCAAGCTCTACTCTTGAATTCTATGGAATCCTTAAAGCACTTTTAACTACCTTCAGCATTTTTGCTATACTAAGGACCTATTTGTCTAACCCAACCTCATTCATAGTTCTAAATATATATTGTTAATATGTATATATAGTCTAAGTTACAGTTTGGCTCCTAGCTACAATTTGCTTTGAGACATTGCAATTGTTGCTCTCCCAGTACTCATATTGTGATCTTAGTTAGTCAGTATTTTTCTAGTTTTTATTTTAACATATACATATTTCTTAAATATCAATTTTCTACCTATTTTCAGCATATTTATTATACATACAATTATTCTTATTATATTATTTCGTTTGCAGTTTTAATTCTTTGAGAATGCTCAGACAAAAACAAAAATCAAAAAACCCAAAACCCAAAATTAACACTAATCCAGAAACAAAGAAAAACAATAAAACTCAACAACAAATAATATATATAACCATTAAAAACGTAGTTAGATGCCCATACTAAAAGTATAAAACTATGTAGTTCCCTTAGTTAAACGTAGTGCTCGTTAATTTTAGTAGTGCCTAGTAGTAAACCTTGGTATTTTGGTTTGTGCGTCTTTTAATTATAATAATAATAATTGTGTTTATTTTGGTTATTAAAACGCTTTAACGCCTAACCTAACTCTTGCCTGTCCTATAAACTGCTTCAAAAAAGAAGAAATCCTCTGCTTATGCTTTCGCCCGCCGCTTAAATTTATTATAAATATTTCAGCTATTGTATGTTTGTGTGCTCTCTATATATATTTTGTGTTCCATTTCTTATGACTTTCGATTATATTGTTAATGAACATTTCATATGCTCTCTCTTTATATATATATATATAATTATATATTTATTACCCCCTCTCAAATATCAAACATATAAGTATGTGAATGTAACTGGCTAAGCTACACTCTTATTTGACCACTGTACTAATTGTGATCTTCTTTTGTCATCATTATCAAATCATTCATTTTGGCCAATAGCAAGCAGTATTCGAGAAGTTTAACATGTGCGAGGAGAATGTCAACGATCTCCTCAAATGGGTCACATCCGTCGAACAGAAAATCTCAAACGTTGGCGGACCACGTGTTAAAATCGATGAGCTGCGCAATCAAATCAATGCACTCAAGGTACGCTTTTGCTTTACAACATAATGTTTACTTATATTTAATCAATGTATTTTACTACACAGCAAATCAAGGATGAAATCGAATCCCAGCAGCGTCCAGTGGCCACCTGTCTGGAGCAAATCCGTCAAATTGTGTTGACTGGCGGCGATGTGCTCTCCGCCCCGGAGGTCACCACCCTGGAGAACTCTGGCCGTGAGCTTCGCTCGCGTGTAGATCGTGTCAACGATCGCACTGTGCGTCTGCTTCGTCGTCTCGAAGCTGGACGCGATGAGCTGACCAAGCTGCGCAGCGAGTTGGATGTCTTCTCCGACTGGTTGCAACAGGCTCGACGCACGCTGGAGGACAAGGAACGTTCGCTGTCGGATCTGACGCGTCTCGCCTCGCAGGCGGACACCATTCGAGAGTTTGTCAGCGATGTGATTGGTCACCAGGCGGATTTGCGTTTCATCACAATGGCCGCGCAGAAGTTTGTTGACGAGAGCAAAGAATTCTTGGCCCTGCTCAATGATTTCCGCACTTCGCTGCCCGAACGCTTGCCACATGTGGAGCCGCTGTCGAGTGCCGAGAGTCCCATACGCCAGGAGGTCTCGCTGGTGACGGCACAGTACAAGGATCTGTTAAATCGAGTCAATGCGCTGCAGGATCGTGTCTCTGGCTTGGGTGGCAGACAACGTGAGTACCAGGATGCCTTGGACAAGGCCAACGAGTGGCTGCGCAGCATGCAGCCGCGTGTCTCACGTGTCATCTCTGAGCCCGTCGCTGGAGATCCCAAAGGCGTGCAGGATCAGATGAATGAGGCGAAGGCACTGCACAATGAGCTTCTCTCTAGCGGTCGTCTGGTGGACAATGCCCAACAGGCATTAGACAATCTACTGCGCAGCCTGGGTGGTCAACTCAGCCCGATGGAGATCAATCAGCTGGAGTTGCCCATTGCTGATCTGAAGAACAACTATCAGCAGTTGCTGGATACGCTCGGCGAGCATTGCAAGACCCTGGATAAGACCTTGGTGCAATCGCAGGGTGTGCAGGATGCACTCGATAGCCTTGTCGGTTGGGTCAACCAGGCCGAGGATAAGTTCAAGTTGAATCTTCGTCCCGCTTCGCTGATCAAGGAGCGTCTGCAGGAGCAAATCAGGGAGCACAAGGTGCTCCTGGCCGATCTTCAATCGCATCAGGCGAGCATCGACAGTGTTCAAGTCTCTGCGAAGCACCTGTTGGCCAGTGCATCCAATGCACGCATCGCCAAGAAGGTGGAATCGAATCTGAACGATGTCACGGGCAAATTTGAGAAGCTCTTCGAGAAGGCCAACAAGCGTGGCGAATTCCTGGACGATGTCCACGGTCGCCTTTCCAAGTATCTGGACGACATTAGCAACGTGGAGCAGCGCATGGGCAGCCTGCAGGAGGCACTCGATAGTCGTGAGTCCAGTTTGCTCGCCACCGAGGAGCTGGCTCGCCGCATGCTCGACTTGGCGCGCGAGAAGGATCAGCTGGCGCCACTGTTTGAGGATTGTGTGCGCAATGGCAAGGATCTGATTGGATTGCGAGATGTGACCGATACTGGCGCATTGCGTGATCGCATCAAGGAACTGGAATCTCAGTGGCGCAACATCAACATCAGCATCGATGAGCGCGCCAAGCTCTCTAAGCAGAAGGCCGAACGTCAAGTGGCCTACGAGAGCCTTAAGGACGATGTCCTCTCGTGGCTAACGAGAACCGAGGGTCGCGTCAACGGACTCGCTCCGGTGGCCATCGATCTGGATAAGATTCGGCTGCAGAACGATGAATTGAAACCTATCTGTAAGGATTATCGCGATTATGCGCCAACTATTGATAAGATCAATGACATTGGCTCGCAATATGATGCCCTGGTGCGACCCGAAAGTCCAGGACGCAAACGCTCCACATATAGTCCGATCAAGAGGACGAGCCCGCTGCGTCGCATGTCTGGAGACGCCAGAAGCCCCAGCCCGACCAAGGGAGGCATACTGTCGCCACTATCGACTGGTTCCAGTGGATTCGGTAGCCGCAGATCCTCTCAGGATGGCTTCCAGCTCTCTGAGCTGTCTCCGGTGCAGCAGCAGCTGAGCGAGATTAACAATCGCTACGGCCTAATTGGCGTCCGTCTTAACGATCGCCAGAATGAACTGGACAATCTCAGCGAGGAGCTGCGAAAGCAATACGAGAACCTGAAGGGCTTGGCTCAGTTCCTCGAGCGCATTCAGCGCCAGGTACCCAAGGAGTCCGTCTCCAACAAGGAGGAAGCCGATCGCTGCATTAAGCAGGCACGCAAAATTCTCGAGGATATGTACGAGAAGCAGAGCTTGCTGGACACGACCAAGGCACAGGTGAAGGATATCCTGCGACGCAAATCGGATGTGCCTGGCGCCGAACAGCTGCGGTTGGAGAACGACAACATTCAGGAGAAATGGAAGAATCTCAATGATATCTGCAAGAATCGCATTGCCTTCTCAGAGAAGTTGCGCGATTTCCTCGATACCCATGGCAATCTCAAGAGCTGGCTGGACAGCAAGGAGCGCATGCTGACCGTATTGGGACCGATTTCCTCGGACCCACGTATGGTCCAAAGCCAGGTGCAGCAGGTGCAAGTGCTGCGCGAAGAGTTCCGCACACAGCAGCCGCAATTAAAGCACTTCCAGGAGCTGGGACACGATGTTGTCGATCATTTGGCGGGCACACCCGATGCCCAGGCTGTCGAGCTGAAGCTCAAGGATGTGCTGACTAAGTGGGATGATCTGATGGGCAAACTGGATGATCGTGCCAATAGTTTGGGAGGTGCTGCTGACAGCTCCAAGGAATTCGATGCGGCTGTCAATCGTCTGCGTGAAGCGTTGCAAAATATCAGCGATAATCTGGACACGCTGCCCTTGGATGGCGATCACCAGGAGAATTTGCGCAAGATCGAGAACCTCGAACGTCAGCTGGAGGGTCAACGTCCCCTCCTCGCGGATGTGGAACAATCAGCAGCCACGTTGTGCAATATACTCGGAGATCCCGCATCCCGTGCCGATGTCAACTCGCGCGTTGCCGCTCTGGAGAAACAGTATTCGGCACTGCAGAAGAAGTTGGACACGAAGAAGGCCGAAACGGAGGCATCGCTACGGGATGGTCGTCACTTTGCCGAGAACTGCTCCAAGACGCTCGGCTGGCTCTCTGGTGAGCTGTCCAATCTCACCGATCGTCTGCTTGTCTCCGCACACAAGCCAACGTTGCAGCATCAGATCGATACACACGAACCCATCTATCGTGAGGTGATGGCCCGTGAGCATGAGGTGATCATGCTCATCAACAAGGGCAAGGATCTGACGGAACGTCAGCAGGATCGTGGCGTTAAGCGCGATCTCGATCGCATTCAACAGCAGTGGGAGAAGTTGCGCCGTGAGGCTGTCGATCGTCATACGCGTCTGCAGACATGCATGGAACACTGCAAAAAGTACTCACAGACCTCCGAGACGTTCCTCGCCTGGTTGCGCACCGCTGAGGATAAGCTGGCCGATCTGACACCTGGCGTATTGTCAAAATCCAACCTGGAGACGCGTCTTCGTGATTTGCAGACTTTCCGCAGTGAGGTGTGGAAGCATTCGGGTGAATTTGAGAATACCAAGGGCCTGGGCGAAACCTTCCTCACAAGTTGTGACATCGACAAGGAGCCAATTAAGGCCGAGCTACAGGATATCCGTGATCGCTGGGAGCGTCTCAATAATGATTTGATTGCACGCGCCCATGAGATTGAGAACTGTTCGCGTCGCCTGGGTGACTTTAATGATGAGCTGCGTAATCTGGATCATTCGCTGCGTCGTTGCGAGGATCGCCTTGCTGCCCATGATGCGCTTGGCGGTGCTGCCAAGGATCCCAAGCTGCTGGAACGCGTGAAGGCTATACGCGAAGAGCTAACTAGTCTGGGTAAACCTCTGCAATCGCTGAAGGGTCAGGCCAAGGACATTAGCGCCGAGGCGCGTGCTACCGGCGGCGATGCGGATCATTTGACCAGCGAGGTTGATAGTCTCGCCGATCGCATGTCCGAGCTTCAAGAACGTCTCGATGATCGCTGCGGTGAGTTGCAATCGGCTGCGACAGCAGTCTCTCAGTTCAACGAACAGATGAAAACGCTGGGCATCGATCTCAACGATCTGGAGTCGGAGATTGAGAAGCTGGCTCCGCCAGCGCGTGAAATTAAGATTGTACAGCAGCAACTAGATGATGTGGGCAAGCTGCAGAATAAACTGGAACGCCTGGTCGGTCGTCTGGAGGATGCCGAACGTGCCGCCGATTTCCTGGTCGATGCTGGCTTCTCAGCTGACACGAGTCAGACGCGCGAACAAATCGCAACGCTGCGCAAGACCCTGGGTCGCCTCGACAATCGTGTGCGAGATCATGAGGATAAACTGCAGAGCACCCTAAAGGCACTTCGCGAGTTTTACGACATGCAGTCGCAGACTCTCGACGATATCCAGGATGTCAGCGAGGAGTTTAAACGCATGAAACCAGTGGGCTCTGAACTGGATCAGATTCGTAGGCAGCAGGAGGACTTCCGCAACTTCCGTGAACGCAAGGTCGAACCACTCGCTCAGAATGTGGACAAGGTCAACATGTCGGGACGAGATCTGGTACGCTCCGCTGGCACCGGTGTCTCCACCAATGTTATCGAGAAGGATTTGGAGAAGTTGAACGATCGTTGGAATGATCTGAAGGAGCGCATGAACGAGCGTGATCGCCGCTTGGATGTGGCCCTGTTGCAGTCCGGCAAGTTCCAGGAAGCGTTGGCAGGTCTCTCGAAATGGCTCAGCGATACGGAGGAAATGGTCGCCAATCAGAAGCCGCCCAGTTGCGATTACAAGGTGGTCAAGGCGCAGCTGCAGGAACAGAAGTTCCTCAAGAAAATGCTGCTGGATCGCCAGAACTCGATGGGTTCGCTGGCTAATCTGGGCAAAGAGGTGGCCAATCATTGTGAGCCCGCTGAACGTGCCTCAATCGAGAAGCAATTGAATGATCTGATGGAGCGATTCGATGCTTTAACTAATGGCGCCGAGCAACGTGAACAAGATCTGGAGGAAGCCATGGAGGTGGCTAAGCGTTTCCACGACAAGATCAGTCCACTCGAACTGTGGCTGGATAATACGGAACGTGCCGTTAAAGCCATGGAACTAATACCCACCGATGAAGAGAAGATACAGCAGCGTATCCGTGAGCACGATCGTCTGCACGACGAGATTCTGGGCAAGCAGCCCGACTTTTCGGATTTAGCCGATGTGGCCGGTCAGCTGATGCATCTGGTGAGCGATGAGGAAGCCGTCAATCTTGGCGAGAAGGTGCGCACCGTAACCGAACGCTATACGGGATTGGTTGATGCCAGTGATAATATTGGTGCATTGCTTGCCGAATCTCGTCAAGGCTTGAGGCATCTGGTGCTCAGCTATCAAGACCTGGTGGCCTGGATGGAGGGCATGGAGAACGAGCTGAAACGCTTCAAATCTGTGCCTGTCCACGCAGAGAAGCTCTTGGAGCAAATGGATCATCTGCTGGAGCTGAACGAGAATATAGCTGGACACGCCAACAATGTGGAGTCCACTGTTGACTCTGGTGCAGAACTCATGAAGCATATCTCCAACGATGAGGCTATACAACTGAAGGATAAGCTAGACTCGCTACAACGTCGCTATGGTGACTTGACCAATCGTGGCGGTGATCTGCTCAAGAATGCCCAGAATGCTCTGCCATTAGTGCAACAGTTCCACGAGGCCCACAATCGTCTGGTCGAATGGATGCAGAGTGCCGAGACTGCTCTGGCGCCGAGTGAACCACGCCAGGCCGATGTCCTTCGGCTGGAGAGTGAACTGTCCGATATGCGACCGATACTGGATACCATTAATCTGGTGGGACCACAGCTGTGTCAGCTGTCGCCGGGCGAAGGTGCTGCCACCATCGAGAACATTGTCACCCGTGACAATCGTCGCTTCGATGCCATCGTTGAGCAGATTCAACGCAAGGCTGAACGTTTGCATTTGAGCAATCAGCGAGCGAAGGAAGTCACCGGAGACATTGATGAGCTATTGGAGTGGTTCCGTGAAATGGACACTACACTCCGTGAAGCGGATCTGCCGGCCATGGAGCCGAAGCTGGTGCGCGCTCAGTTGCAGGAGCATCGCTCGATCAACGATGATATCTCCAGTCAGAAGGGACGCGTGCGCGATGTGACCGCCGCCTCCAAAAAGGTGCTGCGTGAGTCGCCACAGAGCGAGAATACGGCAACGCTGCGCGAGAAACTGGATGATCTCAAAGAGATTGTCGACACTGTCGCCCAGTTGTGCAGTGAACGCTTGGGCATCTTAGAGCAGGCGTTGCCCTTGTCCGAGCACTTTGCCGACTCGCACCAGGGTCTGACCACCTGGCTGGACGAAATGGAGCAGCAAATCTCACGGTTGAGCATGCCTGCCCTGCGTCCAGATCAGATTACACTGCAGCAGGACAAGAACGAGCGTTTGCTGCACTCGATTGCCGAGCATAAGCCACTGTTGGACAAATTGAACAAGACGGGTGAAGCTCTGGGCGCCCTGGTTGCCGATGATGATAGTGCCAAGATCAATGAGATTTTGGACACGGACAACGCACGCTATGCCGCACTGCGTCTGGAGTTGCGTGAACGTCAACAGGCGCTGGAGAATGCGCTGCAGGAGTCCAGTCAGTTCTCCGATAAGCTGGAGGGCATGCTTCGCGCCCTGGCCAACACTGTGGATCAGGTGAATCAATTGGATCCGCTCTCAGCACTGCCCCAGAAGATTCGTGAGCAGATCGAGGATAATGATGCTCTAATGGATGATCTGGACAAGCGACAGGATGCATTTAGCGCCGTGCAGCGGGCAGCCAACGATGTCATTGCCAAGGCGGGCAACAAGGCTGATCCGGCTGTGCGCGACATCAAGGCCAAGCTAGAAAAGCTCAACACGCTTTGGAACGATGTGCAGAAGGCCACCAAGAAACGAGGCAGCTCACTGGACGATATACTCAGCGTAGCAGAACCATTCTGGAAGCAATTGAACAGTGTCATGAAGACCCTTAAGGATCTAGAGGAGACGCTGTCGTGCCAAGAGCCACCAGCGGCACAGCCGCAGGACATTAAGAAGCAACAGGTGGCACTGCAGGAGATCCGGCACGAGATCGATCAGACTAAGCCGGAGGTGGAGCAAGTGCGTCGCCATGGCAGCAATTTGATGAACATGTGTGGCGAACCAGACAAGCCAGAGGTAAAGAAACACATCGAGGATCTGGACAATGCGTGGGACAACATTACAGCGTTGTATGCCAAGCGTGAGGAGAACCTAATCGATGCCATGGAGAAGGCCATGGAGTTCCATGAGACGCTCCAGAATCTGCTCAAATTCCTCACCAAGGCCGAGGATAAGTTTGCTCACCTCGGAGCTGTGGGCTCCGACATTGATGCCGTCAAGCGACAAATTGAACAGCTCAAGGCGTTCAAGGACGAAGTCGATCCGCACATGGTCGAAGTAGAAGCATTAAACAGGTAAGCTTTGTTATCATATATATAGACCTATATTATAAATCTCTTATCTAATAATCTGTTAACGTATTTTAACGTGTGGTGGTCTTCCATTCAACAATTGGCAGAGTTCTAGAAAGGCAAGATACTAGTTGCAAAATTTCGTACGTTCTATCGTTCGTTCCTTTTGATGTTTGTTGTGTACTGTTAAGTGCCTGCATTGCAAGCTGTGGTCTGCTCTGATCTGATCTGATCTGTGATCCAGAATCAATGGTCTCTGATATAAATATAAGATCTTTGATCAATGATCGGTGATCTTTGATTTTTGGTCTCTGATCTATGATCTCTGATCTCTAATCTTTTTGTATCGCTGATCTGTAATCTACGATCCATGATCCATGATAATATCACATATTTTATGCTTGATCTCTGGATTCCTGATCGGTGATCTGTTCTGTGCATGATTTTTATTTATGATTTGTGCCGCAAGCCAAAATATTATTGCATGTGCACCAGCAGCCGCCAGCTGTTATTATTATTATTATTGTTATTGTTAATGTTGAGTTGTGCCTGCGTTCTCTTGAGCACCAATCATACACAATTTATACTAATCCTTTGCCTGCCCACTTGCAGACAAGCTGTGGAACTGACGGAACGCACTTCGCCCGAGCAGGCGGCATCAATTCGGGAACCACTGTCGGTGGTCAATCGTCGCTGGGAGTCTTTGCTGCGTGGCATGGTCGATCGCCAGAAGCAGCTGGAGCATGCACTGCTCCACTTGGGTCAATTCCAGCATGCGCTGAACGAGCTGTTGGTCTGGATCAACAAGACAGACAGCACTTTGGATCAGCTGAAGCCGGTAAGAAGAAAGCAAAGAAGAGTTATTTCTTTGAATGAGAGTAAAATCGAACTAACTGATTTAACTACAGATACCTGGAGACCCGCAGCTGCTTGAAGTGGAGCTGGCCAAGCTAAAGGTGCTTGCGAATGATATACAGGCGCATCAGAACTCTGTGGATACACTCAACGATGCTGGACGCCAGCTCATCGAGACAGAGAAGGGCTCTGTGGAGGCATCGACGACGCAGGAGAAGCTACGCAAACTGAACAACGAGTGGAAGCAGTTGCTGCAAAAGGCCAGCGATCGCCAGCACGAGCTGGAGGAATCGTTACGCGAAGCCCAGGGTTACATAGCCGAGGTCCAGGATATTCTGGGCTGGTTGGGCGATGTGGATGCCGTGATTGGTGCCAGCAAACCGGTTGGTGGTCTGCCAGAGACTGCTACCGAGCAGCTGGAACGCTTTATGGAGGTTTACAACGAACTGGATGAGAACAGGCCCAAGGTGGAGACCATCCAGGCTCAGGGACAGGAGTACATCAAACGTCAGAATCAGATGAAGGTTCCCTCGAGCAATCTACAGCACACGTTGCGCACTCTGAAGCAACGCTGGGATGCAGTTGTTTCGCGTGCCTCTGACAAGAAGATAAAGCTGGAGATTGCACTCAAGGAGGCAACGGAATTCCATGACACACTTCAGGCCTTTGTCGAGTGGTTAACCCAGGCGGAGAAGCAGTTGTCGAATGCTGAGCCAGTCTCGCGTGTCCTGGAAACGATTCAGGCCCAGATGGAGGAGCATAAGGTACTACAGAAGGATGTGAGCACACATCGCGAGGCCATGTTGCTGCTGGACAAGAAGGGTACACATCTGAAGTACTTCAGTCAAAAGCAGGATGTGATTCTCATCAAGAATCTGCTCGTGTCCGTCCAGCATCGCTGGGAGCGTGTCGTCAGCAAGGCGGCGGAGCGCACACGTGCTCTTGACCATGGCTACAAGGAGGCGCGTGAGTTTAATGATGCCTGGAATGGCATGATGCAGTATCTGCAGGAAACCGAACAGGTGCTGGATCAGATCATTGAGGAGGCCACCGCCTCCAAAGAGCCGCAGAAGATCAAAAAATACATTATCAAGCTGAAGGAGACGCATCGCCAGCTGGGCGCCAAACAATCGGTGTACGATGCCACCATGCGCACCGGCAAGAACCTTATGGAACGGGCACCCAAGGGTGATCGTCCCGTGCTGGACAAGATGCTGCTGGAGCTCAAGGAGCAATGGACACGCGTCTGGTCGAAGAGCATTGAACGACAACGCAAACTGGAGGAGGCTCTACTGCTTTCCGGGCAGTTTAGCGATGCGCTCGGCGAACTGCTCGAGTGGCTGAAGAAGGCCAAGAGTAGGTTGAACGAGAATGGACCCGTCCATGGTGATCTGGAGACGGTGCAGGGTCTGTGCGAGCATCACAAGCACATTGAACAGGATTTGCAGAAGCGTGCCGCTCAAATGCAGGGCGTCCTCAAAACGGGACGAGATCTGGAGCGTTCCGGCAATAACCCCGAGGTGGGCGCGAAGCTCGATGAGCTGCAATCCGTTTGGGATGAGGTCCACAATGCGGTCGGCAAACGTGGCGAACGACTTGAAGTTGCTCTCACCGATGCTGAGAAACTGAATGCGCGCGTTCAGGCCCTGTTCGATTGGCTGGATCATGCGGAGAACAAGTTGCGCTATGCAAAGAATGCGCCCGATGATGAGAAGGTCTCGCGCGAGATGATGGACATTCACATGGAATTCATGAAGGATCTGCGCGTCCGGGAGCGTGAGAAGAGCGAAACGTTCGAGTATGCCGAAGTTATTATTGGCAAAGCGTATCCGGATGCCATTCCCATCATCAAGAACTGGCTATCAATCATACAGCAACGCTGGGAAGAGGTGCGTCAATGGGCAATCAATCGCGAGTCTAAGCTGGGACTGCATTTGCAATCGCTCAAGGATCTGGACGATACCATTGAGGAGCTGCTCGCCTGGCTCAGCGGTCTCGAGGGCACCCTAATAAGTGAGTAAATCAATGCAAAGATTTATGCTCCTCTGCTAATCTGCCTTATGCCTTCGTAGATCTGAAGCACGAACGGCTGCCTGATGAGATACCACTGGTTGAGAAATTGATCGAGGATCACAAGGAGTTCATGGAGAACACCGCACGTCGCCAGAACGAGGTGGATCGCGCCTGCAAGCCGCGCCAACTGCCACCAGGTGCTCGCAAACCATCGCGTAGCGGCAAGACGCCAGTGTGAGTATTCCTAGAGTTGCCACCCTTCGCTACTCAGAAACCCTTTGTATATATGGTTATTTTATTATTATTTTTATTTACTTTTTTTTGTTTTTGGCTATTTTTTCACCAACTCTTATTGCTACAACAAAAACAAATCAAATATTTTTTCCCCTGCAACGTTTTTGCACCCACAAACTCTTGCCTATCCAAAATATATATACTCTATACGACACCTTGCAACAACAACAACAACTCTATATATATATATATACAACTGTAGTCGTGGCTCCAGTCACGATCTGCGTGAACAGTCGCCCGATGGCCAACTGCGACGTCAAAGGTTTGACAGCTACTTTATACTCTACTCTTCTACTCTATAAACTACCACTGCAAGCCACATAAAAACCCCAATAAACCACAGTGCGCTTACCAACACTCTCACTCTCATTCACACACACTCAACTGCTCACATTATCAACTGGTTGAAGTCAACAACAACTTGAAGCTTCTCTGTGTCCCATGTAGCACTAAACAGATCTAACATAACACGTTTGATATGATCAAAAACAAATGAAGTTCCTCAATTTAATAGAATCTTAAACAAAGTCAAAGTTAACTGAACTGATATAACTAAAACTCATTAAAATTCCTAGTTTGCTAAGCCTGCCTATCTATCTAATAGGTATCTATCTAATAGGTAATAGCTAAACCATCTACCATGTCACGTAGTGTTGCTCCCACAAAACACAAAACGCCAAGCACCCGGCTTAATCACTGCTGCTTAAACTGTTGCTTAATTATGTTTTTTACAGCACTGTTTTGTCACATTGCCTAATTTGCAAATGCTTGTCTCTTCTACAGCTTCAAGGGCTCTCGCGATCAAGGACTCAACGCACGCAAGGGCAGGTGAGTTATCAGCCTTGTTTCCAACGGCGTTCTTCTCTTAACTACAATTGTTCCAAAAATAATAGTGCATGCACTTTCTAAATTCTAAAAAAAAAAACAAAAAAAAAACAAAAAAAAAAAATGAAATTTCCGTTTTTGTTTTTCGACTCTGTTTTCTTTCGGCTCTATGCAACACTATTTTTGGAAATGCTGCGAAATGTTATTTCTTTTGTGTATACATTATATATTTATATATATGAAATACCTTTTGTATTGCTATTGTACATTTTTCTTGTGTGTATATTGTTTCGTTATTTGATCGTTCTTGTTTTTTTGTCTCTCCTTCTCTTTTTTGTATCGTTTTTGTGAAACTCTTTCTCATCACGCTACCGTAAACGTTTGCCTCATATCAAAAATCTATGCATCTTGCTGCTTAAATATTTGCTCTGCATAATCATATATATATATACATACATATATATATAAATATATATATTAAATATATATCAGTCGTATTACGCCAACGCGCGATACGCCCGACAGAGATCGCCTGCCGCATTATGGCCCACGTTTCTCACCAAGGTAAGTGCCCGCTCCTGCTCCCCATTACAATCAGTGCACCTTAAACTGTGCACCTATGCTAAATGTTTATCTGTTAAATCTTATTGTTCTCTTTTTTCATACCTGATTAGCTTTCATTGAATTCGTTTGCCATTTATAAACTTACTAATAGTAATTACAAACTCTGCCCTGTTAGCTCTGCTGGTCCCGAACTCGAATTCCGTTCGCCACGCGCCAAACTGTTGTGGACCAAGTGGCGTGATGTGTGGATGCTGTCATGGGAGCGTCAACGTTTGCTCCACGAGCATCTCATGTATCTGAAGGATGTGGAGCGTGCTCGCAACTTTAGCTGGGACGATTGGCGCAAACGCGTAAGTAACTGCAACAGCCACAACGCACTATAAATAATGCTAATAATATTTTAAAATACTCATCCTACACACAGTTCCTCAAGCACATGAATCACAAGAAGTCGCGCTTGACTGATCTGTTCCGTAAGATGGACAAGGATAACAATGGCATGGTGCCACGCGATGTCTTCATCGATGGCATACTCAACACGAGTAAGTACCAAGTAAAAGAAAACACAAGTTCCACATGAGATATTAAAAATATGATATCCTTAACAGAATTCGATACATCCGGTCTGGAGATGAAGGCTGTTGCCGATCTGTTCGATCGCAATGGTGAGGGTCTCATTGACTGGCAGGAATTCATTGCCGCTCTGCGACCCGATTGGCAGGAACGTAAACCGGCCACTGACAATGACAAGATACACGATGAGGTCAAACGTTTGGTCATGCTCTGCACATGTCGTCAAAAGTTCCGTGTGTTCCAAGTTGGCGAAGGCAAATACAGAGTGAGTTTTGCTTCAAACAGACTCTTAACAGCTGCTAATGAATGATTTTGTTTGCCTTTGCAGTTTGGTGATTCCCAGAAGTTGCGCCTGGTTCGCATCCTGCGCAGCACTGTTATGGTGCGCGTTGGCGGTGGCTGGGTTGCTCTGGATGAATTCCTGCAGAAGAACGATCCTTGTCGCGGTAAGTTCAAGCTCAAGGCCACACCCACACT
Organism: Drosophila picticornis; assembly: GCA_035043845.1. NCBI lineage: Eukaryota > Metazoa > Arthropoda > Insecta > Diptera > Drosophilidae > Drosophila > Drosophila picticornis. Next base: position 3,756,742 of record JAWNMR010000493.1, on the reverse strand, counting down.
CTCTACATATATATTTAGTTGTATACGTACAAACACACACTGAAATTATCGATAAATCTGTTTGGACTTCATACATTTATCGCATATTAATTCTAGTGTAACTTTTTTGTAGTCCACCACACCACGAACCAAAAAAAAAAAAAAAATTATTACCATTCCCATCAGCTCATGCATTTTGTCTATACCTTACGTTATATATGCATCATACTTTTATAAACCATTTTTGATCATATTACATCTCTCACAAACATATACTACATTTAGGTACAGTTGTGCTTAACAACTAATTATAATTTTTTTACAAGCTAAAAATTTTTTTAAAACATACCAAATATCATATTAATATAATACCAAAAACGGATATGGTCATTTAACCAACAAAATAAAAATCAAAACTTTTGTGCCTAAAAATATTACTAGCATATGATAAACCCAAAAGAAAAACAAAAACAACATAACCTAAAAACAATTTTTGAAAACCTCATTAATTTGTTTGGTTGAAAAGTTGCTTTCAAATAAAATAGCATAAATTAACAGCGCGCTTTATTTTTGAAGATACTATTTTTGACATTTAGCCAGCGCCCATTTTGACGCCTATCTCATACACACAATAACCAAACGAAATCAAGAATCCAAATCCAAAACCAAACTCCAAACCAAAAAACATAAAAAACACCTATCCTAAAAGCCCAAAAACTGAAAAGCTCACAGTTTAGGGTTTGTTGCCACATTTAGTAATCATGCTCATTTTTTGTTGCTTTTACATGTTAACTCTGCGTTTGATATTATTATTATACCCCATACCATACATTGTATTTATCTTTCTATTTTTACTGGGTTAACAAAGACTATTGCCTATTTGCCTAGAACCTAACCTAACCTAATCTAACCAAAATTATAGTATAACTTGCTTAGTACTCGATTAGTGCATGCTTTCATTTATTTAGCTGTTGTGTCTTCTCTTGCTTAACATGGCTACAGTTGTGCGCGCTGTTAACTAACAGCCTGTTTGACTATAGCTTTTTTGAGTGGAACTCTACTTTAATTCACTTCATGCCTCGTAAATTCGTTAATTTCTGTTTGTTGTGCGTCCAAAAAACAAATAATAATAATAATAAAGAAAAAAAAAAAACAGTTGAATTTGTTGTATTAATAATTTTGTATACCGTTTTTCGTTTTTACTAATCAAATTTTATGTTTTTCCCCTTTTTTCTTTTTCAAATGTTATATTTTTTTGTAACTGTACTTTAAAAATGAAACCGATAACCGAAAACGCAATGTGCCCGATATTTCCAATATAAAATTCCACAAATAAATCCGCTTGCGCTGCCCGCTCGCCCGCCCAACCGCCCGCCCGCCCGTCCGCCCACGCCCAACATGCACTTCGCCTGCGCCCAAAAAAATACAAAATAAAAAAAAAACACAAAAATTCCAAACAACCAACAACAAACAAACAAAATACCAACTGTGACAAATACAAAATTTCGTTGTTATTGTTGTTGTTACAATCAAATGCAAAACCACACTCAAAATACATGTATACATGTATCTATATGTATATGTATGTATGTGTGTGTGTGTGTGTGTATGTATGTGTGCTTACCACATGCTATATATGTGTGCATATCGGTCGGCATTGATCGGAGCAGCCAAGGGACGCACTAACATTGAGCTACGCGAGCAATTCATATTGGCCGATGGCGTCTCACAGAGCATGGCTGCATTCACGTCCAGACGTTCCACACCCAATGCTGCCCAAACCGCCAACAGTTCGCAAAATGGCAGCGCCGGTAGTCCCAACTTGCCGCCATATTTGAGTGGACAGGGTCCCATCATAAAGGTAAATCATCATCAACAGAAACACAACACAAACGAGTTGTGGGTTAACAAAACAAAAAAGCAAAAAAACAAAAGAGTTCCCAATCCTAACACTATCCCCCCAACTATATATCCCGTGTTAGGGTTTCAATATTTACTGAGGTAAGTTTTGAGCTTTCGTTTTGGGTTCATTGTGTGTGTTGTTGACAAAAACCAAAACAAAACCAAAAAAAAGCAAGCTCGCTGCTGCCGCCGATTCTTGATTTTTGTGCATGAGAATTTTATATATCATTCTACTATATATATATATATATATTTATCGTATTGAACGTATTGTTGTTGCTATACTACATATACATATGTCGTATATATATATATTTGTTTATAATTTGGTACTTCCTTGAGTTATGATAATTGTTTTATGTTTTACTGCGCCAGTTTTTTTTTTATGCTAGATTCAAATTTCACAATCAAGCGCTTTAGTGAGGTTAGGTTAAAGGTCAAACAGTATGATTTTTAGGTTATTGTTGTTGAGTTTTGATTGGTCAGTCGCTTAAATGATCATATACCGTTGCGCCAGCCTTTAAGAATTGATTGAGCAACGAACAAAAACAAAAACAAAAAAAATCTGTTGTATTTCTATATGTATATAGCTGATGAGCACTTGGCCGAGTTAATGCCAATATTTGAGAAAATCCGTGCACAAGACCAAGTACCATGCGCCTTTCCCATACACATGGGCGCCGGCGGCACAGTATTCGTGCGCTGCAATACCAGCCGCTCGGTACCGCTGAGTCCACACGTCCTCCATTGTCATCCAACAACACACTGGGTAAGTCAAAAACTCAACGAACGAAAGGAGCATGCTGTGAAGGAAGCAAACAGGAAACAGGGACTGTATAGCAAAAGAAAAGAAGGGGGCTCTACCTTATACAAGCCACCATTATAGTATCCAACTAACTCCTTACATTTCACCTCCACCTCCGTAACAGGTGCGCGAGCGTTCTGTGCGTTCTATACCGATGTCGCGACCATCGCGCTCTTCACTGTCGGCCAGCACCCCGGATTCGCTTAGCGATAATGAGGGTAGCCATGGTGGACCGTCGGGTCGTTATACGCCGCGCAAGGTGACCTACACGAGCACACGCACCGGCCTCACGCCAGGAGGATCGCGTGCCGGCTCCAAGCCCAACTCACGCCCGCTCAGTAGACAAGGCTCCAAGCCGCCGTCGCGTCACGGCTCCACCCTCTCGCTGGACAGCACAGGTGAGTCCAAACTGACTGACCACCATCATAAAGGGTACAATTCTAAATCAAATTCTTTGCCAGACGATCATACGCCATCGCGCATTCCCCAGCGCAAGGTTTCCGGTGCCAGCACAATTAGCGGCACCGGCACCACGCCACGTCCGGCACGCCTGTCCGTAACCACGGCATCGACCCCGGGCGGCAGCCGACTCAATGGCGGCACCAGCACCATCACACGGAAAACCGCATCCGGCTCAGCCAGCCCAGCGCCCACAAGGTAGGATTTTTGTACCTCTCTGATTAATATTGGTTTTTGGGGCTGGGATTTCACATATTCACATATTGGGGTCGTGAATTTTATACAACATATAAACTTTATTAATTTATTTATTTATTTTTGACATTATTTTCGGTTACCGCATTAACTTTTGACAACTCACACAACAACAACAAAAATACTCATTTGATATGCTACTTACAAATCAAATTGGCTTTTATGAACAAATTTCATATCAAAACAAAAAAAAAATACCTAAAAACAATATACATCATTGAAACGCTAACTTACAAAACGAATTGGCTCGAATTGAAACAAATATCATGTAATGAAATTGAATGCTTGTCTGCAACTAACTGCAACATCGAAATACAAACAAACAAACAAACAAAAAAACAATCCTCCCCAAAAAACAAATACCATCCTGAATCTTGTGCCTGACAAAAAATACTGCAAAAACAGCAATGGAGGCATGAGTAGATCATCCAGTATACCAGCACTAACCGGCTTCGGCTACAAACCCACTAGGTAAAAGAAACAACTACAACAACAAAAATACTAAACATAACATTAATTTAAATTATGATTTTCGAAAACTAAGTTAGTTCTAAGTAATATTGAGAGCTAGTCCTTAAGCTATGCAATTCTTTGGTAATGGTAATGCTAACTATTCATAAACATATATATACTAAAGCCGCCCATCACGGATACCGGTTAAGATACCCCTCAACGATTCCAAAACCTCATCGCCAACCAGCTCGTCTGCGAATCCAAGCAGCTTGGGGTAAAGTTCTATCCAAACTCTATAACATTTAGAGCTGTATCAATTAAGTATCGACAACATCACTGTAGACACAAATTCAACTCTAGCCACAGTTTAGCAAGTAATTATTATTATTTCCATATAATCAATATGTTCTGTTAAAAGTTCTGTTTGTGTTTTATAAGTTATGTATTTTGAAGACAGTGCATGTCAAACTGCCAGTACCCGTCGTGTTTTTCTAATTTCCTAATTCGACTAATGCTTTAAGCTTTACTTATTCTTTTTTTTTTTTTATAATAATGCCATATATAGCTTTTAAGTATTGTTTGTACTTTTCATTTACAAATTAAATTGTTAAAGTTGTTAAATTATTGAAATTTTGTAAATGCTTTGACTAATATTTGATTATCCGTTCGACAGGCGCAACATCAGCGGCAGTTCAACGCCGTCCGGGATGCAAACGCCGAGAAAGAGCTCCGCAGAGCCGACATTCAGCTCAACGATGCGACGCACATCGCGTGGAACCACGCCCACAGAAAAGCGCGAGCCTTTCCGGCTATGAGGCGGAGGCGGATGAATGAATGGTTGCAGCACCCAGTTGCCAATTATCAATTAAACAAACAACACAAAAACACAAGTCTAAAACTACTAACCACGCACTGAAGTTCTTTCAACTAATCAACCAACAAGATTGTGAATTCCCCAAAATCCCCTCAGCTCTATCTCTCTCAGAGTCTACATTATTGTAGAAAATGTAGCAAACAGGAAACAATCGCTGTGAATTTATAAATTTTATAATATTAACAGCAAAATGAATACTTTTGATAAAGCATAAAAGACACACGCAAAAATACGGAAAAAGAGATAGAGAAATGCAAGCGTTATAAATAAAAGCTATTCACACAAACACAAACACACCCACACACACACAATGTTGAAAAACTATTTACGAAAAGAGTACTACTAACTAATGCAAACACCTTTTGCTACTACTAATATTTAATGCCTACACTATTTACTAGTTATACTTCTAAATATGGATTTCCAAATTTATAATTTGTATATACTTATAAAAATGCAAAATACACTCCAAGTGTTTTAAGGCAATCTAAAATGAAGAAAAAATTAACGAAAAATATAAAAAAAAAAAACAAAAAAAAGAAAAGAAAAACATTCGAATTAAAAGTTGCCATAGCAGCAGCGACCATTAGCTCTTCAGTCTTTGAGCGTGTCTACAAAATCGCCAGTTTGTGGGCGCAATCTGTCTGTGGGCGTGGCCGTGCTATGTGTGCGACCAAAAAAAGGAAAGAAGTAACCCCGTTAATGAAAATGATTAAGAGAAATTTGATTTTGTTCTGTTAAAACTAATAGTTAAACGTAAAAGTGAATCATGTAAGCCGCAAACAAAAACATAAATAAATAAAAATAAATGAAATAAAAAACAAAAACAGAAAGAAAGAATACAAAAAATATTTAATTATATACTAAAAGTCATTACTATAAGTTTAATTAATATTTAGTTAATAAGCAAAAACCACAACAACCACAAACCCACAATTTGTAATGCATAATTATTTTTGTTTTTTATATGCAAGTGGAACATATAAACTAATATAATAGAGAGAAATGCAAAACGTTTATATAAATATTGTATAATACTAATACTAAATTATTTTGTTATACGAATCAACAGAAATGCATTCAACGTTTTTTGTAATTCTATTAAATTAAAACAATTTAAACGAGAAATAAACATTTACAAACAAAAATTTTAATAACAAAATATGCTCGGGCGTTTTAATTAGAATGATATAGAAGACATCGCTTGCAAGAACTTTCTTTTGGCCGAAGGCGTGTCCAAAGTTTGCATAAAGGGAATAATGCATGTTTTTAAAGATGAGTCGTTTGGTTAGCTTGTCACGTGAGCAGTTTGGAGACCATACGATTGGCGGACAGCACGATGAAGAAGGAGGAGGAGTTGGTAACCAGTTTTGGACTCGAGAACATCGCATTCTCGTCGTTCACATCTGCTCAATAAGAATATTACTACCATCTAGACGAAGTCTACACAGTTTTATGGATACTATATGATAGCAGCATGCCTCTGGCTTGTGCATTGGCTAGAGCTTGTCAAACCCAACGGATATGTTTGGAGCAACTGGGGTTCGAGGCTTAGCTAAGTTAAGAGTGAAGATTTTATTAAAATTTAAATTCTTTATATCTATATAAAAATATATATACCACCCAGCCCATTTGATAATAAAAACATGCTTCGATTTCTGGAGTAATAACAGTTTTGTATGTTTTTATTATGGAATTCAATTTATTAATTTTAGTTTTCAGTTATTGTTTTTTTGACACATTGAAATTTGGTATTCGTAGTAAATATTTTATGCAGATTCAAACGAATTGCTGGAGTTGTTTTATTTTCTTTCTACACAAACATTGAATTAGTTAGACATTTAAATATGTGAATGCATACATATATAGAGATGTGTATGTATGTATGTATGTGTATATAATTGTTTATTTATTTATATAAATCGGCTCTGTCATATGAAAAACTGACTAGAATGGCGCACGTTCCACAAACTCTAATTATTGTGCCTTAAATTTGTCTTTTATGTTTTTCTTTTTGTTTATTTGGAGTACTTTTCGTGTCATGTTTTTGTCTTTGTTTTTGTGCTATTTGCTGTCGCGCAAGAAGAGCGAGGGAGAGAGAGAGAGCGGGTAGAGTGAGAAATACGATTTAAATATTTATGCTAAACTTTCAAGTGCGAGTTGCAGATTATGCGTTATACTAAATATTTGAGTGTGTGTATTAGTGTGTGTGTGTGTACGTCAACGCCAGCGCTGCCAAGTTAGTTGGTGCTGCTAAATACAAATACAATCTAGAGTTAGTTAATCAAACGCCTTTTTTCCCTATACTGTTTCGCCTAACCAATAATATCGCCGGCAATTCATTTGCCACAAGTCTTTTGTATGCCATTTCAAATACAAAAATAGTTACATCATCGTAACACAGTAATAATAATAATAATAATAATAATAAACATAAGTCTAAAATACATAGATTATTATTACTTATACAATATGCAGTGCAATTCACAAACAACCAAGGATAAATTGAAACCAAACAAAATGATTAAATGTATAAATTTAAACTAAAAAGTTGTTTAAATTTATAAATTTAAACTAAGCAATTGCTTAAATTTATAAATTTAAACTAAGAGTTTTTTTCGATTTATAAACAAAACTTTTGCGACAACTGAATTATTTATGAAAGAACAAAGTACAATTCAAGTTTCCAAGTGTGTCTAAGCTTGTGAATTGCACTGTGTTCGTTGAAAAATTCGCTAAAACCCGATTCGCTCTAAAGCTAAACTAAAGAAATATCAATCCAATCACAAAATTCACAGAAATCGAGTGTTGCACAAAAAAGAAATAAAAACAAACGTAACTAAAATTGAGGATCGGGTTTTCCAGAGTTCGAGTTGAGTTTAACTGTTTTGTTTTTTGTGTTGTTGTTGTCTTTTGTTGTTGTATATTAGCAGCAGGGCAGAAGCAGTAGCTGTGGGAGCAGCAGGCAAGGAAGCTTGGGCATTGTTGGCATTGTTAGCGTCAGGGTTGCGCTTTTGATAATGTTATTTTTGTTGTTCTTTTTGTGGTTGTTAATTGGAAGTGTTAGCCGCAGCAGCCTGGTGCTGCGCCAGTGTCACCTGGCATGATTGCTATTGGCAGTCTGTCCCTTTGGTTGTTTGCCCGCGCCAGAGCCAGCTGCTCCACTCCCAGCTGCAGCTGTTCCTCCTGCCCCGGCTCCACCTCCTGTGCCTGTTCCTCCTCCTCCTCCAGTTGAGCTGTGCGCTTCTGCTGCTCGTTCCCCACGTTGATGATGATGGTGGTTGCTGTGATGATGATGATGGCGTCGCCCACCTCGATAATGCCGTCGATTGTGATGCTGATAGTTGTTGTTGGTGGGCTCGGGCAGGATGCGTTGCGTCTCCTGCACGACGGGCGCAAATGTGCTCACTGCTTGTGGCTTTGTCAGTTGATTGCTTGAACTGCTCGACCCTGGCTCTTGTTTCCGAGCAGCATCTGCCTCCTCGCGACGTCGTCGTCGACGCACATCCTCCTCGGTCTCGATGGCAATTACATGACCCGCTTCCGCCTCGGCATCGATGATGGCGCCGCGACTCTTCTGCTGCAGATACAATTCGGACATCCTCTGCTGCATTTGTCGCAGCTCCTGTGTGACCTGGAAATCGGGTGCATTCTCCAACTCCGATGGGGGCATGGCACACTTAAGACTGTCCGATTCATCGCAGATATGCTCCCGACAAACGGGGCACAGAGCCTGGAAAGCATCCGCTGTTTTCTGTAGCCAGCCGGGCAACTTGTCGTACTCCTCCTGGTAGCTGCGACGCAACGCATTCAAATGCCTCGCCAGGCAATAGCTGTGCAGATAATGATAGCACTCGGTGCGTGTGAACTCATCCCCCTCACTAAATCCGTACAGACAGATCACACACTGGCCACTGGGTAGATTGCTGCCCGTTAAATGTTCGCGCACCACTTCGATCAGATCGAAGACGACGGGGAATCCAATTGATGACTTGATCTTGGCATTGCATGCACTGCGTATGGCCTCGAGACGGACATCATCCAATCCACGTGGACGCAGCAATTTGATTGTGGGACTCACATCCGGGTAACCAGGCGGAGGCAGCACTTGGAGAGTCACACAAATATATCGCTGCTCATCCTCCTCGCCGGTCAGCGGTAGCACCGTCGTTTCAATCACATCCACAGCACCACTAGCAATATATACCACCAAATATACATATAAATATATATATATATATGTAGCTATTTATCAATTCAGGCCCGATCTCACCTGTCGCTGCGTATTATTCGCACATCGTCCATGAGAATCGCTTCCAGCGACTCCAATTCCTCGTCCAGCAAACTGTGCAGCAGCAAAGCAAATTAAAGACTCGCAAAACAGACATAATACTCTCTACTCTACGCTACTTACGTCTCCATTTTCGTTGTTCGATTTTTGTTTCAGTGTGTTAAATGCTTCAACTTCGAATTGTCTAAAATATATCACAAAAAAAAATCGATTGAGACAAAAATTTTGCGCCTGACAACAACTTTCTGTGACAGTTGCAGCGAAACGGCGTATTGCCACTCACAGCGGGAGCACACGTTTAGCACACCCGCCATCTACCGTTTTGGAGGTGAAACATGCGTATGCACTGTTCTAACAGAGTTGTGAGACTGCTTGCTTTGGCAGACTGTTGAGGTTATGTTACGAGGCCTTGACATTCGCCCTGAGTGTTCACATTGCAGCATGTGCATACACTGCTCTTAACAGCAGTGTTTGTAAACTGCTTGCTTTGGCAAAGAGCGCGCAATTTAAATATAAATTCAAGCACAACTTTCAACAGTTATTATCATGGAGAGAATGTGCCAATTTTGAAAACAAATAAATTTTTAATTCTGTATCTTTTTAATTCGATATCTAGATCAATGCTACATTTTAATTTGATATTTGTTTATTTCGCTGAAATTTATTTGAACGCTGTAACCCACAAAATCTCATCTACAAACCTGTCAAGCTGGGCAGATAGTTTTTCATAAATGCGATGCACGTTTTATGCATAAAAAGTTCATAATTACAAGTTATCAGATGAAGTCTTAAATTTTAGTTTTCATACCTTACCAACTCATTCCCTCATTCTCCCTCTCTCTCTTTCTCCTTCTCTGACACTCTCTTGGACGGCATTCCGACAGCTTTGAACCCCCATTTTTCAATCTAGTTGCTACTATTGTTGCGCATGCTTTTCTTCTTTAAAGAATTTTGTTATTCTATCCAAATAATTTATTCGCTTGGTATTTAAGCAACACCAAAAATGTCTATGCAGGAGTCGAAAGGACTTTTGCCTTTTGACGCCGAAGTGCGTCAATTCCAAGTTTGGTGGTGGTGGTGAATTTGTTGTACAGTTTTCACCTCACCACACCACACGGAGCGCACCGGTGCAAGTTGCTCTCCTCGTTGCCTCGCCTCGTTGTATCGAATGAAAGAAACGCAATCGAATGTAAAAAGCCATCGTCGTCGTTGCTGCTCTTCAATGAAATAGCATTTGCAGCATTTTCGGTGCTCGGCGTTAAGCGACTGAACTCAGTTTACAACGGAAAGCACAAAGCGACGGTCGTCAAAATTCAGCACAGCTCCGCGAAAACTACAAAAATCCAATCCGAAAAAATTACAAAAAAAAAAAAATTGTGGAAAATTTAACGCAAATTTGTTCGTCAAACAAAAATATATGCGAATTTGTGTGTGAGTGTGAGTGAGTGCTGGAAATTCCACAAGTTAAAGCGTACTAGGCGAATAAAACGGCGGGCTGTGCGGAAAAAATCCGCCCTTAAATTAAAAGAAGCTAAGCCAACCCAAAGTTTGGTACGACCAACAAAAAAAAAAAACACGAATGAAGGAAAGATGAAATAGAATAGCGCAAAAGAACTTTTATCCTGACGTGTCCTGCGCACGCAGCACATGCAAGGAAGCACACACACACATGGGCCAAAAGGATGCACGTGTTTTTGCCTTAGCCGAGTGTTCTGAGAACTTCTTTTTAGTTTTTTTTTTGGCTTTTGTCTGTTTTAGCATTTTTTTGTGCTACAAAATAAATGCGAAAATAATGATCAACAATCAGCAAATTATTTGCATTCTTCGCAAATTTGTTTTTTTTTTGTTTTTTTCTTTTTCTTATTTATTCGATAATGCGAGAAAAAAAAACAACAATCGCAACTAATTAATGCACCACGTGTTTTTTTTGTTACAACAATTCTGCTGCCTGACTAGTTTTTTGTGTAGACTACCAGGATCATCTTTATGTAATTTTGTAATTTTGAGCGAATCATCTGATTGAATTTTGCATAACCCATAAACATAAACAGTTTTGAGGTATGGAAAGTGCTATATACCAAATATAATATTTATATCGATGTGCATTTCAAATATTCTCGAGAGCACTTTCGGTTGATTTATCTACAAGCTTTTCGTGCCTGCTCTCGCTCTCTCTCTCTCTCTCTTTCTCGCTCGCTCGCTCGCTTCCTCCCACTCGCTTTCTCCGTCTTCCTTCCTTCTCTCTCTCTCTCTATCTCTCTATCTCTGTAACGCTCTCATCTTTCTTGTGTGGTGAAGGGAAATTGCATTGAGGCTGGCAATGGCATTGGCTGGGGTTGTTCTGGCCAAAAGTAGAAGAAAAACCTAATACCCAAAAGCTCACCCCCCAACGTAGCTCCCCCAATCCCCTTCCACTTGGACCCAGATACACAGCAGCCCAAAAACCACAGTTGATGCGTTGCCAAAAAATATTGAATGGAACTGTTATCTTTGGCATGCCGAACTTTAAATACCCTTGCTGATCCCACCTAAATAAAAGTAGTATTTGTAATAAATTTGATATACTCATAATTTAAAATTGATAAATAACAAAATGATTTATATCCCGTGGCAGCAACAAAATAACTATATCTTTACTGTCTTACTCTATCTGCAACTGAGATACCTCATCCCAAAAGTCAAAATATGTTTTGCAAAACGAGCTAAGTGAACTTTGTGCTTGCCTGATTGAATTTTGGCCCTGGCAAATGACAATTTTCTTGCTTTCTCCCTCCTTTCGCCTGGGTTAGAGTGAGAGCGAAAGTGCTGCTGCCTTATATATATATATCGTTGAGATAGTCTATATAACGCAATAGTTTTCGTTCGCCTTTTTTGTATGCATTTACAAGTGCAACTGTCGACCTGAAACGTTGTTGTTATCTGTATATAGTTGCCCCTAAGTAACGTCAGAGCTTTTTAGTAATACTTTCAAGGTACTCGTAATGAGCATTTGTGGTATACAAAATAAATGTGTTATGTCAACTGCATTCTAAAGGGGTATAATCATAGGTTTCCATAGAAACGAAGTCTAATAAATTGTGGAATGTGAATGCAGAGTTGGGAAATATAAAAATATATTCACTTATACCACTGCTCTAAATGCGAGATTATAACTCTAAAAAGATCTAGACGAGTGTCTTATGATATTAGTGGTTTAATTTTACTGACACTCTACAAAAACTTTCCATAATTCTATCTTTAGGCTGTTAGATTGGATTACCTGCATTGTGTGTTTACATAAGCATTGAATTTACCCTCACTAAATTAAGGGATGCATTACCAATGCCCGATGTAACACAAAACCAGTGCACGGTGCAGTTAAAGCTGAAATCAGTTAAAGCAGATTCAACTGGCTTCAAGTGCCTCCAACCAGTCCAGTCTAGTCCAGTTCAGTTCGACTCTTGCAATTATTGAGTCTAACACAGATTTCCCAGGAAATCAAGTCCAGTTGGCTCCAACTTGGCACAATCAAGGCCAAACAGAGACAGGTTGAGAGGTAGAGAGAGAGAGAGAGAGAGAGAGAGAGAAGGGGAGAAAGGTAGAACAAAAGACGTAAACGTTTGCTGCACTTCAATTTCACTTATCGAGTATATTGCATAGATTTTCGGCGCCATTTCTGCCTTGGCAAAGAACTTGCATTTATTGTTGGCCACAGAGAAATATAAGCAAATAGCAGAATACTTTGGATAAGAGCAAAGGCCAAATGGAAAATAACTAACGCACGGGCAAGGCTAATTCGAGCATTGCAAATACTCAAATATATGTGCCAAACTAAAATTAGATTTGCAAAATGAAGCAAAAAATAAAAGTGGAAAATAAATGCAACTATTAAAACTTTGTAATACGAAAAAGACCCCATTTGGCATTCGATGTTTACAAGTGCGGCGACTGTGTTCGATATTCTCGGAAAAGAGCTATAAAATGTGCAAGCCGATTGCATGAATTGAATTGAATGCATTTCATAAGCAATCAAACTGCATGATTTATGTAGAGTAGCAAATACAACCAGACATCCCCCCATCCCCACCCCCAAATGCCTCTCTTTAGTTCCGCCGTATCAGGTCACTTTTCACATTTGAATAGGCTACCTCGATTCGCTTATCGATTTGGCCTGACAAACACGCCATGTCAAATGCTCTTAGTCTCTCTCCCAGACCTTGTGTCCCCCGGGTGCCATATCCGTCGACCCTTCCTTGTGTCAATGTGTGTGTGCGTGTGTGTGTGTGCGTGTGTGTGTCTGCGTGTGTGTTGATGGGATTTAAACTTTGGCAGAGTTAGCGGTAGCAGTAACAGCTTTAAAGCAACCCCCCGCGAGACTTAGGCTTGTCAGGCTGACAGGGGGTTGAACCTGATATACTCTGTATTCGTAAGCTTAATTGAAAATGAGGGTATCTTAAGGGATCCAATTGCCTTGTATTGTTTTATGAGAAAATAATATGTTTGGTGTGTCTACAAAGTTTGCCTCAATCAATAAAAATAATTAGACAAATCTTAAAAATGGATCTCAACTCACAAATACGGCGATGCAGTATTGAAATAAGCTTGTGACATAAAAAGAAAACAGTATTGTTAAAAGTAAATTAGTAGACAGAATTAAAACTGTATTTTCTTCAAAGTCAAATTTCGTAAATGAGCGCGAAATCAAAATGAAATAGTATCAGGAATTATCATCTCATCTATAAAATTGGTACACGGCAACGGCAAGTCGAGCATGCTTGCTACCAGAGTGCTCATTCGCTTGTTTTGAATACAATTTGGCACGACGCAATTTCTTATTGTCCTTTATATTCGGTAAATTTTAAGTTGAACCGAAAACGACACTAATACAAATGCACAAGCGGCAAGCTTTGTAGCCAGCACGTGTGCACGTCTGTATGTGTGTGTGAGGTGTGCGCGTGTGTGTGTGTGCGATGGGTATACATATAAAGGTAGCGTCGGTTTTGGGGAGTATTCGCTTGGTATATTTCCATTCATTTCAAATGTATTTTTGTGTCAGGTAACAGGAAAAAACGAAACTTATTTTCAGCTGATGAAATTTCGTTGTTTGCAGTGCGCTTTGCTGTTATGTAACGGACAAGGACGATATAGATAGAGATATAGATATAGATATAGATAGAGTATGTATAGATAAATGTGGATATGGCTAATTGTTTAGCTAAGCTTTGGGTTATTTTTAACGACAAGGCTGTCATGTACACAACAAAAACACAAACCGCCTTTTGTTCGACGGGCAGGCTATTATTGAGTAATTTCCTATAAAAATGATTTAAGTATTGTGTTGCAGACCACTTAGCCACCAAATAAGCACACAAGCACACACACATAGGAGCTGACATGGCCAGGGCCAGACGTGTCCTGCAAAAGCAAAAATAAGCAACGTTGACAGCTTGAGCTTTATTTAGCAAAAACGCCGGCAAGGCAAACGAGGGGGTTGGGGGTTTAAAAGGGTGGTTCAAAAGAGGTAGAAGGAGGTGCAGTGATACAGCTGCCGAGGTGACTTTAAGTAAACAACAAATTGCGACGCAAAAATCAGTGTTAAACAACAACAAAAACAGTAGCTCAGAGCTTAGAACGCTCAGTTTACGTAACACAAATGGGATTGTGTAATTAATGTCGAGTGATAGCAAAAAAAAAGTATAGAAAAGCAAAACGGCAACAAAAAAAAGCAATGCGAACGACATGACTGGGTCAAGGGTGTTGGTCAAAGGAGTGGGCCTGGTCGAGCACAAGACACAGGACACAGGACACGAGACACTTGGCTTTTACTTTTATTATTGCCGGCTCCTTTTGCTTCTTGTTAGTTGACAATACTGAATTGCGATTAATGTTCCTCTTTGACATGTGACGACCCCCCTGGAAATTGAACTAAATACGCAATTGCCGTTGGTTGGGCAGCCAAAGACGTCATAGCGCATTACGTATACGCAATGTTCACCCACACACTCACACACATAGAGAGTGTGTGTGTTTTTTACAGACTACAGAGCGTCTAGGCGCATTTTCCTATCAATGAAGCGACTGTCACAGCAGCAGGATGCCAAAAAAAAAGAAAAGCTCTTTTTTCGGCCAGCTTTCACACTCTCTCTCTCTCGCTCTTTCTCTCTCTCTCGCTCCTTCTCTGTCTCTCTCGCACCATCTCTCTTGTTGTTGTGCTCTCTTTGTGGTGAGTTTTGTGTGTGCAGCTACTGCTGCTTCTTGCTGCACAGCTGCTGCCACACACACCCACCCACCCACTGCTCTCTCACTCTCTGTTCTTGCTCTCTCCTTACTCTTACTCTTACTCTTAGTTCTCTCTCTCTCTCTCTCTCTCTCTCTCTCCCTCCTTGTTTGCGCATTGTAGCTTCCGTGTGTCGACATTTTACTACGTCAGCAGGCGAGACGAGCCTCCAAGTAAATAGCACACAATACATAGACACACTAGGCTATATATACACATATATACATATACATACATATATACCCACATACATATGTACATGTGCATATGTATTTGTGTGTTTTGTGTGCCTTTCGGCTGCCTTGCAACGACCTTCTGCCATAGATATGTTTTTTGGGGGTTACTCAACACTAAGCAACACGTTTATTTTTGACGGCAGTTTTAGAAGCAGACGTCACTTTGTCAGTTGGACAGTAACTGTAAAACTGTTGCAGCTAGCTTTGGGGTTGTTAACACACCAACAAACATATGTGCTTCTATATATACCCATATATATATATAAATATAGATAGTTTGTCTATGTATGCAGTTTAATTAGCTGTGACCTTTCCACTTTACAAGCCATGGACAAAAGCTGTTGACATTTAGCTATACTATAAAAAAAGGGTACCTGAACTTTTCTTGGGGTAAATGAAAGCCGTATAGCTTTGAATGCTTATACAGATTATAAAAATAACACACAATAACACTTACACCCACTGAGAAATGGTCATGACACATATATACATAATCTAAAAACATTTTTTATGATCGGAAGCTGTTTTTTGTGTGTTAAGGCACTGGCCTTAATGTTGTATACATAAAAGTCATAATTACTTTAGGCAAGCAAGCCACAACAAACTTAATAATGTTAAGTACAAGGCACGAAGTTTTCTAATGGCACGCAATTAAGTCGCAAATTGAGTTAAGGACGAAGTCACCCACGCGCAAAATAATCACTCGAAAGTACATATCAAGGACGAAGTAACCACAATAATGGCAAACTATTACAGATTTACATATTTATAATCACAGGGGTAACCCACACACACACACACAACACACACTTACATAGCTATAGCTATTGATCAAACAGCGAGTGCCCTCAAAGAGTTACATGCTGTGTGTGAGTGGAAGAGAGATAGAGAGACAGAGTGAGGAAGTAAGTGAGAGAGAGGGAAATAGCTAGAATACATAAAGTAAACTATACTGCACACTAAAATAACTAACTGAGCGACTAGGTAGGTAAATATTACCTGGCTAGCTAAAAACCTGTTAATAAATCCAGCAAATTTTGTGGAAGATTATCGAATGTTAGAAAAATACAAAATAAAATAAAATATGCTAGTGTAAATGTATTTATGTGCATCAGGAATGTTTTTTTTACTACTTTACTACAAATGCTAATATTAGACCTGAAATGATTATCATGTAAAAGAAAAATAAATAATAAATTACAGTAAGCTGACGCATTTCGGTTCATGTGCAACAAGAGTGCTATTTATTCATATTATTCAAGGCCACAGTAGCCGTGCTATGCCAGACAGTTCACTTTATAAGTGCAAATTTGCAGTCTGTTACAAACGCATACAACACGCCATAACACACCACTACTACGCCTTTAATTAGAGCAGGGTATAATAAGTATGTTTGAAACTGAGCTGTAGATTGAGTACATGCAACAGCGAGTACTCAGTTTTGCCATATGTCATGTGGCATACAAATTGTGCAGAGACTGAATACACTGACTCAGTCACACACACACACACACACACTCATTGCTATTTTATGCCAATGGAAATTTACTGCAACTTGAGAAAAGCTAATCCAACCAATTTGGCTTTTACATAGAAAACGGCTCGTTGGAAAGGAAATCGAAGTCAGTTAACTCCCAGCGTTGATGGCAGCCACAAAAATTATTGATGCACCGCGAAACGGTCATGAGATGGCGCCCCTGAACACGAGGGCCAGGGGTGATGGCACCCACGGGGTGACCATTGTCCTGACGGCACCGCAACGCAACTCGGTACAATCGGTGGATATACCAGGGGAACCGGACCGTGCCGCATGGAGCGGCAAGATGCAGTTCTTTCTCAGCATTATCGGCTATTCAGTGGGCCTTGGCAACATCTGGCGTTTTCCGTACCTGTGCCAACAGAACGGTGGCGGTGAGTACACACCACGATATTTTGCCAAATCACATATCACAGACTTATCAGTTAACCCGACCGTCTCCAGTAACAGTCGACGTTCGACCAGAAATTTGCAATATGTTGCACTTTTTTTATTTCGCATACGCGTGCTGTAAAGCCAAAACACACCGTTTTACCCGACAAGGTCTCATTACAATCAACCTGCAGTGCGACGCTGAAAAATCTAATTACTTCTAATGCTCTTGCTCATATTGCTAATGGGTGCAGTCTCTGCCAGGGCTGGATTAAGGCTTTAAACACAACTTTGTCAATGGTGACCAGGTTTCTCAATCATTTTTAATCTAGATTAATATTATTTTTAAAGAAGTAAAAGAGATTTTAACTCGATTTTCATGTTCAAATTCTATCCCAGAAATACCAGGACAGGTAAAATCATTCTAAAATCTATAACTTTTTAATAACCAATCCTTTATGTTTATTTCATGGCTTGTCCTCTATGTTAAGACTACATTTAAGGTGGAAAACATGTTTGGTAGTCAAAATTCAAGTAGCAAGTCCGCAGACCATTTTAGTCAGTGCTTCCTCTCAATGTTTGCCTCAAGGGGGGTCCTTTAATGTGCAAATCCGCTACTGTTTGCTATACATATTCGAACCTATTCAAGTGTCTGCCATAGATAATCAAATGCGCTGCTTTGACAACAACATTATGAGATTTAATGTGAGCTAATTGCAAAGCTTACATTGGGTGAATTTGTCATGTGGGGGCTTGTTGACGGCGACGGTTGGAGGGGAAAGGGTTGTTTGCACATGTCTTGTTCGCCTGCCGGAAAAGCTTAATTGGAGGGGGCCATTTTTGTTGGGGCGGGATTGGGTTGGGTTGGGTTGCATTGGGCTGTGCGCCTTGTGCCAAACGCCGCATTTTTATTGAAAGACACATTCCAAGCTTAAATCCCATGCGATTCTAATTCAATTACGAACGAACGAGACAAAAATAAAAGAAGCCGCCCATAGATAAAACGAAGTGGATACACTTATAATAAAAAATACCTTGGCTATTTGGGATTTCCATTTTCCATGGTTTTGCAGGTGCATTTCTGATACCCTTCATGATAATGCTGATACTGGAGGGCATTCCGCTGTTTCTTATTGAGCTGGGCATGGGCCAGCGTATGCGTCTGGGTGCTTTGGGTGTGTGGAACACCATACATCCCTGGCTGGGCGGCATTGGCATCTCCTCGTGCATTGTCACCCTTTTTGTGGCTCTCTACTACAACGTGATTATCACGTGGGTCTTCTTCTATCTATTCAACAGTTTTCGGGTGAGTTGAGCAATGGGAAAAGCATTATTCCCAAACTAATATATTATTATTTTATTTAGTATCCGCTGCCCTGGTCCACCTGCCCGACCAATGGTAGTGGCATTGTTCTGGAGGAGTGCGCCAAGTCGTCGGAGACGACATATTTCTGGTATCGCACCACTTTGGATGCGGCACCCTCGATGGATGAGCCGGGTGGCTTTAAATGGTGGATTGTGCTGTGCCTGCTGCTCTCGTGGACCGTTGTCTTCTTCATTGTGATGAAGGGCATCCAGAGTTCCGGGAAGGTGGTCTACTTCACCTCACTCTTCCCCTACATCGTGCTGACCATCTTCTTCATACGGGGCATAACACTGCGAGGCGCCGGCGCCGGACTGATGCACATGTATACGCCGAAAGTGGAGAAGTTGCTGGAGCCGACGGTCTGGCTGGATGCAGCCACTCAGGTCTTTTACTCCTTTGGTCTGGCCTTTGGCTCATTGATCGCCTTCGGCAGTTACAACACGCCAAAGAACAATTGCGTCCGGGATGTGCTTTTGGTGTCGGTGTGCAATGCCGTCACAGCCATCTATGCCAGTGTCGTCATCTTCGCCATTCTCGGCTTCAAGGCCACCGTCAATGTGGATCGCTGTGTTGCCGTGTGAGTTATTCCCGTCAAATACCCTGTGCTCTTATAGTCTCTGGTGTCAAAGTGGTAATATCGTATAGTCTCTGATATCTGAGTGATGAGTTCAGGTTTCTATTTAATCAATAAATCCGCTTTGGTAAATAAGGAAGAAATTTACATTAATTGAAGAAATTATGTGAATTTTAAGCAAGGAATAAGAAACGGCTTGGTATAGACCGTTAACAATCTAAATGCAGGGTAACTGCTGGTCGAGTTCTCGGGTCTCAAGCCATTCTCCATCTTTGGTTCATTTTTGGGGTTTGGTGTCAAAGGATCTTTGGGTCATTCGGCAAGTTCAGTGGCATTCGTCAGCGACCAGCTCGATGAATGGTGGGTCAATCAGTCGGTCAGTTGGTCAGCCTATCATTCTGTCTGTTTGCCAGTCAGCTAGTCCATCAACCAGTTGTAACCGGCATTGGGCAGCGGCATTTGCCTATCTTTAGATTTGTTGTTTATTCATTGATAGGCCAATCGATACGCGTTCGTCTCTCTGTCTGTTTGTCTATCAATTTGTTTCAATTAATGGCCGCTGCATAGGTTTCTGCAATGTGCAACCCCCGTCTCCCAATCAGCCCTCCCTTGAGTTATTGACAGTTGCTCTTGAACTATTTGCGTGGCCCATTCAAGTCGAGGGTCTGCTCAAGGCATTGGGGCCATTGTCTGGATAAATGAATGTTTGCAACCGATACTAGCTGGTTATTCAACAAATGCTGAACTCATCCAATATTTATTTATAGCAATACGGATATACTTGTGAAGAATGCGATTCTGCCCTCCAAGAATGTCACCAGCGTTGAATACGATTCTGCCATGCAACACATCAATGAAACTGAATTTACTGCACTGCAGCTCAGTGAGTGCAGTCTGTCCAAGGAGCTCGACAATGTGAGTATAAATAAAATAATTACAAATATTAATATGGGTTTGAGCAGAGAACCCTTATATCTGCTTTCGTATTTAGACATTTTGGCCATCTCCAGGCATTCTTTGTGTACACATTTTTTCCTTCCTTTCTCAGAATTCCTATCTGACTTGTATCTCTCTTCTCTCCCCCCTATCACGCACTTTAGGCCGCTGAGGGCACTGGCCTGGCATTCATCGTGTTCACGCAGGCCATCGTTGAGCTGCCCGGCGCCCCTTTTTGGGCGGTGCTATTCTTTACCATGTTATTGTCGCTGGGCTTGGGCTCACAGATTGGCATTCTTGAAGGGATGCTGTGCACATTGTTCGATATAGACATCATCAAGCGGGTTAAGAAACAACATGTCACTGGTGTGGTATGTCTATTCTGCTTCATTGTCGGTTTCATCTTCTGCACAGGTGCCGGCGAATATTGGCTCAAGATGTTTGATTCATTTGCCGGTACAATTGGTTTGGTTGTTGTTGCACTAATGGAAATGATTGCAGTTATCTTTATCTATGGACACGAGCGGTAAGTAATTCCTAGAAAATAAGCTAATACAACTAATTAATGTAAATCAAATAATTTCACAGCTTTACTGAGGATATCTATCAGATGACGGGCTATAGACCTGGCCTTTACTGGCAGTGGACTTGGCGCTATATTGGCCCAGTTATTATGGTCTGCATATTGGTCTCTTCGGTCGTCTTTATGGTCATACGTAATCCCACATATGGCGCCTGGAACGCCGACTTGGTAGGATAATAACTCTGAGCCATGTTCTATATCATTTACTAATTTCTCATCATATCATAAATAGGGTGTGGTGGAGCAAAAGTCGTATCCGAGTTGGGTTATGGGCATTGCCTTGGCCATGATCATGGCCGGTGTGCTGCCTATGCCTATTGTGTTCCTCATGCGCAGCTTCCAGTGCCTCAAGGTGGATCTGGACATACACCAGGGCTCCATTAGACGCAATGAGACGACCGCCTCCACCAAGGAAATGATTGATAATGATGATGATGTGAGTTATATGTGGTTTAAACCAACACTTAGTCTTCTTTTTTTCTGTATAGTACTTGTTACTTTCATTTGTTGTGTTTGTTTATTAACGTTTCAAATATATTGATGCGTCCCTTAGGCTAAGATTCTCTCTCTATATATGTAACTAATTGTGTCTTTCTCTCACTTAATGATTCACCCCACACATTTACGCTTGTTTCTCTAACTAATTAATAATGCTTCAACAAAATACCAAAACTATATCAAAAACAAATACATATTTCACGCTCATTTTGCGGTCAATGTTGTTCAGAATTTGAGTCCGGATATGCCACCGCAAGATTCATTGGCGACACGCTTCACAATTGGAGACTTTGAAGTAAGTTCTACGTTGTCCCGAAAACCCCAGAAAGATACCCATCGACCCAATCCCAAAACACACACACTCCTCATTAACTAGCTGCTAATCACACAATTCTTTTATTTCTTCTCTCTCTATTTCTTGTGTTATGCTCATTCAGAACTAGAAACTAAAGAACTAAAACGTTTTAAGCATTCAACAAAAACAATACCTTACCTAACCTTAACTAACTCAAAAAGTAGCCTGCAAAAAACAAAAAAAAAAAAAAAGAAAAAAGAAAAAGAATACCGTTGCAACGCCTGACACACACGCAGTGAGGATACAAAATTCACGCGCCGTCTGCCTGACTAGAAAACCCCGAACCAAACAAAAAAAAATATATAGCTCACACATAAAACGTTACGTAACGATTCGAACCGATCCGAAATCGCCATTAAGTAATACATACTATAAATACTTTTAAAGCGCACAGCAACTAACTTAACTAGCAAAAACAATCGCAATGCCATTTAAATGTATCTCGTAGATCTCACAACTAAAGTTCTATTAACGATAAACTTCGATAACGCCTTCTTTACAAGAACAAAAACAAGGAAAACTTAAAACGTAAACAAAACAAGGCGTTTACACAATTATTTACCAGCAAAAAATAGTTTAGTGTAATGTTTATAAACTAAATGATAACCTCAAGTTTTAGACAAGTAATGTTCATCTAGAAAACAGCTCAATGCTTAGGCTTAGGGACTATTTCGAATCTCGGGGCTAACGAAAAGAAACATTTAATTCGGCCATTGACGGTTCAGTAATGCATACCGAAAAGGTAAAGTAAATTATAAAGTATTAAAATTAACTAAATCAATTTCTTACTTTCCATTTCTTTGTTGTTCTCCAGTTTTTTTTTTTTTCTGTTGTTCCGAGTTCGTAAAAAACCTTAAAGAAATTGTTTTTCAAGTTTTGATAAAGTTTCTATGTACGTAAAAAAAACTGCCGACGCAAGCGCTGCATGCAGCGCCACCTGTTGGCTTATATTATTTAGTGTTGCTTCTAGTGAGCTTTTTGTCAGCTTAAAGCTTTATGTTATCAAGTATACGACCAGTGTGTTCATAGTTTTTGTGTTAATAATTTTATAAATTAAGATTAATATTTATTATAATTTAAAAACATTAATATTTATATCTATATACATATATATATATTTGTTATAATTTACAAACATAATTTTTTAATTTAATTTATCATAGGCATTTTTAATTCATTGTTTTATTTACTATAATCACAGGACGACGATGAGAATGATGAGAATGATTTCAGTGGACCTGCGTTGGGTGGTCATGTGAAGACCCAGAGCGATTTCTCCGAAGATGATGAGGAGGATAAGCCCATGACTATGCGTATGATGATGATGCGACCAACAACAGCAAAAACAGCAAAAACAACAGCAACAACGCCCCTCAAAAATCAGGGCGGCAATCATCTAAATGTGCCAACAAGCAGAAAGCAAAATTACAATAAAAAGGATGCCTATGATGTGTAGAAGGGCTACAATGCTGGAATGGTAGAAGGGTAAGCAAATCCTAAGGGAAGGGAAGAACTAATTACATATAGAAGAACTTGCTATACATGAAGAAATCGGATGCTGCGAACGAAGAAGCGCAAAATCATTTATGTATTTACAATAAGTATTTTAACATAATTATACTTAAACTTAAGCTAAGTTAAAAAGTTTGCAAAAATAATAACAGGAAAATTTCAGAAATTATAAATATGTAAATCGAAAAATTGTTAAAAAAAAAGAAAACATTTAAAAATATACGCATACATTCACACACTCAAAAACACACACACACATACTAAAACATGTACAATGAGCTACAATTGAACTAAAAAACGGGTTATGATGATGAAAAGTTGATGAAAATTGTAATTTCTGTTGCTGTATTTAGTTGAACATTGTTTTTAGGCTTTAACTGTTGAGCACAATTCAAATGTATTTGTGTCTTTTAAATCCATATATATATACACATACTATACACATATATACTACAATATAACCCAGTTTTAAACCCTGCCTAGCCATTAGAACTTTGATTGCAAAACGCTTTTTGTAGTTTAAGCCACAAAAAAAAAAGAAAGAAACCTTTAACCAAACGCATTTCCAAAGAGTTTAACTCATTATTTAATTAACTTAGTAGCATTCATTTTTCAAGTTGAACTTATCACACCCAAATATTTATTCAGTTTAGCTCTATAACAAAATAAATAAGTAATATAATTATGTTGTAATGCAAATTATTGTAATAAAAATATGAATTAATTCAAAATGTAAAATGAATTAAATGGAAAATTTTTAAGCAAGTTGAAATATTAAATAAAGAAATTTTAGTTCAGTTGTTAACTGCAAAAAATTTAAAGAAAATGAAAAACGTTAAAAATCTACTTTTTAAAAAACCAAAAATATTAAGAGCGATACATTGATAACAAATAAATAATAAAAAAAGTTATAAGAAGAAGAAGAGAAAAAACAGTATGACAAGTGTGATATTCTAAATAATATCCTCGTATTGTAGTCTTAAGCAAAAATCATCAAAAATGTAAACCAACTGATTTTCTTTACGTTTTTCAACACTGTTATTTTGTTTACATACAGCCACTTCTATAAAATCCAATATTATTATAATTTTATTACTTTCTGTACACACAGAGTGCAGTTCCTCAAACCATTTTTTTAACACTCACCAAAAAGAAAAACACACTGAAACTATTTTCTTATATTCAAAATGAAAAAAAAAACCAAAATAATAAAAAAAACTGCTGTGAATAGTTTTAGTGGTTGTAAAATTCTATTACAAACAAGAAGATGAAGAATTACATCAAATGCAAAAAATTTATGAATAAATATAAATAAATATAGTTTATAAGGAGGCAGTAAACTCAAATCAAACCAAAAAAATAAAACATTATCTAAGTTGACTTTGAGCAGGTTCTTAAACATAATCCTAAACCTATTTCCAAATTCGGTTTCCGCAAAGCACTGCAACAGGTTTTTTTTTATAAACAATTCACAGACACAAAACACACACTCATACATAGATAAATTCAAATGAAATTCGGAGTTTCGGATAACTGTAATCAAAAGCACGTGGAACACTTCGAAGTACTCGTAAACGGCAAACGTTAAAGACAATAAGACATAAAAATAGTAAACCAAATAAATAAAGAAATACTTATGATATGAGCCTCGTCGAGCTGTGGAAACGTAGGCACCCGACTTGACAAATTCGATGAAGGCGCAGAAAACTTTATACTGAGATTTTTATTTATAATTTTATGACAAAAATAGCAATTAAAAAAATTAAAATTTTTCCTTCTCTATAAATAGTATCTGGGTGGGTTATAAAAAATGAAATTGCCCACCCCAAAGTTCGATGAAAGTACCTTGCGAATACACAGGTCGTTGGTTAGTTGGGTTAGTTGATAAGCTTTTAGACGGAGAGCTATAGCAAAGAAGCGTACGTAATCGAAGGGGATTAGAGAGGGAGTTGGAAAGCCAAACAGTTGTTTTATATATGATAAGTATAGCCAAGTATATATATATATATATATATGTATATATATATATATATATATAACTGAAATCTGTTGAACGCAGGAAATCGTACTCAAAGATTTAATACAAACAAAAGTACTCATAAGTGTTATACTAACATAACGCTCCATAGAAGAAGTCCACAGTTTAAAGAAAAAACACCATCACATCATATCCTCGCAATTGAAAGAAGTGAACACCGTTAACGAAACCAAATAGTTACCAAAAACAAAACAATTTTAAGTGTATAGTTTATTCACGCCTACTCTCTTAAATTCAAAACATGCGAAACTATAAATTTATTGTATATCAATTATTATTGTCGTAGTGCTTAAGAGAACTAAACGATATATACATACATATATATATATACATATATAATGATATGCGAAAAATGGACTCGTGTAAATTGATTGATTGTATTTAAAACATATGTGAAACATTATTATGATATACGCAGGTAAATTATTATTAAAATACAACAAATATAATGAAATAGTGCGTTAAGTTCAAAGACGAAGAGCAAAACCGAAAGTGTATGCAGAGTTTTATTTAATGGGCTTTGGAATTTATGCATTTGCTAACTTTGAGTGTTCTGTCAAAATTAGTAAACAAATGAAAGGTTTCTGCTTTCTCTTCTCATGTGCTTGTCACAAACTTATTGTCACAGATTAGGCTTATCGCTGGGTTCAA
Source organism: Drosophila picticornis (assembly GCA_035043845.1). Classification (NCBI taxonomy): domain Eukaryota; kingdom Metazoa; phylum Arthropoda; class Insecta; order Diptera; family Drosophilidae; genus Drosophila; species Drosophila picticornis. Next base: position 3,730,810 of record JAWNMR010000493.1, on the reverse strand, counting down.
GTTTCGACTGCCTGCACAGTGGAAAAGTCCCTCTCTCTCTCTTTCTCTTTCACTATCTCAGTCGCACTCCCAAAAACTCTCTCTATCCCAATTAACAGCTCATTATGCAAGTGCGGCTCGTGTGACCTTAGTTCAGGCAATATTGGTGCTGTACAAATTTGATAAACAAAAATACACCAACATTATAAATGGCATTGGAAGAGTGCCGCCTTGCAAGCGAGGCATATAAATAATAGAACTGTTCGCGGTATTGATCGATTGATAAGTGTGGCATACGACATAACAAGTGAAATTCTTGTTACTATCAATTAACGACTAGCTGATCCTCTGTATTTAATTTTGGCAGAATTGTGTGAGAGTTTTTCTTGTGACTAGTTTATTTTCTAATCAACACAAACTAGTGCCGAGAACGATTAGCAGATAACCAATTTATAAAGAAAACGTGACAGCTAAATATAGATATGTCTATAATAAAGACAGTTCTGGCATTGACATTAAATATAAACTATTTTAGTATGCAAAGCGAATGCAATCATTTCTTAAGTGGATTCTAAAAGTCCCAATTTAAAATGTTTATCTTGATAGTGTACATTACGAGAATAACATGATAAAAAGCCTATTTTAAAATTAAACGATTGATACGAAAAGAAACATTTGCAAAGGTAAAAGCATAGCAAGATAACCATGGTATTTGCATGCCACTGCAGGGTATCTTACAAATCAATGCCTCAAACAACTATGCGATAACCTGCAACTGCCTATGTTGCTTCTGTTTCGACTTAAGCTGATGGATGATGTCGAAAGCGTAATTCGGGGCAGATAAGGAAGCAATTAAATTGGCTCTGGCCCAGAAAGAGAGAGGGAGTGTGTGGCCCACAAATGATGTTGTAAAACAGGCCAACAAACTGGCGTGTGGCCGCAGCAGCAACAGGAGGCACGCCAGCATGTGCGAAAGCGCATGTGGGGGGCGGCACGTAGCAAGCGTGGCAGACAAATGTGGGCATGGCTCTTATCTTATCAGCTGTGCATAAAAAGCAGAAACAGGAAAGAGCGCGAGAATCAAGACAAATGTGTGTGTGTGTGTTTGTGTGTGTGTGTGTGTACAAAATACTCTCGTACTCGTAATAATATAATTTGTAGTACATCTGTTACTTAAGCGCACATACAGTTTCAGTTTCAGTTTCGATTGTTGGGTGAACGCAGCAACAAGTGCCACCGGCAACAGCAGCAAGAGCAGCACCAGCACCAGTACCAGCACCAACACTTGCAACAGCTGTTTTTACTGAAGCGCAACAAGTGCCACGCGAAGAGCGAGAGCGGAAGAGGGAGAAAGCGAGATAGAGTGTGAGAGGGAGCTGCAGCTGTATTAAAGTACTGTGCACTTCAATTAGTTTGTGCAGCAGTCACATTTAAATATAAATTCGCATTAAGACTTGCAATTTTATAAGATTAAGAAAGGAAAATAAAACACGCGACTGCCAACGCAGAAGAAGACGAAATAAATTCATTAAACGACTGAATTCAATTGGCAGCCAGCAAAAAAAAAAACAGCTGAGCCACGGGCGAAGAAAAGTGAAAGGCAACAAAACAGCCAGAGGAAAATCAGGAGGGCAATCAGAGACGCGAGGAAATGCTGCTCAAAGGCGTTCAATTGCTGCGCAACGGGTGAGTTTTAACTGTAACATTTATCCATATGTTTATAGATATATACATTTACACATACATATATGGAGCATTCAGCGGGTCAGTGTCAGTGATTGTGGTTGGTGAGCCCATCATTTGGAGTTGAGGCCGGAAGAACTGGCGATGTGTGGCCTACTTGGCTTACCAGTAAGCTTAACGTGGCTTTTACTGATGTGCTTTTTAGCGAATTAGAACTTAATATTATTGGCTTTCTGTCTTAAGGGAGCTGAAGCTAATATTGTGTTTCTGAGAAGGCTTGCAAATACACTTTTTATATCTATAATATACTAATACTAAACTTATTTGACTTACCAGCCATCTTATTTGGCTTATACTAAAGGCAATCAGAACTTTCTGTTGCTAGAATCAGGCTTAAGAAAGCTGCTTCTAATAATTGTGTTTTTGGCAATAATTGCCATCTCTTTTTATTACTAATTTTCGGCAAATAACTAATCAATGTTTATTTCTAAATAAATAAGGAGTTCAAGCTTTAAAAAAACTTACTTTACACAATAGAAGTGTCATGTGCTAAAGGTAATTTATTTTAAAACTGTTTTGCTATAAACTCTGGCTTGTCATTGGCAAACAAAAGCTATATTTTGCATTACTAATGTAAACAACAATTTTACAAAATAACCTACCTCAAAAGCAAGCTGTATATTTCGAACGAGCTCTTTAATTTAAAAATAGGAAATTTCCATGTTTAGCTTACACTTAACACACACACACACACACATACAATATAAATACACACAACCACACACGCACAGCATCTACAATGCACGCATCAATGTTAATGTCGCAGATAGTCCCCAGATCAATGCTCTCGACCGGGGCACCGACAATAAAAACAAAAACCACAATAACAATAATAAGAAGCAGCACATTGACAACCAACAACAGTTCTTAAGTTCTCTTTCTCTCTCTACCTCTCCCATAGTCTCTCACTCTCTTTCTGTCTCATTATCTCCCTCTCTCTCTCTCTCTCTGCTTTGTAAAAGTTTACACACATTGAGTGCTTATAAATAATTTTTCACGCACGCTGTCAACCCCGTACCCACCCACCTTCCTCCCCTTTTCCATAGCATGTTTTATCAATGAACTCGTTCAAGCTATTCTGTTGCTCAGAAAACTTTTTCATTTCTCCTAAAAATAGGCAACACTTTTATTAGATATATTTTTGTACAATTTCTGCTGCTATAGTTGACAAGAATAACTGCAAACATCTATTGATAGCTACGTGCTTAAAGTAAAATTGACTTATAGCTATTCAATGAACCTGTTGTCGTGATTAAGTAAATTTTTTACATTTCCAGATGCCATAAGGCTGTTAAAATCGAACTGATTTTCATTAGCGATGGTTTGAATATACACTTGTGAATAGTTTGTTCTCCAAAGTATTAGTACATTTAAATTTGGGAACATGTTTTGCAGTGGCAATTTCTGTGACCAACCTACCTAAATAATTCAGATGTTAGAGGTTCAAAGCTTACCAAACAACAGTCATAACGTCTTCAAAAGTGATCCGAATATTTGCACTCTTAATAATATATTTAAAGTTGGAAAAGAGGTTCTGGTTCAAAGTTTTTTGTTAAGATTATATTTATAACAATAAGAAATATCAATTTTTTTTATTATATTTGCACGCGAGATAGTATTTTACTTTAATCTCGAGCAGTAGTTTAAAATCGTGTAGCATGCTTTTGAGCAATTATTAAATACAACTTGTTGTGCTACATAAATAATTCATTGCACTCTTTTAGGGGGACTCAAAAGCTGCAAGAAATCAAAAGCATTTTGCTCTGTTTGCTTTGTGCTCCGTTCTTTGTTAGCTTTTTTAACCAGCAGCGTCTGGTTGTCGACTTACCGCCACGCCCCACTCGAAGCAATACGCCCACGCTTGTATAGTATTTTTGTGTTTTTGTTTTGGCTCCACTGAGGTCTGTCTGTGTGTCTGACTGTCTGCGTGCGTGTGTGTGCGTGAGTGTGTCTGGTGCAGGGAGAGATCGGAAAGCAAAGCTACAGTTGACCGACTGGTTTATCTGTCTGTGTGTGAGTCTGTGGTGTGTTTGTGTGCGTGCGTAAACAAAAACAAATCGTTGCTGGTATTCGCTGGTGCTGCCTTTGTTTTTTGAGGGCGCATGACAACAGCGCCGGTCACTAACAAGCAGAAAAAGCAACGAAAAACTGAAATCTTTTTGGCTTTTAGCTGTTGACTTGTTTGGCTTTTGTTTTGATAGCCGCCTTTGGTGTGGTGGCGTGTTTTTAACTGGTCTAACCATTTTAAATTCTTTGAGCGGGTTTCCTTTTCGCAAGTAACCTTTTTGTTTTTTTTTTTCATGACAACAAAGCAACAGTTGGGGTGTTGTTGGTGTGTCTGTCAGGTACATTTCATACACTTGCGCAATCTCTTGACAGCTGTAGCAGCCACAGCGACAATGTCTGACTGAACTCTGTGCATGATAACCTTAGACAACCTGAATGAAACGTCAACAATAACAACAAGGCTGTTGTTTTGGTTGTTGTTGCTTTGTTGTTGTTATTGACGTTTCGCATTGGAATCTATTTTGCTACTTAGCCGAGCCCCCCAGCAGTGAGCACAGCTAAAAAAAATATCCCCACATAAATAGAAATACGACACATATCAAAAAAAAAAAAAAAAAACAATAACAATAACAATAATACGTATTCAAATAACACAATAATATTAATGACAAATAGACGACAAATAAAAAAAAAAAACGAGAAATTCATATGCGTAATTTCCGATTTTAATTACATTTCGATAATATTAATGTTAACTTAAAAAAGGTCTTAAACTCCCATCTTTCAATTGGAAATTCACTTACCAATAATATCTTATCGGCTAATTGTTTGTTTACAACATTCGCAATAATTTTGTTATGGTTTGGTATAATTCTAGTCTATCGATAAGAAACGATAAGATAAGAAAAATTTATGAGCAGGGGAATCGGGTTATTTTCTTTAGTTTTTTAGGTAAACACATGTTCCAATTACTTTCGATGACGTGTTCGAATTATTGCAATATATATAAAACCGGATATATATAAATGCAAATTAACTGCGCCATCCCAGACTTCATGTTCGACAGAACACCGGCATAGACAAAGTATGGCGTAAATGTTTACGTATTTGTTGTGTTACCTTCTACATAATATATGTAATCAACACAGACATGCAGGCATTCTCACTCCTACATTATACGGTTCTTATCAGTTTGTCAAACACACACAAAACACACACACATCGATAGACAGTCGTCTTCTGGTTGTTCGTTCGGACTTTGATATGGAGCTCATTAATATACATTACAAAGAAAAAAGAGGAAGAAGAAACTGTCGCTAGAACTTACTAACAAGTACCGGTGTGAACTGGTTCTAGGGCAGTTTGTGAGTCAGTTTGTTGACCTTGGCCTTGAGTGGGTGGCATATTTTTATTATGCTGTTAAGTTTGCCCAAGACACCAATGTGCCAACTTAATCAGCTTTAATTTGTATAGAAAACTTTGTGGCTTACTACATGCAATGGGCTGGGTAAAAAAAGTTGCTTTATTCGCTTGCCACAAAAACTATGCACAACAAATACCAGTTCTCACTGGAAATTTCAATGTGTGGCAACATTAAGTGGAGTTTGTTAACCTGGTGGCATATTTTGGTGTCTAGGCGATTCTTCGACAAGAGGCAAGTTGCAATTTGTATCTCAGGATGATTATTACTTTTAATTTGAGCATCTTTTCTGGCTAATAAATTTACAATATTTTTTTCTAAGAAATCGATGCATTTATTGAACTGTATGTTTTAAGTCAGGGCGATTGTTATTATTATTTTAGTATCTTTTCTGGCAAATAAATTGACAATATATTTTTCTGAGAATTCATCCTTGCGATTTATTTTATATATATTCTCCAAGTATCATTTCTACAGAATAAATTTGGAATGGGTTTCTGCGAAACTGATTTTATTGTGTAGTTATAGGAACAGAAGTTTTTCTTTGAATCATCAATTGAGGCACAAAATTTAGCGCTATTAGAATAAATATAGACTAATATTCAGGATGAAATTCCGTTAGCAAATTGCATGATACAATTTAATATTTTTAAAATCGATTCAGGAACTGCTGCTGTTGCTATTTGCTGATTGTGCAGTTAAGAGTATTCTCTAATTAATAGCATTGTGACGTCAAAGCACTTGTGGAAAAACGTTTGATCGGTGCAATGGAGGAAAAAATCAAGAAGCTTACAAAGTATAAGCTCACAGTTGAAACTACAAAGCAATTGACAGCTTTATTTATAGAACTGGAGCTTAACTATGTTTAACATGAGATATCAGTATCCTTTCCAATTGTGACTAACAAAAAAGAACGAAATATCACGAATCCTCCTCTCATTTCAAGATGTCTTAAATATGTAACCTGCAAACGCTTTGGCACACAATAAATCGTTGAAAATAATAAATTAACTAAAGTATTTCTGAACTTATTACGCGACTCAACTTGAGCCACGCGACGTCGTCATCAATTTGTTGTTCAAACTGGTTCAAACTGGCGCTGAGAAACTCGTTTCGTTTTCGAGAGCTTGCTTTTGAGTGCCAAATTCGATGGCCAGCTGATAAGACGGCATTAAGTGGACGGGGCTACCCGTAATGTTTGTGTTTAGGGCTGCCCTTTACTCGTCTCTCTTGTATATAAATGTATATATATATATATGCGTGTGTGTGTGTGTGTTATTTGGGCTACCTCTAAGGCCAAGGCTAAAGGGGAAGGGTAGCCGATGTTAATGAACTTGCTCAAAAACAAAATTATATCCCAGCCCTAAAACGAGGAATTAAGAGGAAAATCATTTGAAACATCTCAAAATTCGAAGAAGAACCATACACAACTACTGTTGCCAAGCATCCCAAAATAAAAATGCTACGTTGACTATATATGTACCCCTGGTATATGCATATAGCCGTTGTCAAAGCGCTATAAATTTCCCTTATACATATATAAATATATATATATATATATATATACTTATACAAAAAACACGCGCTTGCTAATTTTCTGCGTATTCATTTTCTGCGGCGCGTGAAAATCTTAATAAAAAATGTGAAATAAAAATAAATGCATGTCACAAAAATAAACTTGCCGAAGCAATGACAAAAAAAAAAAATAAAAATAATAATAATAATAAAATAACAGCAGAAAACATTTGTAGCGGCATCCCTACAAAAAAAGAACACACTCACTTCTTTAAGAGTATGAAGGATATTTAATGCTAGTGAGATTGAGTGAGATATAAGAAATAGGAAGTAAAAAGCATAAAAATTCTACTGGAAAATGTTATATATAATCCTATATCATTCTTAAATCTATTAATATTCATCATATAGTGCATTATTCTTCCACCTAATAAGCAAACGCTCGAAACAAGAATGCCAAATAGGATTTTCTTAAGAGAAAAGGAACAAAATGTATCTTTTGGCTAATCAGAATGTGTCCTTCCCTTCCACAGAGTATCTTTAAGCATATGTCATTAAGCCAACTGTTTAATTAATAGAGCATACAATGCAGCTGGATGTAACTACAATAAAAAAGCACTTGCCAAGCCCAGTCCAAATGTGAGCAGTAGTAACAATGTTGATCCCATTCGCAAAGTTCGCATTTCCTTTCCCAGACTAATCAAGCGATAATAATCAAATTGCAGTTGACTTTTAAAGCGCGTGGCATCCATCAAATTGTCATGGAAAAGTCTGTGCCAAATAATTAGCTACAAGTGTCATAGCTGATAGCCTAAATCTGAGTATTCAAAAATTAAAGTAAACAAAAACCAGTAGCAACAGGAAAGTTTAACTGTGGCTATGTTCAGTTCTTATCATTAGCAAAGTCATGCCACAAAAAAAAAAACCTAAGTAAATAAATACAAACAAATTAAGAGCCCCCATAAAACCGAAACTAAAACATTCTTTGAGACGACAAATAGAAGCAGCAGTTGCAGCTGAATCCATAGTAAATATTTAATCTGGGCTGGGTTTTAAGGTTTCGAGAGTTGGAATGCAAATAAGCCAAAGAAGTTAGCAAAACAGCAAAAGTGAAAAGATAAACAAGACAGAAAAGCCGCCTCTGCAAAATCACAATAAATGCTGTCAATTTGATAAAAACGACATGGAAACAACAAACGCATTTATTACAAATTCATTCGCTACAAATTAACAAACATTAATTAATTAGCGCCTTGCGATAAACGTCAATGGTGGAAGGTTAGTTTGAGCTATTGCCCATAATCGTGTACATTGGCAACTAATTGCCATTTTATATTATATACTTGGATGTGTCTAAATATACATTTAAATTAGATTAACATATGGAGGAGCAGGGACTGACTCCAGATGTACATTGTTTTTTCGCTTGGAGGCCTGTTTCTTTCTTTCCTTCTCGATTATCTGACTATAAAAAGAACATTAATTTTATATATCAATAGAGAATTTAAATATTATCAATACGGACAAAGAAAATGTTTTTTGATTTATAACTTGGGCTCAGACTTAAGGAACTCTCTGTTAAGAAACACAATTTTCATTAGATGAATGATTTTTTTTTCATAAAGAGTTCGCATAAAATAATAAATAAACTAAAGTATTTTTAGCTTCTATTCCGTTCCGTGAAGATTAAATGATTCAATTCACTCGCTTGAATTGGGCTTGAACGATTTCAGCTAGACCAATTCTTTCATCCTTAAATTGACTCAAGTACCTTAATCGCTAAACCTCTTTTTATCAATTGCCCAATTAACAATTATGAAAAGGTAACACTAACATTTTTGCTTTTGCAATTTATTTATTAAGCTAAATATCACCTCAAAAGCACACGTCTCACAAGCGATTGATGTTTACACTGTAAATGATCGCAATTCAATTATCTCCTGTAGTACAAATAAAAAAGTACAGATGATTGTTCAATTGCTCATATATTGGAATGACTTGTAAGAAATATAAATATGTGTGAGAATTTAACTTCGATTACAACTGCAACTTCTATGTTCAGAAGTAAGGTGCCCCGTTTTTTTATGTGAGTTAATTTCCGTTGACATTCCCAAAATGTGTATTATTTATGACACCAACAATGGCGACACTTTAATATACAAATACGAGCACAACACACATGCATAGGGTATTTGATTAGCTAAACGCGCCGCTAGAAAATGCGCAGTTCAAAAAAGAAAAAAATTGTCGTCTGACCGACTAAAAATGAGATTATATAAAGGCGTGACGTCACCAATGGAAGCAGATCAAGTCGACCAATGAAACTAGTAAATGATGGCGTGAATAGTCCATGGACTTTGTACCGCCAGACAAATGTAACTAGTGTAACTATTACCCCAGATATTGTGAGATATGAGAGCTGATTAACGCGATAAATGTGGGGGAAGTACAAAGAGAGATAGACAAAGAGATGGACTGAGAGAGAGAGAGAGGGAGAGGGGATACATAAGCTCTTCCTGCTGTTGCAGAATTATCTTCACTAATTGTTAGCCCTGATTAGCGTTCGGCATTTCCATCCACCAGCTGTTTAAGCAACGCCAAAGAGCAAAAAAGACAACACCACACAAACTAAATAGCAACCATAACAGAGAGCATAATATATAAATAAACCGATATATTTAAATAGTACAAATACTGGATGCTGTATGCTGCTCTGGCTGATGAAACATTGCATCATTCAAAGCATTTAGTATTGAGAACAGCTGGTTCTCAGTTGAGAAACGATCTCCTCCAAGCAAATGAAAGTGACGCACTCATGACGCCTTCATATATCTCTATCTCTCTCGCTCTCTCTCTCGCGCGCTCTCTCTCTCTTTTGGTCAGTCTGCCTCTGTTTGGAGACAATTGAAGGTTGTCTCGCTGTCGCTGATGCTGTTGCCTCTGTTCAAATTGGAATCCCCCAAAAACTGAACCAGCTGTGCCAACGTCTGAGCAACTTTTTTATAAAATCCAAACCAGCAAACATAAAAAATACAATAAAAAATAAAGATAAAGAACAAGGTGGGTATTCTGGACTGGGGAATGCTCTGAGAATTGTATGCTTGAAGTCGAATTGTTGGTGCAGGCGACATCTTCAGGATGAATAACATACATGTATTAAAAAAAAACACACAATTTATTTTTTTTTTTGTTTAAGATCGATCTCAATTTTAACAGAGGATCACAATAATAAATACTCTAGCTAAGAACACTTTAAGACTATAAAATATAAATTTATTTAAAAATGTTAACTTCATCAAAGATTAACCAGAGGAAAAGTAAGTGAGGAAGGTTTCTAATCTATCCATCTAATGAATATATACTTAATATGGATTAAAGTTATCAATAATAATAGGTTCAGCTTACAACATAGTCTTAATATTAGACTCTAAACTCTTTATCTACTACAAAATAACTTAGCCAAATTGAACATAACTTGAACAGTGTATCGATAGGCAGAAACCTGCACAACCAGCCAACAGCTGATTAGCCAGTTTGTATCTTACACATTTTATTTGTGTGTGGCACAAAATACAAAACACAACAACAACAACAACAAAAATGACGGCACCGGCAACTCAACACCTTTTTTTTCCAGTGGCAGCAGCACACTTAGAATACTAATTGTGGTACAGTTGTGCACAAAAGGCAATTAGCTCGAGAAAAGATAAGCTGGGCAGTTTCGCTGTGCTGCGAGTTCAGGTATAAGTTGGTTCTTGTTGTGCAGCTAGCACTACCTGAAAATTCAACAGGTAGCAGCAAACATAAAATCTATATAAACTCAAAAATAAACATTAAATAGCAGTACTTCTAGAAGTGCATATATACATATAATACGTATATACAAAAAAACATGTATATCCAATTCAATTCCTTTCTTTTTTTGCTTATCACAGATAGCCAAACATACGATCAAGATACAAAAGCAAACATTTATTTATTATTAAGTATAAGTACTTCTGGAAGTGCACTTGTTTATAGAAATTAAAATCGTATAAAAAATAAACATATAATCCAATTCAACACTCTTCTCTCTCTTCTCTCTCTACCTATCAGCAACAAGCTAGTTGTCACCGGCAACTGGTCAAACATAATATTTATTTAGATTCAACAACAAAAATTTATTTAATATGAGTATCATTAGAAGTGGAGGTACTTCCAGAAGTACATATTTATATATATATATAATAAGCTAATTCAACTTTCTTCTCTCACTTCTTATCACTAGGCTAGTTGCCCCGCCAAAGAGCTACAATTTTCGACTGGTTTGTCGAGCATTTTCCGTGCAATATGGCGATGCCAAGGCACTGACACCGGCTGTCCGTGATTATGTGGACAAGTGTGTGAATCTCTGTCAGCCGGAGCAGGTTCATATCTGTGATGGCACGCAGACGGAGAGTAAATTGCTCCAGAGTCTGATGCTTAAGCAGGGCACCATTCAGCCACTCCCCAAATACGAGAATTGTTGGCTTGCTCGCACAAATCCCGCCGATGTTGCTCGCGTCGAGTCCAAAACATTCATCTGCACGGAGCGCAAAGAGCAGACGGTGCCGGTGACGGCTAAAGGAACACCGGGCACACTTGGCAATTGGATATCCGAGAAGGATCTGCAGGCGGCGATTGGTGAACGTTTTCCTGGTTGCATGAAGGGACGCACCATGTACGTGATCCCCTTTAGTATGGGTCCAGTGGGCTCGCCGCTCTCCAAAATTGGCATCGAGATCACCGATTCCCCCTATGTCGTCGAGTCCATGAAGATAATGACGCGTGCGGGTGCTCCAGTACTGCAGGTGCTCGAAAAGGGTGATGGACAGTTTGTCAAGTGCTTGCATTCCGTAGGCACCCCAGCGAATGGTGTCCATGCATACAAATCCTGGCCCTGTGACCCCGAGCGCACTATTATCCTGCACAAACCGGCCGAGAATGAGATTGTCTCCTATGGATCGGGCTATGGTGGCAACTCGCTTCTGGGCAAGAAGTGCTTTGCTCTCAGGATTGGTAGCACCATTGCCAAGCGGGAGGGTTGGCTGGCCGAGCACATGCTCATCCTGGGCATCACAAATCCGCAGGGCAAGAAGATCTATGTGGCAGCAGCTTTTCCCTCGGCCTGTGGCAAGACCAATTTGGCCATGATGACACCTACGCTGCCGGGCTACAAGGTGGAGTGTGTCGGAGATGATATTGCCTGGATGAAGTTTGATTCACAGGGAGTTCTACGTGCCATTAATCCCGAGAATGGTTTCTTTGGCGTTGCCCCAGGCACCTCCACGGAAACGAATCCCATTGCCATGAATACCATCTTTAAGAATACGGTCTTCACGAATGTGGCTGGTACTTCGGATGGCGGTGTCTACTGGGAGGGCATGAATGAAGCTCAGATCAAGGATGTCACTGTCACTGATTGGCTGGGCAAATTGTGGTCCAAGGAATCTGGCAAGCCCGCCGCTCATCCCAACTCTCGCTTTTGCACACCTGCTTTCCAATGTCCCATTATTGATCCAGCCTGGGAGGATAGCGCCGGTGTCCCAATCTCTGCCATACTCTTCGGTGGACGTCGTCCGACTGGAGTGCCCCTCGTCTACGAGGCACGTGACTGGGAACATGGTGTCTTTATTGGAGCTGCGATGAGGAGTGAGGCAACTGCTGCTGCGGAACACAAGGCCAAGGAGATTATGCACGATCCCTTCGCGATGCGTCCCTTCTTCGGCTACAACTTTGGCGACTATCTCGCCCACTGGCTGAGCATGGAGAAGCGTGGCCAATTGCCCAAGATCTTCCATGTTAACTGGTTCCGCAAGAGTGCTGAGGGTAAATTCCTTTGGCCTGGATTTGGAGATAATTCCCGTGTACTGGACTGGGTCTTTCGACGTGTGCAGGGTGAGAATTGCTACGAGGAGTCACCCATTGGCCGATTGCCCAGCAAGGATGCTCTCAACGTAGCCGGACTCAAGGACAACATTGATCTCAAGCAGCTATTTGAGCTGCCCAAGCAGTTTTGGCAGCAGGAGGTCAACGAGATTGAGCAGTACTTTGAGGCTCAAGTGGGCGACCACCTGCCACGCCCCGTGGCCAAGCAGTTGGCCGAGTTGAAGAAGCGCGTGGCCAGCATGTGATGGGGTTCCAGGGGTTATATTGGTAATCTAATTTTTAATAGTTTAATAAAGTCTAATAAAATCGAGCAATTTGCAAACCAATTTTCTTGTTTTTTGATTTACTTTGAGAGGGCTTACATATGTCACAGGAAGTATTAGACGAGCGTTGTGGTATTGGATGAAAAAAACGTTCCTTCTCCAAGACAGTTTTACGTTAAATTTACCAGTTGCGAAAAGAAAAGTCTCAAATCAGATAATTCTATCACACGACTGACGTAAAAGCAATCAGGCAGTTTAAATGGTGCTATAATTATATTATAAACATCACTGATTCCATAAAGAATATATTAAATGATTACACTGTACTCATATAGCTTTTAAAAGAAAGACGACTTTTTGGACTTGTTCAAATGCTTTCTTTTCCTCGTGGTCAGAATCGGATTCGTCTATCATTTGGCTGCCAAGGAAACAAAGTGACAATTTCTTTCGTTTATAAATGTGTATTCATATTTTTTGGACACCACTTAATCTCAGCTGTAAATAATCTTGGGTATTTCAAAGATAGATCTGTTCCCATAAAGAGGGAGTGTGAGAGTGTGTCGAGAGGCCTGTCCCGTTGGCGTAAACAAGTAATAAATTGATAATCGCGTTAACCTTTGTGCCGCCAAGCGTTGCCAATTATCAAGATCGTAGCGAAAACAAGCAAATAAAATTGTGACAAGTACATTCAAAAAATAAGAATACCAGCAGTTTTGGCATTATGGTGCGATGATCTCAATGAAAGGCAAAAAACGGGCCTCCAATGTTGCCAAGGTCTGATTAATATAATTTGGTCACGGGATGGTGTGATTTCACAGCGAACAGAAAGAAACCATCAACGAAACTGATAAGGCAAAGAAAGGGGTTTCAGATCCGGGTAGCACTTGGAAAACCATACAAAATCGATTACCATGTAAGCCTACCTAAGACGTGGCAGATGAAATGATGGCATCTGCTTAGAGGTAATCAGTTGAGGAAAAGGGCTGCCAAAAAAAGGGTTCTTATATAAAAGAGTTCCTTTTTTGGTCTACATTTCTTAAAGATCTGACTGAAAATAGATCTATAAGCATTTACTAATTGAAGTTAATATAAAGCACGGTATTTTTAGTTCAAAACATGAGTTAATCAAGTACCACTGTTTTATTGCTATGTACATAAAAAACTATTCTTGGGTTTATCTTTGATTTTCAAGATAAGATTTGTCGCAAAAAATCACATTTTAGAGAATTTTAAGTGCTGCTGCATTTAAAAATTGCGTGTTATTATTGCTTTTTCGCTACTTCTCAGTTGAAAAGTATTGTGCAATTTGCAGCTTGAATAAGATTTGTTAAATAAGCTAGACAATTTCTAGATCCGGTTCACAGTTAGAGCTATGAACTAAAATCAGCGATCCGCTCTATATATAGAAGGCATTTTCCACTTAATCTAGACGGCTCCAGGGGCTCGTTAAAATAAAATGATACACATAAATATAAATTTCTATATATATTGATTTTCATTATTATTTATTGAACCGCCCAGTCATTGACGTCGAATCAAAATAATAAAGTTATTCAACACGCTTATTTAAATATATAGCTATAGAAAGTCGGTCCTTGCATTTCGATTGGGGAATTGGCTCTGGACAGGCCTAGCTTGGGGTGAAGGGTAGGCTGAGAGATAGGGTGAGGGGTGTAGGGATGCGAGCACTGGCAGACAGCTGAATATTGATGATGCTGCTGCTTATCAAGCTCAACTAGAAAAACAAGTCGATGGTTTATAAATAAAACACTGAAGACAGGGAATTATTTTTTTTTATGTTTGCCCGTTTTAAGAAGCGCGTGGAGACCGTACCCTGTTAAAAACCTTAAACTGTAAATATAAGCTGCGTTATATAAGGATTTCAAGGTGAACCACTTCCTAAATGAGTTCAGTTTAAGGTCACTCACTTGAGAGGCTGGCTACAAGCAACAGGCATTTGTTGTTGTTGTTGTTTGAGGAACCTTCATTTCTCCTTCCAAACACATGATGATGCTAATACCCAAGCAATATCTATTCTTGGGAACAACAAGAGTCATGTGAACGCCATCAACTGACCACTCGCCGCTGGCCACTGGCCGCTTTTCCATTCATGGTCGTCAATATGTTGTAGAATTATAGCACACGCTTTTCCGCTAGATCATCACAAGTTTTCGCCGTCATCAGTTGAGGCCAATATGGAAAAGCGAACAATCATTTCTGGCACTCTGACAACAAAGCACAAATGTTGCCATGTGATGTGGCCAATGAGGCGCAGTAAGGCGTAGGTGTGCGCGCGTGCATGGAAAATACTCAGCCGTGGGGCACGACGGGGGTACGTTGGGGTGGCAGGCAGCAACTACGCCGGTTTTCCAGATACAAGCGGGAAATTCCTATATATGTATATGGCAAACAAAGTGTGATTCCACATTCCACAATTGTAATAGGGCTTAAAAGGAACAGCTGGCCAAGGGAGATAGGGATAATTAGAAATAGTTAAAAGCATTTAGTATTCCTATTTTTATCTTGATGCTAAAACACTTTCGAGTTATTGTAAGTGAGAATGCCCATGGGAAAAATGCGATACAAGGTATCTGCGGCAGGTGGGAAGTCTTGTGTTAATATTCACTTTATTTGTGTAAATAACCTATTTATTCCTTGAAGCTAAAATAGTGCGGAGTGACTGTAAGTGACCGAGTAATTGGATAACAAGTATCTGGGAAAGCCCAAATGGGTACATTGTTAAATGTAGTTGGAGCTAGACACACCCCTTAAGTAAGAAGGTAAACAATAACATTGGGTAGCTATACTATATACATAAGTAAGTTCCTCAACACATTTGGAAACTTTCACAAGCAAAGCAAACTATTATATAAGTCCAGAGGGGTACAGCAGACAAAGAGCGAGTGAAGAGGTAAAAAAATACTTTGACGTAGTATGATTTTTTAGATAGCTACTAATTGGTGTACATGTCAATTGTGAGCTATTTACGCACTGGAACGATATACAATATACAAGTTCATAAATTAATAAGCAAAATAATTAAATTAGCAGCGAAATAATAAATACCATCAAGTGTAGCGCAAATAGCAACAAAAAATTACTCGGTTCTTATCAAATGCGAAATGTGCGCGTAATCATAACAACAAAACTGAATGAAAAAACTGAAAACACAAATAACAAACACAAATAAACGAATAAACGAATAAAAAATGCCAAAACAGAAAGCAAAAATAAACGCAACAAGCGGCAAGCAACCAACAATAACGAACTGTTGCCAAGCGGCGGCAACGTCTGCAACCGCTCCACACCCCCTGTGCTATCGACGAGCCGAGTGAAAAATCAAAACAATGCCGAGCCTCCCAACGAGCGGCCAATCAGCGTCTCCGACGAGCTTGACCTGAGTAACGCGCTCGCAACTCATTAAAAAAAATATACGAAAAAGAAAAACGAGTGCTATTTTGCCGAGGCGAGCCGAACGCAAGCCGAACGCAAGCCGATCGCGTCAATCTTGTTCTAGTCGCATCGGGCAGGCGCCAGCCGCGTCGCTGCCGCAAGTATAAAAGGGCGCATACAGCGAGCAGTTGGCATCAGTTACTCGTGGACTGAGTAAATGGAAAGATCAAGTGAAACATTTAATTTCAGTGATCGTTTGATCAAATTGATATTTGACAAAAAACTTTGGAGAAACATATGAAAGCAAGTCACACAAAAAACAGCAACAAGAACAAATACCAAAATTGTGATAATTAAATTGTGATATTTAGCAAAAGTTAATTGCGTGCGCCATATTCCAAAGTCTTTCAAAAGAACATTTTTTTCTTAACTCTCAAAACAAAACAATAAAAAAAAACTAACAAAATGCCTGAGCTCATTGAACAAAGCAAAATTATGTAAGTATGAGTTGTTGCATGAAAAAATCCCAAACATACGCCTCGAAGCGTCTAGATGCAGCATTTGCGTTGCATGCCCCTCAAAAAAGTATTTTTAAATGCATTTCATGTAAACTTTTTGACTGTGCGAAAAAAATGTGTGTACCAAATATATAATAAAAAATTCTTTGAAAAAATTCCGTGAAATACAGAATAATTTTCATGATAAGCATTTAATGCTCTTGTTTTAAGAGTGTAGTCTTTATATGCCACACCCTCAATAAATTTCCGAGTTAAAGTTACAAAAACAAATACAAAAAAAATCGAAACTAAACATATTTAATATATGAAATTTCCAGACAGTTGAATAAAAAAAAATATACAATTTTCAAGTTACCCACTATCGGTAAAATATAAACTAGAGCATATAATCAACTTATTTAGTATATGAATTAGACGACTGACCCACTTCTCCAGCAACATTTACTCATCATCTTCCTCTCTCTTCCACTTACAGCTCCGCCAATGGTTGCGGTCTTCCCCAGCTGCACAAGCAGCGCCAGGACAATTGTGGACTCTATAGCCACATTCGTGGTATTCCCACCTCGTATGGCGATGTTAGCTCGCTGACTGCTGGAGTGCGCAGCTTTGTCGAGGAGGCAGTTGCCCTCTGCCAGCCTGATCAGGTGCACATCTGCGATGGCTCCGAGCAGGAGAACAAGATGCTCATCAAGTCTCTGCTGGAATCGGGCACAATTGTCCCGTTGCCCAAGTACGACAATTGCTGGTTGGCACGCACCAATCCTGGTGATGTGGCCCGTGTGGAGTCGAAGACATTCATCTGCACTGAAGAGCGTTCGGAGACAATTCCCACGCCCAAGGATGGTGTCAAGGGCACCCTGGGCAATTGGATTTCGCCCGTGGACATGGAGGCAGCGATTCAGGCACGCTTCCCCGGCTGCATGAAGGGACGCACCATGTATGTGGTGCCCTTCAGCATGGGTCCAGTGGGATCGCCGCTTTCCAAGATCGGTATTGAAGTCACCGACTCCGCTTATGTGGTGGCCTCGATGCGCATCATGACCCGCATGGGCGCCGCTGTCCTCCAGCAACTGGCCAAGAAGGAGGAGTTCGTCCGTGCCCTGCACTGCGTGGGCACACCAGCCAACGGTGTGGTGGAACAGCCCTCGTGGCCCTGTGATCCCGAACGCACCATCATCCTGCACAAGCCGGCCGAGAATCTGATTGTCTCCTATGGCTCGGGCTATGGCGGCAACTCTCTGCTGGGCAAGAAGTGCTTTGCTCTCAGAATTGGTAGCACCATTGCCAAGCGGGAGGGTTGGCTCGCCGAGCACATGCTCATCCTGGGCATCACCAATCCCAAGGGTGTCAAGAAGTACATCACTGCCGCTTTTCCCTCGGCCTGTGGCAAGACCAATTTGGCTATGTTGAACCCCTCTCTGGCCAACTACAAGGTGGAGTGTGTCGGAGATGATATTGCCTGGATGAAGTTCGATTCACAGGGAGTTCTGCGTGCCATCAACCCCGAGAATGGCTTCTTTGGTGTTGCACCCGGCACTTCGGTTGAAACGAATCCCATTGCCATGAGCACCGTGTTCAAGGACACCATCTTTACGAATGTGGCGTCCACTTCAGATGGCGGTGTCTACTGGGAAGGCATGGAGAGCAGTCTGGCTCCCAATGTCCAGATCACCGATTGGTTGGGCAAACCCTGGTCCAAGGAATCCGGCAAACCCGCCGCTCATCCCAACTCTCGCTTCTGCACACCTGCTGCCCAGTGTCCCATCATCGATGCTGCCTGGGAGGATCCAGCTGGAGTGCCCATCTCTGCCATGCTCTTCGGCGGTCGTCGTCCGGCTGGAGTGCCCCTAATCTACCAGGCTCGTGACTGGACACATGGTGTCTTCATTGGTGCCGCCATGAGGAGTGAGGCGACTGCTGCTGCGGAACACAAGGGCAAGGTGATCATGCACGATCCCTTCGCAATGCGTCCCTTCTTCGGCTACAACTTTGGTCACTATGTGGCCCATTGGCTGAGCATGGAGAAGCGTGGACAGGTGCCGAAGATCTTCCATGTTAACTGGTTCCGCAAGAGCGATGAGGGTAAATTCATGTGGCCCGGATACGGTGAGAATTCCCGTGTGCTCGAATGGATTCTGCGCCGTATCAGCGAGGAACCCTGCTACGAAAGTTCCGCAATTGGTCTGATACCCGCTGCTGGGGAACTGAACGTGGCTGGCATGAAGCAGCAGATCGATATAAAGCAACTGTTCTCGCTGCCCAAGGACTTCTGGACACAGGAGGTGAAGGATATCCGCACCTACTTCGAGTCCCAGGTGGGCGCCGATCTGCCTGCTAGCATCTACGCGGAGCTGGAAAAACTGGAAAAAAGCATTGCCGAGTTGTAAATGAAATTTGGCAAACAGAGAATTTATCACAAATATCACGCCCCCTTCAACGCCTTTCACGCACACATCTTTACCCGCCTTGCAACACACCTATAAGCCTAAGCAATGCTATCCCCAAGCTATAACCCATCCCCCACCTGCCCAATCATAAACCACATATATACTCTATACTTATATAACCTGAAGACTACGCCAACAATATATAATTCTTCATTTAGTCGTTTCTATAGCATTTAAGACGCAGACTTCCAAAACTATTTATTGTTTAAGCCTTTTATTTTAAGATTACTTTAAGAAGTGTATAAATTTTGAAAAAAAAAAAACCAAATCTTAAAAACATCAAAAAAATTATAATAAAACCAACAGATTTTATCACAAACAAAAATTAAATGTCTTTTTATCTCTCATTAAATACTTCACAAAAGAATATATTAAATAAACATAATAAATTTTCGATCCACAATGAACCCACATAAAAAAGAAAAACAACATAAAAAGTGCTCTTTAGTAGGAACCACAAAACAATTACTTAAAGAGATAAAAACTTTTCCATAAAAAAAAGAAAAAAAAAAACAAAACAAAGCATGCCAAACAAAAAATATAAAAAAGACGCTTGAATGGGAATTAAAAAATTGCAAGAAAAAATAATAATTCTGTACGAAGAAAATGAAAAAATAAATTGCAATTAAAGTCAATGCGAAATTTTAACTACAAACCAAAAAGGCAAAGAAGACGCTTGATTAGTAATTCAAAAAGTAAGAAAAAAATAGTTCAGCAAAAAAGGGGAAAAAATAAAATAAAAATAAAACATAAACACAAGCGACAAACCAAAGTGGCAAGCTGCAACATGTAAGTGAAGTCAACGCAAAGATTTAACCACAAGTCAAAAAGGCAAAACACAATTAAAAAACAAAACAAAACACAAAAAATGCTGCTCTTAAGCGAAGGATTTCCAGGCTGGAAAGAGCTTTTTGAGCGCGCAAGCTTTTCTTTCAAAATTGCCAGTGACTAAAAATGCAGCAGCAGCCGTGTTGCTGCCACAGTTCAGCTCGAGCTGCGGGCGCGCTCGGTCGGCAGTTTATTGATTGTGCGGCAAAGCGCGAGAGGAAGACAAACAGACAGCGAGATAGACAGAGAGAGATAGAGAGTTGTTGCAGCCGACACTGAAGCGGAAACGGAAGTGCAGCAACAGTAACAGCAACAAAACACTGTACAAACTGTTGCTTGGCTTTGGGTTCTAGTTGCAAGTGTCGTAACGCAATTAAGACAATTACCAAAGTGAACTTTTTTGTGCAATTAGCAAACAAGTTTTGCCAACACCAAAAGGAGTAAAAAATGGTAAACATAAAAAGAAAATGTGTGTGTGATTTTCAACAGTAAGACTGGGTGTGTGTATGTGTGTGTGTTGTGTGTGTGTGTTATGTGTGTGAGTCTGCTGTTAAGCTGCGATTTGACATGTTGATTTATGAGCTGCCTCCCACTCTTTCTCTCACTTGCACACTCTACCCCACTACACCCTCCCCCTCCTCACCCTGTTTGGTTAACTTTACCTGGGATTAGGCGTGTGTCTATGCTGTGGCACTTGTTGCGCTTAATGTCTTCTTCCGTTGCTTCTGCTTCCTGCCTCGCACAGGACACTTGTTTAATTGCTAATCCTCGCGACACAAACTTGCGACACCAGACGCCTCTAATTATACCTGGCCACCCTTAACTCACACCTCTCCCTCATTCACCACACCACCCCCTCGCCCCTCACCTGAAATGACGCATTTAAAAGCAAATTGTTGGGGATTTTGGGGCAAAAAGCAACTGTTTCTCCACTTAATATGCCATCAACATGAGATTTGCGCAAATTGCGCCCGCGCCAAGAATTATGTGTTGCAATAAAATCGATGGGCAGCGGAGGGGGCCAACCGAGGGGTGCAGTGGTTAAGGCGGGGGAGGTGCTTGGCCAAGTGGCCAGGCCTGTTCTAATAACTAAGTTGCGAACGTGACTTTTGGCCTAACAATTCTAATTTGAACTGACCAGCAACTGTAGTGTTGAACATTCTGGTTCAATTGGGTGAAGTAGTCCACTAGTTCATTTGAATTATATTTAATATGATTTAGGTTATTGGACAGACTTTTGGGTTGGTGCACATCTTTTATACCAGCTGGCAATGTTTAGAGTTATTCACTTATTCAGAGTTGGCTGCTCGAACAGTCAACATTTTCATATTTTTAGTTCAAGTCAAAAACGGTTTTCTGATTCAGGAGCTGATTTTTATATGAATTAAGTGATATATTTAAGTAAAACATTAATTTTACATGTGTTGCATGGTGTTGAGTCTGAAATTGATCAATTGCTTGTTGTACAATATCTTCTCAATGCAATAAATAGTAAACGAGAAAGTGACTCAAAACACCGACTAAACAGTTTGAATGGGAATCAGGTAACTAGTTCAGTCGATCAATAAGTTCAATTGAACCTAATCGGAGCGATTTGTTGCAACACTGACCGATGTTTTTGCACTCTGGTGTGCGCCACTAAATAGACTACACTTTCTTAACGCTTCTGGTATATTGTTTGATCCTAAGTGTTTTATGGACTTTTCTTGTTTATGCTTTAGCTATACCAATGTACACAGACACACACACACATTGGCACACACACGTACATCAGCTAAAACACACACTTGGTTATAGACGCATTTATTTTTACAACAAACGCTAATTCTGCCAGCCAAGTGCTGGTCAGAGGCGCAACTAAATGGGGCAGGTGGGGAGAATGCGGACAATTTGTGGTGGTTGGGATAATATTTATATTTGCTTAGTGAGTATGTGTGTGTGTATGTGTGTGTGAGTAAGTGTATGGGTGTTAAATGTGTGCTTAACGGGTGCGGGCATGTAATTAAGCAAAGTTTACTTAAAAGGGTTGTCCACTAAAAAGCAGCAGGCAAAACTAACTGAAAAGAAGCCACAAGTTAATGACTATGTAGAAATGCAGTCGAGTTCATTATACGCCGTGAATGCCACACTTAGAAAAAAAATTGCCGGATATTAAGTAAATGGGAAAGTTTTTCTTCAGCTTGGAATTAATTTTTAAATATAAGAAAATATTTTTCTTAAAATTCGATAGGTTTGCCTTGAGTCCACAATCCCAAAAATATGGTGTTCTATTTTGAAGTAATGTTTTCTATTTATTAAGAAATGAATTTCCATAAAATAGATATGCAAATCCTGAATCTTAGAAAAATTCCATTCTCGACTGCAATAGAGATTGGCAGCACCCTATTCACGAACGAAGGATCTCAGGTTCGAGTCCCCGTAAAAGCGTATGTTTCTTCAAATCAAATTATATATTTTTATAAGCTATTTTAAGTGTTTGCATATGTCGAAGCTTAAAATACTAACGTATAACAATAAAATAATTCCAAAGTAGTACCTATAAAAGGTAGAAAAAAAAACATTTCTAAAATTCAAGTCGATCTTGTCTTTCGTGTAGAATATGGGCTTGAGGAATGTTGTATATATAATAATAATAATAACATAGGACACACAAAAGTTTATCGGTGCAGGTCAGCGGCATTTGAACCTTTTGCTGGATACCCAACTAGTTCACATGCTACAACGCGTAATGCGCATACAAATTACATTTGTGAGTCAGTCGGAGTTGAGTTGAGTTGAGTTGAGTCCTTCAAATATGCAAATCCCTTTATCACACCCACCCTTTCTGCTTGCGGCTGGCTCCTTTGTCTGCACCGGAATCCTGTGCAATCCGAATTAAATCAGTTTCAGTTGGTTTTGGTTTTGGGCCCCGAGGTTATTTTCTGTCAAATCGTATGCAAAACTCTGATACACTTCATTCGCAACTACAATGGCTCTATTAATATAAACAAGCTTTGCTATTTGTGCTATGCTTTAAAGGCTTATTTATCTGCTCGCTCACTCGACATTCTTTCTTTTGCTCGCGTTTTCTCAGAAATTTGCTTAATGCGGCTAAAAACCTTTGCTTTGTGGTTTAAAGGTCAACGCAATGAACTCAAATGTTGAGGCAAAAATTTGGTTTAATCAGTTGATTGCTGTTTACATTTTTAGAAAAGTAATTCTTTTGATTATTTGCTGCTACAATTTTTGCTTTTAAAATAATTAATTTTTCATCTGCTGAGGGTTAAATATAAAATAGAAAAATACGACCGTGTATATTTTCTTTAGACTTTTACACCCCCACAAGAAAATACTGAATCAACCTTAGCAACTTGGGCAATACAATAAGGTTTGTTACTTTGCATGAGTATTTTTTTTTTTGTTGGCTTAACTGTTGCTTCATTTTGTTAGGCAGCAACAGCAATCGGATTGGCTGATTGATTGATGGACCGATTGTCCGATTGACATAGCAAATTAAATTTTTTATAGGAGCCAAAGTCAGGTCTGAATATCTTTCGGAAATGTTGCAATTATGTTTGAAACATATAAGCGGCTTCTATTTTAAAATCCATTCGGCTGCCTTTTTCAATTCAGAGAAACACAATGCCATAAGCCACAAATCTGTTGATTGAACTGGAGTGGGGGTTGGAGTGGGTGTGGATGGGGATGTGGGTTGGCTACAACATTCATGCATAGACGATACACACATAAGGGGCAAATAGAAATGCGAACCGAAGACCAGCTGAATGAAAGATGGTTGTTGAGAGCCGGGTTTAGTTAGGGCTTGGGTATTTCTTTTACGGGTGTATTCTGTTGTTGTTGTTGTGCTGCTCAATCCAAGACCAAAACCGTTGTCCATGACAATATTCTATTCAAACAATTTTATTATTATTATTCTCTGCATGTCGCAATTGTGCACGTTCTACTTCTCCTTTTGTAGCTCAGCCAGCCCAAGTTCCGTGTTTTCCAGGCATTGCTCGGCATTCACTTTGACCGTTTGTCAATTATAACTATGACGTAAACTACAATTAAGAGTAGTACAAAAAGATAAATAACAAAGGCGCTGCGTCTATTTTTCAGCTATAAAATATATATATATATATATACCATAAAAGATATCCTCTTACATTATTAGCTATAAAAAAATATGTGCTTCTTTGAACTTATTATACTCATTGTTATACATAAGTCAGTTTTCAGCCATAAAAAATAGATCTACTCTAAAAGACCTACCCTTGTCTATACTTAGGTTGCTATACGCCTGTGTTACCTTTAACAAAAAGGTAATTTGCAAGCTATAAAAATATATACCTGCTATGCTCTACATTCATACTATTAAATATTAACAACACTTCTTTAAATAAAAAGAATGACTTGCCACAAATTTGTTTCTTATTAAGTTTGAAGCTTTTCCTATTTTCGCAAAGAATTTGTAATCGATTTTTAGCTGCAGTCTGAAGAGTACTTTCAAGATTTTAAATATTAAAAAGCATATTTTTGACAAAACATGCGAAATATTCACTTTACTAAAGATATTTCTTATTTATGACTATGGAAAGTCACACTTTAAGCTGTCAAATAAAACTGAGCCATAATTTATAATGAGTCTGCTTTTCTGACAGGTTAACTTCGCCCAAAAAGAAAACACAGACTGAAAGTTTGCTAGTAGAAAAATTTAACAGCCGTTGGTTTATAAAGAACATTTACAGTTGTTTGCTTATACAGTTATAACTGTTATGCTTAACATGCCAACCAGATATCTTGCCATAAAAACAGTTGTCTGCTTCTGCCACTCAACAATTAAAATTCGCTTAGCTTATGCACATTCACACACCTTATAGCCATGCACACATTGTCCCAGTGAGGGTGTTAAAATAACAACAGGTACCATAAAAATACCAATACATACACACATATACATATATACAAATATATTTTATATATATATGAATAGGTACATAAATATGTACGTATTCAGCGTTTCAATTCATATTATTTGCTTAACAATATGAGCACGTATAAGTGCTTTGTTGTGTGGGTTTGCCTGTGTGTGGGTGGGTGTCCGACTATTTGTATAGAGCTCAATATATACATATACATACATAGGTACAATAAGATGGCCAGGTGGCAAAAGCACTGCGAAAAGCAATAGCAACAGTTGGGCTTCCAGTTACGAGCGGTGCGGACAGTAAAAAAAAAAAACAAAACCAGAAGCTGAATAGGACTGCCACCCAACCATCAACAGCTGGATGACAATAAAATGTGACACTAGATTTGCACATGTAAGTGACATGCCAATTTTATGAAAAGAGTTTTGTTTTTGTACACCCTGTAACCATCTGAGGCGTAAAATGGGGCAGCAAAGAACTGTGCAAGTTATTAAAAGAAGCTGAAGAAAGTCTATTCCACTTATGTAAAATGATCATATAATATCCATAATATCAACTTAGATTTTTGCATATTTGTCCAACTTTCATTAAACCTCAAAATAAAAAGGAGATTTGTCAAACGAAGAGGAAACCTTCAAGGATTAGTTGATATATCAGATATATGTAGTCTGCATATAAGGAATATAAACCTGTTCCATAATGATTCCTTAGAGTTTTCATATTTTTCCAGCTTTCATTATGCCGCAGAACAAAGCCAAATCAGACTATAGTCTAATTCACAAAAATAAATCTCTGAATTTTACAACTTGTTACGTTTATATTCCTTAGCTACCCCTTACAGGGTATTACCTTGTCGCCACTCAGCTGTATCTGATTTATTATCGGTGGGACACCCAGACAGTCATAAAAGTATAGTACAAATTGTTTTCGTATCGCCGTCTTGGCGCAACAATCAAAACAATATCAATTAACATCTGGCCTTCAGAACACTTCGTCTTTTCTTTTGCTTTGCAACTGGAAAATGCTCAACACAATTTCGACGCATTACCTGCTGCTGAAAAAAAGAGAAAAAAAACTGAGTAACTTTATTGAGGCATCTATGTCAGACGCAGTCGCTGACTTGGATCAAGTTGAACAAACTGCTGCAAAAGTGCTTCGCAGCAAGTTCTTCAACAAATCTTTTGTAGCCAATACACAAAAGTTGTGCGGGTGTGTGAGAGTGTGTGTGTGTGTGTTAGATTATGTGTGTCTCAGTGTGGGTAAGTTGACAGTTTGTTAAGCCAAAGCCAGGTGAAAGACAAACATTAACTTTTTAGACACGGCGAGCGAAAAGAACTGTTGCATGCTACACGGCTAAACAGAAGCATGCAACAAAAATGCTTCGTCAGTGTCGCCTTGGGCAAGCGGCTGGGTGTGCATAGGGTGTGGCAAACTGGGGGCTGGCCACAGCCACTTGTGCGGCTGTCAACTTAAAGCGAGATGAACGCACATTTAATAACAATTTGCTGGCACACACATAAGCCCAGTGAATATGCTAATCACAGGTTGCAACCGACCCAGCGATACTCTCGGAAGACGGCTAAAATGAAATGCTTAAACAAGATTTGTTTTCATATAAGTGTTTATTAAATGTATATAACTAAAATAGTGATAAAACCATGATTAAGAAAATCATATTTCTTTTGGCAAAATTATGTCTGTAGAAAATCTTGATGAGCTCATTTTAAGGGGTTATTTTTAAGCCGAATTTCGAACTGAAATAGTGTTTCTATCTTTAAATGCTGGATTATTCTCAAGGTCAAACCAAGTTCAAGTAGCCCTGGTTTATGAAAATCGTTTGAGTTTTGACAAATTTTGTGGAAAGATTTGATCCGATGAATTTCGACTACAAAATATGTTTCCAAATTTAAATGCCGTATAAATCTAGACGATAAACCATGACCAAACAGACATCGTCTATGATAATCGCAATAATTTTCAAAAAGTAATGGCAATGCAAAATTGTAGTACGAGTATATACTCACTTATCATTTGAAACAGAGTAAAAGCAGCGCATACACAGAAATGCCTGGGTTGGGCTGTAAGGCTTTCACGCTGATTTATGGGCGTGGCAGTTTGTGAAATTGTGCTGGAGCCTTTTATGGGTTTTTGCTTGGTTTTATTGTAGTTTTCATTATTTTATTAAATAAAGATAAAACCATAAATTATGTTAGTGTGTGTGAGCGGCTGTGTCTGCATGTGTTTTTGTGAGTGTTGAGTAATGACCCGTGATATTTACACATGAGTGACTTTTAACTTACAGCAGCGACAGCAACAGCAAAAGCAACAGCAGCAGGAGCAACAGGAGTAAGGTTAACCTGAGCCCCGATCCCCGCCAGAATTTGGTAGATATGGCACAGCAGCAGCACAGCTGGGATGGCGGCGATGCCTCTGGTTATGGCAGCAGCAACCATGGACATCCACGCACACACACACAAACACACTCGCATGGACATGGCCACAAGACACCAGCGCGAGCTGTCAGCAATCCGTTGCCATATAAAGGAGCCACACCCAAATCGCCCAGGTGAGTCCGTTATCAATGTGAAGCTATTTATTCATTTATTGAATGTCGGCTTGCCATCAGTCTGTAGAGAAAAACATAAACAGTAAAAAGGAAATTAAATTATATTAAATGAAAATAAAATTCAATATTTATATTATTCATATTATTAAATTTCAATATTAAATTTTAATTTAAAGAGAATAACAACTATTTACATTATTTTTGGGGTATTTTAATGCAAAATGGCTCAACTTTTTGTTTGCATATATTGGGAATAGAGGAATTGATGAATTGATTACATGCTAAAGTATATTGCACTCAATACAGAGTACTCAAAAAGGTTCACAATTAGTTGAAGAGCGCTTAAGATAAAGTGCGAAGAAGTAAAATTAATTTATAATAAGGGTGTAAATAATCAGGGTTAAATTCCTTTGACCAACGCTTAATAAAATGAAAAACGTTTACGGCTTTGTTGAAAGTTAATTTAAAGGGGTTTTTTCTTATGTTTAACTCAAATTGAATGCCTTTTGGAGTAAAACTGATGTACGAGAAACTATTTTGATTATACAGACAAAAAAAATATACGAGATCCTTGAGACACAAGATAGTTCCCCAAATCACTTATTAATTTTAAGATTTCTTGGTAGTTCGAAATAAATAAAGAATTGTAAACGTGGAGTTTTCCCCGAGATATCTATGAAGACAATAACTCAACTCAAATATAAAAAATAGATAAACAACGAAAGAAAATATAATAAATAAAATGTTATTAGAATATCAAAATCAGTAGCTGATCAAGTTGTAAGAAGATTTGCCATAAATCTATGAAAAGAGTTGATCAAGCATAGCCGCGACTATTTGTAACTCTTTCAGAAGCTACCATCCGGCACCGCCTTCGGTGTATGCCACGCCCACGCAAACGGGCTACAGCTATGGCTACGACAGCTATGAGCCACCTCGGAGTCCAAAGATAACGACAAGCTACGCCAACGATAGCTGTGATGAGCCGAGCATCTCGACGCCTTCCTCCTACTACCAGACACCCAACTCGGGCTCTACGGATGACTCCACCTCGCTGCTGAGTGGCCATGGCATGACGCGGAGTCCCAAATCTCCGTGTCAGTTTGTATTCGATGCCGTCAGTCCGGGTGGCGGCGACACTGAGCCATCGGGCATGAGCCGAAAATTTGAATACTATGAGCCCATCTCACCGGATGATGGCTCGCTGTACTATGAACCGCCGAGTTCGCCACGACGACAGGGCTCCAAGAAGCTAATGCGATCGGAGCAAGTGCCTCATGTGACCACAACGGGAGCGAATGGAAAACGGCGTCGCGATGAGTGGGAATTGCCCGTAATAACCAAAATCGATACTCGCTGTCTGAATGCAGTCGCAGACAGAGCCAATTATGGTGCAAGTGGTGCAGGTAGTGCGAGTGGTGCAGGTTGTGCGTCTGCTGGTGGTGGTGGTTACTACAACGTTAAACGTGACTCTTGCGTCACGGAGTGCACACAGCTATCCATGGAATCGGCGGACACGCAGCCGACTCAGCACACAAACACAACTACAACGAGCTTTAGCTATACGGACACAGATGCCGGCACAGTGACAACCAGTGACCTGCAACAGTTGCACCGTCAACGTCGACATGCCATCAACATCACCTCGAATCCGGGCTATCAGGTGTTGCATAGTTCACACTCTACACTGGATCGCACCTGTTCGGATAGTGTGGTGTCGTTGCGCTATCGGAAGTCCACCAGTGATCTCACCCAGGATGCGGAGCATGAGTTGAGCGGCTGCAAGCCGTCTAAGCCGAAACGGGATCAGGTTGAGTATAAGCCACGGCGGCGAGGCAGCTCCAAGGGTGGCCTGGCCTATTTGGCCAGTCGTCGCAGTTCGCGTGAATCGATGAAGAGCGCCTGCTCGAATGCTTCCATTTTCTCCAACGATGATATCGGTCCGTTGGCCTTCCAGAGCTCAAATCGCGGTCGACAACGTCGCACCTCTAATTTTCTAGAGTTGCCAGGTGAGTGTCGTAGAGTCAGGCATTAAATCCATCATCTCTCCATCTAATCCCTTAACAGTACCTGATCACATTCGTCCGCGTGTGTGCTCGCTGCCGGAACGGCCGTATAATCCACGGGCCAGCGATGATCTCTATCGTCTGCGTCACTTCTCCATCAGCAAGGGCAACGTAGTCAATTGTGGAGATTCGATTATATCGAGACGTTCCCGCAGCAATACCAGCGTCAATTCCACCAACAGTCGGGCGAGTGAACGTTCACCCTTCGAGGGTAGCTGCTGTGGTGGTGCTTATGCGAATGTCGATTCGCTGCCCGCCTCGCCGGATGAGTCGGAGAACATGGATCCACCGCCGCCGGCTCGCTATCGTGTCGTCATGTTGGGCGATGCTGGAGTGGGAAAGACAGCACTCGTTAATCAATTTATGACATCGGAATATATGCACACATACGATGCAAGTCTGGGTAAGTGAATTATCCTGGCGAGCAGCAAACTTCTCCTTGTTTGTCGCTGCTATCCTTTTTTTAAAGCTGGAACCTACGCGTGTAAGCTGATCCATATACCGATCCCATGCCGCCTAGTTTCCACTTGCGTCTA
This sequence comes from Drosophila picticornis, assembly GCA_035043845.1. Lineage (NCBI taxonomy): Eukaryota > Metazoa > Arthropoda > Insecta > Diptera > Drosophilidae > Drosophila > Drosophila picticornis. The sequence goes on along the minus strand of JAWNMR010000493.1, from coordinate 3,700,715 downwards.
TAGAGTTTTAATTCTAATCCGAGTTTTAGACGATGAGTTCGGCGAGAAGACGGTCAGCGTTCTGCTCGACGATGAGGAATCCGAAATGGTTTTTATCGACCACCCCAGTGTAGAGATGAGTGTGGAGAATTCACTGTCCACGTACGAGCCGCATGGCTGTGTTATCGTCTTTTCCGTGGTGGACAAGGGCTCCTTTCGCATTGCCGAGGAGATTATCAACTATTTGTGGCAGGAGAACTACACCAAGGATAAGGCTGTCATACTTGTGGGCAACAAGGCTGACTTGGCTCGTGCTCGGCTTATCACGTCACAGGGTGAGTAATGGTTTCGGATTGGTGTTGGGGTTGCACCAACTGGAGATGCGTGTTTGTCGTGACTCGATTAAGTTTGAAATCGAATCGGCTTATTTATGGAATAAAAGATACTTTGAATACTGAAAAGTTGTACTTGAGTTTATTGATCAGTACATTTTCTTAAGTTTAAAAGGGATGTGGTAATTACAAGGATGTAAACCTTTATTCAGAACCTGTAAAGTCTTGTTTACAGGTAGAAAAAATGAAATTGAAAAATACTTCATTTGAGGAGTCTACAAACAAAATGATGTTCTGAAAGCCAACCAATTAGTTAAATAATTTTCTAGCTTCATTAGAATACTTTATTCATACAGGATTAGAATAATTTAATCTTTTTTGGTTTCACAACTTTCTTGATGAAATTCAATTGGGAGTGTAGATAACCAGCGACACAGTATATAAATTTGTTATTTTGACACCGTAAGTTTACAGTACGGATTTCACTTTGCCATCTTAACGCAAAAATAAATCTTTTTCATGACGCTTTTTCAGTATTGTTAATATTTTTTTAAATCTGAAAACAGGCGTTAAAGAAATTAAGTTTTTATGCGTTACCATAAGGAAACCGTAAACGGAAAGCAATTAGGAACCAATTCATAAACTTTACCGGAACCCTTATACATTATGTACCGGAACCGGAACTTCAAAACAATTGGGTTTGAACCCTGTTTAATGCTGACCTTGACACGTGTTCATCGCTAGGTGTAAGAATGTTTGGGACTGGTTGTTTCTGGTTGGTTTGCCACGTCTTAATTATGATTTCTCATTTCTCAATTTCTCGTTTCATGTTTCATATTTCACTTTTGGTCAAACAATTCAAACAACAACAACACACACACAAAACAGAAGGCAAAACGTTGGCCGCCTCACGCGATGCCAAATTTATTGAGACGTCCAGTGGCATTCAGCACAATGTCGATGAGCTGCTCGTCGGGATACTGAAGCAGGTAAGACCAGAAGAATGATTGTGGTATAGTTAAGGGTGGATTGGCTTTGCGGCTATTAAGATTTAGGTGCGAAATACACGCAACTCATTGATGCATGCGAAAATGGTGCAGGAAATAACTAAAATGGATTTGTGGCTAAAATGGGTTGTGGGCTGTGGATGGTTACGCATCGTTACACTAATTAATGAAAATTGAGTCGACACGGCTAGACGTCCGGACGTCTAGTTAATGTTATTAAGACTAAAACGTACACTCTGAAAAAATATCAATATTTTATGAATCTATTTAGGGCCTTTTTAATACTTATGCATTTTTGTATTTTACAAATTTCTATAAAATCAAGAAAAATTAATTTTTTGTTGAGTGTAGAAGTCTCACAATTTTCCCCTTAACACTCACAATTTCATTGCAGATGCGTTTGAAGGAGAAACGCGAACAGAAAGCGACCTCATCGAAGATGAAAACCTCGCGAACCCATATTTCGCTACATCTGGCCAAGGAAATCCTACAAAAAATATGCCTTAGCGACATTTCCAAATCGAAAAGCTGTGAAAATCTTCACGTGCTGTAGAGCAAAAGAAGTCAAAAATAATTAATAATAAAATCCACCACCTAAAAACAAAAGTGCTACAAATCAAATAGCCAAAAAAAATAAATAAAAATGAGAAAAACCAGAGCTAAACAAAAATTATTTTGCTAGCATTTTAAAAGAAAAATAATTATATACACATCAAGTACATATGTACCTCCACATAAAGCCCATATATGTATGTGTATATATATATATATATTATATAGCCAATGCTCAGCTTGCATTAAAACTGTTTTGATGTTCTCTTTTTAAAGGCATTTTTACGAGTATTATAAACATATACAAATTATTATGAATGTTGAGACAAAAACCAAAACAAAAAAATACTCAAATTATTACAGCCAATTTGCGTGTGCGATATATAGACCCATAGTATGTGTATGGATATGTGTGAGTGTATGGTTTAAGAAAGTTGAGAGCAAACACTTTGCAAAAGATGTTGTCAAATTTGGGGCAGACGAAGCGCACTCAAATTCTCGGCGGTTAAGGGCCCATCTTTTTTAGATGTCTGTAAAACTTGACAAGCACTTGAGCAAACTTTAATTGTGTTTCAAAAATTTTTCTTATTAGCTGATTTGCCTGTCATAGGGCTGGCATTACTTTGACACGCAAATGAGAAAATATACCCAAATCATATTACTTGTACGAAAAACACTTCTCAGAGTTAGAAATGGGGAGACAATTTACAGGGTTGAAGTTAAAAATGAATGCTTTTCAATTTCTAAGCAAATAAGAGTGCTGTAGCAGAGAGGGCTCGATTAGCAGATAACCCAATCGCAGATTTTTAAATACAAAGTAGGCTGGCATTAATTTATTCAATATGAAAATACATTTTGGTACCCACAACATCATCCTATATCAGTTTGTTAAATATGATTTGTAATTATATGACGAGGTAAATTGTATACAAATTGAACAATTTTGTCTTTGATTTTGATCGATTTTAGGGAAAAAGGGAGCAGTTATCGATAAAATAAAATAAATTTGCGGCTGGTACTTCACTTCATGAGATTTATACGGATGGTCAGATAAACCGATGGACAGGGCATGATCCATTCGATCAAGAATATATATTCCTTATGGGGTCGTAGAGGCGTCCTTCTGCTTTGTATACATACAATTTTGCATACTGTTATCGCAATTTTGAACAAGTTCAAAAGTGTTTTGGTTTTGTAAATGCTTTGAAATCAGAGAGATTAGCATTCGAAAGCAATGTTCTAATAAATTCCAGCACCTTTTTGACCCAGCTGCCGAGATGTGATTGACTTTTGACTCCCGCACTGCGCTCCAAGACACAAGCCACATTTTCTCACATAGTACGTCGCAATTATTGAATGTGGCATGTGGCTGGTGCGGTCAGGCCCCTATTGAGATTTAATGATAGTGAGCTATTTGCTGTGGCGAACGCTTTGATTAAGATTAGAGCCCAGACACACAGTTATCGGCAAGAGTCGAGCGTCTGGCCTTGGCATAGCCTCCAGTTTCTGGCAACTCATGTTTGGGTTGTGTCTCAGGCCTCGCTGATAAGTCAAAGAATATTCGAGGGGAAAGAGTATTTTTTAATTGTCGCTCACACATACATACATATCATAATTTGTACGCATTAATATGTATATTTCTATGTGTTCCATGCAATACAAACAGTAAAAACATCATTTTAAATTCAATAATGTGCTGTCAATTTTTTTCTAAAATGAACGAAAGTAAAAAAAATGAAATCAACAAATATGCTTAAAGTATATATAATCGAGCAACAGAACAACTATATAAATGTTTTAAGATATTTTACATTTTTAAGTGTGTATTTAACTGTAACTTGTAGCTGTATATTTATGGTTAAAAGCTCCTTTGAGTAACTTAGATGACAAGCTTAAGATATACATCTATACATACAAATATATTTTCAAAAAAAGCGCCAAATATATCAAACAAAAAAAAAAAAAAAAACTTGAGACTTGGTAGCTAAACAAAGAAAAGAAAAAAACAAACAAACAAAAACACACACAAATTGAAATCTCTTCCAAATCAAAAAACTAATGCAAAATGAAACCCATATCGGAATGACTGTTAAATGTTGACTGTTGTTTATTAGCTAAGCCTATAAAATGTTACAAAGTAAACAAAAAAAAAAAACAAAAACAAAAACTCTAGATATCTATACATACAATCCAAATATATATATATATATTTATGTAATTCTCTTTTAGAATATCTAAATGCGAAAAAAGTATTTACACTGCTGTTTCTCATGAAAAAACAACAGTAACTCTAAACTCTATAAGCTTAGAAGTCTATTTGTAGGTATTAACGGTACCTCTACACATGCAAACACACACAAAGCATACTATTTCATTTGCGCGAGTCGAACTTAGACACTGAACCGGCAAGGACTTTGGCTTTTGTTTACCGTTCACTCACAGCATTCTCGAGTGCACTTTATCTTAGAGGCAAGCAAATATACTATTCACACACACACATACACACACACACACACACAACACACACACACAACTGCAATGGTTCAACTCTCATGTTTACTCGACTGCAGCTGAAAAATAAAAAACATATAACATGAAACACATACGAAAAAGTTTCGCCTTGCTCAACTTTTAATTTGCAGCGGTAAACTTTTACCACAACTCAAACAAAAGCAACACTAAAAACAAAATAAAAAGTATACAAAATATATATGTGAAAATAAATAAGCAAACGAGTAAATCAATATATATATATAAATATATTTATATATATATATTTATATAAATGTGTAGGCCAGGCGTATACGCAATCTATATCGCTTTAAATTCGATTTACGCAAACCAATAAAAAAAAGAAAGAAAAGAAAATATCTCGCGCAAAGCATAAATTCCAATCAAAGCAAACTCAAATGCCCACCGAATTTATTGTGTACTCTAACACATATACATACCTACATATACGTATAGGTATGTGTTTGTGTATGTGCATGTGTATATAACTAAAAACTACATTTAATAATTGTCTAAGTATTCAATTAACTATATAGGATTTTATTGTGCTATCATAAATGAGGGCCAAGCTCACAATCAAAGTGACAGGGAGCAGCGCAGAGAGAAGCGCAGCGAGAATTGGTGTTGGTTTTGTGCAAGACAGAAAATAATATAAAATAAATTTAAAAAACATAGATTGATAAAAAAAGAGAAGATAACAGCTTCTCACTTCTCTAAATGCTTCGCAGTAAGAAGTAAAGTAAGCAGCAAGCGCGATGCTTAGGATAAAAAAGTATAGCAAAACATGTATATTTTAGAAGGAAGTAATTTTTCACTATTTTTGCTTCTTGGTAAGTGAAAACGATATTTGATGCACATGCTGCAATGAAGTTAATCATCTCTCCAAAGCGAGAAGCGTAACGAAATGAAAAATCCAATATACAACACAAATCATACAGAGAAAAGCACGACATTTGATGCGATAAGTACAGCATAAGTTGTAATTAACTCCAGCTTGAGCATAAAAAAATACGATTTTTTTGTAATCACAGTTAGAGAAGCATAAGCTGTAATTAACTTCAGCTTTTCTACAAAGCGAGCTGCATCACGAAATGCAGTAGTTTTTTTTAATGATGAGCTTCCATTAAATCACAGATAGCTTCCTCAAACATTTAGCTTCTCTATTCGCTTCTCGCTGGCACTCTTGACTCAAGCAAAAGGGGCAAAAGCTGTACATACATACATATATATATATAGATATATATATATTTTTCCACTGTAAAGTGTGCAACAAATCAAATCTTGGCATAAGCACTACACTAAATTAAAAAATGTGAACTTTAAAATACCACAACGGTTTTTGTAGCGCCGTTTTTCTGTCAATTTTGTGTCAACAACAAAATTTTTAACGATTTCCGTTTGATGAGATATCAAGTAAAATGGCGCCGCCATTATAAATTCAACAAAATGTGCTGATATCACAATGATGATGATGATAACGATGATGATGGTGATGAGTCTGCAGAAAGTAGGAATACAGAACAAACACTATTTGAGGCCAACTGACAAAAACTAAAAAGATAAACATTGAGATAAAATGCAATTTGTTATTGTTATCGTTGGTCCCAGTTTCTCTCTCTGTCTCTATCTATCTATCTATCTGTCTATCTGTCACACACTCACTATATAAGCATAATAAAGGACAAGGCCAAACAAAAAATGGGTGTGTGTTTTATTTGAGGGTGTGTGTGTGAGCTTATGTGGTGTGTGTTAAGTGAGGAAGCACGTGCACATCCTGCCAATTCATGCGACTGCCGCTTAGCTCAGCTGTTGCGGCACTTGCGGCTCATTAACAACAACCACAGAACGCGCCACACGACAACAAGTGGTAAGTTGTGAACTTTTGGGATTCTCGGAGTCTGGGAGTCTTCGAGTCCACTTTTCAGCTGACACAACAACGCGTTAAGTGACTGTTGTCAATCACAGTATGAGTCTGAAACCGGAGTCTGGGTCGGAGTCTGAATCTGATTCCGTGGGCAGCAGCATTGCCGGATTATTCGCTTCACTGAATCTGCCTGCGAAAATCTCTCGCATTGATTTCCCGCATTCATTTGCTCTCACACTCTCTCCCTTTTCCTCACTCTTTCTCTATCTGTCTTTAACTTAGGTTGTCTCTCTGTCTTGTTCTGTTTTCACTTTGCGCGAATCAATCAAGCGCAAAACTTGCATAATTAACTTAAAGTTGACAATGCGCGAGAATGCCTGAGGACTCAGGCGCCCAGCTCTTGGCTGATTGATGTGGCAATGTGGCAACTGAGGCGCACCAAATGACATGGCAACCAATATACAAAGAACAGGCAATCTGCGTTAGAGATGAGACCAAGTGGAATTTAAGGGACTTGATAAGCGTGAATGAAATTGCACAACACGATTGTATGAAGTAAATAATATAAATCAAATAATAGATTTTTAAGTAGTAATTGGAATCATATAGATCTGATATACAGTGAAGAATGAATGGATAATTACCTTTATTTACTAAGAAATACCTTAAATTTCTTTTCATTTTAACAACTGTTTATTCTTAATTATCTAATTTTAATTTAAAGTCTTCGTTCCTCATTAGTTATCAGATTATTAAAGTAAGAGTCTACATCACAGAGAGATCAGGGGAAATCTTATATATGATGAAAAATTAACTACTTTTTATAAAGTTTCAAAAACTTAGGAAAGCTTCTTGTTGCATTAAAATATATGCCAAACGCTTTAAGTGTGTTACCCTTCAGGCATTTATTTAAAAAATGCTATATGGAAAACCGCAAAATACAACAAATATGAATTCCTGCTGACATTCTGTAGGCCTCTGATTTTGTTTCACAAATTTGGCTGTCTACAGCAGCCTTTCATAATAATAAGCCCTGTTGATGCCTGTTGAGTCCAATTAATGCCTGTTAAGTCCTGTTTCAGTTCTCCATACACCAAATCCGATTTAGATTGTGTGTGTAAGAGTAGACCTAATGTGGAGTTGTGCCTGCTCATCACTAAATCCTGCCAATGCTGTGAGTTTTTGTCTCTGATCTCTATCGCCACCTGCTGGAGCTGTTGCTGCTGCTGCTGCTGCTCCCGCTTCGGTTCCCAGTTCCTGCTCCTGCTGTCATTTCCTACTCCTGCTCGCACTTCCTGTTCCTGCTCCATTTTGCGAACTTTCGGGGCTCATCATTTTAATGAGCTTATTTCATTATGTTTAACGCGCAGCAACCTTCGACCTGACGCACAGGACTCACTGGGGGCGTCGCAAGGACTTAATATACAAATTGCAGCGCCATTTTGTATCTTCTCTTGCTGTGTGGTTGTGTGGCTGTGTTTTAGCCTCATCTTATTTTGCTGTCATTTACAATTAAGTTGGTTGTTTGCAGGACGCTTGCCAAATAAAACTAATTTAAAGTTCAATAAAGTATATATCCAGGATATATATACTCGCTGGCCCCGCTGTCCGATGTCCTTTAATCAAGGACCTAAGCAAACAGCGCAAAACAAATATTGGCATACTTTAAATAATTTATGAAAATAACGCAACGTCATTGGAAAGTGGGAGGGAGGCGTCGAGGGAGCATTCAAGGTGTTTTGTGCCCTTCCCCCTCCCTCAATCCATCTCTCTCCATCTCTTTCTCGTTTTTACGCTCTTTTGCGGTGTCGTAATCGTAATTGAGCAAGTGCGTCAAGTTCCGTTTAGGGGGTGGCAGGTAGGCATCCCAGGCGCACTCTTAAATCCTGCTCAAACATACACAAATCGATTAAGAACTTAACAAGGATTACGCCTGGATAACAGAGCCAGCTTAATATGCCGCATAACACAAAAGGGAAGCGCCCAATTAAAGCCAAATCACCTCAAGACTAGCCAAGACAAGACAAGACGAGTCGAGACAATCACAATCAATGTGAAATCGAGCAGGTGCTGCTGTCAAACCAAAGTAGACCAGACCTCAAGATTAATAATGTCCCTGACATGACATCATAAAGCAGCCATGGCTAATGGAACTACAAGCGTTAATATATAAAGTCAATTCCAAGCCATTTCTATTGGTTTCTTTAAGAGCTGCAGCGTTTACACTTAACCCTAGAAGTATGCAACAAATTTCGTTTAAAATAAAACTATTTGAAATTTATTGTTAGGGAAAACTAGCTTTACATATACAAGCCTTTTTTTCAGAAACAAAGAAAACATGTAGAATTTGTAACATTTTTTCATCCAATTTCTATAAATATTAAAACGAAACCAGCTTACTACAAAAGAGGTTGTTGAAGAAAGGTTAACAAAAACTATAACAATAATTCTTTTTACTTTGTCTCTTCAACTTCTTGCAATTTAAAGCGGAACCTGTGAAGCCTAAGCAGGCATCTACCTAATATTATTCTATTCCTTAACACTCATTTCAATTTTTATTTATATTTGATTTCCTTTTTCTTAGCAGTTCTAAAATGCTATTTAAGTATTTAGTGTAGATTAAAAAGCTTTGAAGACTTTGTAGTTATGGCAAATAACGGCATAAGCTGCAATGGTAAACCCTTCTAGCGGATTAAATGCCCGTCATCGTTAACACCCCTCCCCATCCCCCCTTGAAGCGGTTGAGTGAAGGGATCAAAAAGGATGCCAGCCTGGGCATTCAAACATTTTATAGAGAGCAAGCTGTTTACATAGCTCTTTATCAGTGTGTCAGATTGCCTATGTCTATGTGTCCGAGTGTGTGTAGTGACTACTCAGACATTCCAGCTGGCCAAGCAATGATTCCCACAACACCTGCACAAACACACACAACACACAAACGTACGCACAAACTGCCATTGGAGAGCGACAAAGTCTTATGAAGAAATATATATTTGCACTTGGGGCTCATAACCAAATAGGCTTACAATTTTTGTTTTTAAAGCATATTTTTACATTTTCCGCGCGCAAATTGCCAACAAACGAAAAACAGCCAAAGCGAACCCAAACAAAACAAAAAAACGTACAACCTACGTACACAGAGAGACAGAAAGAGAGGGGGGGGGGGGGGGGGTTGGAGCAGAGGTGGGCTGCCAAAGTCATGAAACTGGAATTTGCAGAATGAAACTTTAAGCAATGTATAAAATGAAATTTAAATAACGATTTATAGCCTTTGAAGTATGATTATTTGTACAGACGACGGAGGCCGCCACGGAGGCGGCAAATAAAACAACTGACGTCACAATGGGACAAATAGGACAAGGAAAACGAATAGATAACGCTCTAAAATCAAAAAAAAAAAAAAAATTACTGCAATAAATGTTGCCAGGTGTTCAAAATTAGTTGAAATACGTTGTGCGTTTCTCGTACGACTGAATACAATTAACTCTATCGATAACTTTCCCCACAAGTCGCTTGTTGAAGCCTTATACAAAGCGATCTGCCTATTAAGCTTTGCCGTACAACGAAAACCGATAGCACTATCGGTTAACATATGCACGCGTGACTTATCGTTACAGATGACCTGCCATTTTGAGCTAATATACTCCTTGCTGAGAGAATGAGTGAGATCAATAGATCAATGAAGCTGCAAATTTGTGTACGTTTTATCACTCTTTGTAAATCCCAGAGAGAGAGAGAGAGAGAGAGAGAGAGATGGAAAGAGACAGCAATGTATAATTCTTTTTATTTCTTTTCTTATCTAACATAAGTTCAGATCGAGTATGCGCTAAGTATTTTAAATAGTTGATGTGCTCAAATGGTGGTCTTTTTTCTTGATTATGGCTAGCACGGGCAAAATAAAGGCAAAATTTGTAATGCGTTCAAACAGACAGACAGACAGGCGATGGGCAGGCAAGCACAGCGTTGTGGACAGAGAGAGGCAGAGGTGTGGAAGAGTGCCTGCCTTGTGTCTGCCTGTGTGTGCGTGTGCTCGTGTTGTCAAAATCAAATACAGTTGGGCCTAGGGAGAGAGACCGAGGGGGAGAGAGAGAGAAAGAGATATGTAGGGATAGGGATTGGTGGCCAATCAGACCTGGGGCCAGGCCAGTTTGCTGTCACTGTCGATGCCGCGTGCTTAAAAGCAATGCCATGAAATTGCTTTTTGCGAAAGGTAACGGTTACCAGCAACAAGTGAGACACTCTGTGTCTGTGCGTCTGTTTGTGTGTACTGTGTGTGTCTGTGTGCTGAAAAGGAAATGAGAAAAGGTTGTTGCTGGCTTCCTTTTGGCGTCCATTTGCTGTGTGCGCTTTTGTAAAATTAGCGTAGCAATGAGGAAACAGGAACAGGAACTTTGCCGTCGCATTGTTTATGCTTTGGCGTCGAATCAGAAATACCAGCCGCAAACGCAACGCATAAGCGGTATAAGTCAAAAGCCACCGAAAATAAAGAAACGTACAAGGCGCCCCTCACCCCTCGCCCACCATAAATTACAAGAGGAATTTAGATTGTTACCTAGCGCAACGGCTATCCTTCAAGGAAGAAAGATATGCAGAGAAGAAACTAAAATGTTTAAGAACATTGACAAAATAATCTCTTAAAGTAAGCAAATAGGTTGTAGGAGGGAGGAGGAAAGAGGGGGCAGACAATAAACAGACGCTAAATGGACGCCATTTTGTTGTTGCTGTTCTACAGCTAAATGCCAAAACGCCATTTTCACAAAACTTTGCCCCGAAAGTCAACAGACGATGACGAAACAAAATAAGAAGAAGAGGTGAAATAGATGCAGAGGCGCAGGCAAAGTATAAAAGTCAAAGGCAATCCCAGGCAGCAAAAACCGTTACCTAACGTTAGCTGTTGCTGTTGTTGTTACTGCTGTTTGTGTTGCAGCTTTATCAACGCCCTTCGCAGGCGAACACACACTTGTTGAGCATTAGGAGGTATACACAGAAGCGGAGCAAGGCGGGGGATTGGGGTTTGATGAGATGAGTAAGAACAACAATAACAACAGCAACAATAACAACAACAAGAGTGATACAAAAGTGACAAAGAAATTGAAATTCTGTCAATGTGTGCTGGGTGTGAGTGCAAAAGCAGATATCGTCTGTTGTTGTATACCCTGTAAAAGTAAGTGAGGAGTATATAATACTACTTGCTTAAAATTCTGAAAAAATATTTGCCCTGCAAGGTATGCTTTAAAATTTAATGATGGTATTTCTTTAGGTTTTTATATCAAGTTACTCCATATTAAAACCATATAAATTTGAAAACACAATTTTTATAGATTCTAATTTAAAATTACTCTTTTTTAATACTGTATTTAAACTTGAGGAGACAATATTGACTGCAATTCTCTTATAAATTCAATAAAACAGGGCATTTTGCAGTCGAGCATGCTCTTCGACATTCACTTTTTTGCATGTGCGCGTGTGACCTTTATGGCATTCGATTGTGTGCTACCGAAAGCTGGAAGGCGGGGGATGGAGGCAAACCAATGACAAAACTTCGTTATCAAACCCACTGCAGACAGACAGAGATAGACAGAGACACAGGCGGACAGACAGACAGAACTGGTCACACTCAGACAGTCACATACATAATGCAGTTGGCAACGCTAAATAAGAACAAAGAGAAGCCTAAATGAAATCGAAAAACAACTGCAATTGCAAATTTTGGCCTTCAAGCAGACAACCACAAAAAAAACATAGTGGACATTTTGGCAATCAAATTTGGTTGTCAGCTGTGCGCTGCAACTGCAGCTGTGGCCTATGCGGAAAATATCACGCGCCATAAGCGCAATTCCCCACGCCCTTCTTTTCATCGTACGCACATGCAATTTGTGCGCTATTTATTCTTTTTCCCCTTTGTCATTTTTGCTCTTGGTATTCGTTGATGTTTGCAATGGCTGCACGACAGATGGCGCTGTTGCAGTGCTGAACAATAATAAACATTAACTGTTTAACTCTGTCTGCGTGTGTGTGGCATAGTATAAATATATATATATATATGTATGTGTGTGTGCTCGCCATTTGAGCTTCATTTATGCAAATTTGTCGCGAATTTTTTCAATATGCGCCTCGGACATGGCGCATTGTTTTATGACGTGCGTAAAATGACATAATGAATACGCACACACACACACACACTCACACGCACATAAAACCAAATGCAAATATAATTGATGTGTGTGTGTGTGAGTGTTGTGCTCTTGGATTTAATTTTCCAGCGAAGTAGTTTCGGAGCTGATTTCTAATACCCTGTTGAACATAAACATTATAAGACTGCTTATAAACAAATTGGTAACAGCATATTCTAAGCTTAAAATATACAACTTTATGGTTTTAATGTATCTAAAGCAAAACAAGCTTATTACAGAGATGTAAATATTTAATAGATAAAGCCTTGAATATTGATTGGCGTTAACTTAGTATGGAATTCCCCGAAAAATATTGAATTTTGATTTGGATTCTGCTTCACAATGGGGAGTAAGATAAAAATAATAGTAATATTATCAATAAAAATATTAACAACAATAATAATTATTATTATAATTATATTTAATCAATCAGAATATGACAGTTTCATTTCCGGTTTGACGCACTCAATGATTCAATTTCTTATGCCCCCAATCTATACAGATATGTGTATCCATAACTCATATCTATTCTCGTTTGAGTTCACCTCACAACTGTCTACAGGCCACCTGCTAGTCGCGTACTCCCCACCAGCTCAACTCCTGCTCGTTTCTATGTATATTCTGTTTAATGACTGCAACTCGAGAGGACACTTTTCCCATTTGCATAATGAGCGAGTTTGTTCCCGTTGTTGTTGCTGTTGTCAACGTAAAATCATATCTGATTTCGAGCATGAATTGAATGCTTGATTATGCATTCAACGGGTGCAACTGAGGTCCAATGAGATTACAGATGCCCAGCTCAAAAATAAATAGCTGTGAATCGATGGAAAATTGTTAAAACACAAAATGTGTGTTTCTCTGACATATCCAAATTTCTTTCTGCTGATTAAACTTTTTGCGCAAAAGTAAAAGCCAATAAAAATGAGAAGGGAAACAAATGAGAATCCATCCTTCGTCAACAGTTGTCAGTCAAAAAAAAAATAAAAATAAATAAAAAAGTCAAGTCAAATAAAAGAGTTCAAGAGCATTAAACGGATTTCAATTTTCATCGGCAATTGAGGGAGTTATATTTTATTGCGAGAATGGGATACAATTCTGCCGTTTCATCGCTTCAAAATCGATAATATTTGACTTACATCCAACAATATGAAATCTCTTTAAACACATGAATCTATGTCTTCTCAAAAATACGATATATGAAAACAAAATAGAATGGCTTTCTTAGGCACACTTAACTTTAAATACCCTTGCAGAACAAAGTTAAACAACAGACATCAAAGCTATACTGGGAACGTAAGAAACCGATTGATTTTATTGAAGCTATATAGTAAATAGGATGAGAAAATTGAAGTATTTAGTGGTAGTCTTGGTAAACAAAAAGTTTTCAACTTCTGATCGATTATTCCTCTGCCTGCTGTATGATATAGTAGCTTTAAAACTGAGGGACTGTATCGAAGCTGCTGGCGATGCTAATGAATATTATATATGGAATATATATCTTGATCTTATCAGCGTCTTCTGCTGCAAAGCGTTGCATATTCCACAGCAATATACAAATGTAACGCGTCCTTAATGGATTTTGTTCATGTTGCATTCCAAATTGCTTAACTCAAATTATTTTTATGCCTCAGTTTTGATTAATTATTCCACTCAAAACATGTTGCCTGATGGCATTTGGCCAAGAATTAATGGCCACATTTGAATGCAATTTAAGCTAGAACTGCTGCTGCTGCTGTTGCTGCTGTTGCTGCTGCTGAGTTCCCCGATGCAGAGAAATGCGCCACTTGCAATCAGCAATCAGCCAAGCGAATAAAATGCACATGAAACAGCGCGAAAATCGACAACAAGAAAAACACTTGAGTGGCGTGGAAAGGGACACAAGTAAGGACTAAAGCGACAGCTATGAGACTCCTTTATGGTCTCCTTTGGGCCACCTGGCCCATTTGACCGTTGTTCACCCATCGGTCGCCGCATTTATTGAGAAATGGGCCCCGAGGAGCATCCAAGTTGTAGTTTTCCTTTTTTCCTTCTTTCTTTTTTTTCTTTGCCCGCCTGGACATTAGTTTTATGTGCTGCTCAAGGACCAAGTGGCGAAAACCTCCCCTCTCCCCCTTCTCCCCCTCCACGAATGAAACCCAAGCTGCGGGTGAAGCAGACTTTCCCACACCCCCACTGGTAACTGAGCACCAATTTAAGAGTGAGTTGCGAGCTTTTCCTCGCTCTTCGTTTGTGCAAAGTTTCTCTTCAACTTCTATTGGAAAGCGTGCACAGTGGTGAATGGGCTGAGATTCATGCTGGTAAATGCGGCACAAATGTACCAAATGTTGGTGATACATAAATATTATATTTAAAAATAAAAACAATTTAAATTAACCATTGCTAAGTAGTACAAACGTTTCTTTAGATTAATAGAAACATGCAGCGAATCAATTGGTTTGAGTAATATGTAAAAATTAACTCATTGCAAAAAAGTATTGTAAAATACTACTTATCATATTAATAATAGATAAATAAATAATAATAATAAATAAATATAAGTTCAACTTATTAATCAAATTGAATTAAAAATGTAAGTTGTAGCTTAAATTTCAGTGTGGGTATTTAAATTAGAAGAATAAAGTGAAATGAAAACTGAATAATTATTTGACTTCTTAAAAACTTTATTCACAATATATAAAATGGGAATTTTGGTACATTATTATTAGGATTAATTAGGTTTTGGTACAAGCGGAAGTTCGTGGTGGTTGCTACCCCTAAGCGACGTCACTTCCAAAACAGGGTCAAACATTGTGTGGGCAACCATGGCAACCGTGGACACGAACGCCCAGCATGAGTTTTGTTTACACCAAAAAAAAAAAAAACAAAATCACCCAAACAAGGCAAAAGCTGCCAGTTGAAACGGGCTGCAACTGAAGCGATGAGCACTCTACCAGGAGCAGGAGCAGCTGTAATGATCACAGACCTGGATCACAGCGAGCAGGAGCAAGTGAAGCAGCCGGATAAGCTGCCACGCCCCTCCACGCAGCCGAAAAGGCAGCGAAAGGTGCTGCAAACATTGACAGGCAACTTCAGTCGCAGGTCCAAAAGTGTGGAAGTGGAGCATCATCAGGACTTGAGTGGAGCTGGCAAAAAGAAGCAGGAGCGCACCCTGAACGGATTGGTAAGGAAAAGGAAGTCAACTCCTCCTCATATTTATGCTTCGTTCGTCCAGTTACAGGCCAAGGAACAGCAGCTGGAGCAGCTGCTCCAAAGACTTGCCACGCTACACAAATACAACGAGCAGTTTGCGAGTGAAAATGAGCAACTGCGTTTGCAATCGGAGCAGCTCGAGCAGCGTCTGGGCAAGGCGGAGGAGCAGATTGTGAACTGCAGCCGCTGCCAGCAGCTGCAGCGACAACTGACTGGTTACCAGGAGCAGAACCAGGAGCTGGCCAACGATGTAGATATGCTGAAAACGTTGGTTTTCCGCTTGAATGTGCAAATTGAATGCTATCAGGATCAGCGTAGAAATGGCGCCGACGATGCACCTGCTCCCGCTCCCACTCCCACTCCAACCGGCGCCTGCTCGCTGCCCGCTTGGACAGCAGGATTACCCACGCACACGTTGACACCGCTGCTGCAGGCCTACGATGAATCGCTGCGGGACAAGGATGCCTTGCTTCAGCAGTATGCCAGTGAATTCGAGATCTTTGCCAACGAGCTGAAGCGTTGCCTGGAGGAGAATACGCGTCTGTTGCAGTCGCAGGAGCAACTGCGTCGCGACGTGGGCGGCTGGCAGGAGGAGCGTGTGCGTCTCCAGGCCCAGTTGGGCGTCTGTCGCACCAGGGCCGAGACGCAGACTCGGAAAACAGATCTGGTCAAGGAGAAACTGGTGGAAGTGATGCATTTCTATGAGCAACGCAATCAGACGCTGCTGCTGGACATGAATCATCTGCAGGATGCGTTTGCACGCTGCAAAGCGGAGCTAGTAACACTGAGGAGCAGCACCAAGCCGGAGGTGGCAACTGTACCTCCGGAGAACACTCCCAGTGCCAGCGAAGCGGATGCAGTGCAGCAGTGTAAAACGCTGCTCGAGCAATTGAAACAGGAGCACGCTCGGGAACGTGGCGCACTCGAGGAACAGCTCCTGGCGAGCAACAATCGGGCTGCATCGCTCCTGCGCAGCTCAGAGAAAGCGAAGCACGCCAAGGATCGACTCAAGGCACGCCTCCGCATGACTCTGCAGTGGGCCCAGAAGCTGGAGGCGGGTCAATTGGAGATGCGGGAAACGTACGATGCCGTGCAGCAGCTGTCCACGCTGCTCAAGCACAAGGAGTCGCAGCTGCGCGGACTGCATCTGCGCAACAACGAGGAACTGGACAAGTTGCGACTCAAACTGCAGCAGAAGGAGGAGACTATCAGGAATTTGTTGCGCAGCAAAATGGAACGCAGACCAGCTGTCGACTAGCTGCCAAATCCAATTAGTATTTCATAAGAATTGTGTACTAAATAAGTTTGTAGCAATAAAATTAACTAAATTTAACAAACGAACTAAATATTTGAATTTATGCAAATTAAGCTAGTTCGTTTGAATTTCGATTTCAGTTCATCCGGTTCCCTTAAGTCCGACTGACGTTCATTGTGCGATTATCGATTATCATTTTGCCGGTTGTTTTGAAAAGTTCGATTAATTGCTCGTCAGACTTCGATTATCGATTTTAAATAAATTTCGTTTGGCTTTTCACTTTGGCGGTTGTTTTAAAAATTCCAAGTCTACTTGAACATGTGCAATTTGTAAATGTTAGCGCTTGGAAAATATTGAAAATGTGTTTATTGCAGAGCAAATTGAATTAACGGATTAAGTCGATTAACATACTTAAAAAATCAAAACCCCGACTGAAAACCAGGTTATGGATTAATGATGCGCACACGGCTTGCGACGGAGATGCACACGTTTTTCATCAGATTTATTTAACAATTAAAAATATATAATTTCAATACAAAATACATTAATAACTTAGACGGTAGAAAGCTTTTGAAGCACAGCAATTAACGACGCGCCAGCACTGGTCGGGCGTGTGAATCCCCCCTCATCGTAGTCCTACGATGCTAATCCCTAGTCGATTGCTGTTTGATTGCTGGTCTGATCTAACACCAGCTGGTGCTGCTGCTGCTGCTGTTGCTGATCATTGTCTTCACTGCCGCCTGCGCACACGACGCAGGCCTTCGGCACCGTCTGTTCAATGTACATGGTGATCTTCTCAATGACCTCCGGGCTAACGGAGCGCATCAGTTGCTCGTAGCGTGCGGGGCCGAGTTGTGTTTGCAGATGCTGCAGCTGCCATTTGAGGTATTCGGTTAGGGGTATTTTATAGACGGGATCCTTGAGCACCAGCTGACGATGCCTGTCGTCATGATAGGTCTTCGAGTGATAGTCATCGTATAGCTGCGGCTGGAACTCCTCCAGCTCGTGCTCGTCATGTATGACCAGCGAGTCATAGTATCTCGGTGTCGCCTTGTCCGCACTCTCATCACTAGCCGCATACTGTTTGTCCATCACCTCGCCAAGGGTCTCCTCCACCAGCTGCAGGATGTGCGGCAAGCGGGCGAGCAACAGCTCATTGCTACCAAAGATCGAGGCAAAGGCGAGACAGAATAGTTTCCGTTTCTCTGCATGCGTGTCCGCAACGAGCGGAAACATGTCAATCCAAACGTCGAGAATGCGTGCAAGGGCATCCGTTTGTGGCAACTCTTGCACCACAGACATGAAGACCGTTTGATCGATGAGCAGGGTGCGTGCCAGCAGCGTCAGATACCAGCTCATCGTCATGGGATACTCCTGTTTGAGACACACCTGCTGGAAGACAAAGGGCAGAGCGGGTCGCACCAGGCGCAAACCCATCGTGGCGTCCGTCTTGAGGCACGTCTCAAAGATGCGCAGCATGGCAATGATGCCCTCGGGGCGTATATCCTCAAAGGAGCGCACACAATACGCCACAAAGCCTTCGCCATAGCGACTGAGATACGCCTGAATCAGAATAGAATACATTAGTTATATCGAAGACATAAGGAGTGGATTTTAAATTGTGATTGTGATTTTTACATGCGCATCGAGCAGAATGTAGGCGTGAATCAATTGCAGCACTGTGCGCAGATTCTCCGACGACATCTCAATGATGGGCAACAGATGATCGCACAGCTGCAGCAGCTCCGGTGTCAGAGCCGTCGAGTTGCCAATGACAGCCAGCCAGAGCATGATGCCATCCTCTATCAGGTAAACATGAGAGCGTTGCTGGGCGAGGGATGAGAGAGAGGCAACAATTATTAATCAGTACATGTTGCAAGTTAGTACAAATATAAAATGATGATACCAATAAGCAATGCCAGCCGATAACAGCTGAAGAAACGTGTTTTGTTATTAAACTTCTCTCCAATTAAAAAGTTAATTCTGACATTACGATTATCGACATTGTCTATTTCCTTGCTTTCTAGTGAACATAGTTTAAAGCGCGTTCAAGGATTTAGCTTCAAGGATGTCGAAAGTAGTTGTATTCAGAAGTCAGAGTCAGAATCAGATGCGGTTTACAGTTTAAAGTCAGTTGGCATTTAAATTTGTGTAACGGTGCTCGGCCTACCTGCAGGTCTGTGCTCAGCTCGATAACGCTGTAGAGGAAGGGCTTCATGCTCTCCGGCACATCCCGAATGGTGCGCACCAGCTGCTCCAGGGTCCCAATGATGGCGCATCGCAACATGTTGTATTCATGCTCCTCGCTCTCGCGCCACAACAGCGGCAAATAGGCGATGAACTGCAAGGCCTGCGGCTCAATAAATTCGCTCATCTTCTCGACGAGCAGCGTCATGGTGCCGAGTACAACGATTTTCGTGTCGCAGGCGCACGCCTCGCGCAACAGGAGAAACAGTGCCTCAAAGAGTGCGGCGAAGTAGGGATGAAAAGCCTCCGGCATAAATTCAAAGTCATCGATGAGCAAATTGAGAGTGCGAGCAGCGGCCAATCTGATGGGCATATCCTCCTCGCGTCGCAGCAGATGCAGACACGCCTCGTAGGCGAGTGGGCGCAACTCGCGCGGCAGCTGAACGCCCACCCAATTGCCGACCAGCCAAATGATGCGTCGGCGCAGGATTCGAAAATTGGGCGCTTCAATGCGCAGTTCGGCGAGCAGCTGCGATGTCAGCCACGAGCCAAAATCCAGTTTATTGAAGAAATGAAACGAAGCCTGGCCCACAGCATTGTAAATGGCATCCTTGAGCAGAATGGCATTCAGCTCGGACTCGGCGCACAGCTGCAGCTGCTGGGTGCGACGCACAAATTTCAGCACCTCTGTGATCATCACCTGGAAGAGTTAAAGGATTAGAATTCAGTCAAACCTGATGAGGATGCTCCACCACCTGCGAGTGCTGTGTGAAGCACGTAAAATAGAGCGTCTCCACGCACGGACGCAGCTCATATTTCCAGGCATCGCCGCCGCCATCGTCCTGGCCATAACCCTCCGGATCCTGTTGCCATTCGGCCAGCTCCTCCGCACTCAGCAGAAAATAATGTGTGACAATCTTTTCGCACAAATATGTTACACGTTCCACGCTGAAAAATTTCGATTGGGTTTGCGAGGATAACGCCAACAGTTCCTCCTCCATGCTGCCCACAGCATCTGGTGCAATATTATCATTGCCACTCATCATGATGCCCTTCAGCATGTTGATGGCTTGGATGACAAAATTGCTGAAATTGATGCGATCGCCGCTGTCAAAGATCAGAGCGGTGCCCTCATGGAACACATAATGGAAACTGAACTCCAATGCCATCGAAACGAAGCGTGAAAAGGACAACGCATGTCGTTCCATAAACTCATTCAGGCACTTCATCATCTTCAGTATGAAACGCTCCAGATCCGCCAGCAGCTGGGTAGGCTGTGCTGCTGCTGCGGCGCCTGCTCCTGCTGCTGTTGCCGCACGCAGACGCAGCTGATAGCGCAGTTCAAGGCACTGACGCAGTCGCTCGAAGAGCTGCTCAATGAAATTCATGTGATCGCTGGACTTGTACGGTTTACTTCCGCAGCCGTAGACAAGCAGCTTGCGCAGCGTGCGCAACGAGATGTAGGCACGCTGCAGGCAACTGTGCGCCAGCTGCTGCTCCTCCTCCTGCAACTGCAGCTGCTGCTGCTGCTGCTCAGTCTTGATCAGTTGTAGAAAACGTTCGGTGAGCGTTGCCCAAATATCCCAAGCCATATAGCTAAAGATTTGTCCAGCCAGCTCCTCGAACGCCCGCTTCTCGGGCATCAGGCGACGCGATGCGAGCGCCTTGATGACGTAGTGCAGCATGAGAAGTGTGCGCTGCTGTTGCAGTTCCGCCTGCGCCTCGCAGCCCTGCAACTGTTTCATTAGTGTCGGCATCAACTCCGGCCAGGAATCGATGCGTGCAATTTTACTGAGCAGCACAGCGACTTGCAGCGCCACCTGTGGCACATCCTCCGCACTATAGTGCTGAAGAAGTATTTCACGGATTTGCTGCTTCTGCTCCGGCGACAGTTCGAATCGCGAATTGTGTCGCCAATAGCGTTCAATACCATTCTTCAAGTAGACGGCGGCCATCCAACGTGTTTTGACCGCATCCGTTAAGGTTGCAGCAGTTGCGGAGGCAACATCGTTCACGGCAGCGGGCAGCTTCATGCTGAGCTTGGCGAGGATGGGAAAGAAGCCGGGCAACTGTTCCCATTCGCTCAATTGGGCTTCGGCTTTTTGCACTATTTCATGATTCGGATTTGCGGCGCCCCTCAAAGCGGCTGCAACGAGTTGTTCAGCAGATTCCATCACTCACAGCACACACAGCGCGCACACACACACACACACACAGACTGTCACACAGTTGCTGCTGACCGTTGGACAGACAGTCAGTTGTTTAGCTGCTTAGCACTGTCTGCTTGCGGTTTCGTTGCTAAAGTTTGTGAAAATTATTGGCGAAAATTACATCGCCATTCCGGCTGCGGCGCTATTGAATTAGTGATGTCAGCCACGTATATCGATATATACACATTGAACTATTGTTTGATTTGCTGCTGGTGGTGGTGCGCCATTGAATGAGCGATGTCAGCCATGTATATCGATATATACATATCGAATTTGTTATTTATTAAAAGCTAAAGAAATAGACAAAAGTTGATAATAGTCATAATTAATTTTCGACCTAAAATAAAAATGTTATGCTGAGAGCCCAAATTTAAAAAAATTTTTAATAAACAGACACCTTAACAACATCGCATTTTAACTTCAAAGTAGGAATTTATTGTGTAAATAATAGTTTATAAGAGTATTTTGTTCCCATTTCCACCTCTATTAAATTATATTATAATCAGCTGCTTACTGGTTTTGCACAGCTTATCGTATAGCCCTAACTTATCGATATTTTTACAGCATGAAATGCAACTATCGCTTACACAAACCCAAACAGTTGGCAACGCGCGTGTGCGACAGCTGACTGTGGATTAGCAGCGCGATAACCGTTGTTGCTGGCAACGTAAACACAAATTGATATCAGCTTAATTGAATAGATAACAAATACCCAGCGTAAGCAGAAGGAAAAAATTTAGTCATAATAGCTGCACACACACAACAACAACAGCACACAACTGCCCAACCTCTAACCATGTTGAAGGCGGTCATCCTAATTGGCGGTCCCCAAAAGGGCACACGATTTCGCCCACTCTCCCTGGATACGCCCAAGCCGCTGTTTCCTGTTGCCGGTCGTCCCTTGATTGCCCATCACATCGAGGCCTGCGTCCAGGTGAAGGAGCTGCGCGAGATTCTCATCATAGGCTTCTATCCGCAACAGCAAATGGAAGGATTTGTCGGCGATATGCAGGCGCTCTACAGCAGCAGCAATATTAATATTAGGTGAGTGTGGGGGAGGGAGGGAGTGAGAGAAGGAGGGAGAGAGTTGACGTGTGCTGTGGAAATATACCCTCTAAATGTTTCAAATCAATATAATATCGACTATTACAAAAAAGTAGAAAAAAAATTTAATTAATGTTTAACGTGAAGCAAATTTTGGTTCAAAAGTATTTAAGAAAATTGTGAAAAGTTTATTTAAACACAATCAATCAATGCTGTCTACCAAATCCAAGCGATTACAGAGAGTGCAAACATAACTTTTCTAACACAGATTTCTTCTCTTAATCTCTGCAGATATCTGCAGGAGTTCACATCGCTGGGCACCGCTGGTGGGATGTATCACTTTCGCGATCAGATACGGGCCGGCAATCCACGCGCCTTCTTTGTGCTCAACGGCGATGTTTGCGCCGATTTTCCGCTGCAGGAGCTCTATGGCTTCCACATGGAGCGTCCTGCGAGTGCCCTGGTCACCATTATGAGCACGGAGGCGACTCGCCAGCAATCGCTGCACTATGGCTGTCTTGTATTCGATCGGGAAAGTGGTGCCGTCTCCCATTATGTGGAGAAGCCCAGTTCCTATGTCTCCACCTACATTAATTGTGGTGTTTACGTCTGCTCCATGGAAATATTCACGAAACTCGCTCAGATCTTTCATGCCAAATGCGAGGAATACAATTGCATTAGCTATTGTGGCAATGGTGGCAATGGTAACGGCAAGGATCAGGGTCACATCAAGTGGGAACAGGAGGTGCTCACCCCGCTGGCGGGCACAGATAAACTCTATGCGATGCCGGTGCCCAATTGGTGGTCACAGATGAAGACAGCCGGCTCGGCCATCTATGCCAATCGTCACTATCTCGATCTCTACAAGCGAACGCATCCCGAGCGACTGGCCAACGTGGGCCAGAAGCGTGGCGAGGGCGATGGCAATTTGATATGCACCGTGTTCCCCGATGTTTATGTCCACCCCAGTGCCACAGTGCATCATTCGGCGGTGGTGAGTTGATAGTAGCCACTCGCAAATTTGGACTGTATGTGTGAAGAAGAATATATGTATATTAAGAGAGACTAAGTTTGGCATATGAGTTCTCGAATATTGTTAATATAGGTACTTAATTGCTAATCCGTGTCTTTCTTCCCATCCTCAGCTCGGTCCCAATGTGGCAATTGGTCCTGGCGTCATCATAGGTCCTGGCGTGCGAATACGCGAATCGATTGTGCTGGAGCAGGCACAGATCAAGGATCACACGCTCATCCTGCACTCTATTGTGGGACGGGGCTGCAGCATTGGCGCCTGGACCCGCGTCGAGGGCACGCCCAGCGATCCGGATCCCAATAAACCGTTTGCCAAAATGGAGAATCCGCCGTTGTTCAACAATGAGGGCAAACTGAATCCTTCGATAACCATTTTAGGTATATATATATATTATTCTGTATATAGTCATAGTCTTAAATTTTTGCAATTCATTTTTAGGCTGCTTTGTGCAAATTCCCGCCGAGAAGATCCTGCTCAATAGCATTGTCCTGCCGCACAAGGAGCTCAGTCGCAGTTTCAAGAATGAAATTATTTTGTAAAAACTTGTGCAATTCTTTATTTATATATATTTGTCTATTTTTCAGTATGTTACATTTTACATTGTGCAATTATCCTTAAAACAATTTTATATTGTGCAATAATTTTGAAATGCCATTTAAATAATAATTTGTGAACGTTTTACTCACTTGCGCACATATTTGTATGACATACCTAAAGTTATTTATAAGCAGCATCATTCTTTTAACGATATTCACGCTGCATGGCGTGCATGACTGACTGTCATACACTCGCGCTCAGGTAGGCAGCCCACGCTCTCTCTTTGCCAACGCTCCCAGATTCGCCTTTCGACCAAAACGCGTTTATTTTCCGCTGTTTGTCAGTCTGTTTCCGTCGCTCGCTGCTGTTGGAGTGAGTAAGTGAGAGAGAGTGAGTGAGAGCATCTTTAGCTGCATAAACGTTAAATAAATATCGAGAAGTCAAAATACATGCGATATTTTGTATTCACTTGTAAATTATCAAATTGTGCGGTGCAAATGCAAATATTAAAAAAATGGCTCAACTGGTATTGGAATTTTACCGCTTGCAATATATAAACAGGTACGTAGGCAGTTCTGTTGGTAATTGAGCAAGAAGAAGAAGCAACAGCAACAGCATTGGTAGCAACACAAACACATACACATACTCACTCACGCATTACTGCTGTACAGGTGTGTGCGATGGCGCGGGGGCTGCCTGAGCGGCTTGCGCAGGTAGAGAGAGAGCGAGAGTGAGAGCAGTTACTGAGCGTAGATGCGAGAGAGTAATCGTTAAAAAGAGCGTGTCATGGCTGAGCGAGCGTAATTGTCTTCTGCTGTTGTTGTTGTCGTAGTGTGCGGCAGCGTGGGAATATTGCAATAAAGCTAGAGGGCGCCCCTTTGCAAGTTTGCTTTGACTACAACACTGATTGTTGACTGTGTGTATGTGTGTGCGGTTTAACTGTTATTGCTTAAGATTTTGATTTTAATACAGTGAACGCCCGCAAAGTGGCACCACGGGTGATTTTGAAGTCAAGTCAATATTTTTTAGATATTCAAATATAAATGATGTATAAAAAGATATACAATTGCGCAATTATATAAAGCTTTATTTCAATATTAATATATTTTTTTACCTGTTCTGTTTTATGAGTTTTAAATGTATTTTCATTCATTGTTAAACGAAGTTTTGTTTATAGTTTTATATAAGTTTATTTTGGGTGCATGCTGCATACACAAAGGCGCCGCCGCGTTGCCAACCAACTGTGCTACAGACCAGCCCATTGGCAAACATACAAAACAAAACTAGCTTAAGCTTTATATATATATAAATATATATGTAGATATGTGTGTGTGTCCGAATGTATATTTATATATAGCTGCTATTAAGTCTCATTGTTGTTGTGCGTTTGCGTGCTGGAATCTTGTTTGGCATAGGCATTCAGCTAGCAGCAGTTAAGTGGCCCATACACCTGAGCTCTGCCAACGAGCGTGCGCTCTCTCGCTCTCGCTCTCGCTCCCTCTCTCGCAATCGCGCCACTCTTCCACACTCTTAGTAAAGGTTTACATACATACAAAAACATATATACTTACGTATGGTTACAATCACACAAACACACACACCTGCAAGCAAGCGCAGCTCACTTACCTTCGTGGCTGACTGTGGCCAACGACGTTGATCAGTTGCTGTTTTAACCTGGAGACAGACGCACGCGATCGTCGCTCGAGCAGCAAAAAACCAAAAAAAAGACAATTTAATACACAAACACATACACATACGCACACACCTTTTAGTCCAAAACTAGAAAGAAAACAAAAACAACAGTTAAAAAAGACACAAGAAGAAGCAGCAGCCGCAGTAAAGAAGGCGAAAAGAAAAAAAGTGACTTGTTTTTTGTTTGCATGTGTTGTATGCGTCGACGTTGACGCTGACGCTGACGTCGGCGTCGTTGCTGTCCGTGTACGTACGTGTTGGTATTAAGATCGCGGCGTCGTCGTCGTGGTGTGTGCAAAGGCTCACACGCATATATTAGTTTAGTAGTCAGTGTGACTAGCAGAATATAACAAGCAGAAGAAGAAGCAGAAGAAGAAGCTGAAGTACACAGAAGCTTTACAACAACATAAGCAAGTACGAAACCACGCTTGTATGTATATGTCTATGTGTGTGAAAAGAAAAGAAAGTGCAATAAAAAACTTGTGAAAATAAGCCAAAACAATAATAAGCAACAACAGCAATAACAAATGAAGTGCAATGTGTTAAGCTAAAAATACAAAAGCAAAAAAAAAGAAAAACAGTAAATGCTTAAGAGAAGGAGAGAAAAAGAGCAGGATCAAAAAAACCTATATCAACCTGTTGCTAAAGAATAACTGTGTACAAAGCTTTAAGCTGTACGTTTTGCTATTTGTCAAATGTGATACACAAACAAGCGCTCATAAATATATATGTATTTATGCATGTGTGTGTGTGTTTGCAGTGTGAATGAACGAGTGAATGAACAATAACAAAAACAACAAAAATAATAATAGTGAGTAGTCAGCAGAAGAGTTTGAAGACGGTACAAGCTAAAAAGCAGATGCGCAAACATTACAAAGTGAAAACATATTTACAGTTACACCAACAGCGCAGTAGCAGAAGCAGCAGCTTGACGACGCAAACTGCGCTGCCAAAAATACAAAGTTAACTGCTGCTGCTGCTGCGCTCTGAGAGACATGATTTCTTGCTGTTATTTGTGTTGTATTTCTTGTGTGCTTTTAATGCTAACTTTTTTGACTACGCGTTTACCAGCAGAGAATCACAACAACAACAAAAACGACCAAAACAACTGCTGCTTGCACTTGCTGCTTGCGCAAGCAAGGCAGAGAGAGAGAGAGAGAGAGAAAGAGAGAGTGAGTGAGACCAAGCTAGAGAGAGAGAGAGAGAGGTAGATCAGCTGCATAACTTTGGCAATTGGCATTTCTCTCGCATGCAATCATAAGTTTCCTGTTGGCAAAACAAAAACAACAGCAATAAAAGTAACGGCACACGCCAATTCCCATTCCAATTCCAACTTCGATTCCAATTCCAGACACTTTTGGCTTGGAACACACTGCAATCCAAACGCATTGCGCAACGCATTTAATTACTAACAAAAATAGTAAAATACTGATGTTATTATCTGCTTGTTGAACATTGCATTTGCACTAATATATTTAACTAATGTACAGTTGTAAGAAAAATTATACAAAATAATGATTTTATTACATTTGTAAGTTTAACGAACTAGAAGATCATAATACTATTCCCCGTTTCCAACGAAATGAAAAAGGTTTAAAAATAAAGAAAATAAACGCACAAAATAATAGCACCACTTTTCAAATTATAAAAATTAGCTATGAATAAAATCTTTTTTACTATACTTGTTGTCAACTAACGTCAAGGTTATTTTTATAAATTTGGTATATAGTTGCATTATTTTTATTGCCAAGTCATAGTCAAAGGCATAGTTTTAGAGAATCTTTAGCGAGCTTCCGTTGTTGATTGGCTTAGAAGTAAAAATTGCATTTTTGACATCAGACCACAGATTTCAGTTAAATTAAGCGCAGGCCACTCCAAAAACTTAACTCATTTAAACTGGAGCTATATATAATTGGCTATCCATTTTCTTTCGCCAAACAGAGTTAAATTTATGTTTTAATGAAGTTTTTAAATGTTGTTGCTTCTGTGGCTGGCTACTTTCTTCCCAGTTCTAATTAGCCTAAAAAAAAGAGACGGCACTGATCCGTTATTCATTAATGAGCACAGCAACATGGACTTCAAAGAAGATTTATTATGTGTGTGTTGTTGTTGTTGTTGCTTGTCACGGCGTAATGCGTCGTCACCTTCAGCAAACGCTTTTCCATTCAGTGAAAACCACTTCATAACGCTATTTTTACTGGACCTAGGCCTTCAGTGTCCGCCAGTCCGTCCGTCCGGTCAGGCCTCAGTGAGTTTTCAAGTGTGTGTGTAACGAAAGGGAAATTCATTTGGAGCAACAACTACAACAACAACAATTATGAATGTTACACAGCTAGCGGGTTATTTCATATTTTTCATATTTTTTTTTCGAATTTACTAAGCAAATTAACTTAACTTAATGCGCGCTATGATTGTTTTTAGTCGTTATGTATCATTATTTTTATATCAAAAACTAATTAAGTCATTAGCTCTTCCAAAAGTGCTCATAAATATTTACTCACGTTTGTCGAATAAGCCTACAATTTATGAGCCATAAATTTACAATCGTAACAATGGAGAGAAGCATAGTCTTTTGCAAATATTTCAAGTTTCCATAAATAATAATGTGCTTAAGGGCCTTCTTTACATTGAATATTCAACTGATATCAATAACAAACAGCAAAGTGATATAAAAATGTTAACAGTAAACACTTGAAACCTCTTCAAATTGTTTATCTATCAGCAAGCTAGAAAATCCTGTTCTATCTAAACCCATTACTATAGTTTACAATTGCTTCTCTACTTCTACTCGGCATCATTACACATTTATTCACACAACGATTAGATAAAAATATAGTCTAATAAAAAAACGACAACAACAACAGCAATTCTCAACACTTAACCTTTATCATTTCCTAGCATAAAGACAATATTATCATTAGCGCGCGTATATCTAATTTCCGTGTGTCTAACCCCAAAGATCAAAAAGCAGATTTGCTCGGCATTGGAAAACCGTTTCGTGGAATTGAAGAATTGAACAAAGTTCTTTTAAGCCCTGCTGCTGGGAATATGAAAATTTTCACACCATCGCCTAACGGCAACAGCTTAAGAGATACAGATAGATATTGAGAAAGAGAGAGCGAAAGTAGAAAAAAGGTATGCTCGCCATAAATTGCAGAAGAGCAAACACACACAAAACGCATTAACATTACCACATGTTAAGTTGCTAAAAAAAAAGAAAAAATAAGAAAACATTGACCATTTCCAGCGTATGCCAAGCGGAAACGTGCGGCAAGAAGAAGAAGAGCGTCGGTTTTTTTGTACATGAGTTATTAACTCAAAAGACGAATAAAACCATGCAAAAAAAAAAAAAACAACTTAAAGAGTTGAGAAACTGTCGCAAAACTGTTTAAATATCGCGTCTTAATTACAAAAGCGTTTTTTTGTTTTTTTTTTTCATTTGTTTTTTATGCATTATTTTAAATTTTAATTACAACAAAAAAAAAACATAAAATAAAAAATGGTATCATAAAGGCGAACACGAAAAATACGTGACTGCGATCTGTGCGCCTGTGCACCCCGATTAACCCATGCGCGCCGGCGACCTTTGCCACTTTGCAGTTGTACGTCATTCAGTTCGTCAGCTCACCAGTCTGTCAGTCAGTCAGCCATTTAGTCTGATGCTGGCTTGCGTTTGCTTTTGCTTTTGCTTTTTTCATTAAAAGCGCGAATTTTCACATAAAAAATGTTCATAAAATTGCACTTTAATTTTTCTGTTCGCTTGTCGCCCATTCCCCATTTTGCTTAATGCGAGCAAAATTTAATTTCAAATCGTCGCGCAGGTTAATAATTTCAATTTGACCTCTTTGGGTATGCTTGGAGTGTGTGCTTTTTTTTTTTTTTTTTAATTTTAGTAGACGCTTTTACTTCCACTAAAATCTCGTGCAAGTTAGCGGCAAACTGAAAACAGGCAACGCTGTAATTGCCTGCAAATTGGCAACGCTGCATTGTGTAGCAATCAGACTTTTTGACAGCATTCAACGCAACAAATTGGCAATACATTTTTGCCAATTGGCAACTAAAGTGTAAAACGCGTTGCGTGTGCTGCCAATTTGCATTGCTTGACACTTTTTTCTTGAATGCATTTTATTCATATGTATTTTCTTTTTTTCCTAAGGGTTCAAATCTGATATAAGCCCCGCTTAAGTTTGGACCGCTGCTCACACTTTTTTTTTGCTTTTCTTTGCAGACATAACCAATGGGTGAATTATATTAATAAGCAGAGAATGCAGTCGCTCAGCAACTGGAATTGATAGCAAATAGAAAGCAGCAACCAAGCGCTCTCTCTCGCCCACTTGCAAGCTAAATATATCTATATCTATATATTTTTCTAACGGTACTCCCGCTAGAGAGAGAAAGAGAGAGAGATTGACTTAGTGAGAGATCAAACATCAAAATCAACAAGATGCAGGTACCCGAGCATATTGTCTCTCTCTATATAGCCACCTGTGGCCAGAATGGGCCCGGCCTCGGCTCCGATGAGAAGGAAATCATTCTGCTGGTCTACGTTCTGCTCGAAGTTGCAACGGGACAGGTGAGTTATGAGCCTACAAATTGGTAACTGAAGTTGCCACACGGGCGACCACACAAGCTAAGAAAGCAGCAAAGGGTGTGGAGGGGAGAGCAGGGAGTTGGGATAGCTCATAAGCTCCGCCTACTGAGCGACGCCATTTTGTTGAAACGTTTGCGCTGTCTGCGCTTAATTAATTACACACACAGAGACACATAAGCACACAGATACACATCCATATAGTGTTGATGTTGTATAAGCTGCACTTTCAACTGTGCGGCGTTGATTATGCTACAACAATAACCATAACAACAACAAACTCGACTTTGATTCGTTTAAAATTAAACAAGTGCTTTGTAGACGCTGCCTGACATGAAAATACCCTGTAATAAGGCATAAGCAATAGTCAACCTCAAGCATTTGCTGCTTATCTTGTTTGTCAATAACCATAAAACACAATAACTGATTCACATTAACATCAATTAATTATTCAAAAACAAGCTGTGCGCCAAGTTAGTATATTTGACAGACAAAAGAAAAGAGGAGTATGCAAAGCTTAAATTGGTAAATGATTGCCAATGCTTGGCTTTTCATTGGTCTTTCAATAAATGGCGAAAGTGGAGAGGGGACAGCGGGGGTGGGCCAGCGGTCAAAAGGGAGGCGTTCACCTTTATCCGGTGACTATCTAAATAAAAGTTGAGTCCATACGGCTTAGTATTTGCATATTTTTAGTTTGCCAAGCGATTGACACTAATTGTTTGAAAATGACTTTAACGTCGTCACAGTTATGTATGCAAGTAAGTATGTATGTATTGCGAAATCCCTTCAAATATGTATTTTGATATAAGTATAAAGACTTATATATAGACACGTGTGTTTACTTTTCTAAAAGCTACAATTTTCCAAGTAATCCTCAGCTTGAAGTTCTCTTATTCGTAATGACAGTCAGATTTTTTTTTAAATACGCAAACGTTTTTTAAGTGGAGCTGTATGGAAATATTTTTGGAATGTTTGCTTAGAATTCGTGCATAAGCTCTACTTGTTTCTAGCTATTTTTCATTGACTTTCTACTAGTTTTTCCTTTTTTTTTTATCATATCACATTGAGCATTTGCTTATGCAAAAGCCAAGTTTTTCCAATAAGTATATGTTATAAGTGCGATTACAGCAATAATTGTCAAATTGCTTTGCACAAACCGTTTTATAATTGATTATTCATGTTTGCCAATCACAGCATTATTATTTTTACGAGCGGTTTATTTCCCTATTTACGTTTGTGAAGGCAAATTCTATAAATACTCAAATTACTAGTTTCCAATTTATGAGTTTTGAGTTTTAGACTTTTGTTAGCTATATAAACGACACATTTTTACTTGAACAAACTCTAACATAAATAACATATAAAGTTTTTCAAACTCTACTCTCCACACAATTTTCGCATGAAACTTAATAACTGTTCAAATAAGATGTAAGAAAAAGGCAAGGTTTTATAATCAATTCACGTGTTTTTTCCTTAGCTTGACAGCTTTAACTTTGTCATTTGCGCAATATTTTTCCAATGATTTTCCATTTGACAATTTGCAACGTTTATTTTATTTTTCTATTTGCATGCAAAAAACAATCCAAGCCTGAGTCTCAGTTTGAGTTTGAGTTTGAGTCTTGGGATACGTTTGCATGTATATTGTCTGGTCAATAATTTCAATATTCGCAATATTATTTGCCAACTGCTTAACAAAAATTTTGTTGCCTTGTTAAGCGTTGCGTTGTCTTTTTGCACTCCCCCGCCCTCCCTCTATATACCCCACTCTGGGGGATCTGTATTCAGTTTGGGAGCTGCGTGTTTGGTTCATCATTACGTTGATCCCGTGCCGAGTCTTAAACGAGTCTATATATCTATATATACACGACTTTATTTGAATTTCTATATGCAGCTGCTTGTTATTGCCAGACGAAGAAAATCATGAGGCATTATATACATGCATGTATATGTATTTAAAAGTCATATTTACAAGCATTTAAGCTAATGTGTGCCTGCCTGACAGATTTTAGAGTTCTATGCTGAATTTCGCACGCAGCACCATTTTTAGATTTTAGTTTTGAGTGAATCTCTATTCTCGATGTAGGTTATGACATTAAGTGCTTTTTAATGGATCGAGACTCACAGGGCTCTCAGGGTCTCACACACACACACACACACACACACACACAGCGGGAGGGAGTCAGAGTCGTCAGGGTCTTTTGGGATTGGATTGTTCCATGATTATTAGCCATGCTTTTGACCAAATAATGATTAATTTTCTAAATGGTAGTAGCTGGGCAAAGCGAATTCAAATTTAAATTTTTGTTTAACTTTCGCAAAATCATAAGGTTTCGACCATATTTGGCACTACATCCGTTATTATGTTAATCTAGTCGGTGAGTCCCCGTCAATGTGTTGGGAAAGCAGCTCGACAGAAACAGACAGAGTTCATTAGATTTCATTAAAATGCTTTGGTTTTTGGCTTTTAGACCATGTCGACAGGTTCGCATGGGTCAAACAAGTTTGAGGGCCTTTTCATCGCTGTGCTGGCTATGGCTTTCGAAATTGATCATCTTTAAGCCTGGCTGTCAGGTGTTTTTGGTTTTTTTTTTGTTTTTTTTTTTTTTTTGTTGGGGCTTACCATCCTAAACTGAACGCGTATGCAACAGCAACCCCATTATATAAGGGTTTGCAAATTTATAAAACAGATAATTTATTTAATACATATATCTTTTTTGGCATGTATTTTTTGTCATTTATTTTTTGCAAAAGCAATCGACTTATGCGAATTTTTTTTATTTCAGTTTTGTGTAGCATAATATGTCGGGTCAATTAAAATTTATGGCTGATAAGCAGAAGAAAGTTGTCTGGGCATCGAAACAGCTAGGAAAGCATGCTAATAAACTTTCCATAAACATGTCTGTCGTATTGTTTTTCACAAAAAAAAAAAAATAAATAAATAATGAATTCAAGTATAAAACTATAAATAAATATAAATTTATTCTTGGAGACTGAACTTAATTGCCATTCAAAAGCCCGTTTATCATTTGTGTAATTTGTTGCCCTTTAACGGTTTAAATCTTTGAACAAAATCCACTCATGCAAAAAGTGGTATTAATATGTGATCGACCTGTGAATATCAATTATGGAATGAGAATGTGTTTAGATAATTTATCTAATTTTCTGCAGTCTGCAGACTACAAAAATCCATGAATTAATTTAGATGGATTGTGGAATAGTTAATAAATAACAAAACATTCTTTATAGATTAACCTGTTGAATCCGATGCTGTTAAAAATCTATATTGCAGTCCATAGCATACTTTCACACAACTCAATTTATTTTTTGATAAGTACAGGGTATTGTTGAAAGCACTGAGTCGCAACGGCACCGTCATCGTCATCAAAACGGCGCTTAACTGGCCACCGAGTTTTAGTTTTAATTTTAATGAGTTATGAAATAGCTATAAAGTGTAAAGAATTGCTGACCATAACTGAAACACTTTCAAATTGCAACAGTTACACACAGCACACACACACACAACACACATCGAGTCGAGTGTGCTAGTGTTTAGTGGCTGGAAAAACAGTTGTTTGTGTTTCATTTTGCTTAGCTGCTGACGCAAAGCCAATGCCCAAAAACTTTGGATATATAATAATTGGGCTTTGTGTCTGTCTATCTGTCTGCCCGTCTGTTCGTCTGCCAATCTGTCTGTGTGTCTATTTGTCTATCTGGCATTGACATGACTATTTTTAATATATAATTTCTAGATTTCGATTGCAATTAAACTGCCAAATGGAGCGCAAGCCCCCCATTTTTTTGGCAGCACATTCGATGATTAGAATTCAAATTTCGATGTACTATTATATACGTAATTACTATATACCTCTATCTATACAAAATCGTTGGGACTTCCTTATCGCGTTTATAAGCTACTAAAATGATGAGTCCACATGAAAGAGCAGAAACTTTGATTAATTTACTTATAGTGCGGCAACCATGAACTAATTGTAATGCTGACCTAGTAATTTTTTAGGTTTTTATTGGTCAATCTTATTTGTCAATCTTATTGTGGTTACAGGGCATTTCTTTTATTTGACAGTCGTGCACACTTTCGTACAGGGAGATCTTAAATACAGTTTGTCCATAGTCCATTCTTTATCAGATTGAAAAGTAAATAAAGCGATTTCTTTCCTTACGGCTTATACTATTATTTATTATATATTCTTAGTCAATTCACCTAATTAATGAGTTCACCATAATCTGGAAAATATATCAGCACAACATAACCAGATGTCTTTCTATCCTATCTTTAAACATCTTCTCTATTAGCCATTATTGTTGGAGAAGTCTTAACTCTCTTCAAACATCTTCTCCACAATTTAATTTAATTATCTTCTCTATAATCTATTATTATTGGAGAAAACTGTTGGCAATTTTTAAATATTTTCTTTCTAAAATGGAAATCTTTCCTGGGAAAGGTGTCTTAGCTTTCCTCAAGTATCTTTTCTATATTCCATCGTAGCTGTAGAAAATTCTTACCATCAACTCTATAATCAAAATTAGCTGTAAGTCGTAACAATCTTTATGTTTCTTTTTGAAAGTCTATCTTAGAGAAAAGTCCTAGTTATCTTCAAGTATCTCTCTTACTTAATATTTCTTCGCCTATCTTCAAGTATCTTTCCATTTTATAAATTCGCTGTAATATCTTCCTATATATATCTATTCTATCTCTGCTTTAAAAACGTCTTACTTATCTTCAAGTATCTTCTCTATTTCATCTTTGTAAGCGTCTATCCATCATCAAGTATCTTCTCTAATATTAATTCAATCTACAAAGAACTGTTAGTTATTTCTAAACCACCTTCAGGCTACCTAAACTACTAACTTTTGGAAATATTCTTCAAATATTCAGTAACCAGTTCAGTGAATTGTTTATTATAATATAAATCAACCAAAAATTAATCTCAGAATTTCTTTTTTATGCAATATCAAAGCATTTTTGTACTTCCCCGCAAAAAGGTATTCTGTATTTATTAAAATATTCTTGAAATATTTATGTTTTATTTGCGTTAACTTTAACTTTAACTATTTCCAGCAATTTATTTATTTATAGAAGGTAAATTGCTTTGGGGTGAGATCATGTAGAAATTTATACTTAGCTCGTCTTTGACTTTGGTGTCATTAGTTAAATTTGCTTAAATTGTTGTCCAATTTACTGAACCCGTTTTGGACAAATATATTGACGGCTCCAAATTGTTTGCTTTCTCAGGAAAAGTGTAAAAGCCCGATCCATAAAAATCTGTCAAGAGTTTCCTTTTTCCTTCCGCATAAATACAAAACAAAATCTGGCTCACTCTCTCTTTCTCCCTCTCTCTCTCTTTCTCTCTCTTTCTCTCTCTCTTTCTCGCTCTCAATATCTTTCTTTTTAGCCAGTTAATAAGCCAAGTGTTATAGATTTCTTGCAACAGCAAAACTGCTTTGAATTGACAGATAGACAACACACACGTACTGCAACAATAATTGGCTTGTTAATTACTGGCCAGTTATGACTCGTATGCCAACAATTATTGTTAATTAACATTTTTGTGTATGTGTGTGTGTGTCCAGTTGAAACAACAAAGAGAACAACTTTTGTGCTTAAATCGTAAGTCTTGGCTTAAGCTAAGTTTAATCTAAAGGCGACTTCTAGGCCAGGTCAAGACATCTGCATTGACATTCAGTAAATTTCATTGAGTTTTCACTTGGACGCAGCCCGAGGTGAGGGGTGTGTCTGAGTGCTTATGTGTGTCTGTGGGGTTCTTGGCAAACACAGAACTGGCTCGCCTGTCACGTTTTCATTGATCTAGAAACGCGGCTTTTTTAACTAGCGATTTAGTCTATTAGCCGCTGGTATTCCGGTTTTTTATTATTATTTCAATGGGTCAATACGACGTGTTATAAATTTTCCATGATAGTGAATGTTTTTTTAATTTACGGCGGACGACAGAATGTCTTCGCTCTCTCTATCTCTCTCTCTCCCTCGTGCTGTCCCTATCATTCTTTCTCGCTGGGTTTGGCATTATGGCTGATTTTGTTTTTGGGTCGTTGCGCATAATTAGCACATGGCTTGACCCCCAACTCCTAACCCCGACTCTCTGTCTCGATGTGCTTGTGTGTGTGCTTATGTGTGTGTGTATGTGCCGAGAGAGTCTGAGGAAATTTTGTTGTTTCTTTCCTTTCATTCGGAAATTCTGCGTTTTTTTTTTTTTTTTGTTTTCTGTTGAATTTAACATAAGGCGTCTCATAAATATTTCATACAGTATTTGCGTGCGGAATCCGTGTGTATATTGCCCATTAGTCCGTATAGTCGGTCGGCAATGCATTGTCGTCTGGTTATATATATTCAAAAGCTATGCAAATCGATGGCATCAGAAGTCAGAAATCAGTAATTCGAAATTCCAAAAACAGTTTACTACATGTTTAGTTTTTGCTGCTTGTTTTTTTTTTTTGTCCCTCATATATATGTATGTATTTTGCATACCAGACCCGAGTGCTACCTGCAGTCGATATTCTCCATTTCTAATTTCCAATTGTCAGAGTTGCCCCGATACACAATTCCCGATTCTCAATTCCAATTCCGATCGCACTAATATCCGCTGACGCAAGCACTGTAGCGCCCCCCATAGGCTTCGGATCAATGTGGAGCGGCGTCCAGTTCCAATAATATATGCAAAACAATTGCTCTTGTTGCTCTTGCACCTTGATTATAATGCATGAATCAATCTTGGCGAGAGTGTCGACAGTTGCACTATCTACAGATAATGTTTGCAACTGATATTCATGTTTCTTGATTGTTTATTTTTAGTTTTTATGATGCGAAAATATCTACCACTCCCCCCCACTTGAATAACTCGCGCTTATCTCGATTTACTGGGCTGAATTTTTGATAGACCTTACTTCTCGAACTTTCTCTCATGTTTTTTTGATTCATTTGCAAAAAGTTTGACAGCTGTGTCACTAAGTCTCAACTCCCATTTGAAATGGCCTAGTTTGATATTTTAAGAATATTCCTTTTTCACATTTTAATGAAGTTTTCCTTACTTTCGCTTAGATCATTGGCACCAAACAAATACTCGTACGCCCCGATGGCTATTTTAGTAAGGATCGCACCATATCCAGCTCATCGGACAACTCGAATGCTACAAATAACACAGCCTGCTCGCCACCACTGGCCATTGGCTATATTGGTGATAATAGCTCAACTCAAAACAATAACAATAACAACAACAGCAGCAACAATAGCAGCAGCAATAACAACAGCAACAACAATACAACGAATAACATCACAAATGCGAGCAGCAGCATCAGCAGCGGGAACAGCGCAACAAATGGACTCAGTCTGAGCACCTTGGAGAATAGCAGCGAACTCATTCTGCCCATTGCTGAGGCTCAAGCTGCTGGCAAACCCCTAACCGATGCCATCGAGGAGGTGAGTGCGGTGGAGGGAAGAGAGATATAATTTGGGAAAGATTGGTGATAACTCGGTGATTGATAGGCGATAGCAGGAGAATAGAATGGGGATACAGCATAAAGGCGATATATAGACGATAGATAGGCGGCAGATGGATAGAAAGACTAGATGAAAGTTAGAAAGATAGGCAATAAATAGATTATATAAGGATTGATGAAGCTTAGAAGCAGAATTTAATTATGATAGAAGGGGATACAAGGCTGGGAAAAGAGGGATAGTAAGGCGGTTGATAAGTGATATTCAGACGATAGAGACGGATAGAGAAGGAGGATACTATGGAGTTAGAAGAAGGTTAGATAGTTGATATAAGATATTCAGAAGGCTTGTAGAATTGCGAAAGTTGGGAAGTAGAAGGGGATGGTAATAAGAATAAAATGGGTTAAAAATGATTTAGACGAGGGATATAAGGGGTGGGGAGGAAGATAGATATAGGATAGAGAGTAGTTCGAAGTCAGAAAGATAAAGATTACAAGGGGGTTAAAAGGAAGATAGTAGAATAAAGTAGAATTAACCATGACTTATTATTTGGGAGATTCTTGCACGTGGACCTGTTAGATCTATCTGTTGGAGAAGGGGGAAATAGAAAAGCGATAGAAAAACTATAAAAATGCCAAAGATCTTATCTAGTAGGCAATATAGACGAGAGGCGTACAGAATGTGATAGTATTACACTTTGCAGCCTGCTTATCTAGATTTGAGAAATAATGAGCTTCATTTAACACCTTCGGTGCGCTTATCGTGCGTGGGAGTCGCAAGAATAAGCTTCAGATAAGATTAATTATCCAGAAAAAGGGCCAGAGAGAGATAGAGAAAGATAATACGTTTATAATTGGGTTAAAACCCAGCTGATGGGAAACACCGTTAAGAGCTGAGCTTTTCTTTCGAAACTTCTATAAATATTATTTAAATCACATAAATAAAGCATTAACTCATGCTGACTGGAAATAATTTTAGTTTGTCCCACCATTTGACTAGTCATTGAGGATTGCATTTTCAGAGGTACACTTTGTTCCTCGGACTGCGCCACTGATTGGGAGCTTGGCTATGGAGGTTTGTGCTCTGTGCTAAAAGTGTTCGACTTTTCAATCTTATCATACATACATACACATTCTGATAAGCAAAAGTTGTGCGCTACTTGAGCATTTTGACAAGCCGCCGGCACCGCACCTTCTCCCTCGATTTGTTACGGGAAATGTAAACGCTAGATAGGGAGTAAATAATTGTAGAGACGGACAACTTGTTGATGTTTCAGATAGAGGTACTGGAAGACCAAGAAAGAGTAGTGTAAACTTGGGAGAGTTACCTATTTAAAAATGGTAAAGGTGCAGTCTCGTCAAACATAAATATAGATAAAGATAAGCTATTAGGGTTTCATAATAAAATAATTAAATAAAACATTTAGCACTTATTAGGTTTTCATATATGTATCAATTAGCGACGATAGAATTCATTTAGTAAAGGGTATTTACTGTTCAACATGATCCAAACATTATTGTTCAGTTTCTTTGATAGTAGACTGAGTAAATGGAAGTTTGAGGGAATGTTTTCTGCCACATAAGTGTTAGTTGCTGCTGCACGTGGTATTCAATTTATTAAAACAAATAAATATTAATGGCGTGACCTCTATTTGAGACGCCTTAATGAACTTGGCAAGTGGCAATCTGTAGAAATGGGTGCCTAACTAACTTTGATAATTAAGATATTGCTTGTACTCTGCACCTTACGGAGAAATAATCTGCTTCACAGACTGTGTCGTCGGCTTTGCCAATGAGATGTCAGATTATATATTTACAGATGTAGATATACACATATTTATGTATATATATGTATATATATATATATTTTTTTTTATATATGTATACGTATATATGTATATATTATATAGTTATATACAGAAGTGCATCAGATCTCTGTATCTGTAAGTGACACGTGATGTAATGTACAAGAGAGAACAGATGAGAGACGGAGAGAGTCTGCCTGGCTGGCATACTAATTGGCTTGGTCAATACGCATTTGGCTAGCAAATATTTACGAGCTAGGGGTCCGTAGGAGTAAACCTTTTCAAAATGGTCACCTCAGCTTAGTGGTAAAAAAAAAACCATTCACAGAAATGTTAAATGCGGCTAGTGCAACAGAAATCTATCTGATATGTTTACTCACGATGACTTGGCTAAAAACTGAAGCGATTGTTGTTGTTGTTGATGTCTGTGTTTATTGCACTTAATTGACAATAATTGCGACAAGAACAACAACGAGAACAAACAACGCTAAACGGGTTTAAACAAATTGTAAATTTGTAACCAAGAAAAGTTTGCAGTAAGAATTTGCATACAGCCAAATAATCGCCACAATCCTTTCGTTAATACTAAAATAATTAAACCGTTGAACTTTGATATTTGTTAAGTTCTATCGGCGTCATCTGGTATTTGAAATGCATATTATATCTATATTTAATTCTCACTTTTAACAATGCAATTAAATCTAATTGACTAACACTTTGCAGCTGCCGCCGAATGCGAAAGGGTTATTTTTTTTAGTTATTTGTTCTGACGTACGTAAATGTCATATTAGCATTTTGGAAATTTTATTAGTTGGGAAAATCGTCCGGAGCCATAGCTGTTTCACAACTGGGCTATTTGATACTGGCCCGACCCAAAAGTTAAGACTACATTTGAAATTGAAAACACAATTTTCTGTCAAAATGAATGATAAATTACTAGGCTGGAGACGGGTCGAGAGTCTTGATTCAAATTCCAACTTTTTATAATTATTGCACTACTAAATAATTAATTAATAGTTAATAATATGTATGAATGCTTCGCTTACAGTTCGATGCCTATTTACGCTCTTTATCGCTCAATGATACGGAGATCAAATTGATCACCGATGGGCAGCTGCCGCTGCGTCAATGCCTGCATCGGGAGGCCTGCGCCAAGGACGTTGAGCTGCCCGCCTATTATAATAGATTCAGTGACCTGCGCAAGGAGTTTCAGCGCTACAAATCGGGTGATTTATCACGTGCCCTCGTTCCGGTCAAGGACATCAAGAAGATGCTGCAGTCCCCCGTGCTGCCCATGCCACAGTCAATTGCTGAAATGCTTAAAGGTAAGTGCTGTGATTTGTATTTTGTGTATGATAACAGTTCTAATGTGTGATGATTTTTACTCTTTCCAGAGCTGAATGCAACGTCTGTGGAAGATAATGACTTCTATATACGCGAATCTCGCGATATGGTCACTGTGATTCAAACATTGCTTCAAGCGGGTGAGTTTGTGCAGAAAAAAGGTTTATTATGATCTAAAGACTA
This sequence comes from Drosophila picticornis, assembly GCA_035043845.1. NCBI lineage: Eukaryota > Metazoa > Arthropoda > Insecta > Diptera > Drosophilidae > Drosophila > Drosophila picticornis. The sequence continues at coordinate 3,659,763 of JAWNMR010000493.1, read as the reverse complement.
ATGAGCAAACATTTCTATATATTTGTAGGACATAAATTTGAAACAAATGAACTCGTTAATCTAGTACTGGAACCTGGCATTTGGTAAGCAAAGAATCCCTAAGATATTTATTAAGGAACTGATGTAAAGGCTCTGTTGATTTGGAATGGATTACAGAATGTATGCGAGATGTGGGATAGAGAAAAATAGCTTTATGCGTATTGAGAACGTGTTTTAAATATGTTATCTTAATAATCATTGTCATTGGACTTCAGATAAGCAGTGTTGGATACATGTAGATTCTGTAAGCAATATTAAGAGCAACAGTTTTATATTAAATTTTTGAATATATTGCTCTCAGGGGATTAAAAAAAAAACTAAGACAATCCAAATAAGATAACGTGTACAGGAAACATGAAATGACTCCATAGATACACAAAAATATATATGAAATAGAAGAAGAATTAGCTTAGAAGGGACGGAAAATTAAGAAAGCGTGACCAAGAAGAATGAGCTAAGTGGAGATAATCTAGGGAAATAGATTGATGAGAAGAAATCCACAGCTTTTCTTAAGCTAATTAAAATAAAATTTATAAAGGTGTCCAATTAGTCAAATAGAATAAATAAACATGAAAATAATTGAATTTACTATAAAAAGATAAGAATAGAATTAAATGCATAACTCAAAATTAGATTAAAAAACTTTAGCTGGTGGAAGAAAATCTAATCGAATGACTCAATACTAACTAAACAATGTGAAGTTGAGTGATTAACCTATTCGTTGTATAATCTGATAAGCAGCGTCCTTGCTGAGATTTGCACTGTGTCAGTTCTTGACAATATTGAACTACGTACCTGCCCTCGTTTTGAGTTGCCAAGCATTGTACTCAACGCTTTCGAACCGCTTGTCGCAGACATTGTCTGAGTAGAACTCAAGTCTTCGGTCTCAAAACTGAGAGACTCTTCTAAGGTTCGCCAAGTCTTTTCAGCCAAAAGTCGCTCAAAAATAAAGGAAAAAAGTGAAATACAAAACAAAAAACCATTAAACGAAAATCACTCAGAAAAATACTCAGAGACTAACCGACAGACTGACAGACTAACAGACTGGCTGACTGAGCGCGATGCGACGCGACAAATCGTGGATTGGATCGCGGCTCGTCGTTTTGTCGCCCAGCAGTCAACGATTGGATTGCCATGCGATAAGAATTGTGTGGAACTCTGCTCGCACATCTTGAGTTGAACGGAAGTTTGAAACGCATTGATTTCGAAATTGCTCATGAATTGTGACTATTGTAAACGCTAGAGAAATATATATATATATATAAAAAATACCTTTGTCTGGCATAGACATATAAGTGTGCCATTTTTGTTGTCGCATGGAGCTGAAGTTTGCAGACCCAGAAGCCTATTAAAAATAATTAAATTAGTCGCCAGGTAAAATGCAAATCAGTGCAAAACATTCGTGAATATTCCGCAAATAAACAATATATGATTAATATTTTTCGCTATCGTTGGCTTTCTTTTGATTATGCATGTTTTTATTTGTTTTCGTTTTGACTCTGTCTGACTCTGTTTTCTCTGCTTCGGTTTCCGTGAGTTTTTTGGTTCTGCTCGCGAGCAATGTGAAAAGTCAGCAAAAAATATTTATGGTCTTGAAAAATGAAACGTGACTTGAGCCAACTAAACTAAAATAAAAAAAAAATAAAAAAAATACAAAACTACACATTTCAAGTCTAGCCAGTTGCATAAGGAGAGCGAAGCGCTAAGCGCTAGACTCTAGACCATGTAGAGTATATGGTATATCGTATATATTTATGCATTTACCCCATATCTGTTTACCTTCTGCGAATTGAAATTTCAATTGAAAATTGCACCTGGAATAGTATTTCATAATTTGTTAAATTTTTTTACAGCTCAATTGACGACGAGGTGGACGGCAATTGCATTGTTCGAGCCCGTGGTTTGCCCTGGCAGAGCAGCGATCAGGATATTGCCAAATTCTTTCGCGGACTCAACGTAGCCAAGTAAGTGGTAAATTGCATTGAAAGACAGAAAGATTAAATACCTTAGCAGATTGTGAACTTAAGCAAAAGATTGGCAACGCCATTTTAAAGAAAGAAAAGAAGATCTTAGAACCTAACTTTTAAATATATTTCGCATCATTTATAATCGTCACCGAATCGATCTTAGAAGACTGTTTTGCCCGGAAAATGTCATATGAAAATCATGATAATATAATTTAGTACGCAGTCTGAATGTAATCTTTAAGGTGTCCCAAGCAAATGCATGTACTCTCTGCAAGAGTATCAAGAAATAGGCGAACGTAACCCATTGATAAGATGCGCCTTCGCTTATCGAAGTTCACCGGGTCAGCGGCAGAGATTGCCACAAAGAGAGAGTGAGAGAGAGGGAAAAATATATATGTATATATATGTATATACATATAATATCTGTGTATTATATGCCTGACTTTTCTTTATCAATATTTAAATTCTGTGCTGCTGCATTCTCTTTTCTCCTTTCCCCCGCACATTTTCTCTGTTCCTTCCCCTCCGTCGCCCCACACTTTGTAGAGGCGGCGTTGCTCTGTGTTTATCGCCGCTGGGCCGGCGCAACGGTGAGGCATTGATACGCTTTGTTTCCCAGGAGCATCGCGACATGGCCCTCAAACGCCACAAACATCACATTGGCTCACGGTACATTGAAGTGTATCGCGCCTCTGGCGAGGATTTCCTGGCCATTGCCGGCGGCGCTTCGAATGAGGCGCAGGCCTTCCTCTCCAAGGGCGCCCAGGTGATAATACGCATGCGTGGACTGCCCTACGATTGCACACCAAAGCAAGTGGTAAGTGTGTTTGATGATGTCCAGAAGCGAATACCTTTCTCAAACGATTCCAATCTTCCGCCCAGCTGGAGTTCTTTACCACCGGCGAGTCACCCTGCCACGTGCTCGATGGCAATGAGGGTGTTTTGTTTGTGAAGAAACCGGATGGTCGAGCCACCGGCGATGCCTTCGTACTGTTTGCCAATGAATGCGATTCGTCCAAGGCGCTGGGTCGCCATCGTGAATCGATTGGACAGCGATACATTGAGCTCTTTAGATCGACGACGGCGGAGGTGCAGCAGGTGCTGAATCGTTCGATGGATCCGAAGACGTACGAATCGAATAATCACAGCCAGCCGCCGTTGATAGCACAGTTGCCCACCATGCAGTTGCCGTTGCTGCCGCAGGTGGGTGCCGCCGCTGGTGGCCACGCCCTCAACCCGCTGTCAGCTAACGCTAGCCACGCTAACCTGTGCCCCCAACTTCCCCATGCCCCACAGCACCTCATCACCTCGGGCACCACCAAGAACTGCATACGATTGCGCGGCCTGCCCTACGAGGCCATGGTGGAGCACATCCTTCATTTTCTCGACGACTTTGCCAAGCACATCATCTACCAGGGCGTCCATATGGTCATCAATGCGCAGGTGAGCAGATGAACATGCTCGATACACTCCAAAAAAACGACCATATAAATTGAACGTGTTTCTTGTTTTTATTTTTTGTATTTCTTAAAATTATTTTGTATTATGATGAAATGGGTGTACTTTACTTACATACACGAACCCTTGCCTAATCTTTTTGTGTATCCATTTTTTAGGGCCAGCCCAGCGGGGAGGCCTTCATCCAAATGGACTTGGAGGAGTCGGCTCGACTGTGTGCGCAACGCAAGCACAATCAGTTTATGGTCTTTGGCAAGAAGTTCCGTTACATTGAGGTGTTCCAGTGCTCCGGCGACGATATGAATCATGTGTTGAACGGCGGCCTTGCCTCACCAGTTGCCACCGCTGCCCCACATCCGGGCCATGCGCATTTAGCTGCTGCTGCTGCCGCTGCTGTTGCTGCCGCCGCTGCTGCTGCTGCGGCGGGCAAACAGCCATCGCTGCTGTCACCGGGTATGTTAGCACAACCGCCGCCGCCACCCAATGGCGCACCAGCCATTAGCTCACACACACACACACACGCACACTCGCTCAACTCACTCAACTCGCTCAACACACACAACGCACAACACTCCTCACACACACTCGCACACTCGCCACACACGCATGCGCACACACCATATGCCGCGGCGGCTGCTGCTGCTGCCGCAGCTGCTGCTCATCATGCACTGCAAACATCACCAGTTGCTGCTGCCTCACTTGCTCCCCTCACAGCGGGCACGCCCAGTGGCTTGGCTGGCTATATGGCTGCCACACCCACTGCCACAATGTCCACGCACTCGTCAACGCTTGGTTCACTGTCGAGCACTGGGATTTCGCACGCCGGGTATCCGTACAATTTGCAGCTTTCACAAGCGGCGGGCTCCCATCCGGCCGTCGGGTCATCTAATCCGGCGCTGCTCGCCCAGCAGCAAGCCCAGTTTATTGCCCAGCAGAATTTGTTGGCTCGCCAGCAGGCTGCTGCTGCTGTGGCCGTTGAGCAGCAGCAGCAGCAACAGCAACAACAGCAGCTGTATGCAAATGCAGCCATGTTGCAACAGCATCAACTTTACATGCAACATCCGGGCGCTTCTGCCGCCGCCGCTGCTGCTGCTGCAATGGGTGTCCAGCCGCAATTTGTGTTCATGCAGCGACCCTACCTGCAGCCCTTTCAACTCGGCTATATGCCAGCCACCGCCGGTGGATATCAGTTTGCGGGTGCTGCCACAGCGGGTGCGGGGGTATCGGGTAGCGCTGGGAGTGCAGCAAGTGCCGCAAATGCGGCAAATAATGCCGCACTTCTTCAATCGCACTCCATGAAGCGCTCATATGAGAATGCCTTCCAACAGGATCCGACGGGCGCAGCAGCTGCCGCGAATGCAGCCAGTGCTGCCAAACGGGCTTTGACTCGAGCGTCAAGTAGCGTCTATTCCTACTACAATCCAGGTATTTAGTGGGTCTAAATATTCAATCAAATAAATCAATCATAATTGGGTGATTGATTGAGTTTAGGTAGTTGGCGGACCACTTTGAAGCGTATTTTATTCCAAGACTTTGTAGACATTTAATGGATCCTTGCCTATCACGAAACATGATTGATTGATAGCCTTTATACGTGATTGGCACCTTAAAGTAAAATACTTTCTTTCCGAAAAGAATATTTTTCTTATCAATTACGATTGACTGCAACTTTAATTTTGAGCATTTAGCAGTCTTTTATCTTGACTCAATCATGATGGCTGATTGATTCTTTAAACAATCGAAACTCCGAAACTTCGAACCCATTCCAAGGCTTTAAATCCAAGCAATCAATCATAATTGATTGGTACACTCCTCAGATGAAACGCCTGCTAACGTTTGCAATGCACAATGGTGGACAAATACCCCATATCATTCATACCATCGCTCAACTTTGGCAATACTCACACACACACACACGTCATACATACACACACCACACATACCAGACAAATTTTTTATTAGTGCTTAAAATAGTCTTTTTAATTGTAAATTTTTGATAGTGAAATTTGTTGTAGTCTTAAGTCTCTTTTAAAAAAGAATCCAAGCAGAAAAGTTAACGAAAATACTTTTAAGCTACTTTTGTCTAAGGTCTAAGCATTACTTACACAATATACCCGGCACACTCGCACACCCATCGCACACACACACACGCACACTCTACCCATACACACACAAACACACACACACAATTGGGGACGCTAACAAATGTGCAAAAAAAACGTCCAACTTTCTGTTAACTAAAAAGGCAGCTGATTTAAAACTATTTAATACTTAACTCTATGTGTATTGTGTATGTTACTTGTGTGTGTGTGTGTGTGTGTGTGTGTGTGTGGGCGTTTATTAGTGTGTGTGGTATAGTGTGTATAAGGTGTGTGTGCGTGTGTGTGATTGAGTGTGTTAAACGCTACTTCAACAACAGAGGCTAAAGTCCTTCCGGCAGCGAGTGTTGTCCACATCTATGTTCATGTGTGTGACTGTGTGTGTGTGAGTGTGTCTCATGTCCGTCAAGTGCAATCTATAAACTAATATTTAAGCATAGGCACACACGCACACACACCCTGTACACCCACTATACACACACAAACGCTCACAGTCTGAAAGGCGTCAGGTGTTGGCTCATGCGTGGAAAAAGAAATGAAAAACGTATATTTTTTAAAGCTAAAAAAAAACTGTGTGCAGCAAATCGAGAAACCCCATTCCCTGAAAATTAGACTAGAATAATACGTGTTCATACGTATATATACATACATACATACCATACCACACATATATATAATAATATTAATAATAATAATGGCAAAATAATAGTTTTAAGACGTACAACTTGTAAAATTGGTTGGTTACACAAAAGACAAACAAAAACAAACAAAAAAAAAAAACAAAACGAACATTTTGGATTAATATTTGGAAACTAAGCACTAGAAAACTTTTCCTGTGTCTTTGGCTGTTTTGTAGCCGAGCATTGCGATCTATTCGAAAAAAACACACGCACACACATATTCACACATTTATCTATGTAATATCCAGAAAATATATGTAATCCTGATCCTGCTCATTATGGGTTTAATCATAGATCGCAATGCTCCTCGCCGTCGGCCTCTAACAAACACTCAACAAAAAACAACTCATATATAATTTGGAACTTAAATTTGATTTTGCATATAAATTGCGTATATCGTAAATCGTTATATATATATATATATATATTTATATATATATCCATATTTATATGTATTATCTTTAGCTAATAAGTGTGCGTAACTGGTGTTAGTCGCAAATTTGGAATTTGGAATTCTAAATCTGAATTTACTTTTTGTGTGTTCTCTGTCATCACTAATTTTAGTTTGTAGTCTCCCCCTTCTCTCTCTGTCTCTCTGTCTGCCGCTCTCTGCCTCTATATATATATATATATATATATATATATATACATATAAATATATATAATCTTGATATCGTACAAAGGGAACGTCAAATTGCTTTCTACATTATGTTTTACGCTCCAGCGCTTTAGTGTCTTACAAATCTGATCTGATAAATATATAAAAATTTGGTAATGGTTATTTTTTGGGTTTATGCTCTAAGTATATATCTTCAAAATACAATTCTCTATATTTTTAGTTTGTCTGTCTTTGTTTTTTGGGTCTATGTCTCACTATATATGTATAGAATATATAGTTGTTTTGGAGCAGAGAGCTAAAAACATATTTCCACCGATCCTAACTCCTCTTCTGCGTCTAACAAACAGTTTTTGCGTCGCTTTTTTTTTTGGATTTCTACAAAACAAAACTGAAATAATTATATTTGCCTATCAATTAAAAAGCATGGGAAAATTTTTCACAGCTTAGCAACTAGTTTATTTGTTTAGTTAATGTTTAAATCACATATGGCAATCGAGTGGTTTCCCCATGGGTCTTGCAATACATACATTTACAATCTATGGCTTCCATAAAAAAAAAATCGAAAAAAGATATCAATTCATAAGCAGCCACTTATGAAACAAGTTTTTTAATATTAAATTAACGTTTATAAAATATTTACATTTCAATTAACTTAATTAGATTATAGCGCACAACATAAACAAAAAAACAAACATATATATTTTTTGATATATCATAATTTTTTAATGCTTAGTCTAGAGACAATCGAACTTTTTATTAAACATTTTTTATACTTCAATAAATATATACATATCGCTCTACATACACAAATACCTATAAATAATGCTCGCCCATCCTCCCTCATTTTCTTTCCCTTCTCTTTGCGATTCTCAACTTGACTTCGACTTGAATTACATTTTTCTTGCTCTGTGTGTGCATTTTAATTTGTTTAAAGAATCTATAATTTATCAACTTATTAATCATTTATAAATTTGATATTTTTAATTACATATTAAAAAAGACTTCGCGAAACGTATCGATAAGAAATCTATATTTTTGTTTATCTCGTTAATCATAAATCATATCGATAACTTTTGCAGCGGTTTTTTTTTGTTAGTTGAAATTGTGTTATCGTCTGCCCTGTCTAACCGTCCTCTCTCCATCTCTATCCTCACTCATCCGATAAACACCACGTATTTGTAACTCTTGGGTATTTTGGGCTTGGGTCTAGCTTTATACGTATTTTCAGGTGCATCCTCTCTGGGATCGGGTCTTTGTGTGGCCGCATCGGTTGAATTTTTAACGGCGTTGCGAGTTTGCACTATTTACTGATTGTTAAATTTGATTGAAATTGGAACTGTACGGTCTATATATACGTATGTATGTATATATTGATATATATTTAATTTGACTGTATGTGTGTGTGTGTGTGTGAGTGCAACTCGATAACGTCGATAAGTGGATTGTCAAGTCATAAAAAGTAATACGTAATCCGTAATACCACCTAGTGCTACTCTCTTTCTTTCTCTCTCTATAGACACACACACAAGCATCTTGTATGTAACAACAAACAAAAAAACAAACAACGTTTACGCGATCGATATGTTATCGATAACATTAATTGGTCCTCTGCTGCTTTTGTGTAAGGAACTGTGGCCCTAACTGTATTTGCATATATGTATTGTATGTATAAGTACCATATGCTATAACAATAACTCGATAACTCGTTAATTCGATAACTCGATTCTTTACCCATACCGCCGTCGTTGTTGTCAATTGAGCCAGCTCTCTGTGTGTGTTTTGTTTGGTTTCTTTTTATATTATTTATATTATTTTTTACCTTTTTGAAGGCTGGTTGGTGCTTGGATTAAAAAAAAAACAGAACGGTATAAAACAGTTTTAATTTTACTATGTGCGCAAAAAATGTATTCATATTCTCTGGGTAAAGTGGTAAATATATATCTATACATATATATGCATACATATACTGATATTACATATATATATATCTTCAATATTAAATTTACCAATTATTATAATACATGTCTCCTCTACCATAAATATTTTGCAAATGTCTAAACGGTGAGTGTTTTTGAATACGATTATACTTAACTTCACTTAAATTTCAACTAACCATCTAACTAACCATAACAACTACAACAACAATATTAACTAATCTTAACTCAAGTCAATGTGTCCTTTTTGATAGACAACAACAACTACTTTTTGTGTTGCTTCAAGCAATTACCGTTAGCTTCTTTAAGACTAACAACAACCCATCCCGAAAAATAAAGTATACCCAAGCCATACTCACAACACTGACTACCAAAAATTTATGATTTTTCTTAAATGATCATTTCTGCAACTTATTTAATATTTGAATGTCCTTTTTCTACTTTCTTTAGGTGCTACTGTGCTGGGCGCCCATTTTGGTGCTCATTTTCCGGCTTATGGTGGACCGCCGCCGCCGCCACCGCCCCATACACCGCTGTTGGCGACGCCGCGTGCCCATCATGGCCACGCCCATCACGCCCATCATCATCATCACCATCATCATGCGTCCGCCTTCTATCCGCCACCGCTCGTCTACTGGCCTTATCCCAGTCCGCCCGTCTCGCCAACCACCTACTTCAGCCAGCCGGGCGCCCATTCTCCATCACAGCATCAGGCAATGGTGAGCATATATACAGTTGCGAACAAAAGTATTGCAACACTCTCACAGGAAATGTGTTCATTTGAAAATAATGTCCAAACTAAACGAATTGTTATTTCACAACTGTACCTATTTATTTTTTATTTAATAATTAATAAATATATATTTTTATTATACACGCCATAGTATCCGATGGACTTTTTTCCACCTTCACCGCTGTCGCCGCCCAACGCCGGATTGATACTCACGCCCAACAAGAACGCCGTGCCCTTTGTGCCCAGTAAGCAGCAAACAGTCAGCAGTGGCAGCAGCAACAACAACAACAACACCAATGTCAATAGCAAGCATATAGACACGCCTGCTGTACAGGCCACCACTGTGGCGCCGTCAGCAGCAACGCCTGCAGCAGCAGCAACAGAGGCAGTGGTTATTGTTAACGGCAATTTGGGCGCTGCGCCTGCTCAGTCTGTGACGCCGACGCCGATGCCGACGCAGTCATCGCAAACCCTGCTCAGCCTGGACGCAAACCACGCGACGCCCGCTTTGAAAACTGGCAGCCAGAGTGTAACGGAAAATGCCACGCCCATTGTGAGCAACTCGTGTGTGGAGCTTTATATATCGTAGATACTCCTTTCCTTTCTCTCTTTATCTACTCCTCTCTCTCTCTCACGCTCGCTATTTATTGCTTGCACTCAAAAAGTAATTTTAACGAAAATGAGAAGAAAAAAAAATTGTCTTGCCAATCGAAGAAATTTGTTTGTAGTCTAGATTAGAACCCAGCAGTAGATAAGTTGCCAGCCGAGTCGCACACCACACTGCGAATTGCTGCTGGCCAAACTTAACGAATCTCGCCTTCCCGCACAGTGAGAAATTGAAATGAATTTTTTATGTTATGAGATGTACTTAGAATTGGCTTAAAATTATTGCTTAAGTAGACGCCCCAGTGCGAAAAGCTTTTCCATTGCAATTAATATTTATTATTTAAAATGCACATTCACAACACACACACACACACACACACACACATTCACACACGCACACATACACACATACACATACACACATATATTCCAAATATATATATTAGTGAATTAGCAAAAAGCGACAAGAAAAAACTACAAATTTATCCCTAGTCAATAGTCAAATTATTTATATATATATATACACATATATCATATATATATTGCAATTATCTAATTTTAACTGCGTGTTAAATGTCATGTCATTATGTGCAATTGTCAGTTGTCATTGCGTGGGACTTGAATGAAACTATCCCATTTGCATTTGGCAAATCAGTCAGAAAATAATAATAATACATAATATATGTATGTTTAATATAGAGTGTATGCGTTATAATAATATTATAATGATGATTTATCCAATGTTTTGTTTAGGCTAAGCCATCAAATATTTTGTTATTTTGCCTACTCGTCAATGTGAACCCAAGAAACGAATTATGTAATTACGTAATTATGTAATTGTCTATTTAAAATGCAGCGAGCTATCTGTTTTTACTTGTTATGCTATTTTCAGTTCGAAAACAAAACAACAAACCGATATTATCAATTGTTTACAAATATGCAATTTATTAAATAAAGCAAACACAAAAAAAAAAAACAATAAAAAACCAAACAAAAACTATTTGAAGATTCATTTTTTTCTAGGAGAAGCACGTATGCAAAAACCTTAACAATTGAAAACATCTAAGGAATTTTCACTGATAAGCGCTAATTTTAAAGCTCAACTCAGTTCAGCTTTCAGCTCGGCTCGAAGTGCAGCTCGCAGAGCAGCTTTAAGTTCTCTCTACACGTGTTTTTTATGGTTGAAAATGAAATGGTATTTTACATAAGTTGCTGATTTTGTATACCTTCTAGCTGATAAACGCTGTTCACATCTCTGCGGGTCTATTTCAAACTCAATTCTTATCTCGACTTCCATTTCTCATCCAGCCCAATTCCAAAATATATATTAAACATGTCATCAAGTCAACTTTGTTCGCTTTATTAAAAAACACAATTTAAAAGCCAATTTACAATTGTTTATCTATTAATACTTAATTAACTACTTGATAGCGTAAACGATAAGAGGGCGTCGTTAGGCTCATAAATAAACAAACTCATTTTTTAACTGGTTAAACTGATTTGATAAATTGCTGACAAATGGCGTTACAAACGGACGAAAGTCCCACCGACCAGTTAAAAATAAGCACGGTCGTTGTGAACCGTCATCCGGTCGCACCGTACCATCAGACCACATTTCAAATAGATTGAACATTTTGGTTTTAGTTGTTGTTTTATCCATGCCGCTTCATTTGCTGCACCTGATGCAGCAGCAGCCGCCGCTCTTCTCCTCCTCCCCCCACGGTGTTGATGTCCGCATGATAATTTATCAATGGCTGGTGCAGCTGCTCGTTCTTCTCCTTGGTGATATCAAAATTACATTAGGCATGGCGTTCTGCATTCTGCAACATTTGCGTTGACAAGTTGGTTGTGTTGGCTAGCGGAGAGAGCAAAAATGAAAAAACATTTGGTTAATGCGACAAAAAATGCAGCACGGCTAAATATGTGGTGACAGCAGGGATGTGGGTAAAAGGACTAAGGATACATTTTTTTGGCAATTTTTATTGCCGCACTCTCGAGTGGTTGGCAGCGCACTTCCGCTAATGCAGCCGGAAATGGCAAATAAATCTCATTTGTAATCGTAAAATATATATTTTTAAGAACTTTGCACCAAAAAGCCAAAAACTGCAGCCGCCACTACAGTGAACACTCGCAAACAAACACATACACACACACTATAATAAAGATGCCCGCCAGAGTTGGGAAAACTTTTCGCGCTACCACTCGAAAGTAAGTCAATAAAAATGCAACAAAGTAAAAAAAAAAAATAATAAAAATATAAAAAAAAATATCGGCATATTTTGTCGAGCTTAGCGACTTAGTGACTGTCGCCAAAACGACATTGACAGGAGGACGGTGTACGGTGGACTGTGGATGGAGGACAGAGTGTCCTCTGAGAATACGAGGACACTTTCCGGCTCCTGAATTGACTTGAGTTGAGTTTGAGTATTAAGCCATCGAAACTTTTATTGATTTAGCGGCTTTGGTTCCTTATTCCTTTCTGGTTTTTTTCTTGTCCCTCTTGTCGTTGGCCAGCAATAATATTCACTTAACGCATAAGTAAAAGCACCATGAAAACCATGAATTATTGGATAAGTGCATTAGGCTTCCTTTTTATTTTTGGCACAGGGATTACGGCAGACTCTGCGGCAACATTGACAATAGGTTTGCGGGTAGAAGTAAAGTCAAATTTGAAATTACAGGACTCAAGCCAACTGTATACAAAGTAGCTTCCTTAAACAGAAATCGAGCAACGAGTGCTTTAATTATATCAAAAGTTTATTGCATTTTGCCCGCAGCTAAATGAAGATGTTAACTAAATGTATCTCAAATGTGAACAAATGTTTTGCAGGCTTTTCAATTAATGCAATGGCTCAACGCATAAATTCTACTTAATAATATAGTTTTCGTCAGCACTTAAAATAATTTTCGGGTCGACAGCTGCACAAATTTCCAAATCAGTTTACAGCAGACAAGAAGTGTGCTCAAAAAATAAAATTCAGGCAAAAAAAAAAGAAGAAGTTGAAGCAGAAGTACAAACAGCATTTCGACACCTTCACGATTTTTGACCAAATATTTGCCCTCGAGATATGCACTCCAGCGACGTGTGTGTGTGTCTGTGTGTGTGCTTAAAGGAGTTCCCCTACCTGCCGTGTTCCTTGTTGTCTGGCAGCAAAGAAAATCAATTTCAGGCACATTACGAGAGGACACAATCCGAACGGAATTTCAAGTTGATTTTATTATTTACTTGTACTTTGGATTTGTACTTGCTGCTTGCTTGCTGTGCTTGCTGTGCTTGCCGCTCCGTACTTCTGTGTTTGTATTTTATATTTGTATTTGTGTTTGTATTTGTATTTTCTGTATGACAGATTTAACTGAATGCTCAGCTAACACACACCCAGGGCAATTTTAAATTCTCTCTGTATGTGTGTGTGTGTGAGAGTGTGTGTAAAATGACTGCATTGCGTCCTTTTGAGACACGTTATAAGCAGAGACTAAGCTTATCTGAGCCACTCGCCTCGCTCCCTCCTCAAATAAATCGAAATATTAAGCACTGTCTCAGCTAAATTAGAGATGGAAGATTGTCTTTCATTGAGTGCTGAGAGCGGAGAGTGTGACACGACTGAGTCACGACTCAAATTAGTTAAAATTTAGGTCTGTTCTAAAAACGAAGTAAACATTTAAAAACATAACTAAAAAGTCAGTGAAACATTCACTCAAAGATTACATTTTTCTGCTTGAGCAAATACTACAATAAGGGGAAAGAGATAGGCAGAGGAGGAAAGAGAGAGAGAGAGAGAGAGAGAGAGAGAGTAAATAGTTTTTTATCTTGTCTCATTAGGGTGGACCAAGTTTGGAGCCAAAGTTTTTTTCTTGGCTTTTTATCTGATGTTCACTAAACTACTTTAGGCAATTGATTGTCGAGTGTGTGTGTGTGTGTGAGTGTGAGTGTGTGTAACTGCAGTGTGTCGCTATATCTGTCTTCTTTAGCTCTCTTTCTATCTCACTCTCTCACTATCGCCTCCTCTGTCTTGCTGTTGGCGTCGTCTGAGTTTTTGATGTTTGTCTTCAGTTTTCTAACCATTTTTTTTTAGCCTGTCCTTTTTTTATCGTAGCTCTTTCATTTACTTTGTGTCTAAGCATTTTATGTGTCTATGTGTGTGTGTGTGTATGTGTGTGTGTGTGTGTGTGTGTTGGCGAGGCAATGAAGTGCAATTGAAGCACACTTGATGCACGTATTTTTAGATGTATGTATTGTAAATGACTGCAGTGAGCGAAAAGGGCACTTGGCCCAAAAAGGGGGCGTGGCTTTGAACGGTTTGTCGACGCGGTTCGTTAGTTTCTACACACACACACACACACACACACACACACGCGCGCGCAGACAGGAACAGGAAGTATAGATGTGTGTGTGAGTGTGTGAAGCGTCTGTTTGATAAGTGGCAGCAATTTTTGCTGTTGCTGCCGTTGCTGCTTGCACTTCGTTCAGCTCTGGCATTTTTTTTTGTTGCTTTTTGTGCCTTTAGCCTACGTCAAGCGGCTATATCCTTGCCTGATCCTTTGAGAGACAAATAAAACATACAAAAAAACGTAGCAGCAAAAAGAAGAATCACACTAATGAAATTGTTAATTTTTGTTGGCAAAGTCACGTACACGATGTGTTGATGACGCTCTCGAGTGTGTGCCACGCCCCCATCCCCGCCCCTTGAGGCAATTCGTGAGGTGCCTCACAAAGGCTAACAGAGACGGAGCGGGTTAAGGGTGGTGCTAAAGAATGTATTTATGTGCAACAGTTTTAACTTGTTTTATATTCTTCGAAAACGAAAAGTTTTTCGAGTGCAAAGCTCGCTGCTGTTTTTCGCGTGATTTGTGCTGCAATATTTGACTACGAAAAGCAGTTATTTGGTTTATAGTCAACACACACACACACACACACACACACACACAATCGCACACACGTTGCACGAGTTGCCCCAAAGCCAAAGCGGAAAAAGTCGCATTGCAGCAATTTTTGTGTTACGCTTGCCAACAACTGCTGCCCGCCCCTGAGGGACGAGGCGTGTGCTGGGGTTGGGCTTTTGGGGTGGTTTTGCTGCTGGCCATTAATACCATTTACCTACATCTTGGCAGGCGCTGGCACGTAGCCCATATTTCCTCCCCCCTCCCCCATGCCGAGCCCACCAACTCGCCAGTATCTCCTCGATGTCTGCCAGCTTATGCCCGAAAATGTATATTACGTATACGCCAAAAGTGGCTGACTGACTATATACCCTATATATAAGATATGCCCGACACCCTACACTCAAACACCCTACCCCATGCAGCACCCTGTTTGTATTTTGGCTGTTGCCATTTTGCGAGAGTTTTGCATTTCACATTGCTTTTTGGCTTGCTTTCTTTTGCTGAACTGTTTTCTACTTTTTGTTGCTTTTGCATATTTATATTTGTTGGCTCTTTTGTATTTATGCACAAGTGCAGAACCGTTGCAAGCAACAAAATGTCTGCGTTGCATGCAACATTTTCTTTTATATATATTTCGTCTTTCTGTTTTTTTCTTTTCCTTGTGGTTGCTTGTTGTTTGGCTGCTGCTTTGTTCGCCTTTCTCGTCGAGAATGAATTCGCCATTGTTGCGGTTACATACAATTTGCAAATGCAATGGAAATTCATTAGAAAACAAAACAAATTTCATATTGCATACTTTCTGGGTGCTGAATCGTGTGACAGCCCTGGCCAAATGAAGTTGGTGGGAGTTGGTTTCTTTGAGGACCTCAAATGCCTGCAATGCTTAAACTGAGATGTTGTTTAACTAACTGATTTCCCTGACTCTGAAATTAATAAAGCAGCTGCAAGTTGACATAATTGCGACTGAAAAGGTTACTTAAAGACCCGAAAGAGCTTCTGCCAGCATTCCTTTAATGCTACCGAACAAATTTCTTAGCTTAAATGTGAGTAGATATCAAAATTGGTATTAGATCTTTTTTCTTACTCGAAGAACTGGAAGATTTATATATTTTATATTTTATTGGGATTATCATTTAATATGTTCGCTTTTTTAGCTCTTCTTTAAAGTTTTAATAGTTTCATAGCCAGCCGAAATATTCAAGAACTATTTGCATCATTTGCTTAAAGTTCTCCTAAGCATTCAAGTGTAGCACGTGGTTTGCGGCACGTTTCGCCCAGGCAACAACTGTCCAATCTAATCTAATAAGCTATCCGGGTAAACTGTGGCTATTAAGTGTAACAACTACAAAGATCTCGTTTCGTTTCTCCTGGTTGGGCAAACATCTGGCAAAGATTACACAACATTTTCTCACCTGTTCCACAATCAATTTGCGACCGTCATCAGTTGTAATCTTTGGCCAAAACAGACATAGGTGCGCCACATGGCCAATACACGCACACACACATAAAATACACACTCGCACACACGCACATGCGGCGTATACGTAATCTGTTTAAACACACAATAAATAATGAAAAACTGCGCATATGCGAATAAAGTAAAAAGCGGGAATTTGCATATAAAAAGAGCAGTGGGGTTGGGGGATGGGCTAAGGAAAGCAGAACAACAGCCGAAAGCCAAAAGCCGTAAGCGTAACATATAATGGCCACAGGCAGCGGCAGAGCTGGTGGAGAGGGGATTGGGTTGCGAGCTGGTCACGTTTCATTCTGGTATGGTTTTTGGGGGGCAACTGTGGCAATCATGAACATGCCATAATGTTTGTGACCGCGACTATTAAATCAACACACGCGCCAACAATGGCCAGCCAACAAGGCGAGAGAGAGAGAGAGAGAGAGAGCGAGCGAGAGAAAGAGCGTGTGTGTGTGTGTGAGAGAGAGAGAGAGATGGCGTCAAGGAATGAGAACGCGTGCATATTTCCTATGATTTATTATTATTTCGTGCGGTTTTTCGCTATTATTTAAATTTTAAATAGCTGTAAAGTGCACACACACACACACACACACACACACACACACACACACGCGCCCACTAGAAATTGTATTTGCCACTGGCACAGCCTGATTTTATTGTAGTCCTTTACAGCGCTTGGCTTTTAAAAAGCCCAGTTGCAAGTTGTTGTTGTTGCTGTTGTTGGCGCTGCTGTTGTTAGTATCATTATTATTATTATCGTTTGGCATTGTTTGTTGGCATGTTGTTGCATGCCCCATGGCTGCAGTTACAGCTGCTGCTGCTGCTCGGCGCAGCCATTTTGTGGTAAATAAAGTCGTTTAAATGCATACAAATAGTGCCACTCGAGCCCATACCCACTGTATATATGGACAAATATATATATGTATATATAGATATATATATATGTGTGTGTGTGTGTGTGTGTGTGTGTGTGTGTGTGTGGCAAGATTTTATAATAACATTTCATAATGCAACGTTCGCATGTCAGTCGGCAACATTAATAAGCCAACGTAAATTGTAATTTAATTTTTTTTTCTTGCTCAAATTATACATCCTTTTTTGGGGCAATGCTGGAATATGGTCACCCCAAAAAGGGAATTATATGTTCAGATTTCAAAGAAGTATGAGAGAATAGTTCTCCAAAGTATATAGTTAATGAGAAGCTAAACAACTTGACCTTTTAGAGAGAGAAGCAGGCAAAAAGTTAGTGGCATTTTAGATAAGCAAAACAAACTTTATACTTCAATTGAAATTAGTCTTTTCTTTTTAATCACAGAAATCGAAGCTTAGCTTCTCAACCATTTTAGCCATTCTTCTTGCATTGGTTTCAGCAGCTTTGCTTAGGATTTGCAGCTTGCTTCGATACTTGCACCGATCCTGATAGATGTAAATGCGCTTATCTTTTCGCTTGACATTTTAATGGATACTGTTGAATGCTTCTCGCTGCGTTTTCAATTTGACGCATTGCGCTTACTTCAACGGATGCAGCAGGTAAGCTTTGGTATAGGAAATGGAGCAATCCGATTGCTTTCGCTAAAAGCCGTGCAAAATGAATAAAATTGAATAAGGTAAGGCTTAGGGACGCACACGAAGAGAAATTGTTAGAGAGAGTGAGAGAGAGAGAGAGAGAGAGGGAAAGATATAAGAGCTCAGTGGGCGGTTTATTAGATGTCACGAGTTGTCTGGGACGCTTAGCGGATTTTGTGACAGGCGAGTGGCAGCAACAGCCAGCTCTACGGCCACAGCCACACCCA
Source organism: Drosophila picticornis (assembly GCA_035043845.1). Lineage (NCBI taxonomy): Eukaryota > Metazoa > Arthropoda > Insecta > Diptera > Drosophilidae > Drosophila > Drosophila picticornis. The sequence continues at coordinate 3,641,483 of JAWNMR010000493.1, read as the reverse complement.
CTCTCTCGCCTACGCCTCCTCCCACCCCTTTTGCTCCCAAAACCCGTCCATGTCAAACCAATCATTTGTAATGCGGCTCATGTCGCGAGCTGTGAGCTGTGAGCTGTGAGCCTCTAACTGGAGGCACATCGATTTTTTTTTTTTTTTGCATGGCGCTAAAGACAAAAGTTATTAGCAGCGAGTGACATTAAGTGACAGCAGAATGAGACGAGGAAGAAGCAGTAGCAGCTGCCGTTGCATGCACCTAAAATTGTCATTTGGGGCGACTGCCACAAAGTGTGGCATAATTGTAGTGCCGTCTAAGCGTAATGAGAAACGCTTTTTATTCAATTTTCTATGATGAGCGAACAATTATAATAAAAAACACAAAGATGTTGCAGGAAAACTATAAAGTGTGGCAAGAACAGAAAAGATGTGAGACGAGCAGCAAACCATCAAATAATTGTAACAATTGCACATAAAAGTGTAGCAATAATTAAAGGCTGAAATGGGGAAATAAGTGCTTCAATTAATAAAACTACACTTTTGCATTTAAATATTCACGGGGAAATAAGCATTAATAATCAAGCCAGAAGAAGGAGGCTAAAACTAAGCTGAGTGGAGAGGCAAGCAAGGACAAGAATTGCAGATAAAAGTAGAGTAAGAAGCAAATCTGAAGCAAATATATAACAATGTAGCAACGAATAAACACAATCAAGAATTTAGCCCGGATAGAATAAGATAAGCGAAATGAAGAAGATAAACTTGTTATTACTGCTTTGAGACACGTCTCATTCATTGAGTTCTTTATTGTCGCACAAATCATCATAAAACGAAATAAATTCCAACACGGCCTTTTCCCTCTTCCCTCTGCCCTTTGCCACTCCCAGCTGCTGGCTGATAGTTCTCAAGGCTTCGATTAGATTGATTTAGTTGTAGCAAGTTTCGTGCAGCTGCCCAATAAATGTTACTAAATGTCAACAATGGGTATAAATTCGCCCCAAAAGGCTGCCCGGCGCAACTTGGCGTATACTTAATAACATTATAATAAATGTGCGGCAGTTGCCGCGGCTCCAGCGTTGCATAAACTGACGATTTATTTTGTAACACAATTTTTGCTGATTTCGCTTTGCCAGTTTTTGGTCGCATTATGTGGCAGCAGAAGGAGCTGCGGTGAATTTGCCACTGCAAATATATATATAGATATATACATAGATATATATATTTATACATAAATATGTGTGTGCATTGTGTGCAGCAGTGCACAGTGTGACTTCCACTGCCACTTCGGCTGCGGCTGCGGCTGCGGCTGCCACTGCGTTGTTGCGGCTCGTTGCAGAAACAGGACAGCGCACAGCGCACAGAGCAGAACACAAAACACAAAACACAACAGCAAATGAAACTGGCTAAAAATGCAAACAAATAGAAATTTATTGCCTGGAATTTATGACAATTTACTTTTGGCCTTCTGTGTGGCGCCCTCGTTTTTGGCTTTTAAAGAATCGCCTCAGCAAATCTCCAATTGCTTTTGAAACTCAACTTAACTCAACTCTTAAGTGCAGTTTATTATTAAGATTCAGCTTTAAGTGTGCTAAATTCAATTGCCGAAATACTTGAATTAAGTACATCCACTAACTATTTGGTGCCAAACTACTTTTGCTTGCCATAAAACTAAGTCAAGCGTCACTCAACTCAGGGAAAGAATATTATCCAAATTCGGGCTTAACTTGAGAACTTGGGAAGCAGTTAAAATTATATGCACAACTTAAGCCTGACTCAGCATTTTATTTTGCTTGTGTCGTAAAAGCAATCTTAATGTGGCTTAATAAAAGCGAAATCACTTTTAGCTGGAGAATTCATAGAGAATTCTTTTTTGATTCTGCCCAATAATCTTTTGATATTTTTTCACCCAAGTTCTTCATATTTTCTATACTTATCAACAAAATTTCAAATTGGTTTGCTGGTCTAGTTCTGATTTGATATACAAACTTCAGTTTAGCTCCTTTTTTAATTGCATTTTAAGAATTTTACAACTCATTCTTTGATTAAGTCTAAGAAGCTTAAGCTTTTTTGTAGTGCTCAATTTTAATTACAGCAAAGTTTTGATTGGAAAATCAATGGATTTTCGATGAAGCTGAAAGTTTGAAGTCTTATTTCGCTCTATCAACTTTAAAAATGGCGTAAATTGAAGAACAAAAAACTAAATGCGATGTGGAAATAAAGTTCTCAAGCCAAAAATTAAAGCCAAAAAAAAAAAAACAAAAACAAAAACAATAACAGCAAAACCACAACGATAAAAAAGCATTTGTTGGCAATTGTTCAAAACAAATTCCAAAGCTTTGCGCTTGGCTTTTATAACTTCTTTGTATGTGTGTGTGTGTGAGTGTGTAAGTGTGTGTGTGTGTGTGTGTTATGGATGTGTGTTACGGGTGTGTGTATTATGAATGTGTATTTGTATAATATTATTTATTTTTTTTTGTAAACTTAGGTTTTAGCTGTTGGCACTTGCGCCAACTGTTTGACTGCCACGTTGCCTGCCACATACACTTGCCTTGCCGCACTTGCAACACATAAAATGCATGTTGCCTCACTCTCTCTCTCCCTCTCTCTCTTTATTGCTGGCCAGCTATCTCGTTCTCTGCGTCTGCGTCTAATTCGATTAAAATATTGTAAATTATTGCACTCACATGGCCAGCTTGGCATTACTTATGCCGGCTGTGTGTGTGTGTGTGCCTGTGTGTGTGTGTGTATGTGTGTTTCTGACTTGGCAATATTACGTAACGCTTTATTGAATTCACAGTTTCAAGTGCTGGCCTGGCTGGCAGTGAACGTGTTTTCAATGAACGTTTTTATGCGATTTTTATTTCAGCTGTTTTATTTTTTTTTTTGCATTTTTGTGCAGCATGAAAAATGTCCTCGACGCACATAAATCTTGTGCTCTTCCAGTGTCCTGTGAACTGTGGCTAGAATTTGAATTGCATTTATGTGCTATTGCTAAATAATGATCGCAATGATGCAAAAAATAAGTACGGGGTTTTTTCGGGGTAATTTTTTTTTATTTTTATCGAGGGGTTGTTTTTGGGCCTGGCTAAATTGATGTTATGACTGTGTGGCAAAGACAGCAGCCAGTCTGCATAATGTATGGCCATACATTTAGTCATTTAGCCAAACCAAACTGACGCATGCCACATGGGGCATATCAAAAACGTTGCCTGCCCTCGGCCACACACACACACCACACAAAGGCAGGTATGTTGCCTGGCAGACTGACGAACCGACAAACTGGCAAACTGACAAACTGGCATATTGACTAACTGGCAGCTGGCAGCCAAAACGCATGCAGCTATCAAATGTGGCAATTTAATTTATTGTTTATTTTGGCCAGACCAAACATACACCCAAAAACCAAATGAAGGCAATGGCGAGGGCCACAGGCCATCACGTTGCACGAGTTGCGAGCAGAGGCAGCAACAACAGCAGCAGCCGCAGCCGCAGCCGCAGCTGAGGCAATCAAAGAGGAGCTGCAAAGGAGCCGAGTGGCAGTTAAAGCAGTCAAAAAGAGCTGCGGTTGAAGCGTTATTAGTTGTGGCAGCAATTGCAAAGCAACAATCGAAGCAAGACAGTTGTGGCATTCATTCGTGGTCAGGTACAGTAGTCAGTCCACAAAAGAAACCAACTTGCTTGGAATTCTATGTGCTACAAATGTTTATACAAGTGCCTCATCTGATGTGAATATTTTCGCATTCAGATTCGCAGACATTTTAACTTGCAAGTATCGTTCTTCGAATAACTACTGTAGTTGAATCAAAAGAGAACCTGCAATTTAAGAAAAGCAGTTAACGCATTGGGCAGAAAGGAGAGAAGCACTTGAAACAGGCCAAAAGCAGCAACCATCGAAGAAGATAGAAGAAAAAGAAGAGGAGCCGTTTGTGGGAATCAAACACTTCGCAGCAGGCACGCAGCACAAAACGCTTGTAAATAAATAATTTGTGTCTCCGAGCTGCACACAACCCGAGAGAAAGAGAGAAAGAGAGTGAGAGAGAGGGACAGAAAGGGTAGTGGGACAGAGAAGAGAACCCTTCAATCATACGCAGTGTGTAAACGCTGGGGTTGTCCGGGGGGCAAGTAAAAGTCCTGCAGCTGCCGTCAAATAAACAAAATTGAAATTAATGACTGACTGCCGCATCAAAACTGTGTCTTTGTGTGTGTGTGTGTGTGAGTGTTTGTGTGTGTGTTATGCCCCACGGCTCGTCAATGATGCGTGCCTGGGCAAATCAAAGCAAATCACAGGATTCACCACCCCCCAACAAACTTACCCGGCCAAAGGAACGTGGCTTTCTTTATGTGTCCCTCGAGTGGCAAGCAGGCAGGCAGGCCAGCAAAGTTGCCACTGACGCAGCTGATTATTATTATTATTGCTGCATGCTTCTCCAAAGTGGTGGGGCAGATGAACGTCCCGCTGCTGCTGTCCTGCAATAAAACAACATAAAACGAATTCATTACATTTATTGCGGAAATTAGTTAAATATCTGCTGCTGCAGCCATTGCGGTTGCTGCTTCAAAAGTCAATCAACTTAATTAAAAAATCAAAAATAAATATGTTTATTTTTAATTAAAAATCAATCAAAGCCTGCTGTTTCTGCTGCTCATCATTGTATTGTCATCTCGACGGCTCGAATTTAAATGAAAAATGCGATTAAAATGAGCGATTAAGCGCTTTTCCGGCTGTCAAGCGCCCACTTTGCAAAAAGTGCAATCGAGCGAGTGTAATTTATCCATCAACTTTCAGAGTTGATGGTTGAATTAATTTCGAAGACTTTAAGCTGCCCTTGTGGCGATTTTTCGAACGATTTTTCGGTTTTTAATCCGTTTGCCATTTTTGTCAACACTGGCTTAGTTCCACAGCTAAACCAGAGGCTATTATAAATTTCTCAGTATTTTCTCTCGTCATTTTTGGCAAGTATCGACCAACTCTGCAATATTCTCGAAATGATGGCTTACCACCATAACCATTTGTAACGAATCGGTGCATTCAACTGTGCACGCCAAATGTGCATTATTCCGTAGTTCAGAGGCAACATGAAACTTGCAGAATGTTGCTTAAAATGGCTCATGTAAAATTGTCATTAATCATTTAATTGTTTTTAGACTCTTGCACCTGGCCAATTTCGCAGTGGGGCCAAAGCCAAAACAAACTGAAAAAACACCAACAGCCAACAAGAGCTGTGCCAAAAGTGCTGAATTAAGTGTGTAAGTGTGTAAGTGTGTGTCTGAGTGTGTGTGTGTGAGTATGCAGCTGCCATAATTGTATGCGTACACAAAATTTATTATTTATGACAACAACAACATCAACAACAGCAGCAGCAGCAGGACATTGTGGCAGGACATTGTAGTCGGCATTGTCCTTGCGCTGGCACTGATAATGCGTTCGCGTTATAACTTTTAATTTTAATTTAAAATGCAGTTTCGAACACCCAGATCCGTAGAATCCACAACCAACCCGTCCTCCCAGCTGACCCCATTCTGTATGCAGTCTGTGTTGATACGCGAAATGAGTTTTAAATTAATGTGATTTTGTTATTTATGAGAGACAACGCGTCGTATGCGCAACTTAAAGCCAAACACACATTTTGGGGCCACTTGCAAAGTGCACAAACCAGTTAGCAACAGGCCCGCAAGAGGCAACAACAAATGCGAGCATTACAAATTTAAATGCTGTGTGTTGTGCACACACACCTCAATACTCACCAGCAGACAAGCACACACACACACACACACACACACACACTCATCATTAAATATGCAATAAATTTAGCCAGAGTGAAATTGACAAACCAATCGCTTCTGGCTACACCTGTCTGCTTACTTGCCCTGCCACCCTCGACTCTGCTGCAATCCTTGGCTCATTTGAATTTCTAATTGTTTTTCAAATTCATCAATAGCTTTTAGCTGCCTACCCTTGCCACTTCACTTTTCAGCCTTGTCTGCCTGCAATTGATTTAAATGTGTGTCGTTTGTGCTTTGTTTTCATTGAGCAGTGCAATTGAAATTGATAATAAATTGTGGCTGTCAATAATTTTAATACCATGTGTCTATCAAGCTGTAATCTATATCTCATCCCCTCCCCTTAGGGCACGCCCCTTTGATTGATACCTATGATTGATTTTTGCGCTAACATATTGCTGCTTGCGGCACAGTTGACACCATTTGCAATCCATTTTTGTTTTCAGATTTTTTTAATCATTCATCAAACGTTGAAATATTAAAACCCTAAATGGAATTTGTATACAATTTTAATGGGTTTTATTTTGAGGTGATTGTACTAACTGGATTCATTTATTTTTAAGAAACAGTTTTGCTAACTGATGTATGAAAAAATATGAAATTGAAGCTTGTTTTCTGAAAGTTTCTGAGACAAAGCAAGTGTCGATTTCTTAATTACATGTTTATGTAGATTGGAATATAGATCGATTGAGGGGAATACAGATCAGATTAAATCATGAGCCCACAGATTGATAATATTATTTCATATACTGTGTGACAAATGCTGCTTTCCCATTTGCACCACCTATAAACGGCTCTTTATTAGCTACGTTTATCAAAAATTATAAAACACTAATTGCCAATTTGTGGAGCCAAGCACAAATCTATTAAAATTTGTAGTTTCATTTTAACTGAGAATCTCTAACAAATTGATTCAAATTGATTTCATGCGCTTTTCAATTTACACAATTTATTTTTTTTTGCTCAATATTTCAATGAAAGCAAATATTTGGCAAAATCATGAAACGTTTGCAATTCAATGACTTTGCTGACCCTTTCTCTTAGCTCAATCATCAGTTTTGCGCCGAGTTTCCAACAAAAAGGAAAAATGAAAAAAGAATAGCATAATTTTGTGCGTTAACAGGCAACAATTTTTTTGCTGGTGCCACGTCATGTTGGGTGATAAAATGTGCGTGCCACATGTAGCAACAGCAATAGCAGCAGCAGCAGCAGCAGTAGCAGTAGCGAGTCGTGTAAAATAAAAGTATGACATGACAGTTGAGTTTCCAGCAACAAAAGCTTTAATCACAGAGTGAATGGCTGCTGAACACAATTCGAATACAAAGTGAATGCTTAAATGCAGCTGCTGTTGATATTCCTGCTGCTGCTGCTGCTGGTGCTGCTGCTGTTGTTGTTGCCGTCACTCCTGTTGTTGTAGTTGTTGCTGGTCACGCCCCATCGATAAGGTACATAATAAATCAAGCGCCGCTGCCGGACATTTCCGCTTCCGTTGCGCTTTGTCATGGCCCTGGCAGAGGGGTGGAGGAGGTGCGTAAATGGGTGGGGGGCGACTCTTTGTGCAACTTCAAAAGCAAAGTCTACATTTAGCGGCCCATTTGACGCAATCAATGATGTTGCCAAAGCTTTTGCTCCCTCAACTAAATCAGCGAGCGGCCAAGCATTCAAATTTGATGAAGTCAACTTTCACACACACACACATAGGCACAGACACACATACCAGCACACACACATACACACACATACACACGCACGTTCGCGCATTAGCATTAGGGGAATAAAGCCCAGGCAGGAAAGACGAAAGGAAAATCTCTTATTTATAATCACTTAGATCCGACGAGCAAATCGCTTGGAATGGCACAAATAAGGCGCCGAAGGCTGGAAAAAATAAATACACTGCAAATGCAGAATGGGTGAGTTGAAGTTTTGTTCGTAGATGTGAGCAACAGCAGCATGAATTGTAGCATACATTAAATGTAGCTAAACATCATTAGGGCATGTCAATATTGTTCGATATGTCCTGTCTTCGTATCTTGATATAATCAGTTCTCAAACAAAGGGCTGATTATTGCTCTATGATTTGACTATATTTGATCTACAGAGTAAAGAGTATCTAATAGGTCCACATTCTGATGCAGTGCGTTGTTGCTACTCTTGTTGCTGTGTTGGGGTGTGTCCATTAGGGGTGAGTGGGTGTAAAGCACTTTCTATGGCACTTTAATTTGCGTGTCGGTCTCCGCTTTTGCTTTTGTGTTGCGACGCATTTAATGATGCGTATACGCAACGTTGACCCGTTGCGACAGATGGACGACGAAATGGGAAGCGCTGCATATCAAATTAATGAAGCTTAAGAAAATTACAGAAAATATAATTAGAAGGCGACGCCAGTTGGTGCTGACTTTGGCACAATAATTAAAACGAATTCCGTTCACCTCCTGCCACTCAGAAAAAATAGAAGAAAATCAGGAAGTAAAATTGTGCAACGTCAGCGCGAAAAAAGGGCAAAGTTAAACGGGGAAAGGAAGGAGCAAAAGCATTGGCAAAGGCAACGGCAACGGCAAAGGCAAAAGCAAATAAATGGCATTAAGCGCTTAAGCGTCTCTGTCTTCACAAATTCCTTTGCCACACTTTGCGCAACTCAGCTGCAACTTTTATGCAATTATGTTAATAACAATGAAGGCGGCAGGCAAATGCCAGAACCAGGTCTTTGGCCAAAAGAATGTTGCTTGCAAACTTTTTAGGCGCCTTGGCGACAAAAATGCAGCTAGTGTGGCATGCGGCGTATGAAATGGGAGGTGTGAGGGGTGTGTGAGTTTGTTTTAGGTCGCTTACACATAATGAAATAATTGCCAGACAGCAGGGAAGCAGCTAACTTTGGAGTGCACATAATTTAATAAGTAAATGTTGCAAGCAACTTTTCCACAAATGCATATATAATAAATGCACATATATATTGAATTCATGCCGCATTCTAATGCGTGCAACTTGGTCAGAGAACGTTTTTTCTTTTGTTTTCTTGGTCCAAGTTAGCCTTAATTGCCGCATAAACTTGGCTTTATTGGCGGCAAGTCCGATAAAACTTGAGCTTGTAATGTGGCTGGAGCAGCAGATAGCCAGCTGTACTCGTGCCTAATAAATTGCAGAAATTTTGAAGCACTAAAAGGAGAATGAGGCAGAGGGTGGAAGGGGGTGCTTGTCTGGTTTACATATGCATTACATGTGTAATTTGTGCCGAGTATGTAACGAAATTAGAAGAACTTTTGCAGCCAAGGCAAAAACTTGCGCAAATCTAAAAGGAAATGAACTGCCAACGAAGAGCAAAGGAGATGCCAGAGGATGGGGGCAGCGTGCTGCAGACAGTTAGCGCAAGTTGCAGTCTATGGGGCAGATTAACTTGTAGCAGCAATGGCAAGAACAAACAAGCGTGCAGAAGGCTAAAAGATGAACCAAAAGCAGCAGCAGCAGCAGCAAAAGCAGCAGAAGAAGAAGAGGCGAGAAGGGATTGCCCCCAAAAATGCAGTTGAAGAAATTGAAAAAGTTTCGTTCTCAATTTTATTTTTTCTTCTTTTGCTTAATGCAACTTTCCTGCGAGTTTTGTTGCCGGCAATCTCTGACAGTGCTTTATATATATATACAAACATAACACTAGCTAGAGCACTGTGTATGTCTGTGTGTGTGTGTGTAGGTGTGTGTGTTGCGCGTGTGTAGTGTGCAGTGAAGCATTCACTGGCGCAGCTGCAAAAGAAATGTCTACAAAAAAAGGGCGCTAAAGCACACACAAAATAACACACACACACACACAATGTATATACGCCCCATTGCAATGCCACGCCCACTGCTGGCAAACATGTGTTGCTCAACGCCCTCAGTCTTGTAGCTGGCTCTTAAATTACACAAACTTGACTGCTATAAAATTCAAATTAACTCCTCGTCTTCGCTGTCTGTGTGTGTGTGTGTGTTTGGTTGGGTGTGTGTGTGTGTGTGTGTGTGTTGGGTTGTGTGTGCCCTGCGCTCTAATATGAAAAATGAAAACAAGTCTTAATTAAAAATTATTGTTGACATTTCTTCTCTTTCTTTGTACCCTTTTCTAATTTTACTTTCTTTTTTGTGCTTTTTAACAGAGTCCTCGTGGCGTATACGTTATGCAGACTTCGGCGGCTTGCATGAATTTCAGTGGCATTTTCAACAAGTGTTCCAGCAGATTCAAAGCACATTTCGAAAAGTGAAATATTAATCAAGTTTCTAGCTGAACATAAAGGTGCCTTTAGTTTTCATAATTAAAGCTGCCCAGGAGAAAGATAAATGCGCTGCGAATAATAATTTATATATTTATTTGGCAACCGTTAAATAAATCGCCACTTAATATTAATTAAATGCCAAACAGGCCACAAGCCCCCAACTGAATTGAGTACACAGAGCTAAACAAAATTAAGTTAGTCTCTCTCTCTCTCTCAGTCGCTTCCTCCCTTTCTCTCTCTCGCTCTCTTTCTCTTTCTCTCATAGGGCAAATAGAGCTAAAAGCATATTAACAACAGATTTGATGAGGCAACCAAATTTATTGTTGGAGGGAGCATAATTTGCACACGCAAGCCACACAGAATAGGGGAACTGCGGCTCGAAGACTTGGGTGCTCAAAGCTAAGCGATTCAATACATAACTTTGGCGGCGGCACCTTCGCTGAGTGGCAGCGACACACGTGCGGCACTAAGCGGCAAGCTTATCGATTTGCTTAAATTGCTGAAACTGCTCAGCTTAAGCTGTGCTTTAATAACTACCCCGACTCGGGTTGACTTCTGTTTCACAGTCAAACTCCCCAGGCGGGCGCCATTTTGTACAAAGCTGCAGCTTTAAGTCGTTCTGAGCACGTAAGCATCTCGGAAGTATGTAATACACTGAGAGAAAGAGAGAGAGAGAGAGAGGGGGAGAGAGAGGGAGTGCCGAGCAGTTTTGCAAAGTTTTTCGCAAAAGTTTCATTTTAACTTTGTTACGCAGTTTTTTTTTGTTGCTGTTGCTATTTTTTTTCTTCCTTTTTTATGCGTTATTAAGAATGCTGTTAACCCCTTGTTGCCTTGGCGAATGACTACAACGACCTATTTTAAACTATAGCCAAAGTTTTGCATGCCACATACACGCACACCACACACAAATATACACACACACACAGACTGTTGCGGGCTCATTGCATGCAAATAAACATTCAATATACAACAAGGAGTCACAGGGAGCCGGGACACTGTGCGACATGTGCGCGAGGATAAAGTTTTTCCACAGCAACTGTTTTTGTCTTTATGCACACACCGCCCTCCCAGCGTAGGGAATTCTTCCACACCGCCGCTTTCAATTGGTTTCTATCAGTGCATTTTGATTTTCTTCTTGAATGAGTTGCTCAATTGTTTGGCCCATGTTGCAAGTAGTTTACTTTTATTGCATTGTCGTGTGGTTTTTGGCCAAAAACTACGCTTTTAATATGGCCAAAAACTTAAGTTGCATGTGCGACAGCAGTTGCCCAAAAACTTCCAAGTGCCACACAACCAACAACAACAACAGCAACTTGCACTCTGATTAGGGCAACTTGCTACTTTGCCACCTGGCCGCAATTTACAGTTAAGCGAGCATCAGCGTTTGTAGAGCCCCGCTATCCCATTTAGAATATGGCTAGAAGAGCGCTGCTTATCTGGCCAATTAGCAGCAAATCATACAGCAGCTTAGCTAGACATATCTGTGACTAATCTAAACTCAACTCAACTCAACCCCAACTTGGCCAAACGCAATAAGCTGTTGGTTAAATGCTTCGCTCTTCTCTTCTCTACACTGCTTGGCTCTTCCCTGCTCTGCTCCTCCCTGCTCTGCTCGGCGTGTTTTAACCTCGCACGTTGCGAGCTCATAAAATCTGTGGGGCAACAACGATAACAAGCGAACAGACACACTTGTCATAAAAAGCAAATTAAATGGAAAAGATTTAAGACGCACGCATCTCGGGCAATTAGGTTTTTGCAATTTTAACTTAAACTAATTAAATTTAATAGCCTCTGTTGTGGCGTTAAAACAATAACGCAAACTATTAAAGAACATATTATATGATTAAAGTAAAGTACAGGAAAGAGGCGGGTCGTTGAAAGGTAAATGTCCATTTATAGAGCAGAGGTGTAACATAACATGTTATGTTACTTAAGATGCGGATACACTGAATTCAGAAAATGCATACTCCCCCTTGAAGTTAAGCCCATAGAAAATGGACAGAAGAAGACATCTCCATTGCTATGCTGGCCATTCAAAATTTGAGCACTTCCGCGCATGCTTACATTTGAGCGTGCAAAACTTTATAGGTATAGATAAATATAATTACTAATTGGCTTCCGGGTATATCGTAGTCAAGCTCACTCGACACTATGTGGCAAGTACAACATGCTTTCATAATGGAACTCAATGTTGAAAGAATTATTGTGAATCCATTCAGAGATAAAAGCTTACTTTGAATTAAAGAGAAGCATTAAAGACCCTTTTAATATGTGGATATGATCCAAGGCAACAAAGTCTGGAAACTAAAAGATCGAAAATAAATATATTCACCTATAAACGTACTTCTTTAGCGCGATTTGGCAGATGGAATCACGAGTTTTCCTTCAATCAAGAGTTATCAAAAGCGAACTCATTTTTCCCCAATTCCTCGCAATGAGTTGCTCGTTGCCTCGTTGAGTGCTCTAAAAGAGAAAGAAATTGAAATAATATAATTAGTTTAAATAGCCTTGTGGAGAAATAGCCTTCCAAATCTTGGGATACTATTATTATTATGAGCAACTATCATTTGCATAGCATACATAAATACAAATGGCTGATGGCTTTCTCCCCACAGAAAATACGCTTGCAAAATGTAAAAAATTTACAATTTTCTTGTGCATTATTGGCTTTCAAGTGCCCGCCTCAAGTTTACTTCTCCTTGGCTCGGGCTTAGTTGGAAAAACTTATACATACTAATACATATACATATACATATATAAATAAATATACTGGTTTTTTTTTGCGTTTTTTGTACGTCGCCGCGGGCCTACGTAAAGCTACGAGTCTAAATGTATCCAAAGCCTCGAATAATGCCATGTCATGCCATGCAACAGCGACCTTCGCAACTGTAAGAGTATTTGTGTGTGTGAGAAACTGTGCACCTTGCAACCATTGCAAATAAAAAGAGACAGCGAATGGCATTCAAAGTCCTGCACGAAAGACCTACAAAAAAAAGCAACCCACACAACACCGCCTTTACCCCCTTTAACCCCTTTCCCCTTCTCACTCACAATTTCCTTCCTTCCTTCGGTTATAGAAATTGAGCACAAGTCGTCGACGAAGTAGAAATTTTTATGCAATTTTGCCACGGCAAATGCCAAGGAAAATTGCGACGACAGTCGGCTTAAAATTTAAATCGCTACCCAAATCGAAATTGGAAAACTGCTGGACAAGTTAGCGTTGGCGTCCCTTCCCCTCTCCGTATTACTTAGGCCTCATTGAATCGATAAGCAATGATTTACATAATGAAATCCAAACTACAAAATATAACAGATGCCAAAACTTAGAGCTGCTAAGCGAATGCATTTTTTCAGCGAAATCAATTTTTGGATTTGCCAAACCAAATTTTAGGCTTCAACCACTTTTTGTGCTTTCAAATACAAAACTTTTGCCAAAATAGAACAGATTTTGAACTGTAGAAGAATTATGTTTATGGCTGATCTTTCAGTCGGATTTTTCTTCAATATTTGATTTTTGTGCTTGTTTTTCAATTTACTTGTTTTTTAGTTTGAGGAAATGGCTTATAGAAACTATGATTTTGATTTTCAGCATTTGTTAATAAATATTTTTTAAATATGCAGATAATTTAAAAGAAAAGTAAAGATTTGTTATCGATTACTAATATCAGTTAAGAGCTTCAACTTTATCTGTTAATAGATTTCAAACCATCTAAATCATATTGATTTCTCTACCTGAACAGCTAAAATGGTATGAATATAATCAAATTGGTTGCAGCAACACGCGGCGTTCCCTCCACTGGATTGACGTGCACCATTTTGGGACTATGGGACTACATATTGCCAAAAAAAAAAAAGGCGGAAAGAAAAAACTCACACACACGTTGCAAGCAAAATGTAACGAAATTTTTTGTTGGCCGTGTCAATTTGAGCATATTTTGTTGCTTGATTTGCGCGCGTGTCGCGTATTTTGCATAACAAGTGGCAAAGAGGCGAAAACGAGGCAGGCTCGTAGGCTGGCAGGCTGACAAAGCCAGTCAACAGTCGCAACAGCAGCAGTAGCATGAGCAGAAGCAGGAGCAGCAGCTCGGGGAACGCGTTCGGGGCACAATTGATTTAAATGTTTGTTCGCACATGTTTCCCAGCGAACAACAGAAATATGTATAGAAATGCTGCAATGCTGCAGAGGAATTGCAACAAACGAAAAAGAATTCACGTAATAATATGCAAAGTGTGATTGAGGGCGGCGCAGAGGGGGCAAGCTGGTTGCAATTGTCGCAGCATGTCGCCGCATTCAGGGCTGGGGCGTCAACAACATTTTTCCAACTCAATTACCAGGCAGCTGCGACGTTTGTGCAACGTGCAACGTGCAACATAAAAAACCAAATCTCAAGCGGCAACAGAGGAAAAAGCTGCCTCTGCCGCAGCTTCAGCAAATAAACTCAAATATTGGCAGCCAACATTAGCGTGGCGGAAGGTTCCAGAGTGGCAAAGCGATTCTTTTGCTGCTTTAAGATGGAATTTAAGGGCAGCTCAAGCTGAAGCGGAAGCTGCGCTGTGTGGTTGCGGATTATGTGGCACGTGCGGGCAGGCAGGCAGGCAGGCATGCAGGCAACTGCAACTATTTATATTTGCCTGCCACAAACAGACAGACAGACTGGCAGCCAGCACCGACACTAATACACGCACACACAAACAAACTGACGACAACAGCTAGCAGTAATAAATAAACACGACAGCCGACAGGCAGCAGAAGTTGCAGATAAAGCTACACTCCAAAAAACCAGAAGTCAGAGAATTAAGGATTCAGATACAGACTGAATGATAGAAAGATGGAAGCCTTGCTTATTCGCCAAACTCAATTTTTAACGTCTTTCTGAAAACATTCTCTTCATTTCTTAACATCAAAAAAGAATAATCAGAGTATTTTTTTTGTACAAAATTGGTTTGAATTGCAAAAATCGTATCCTTCTCAATATTTTGCAGTTATGTTCACGGTTTATAACTATATAAAGTCTATAAAAAATACATGAAATAGGATACATGGTAGCTGCACAAGTTTTTCTTAGTGTAAATCCTGCTAGCTACTCCATTTGCTCCATGCCAACTTCTGTCAGTGGCTAATCACTCATATAAATAAACCTGAGACTTCTGCAACTGCTGCAAGGTGTTTGTAGCTGAGCTTTTGTTGGTTATTCGCAGCTGAGTGCCAACAATGTGGCGCTCATTTGTTGACGTTGCTGTTGTTGTTGCCCTGTTGGGTTTCAGCTGCATGTTTGGCATATGTAAATTATGTCAGTGCCAAGTCAACCACTTAACTCACAACCAACCACCCCCTGTCAGTCAGTCAGTGAGCTGAAGAATGAAGAAGAAGAAGAAGAAGAAGAAGAAGAAGGGGCAGCTCTTCTTGTTGATTGCAAGAGTCAACTTTTTGGCTACAAACCATCCGATATATTTGCCCCACACACACACTCTCTCTCTCTCTCTCTCTAGCTCTCTCTCCCACAGCAGCTTTACATCTTTCTCAATTTTTTTTGGGGTGTGGGGGATGCATTGAGAGTTTGTGTTCTATATACCCTATGCACAATAAAATTCACGCAAAGAGCTACATAAATTGTTGCATATTTATGTCATAGTTATAGTCTCAACTGCAATAAGAACCAAAATTTCATCTACATATATCTTCAGATCTAATCCAGCCAACCTCAGCAAATTTAATATGCAACAATTTCATGGTCGCACCAAGCAATTCTTGTTTATTTATGATCATAAATATAAGCAAATTAGATGCAGAAAAATATGAAAAGTCAGCAAAAATTGGTATGTAGATAAAGATTTTTGTGATATAAATATCTAAAGTACAGTTTTGCCAACTTGGCTTAGAATGATTTATGAGATGCTTTCCAGACGAAATACAGAAGTAAACGCATATTTAATAGCTATTTACAGGGTACAACATAGTCTAGCACATATGCTGATACTTCAGTTGAGTGTTTGCATTTGCTGCTTTTGTTGTTTGTTTTTGTTGTTGCTGCTGTTGCACTCGAGTGAGCAAATACTTTATTAAAACTCTGTTTGGGTTGCCAAGCAGCAAAATAAATGTATGTAAATCATTCATGTGCCACATGAACAGGAGCAGCAGCAGCAGCATCAGCAGCAACTGCGTGCGTTGTGGGCGTTAGTGTGTGTGTGTGTGTGTGTGTGTGATGGGGGCGTGGTTAATGAGCAGCTCATGTGCACTTGTTTTAATTTTGGTTTACGACTTAAGTGTTTAACTTGAGCCGTAAGTTAAATATAAATATATACGCTAGCTAAAATACACACAGACAACGTGACGTATGCGTTATGTTTGCAGAGGTTGCTGATGCTGCTGCTGCTGCTGCTGTGGCAACAGCAAGATGAGAAAATGGGAAGCAAACAGAAGAAAAAGAAGAAGACGAAGTCTTGGTAATTGATATGAAGGCTAATAGTATTAGTAGCATATGTAGCCGGATGTGTTTGTCAAGGCAGCAAAAGTCCGCACACAGACAAACAACCAACAACAGCCATGGCTACTTGAGTAGTTTGGCTAGCAAATTGCTTGCATCAGCTGTAAAATTCGCAAGGCAAGGACATGAAAGGACAATCGAGAATAAGCTACAGGATAGAGTGGGGGGTAGGTCTGTCACAGGCCGCCCCCTCTGCCTCTGCCTCTGCCTCGTCGAGTGTCGACTTGAATGTTAGCCTTTTGTGCCTTTGAAGCTCGACACCTTGACAAACAACAAACAGCAAATTCAGCTGTCAATGGCAGCTGGCACCACTGGCACCCACCTTCAACCACATCCAACGACCCTGCCACCCTTTGATGCCATCAAATTTGATAGTCGCGAGCAGTGAGTGGTGCTAAAAAAGGATTTCAAATCACGTCATTTGATTGTCAACATTCGGAAATCATTCACTTGACTTGGCGTCAGTCAATTTGTAGCTTAAACCTTTTAATAAAAAAACGGTTAAGCAAGAGTGCTAAATTACTAAATACCCTGTAATCAAAATTTATAATAGTTAAAATATCTATGATTAAAGGCTGCAGGTTTTTCTTTGTTAAATATTGTTGGTAAAAATCCACAATAGCAGAATAGGTCAAAAATTTCCGAAGCCATAAAGCAGTCAAAACTAATCCCATTTGGCATTTCGTGAAAATTCATAAATCAAAATTATCCATTAAGAAAACGCATGAATTTAATTTATGAGTCCGATATAAACATTATTAGTTTTTCTTATAAACTCTTTGGATTTAACATGCCTTCGCTGTTTTCATTCCTTTTGCTGTCTGCAGGGTATATGAATATAGATAAAAGATTGTTTTATCTATTCATATTGGCTGTCTGTCTGTCTGTCCATTCGCTTGTCGGCTTGTCTGATTGTGCCGTCTAATTTCTGAGTGCCTTGTTTCTTTTCTATTCGTTTAGCCTATCGACTCGTCTATCTCTTTGCCCCGCCTGTCAGTCGCGCCACGCCCCCTTCCATGCGATGCCACACACCCACTACTCTACTTTACTGTAGTCTATGCTTTGCAGTCATGTGTCAAACTCTTGATGTCGACTTCTGACATAATATTGACAGCTAAACAAATCCAATTATGCCCAACTCTCCGAGTCAAACAGGAAATGCTACAAGCTTCCCAACTTTAGGAATATGCTAAATGTTGACCATGTTTGCCTTATGCATATCAATGTGTTCTCAAGTGTGTGTTTTTGTGTTTGTGTGTGTTTGTGTTTAAGTGTGTGTGTGCGTCTGTGCGTGTGTTAGTTTTAACCTCAGTTGTGTGCGTTGAAGTGCTTTAAACGTTTTCCCACTGCTGACCAGACCAGAACAGAGGAGAAAAGTGACTCCTGCGATATTTCAATATTCCGATATGCTGGCCAGCAAAAGCTGATTGCTGTTGTTGTTGGTATTGTTGCTGCTCTTGGCGCCAGTAAATTGCGTAGGTGTGCAATTGAATTATTGCAGTCAATGCACACATTCACACTGCACACCCCCTCTGCACCCTCTGCACCCCCACCATTCCTCATCCTCTCCACAGCAGCTTGCTATCATAAATATGAAAATGTTGAGCCTACATAGAAGGCAGACGCACACAGCCTGCCAATATTATCCGAGACCATAACACTCACCACCCACCTCCTCGCCGCTCAGCAACATTCGCCACACTTCACACACGCCCCCCTCTCTTGGCCTACTGTTACTTGGGCTAACTCTCTGGGCTGTGCCAACAACCATTTTACGGTTTATTTTTGGGGCATTGAATGCAAATATTGGCATAAATTTTGGCTGTTGCGGTTGGCAGGCTGTCGAGAGTGAAAGAAGTGGGGAGAGTGGGGTGGTTTGCGGAAATTGGGCTACAGCAGCTTCAGCTGCAGCTTGACTGTGGCCAATTTTCATTTGGCTTCTGCCACACACACACACACATCCACATACCCACAGTGAGGGGGAGAGGGAGAAGTAGAGAGGCATGCATACATTCTCACGCCTGACTGCATTGTTTGCCAAAATGACAGAATGCACTTGGATTTCGGATTTTGAATTTTCAATTTGCAAATTTTGGAATTTCGTTTGTGCTCGTGCTTCGAGCCAAGTGGCTTTTCTGTTAACAAGTTTGATCAAACAAGCAGAAAAAACAAAAAAACAAATTTTGGCAACAGCAGTGTAAATAGAAGCGTTCAAAAACGCTTCCGGTTCAAGACAGCAGGTTCAAAGCTGAGCTCTGCTCGAGTTGGTAATCTTGTGGAAACAGTTAAGATAAATAAGAATTTGCATGAAAGGAAAAGACAGACATGACGAGGAGTTCGATATAACTTATACAGCAGACAGATAGACTAACCTACCATTAAATTTCAGACGGAGATTTAAGCATGTCTCAGTTTGCTGGTTAGATGGATAGATAAAGCTACCATGGAACTCTTGATGGAAATCTAAGGATGCTCGAATATGCTTCTAACAGCGCAAACAATTTAAGAATCTCTCACAAAATGTCTCGAAAACTGTACCTATTCCCTAATTATAATAATGTTAAAGTTTAACAAGCTGTCGCCCATTTGTGCCCTCCTTCCGCCATTCACCTCCCCTTCGCTTCGCTGTTTAACTTAAGTAGCAGAAACCACCGCGCTTAGATACTTCCTACACAACGTGGTTTCGTGATTTATGTGTTTGTTTTTGGTTTTTGGGGCTAGGCTAGCGGCACATTTATCAAGCCGAAACACATTGAAACAACAACACACACACACACACACACAGAAAGAGGCAAGCAAACACAACAAAGCAAAACAACAAATGACAGATCAGCTTTTGAACTGTGTGGGGCCAATTTACTTAGGCGCCGTAGCCAAGTTTATTTAGGCGTTCGCGCACTATTTAAATTCCAATCGAGAAGCACTCAGCTCTCCGTTCCAATTGGAATCCAATACGAAATACATTTTCTGAATTGATGCGGTTCAAAGTTCAATTAAGTGTACAATTCTGTGAATGGTAGCGGAGCGGGCAGGCTCAGGGGTTCAGACATTGTTAAGCCTTTGATTGCTATTTAGGCCAAACATATAAATTTGCACAGCTACACAAATACACACACACACACACACAGAGCAGCAGCGTGTGCAACGCCTACTAAATGAAAATGTTCCACGCCTCCTGCTTCTTAAGTCAAAATCAATAAATTCAACGCGCCTTTAAGTCGAACTTTTGCTTTGTCTGCTTTTTTTGTTCTTGATTTTGTATTTTGTTTTTTTTTTTGTTTTTTGACTATTCTTGTTTTTGGTCCGGGCCGTAAATCGTTGCGTACGGGAAATTGGCAAAAACATCAAAAAAGTTTTTGGGGGCCCGCAAAAAGTATTCTACCAAAAATTGTTTGGCTAGTGCCTAAAACTATGCTAATTTCCGAACATGTTTTTTTGTCTATTCTATTTACATGTCCTTGCCGCGCTCTAAGTAAACCAATTTGTTGTTTGCCTGGAATATTCTATTAAAATCGCATAAGTTAGCAACTCGATTTGGTGCTTAGAGGGGGCTGCATTTAAATATATTTTAATTAGCTGGCAATGGCAATTGGCAAGACACTTACTCACTCACTCATTTAGGAGGACATCCACTCGGGCTGAATGCCGCTTTTGATTTTCGCCTCAAAGTGTGCTACAGTTTCCGGCTTTTCTTCTTCTTCACTCTCTCTCTCTCTCTCTCTCTCTCTCTCTCTCTCTCTCTCTCTCTCTCGCTCTCCCTCTCTCTAACCGATTCGTGCTTTTCCGCTTTTCATTTGCACAAAAGCTACTTAGACACGATTTTGACTAGGCAACAACAACAATTGAGACTTTGGTCCACATCGAGGGACGGAGGGAGGTGATTCGGCGTAAATTGGCAAATTGTAAATGGGCATTGGGTTTCTTTTGGCCAGGCTAGTAAAATGATGAAAGACATTTGGCTCTGATGTTTAGTTGCAAAACAATTAAGCTGAAAGCAAAGCTATGTAGTGAATGGAATGTCTCTCTCTCTCCCTCTCTCCCTCTGTCTTTTTCTCTCTTTCTCTGTGTGGGTGTGTGTGAAATGAAATGAAATGAATTCACATTGAAGTTGATCAAGCAAGAGTGCTTTAGTATAAAGGAAATCGGCTGACTGGCTGAATGCCCTGTGGCCAGGTATAAATTGATATTGAAACGTTTTTATTCAAAATTCAATTTTTATGGGCCTCAATAAATCAATGAAAGAATTTTGAAAAACGACTAGAAAATGCTCTCTTGCAGTTTACAGATGCATTACCAAATATTGTATTTGATCGTTTAAAATATTTGGCTATAATTGCAAAGCTGCCAAGCCCCTTAAACTTAAAATGCAACATATGTTTTATATAGGAATTCTTGAAATAGTAAATATTTACGATAAACTTTATGTCTACTTGGTAAACCTTTCTTTACCTCTATCAAGGTTAGAGTTAGGATAAGACCGATGCGAAATCTGTTTCCAACTTTGTAGACTGTTTTGACTCCTTATCTTACTCCGACTATCACAACTTCTGCTGGGTATTCTGGGAAGAGGAAAATGTTGCGTCATTGATAAATGTGACGTTGGAAGCAACGAGCGATGTTTCAACATTACATTAATAGTGTGGCATTAATTTCAATGCGCCCAACACAAATAAACAAATTTATATATAGCCTGCTGGTGCTATTGGGCTGCCAATTACAGCCGGAGACCGCAATGAACGTATGTGTAGATGGGCTTTAAAGAGCGCATAAACACATTACCACATTACGTATTATGTAAAACAAGGCGCCTGCCCGACAGCGTACCAGAGCCAGGCCTGTGAGCCCCCTAAAATCCACTTGACAACAACTTGAGGTAATGTTTGCATATGCCAAAGTTCCAAGCAGCTAGAGTCGAGTCCCTTCGCCTCTCGCTCCGCAACAAACACTCGACTCAAAACCTAGGCTGAGTTTGCATAAATAATTCATTTGAAAGGACGCTTTTAGGCTCGAAAACGGCTGTAGACAAAACTGCTTAAATATGCATAATTACCTGAGACATCAGGGCACGTTCCGCAAGCTACTCTTCTTAGTCCACTTTTCACTCCCCTAGCTCCTTCTGCTCAGCCTTCTTCTTCAAGAATGAGAGTGGCCAAGTTTTTGGAGTCAAGTCAAGTTGTGACGTGCCGGAAGTGTGTGCTCCATGGCGCATCCTTGCTCCCTGGCTCCCTGGCTCCCTTGCACGAAGCACTTGGCATAAATTTTACCTCTGCGCAAAAGTAAACAAGCTGCAAATAACAGAAATAATAACAATTTTTAGTGTGCGTGTGTGTGTGTGTTGGAATTGGAGTTGAGAACTTCAAAAAATTTTGACAGCGCAATGGGAAATAATTTTCCCCAATTGCCACACAAAATTGCCACGCAAATTAAAATCATAAAAATTGTTTACAAAATATTTAACTAATTGCCGTAGGGAATTTATTTTTCTTTTGTTTTTGGTCAATAAAAATCAGTTTAACTGTGCCGCTAATGCGACAAGAGCAGTCAAATGGAGTCAAACAACTGGTTGGCAGGCAAAATTGACACGCAACATTGGCATGAGAGCAAATAATAGCACATTTTTCGAGAATTTCGACGACAGTTGTACATTCCACGTCCGCTTTGCTTGTGGGCCCACAAATATAATTACAATAATAAAGGAAATATTTACAACAATTGTAAATATCTCGGCACAGCTGAGGCACTCAACACGCACACGTCCTCAAATTAATAAACTCCAATTGGCAACGCCTGAAATATCAGCAACCCACTTCCACACCCCACTCCACCTCTCTAATCCTGCCTGGAGGGTTGCCTGATTGCCGGCGCCGTTGCTTCCTGATGAGCGTGTGAGCTCATAAAGATTTCCTGCCCCCTCCCCACCCACGCCCACCACCTGCTTGTAGACTGTGCGTGTGCCACGCTGCGACACAAAATAGGCCCAAGTGTTGAGCTGTTTGACTACCAGTTATCCTGTTAAATATAAACATGACGCTTTTGACTTTTAGCTGCACTCAGACAAAAATCACCATGCATTTTACAAACTCTTAACACCTTTTCCGCTTTATCATTCAGAAAGTAGAAAGTAGCAGATAACAGCTAAACGCTAATTTCAAAGCCGAGCCAGTAAATTTCATAACTTGTTTCTGATTTTAGTTTATTCTCGGCTTGCACTTCAACTTTTTAGACTTTTTTTTGTATTATTAAGATATATATTTCTGTAAAACAAAAAACAACACGCTATTTTTGGAATTGTCGATTACTATTCCTATATTTAGAAATTATTTCTAGAGTGATTTCCGAAACGCAAAAAAGTAGTTACTCGACATGGTCTACCCTTTGTAGGATATCTAAGCGAAAGGCGTGTCGCACTGTGACACTTGGCAGCCTTGCCAGCTTTTACCAGCCTTTCAACGACTAATGCTACAGCTACTTAATAGAAGTTTTACCGTTAAATGTAACTGTATGTCTCGCCTGTGCTTTCTGGTATCTGATTAGAGTAGCACGCCATAATGTCATCATAAATTGTATTTAACCAGGGTTAAGGATCACAGCAGAGCTGACGACTACTTCAGATGGATAGATAGTAGCTGTAGAAGTAGCAGCGGCCACAACAGTAGTAGTTGTAGTAGTTGTTGTAGCAGTATTAATAGAAATAGTAGCTTTAGCTTGTTTGGGCTCTTTGCCAGTTAGCATTGTGAATTGTGTTAAACTTGCAGCACTTGAGGCGAAATGAAATTTATGATTAAACTAAAGCCCCCTTTGACTCCATACAACTACAAAAGGTAAAGCTGTCCAAGCGGCCCAGGGGCGTATGCTAAGGAGATCAAGGCAGTGGCAGGGAGAGCGTCGAGGCGAGGCGATGCGAGGCGGGAGGAGCAGTCTTTTACAATGACGGGCCCCGTTTACCGCAGGCCAAAATGCCACACTTAAGTGAATTACAAAAGCAGCTTGCTGTGGCTGTTTCTAGGGTGCAGAGATGTTGCCGTCTAAGGGGTGTAGGTGGTGCAAAGGGACGACGGGGGTGGGTCAGAGGGGTCAGAGTCAGCCAGTCAACGCGTTGACAGCCACAACAAGCGGCTTAATCGCATTAGTGAGAGGCCCCAGCACACCACCAGAACTCCAACTACGCCGACTACGACGACAACGATTCCAACGAGAGCCAAGTGCGAAAACTGATTGTGTGGCGCCACACACATACACAGGGAGAGCTCATGGCAAAGGAGTCTATGCCCAGCACAGGCGCTAAGCTGCGCATTGTGCGACGCCAGCAACAAAAACAAGAGCGACAACGCAAACGCCACTATTTATATGTAAAGAAAAGCTAGTTGGAGGGTTGCAAGGGAAACAGCGGCAGGGGTGATGTGGCAAGCGCGGCAAGGCGAACTACAGTTAGCAGGTCGCCTGGGCAATTGCTCGAGCGCACAAAAGTTCACACAGCGCAAGGCTGAGAAATTTACAAAAAAAATATATCCATAAAATGGAGGGAAATGCTCAACTAGCAGATATCCTGAAGTCAGCCCAGATTAGATGGCTAAATAAGGCGTTAATACTTTAGGTTCTGAAGAGATTTAAAAAAAAAAAACAATTTTAGGAGAGTGGAAAAACGCAAGAAAAAAAACCATGGCTCGAGCTCTAATATACAATGACTTCTGCAAGAATTTGTGATAGGCAATTTTGAGGAGATGAGAAAGCGGCTGAATAACACATTTGAGCACTTCTTCTCTAATATGCGTTGAGCTCTCATAGGATTTACAGGAAATTAATTTTTAGAAGAGTTGCAGAACCAAAATAACTACATTCATAACTCTAGCTTTAATACACATTGAGTTGCCAAAGGAACTAAGAACAGATAAAGAAAAATAGAGAAAAGCATGCAAAAGGTTTTTTGTCAATTCAACTAAATATCATAGTAGATATCAACCTCAAAAAATAAATATTAAATAATATCATACCCCATTTGTATGCAATACATTGCAACAGGGGATATACAAAAAAAATAGTATTTATATTACACACAAATGGCATTTTTTTCGCCGTTGAGTCCTTAACCAAAAACTGCAAATAAAAAGACCCCGAAAAAAAGAAAGAAAGCAATTAATCTACGACACAGCGCACAACGTTGGCACAATGACAAAAGATGAGGACGTGGACAAGGACGTGGACGAGGACGTGGACAAGGACAGGCACAAGGCACAAGGCACATTTATGTGAGGCACTGGCAAGTTTGGGTTGCTGAAAGTCAAAAGTGCTTATACCCTGCTTCCTGTCCAGCAAATCCAATAACTTATCTTGATTTTATGGTTATTTCAACAAAGGCCGGACGTTGTAGGTGCAGCAAACTGCTCAGCGATGGGTTGAGGCACACAAAAAACATTGTGTAGCACAGTGCCCCTCCCTTGCCACTACCCACTGCCCACTATCCACTTACAGCCGCTTATAGCTCGCACAGTGTGTGTTTTTGCATTTTGCATTTGACATGCCATTGTGTATGCCCAGGGGAGTGAAGGGAGGCAAGAACGTATCTGAGCATTCAAGTTTTGCTTGTCTGCTGCCCATTACAATAGTGTGTTTTGTGTGTGTGTTGCTGTGTGTGTGAGTGCAATTGACATATGGTTTCTTTACAGTTTTATGTATGTGTGTGTTGTAAATATTGCATGAAATATTTTATTTGAAATGTCCTACACAGAATTCAATATGTCCTGCCACTTGTCTCAATTCCCACACAATTGCTGCTCCTGCTGCAGCTGATGGGCATTTATTGATGCAAATTTTTCCCCCTTTGGGGGAACCCACAGGCAAAAGTCAAGCAGTTGTTTGTAAGCTAACATTATCAAGATTAATTAAGGCTTATATACATATATATGAACAGATATCAATGCGACAGTTACAAGACGTTGAGGGTCAGGTGTTTTATGATTTGTGAGCGTGCTTTGCATTTGACATTTATGAGCCGCATAAATCTTAGAGAACGAATCATAGCATTTAAATGCAACATCAGCTTTTCGACTAATTGATTAACAAGCCAGCACACCTCAAACACACACACAAACACAAGCACAAACTCCCAAAAGAGAAAATTAACTTCAGTCAGGGGAAAATTTAGCAGATTGTAGTCTTTACAAAAATTCAATTAATATTTAAATTTTAATAATCAAATTATTTTGCAGCAATTACCAAAGGAAAAAAATAACAGAATGCGGCCCGAAGCAACGCGTCAATTAAATAGGGATAGGCGGAGGGGGAGTGAGGCGTCAAAAGTTTTTGCAAGATTGGCACGCCGAAATTTTTTGACGCACCCGCAGGAAAACAGCTGCCAAGTGCAGAGAAAAGCATAGAGAGAAAGCAAATATAGAAAACGGAAGCAGAGGAAGTGAGAAGGGGGAGGAAGAAGTAGAAAAAGATGGCACAGACAATGATAATGATATTTCCTTTGTTCTGACAGAAGTAGCAGCAGCAGGGGTGCTCAAATTTATGCGGCAGGGTTTTTCTTTTTCATTTTTTCATTATTTTTTCTTGTGTGTATTTTCATCCATTACATATTCATTAAATTGTACAAAACTGAGCGCTGGCAATCTCAGTGAAAACGCTCTCGGGAGAAAGGCATCTGAAACGCAGTATCAGTATCAATAGGGGTATTCTTATGTATCCAGTTTCATTTAATTGATAATCATCGTTGACTACGCTCTCCGCACAGGCATCCGCTTCGGCATTAGCATCAGCATCCGCATCAGCATTAGAAATTCGTAATCACAACAGCAAAAACAAAATTTAATAAAACAAGCTCAAAACTCGTTTTTGTGCTGGCTAGAAACTGTAGCAAGCTGAGCAACCGAGGCAATGACGCAATTTAGCCATCGCCCAATGCTTGAAAATATTGCACAAATATTTGAAATGACATCAGTGAGATTGTGCTGAAAAACTAAGACTAAGAATTTAAAACGTGGAGTTTGCATTGCATCATGCTGAGCAAATGTTGAACTAAATACTAAAACAAGCAGCTTCAATTAACTTTCTCTGAGACTAGTAGAGTAACAGTTTTAATATATTTCATCTATTCACACTTTATACTTCAGCCAAGCACAGCATATTAAATAAATGCGCAATTAATATAAAAATAAACAAATTTAAATTGGCAATTATTTTGTAGCAATTTATCAACTCACACTTACAGCTGCTGTGGCAAAGTGTTAATAAATTCTAATGTAAGGCAATTAAAGAGCTTTTGCGCAGCCCGGTTTTTAATAGCCACAATGACAAAGGATAACAAACAAACGCTGTAAAAACCACATGCGCAAAATGCGGGACCATCATCTAGCACAAATCAACAACAAATGAAAGAAAAAAAAAGAACAAATAAAAATAATTTCATTGCGAATCTGGGCAAACATGTAAATATGTTTTATGTGGTTTGCTTTAAGCCATTGATAAGTTTGCGTCCATTTAAATGATTAAAATAAATCTATAAATATTTGTACAATTGCGTGGGCGAAAAAACTGTTGTACATTTTGAATAATATTGTCTATTAAAATGATATTATTTGCGCAAATAATATAATATGACCAATAAATGTATGTAAATAAATTTATTAAATATGCACACATCATTTGTTTGCACAACAAAACTGTAAAAAGTCAATTTAAAATGTCATACAGAAATGTATGTCTATGTAAATATGTGAATTAAATGCATAAAAGTGTGAAAAAAGAAAATTAAAATCAAATTAAATAAATCATAGAATACATATAATTTAAATGGCTGTTGACGAAATTGATGCGCTAATTTGTTTTCGGCGAGTAAGTTAAAAAAAAGAAGAGTAGAATTCCCGACTGGAGGCTACTCTGTAGAATGAGCTAAGGTAGACTCAAATAAATTACACATTTTAATTTCCACGATTTACTTGCCCGTTTCAAATGTGTGTAAATGTTTACCATAGATGCTGGCATTCTGTGCAATGAAAAAATACTTTACGCATTTTTATGGTGTTTTTATGGAGAGGGAGGGAAATTTCAATTGAATGGACGGATGGAGATCCAAACACAATTGCCGGAAGTGCACGCAAAATGGCCGCAATTAAACAATCAGCACAGCAATTACATAATGTTGGCAATGTTGTGCGAGCCGTGTGTGTGTGTGTGTGTGGGTTTGGTTTAAATAATGGCCAAGGCGAGAGAGAGTTGATGACGCTGACAACGTTAGCACTACAGCAAGTTTGTGGCATTAATTTATTGTAACCGAATACACAATAAACTGCCAGTTGCAAATTGTTGGAATTTATGATGCGAGAAGCCAAACAATATTCCAATTAGTTGTAACTTACAGCATGCAACGTGTGACACAAAAGTGGACGCAGAGAGACACAGCGGGAGAATGCGCAGGAAGGCGTATTGTCAACAGATAGAAAACTCATCTGAAGATTAACTAAATGTTTGCACAGCGCCCAAGGGCATATACACAAATAGTTGAAAGAGTAGGGTGTGTCTGTGGGCAGGGTGTTTAGGGTGGCTTGTTTTAGGGGTAGCTCTTGAAATGATTGATATGTTAATGCTGCACGTTGAGCGGCGCAACGCGGCAACTTCTCAGCTCAGCTCAGCTCATCTTCAGCTTCTGCTTTGGCTTCTGCTGTCATATTTGCATATAGACATCATATGCAAATATGTGGCGCAATCTACGGTCCATGTGTGTGTGTGTGTGTGTGTGAATGCCTCAAAAAGTATCTGCAAATTTGCGAATTTCGTGTGTGCGAGAGAGTGTGTGTTTGTGTGTGTGTGTGTGTATTTAATGTATGCATGTGCAAGATGGCGTCGCTCTTCATGACTCGTGCTTCATTGCAGCTTGTCTCATTTTCCATTTAACATTTTTCATGCTTTCAAAAATGTGTTTTTCGATTGCTTTAAATTGCTTTATTAGATGCGTTGTCAGGATTTCAGAAAGTTTTTAAGCACCCAAAAAATAATATATTGTGCCTTGTATCAAAATTAATACGTTTCTGGTTTCTTATATTAGAGAAAATGAATAGAAACATGTTTCTTACCAGTTATGTAAATTCATAAGTTCCTGCATAAATAAGTATTTGAAATACTTTCTGTGAGGGAACTTATTAAAAATCTAAAAAGTAAGTTTTCGAATATCGCTGACTGCAAAATATGAATGTAATATTTTCAGTACTTTGTTTTCTCAGCTCAACACCTAACAAGCTGCACAGTTATCGTTTCTAAAATGGAAAGAAGGCGTGGCGGCACCGCCTATTTTGTTGACATGTGGCTGTGTGATGAACTGAATAACTGTCCAACTGACAAGCGGCTTGTCAAAGCCAGGTGAAGTCCTGTGCCTGACGACTGTTTGACAAACGAATACCAACAGCCAGAACTAACAACATAAAAAAGCAACAGCAAAACAAAAAAAAAAACAAAAAAATAGCCAGAAAATGTAGTTGTTGGCTTTTGTTAGTGTGATTTGCGCTGATTTGTTGGCCAAGCGTCGCTGCTGCTGTTGCCTTGTTATTTCCGACCTAAAAATGGGCGCATAGGTCTTTGGGTCAGCCAACAGAGGGGAGAGTGGAAGAGAGTCGAAGAGAAACAAAAAATACCCGCCACACACACAAGAAGAAATTCCGAATGTATTTCCTTTTTATGTTTCGCTATGAACATGTCCTGCCATATGTCCTTTAGTATCAATGCGGGCACATAACCTATTTGTATCCACATACATACATACATATATATATATATATATATATATATATGAGTGAGTTTTTTGATTATTACGTTTTAGTTGTAGCCGCTGTGCTTTTAGGTTCTGTTTTCCTTTTGCTCCCATTTTTATTATTTTTTTTATTTTTGGTGCTACTCCTAAGCTGATTTACGTGGATTTTATGTGTGTGTTTTTTGCACAAATAGGGCGGATGAGTGATATTTTTTTGTGCTGTTGCTTGGCATTTTTTCGTTTTTGTATTTTTTGCGTCTCTTGACTGCCTTTTGTGAAGTTTAGTTGCTGGCAACAGTTGATTGATTGATTGAACGTTTTGATAAGTGCTGTCAGTGGGTTAGCTACGTTTTTTATTGACTATGTCTCTGTGGTTGAGTTTTTTTCGGCCCAAACATCTATAAGGCCATCATTTTTTTCCTTCGGTTCCATTGTGCTTTGCTGATGTAGCGCACAGCAAAACTCTAAGCTAAATCCTCACAAATTGCTAAAGAGCTGAGCATTTTTTCTACTGGGCATGACCAGTAGCATAAGTCGAAGCTAATTGACCACAAGCCAAGATTAAGTGTATAAGGGAAAAACTCAAGGGGGTTTCCTCAATAATTTAAGTAATCTCTATTGAATGTGAACCTTTTTTGCTGGTATTGAAGCAATATATATGTGCTGAAATGTTGCTGTCCTTGTGTAAATCATTTTATTTATAATTATTTGGATTTCGACTTGATTGCTCGATTAGAAAATCAGAGATTAAACTATTTACACCTTTCTTAAATGCATTCGTTTCAATCAAGAAATTGATAATTGAAAAGATTTTCAAACGTCAATCAGCTATAAGCCATCGATCAAACAATCAATCAAGCATTGAAAATCATTTTTCAAACTTCATTATAAAGAAGACTTTGAAAAAAGAGGGCGCAGTACAGTAACTTAATAAGCGTTTATAAGCTGAGCAACTGCAATCGACAATTGAGACATTGCCACCCGACACCCAACCAGCCACAATGCACTTGAGCCGCAAACACTCGAAGCCAATAGACACACACGCACACACACATACACACACACGCGCGCGTACACAGAAAAAAGAAAGGCGCATTCGGACTTGGTATCCTGGCAGGCACTCAAGTAAACTGCAAGAGTGCCTTGCTCGATGTTCATAAGAATTTGAGAGGCAAAGACTGCACTCGAAACGGATATCCTTGTTATGCACAGTCAAGGAGAGAGAGGAGGAGAGAGAGAGTGTGTGTGTGTGGAAGAGCGAGTGAGCTAGAGAAGTAGCTTGAGCATTGTGCTTGAAAGTTGTACGCAAAAGTTTCATTCTATACATTCTTGATAGCACCACCTAATGCAGTCAAGGATTGAAAATTGAAGCAGCCGCAGCAGCCAGTCAGGTTAGAGTGTGCAGTGTGCGGTGTGCGGCGTGTGAAGCGCTTGCAATTAGCACGCATCGATAGACACGCGCTGGCACTCGACCAACGCAGCTCAGCACAGCCAAGCGAGCCGAGCAAAACAAAAGCGAGCAATCCAACGCAAAATGCTAATTAAGTGGATGAACAAAAGCTTAAAGAAGCAGCAGAAGCAGAAGCAGTAGCTGAGGCAGAGGCAGAGCCACCAGCCAGAACCTACCGCTGGGACTGCCACATGCCACACTTGCCACACTCACACACACACAGGACGTTGGCAAACAGTCATATATCATCGTCAGGTCCAACTGTGTGCAAATCCACATATGCAGATGTATACACAAATATATATAAAAGCTGCAAAAAATTAAGTATACGACATGACAGCTGCTGGCCATTACAAATGGCTGCAAAATTTGCACCGAACTGGATTACTTCGGTTTTATTCTGTGTTTTCTTCTTTTTTTTGTTGTTTTTTTTTTTTTTTTTGAAGCTGTTAGCAACACGCATGACGAAAACTTTTCGGCACAATTAATGTGTGCTGAATTTGTTTAATTGACGATTCGCATGCCATAACTTATACATGGCATAAAACATTCACAACAAAGTCGGACCTGGCAGCACGAAGAGGTGCTGGTGACGAGTGCTTGTTAATTGCAATATGCTTAATACCCTGTTTAC
Organism: Drosophila picticornis; assembly: GCA_035043845.1. Taxonomy (NCBI): domain Eukaryota; kingdom Metazoa; phylum Arthropoda; class Insecta; order Diptera; family Drosophilidae; genus Drosophila; species Drosophila picticornis. Next base: position 3,610,174 of record JAWNMR010000493.1, on the reverse strand, counting down.
CTTAGTTGGAGTCGAACAACTGGGGTCTAATAGAAGCATAGCGGCTGCTAAGCTAGCTGAAAAAAATTAATCAAGCCTTCTAATAATAATTAAATTGTTCCAAATACGATTGATAATAATTGTAATAATAATTTTGTATTTCTCGTATTTTGTATTTTGTGTATTTTGGTTTTCCAATCTCTATTTGCATTTATGATAACAACAATTGTTATTTATCCAATTTTAAAAAAATATAAAATGTGTAATAAATGTTCAAAATATATAAAAATATCTGTATTTGCATTTATTTCTTCTAGGGTAATTCACAGTACTTTGCTTACCAACTTTGTTTACTTACAAAGTAACCCTATTTGAATTTTATGAGAGCAGCAAATACATCTGCTTCTTTAAGGGTACCCCAGCGTAGAATATTTACTTATCTTTGCCGTTGCACTGGACTGCCAAGTGCAGACATCCAACTTCCAAGCTGCGCGTACATTTTGGCCAAAAAGAGGACCAGCCCCTTTCGGCGATGTTGGCCAAGCGCAAATTGCAAGCTAAAGTTGAAGTTTTTGTCGCCTTGCTAGCGTGCTGGGTGTTCCCTGGAGGGTCTACAATAATCTTGAGAGAGACAGAGAAAGAGAGGGAGAGCAAAAGCGAGCGCACAAAAAGTTTTTACGGCTTAGCCATTTCATGCTCATAAGCATAACTTTGCAATTTGAGAATTTTCGGAATTTTCCAGAATTTGCATGCGAAACTTAAAACCAAACCAAAAACTCAAGAAGCGAGAGGAGCGTGAAAATGGCAGCCGAATAGCAGAACAGAGCCGAGTCAGGCGACTTCTTGGCAAATAATTTGTTGGCTGAACTTTGTGTTTGGCTTAAAGGGCCTCTCCAGTTTACAATCAATTATAGCAAGCAGGACTCGTGCTATCTCTCTGTGTGTGTGTGTGTGTCTGTGTGATTGTTGTGCATGGTATTGTTAACCCGTCCGACACACATTTAAATGCAATTTAATGCAATTTATGGGCTGTTGTTGGTCGACGATTGGCTTAACTCTATAATGCATTTACAATTGGCTGCAGAACAACAACGGCTCTTATTAAAAGCGGAAACAATGCGCACTTCCGCTTCAATTGCGCGCCTCTGTGTGTGTGTGTGTGTGTGTGCTTCTCCACGAGGCACGCAAATGAGCACTGGAATAATGTGCATGCATTATTATTCATGTTCTTGCTCATGTTGATGATAAAAAGGAGAAATACCAGCAACAACAAACGAGAACTTCACAATTTATAGCGCACGCTTTCCCAAACCTACGAGCCACGCCCCTTACGTGCACAGTATGCGCGAGAGCAGGGCGGGGGTGGGGGAGAAAGCCACTTGGCCGCATTTAAATTACCAGCCATAAATAATCAGCGTTCAATTAATGCGGTCCAAAGAAAACGCTGCTGTTGTACTTTTGCCTTAGCAACGTTGCGTATACGCAGCGGTGGGCAAGAAAAAACTTGACCACATTGCCATAAGCAGGCGCACAACAGCAGCAGAAACACCCAATATGAGCTCAAAGCTAAGGTTAAAATTTGTGTTATCTGCAAGACATGCAAACTCTTTAATTCTTAAAGTGTATCTAGTAAAATGCGGGATTGTCTTAGAAAATTTCGAAATTGTATGCAAATTTTAAGAGGATATTTTTAACATGAAAATCGAACCGGAATACCATTTTCAACTTTAAATGTAGTATTAATTTAGAGCTCAAATCAGTCGAGGCTTTTGAAAATCGCATCATTTTTGTTATGTTACAGTTGTTGTGGATGTGGAAAGTTTTGACAATCACTTTTTTGTGAATATGATATTAGTATGAAAATCGGGCTAAAATCGCTCTTCAAATTTGAATGTAGAATAATTGTAGACAAATATTTGGGACTCATATTATTCTTCTTCACCGATAAACTTACCTCATTTCGATTGTCTGACAAGGGGTGTCCCCCTCTTCAAAAGTGCGTCGTCAGCTCGAACAGCGTCTGTAAGAGAAAGAAAAATGGTTGTAAAGAAATATGATGTCAAGTATTTGGTTTTCTAATAAGCCCAAGAGGCGACCTCAAACTCGTTTCCTCTATCGTTGTCAAGGCTCGCACGCTTTTTGCTCTGTACTTCAAATCAGCATAAGAATCACATTTATCAAAATGCAAACCACAAACTTAAAGAAAGAAAAATATAAAAAAAAGGACAAGAAGGTAGACAAGTGAGTAAATTTGAAAAGCAAGCAAAAGCCTTATAGGAAAATGGCACGCCCACTTGTAAGAGACAAAACTGGAAGCGAAACTAAAGCTGTAAGCGTTATAAAATGTCCCAAAGACGTGCAGAGAACATTTTTTCGCCACATTTTGTGTTGTGATTTGTGTTTTTTTCTTTGCTTTTACTTTTGCTGGTTTCTCAATATCCTTTGTGTGTGTGTGTGTGTGTGTGTGTGTAAGGAATGCGAGGGATCAAAGTGCTGTTTAAGCAGGCGTTCTAAACTCATTTGACCATTTTAATGTCGTTTTAACGAAAACAAAACTGACACAAAATGGATAAGGGAAAAACTTGTCGTTTGATTTTGAGTCTGGGGGGCTTAAGTTTTGGGATTTTTTGGGGGCCACAGCCAAATATGCTGTCATCACGATTATCCTTAACGTCGTACGGCTGCCAATGCCAGTTGTTTCCTGTTCCGTTACAGCAGCAGCAGCAGCAGCAGCAGGAGAAGCAGAGCACACCCATAAATACACAAGCACACATGACGCTGCGGATGTGTAAGAATTTGTAAGACGAGCCACAGCGCCAGAAGGACAGCAAACAGAGCAGCTAGAGAGAGAAAGATAACGAGAGACAGAGATGGGGAGCGAGTGAGAGTTGGCTATAGTTAGAGCGCATAAGCCAGAAGGCTGCACCAACAGTCAACTAGCTCCTGACCCAATCGGTACCACCTAAATTCAAACATCGCAGCAACGAAAAAAAGTGCGTTAGTCTTTCGGCAGTAAGAAAAAGGGTTTCCCTTGCTTCACCTACTTGCTCTTTTCCACATTTTGTTGCCTTTGTTGTCTGCTAATTTCGTTGCTTTTCTTCTGTATTTTTTTTTTTTTGCTTCACTTCCTTACTTATTTTTATTCACTTGGAGAACTTTTTTTTTGCTTTCATTTCATTTCCAGTTCAGTTTTCGCTTGCAAATTGAAATTTAAAATTTATGCAAATTGTGCTGTCAACCCCAAAAGGGTTTTTTATTTTCGCCCAGGAAATGGTTATTGCCACACACACACACACACACACACACACTCACACACACACACGGACAGAGAGACAGACGGAGAGAGTCTGATTTCAACTTTTGCTGTCATTTAATGGTGTTGGTAATTGCCTGTCTGTCTGTCTGTCTGTGAGCATGTTTTATATACTTTTTATACTTTAGTAGGACAAATTAATCGAAATTAAAGTTATATTACTTAGTTGCCTGCTGCTGGTGCTGCTACTACAGCTACAGGCCGCTAACAAGCCACGCCCATCAAACACGCACTAAGGACCTTATCTAAATATCCTGGCACGCTATTCAAGACCACACATCGCGGACCACATTCGGATCCATTCAACGGGCTTAATCACAGCACAGCACGCAGCTGAAGCACATGTGAAAAGCTGAAAGGAAAACGGCAGCAGCAAAAGCAGCAGCTGCAGCGGCAGGGGCAGGGATAAGGGATGAAATTTTACTTCAGCGCCGCCGCGTGCAATTAATTAAAAACAAACAAATTTCTGAAATGCACGACAGAGTCACAGGACCTTCTCATACTACCAAAAAAAAAAAAGAAAAAAAAAGTGAAATAAAAAACTGTCAACGAACAATGCGGCACCAGGGGCTGGCTGCTGCTGCTGGCCAGGACATCCAAACAGGACACTGACCAGCAGGCAAGCAGGCAGCGAGCAGCAGTCGACGACTGCAATATTGGAGCGCCAGGCAGGCGACAGGCGACAAAAGTTGCTGCTCTAAGCGTTTTTTAATGCAACGCCTAGTGAGCACAGATTTTCATTTACAGGACATTCGTTGTCCCTCCTCCTCCCTCCTCCCCTCTATTACTGGCTCTTTCGCTCTGCCTCTCTCTGGTGTGCTGTCGCTGGTAATTTCGTTTTATTATTTTGCAGTTTTCCTCGACGCTGTGTGCTCTACTTTGTAAATATTAAATTATGAGCAGCACTCACAAAAAAAAAAAGGAAAAGAGAAGGAAAACTGTAGAAAGCACAAAAACAATTTCCCCAATGGCGGCCGAACACGGTTTTTCGGGGCAGACACCAGTCAGTGGCTGCTGTACAAAAGCAACAACAAATACAAAAAACAGGGCCAGCAAAAGAAATCAGATAACAGTTATGGTTATGGCCATAATAACTGCAATCCAGGTGAGACCAGGACGAGAGCCAGCTCGAGTCCTTGTCCGAAACTGCAGTAATCTTGCCTTCTCGTGTTGCTTAGGCAGCCGGAGCCAGTCAGCCGTTCACATTCCACAGCTGCATATGCTGCGTATACGTAACGCGCATATTACTTATACGTGATGTGCGCCATTTGAAATGCTTCTGCTGCTTCTGCTACTGCCATTTGCCTTACCAATTACGTGACCTGCTCCACAGTCGCTCTCTCTTTCTCTTTCTCTCACTCTCTCTCTCTCTCTCTCTTTCTCTCATTGTGTCTCCTGTTTTCCCCTCTCGCTCTCTCTTTTCACACATACAATCAGCATTTCGCATTCGCGCAGCATGTGCAGCAAATGACCAAAAGTAAAGCTGCAACCAAAGGCGTGGCCACTGCTAAAAAAAAAATAAAAAAAACAACAACTATTTCAACTGTGAGCTGCAAAAAATGATATCAATCGAAATGTGTGCATAAAGGTGTTAATAAAAGTAACTAACAAGAATATTGCTATGCTTAAGAATTTTAATTACAGCTGGAAGTATGCAAAAATCTCTTTGTTAGCATTGAGCAAAAGTTGAGCAAAGAAAACGAAAATCTTTTGTAATTATGAATTTGAAACAAGTTTTCCAGCTGGCTTTATGTAGGTTTTTGTTGGTTATTTACTTATTATAATAATTATAATTTAAAAGCAAATACTACATTGATTGACTGAAGCCCGCTCAAGATTTGAAACTTATCAGCTAGCTGCGAATATTATGGCTTCAAGTATTAAGCATCGTTCTTAATGAGTTAAGTGCTGCTATAAGCTACCAATCATAAAACATTTGAATGATTTACAACTACATCTGATTTAGTATCTTATTGAAACTTATTATCAACACGGAAGCAAAGAAACCCTTAAGCAGGATTGGGTTGGTGGATGGCTCAGGAAGGCAGACACTATAAAATTTAATATGTTGCAGTACACAAAGCTACCCCCAATAGTAATAATAATAACAAGTTAAGCTCTGTAAGCCATCAAATAAATCACTAATATACTTTTCTTCTTTCAGATAACCCCTAGGAAATCCCTTTAAGTCGCGACTGCCAGTAAACAGAATTTTTCTCTATACAACAGCATGATATATGCCAATGATGGTCATCGAGCTAACTGCTTTAAGTGTGTCGCGCAAGCTGCTGACTCTGGGTTATGGCTATGGCTATGGCTATGGCTATATCTATGGCCATAGCTATGGCCGCTCCGGTTGACAGTAATAAGGCAGAAAAAAATATGCTAACCAAAAAAAAAGGAATTAAAATTGAAAACGAAAAAACGAAAAAGTTGCGACCGCATCCGGAACAGGACGCGACTGTTGGCTTCTCCTCGTACACGTCCTGCGTCCTGCTGACTGCTTACTGCAGTTACTGCTGCTGCTGCTGCTGTAGCTGCTGCTGTCGTTTGTCCTTTGTCGCATGCAATAAGTGCTAGTTGAGTGGCGGCACTTGAAAGCAGAGCTACACCACACACACACACACACTCCAACATACACAGACACTTTCTGCTGCTGCTGGTTATTCAATTGGCCAGCTGCATGTGTTTCTGGCATCGCTTCGGATTACAGTTTTTGGTGTCGGTGTCGTTTGTTGGTCTGGCGACCTGACGCCGCCATTTCCGTCCAGCCCTAGCACGGAAGTGGCAACGAGCTACCCTTACTCCACTTTTCACCTTCCTGCTCACACCCTTCTTAACCCTGCTGTTGGCGTTTCGTGCAGATTTTCTGCGGCCATTGCATACAAAATGTGTTGCATACATTTGTGCGCCAGTAAAAAAAAATAAATAAAAGAAAATTATTGAAAGGGAGGCACTTGAAATATATAAAGAAAAACTCACTTAGAGCGAACGAGCAACAGCAATCAAAATGGAAATAAAACCGACAGCAAACACACAGTGCACCAATTTCTAGTTGTTGTTGGTTTTGCCTTTGATGTTCTTGTGTAATAATACAAATGAACATCAACAACTGCAACAACAATGAGAAGCTTACATTGTATTTCTAGTTTTCTGTTTTTGATATTGTGACCAAAAACGTTATAAAATGAGCTGAGAAATAAATATAATAAAATTTATCTGATTCTGAAGTTTGACTACAATAAATATAACTTAAAATTGTTTGTTATTTTAAGGAGCTTTCGAAATTTCGTGTAATTTTATGATATTCTTATATTGAATGCCAATAAATATGAAAAGATTTTGTAAATTTTTCAATTTTAATCTATTTGTTGTCTATATAAATATACTGAATTTGAGCTAAGTTGCACATTTGAGTAGAACAAATAAAAATTAAATATAAATTGGAATTTTTGAAAAGTTCAACTTGACGTAGGCCAAATTTGGATTCAAATTTGAGATATCTCTAAATAAAGACTGTTAAGGATCACAGAATAAATTTTTAAATCTCAAATAGATACGTTCTTCTTATTAGAGAGCCCAAAAGCGTTAATATGCAGTCGTTTATAGATAGAAATCTATCTTGTTTGTTTATTTTCTTATCTCTCTCTACAAAATCACACTTTGCATAAATTAAATATGCCTTCAACAGTTGCTAAACTTTTACAACCCACTGTCGAAGAACTGGCACACACATCTGTAGTGCCGCATATGCAGTCTTGTATAAAACTGACAGCGACAACAACTACAACAACAGCAAATGGCAATAACAAATGTAATGTCCTTTAGCCGCATTAAGGCACTCTACTGTGCCCCCTCACCTTCCTCCACTCGCCCACCATCGACTCGCCGCGAAACTGCTGTCATTTGCCAGTGCTGTTTCCGTTTCTGCTTAGGGTTTTTTGTGTTTTATTTTATTTATTTTTTTTTTTTGTGGAGCGCAACTCGTTTTTAACGGGTCGACTAACTTGGCCATTTAAGCACATTTGTCGTCTGACCATGCTGACCAGGCCTGGATGGCCCGACCAGGCTGACAGTGTGCTAATTAGAAGTCCTTGTTGCTTGTGGCCACAACAAAACAGACGCGTCGCGAGGAGTGGCCAAAATGGCCGACAAACTGGTCAAATATGCAGCCAGCCGGGCAAAACAATGAAAACTACTTGGGGCCAAAGTCACAATGCGACGTGTCGTGTGGCCAAAAGCAAAAAAGCAACAAACAAAACAAAAAAGAAAACCAAAAAGGACGATAAGAAAGGACGTGAGGCCACACAAACTGCGCCTTTGCGTTTTTGGCCTTTTGTCTCGCTATAATACTATAAAATGCATAGCACAAGCAACTGGCCCGTGCCCCATCCCCATCCCCATGCCCCGTGTCCTGTGGCACGTTTTTGCCTAGCTAGGCAAAACCGAGAAACAATACTTTGTTGAACTATTTTTCTTGGGCTTTAATTGTATTGTAGAAATTGTGGCCCGAAAATTCTTGTGATCAAACAGAATTTTTTTAAATGTTTGTAGTTATTAGTTGATTTAAATTGTTGTTTGTGATTTTTTCATTTATTTCAGCTTGTAAGTAGGAAGTTCTTGTGGCAACTTCATAAATTCCATGTGCCCTTAATTACAAGCATAAACATGAAAGGCACTCAACTGAAAGTCAATAAATATTTTTGTAATCCTCAACCGATATATATTTGGGATTTCTTTATACCAAAAATATAGTTAAGCTTTTAAGTAAGAGCTGCAGAGGACCCTTGTGGCAACTTCCGAAATTCCATATATTTTTAACTGCAAACATAAACATGAAAGGAATTGCATTGAAATTTAATTCAATGAAATTCTTCGCTCTGCCCCCACACAATTAAGTTGCTTATCAAGTGCGTGCCAAAAGATTGAAAGAGTTGCTCTTCTTTTAAGACCACAGCAGGAGAAATAAAAACATGAGATAAATAATTGCTGTGCTTGGTCAACTGTAAAAAGGGGGCAGGTCATATGAAATGCTTAATGTGCCTGCCAGCAATGTCTTCCGGTGCAACGCACATTAGTTTTTTTGGTTATGCGCGGGGGGCAGAGATGCAGAGGTGCCCAGGCCCAAAAAGGACTGGCAGCAGAACCACAGCAATGCTGTTGCTACTGCTTCTTCTTCTTCTTCTTCTTGCTCTGTTTCGGTTTCTTCTTGCGGCAAATGTAGTCGAAGTTGGCTATCCAAAATTTGTTTATTATGAAAATGCAGCGAGGCGTGGATAAACAACAGCGACAGCTGACCAGAGTGCCACGCCCAATTCTACTCCTCCTACGCCTCCCTCTCGTGTGTAGAGCATGTTAATTGCTGTGTTGCTGCCCAGCTCAGCCAACTTTCAGCTAGATAAATGCATTCATGTTTGCGTTCGTAAATTATTGTCAGCTATGCCATGTTTGAGCCAACATTTGGTCGTATCTCGGCTTTTATATCTAAATTGCAGTTGCGCCAATTGCAATCTGTGAGTTACAACTGAGCAAATATATATAAATAAGTAGATTTTATATATATGCGCGTTTGCAGCAATTCTTCATCGTCCTGCTGCGCTGCAGCTGCCTCTTCTTCGTCTTACTTTTTGGGGCAATCCCCACCGCCCCACAACACTCAAACGCTCTAACAGTGAGTAATTGCGCCCCATAAATAATGTGTCTGCTCTGACGCCCTGTCACTGAGCTTGGTCGCTGTAATAGAGGGGGTGAGGGATGGTACCATACACACACACACACACACAGACGGGCATGCAGCGTTTGCCAGCAATTTCTTTTGATAACTCAATGCGTCGCTTATGCGCTTTGTTTGCCCCGCATTCAAGCGGAAGTGCACAGAAAGGCGGCACAAAGGGGGTGGCAATGTCAACGGGGGGATTGGGTAATGGGTAATGGGCAAATGGGGTGAGTGATTATTCTCTTTGAGTTTAATATCTACACGAAAAAGAAGAAAAAAAAATGTCGAAATACGCACGAACAACACTTTTATGGCCACTTAAAACGACGCTATTCAAATGACGTTAAAGCCAGCCAGCTACGTGAGCGGCTATTAACTTAATTCCCAATTTGTATGGATTGCAGGCGCAATGCGAAGAACTTAAACCGGGTCTTAGGGTTGCCATCATCGTAGCCACTTATATGCGTTCCCATTCTCATTGGTTTCACATTTAAATTGGCTTATTTTTGGAGGTAAGCCCATAAAAACGCACTTAGAAAACGTTCTACACGTGGCCTAATAATTTCTCAATATATGTGAATCACTCTAGAAAAAACTAAACCAAATTTAGCTACTTTACTTTAGTTTGACCAAAACTCAACAATATTCAAATATATATAAAAAGTAATTTCATTCAAATCTCAAAGGATTTAAGTTTAGTTTCAAGCCACAACGAGAACTGCAGTTGATTGAAATTAAGAAATAGAAACCAAAGAAACCGATTATTAAATCAAATTTTAAATCAATTTATAATCTTTACGGAAGCGGAAATAAAATACAGATTTTTTTACACACTCTGCTTGAAAATAAATCTAAATTTTCTGCTTTATAGAAAACTTGCATATGCCTTCAACTCTTTTCAATCGAGATTATAAATGTGAAAACTTGACTTTACTGTTTTTCTTGTGCGTTTTGTGTGTGTTTCTGATGTGCATAAATTGTCATTTTAGTTTTACATTTGCATAAATCTGTAAAATTCAACATAGTCATAAGTTATGGTGCCATAACTCAAATTACATGTACAAAAACAGAAATGTAAAAACAAAGGAATATGGAAATATCACAGTCTTGGTCATTTTCCACTCTAGCTAAATCATAAAAATATAAAAAAAGATAAATAAAATAAGAAATTTTTACAAGCGCGAGGCGCTCGTAAAGCAAGTAAAGGATGAGTCAACATACACCACGTATATGGGACACACACACACACACACGCCACACACACACATCACACACACACACGCAATAGTGTCACGCTCTTGAGTTGTAGCTGCCGTTGTTAATTTCATACATTATTTATGGTTTACCTCGTTGGAAACGCATCGTCGCAATGAGTGTGTGTGTGTGGCATCAACTGTGGCATTGCACCCTCTCTCTGTGACACTCCCCCCATGATCCCCTAACCCGTCTCGCTGTCTCGTTGCTACACTTTTAATTAACAAACGCACGAAAATGCTATTTTACATGAGGCATGTCACAGAGAGAGAGCGAGAGAAAGAGAGTTGCAGAAATGCGAAACAAGAGCTCGAGCTGGAGTTTGGGCTAAGTGGCATACGCTGTCTGCCGCCCAGCTGTGAGTGTGTTGCATGAGCGCACTAATTTACAAGGCACACACACACCAACGCACACCCACACACGCAACAGCAACCGCATTTCATATGCAGCAGTTGCGCGCAAAACTCAACTTCGCTTTTAAGTCCCACATTACTCATACGCGCTGTAAGCCATAGTAGCTTATATTGCCGAGCATTACACATACGCCCCCTAGATTTTCTTCTACATGCAGATTTCAGTTATTAATTTTATTCAGCGAGCTATTTGTGAATTCAATTGCTAGAATTTTTCGCATGCAAAGAAATTGCCAAGTCCAACTTTTTTAAAACTAAGCCGATTTTTATCAGCAATGGTTTATTGTTCAAGATTAGAATTGAAGTCAAAAGAATTACGTGTGGCAAACATACATAAATTAGCCACGGCAGAAAGCGAAAAAGTTGAAATGATCAAATTTGCTTTTCTTGCTCAAAACTGAACTCAATTTGATTCCCGAGGACATTTTAACTATCGTTTGGCTTGCTAGCTTAAACATTTAAGCAATTAATATTTTATTTCTTACATTTTCACTTAGTCGAGGCGAGTGCTACATTTTTAATTACTTAAAGCTTACATTTGCAGTCTTCTGTGCCATTTTCTATTTGCCATTTTGTGGTTGGCCAAAAATTGTTTGGCCCACTGCAATTAACAACGCGCATTAATCAACAGGCGGCATGGCGGAAATGGAGTGGAATGTGGCAGGGGGGTGGGGGCGGGTGAGGTGAATGGGGCAGGCAAAATGCTGCAATAGTTTTGGGAGCTTCATTTGTAGACGGCTACTGCTGCTGCTGCTGCTGCTGCTGTTTTTCCCCGCTGCCTTTAATTTATTTAGAGCGAATACAAACGCAAGCGAAAAATGGCCAAACGACAGAAATTTATCTCTAGCACGCCTTGTCGCATAAATTATGTCGAAGCGGCAAATAAACCAACCCAACCACCCACCAATGCCCACCGCCCCCCCCCCCCCCCCTGACAAAAAAAGTCAGCGGCGCCTGTGGAAATTAATGGAAGCGACGCAGCGGCAGACAGCAAAGACGCCGAAGCAGCATAAAACAAAAGACGGAAAGACATTTAAAATGAACTAAAATCAAATGAAATATAGCACTAGATAGGTGCTGAGTGGGCGGGATGCATCGGGGGCGTTGCGCCTAATGACAACCGCAATGAAACAGGAGGAGAAGGAGAAGGAGAAGGAAGGAGCACCAGTGCACCAGGATCTGCTCACAGGAAACGGAAATAAAAGCAACGCGCGCTGCAGAATGAAAAACGGCCGAATAACAACGAATGATGCTGGCGAACTGACAACAACGCGACACGAATGATGCTGCTGCTGCTGTGCAACATGCGGCATGCAACAAATCAGAAGCGACGCCAACGCAGCAAATGTTGCATGGCAAATGCGATTGTCAAGCAATGACCTCATTAGAGGTCTAAACGGGGAGACACCAGGCAGGAGACAGGAGACAGAAGCCAAAGGATGTGGCAACTTCTCATGCTGCACACAGCAGCAAACCGCAAGCAATTAATGCGTTGCTTCTGGTGAGAAATGACGGTGAAGGAGCAGAAGCAAGAGCAACAGCAGTTGCCCTGCAGGCGAGCTGTCAACATGCATGCAACGTCATATACGTCAAGCGTGTGGCATGCAACGCAGCAGCAGCAGAAGCTGCAGCTTCTAATAATGAGTATATAAGCATTAGATACCCCTTAATTATGGTACTGAATCCAAGCCATAGAAATGCTATAAGGTAATCAGCTTAAAAAGATAGATCTGACTTATATATATATTTGTAAAGTATATCGAAGTCTACATACCAAAGTTTTGTGGCTCTTGCTTTTGTGGTCTCTGAGTTCGATGAGGTCACTGCAATAGGAAAATGAAGTGTTAGGTTATTAATTAAGTACTTAATATTTATTTATATTTTTATTTATTTAGTAATCACACAAAGCTTGAAATCTAATGCTGCAGGTAGATTAGAGACCTTTGTTATTTGTCAAACCTACATCAAATATTTATCATCTTTGGATTATGCCCACCAGATTCCCAAAATGTTTTCTCATTTATGGGCATAGTCAATGCATATTTCAATGTACTCCAGCTAGCTGGGCCACTCATTTTGAATTCATAAATGCCCGCACCTTAAGTACAGGGTATCTCATTGGCATTTCACTATCATCTCCATCGCTTTAAAGCTAGCGAGAAAAAATAACTCTGACAGCTCTAGGACAATGACATTGGTGCTCTTTAAAGGCGCAACTTCATATTGCCCACTTTCAACTGTCACAGACACACCAGCTCCTCTCCCTCCAAAGCCTCCTCTTTCGTCCAGCTGTCAACCGCAATCAGAGAAGTAGAAAGAGGAGGACAAGGAGCTGAAGAAGAAACCCTCATAAGAGATACTCGCTAAGCCACTAAGCTGGCTAAGTCCTCCGCCTTAGAGTAACCAAGCAAATTACATCGCATTTAAGTTTCATAATATGCTTAAAATTAAAACGCAACAAAAAGAGAAAACTAAAAAAACAATCACACGAAGAGAAAAACTTTTTCGTCTACTTTTTTTGTGGATTTAAAGGTAATGTTTTCTTATGCGCATTGTTCAAACTACACAAAAAGGAAACACCTGCCACAGACAAAGGCACCAAAAGGGGACGAATGGGAGAAGGAAGCTGATGGGGAAGGGAGTTGCACACAAAAACAGTTGGACCATGAAAACAGTAACTAAAAGGAGCAGCAGCAGCAGACGTCACAGCACTAAGCAAGTTGTCTCCGTCTCGACTGGGAGCGAAGTCTCCCCCTTTCTCTCTCTCTCTCTCTCTCACACTTATTCTCTGTTTCGCTCTACATGTGTCAAGACAATGGACTGCGACAAGTGCAGAGAGTCTATAAAAACTACATGCATTTGCGGGGCAGGGAAATGATAACGGGTTAGACAACTACTACAAAAACTACAACTTGCAAATGCACAGCTAACTGCAAAGCAAAATCAGACAAAACAATACAAAGGACGAACAAAGTAAAGACACTGTAAATAGAGAGAGAGAGAGAGAGAGAAAGAGAGAAGGACAGTGCCTGACTAAGAGTTGTTCTGTATGAAGTTTTGACATATTCATAAGACAATCTTTAAGTAAATGCTACACAAAAACAGGTGTACATTAATAAAATAAATAATAAATAAAATAAATTAAGAAAAACTAAAGCTAAAATGTTTTTTATATTAATTTGATATACGTATTGAAAGTCTTTAATTAAGATCTACAGTCTCATAACTTCGTTAATTTATTTCGTTTGTTCTACGATAAACCGACCCAATTGAAGAATATACTCAGACATTTTTAATATTTTCTTTCTTTTCCCTCTCACTCCATCGTCCTTTCCCTCTTTTTTATTCCCTTAACATTAAAAAAAAGTGTAAAATATATTGAAATGCAGAAACCAGTTAAAGGAATCCGGCGGAATTGAAAACCGCGAAAAATTTGGAACCAATTCATAACCCTTACCGGAACCCTTACACCTTACATGCCCGAACCGAAATATGGATTCGGTTTGTCAACTAAATATTATCTTCTTATCAAAGAACACCAGCTGCCAGAGTGCTCCACTCTTATACCGTGCACCATTAGAATTACAGGGTATCAAAAAACCGCATGGGCAACATAAAAACTAAGACCGCACGACGACGACGCCTACTACAAAGAAAGTTTTGGCTGGTTGCAGTATCTAGTATCTGGTAGTATCGCTCTTGTGGCATGCACCACTTGGGTGTGCATTTGTATTGGACAGCAGGACAGCCACTAAAAGAAGAAGCAGAAGCAGCAGAAGAAGAGCATTTGAAGACAAGATGAGGAGAAGGCAGAAGCTGTCGCATTGTCTATGCGTCGAGTTGTTAAGCACAGCGTTGCATTTTGTGCTTGCTTGCAACAACAGCAGCAGCAACAGCAGCAGCAGCAGCGGCGGCAGCAGCAGCAGGACAACAATGTGCCCCCAACTACATGTGTCTGGTCTGAAATGTCTGCTGTTGTTATTTCTTCTTCTTCATTCTTTTTGTTTATTTGTTGTTTGCAAGTATCCTTTTGTATGTTGTGCAACAAAAAGAAGTGCGACAGCTGTTGCAAATTTCTTTTGCCACAACAAATTTGGTGTGCAACTTAAGCAGAGAGAGAGCGACACCAAAATATGAATTGAGAATTATTGACTTTAAGTTGAAGCCAGAAGCTGTATTTGAATTGCTCAAGTAGCTAATTGACTTGTTGCCCCAGCAAAAACAAAAACAACAACAACAACACGACATTAATAAACAGTTGACGACGGCGACGCTGCCTCAGGGCAACAAATGTTAATTGCGTTCAACTTTGAACTCTTCGCCGAGCTGACAAGCAATTCGAGAAGTTAATCAAGGGGCGAAGGGGGAATAGCGAGCGAGTTGGGGAAAAAACCCCAAAAAAAAAAACGCCAGCTGTGAAAAGGCTTTGAAAATTTGGACACCCGCGGCGCACACAGGAAATCAGCAGGCGTCAGTTATTTAAGGATAAGTGGGTGAAGCGGAAGTGAAGCAGAGCCTGTGAATGGTTTAGAGAAGTTGTGGAGAAAGGGCAAAAGCGACGGGATCACGAAAAGGTAGCGAAAGGGGGTGGCCAAAGGGGTGAATGAAGTGGCATAAGATAAGCTATAAAGAAAAGAGGACTGATTATTCAGACGAGATAAGGCACAGCTAGCGGAAGGGTGTCAAAGCGGTAGCTAAAAGGTAGCAAAATGCAAATAAAAAACATTCTAAGATCAAAAATGTGTATCTTGATACAAGAAATTTACATTCCAAGGTAGCAAAGCTTAACAGACAAATATTAGCCACAATTGAAGGCCGACAATCTCAAAACAAGATTGGGCTTTAAGGACACAAACAACAGACCTGATTTCAGCCTTAAACAGACTTGGAATAGCCAGACTCAATTGAAGAATATATACAAGAATATAATCGTGACAGCAAAGAGGGACAGAGAGAGAGAGAGGGAGAGGGAGAGACAGAGAGATATTGAGAGAGAAAAGTTTGGAAAGCAGGTAAAAAGTTTAAATAGTTTTCATTTGTGATTGCGCAGCAGCAGCAAAACAAATTATGTGCCATACATCGTTTAGCAGCAGATATACCCATGTGTGTGTGTGTGTGTGTCTAGCAGTGCTTGCAACTCACAGACTTGCGGCGGCCACATGCGCCTTGGCGCTCTTGGGTCACTTAAAAATTATGACGAGAGGCCAGCGAGCCAAAAACTACAGGCCATAAAAAGAGAGAAGCAGAAGAAGAAGCAGCAAAGCTAGCATTGTATTTTGGGTTAGGCATGCAACACACACACACACACACATACACACACAGAGGAAAACCTTGCAGTGGCAGCTGGCAGGCAGCCCAGTGGCAAACCCAAAACGGTAGGCGGGGTTGGCCGGGCGGGGCAGTAGCAGGGTCAGTCAGCTAAACGGGTTTTTGCCACGGCCTACGCCAATTGGCAAAGCCAAACCACAACGTTGCAGAGCGAGGCCAAAAACAAGCAGCCACCTTGGCACCACTTCAAAATTTGGGGCGTGGGGCATGGGGCAGTGTTCACTTTAAGGGCGTGGCATCCAAAATTTGTGTGTTTGGCAATCGGCAATCGGCTGCACAAAACCAAACGGAACTTTTGGCTCGTTAAAGCCTAGTAGGGGGGCTTGAGGGCAACAGAGGCCTGTGCATCAGTTTTGTTGCAACAGACAAACAAATCAATAGCATAAAAAACAGAGAGAGAGAGAGAGAGAGAGAAGGAGAGCTCACCTGTGCCACACCCCTTTCCAATATATATATTTATATACATTTGCAATATTAATTTACAAAATGCTGAGACTCGTAAATTTTATCAAAAAAAAAAAAATATAAAGGCAACTTTTTAGGGCTGAAACTGCAAACGGCGCACAAAAGTAGGCAACAAAGGAAAAGTGCCTAAAAAGTGTCAAGTTATGCAAAAGTAAAGAAAAAATATGAATATAATAAAAAAGCTCAAATTTACAACACACGAAAAATAAGAAGAAAAATAAATAAAAATATACCAACTGTAAAATAACATTTTAGCCAGCTTAAAAAAAGCTGTGGAGAACATGAAGATATTGAATTGAAACACAATTTTGGCCAACAGACTTTAAAAAAAATGTTTGAAAATGTAGAACTGTCTTCTTTAGTTGAGAATAGCAGATACACAGAACCCAGCTTTGAAATGCAAAACAGACTTGCAGTTCATAATTTGTTTTGGCTAACAAAATCTGTGTTTGAAATTTAAACTGTCGATCAACAATCTGCCCATTTATATTGCATTGTATATCAAATGGAGGGCTACAGCTATCTAAATATGTATTTATATAGTTTATCGGCTGCGAGATGCTTCCTTCTGCCTTTCACATACTTTTACACAACTTTATTAAATCTTCTCTACCAATCTGTTATGAGTTGATTTGAAGCGCGCTTTTGGGCATTAATGAAAATATTTGAATTTTTGGCACTTGAAACTCATAAAACTCTCTAGCAAAAGTAAATTTGTGCAACAAATTTGGAATAGCTAAGAAAGAAACAGGTAAGCAGACTTTAAAAAGAAAAAACAAATATTATTTTGAGAGCCGTTTATATGGGTCAAATTTGCTGTTTGTTCTTGCTGCGCTGTCAAATTAAATGGCGCATAAAATTTGAATGGATGTCAAATGATTTAATTTGCAGGACAACACAGAAGGCGCTGTCTCAGAGGCGTGGCTGTCCAGGGAAGGCAGCATGTGTGTGTGCTGAAGTTTAGCTGCGAGCAAGGAGCGGGAAACTGGCGACGGTCTCGCGTAATTACTTTGATGAAAAATGGCAGTTACAGTGATTAAGCAGAAGAAGCAGGCCCTGAAAAGAGGAGGGAGTAAAAGCAAAGCAGAGAGAGAGAGAGAGGAAGGGAGACAGTCAGAAAGGAGAGGAGAGGTGAGCCTGCTTCAATATAGTTGATTACACATACGCCATGTGCTGCCTGCCAGGAAATTAAGCTTGGTCAAAACGGAAGCACAACCGAGCCAGCATATGTGTGTGTAAATATGTGTGTGTGTGTGTGTGTGTTGCTAAGTGTGTGTGCAGCCTAATGATGTCAGCCATGTTTGCAGCAAACACGCAGTTGCCGCATTACTTGTAATTGCTGCGGCATTCGCTTTAAATGGTCAAAAAACCAACAAAACAAAGCGAACCACACTTTAAAGCAGCAACTAAGCAAAAAGCTTGCCCCATGCGGCATCTGCCACACAATATTGCTGCAAAGACGTCCTTTGTGTATTTTTAGGTAAATATATTGGAGCCAAATATGCTGGTCAAATAAAAAATAACGCAAAAGTACCTTGCCGACATAGATAGATCTCTCTTAGGAGTCAGAAAAAAGCAGCTTGCCACAAAAACAGAAGTGCAACAAAAAAACTGGCGAGGCAGAGAAAAATTGCATTGACGATAGGCGAACAACAAGTGCAACAGCAGCTGCAACAACAACTGCTACAACAGCAACTGCAACAACAACAATGACAATAAATTGCTACAAAAACGAGCGATGAGTAATTCATATTGTAAGTTGCAAGCAGCAAGAGTCGTGAGTCCACTTCAGTTCAGTCGTCCTTGCAAGCAGAAGCAGCAGCAGCAGCAGCAGCCGCAATTCAACGCAACATCAATCTTCAAACTGACTGGAAAATGAGTTGGGGGGAGAGGGTGGCAAGCGAAGCGTCTGCTACAATTTGTGCAGGACGTGGCAAACGCGCTTTTTATGTGGCTGCTGGGAATACTCGGAGTCGACTCCAACTCGGACATTAGCAATGTGGCAAGCACAGAGAGACGAGACGTACCACGTGAGCAGCTCAGTTCGACGTTTATAATATGCTTGTAAATGCAATAAATTTTGTTAGCTTCGAGCAGCAGCGAAAACTTTCAGCAGCATTCAGACAAAAACAGACAGATAATATTAGCGAAGAGAGAGAGAGAGAGAGAGAGGAATGGGACAGAGATAGCAAGACAGACTGAACACATCAGCAGCAACAGCAACAGCAAAGACGAGCATAAAACGCGTTTTTGATTTGCTAAATTTATGTGGCAACATTAAATCCAAAAGACAACAAAAAGTGGCATGGGTATAGCCAGTGTTTGTGTGTGTGTGTGTGCAACAGCAACAGGCAAATTATTTGAGCAGCAGTAACAGCATTTAGGGTCGGGGCAGGGGCGTGTCACTGGCGACAGGTGTTGCTCGTTTTGATTTGCTCGAGGAAAACTGCAAACAATAACTCATTTTGATTCATACTTTATTCTAACTTTTATGTTGATCAACAAATCAACTTTAAATTGAATGAAATATTTTACATTTATTTTAATCAATGTTTGGGGTGGGGTCCAAAACTTTCAAATACTATCACTGAAACCAAAACTTTTGTATCCTGATTTGACTTCAAAAATAATTTCACATTAAAAGTTGGAAATTCATGCTAAAAATTATACTTCTTTAATTAGCCATAACTTTATCAAAACTGCTTCGATTTGTAAAAACCAGGACTTTCTATTCCTGGTTTGTCTTCTGCAATAATTCTACATTAAAATGTTGATATTCAATATGAAAAATTCACTATGTAAGATAATCGAAGATATTAAACGTAGATATTAAATGCAGTCCAATTACCGTCATTTAAACTTGACGTTAATAAAGAAATAATCTGACTGATTGATTCTATAAAAACTATTTGATTTTGTAGTCATACAATAATAATTGTTTGTCACAAAGTGAGCTGTGAGTTTGGTTTGGATAATTAAGTCAACAAAAAAGTGGTTCATATAAGAAATCATCTTTCAAGCGATCGTTGCTATGACAGCTGATCCAGTTGGCTTCGGGCTTCGGTTTGATGAAGACAGCGTACAGCTGAAAAAAGGGACCAAGAATATAGATACTGCATGGAATCGCAGATACCTACTTCAATACATTACAACCTTCACGATAAAATTATGCAATATAGAAAGATTAAGTGTCTTTATTGTAAAGAAAGATTCTAAATGGGGTTAAGACATATTTGAACACGAATTTGACTACTTTTGCGTGGAAGCCATGAGTAATATTTATTTTAGATAAAATCTGCATATTAAAATGCCACACACAACTGGCAATTGCAACTTTGACAAGCTGTTGCTAAATGTTGCCACCGATTGTCGCTTCTGGTTGTTGCTGTTGCTTATGTGGGTGTGTTGCGTGTGGCATTTGAACTGTTAGCCTATTTTGTGTCAGAAGGGGGTTAGGGGTAGGTGTAGGCCTAGGGGGATAGCTTCATTCTCATAATACAGCATTTAGCTGAATTTCTGTTTCTGTTTCCGTTCTGTTTATGTTTGGTTTGTTCTCTGCTCGGTCTGCGTGTGTGCTTTTTTTTTTGTTTTGGCTTGTTTACAGCGGTTTTTATGTATCGCGAATTGCGTATTCGCCAATTGGCATATATGCAAAAACTAAAAAAAAAATAGAAGAAAAAACATGTGGGTACTGCTGCCCGCACAGAGATACACATGTATCTATGGGATACACATGTGAATCTGCCCCGCTAACCCCCCTCTCGCAGAGTGGCAGAGACACTGACGTAATGCCCATGAAAATAGCCGCATACATTTTAGAATTGTGCTGTTTGCCACACTTTCAAGTTGTTGTTGTCGTTTGTTGGCTAAATGAAAGCGCTGAATGTTAAGTGGTTGCTTAAGCGCCCCAAACTATGCTACATTAAAATAGTAAACTACAGTTGTATAAACATACAAATATATATATATATATTCATATATATATTCTAGCCAAATGGCGCACTCATCAAAATTTTAGCTATGCCAAAGACGGTGCCAAAATCGTAAATATAACAGCTGTTTTGCTATGTGTTTGCCCCAGAACGTGTACAGTTTAACAAGCGGTTAGGAAAGTAACAAAAAAAATGTGACAACATCTTCAATTAAATTTAGTATAATAAAAATGCTTAAGCTATAATCTTGCCCCAACACATATTCGCAGCCACAAAAGTTTTCTTTACCAGTCAAGGAACTCTCTTTGGTTGTTATTGAAATCTCTCGGTACTCGTTTAAGCCATGTTGGAAGTAGCATGGTCAATACATGACAGCATTATAAATCAATTTGGTATGCAGGAGAGAGAGAAAGACATAGAAGAGTAACAATATATCAATTTATCAATGCTAATCCCTGAAACATCCAAACAACTGAACTTCTAACTAAATTCCCCAGATTCGGTTGTCAATTAAATTTCACCAATTGCATTTATCTTAACCTAAAATGGAGCCAAAACGCATGTTATTTGTATGAGCAGAGAGCAGGGAGAGAGAGAGAGAGAGGGAGAGAGAGAGAGACAGAGAAAGAGAGAGAGAGAGAGAAGCGAGTGTAATAAACTTGAACCAGAAATCATGGCATACAAATTGTTGTGTTATTTCAATATTTTATTAGTGCCAGCTTCTGGCTACTAACAATAAATTGCAGCAGTTGCGATGCGGCCAAAAGCAAACAGAGGACAACAAATAAATACAATCAAAAACATATGTATATATATACAATGTTTATAGAGCAGCCATTACAGATACCGATACAGTTACAGATTCAGTTATACAGAATAGCAACAGATACAGATGCAAAGCACACAAATAGTCAAAACTACAGTTGAAACTGTTGAAAAACGAGCAGCATGAATGACACTATAAATAAATCGAAGCAGCGTTTTTTCTTTTTCAAAACAAATCCAACCCGAAAGACAATCCCTAAAAAATAACACCAACAACAAACTCAACGACTATTCCAATAGCAAAAAAAAAAAAAACGTGAAGCGTATAAAAAGCGAAATAAAATTTGCATTATTTGTTGTATTTTTTATTTTGTTTTCTTCTTTTTTTTTTTGTTCAAGTCGCGTATCAGCAGCAGCAGCAGCAGTTAAAACAATAAAAACAAACTATAGAAAAAAATATATAGGAGAGAAATGCGCAAAGTCAAAGTCAGAGCTAAATGTTATTGAACACAAAAGAGATAAAGATGTGAGCTAGAGAGAGATATATGTATATAGAGAGGGAGAGAGAGAGAGAGGGAGGGAGAGGGAGAGGGTGTGGCAGACACCTCTGGTTTGGCAAAGATGCTTTTTACTTATGTGCATATATTTGCCAGAGCATACACATACAAACACAAATACAACCTATAAATACGAACATGTACATCAGCAATTGCATATACTTATAGTAGACACTGTACGAAAGCTCGGCAGCTGTCTGTATTTCATTTGTGTTACTTGTTTCTTGTTTCTTGCTTTGCTTTTAAGCAAGGTATTCCTCATTTATCAGCTTATATGCAACACAGGCCAGCAAGGCAAAGCTATGGCATCACAATATATATAAACTGTTATCAGCTTAAGTGATTTCTCTTCTATCTATTACTAAGTATAGATTTCTATTATATTGAAAGCTAATTATATTAAACGCTTATCATTAAAATGTACAACAAATAAATCAAGAGGTATTTCTTTGATTGAGTACCTAAATTGAGTAAAAAATTTAAATATTAAATTTGTATCTCATATTAAGTATGTGCATTAAACCCCCACTAAAAATGATTTGTTTAATATTAAATGCTTTAGATATAAAACTGATAGTAACCAATTTGAATTGAATTTATAATATGATTTTTTCATATTATAAATTTAAATTGTATTATTTATTTGTATACACACAAAACATATTTTGTTTATAAAGAGCTCACTAAACAATAAACACTCATCAAGAGTGCTCAAGTGCTTAAGTAAATAAATCGAAATTTTATTTTTGCAGCACTAGCAAAACAAAATAAAAAGTTTTTCATTTTTAAACATAACAAAAACCCATTTCTTATCTTCATTGAACATGTCAATATATCATTTAAAATGCATAAAAACAATTGCCTAAAAAGTGGCATAAATCTTTCCACTCTTCGAAGCAATCCATCAAACCGCTGAGCTTTGGGATAGGTCGCAATCTTATCAGTAAATGTTTGTTCACAAGTCAAAAATTCGCAAATAGGCTGACGCTATCGCATCAAAATCCATAAATAATAAAAATGTTTTCCCCCCTCGACTTTCTATTATATGATTTAATTGGCTTTTATGTGCCGTAATTGCAAGAGTATTTAATATTTTTGCACACTTGAAAGATTTTCCAAGCTTATTTTCTTTAGCGTGTTTGTCTTTTGGCTTTGCCATTGCCTTTGACTTTAACGTTGCTCGGCGATTTAGCTACTTTGCTGCCCCAACTCCCCAGTCGTAATGTTCTCGAGCGCGTTAACATTTATTTTTACGGCTTGCCTGGCTTGTTTTATACACATTTAATCAGATACAAAGCGTACATTTCTGCTTCTGACTTCGTTTTTTTTTTACTGGCCTAAGTAAATACGTGAAGACAAATACGAATGCGCAGAAATGTTGGTAGTATTTTCAATGCCAGCTGCTGCTGCAGCTTCTGCTGCTGCTTGTTGTTTGTCTTTGTTGCTGTTGTTGTCAAACGTTGCGTATGAGCATTATGACTCATGCGATCTCTTTTTATCGCCACAGCTCTGCTATCTCTCTCTCTCTCTGGCTCCCTCTCTTTTTCTGTGTCTCCACTTGCGAACACAAATCATTTTTATGGCAGTGTTCTCTTTCATTTGGCTTTTAAATTTCTGCCGTGCCCCATTTGATTAAAACCAAACTTCCAGTTCAGTTTTCGGATATGTCCTCCTCCTCTTCCTCCTCTTCCTCCTCCTCCTCCTTGTCTCTGTTTTTGATATTTCGTTTATCTCACACTCTGCAGCTCTTCTTTTATCTGTCGTCTTTAGTTCGCATTTCCATTGCCTTATCGCTTTGCTATCAATAAATTAATTCGAAAACTTTGCCGCTTCCATTCGATTGAGTAAATCCCACCACCTCTCAACCCCGCCACACCCCTTAACCGCTCTACAATCCTCTGCTTGTGCCCCGCTTCCCTTTTAATTTTTTGTAAAAAAATTTCTTACACAATTTTTTTTTTCATTATTTTTTGAATGCCTTTTGCGCTTGTCATCGTCCTGGTGTATCTAGTATCTAGAAGTTTGTGAGGCAGGCTGGTCTATCGCCTATCGAGTAATTTGCTGCTGCTTCCTCGTATTTTTATTTTATTTTTTTTTGTGAATCTATCTCTAACGACAACTACAGTGGGGCAGGCATGCATGAAGGCAGGCAGGAAGGCAATCGTCCCTCCACATTTTTGCCAGTGTTGGGGAGGTGGCTATCGAATTGGTTTCGTGCTCATGCATTTTATATGAAATTGTCTGCATGTCTGGCGCTGACTTTTTTGCACAGCCACGCCCCCAGACTCAACTCCGTACCCCAAAGACCTAAGCACAACCCATTTGCCCCTCGTAATGGCAGCCGAAAATAGTCGAGCGAAATGTTTTTTGGGCACTGCAATTAGTGGACAACATTTGTTAACCAACACTGGGACACAAATGCAGGTCTACGGCGACCTGCTAACTGCGCCTCTTATCTTTATTGCAACGGGTGGGAGCTGCTTGCCACACATATAGCTAAAAGAAACCGTTACGTGTTTACCAAGAAAAAAAAAACAAAAAGTTAGCCAAAGGTTTTCGCTACTCTTTTTTGTTTTGATTTTTTTTTTTACTCTCTTTATTTGAAGTAGAATTTTAATCCATGGTTTTTTAATGCGGGCGATAAACTTTTACTATAATTGTCGACACAGCCTAACTGTGCAGAGAGAGAGAGAGAGAGAGAGAGAGAGAGAGAGAGGGTAGGGAGAGAGGAGGTAGGTTGCAGGGGGCAGGGGGAGTGCTCTCTTCAACTGGTTAGCTTCGCTTCGGTGGGTTGTTCAGGTGCTACAGTTTAATTATGTGACGTCGACGTCGTCGTCGCTTAATGTTTTAATTAAATGTTTTATTAGCACGCTTTCGGGGCACGCCCCGCATATAAAAAAAAAAAACAAGAGGGTAGGCGTGGTTGAACGTGCCCCCTTCTTTTTGTGTATATGAGCTTCTCTGGGAATTGCATGTTAAACTGCAAAACTAACAAGCGACTTTTTTGTTGATTTTTAAGCACAGTTTGATTGTTAGATTGCTTTGCTCGGTTAGCTTCAACATCATTTTTAAGCTTCAAGTCATTAATTATGTGATTAAGTATATAGTTTGGACACATGTTCTTAAGTCTATTTCACAGTGCATTGCCATAAAAAACAAGCTAATAAGTTATTAAATATAGTAATTAAAATAAAAGATGAAGCTATAACACCAGCGAAATTGGCGCTTTTAAAATGCTTGTAACGCCCTTTCAGCAATTAACTTAAACTTTACAATTTTAATAGATTTGAGAACGAAGTACAAAAAAAAAAAACGGAAAGAAATCACATCGAATATTTGATACCCTTGCAGATTAAAGATGGAGTTAATCTGCTGCCATTAATTTTTACTATAAATTATACAAAAATAACACATCTTTGGAAGCTATTTTCTCCAAATGAATCGCATTATGTG
Organism: Drosophila picticornis; assembly: GCA_035043845.1. Classification (NCBI taxonomy): domain Eukaryota; kingdom Metazoa; phylum Arthropoda; class Insecta; order Diptera; family Drosophilidae; genus Drosophila; species Drosophila picticornis. The sequence goes on along the minus strand of JAWNMR010000493.1, from coordinate 3,584,999 downwards.
TGATTAGTTTTCATAGAAACAGACGGACAGACAAAAAATGATGATGCTGATCTAGAATATAATATTTGTATATATATATATATCTTTTGTGGGGTTGCTGATATATCTTAGAAATTGGTTCACATCATAGGACTTAAGGTTTGAGAAAAAATCAAAAATCATTTTCCACAAAATAATGCATATAAGGAAAATACAACTCAAGAGTTGTTAAATAGGAAAATTTATTGTTCTTTGATTTATGGAAATAAATAAATTATTTTGTAGGAATTCCAATTCTGAACAAGCTTAACAAATGTTGCTGTTTAGAATTGTGTAGTATGAAATCGAACAATTACGTTTATGGGAATAGGAAAGAGTTAAAAAAGAGTTAGAGACAAAAGTTGAGATAAAGTATAGATTTCCTATCTCAAATTCTAGATTCCGATATAGCATCGATATATATATTACTTAAAATTGACATCACAACCGATTATAATCGATTTCAGACATGTTAAATGTGTTCTGCAAAAATCGTGGCTTATATTTCTTCTATTTTGTGGCTTACCTATTTGCAGCATATGTTTACTATATACACATATATATCATGTATTGACAGCTCGCAAAAAGGTGTTGCTCAGGTTTTCTTTTTGCTTTCGCCATTTTACTGTATGTACATTCACACACACACACAAACACACATTCATACACACACACACATACGTATTTATTAATAGCGAGTGGCTTTGTCTGCTTTTGTATTTTTTTGGCTTGAATGTATTTTAGCAGCGAGCAGCGTCAAAGTCTGTCTTTTAATGTCGGCATCCACATTTCGCATTCTTTTTCATCACATCATCAGCAGCAGCAGCAGTGTTTGAAAAGGATGCGTGAGTGTGTGTGTGTGTGTGTGTGTGCGTTTCCAGTGTTGTAAGATGTCGTGTGTGCTGAGTGTTGAGTTTTGTTGTGTTTGTTGTTGCGGTTTTTTGTGCAGCAGGCCAACAAATCAACATCCGGTTAGCTGTGATACACAGACTCTCCACTCTCTCCACACTCTCCATCAACACACACAAAACATTCATTGCACATATGAAATATTATATACACAAAGCTCAGCTCAGCTCAGTACTTTTCTCCCTCCTCCCTCCTCTTTCCATCTCTCTGTATCTCTGTCTATCTCTCTCTCTCTCTCTCGCTGTCTGGGCAAGTTGACAGGCCGGCGGCGGCCGCATTTGATAACTGTAGCTGCTAACTGCTAGCTGAAGCCGCTATGCACACATACACACACATACACAGACGCACATGTGTATGGGTGTGAGTCGTCTGGCCGGCCTCAGTTTTGTTTGCTTGTATTTGTATCTGGCGATAGTCAAGATTTTTTTTTTATTTTGTATGAGTAACGCGTTAACTTTTTGGCGACTTTTAGCACAGACAGGCGTCGGCATATTTATTTATTTTTTTCTCACTTTAGCACTGCTCGTGTCTTTGTGTGTGTGTGTGTGAGAAGAGAAATGTTTACTTTGAAAGTGCTAGGCGAAAGCGCTAGGCGACCGGCACAGACAAGACGCGCAGCACGAATGAATGAAGTTGGCGAACAAACGAAACGTATAGCAGCAGCAGCAGCAGTCTCGGTCGCTGCCTCTGTCGCCGTTGCCGTCGCTGCTGCTGCTGCCTACGATTGACAAGACACGATGCAAAATCAGAAAAAAAAAAACCGAACAACAAACGAGCAGTCATCTCGTGCGTTCGCTTGCTCTCTCTCGCTCTCGCTCTCTGTCTGTGGTGTTGCTGCTCACGCGTGTAGGTCGTCTAGAGGCCGTTCGTTTGGGTTGCCATTTCTCTTTTGGAGGCCACTTACTGTGTGCGCGTGTGTGCGTGTGAGTGTGAGTGAGTGTGTGCGTGTGTGTGTGTGTGTGTGTGTGTGTTGGCCGGCGCTCGTTTGCTCTTCGTTGGCACATCGTGTTTTGGGCTCTCTCGCGCAAAAATTCTTTGCTGCAAATCAAAGTCGGGGGTCGTTGTACGAATGAAAGAATGTCGGGTGTTGTTGTTGTAGTTAGCCCACTGCTGGCGTCGCTGCTGCTGCAGCATTGATGTTTAATGCTTACTGCGATCCGCCATTGTGCCTGCAACGCGTCGCTGCTGCACTTATGCTGCTGCGTTCGCTCTTTCTCTTGTGCGCTCTCTCTATCTCTTCCTCTCTCTCTCTCTCCTTGTGTCTATGTGTGTGTACGCTCGGCATGCCTTAACGTGGCTTTCTTTTGAATAATGTTACTTCATGCTTTCGCAGTCTTCGTCTTCGTCCGTCCGTTCGTCCCTCTGTTCGTGTCTCAGTTCGTTTGTTCGTCTGCCTGTCCGCTTGTCTGTCTGCCTGTCCGTCTGCCTGCCCGTGCATTTGTCTGCTAGGCAAAAAATGCTGTTACTTTTTATGTGCACTCTCTTGCTCTTACTCTTGCTCTTGCTCCATCTCCCTCCCACTCGCCCAGGCACTCCTTTTGGAATTTTGTTAGACTCGCAGCCCATTTTTTTTTACTTATTTTTACTACTTTTTTAATACATTTTCGGCTAACGGGTTGTGGAGGGCGGGGGCTGATTTTTTTATTTTTTTCTTATATTTTTGGGTTTGTTTGTGAGCCGCTTTCGCGCGCTTGTAATAAAAACTCGTTATAAGTAGAAATTCTTTACTTCTTGCCTCATTTTTTCTTTTTTTTGCGCTCTTTTTTTCTTGTTATGCTCTCATGCTCCTATATTATTTCTTTTTCAAATTTTTTTTTTTTTCGTTTTTTGGCTAGTTTACCTGGCTGCCGTCGGTTGCCTTCCATTTTCCCATGCTCTTTGCCTTTGCCTTGCCTTGGCACACTCATCTATTTCCATTTTTTAAGCACTCTTTGCGGCCACTTTTCTTTATTATGATGTCGCCTCCCTCCCCCCTAAGCCCACACCACTCGCCCACTACACCCCTCGCTTGCTGCTGTTCCATGACAAATGTGAGAACCGCTTGTGGCTAAAAAACTTTACTCAGTCTGTCAGTTTTTCAATCATTCATTCATTCAGTCAGTCAGTTAGCGGCGGCGGCTCAAACGCTTAGAAGTTTTCTCGACTGGTTAACGCCCCCTCTAAAAATAAACAGAGTGTGTATTACACACACACACACACACACACACACACACACACACACACACACACACACACACACACACACACACGTCAATAAACAGTGGTCTATCAACACTTTTTTTCAAACTATGAAGAACGATAGTTTTTTAATACAACAAAGTGTAAAATTCACATTAATCTTTAATTCTATCATTCGTTTTTTAGATAATTTTCTATATTCTATCTTAAGTTTTCGACAACTTAAGCTTGTCGATTTATTGAAAGTCATATGAAATTGGTACTTACAGCTTTCAAATGCTAATAAGAACATTTCAATAATTTTTAAATTTGTATGATATTATACAAATTAAAATAAATACAGCATAATAGAATATTATGTTAAAGTTTGTCCAGATTTTTTCAATATTCTACTTCAAACACTTGAAACTTGAAACTATGGCAACAAATAATCTTTCTCTTCTCAGACACAATTTAAAACGAATTAAAATTCACATTTTTGACACAAGCGTTTAATTTAACGAGTGTCTACTGTATCAGGCGCACAGTATCAGGTAAACCACCATACATCTCCCCCGCCCACTCAATTATTAGGCCAGTTGGCAAGCTAATTTGCTTATCAGCGCCAGCGGCTGAGACGAAGGTAATGGAGTAGGAAGGGAAAGTGTGGCGGGAGGGGAGGGTTGGTCGAGAAAGGGCAGCGAAAATGCGCGCCAAATAAAATTGTCATTAGGAAATGCAGTAGTCACTGATAACAGAGACACCTCTCCCACTCTCTCCCTTCCTCTTCACCCTTCTCATCTATCTCTCTCTCCCTCCCTCCCTCTTTCTCTCTCTCCCTCCCTCTTTCTCTCTCGCTCTCCCTCTCTTTCGTTCTGCGTGAGTTTCTTCACACATTTACCATGATAAGATAGAATATATAGAATAAGTGTGCAAAACTTGAAAATTAAGTTTCGACTTTACGCAAATGGTGCAAAATCATCGCAATCAACAATGAGAAACTGAGTTGATAATGAAAAGGGGTGGGAGAAGAGAATGGGGGCAAAACTCAGCGAGTCGGAATGAACAACAACAACAACAACAACAACAAAAGTTCCAGTCGAACTATTTAACACCATTTATCGTTGGCCACAAAAACAATCGAGTTGCTGAATATGCAACTAAGCACAATGATTAGGCACAAAACCATCAAAAAACAGTGGTTTCTATTTCTGAATTGAACGGATTATTCGCTGACAGAAGGAAATAAAACAGATTTTCAACAATCTTTTTAGAAATTAGCATGAAAAGTCGAAAAGAAATAAGTAGGCAAATGGGAAAGCTTATTTGATTAGTTCGAGTCGAGGAAACAACTTAAATTGATGTCACAATTATTTATTCAGATTCGGCATATTATCGATAACAATTGTATTAAGTCAAGCAGAAGATATTTTATTACTGGGGGGATATTATATGGACAGTTAAGAAAAGAAAAGCGTTGGCTTTTTCTCGAGGCATTTAAATTATTTCAAAATTCTTGATGCATGTTTAATAGAGGAAGAACAAGCAGCATAAAATATATATTCAGTTTAAAGGATAATGAGGAAAGAAAGTCGGTTGAAGAAAAGTCTGTGATTTTTACGAAGCATTTGAAATATTTTTCAATTCTTTTTGCAAGTAAAACAGAGAAAAAATCAATTGGATAGAAAAACCTTTAGAACGAGCTGCACTAAGATTTCAACACCAAACTTTCACAAATTGTATCTAGATAGATTGCTGAACTTAGACAATTCTTTAAGGAAATACACCAGAATCAGATCAAAAATAAGGAATCTATAATCATTACCAGGAGAAAGAACACATTTAGCGAAACATTCAGTGAAATTATTGTTGGCATTTTGAAAAGGAATGAGGAAATATTTAAAATACAAAATATTAGATTCAGCAAAATTGCCCTCTATTTAAAATGGCATACAAACAATTTTTAACATAAGACGTTAATGAAAACAACAAAATGAAATATTATCTGTTTACCTATTTAAACAGTTCTTACTCCTTACCAACTTTCAGTAATATGTCACATAGTAAAAAAGTAAAAAAATGTCAGATTCTAAAACTCTTTGCTTAGAAATAAAACCAATCCTATTCAATTATATATCTGCCAGAGATCAGTGTAACGGGGTCATTTCATAAACACAATCGTAATCGTATCGGATTCAAAACAATATCATATTCAAGACACTCACCTGTCATTAAATGTATTTTAACATTTAGGAATTTCCAACGATTGCTGTTTTCTTTTTCTTCTTCTTCTTCTTCTTTTTCTCATAGTATTATTAATTTTTGTTTAGATGGCGAAAACGGGGAATTGATAACAGAGCTTTGGATTACACATGGCTTGTTGTTTTTTGTTGTTTTTACATATCAGTAGTCTATATAATATATATTTATTTATATTTTTTTTTTTCAATTTATATAGAGCGATATTCAATGCACGAAATTTTGCTGATCACTTTGAAAATGCAACTTGATTAGATTTGTTTTTGCTTTTAATTCTGCTTTGGCAACACTTGACTTGAATAAATGTCTTTGACTAACTGTAAGTGTGTTTGTTGTGCGTGCGTGTGCGTGTGTCTGTGCGTAGTACCGTTAGACACAGAGTGCGTATGCGCAACGTTTCGCAATAAAAGTTGCAAAGTCATGCAAACAATTCTTCTTCTTCTGCTGCTTCTGCTTCTGCTCCTACTGTCAAACTGTTCGACCGTTGCGGCTGAGCAACCAAACTCGACTGCCAACCAGTAACTATAAATTTTTGTGGCTTGCGCCGTTTCTGCTGCTGCTGCTGCTGCTGCTACTGCTACTGCTACTGCTGCTGCTGCTGCTGCTGCTGCTTTGTTTGAGCTGAACAACCGCTGCTGGCGAATGTTGCGTTTCAACTGAATGCCAAACTATTACTTAGACGGGGACTTGCCCAACGAGAACTGCTGTGTGCAGTTTAACGGCAAATGAACAAACGCCAAAAGCGCACCAGACAAAAGCAGCGACTCAGCGGCGATGCTTCGGCAAGGTGAAGGTGGAATGCCAATCAATGAGAGCGAGGGAGAGAGAGAGACTAAGAGAGCACACACAATGCTGCGTCGGCGCGCTGATTCTGCTGCTGACTGTTACTGCTGCTTATTGCTACTGCTGCTTGCTGCTACTGCAGTTAGCACAGGGCGCCAGACGACGACGACGACGACGACGATGTTGATGACGACGTCGACGAGGCGTTTCGTTGAGTGCATTGGCATAGTAAACTTTAGCACGAGGCGGCGCCGACGTCGCGACGCCTGCATTGAAGTTACACGCAGTGAAAGAGAGAGAAAGAGAGTGAGAGAGAGAGAGACAGAGAGCGAGCTCAGGAGAGCGTGAGAGCCGTGAGAAGCTCTCTCTCAATTTGCATTGTGGGCTGTTGTTGTAAACGAATGCCGTTAGATGCGCACTTGACGTCGTCGTCGGCGTCGTTGCTCATCAACAAGTCAGGGACTGCGACGTCGACTGCGCTGCTCTTACTTTATTACTTAAACAATTTTGAACGACGGAATTCCCCCGAATTTTGTAGTTTGGATTTTTTTTTTGATTGCGGCCAAAAATAAGTCATATCTATAAAATATAAAACAAAATGCAGCAGCAACAAAATATGCACTTGACTGCAGGAGAGAGAGGGAAAGGAAGGGGGAGAGAGACTCGCTGTCGAAACGGCGCCAGCAACGACAGCGGCAGCGGCATCGGCAGCGGAAGTTAACGGAAAGCTTCAATTTAGCCGGCATTTTACAGTGCATCCGCTCGGCTGAGCTGAACCGAAGCTGCTCGGCTGTGCAAGAGAGAGGGAGAGAGCGAAAGAGAGCGTACAGGACTTAAGAGCATGCTCTCTTCAGTGCAGCGTGAGGCAGGTCAGTTCAGTTGCGCCAGCTGACGACGCGTTTCCGAATGCGGCGCTCAGCAGACACCAGCAGCAGTTGACGACAGGAGCGTCATCTCCCTCTCCCACACACACACAGAGAATCGGCGAACATTATTAGATTTATCGTGTTTTAGCGCTTAAGCAGATGCCCATGTCACTGCCCATCCTCTGCTGCTGACCATAAAGTGGAACTGGGCACATTTTATGACTACTGCTGCCAGCCTTCTTCTTCTTCTACTTTGTGCTGCTCTTTGTGTCTTCCTGCGGGCTCTTTTCTCATCATTATTTGCGCCCCGAATTTTTCGCTGCCTTTTTTTATCACTCTATCACTCTCTCTCTCTTTCTCTCTTTCTTGCTGCTGCAGTTTATGTTCAACGCTGACTTTTCATTATTATTATTAGCGCATCTTGAGCTGAACAGCTACTTAACCAACTGTAACTCCAACTCAGGGTGTGTGTGTGTGTGTGTGTGTGTATGTGATTGCAATTGGCATGCAAATATTTAATTAGCTCCTTCAAGCTGTTGCCAACTTGACGCCTGATTAATTCAAGTGTGTCTGCTATTTTTATTTTTCTCTTTTGCGTTCAATTTTTGGGTAGCTCTTTATTATTATTTTTTTTGTTTTTGGCTTGACAAAAAAAAAACGTTTAAATTACCAAACAAATTTCATAGTTGGCCCACACTTTGTGCAAACTACTAAAAATAATTATTAAATTTGGCCAACAAAATATTCTAAAAACATCCACACACACAGAACCACACACACATTGCACATGTGTTGCCCTTTAACCGCGCACAATTTTCATATGCCAAAAATTTGCAAAAATATTCGATGCATCCCAAAACTATGCAAAACATTGCCACACTTAGCGAAATCAATTATGCACTTTCAGTATGCATTCTGGCTACAAATTTTGTTTACAAATTGTTATTTTTAACCTTAATAAACACATATTAACAGGGTCAATGACATTCATAATAATTTTCTTTTTTTTTACAAACTTGTAATCAATCTTAACAAACCTGACAAAATGGGAAAATCAAGAAAATTAAGTGTTTAAATTTGTCGTTTCGAAAATTAGCGAATTTTGTATATTGGCAAAAATATTATTTAAAATTCAGAGCATTCTAATATAGATCAAATAAATAAGTCAAGGTACAGGCAAGAATATCAGACAATGTAAAAATTCAAGAAAAAAAAGAACCAATTTGAAAATACATCAAGAGGAATTATCGAAGAAGAAATATCAAGGTTTAATACCTGATTGACAAGAATATCCCCTGACCAACCCAAATTAATATTCAATCCAACTTATATAACTTGAATATACCATTCTAAATTGAAGGCATTAGTAAGTAATCAGTAAGTAATTTAACTAAGTAATTAAATGATTGTTCCCTTGGCGGAATTAGGAAAAAAAAAACAAAACAAAACCTAAGCCATTTGCCTGATTTGCTGAACTGCGACTTTAATTTCAAGCCACAATATTATTCTGCGTGTATCTATAAGTGTATCAATCTGTGTGTGACTGTATGTGTGTGTGTGTGTGCGTATTTTTGCATCAGATTGGCGATTTGCAAACTACGTTTTAGGTACTTTGTCGCTAAATTGAGTTCCGGTTTAAGATGGGGCTTTGTGTTGGTTTCTAGTCGCTATCCGAAGCAACAACAAAACTAAGGATACCAAATGAAGATTTAATTTTATTCTTTTCACCTTTAATTTAACCTTCTTGCAATAGTTAAAATCACTATATATATACATTATGATTTTTGAGCACTAATCACAATTAAGAGCACTTTGAAATAGTAATTAGATGATATCTCATAGTCACTCAACCACTTGTCATACAGTATACCCATCAAAATGAATGAATGTTTGTTCCATATAGGGAGACAATTGATCCTACAATTTGTTCAAATAGTTTGAATAATCTTTTTCAGATAATGTAATTTTGTTCAGATTCACTCTTGGCGATTTATTGCTCATAGATTATATTCCAGATCCAAATAATTCAAATGATTTATATTTATTTAAACAAAAACCAGGGTATAAAAACAAACAATACTTATAAGTGTGCAATTGTTACTCTAAATTTATATTATTTGTATTTTAATTACGATATAATTCCGAAAAAATAGTAGTGAGATTGGAATTGCTGTTCTGTGATTACAATTTAAAAGTAATTTTAAATCTAAACATCAATAAGTAATACAATAAAAATATTGAAGTCATTCGAGTATTGTCGCAATGAGCACCACGTCTAGTGTTTTCGGATTATTATTTATCTGGACTACTATAAACCTGAGTTACAATGAAAATGTAAGTTATCCGTCGATTTTTTATCGAAATTAAAGCAAATTGACCAATTTACAGGAGGCGGTCGAATTCAAAATGACAAATGTGGATTGTCACAGCTACAATAAATCACGGGTCGTCATACACGGGTGCCGACTGAGGGCAATAAATCGGCATAAAACGATCTTTAATTTCAATGGAACTTTACTATTTTTAGTTAACGAAGCTGTTGTCAAAGGACAAGTCTTTAAGAAAGAAAGTGGATACAAGCCTTGGCTCTATAAAGCGTCAATCGATGCCTGCCGTTTCTTGAAGAAGCCATACAATCCAGTTGCAATAATTGTGTATAAATTGTTTAAAGAATTTACCACCATGAACCACACATGTCCCTACGAGGCAAGTATTACTCAAAGAAATGCTCTGTACTCATCGAAATGATGAATTTAATCAGTCTGATAACTTCATATTCATCAAATACAACTTTTAATAGGGTACTCAAATCATTGAAGGCTTTTATCTACAATCAAACATTCTACCAAATATGCTGCCAACCGGGGAGTATCGATTGAACTTAAATTTCATATTTAACAAAAGGCCAGCACTTTATGTTAATGTCAACTTTATCTTTAAAGAGGATAACTAATAGAATAATTTGAAGTATATTCTTGTAATAGAAATGCTAATTAATACATTATATATCGGAACAATATTTTGTTATTGTAGATAATGTATTATTCCAAAACAAGTCTATTTGGTCTATGTCTAAGATATATGGATGATATCAAATCTTGCTCGTAGATTATATTCCACAACCCAACAACTTAAATAAGTAAAGATACACACACATCATAGCTGAGTATTGGAATTGTATATAGTTTGCCTTTGAATATCGGTTGTTAAAGGCAGCTACCAGAAATTTACGTAACTACTTTGACGGCTTTAACTCAAAAACTGCAAAAGATATACCCATTTCAAATCTGTATCGGGGATCTGTGGCTTTATCGATTTACTTGCCTCCTAGTGGACGGAGTACGCCAACTTTTACACTTTGTCTGACGCGGCCACAAACCAGAATATGTGTGAAGTCCTTGTCTCAAAGGGTTAAGGTATTAGAAACGCCAGTATGCATCTATATGTAAAAAATAATAATAATAAACATTCATTAAATACGAAAAAAAAAAATTAAATTAATCTAAACTAAAAATTAAATTTTATAAAACTGAACAACTATTCCAGATAAGGATACTAAATGAAGGGTTTATTTTATTTATTTATATATATATATATATAATGTGGTCAAATTACACTCAACACAGACAAATTACAAATATAAATTAACCTTCTAGGTACAGTTACAATCACTATATACTTTATGATATAGTAATTATATGATATCTCATAGTCACTCAACCACTTGTCATACAATATACCCATCAAAATGAATGAATGTTTGATGATATTTTCCATATAGGGAGACAATTGATCCCACAAGTCGTTCAAATGGTTTGAATAATCTTTTTCAAATAATGTAATTTTGTTCAGCATCAATATTGACGATTTATTTGCTAAATTTATATTATTTGTATTTAAATAATGATGCAATTCTGAAAAACATTAGTGGGGATTCATATTGTTTTTCCGTATAATACAATTAAAAAGTAATTTTAAATCTAAACATCAATAAGTAATATAATCAAAATATTGAAGTCATTCGAGTATTGTCGCAATGAGCACCACGTCGATTGTTTTCGGATTATTATTTATCTGGATTACTCTAAACCTGAGTTACAATGAAAATGTAAGTTATCGGCCGATTTTCGATCGAATTTAAAGCAAATTGACCAGTTTGATTACGTATTTACAGGAGGCGATCGAATTCAAAATGACAAATGTGGATTGTCACAGCTACAATAAATCACGGCTTGTCATGCATGAGTGCCGACTGAGGGCAATAGATCGGCATAAAACGATCTTTAATTTAAATGGGACTTTACTATTTTTGGTTAACGAAATTACTATCAAATATCAAATCTTTAAGAGAGAAAGTGGATTCAAGCCTTGGCTCTATAAAGCGTCAGTCGATGTCTGCCGTTTTATGAAGAAGCCATACAATCCACTTGTAATAATTGTGTATAAATTGTTTAGAGAATTTAGCAATTTCAATCACACATGTCCCTACGAGGCAAGTATTACTCAAAGAAATGCTCTGTACTCATCGAAATGATGAATTCAATCAGTCTGATAACTCCATATTCATCAAATACAACTTTTTATAGGGTCCTCAAATCCTTAAAGGATTTTATCTACGATCAAATATTTTACCAAATGTGATGCCAACCGGGGAGTATCGATTGAATTTAAATTTTATATTGAACAAAAGGCTAGCACTTTATGTTAATGTCAACTTTATCTTTACAGAGGACTTATAACAGAATAATTTGAAGTATATTCTTGTTATATATAGGTTAATTAATACATTATATATCGGAACATTATTTGATTTTCTTTTCCTATATTGACATAAGAAACTATTTTTTGAAACTAATTTTCTTATTGTAGAAAATTTATTATTCCAGAACAAGTCTATTTGGTTTTTCTAACTGATATAGATGATATCAAAGCTTGGTCTTACAGTGTCTCACAGCTTATTAATACATATAATATAAAAACCAAAATGCATATATGATCCCAATAAACTGGGGTTTCCCCACCTGCTAGGAGGGGAATTTTTGGTCAAAGCTTATTTGGGACAGTTGCATTATGGACACCTGGGTGCCATAAAACCCGGACTATTTACGTCAGGTTGATTATTTCCGGTATTAGTAGAGCAATCCTTCGTTGTCAGTTTAGTTATATCCTGCATCTCGGATGCAACCAGCCAACAAGGACTATGGACAAACGGACTACTATTGAAGAACGGAATCGCATACTGGAACACCTTAAGATCGGATATTCACATAGCCAAATAGCTGAAGTGGCAAATCTAAGCAAGTCAACTCTATACAACATCAATCGGCGCTTCGTCGACCATAATCGGATACAGAACAAGGGCAGAATGCTACCAAACAAGATTTTCACCGAACAGGAAGATCGCAGGATCATCAGGAAAATAAGGGAAAGAAAATAAGGGAAAATCCTAAGCTATCTGCTCGAAAACTGACTCAACAGGTGCAGGATGAAAAGGAGAAAAAGTGCAGTGTGGAAACTGTGCGCCGGGTTCTGCGCGACCATGACAGTCCAATGCTGAGCTCAATCCCAAAAACCTAAAGGTAACCGACAAGCACGGCAGCGGAGGTGTCATGGTAGGGGCATCTATCTCGGCAGTCGTCGTCGGAAATTTGGTGTTCACTGAAACAACAATGGACAAGAATGTGTACCTCAATATATTAAAGGAAAATGTACTCCAAAGTGCCGAGAAGCTAGGAATCTAACGTACTTTCCGGTTCTACCAGGACAACGACCAGGACAACAACCAAGCATAAGTCCGGATTATTACAGTCCTGGCTTATCTGGAAGTGCCCCTACATAATATTTCCACCGTCCCAGTCTCCAGGTTTAAATGTTATTTAAGATCGGGAATCACAGATCCGATCTCGAAAATGCCCTGCTGGATGAGTGGAGCAAAATCAGTCCAGAAACTACCCGGAAGCTGGTATCTTCCATAAATAAAAGGTTAAGGGAAGTTATTAAGGCTAAAAGATATCATACTAAGTATTAACATCCTTGTTTAAGTTTTTATACGCCAAATATGTTACTTTTTTAAGACTGACCCAAATAAGCTTTGACATGTGTTTTGGATATGCTTTCAGGTTTTTACTAATTTTAACAAATAAATTAATATTTTAATAAAAACAAATGTCTCTTTTTCAAACGTGATACACCATGAAACAAATTGGCATTTCAACATTTTGCGTTTGTTTCTTTGCTTGAACCTTATAGCACTTCAAATTTTCTGGTATGCACTCGGCCAAATAAGCTGTATATATTCCACAACCCAACTACTTAAATGAATAAAGATACACACACGTCGTAGCTGAGTATTGGAATTGTATGAAATTAACAGACTGCTAATTTTTCTGATACAATAATTTATAACATCTGATAACCAGTGCCACAGAACGGGGTGGATCCGATCTTTTAGGAGGTTCCTGGCAATATATCCTCCAAGTTTTGTTAGAGGCAACTACCCGAAATTTACCTATCAAATTTGACGGGTTTAACTCAAAAACTGCAAAAGATATACCCATTTCAAATCTGTATCGGTGATCTGTGGCTTTATCGGTTTACTTGCCTCCTAGTGGACGTAGTACGCCAACTTTTACACTTTGTCTGACGCGGCCACAAACCAGAATTTGTGTGAAGTCCTTGTCTCAAAGGGTTTAGGTATTAGAATATCCAGTATGCATCTATATGTAAAAAATAATAATAATAAACATTCATTAAATACGAGAAAAAAAAATTAAATTAATTTAAATTAAAAATTTATTTTAATAGAACTGAGCAACTATTCCAGATAAGGATACTAAACAAAAGGTTGATTTCATTTATTTATATATATATATGTATATATATATGGTCAATCACAATCAACACATACAAATTACAAATATAAATTAACATTCTTGGTAAAGTTACAATCACTATATACTTTATGATATAGTAATTAGATGATATCTCATAGTCACTCAACCACTTGTCATACAATATACCCATCAAAATGAATGAATGTTTGATGATATTTTCCATATAGGGAGACAATTGATCCCACAAGTCGTTCAAATGGTTTGAATAATCTTTTCCAAATAATGTAATTTTGTTCAGCATCAATATTGGCGATTTATTGCTAAATTTATATTATTTGTATTTGAATAATGATGCAATTCTGAAAAAGATTAGTGGGATTCAAATTGTTTTTCCGTACAATACAATTAAAAAGTAATTTTAAATATAATCAATAAGTAATATAATCAAAATATTGAAGTCATTCGAGTATTGTCGCAATGAGCACCACGTCGATTGTTTCCGGAATATTATTTATCTGGATTACTCTAAACCTGAGTTACAATAAAAATGTAAGTTATCGGCCGATTTTCGATCGAATTTAAAGCAAATTGACCAGTTTGATTACGTATTTACAGGAGGCGATCGAATTCAAAATGACAAATGCGGTTTGTCAAAGCTACAATGAATCACGGCTTGTCATACACGAGTGCCGACTGAGGGCAATAAATCGGCATAAAACGATCTTTAATTTTAATGGAACTTTACTATTTTTGGTTAACGAAATTGCTGTCGAAGGACAAGTCTTTAGGAGAGAAAGTGGCTACAAGCCTTGGCTCTATAAAGCGTCAATCGATGCCTGCCGTTTCTTGAAGAAGCCATACAATCCAGTTGCAATAATTGTGTATAAATTGTTTAAAGAATTTACCACCATGAACCACACATGTCCCTACGAGGCAAGTATTACTCAAAGAAATGCTCTGTACTCATCGAAATTATGTATTTAATCAGTCTGATAACTCATCAAATACAACTTTTAATAGGGTAATCAAATCATTGACGGATTTTATCTACGATCAAATATTTTACCAAATGTGATGCCAACCGGGGAGTATCGATTGAATTTAAATTTTATATTGAACAAAAGGCTAGAATTTTATGTTAATGTCAACTTTATCTTTACAGAGGACTTATAACAGAATAATTTGAAGTATATCCTTGTAATATATAGGTTAATTAATACATTATTTATCGGAACATTATTTGATTTTCTTTTCCTATATCGACTTTAAAAACTATTTTTTGAAATTAATTTTGTTATTGTAGAAAATGTATTATTCCAGAACAAGACTATTTGGTCTATGTCTAAGATATATAGATGATATCAAATCTTGCCGGTAGATTATATTCCACAACCCAATAACTCAAATAAATAATAAATAATAAAGATGCACACACACCATATTCAAACATTATTATTGCTAACTTAATATACACGTCATGGCTGAGTATTGGAATTGTATGAAATTAAAAGGTCGTTGAGGTGTTCAAGTGAAATAACAATAATTAGGTTGTTTTTTTTTTTGCGTTATTACAATTATAAAGTAATTACTTCTAATATAAATAAAGCAGCATAATATAAACTCTAAATTAACGTTTTAAGTCTGGCAAGTATTGAAAGTCATTCGGGGTTTGCCACCATGAACAACACGTACATAGTTTTCGGAATATTATTTATGTGGGTTACTCTAATGATAAGTTATAATGTAATTGTCAGAGGCAATCGAATTCAAGTTGACGAATGCGTTTTGTGGGAGTAATTATAAATCTTGGTTTGTCATAAACGAATGCCGCCTGCACGCAATAAATCAGAATAAGACGACATTTAATTTTAATGGAACTCTTCTACATCCGTTTCACATTATTATATTCCACAACAACTCTTCAAGGGGGTTCAATCGATATCGGAAGATTCCAAAGGAAGCCATACCATCCCTTTGCAATTGTTATTATTAAATTAAATTGAGATTTTACCAATTTCAACAACACTTGTCCATATGTGGTAAGTGTGACTCCAAAAAATATCCTTTAGTGATTATCGACTGGCCTTAAATAAAATATTAAGAAGAGTTCAGCACATTTTACATATGACCACTTCCCTTTGAAAAACATTTATGAGAAAATACTAAGTACATCCGTCTTTTCTTTTCGTTTCTTTTCTGTATACAAATAAATTAAATAGAAAATTCTGAATTAGACTTCAATCTTATCGTTTTCTTTTGAACAAAGTAATCTATTAATCTCCATACATAACCTATTCCAAAACAATTATAAAGTGATTTTGGATTCAAACGACTTTATAGTGGGTTCAAACGGAAAAGGTTTTACGAACATTTACCTGACAACAGTCCGTTACACCCTGAACCCATTATCAATTAGTAAAAACAAGGTTATATTGGTTTTAAGCTAGAGTATATAACAGGCAGTAGGCAGCAATTCCGATCCAATGCGCTAATTTCGTTTTATAATAATAATAATAATAAGAAATGAAGCCCTTCCACAGATGCTTACATTTTATCTCGTACCTAATCTCATTCGACTGTTTAATTACTTACTTATTTTTTATGTTTCGCTTGACGGACGATTTTTTTATCATTATCAAGACAAACTGCAGATAACAGTTATTTCAATATCAACAAACCTAGATTCTAGATCCACTCGAAGATAGTCCAGGAGTTAACAAACATCCTATCAAAGGTATTTGGTTTTGCTTTTACAATTTGTAGACGAGTTTTTGGAACATTGCTTGTGTACCAAAATATCTAGACTAATGTCTTGGCGGAGGATTATTATTGTGATCCTTACATTGTGGAACAAAAGTATAAGCAAGGGTCTAGGTAGGTTAGCTTATTAAAGTAAATATAATGAGTAATGTAATATGATTAGGAAAATAATCTTTTTTATCAGACGAGTATTGAAAATCACTCCGATTACTGTTTACAGGAGGCGATCGAATTCATGATGACGAATGTGGTTTGTAAGAGAAACAATAAGTCGTTGGCTGTCATACACGAATGCCGCCTGCTGGCAATAAATCGGAATAACACAACATTTAATTTGAATGGAACTCTTCAACATTCTGTTAACGAAGCTATTATCAAAGGCCAATTCTTTAAGAAAGCCAACGGCTACAAGCCTGCCGTTTCATGAGGACCCAAACAATCCATTTGTTATTCTTATTTTTAAGTTGGCTAAGCAGTTTACCAACATCAACCACACATGTCCCTATGTAGCAAGTATTGCTCCAAACAACGAATTCAACTTCAATTACACCGAATTCCACTTTTCATAGGGAACAGTTATCTTTAATGGAATTTATCTTCAATCAAGCATTTTGCCCAATCCGTTGCCAACCAGAGATTATCTATTGGACTTATTAAACAAGAACACAACACTTTCTCTAAAGTGTAGGCACGTTTACGTTTAATGAGGATTTATTATGAAACACTTCGATGTATAACATTATTTTCAAGAATTGCTTCCGCTTGGGTGTACTAACAAAAAGCTTTCAAAATTAGAAATTATTCTGCATAAAGGCCATTTCTAAACGATATTTGAGGTATTTTGTCGCTAAATTAAGTTCCTGCTAAACGATGGAAGAGAGAACGAAGGCGTAGAGAACGTTGTAGGCGTAACCGACTTCTAAATACTCTGATACTAATAACTTATATCATCTGATAGCAGGTGCCACAGAACACAGTGGGTATAGCCAACAACTACCAATCTTTGAAAGAGGTTGAAAGAGTGGGCGTGGCTGAAACAAAATTGTTAAAAAGTACCTAATAATCTTTTTTCTTTTTTTCTGTTTTTTTGGTAAATATTGCTCTTAAATCACGGGAGATAAAGGCGTTTATGGTTATTGGCCTCGGGACTGGGCGTGGTCCAACATTTTTTTCCTGACATTATGAAGCGTGTTACTAGCAATATACTTTTCCAATTTGGTGACTCTAGCCCGCTAATTGTGGCCAAGTAAGTCGGGCTGGCGGGTGTTGACGTGGTGTGAAAATGTATATGCCGATCTTTGAAGGAGGCTGCAAGAAAGCTACCTTCCAAGTTTATGGACTATATCTTTACTTTTGGCTACAGACCAGTACGACCTCGTATATGCGTCAAGTTCTTATCTCCAAGGGTGTTGGTATCGGAGTAGCCAATATTCATTTATATATAAAAACTTATAAAAAATATTAATAAAATACAAGAAGTAAAAATCAATTTATTTAAACTAAAAATTAAATTTAAATTAAAATACATATGAAATATGTATAAGATTTCTGGGAATATCTAACTGCAAAATAGACCAACCCTTCTACTCTTTGTGGGCTGATAAAACTCAGCGACTATTCCAGCTAAGGATACTAAATGAAGAGTTAATTTTATTTATATATATATATATATATGTTGTCAAATAACAGTCAACACAGACAAATTACCAATATAAATTAACTTTCTTGGTACAGATAAATTCACTATATACTTAATGATTACTGAGCAATAATCACAATTAAAAGCACTTTCAAATAGTAATTAGATGATATGAAATAATGTAATTTTGTTCAGCATCAATAATTCAAATGATTTATATTTATTTAGACAAAAACCAGAATATAAGGGAACAATACCTATAAGTTTGCAATTGTTGCTCTAAATGCATATTATTTGTATTTTAATTACGATTTAATTCCGAAAAAATAGTAGTGAGATTGGAATTGCTGTTCTGTGATTACAATTTAAAAGTAATTTTAAATCTAAACATCAATAAGTAATACAATAAAAATACTGAAGTCATTCGAGTACTGTCGCCATGAGCACCACGTCAATTGTTTTCGGATTATTATTTATCTGGATTACTCTAAACCTGAGTTACAATAAAAATGTTAGTTATCGGCCGATTTTCGATCGAATTTAAAGCAAATTGAACAATTTGATTACGTGTTTACAGGAGGCGATCGAATTCAAAATGACGAATGCGGTTTGTCACAGCTACAACATATCTTTGGTTGTTATACACGTTTGCCGACTGAGGGCAATAAATCGGCATAAAACAACGTTTAATTTTAATGGAACTTTTCTATTTACGGTCAAAGAAGTTACTGTCGAAGGACAAGTCTTTAAGAGAGAAAGTGGCTTCAAGCCTTGGCTCTATAAAACGTCAATCGATGCCTGCCGTTTTCTGAAGAAGGCATACAATCCAATTGCAATAATTATTTATAAATTGTTTAAAGATTTTACCACCATCAATCACACATGTCCCTACGAGGCAAGTATTACTCCAAAAAATGCTCTATACTCATCGAAATTATGAAGTCGATGCAGTACATGGTATCTCCTAGTCAAGCACTCTCGGCTAGATCAGCCTGACAATTTCATTTACATCAAATACCACTTTTTACAGGGCTCTCAAATTATTGATGGATTTTATCTACGATCAAACATTCTACCAAATATGCTGCCAACCGGGGAGTATCGATTGAACTTAAATTTTATATTTAACAAAAGGCCAGCACTTTATGTTAATATCAACTTCATCTCTAAAGAGGATAACTAATAGAATAATTTGAAGTATATCCTGGCAAGAGATATGCTAATTAATATATTATTAATCGGGGCATCATTTGAGTTTCTTTTCCTATATCGACATAACACACTATTTTTATACCCTAAACCCATTAAAAATGAGTAAAAAAAGAGAATATTGGTTTTGTGCAAATGTCTGAAACAGGCAGACAGAAGCATCTCCGACCCCATATATATATATATTCTTGATCAAGGTGAACAGCCGAGTCGATATAGCCAAGTCCGTTCGTCCGTCTGTCCGTTCGTCCGTCCGTCTGTCTATATGAACACGCAGATCTCACGGACTATAAGAGCTACAGACTTCAAATTTGGAATGTAGGGTCTCGAATACCAGGCGCAGATCAAGTTTGCTTAATTTTATCGATAACTGCCTCCGTTTCTTGATTATCGATACATTTACATTTTCGATAGCAATGAATGCTACAATTTGAAAGGCAGACTCTGCTAATTTATACAGAACATACAGATGCATATTATTGATCATGAAAATCGGTTGTATTCTTATACTGATCTCATTTCTATCAGCAGCCTCAAGCATTTTCTGTGCGCATAAATATGCGAACACATGTGTGAGAAAGAGATGTCTTGATAATCGACGCGAGCGTCAATATGTCTTTGTGTGCGTTCTGCAAACCCCCGTTATCCCGTTACGATCACGTGTATTTATGTATATGCGTGTTTGTTGCCAGCCAGCAAGGATCAGTTTGGGCTTGTGAACAAAAACATGAGCTGCTCTTTTCTTTTACTCTTCAGTGCCTGTGTTTGCTATAAGAAATGAGTCCATAAGCAGACCTGCTCACATTTGGGTGCAAAACTTATTATGGGGAAATTTTCCAATAGTTTTAGAATACATTTAACAGTTGGCTTCAGGGTAAATCGTAGTCGAGCTCTCTTGACTACAGCACTCTTACTTGTTTTAAGTAATTTTGTTATTGTAGAAAATGTATTATACCAAAACAAGTATATTTTGTCTATGTCTAACATATATGGATGATATCAAAGCTTGCCGGTAGATTATATTCCACAACCCAATAACTCAAATAAATAATAAATAATAAAGATGCACACACACAATATTCAAACATTATTATTGCTTACTTAATATACACGTCATGGCTGAGTATTGGAATTGTATGAAATTAAAAGGTCGTTGAGGTGTTCAAGTGAAATAACAATAATTAGGTTGTTTTTTTTTTTGCGTTATTACAATTATAAAGTAATTACTTCTAATATAAATAAAGCAGCATAATATAAACTCTAAATTAACGTTTTAAGTCTGGCAAGTAATGAAAGTCATTCGGGGTTTACCATCATGTACAACACGTACATTGTTTACGGAATATTATATATCTGGCTTACTCTAATGATAAGTTATAATATAAATGTAAGTCCAGGAAAGAAGATTGCTCTAATGCTAAGATAATTTCCATTTCCCATGAAAAAGAGATACTCTGTGTGTTTTAATTTTCAGGTGAATGTGTTTGGTAATTAAAATTTCATTGAAATTTTTAATTGTTCAAGTGAAAAGATCTTTCGTTTAAAATAGAGCATCACGGCTCTATAAAGCGTCAATCGATGCCTGCCGTTTCTTGAAGAAGCCATACAATTCAGTTGCAATAATTGTGTATAAATTGTTTAGAGATTTTACCACCATCAATCACACATGTCCCTACGAGGCAAGTATAACTCAAAGAAATGCTCTGTTCTCATCGAAATGATGAATTCAATCAGTCTGATAACTCCATATTCATCAAAAACAACTTTTATAGGGTTCTCAAATCATTGAAGGCTTTTATCTACAATCACACATTCTACCAAATATGCTGCCAACCGGGGAGTATCGATTGAATTTAAATTTCATATTGAACAAAAGGCCAGCACTTTATGTTAATGTCAACTTCATCTCTAAAGAGGATAAGTAATAGAATAATTTGAAGTATATTCTTGTAATAGAAATGCTAATTAATACATTATATATTGGAACATTATTTGATTTTCCTTTCCTATATCGATATAAGAAACTATTTTTTGAAACTAATTTTGTTATTGTAGAAAATGTATTATTCCAGAACAAGTCTATTTGGTCTATGTCTAAGATATATGGATGATATCAAATCTTGCTCGTAGATTATATTCCACAACCCAACAACTTAAATAAGTAAAGATACACACACATCATAGCTGAGTATTGGAATTGTATATAGTTTGCCTTTGAATATCGGTTGTTAAAGGCAGCTACCAGAAATTTACGTAACTACTTTGACGGCTTTAACTCAAAAACTGCAAAAGATATACCCATTTCAAATCTGTATCGGGGATCTGTGGCTTTATCGATTTACTTGCCTCCTAGTGGACGTAGTACGCCAACTTTTACACTTTGTCTAACGCGGCCACAAACCAGAATATGTGTGAAGTCCTTGTCTCAAAGGGTTTAGGTATTAGAATAGCCAGTATGCATCTATATACAAAAAATAATAATAATAAACATTAATAAAATACGAGAAAAGAAAATTAAATTAATTTAAACTAAAAATTAAATTTTATAGAACTGAACAACTATTCCAGATAAGGATACTAAATGAAGGGTTTATTTTATTTATTTATATATATAATGTGGTCAAATTACTCTCAACACAGACAAATTACAAATATAAATTAACCTTCTAGGTACAGTTACAATCACTATATATGATATAGTAATTAGATGATATCTTATAGTCACTCAACCACTTGTTATACAATATACCCATCAAAATGAATGAATGTTTGATGATATTTTCCATATAGGGAGACAATTGATCTTACAATTCGTTCAAATGGTTTGAATAATCTTTTTCAGATAATGTAATTTTGTTCAGATTCACTCTTGGCGATTTATTGCTCATAGATTATATTCCAGATCCAAATAATTCAAATGATTTATATTTATTTAAACAAAAACCAGGGTATAAAAACAAACAATACCTATAAGTTTGCAATTGTTACTCTAAATTTATATTATTTGTCTTTGAATAATGATGCAATTCTGAAAAAAAGATTATTGGGATTCATATTGTTTTTCTGTACAATACAATTAAAAAGTAATTTTAAATATAATCAATAAGTAATGTAATAAAAAAATTGAATTCGTACGAGTATTGTCGCCATGAGCACCACGTCGATTGTTTTCGGAATATTATTTATCTGGATTACTCTAAACCTGAGTTACAATGAAAGTGTGAGTTATCGGCCGATTTTCGATCGAATTTAAAGCAAATTGACCAGTTTGAATACGTATTTACAGGAGGCGATCGAATTCAAAATGACAAATGTGGATTGTCACAGCTACAACATATCTTTGGTTGTTGTACACGAGTGCCGACTGAGGGCAATAAATCGGCATAAAACGACTTTTAAATTTAATGGAACTTTTCTATTTACGGTCAACGAAGTAACTCTCGAATTGCAAGTCTTTAAGAGAGAAAGTGGCTTCAAGCCTTGGCTCTATAAAACGTCAATCGATGCCTGCCGTTTCCTGAGAAAGCCATACAATCCAATTGCAATAATTGTGTATAAATTTTTTAGAGATTTTAGCACCATTAACCACACATGTCCCTACGAGGCAAGTATAACTCAAAGAAATGCTCTGTTCTCATCGAAATGATCAATTTAATCAGTCTGATAACTCCATATTCATCAAAAACAACTTTTTATAGGGTTCTCAAATTATTGATGGCTTTTATCTACAATCAAACATTCTACCAAATATGCTGCCAACCGGGGAGTATCGATTGAATTTAAATTTCATATTGAACAAAAGGCCAACACTTTATGTTAATGTCAACTTCATCTCTAAAGAGGATAACTAATAGAATAATTTGAAGTATATTCTTGTAATAGAAATGCTAATTAATACATTATATATCGGAACATTATTTGATTTTCCTTTCCTATATCGACATAAGAAACTATTTTTTGAAACTAATTTTGTTATTGTAGAAAATGTATTATTCCAGAACAAGTCTATTTGGTCTATATCTAAGATATATGGATGATATCAAATCTTGCTCGTAGATTATATTCCACAACCCATCAACTTAAATAAGTAAAGATACACACACGTCCTAGCTGAGTTTAGGAATTGTATATAATTAACCGACTGCTGATTATTCTGATACAATAATTTATACCATCTGATAACCAGTGCCACAGAACGGGGTGGATCTGATCTTTTAGGAGGTTCCTGGCAATATATCCTCCAAGTTTGCATTTGAATATCGGTTGTTAAAGGCAGCTAACTCAATACTCAAAACTGCAAAAGATATACCCATTTCAAATCTGTATCGGGGATCTGTGGCTTTATCGATTTACTTGCCTCCTAGTGGACGGAGTACGCCAACTTTTACACTTTGTCTGACGCGGCCACAAACCAGAATTTGTGTGAAGTCCTTGTCTCAAAGGGTTTAGGTATTAGAATAGCCAGTATGCATCTATATACAAAAAATAATAATAATAAACATTAATAAAATACGAGAAAAAAAAATTAAATGAATTTAAACTAAAAATTAAATTTTATAGAACTGAACAACTATTCCAGATAAGGATACTAAATGAAGGGTTTATTTTATTTATTTATATATATATATATATATAATGTGGTCAAATTACACTCAACACAGACAAATTACAAATATAAATTAACCTTCTAGGTACAGTTACAATCACTATATATGATATAGTAATTAGATGATATCTCATAGTCACTCAACCACTTGTCATACAATATACCCATCAAAATGAATGAATGTTTGATGATATTTTCCATATAGGGAGACAATTGATCTTACAATTCGTTCAAATGGTTTGAATAATCTTTTTCAGATAATGTAATTTTGTTCAGATTCACTCTTGGCGATTTATTGCTCATAGATTATATTCCAGATCCAAATAATTCAAATGATTTATATTTATTTAAACAAAAACCAGGGTATAAGCAAACAATACCTATAAGTTTGCAATTGTTGCTCTAAATTCATATTATTTGTATTTTAATTACGATTTAATTCCGAAAAATAGTAGTGAGATTGGAATTGCTGTTCTGTGATTACAATTTAAAAGTAATTTTAAATCTAAACATCAATAAGTAATACAATAAAAATACTGAAGTCATTCGAGTACTGTCGCCATGAGCACCACGTCAATTGTTTTCGGATTATTATTTATCTGGACTACTATAAACCTGAGTTACAATGAAAATGTAAGTTATCCGTCGACTTTTTATCGAAGTTAAAGCAAATTGACCAATTTGATTACGTGTTTACAGGAGGCGATCGAATTCAAAATGACAAATGTGGATTGTCACAGCTACAATAAATCACGGCTTGTCATGCACGAGTGCCGACTAAGGGCAATAAATCGGCATAAAACGATCTTAAATTTTAATGGGACTTTACTATTTACGGTCAACGAAGCTACTGCCAAATATCAAATCTTTAAGAAAGAAAGTGGCTTCAAGCCTTGGCTCTATAAAGCGTCAGTCGATGCCTGCCGTTTTATGAAGAAGCCATATGATCCAGTTGTAATAATTGTGTATAAATTGTTTAGAGAATTTAGCAATATCAATCACACATGTCCCTACGAGGCAAGTATTACTCCAAGAAATGCTCTGTACTCATAGAAATGATGAATTCAATCAATCTGATAACTCCATATTCATCAAATACAACTTTTTATAGGGTCCTCAAATCGTTAAAGGATTTTATCTTCAATCAAACATTCTACCAAATGTGATGCCAACCGGGGAGTATCGATTGAACTTAAATTTCATATTTAACAAAAGGCCAGCACTTAATGTTAATGTCAACTTTATCTTCAAAGAGGATAACTAATAGAATAATTTGAAGTATATCCTTGTAATAGATTTGTTAACTAATATATTATTCATCGGGGCATAATTTGATTTTCTTTTTCTATATAAGACATAGGAAATTTTTGTTTTTTATTTTTATCATGTTGCATACACTTTAAGTTATTCAAACGATCAAGTTGAGTAATTATATCAAGGATATCACTGAAACGAAGTCACTTCGAATGCGAACGATTTGATTTTATAATTTTTGACCAAACTTATGCAATATTTTTGCTTACCAAATTATCTGGGCTAAAGTCTTTAGCTCGGAATATAATTGTGATGCTAATCTATTGAAACAAACTTATCTAACAAGGATAAGTTAATAAATCTGCTAAGAAAATCTGTTATGCCTTAACAATTTGCCAATATATATGATATCCGAATGACATACTGTGTTGTTCATAGATTCAACAACCGTATAATTCTGACAAAAAAAACTATTTGTCGTCTCAAAAAAACATTAGTATTGCAAATATTAAAGTAAATATAATGAGTAATGTAATACGATTAGGAAAATAACCATTTTTATCAGACGAGTATTGAAAGTCATTCGGAGTTTGTCGCAACGAACAACACATACATTGTTTTCGGTATATTATTTATCTGGCTTACTCTAAAGATAAGTTATAATGTAAATGTAAGTCGAGCTAAAAGGTTTGCCCTAATTTTAAGTTCACTCCGATTACTGTTTACAGGAGGCGATCGAATTCATGATGACGAATGTGGTTTGTAAGAGAAACAATAAGTGTTGGCTGTCATACACGAATGCCGCCTGCTGGCAATAAATCGGAATAACACAACATTTAATTTGAATGGAACTCTTCAACATTCTGTTAACGAAGCTATTATCAAAGGCCAATTCTTTAAGAAAGCCAACGGCTACAAGCCTGCCGTTTCATGAGGACCCAAACAATCCATTTGTTATTCTTATTTTTAAGTTGGCTAAGCAGTTTACCAACATCAACCACACATGTCCCTATGTAGCAAGTATTGCTCCAAACAATGTATTCAACTTCAATTACACCGAATTCCACTTTTCATAGGGAACAGTTATCTTTAATGGAATTTATCTTCAATCAAGCATTTTGCCCAATCCGTTGCCAACCAGAGATTATCTATTGGACTTATTAAACAAGAACACAACACTTTCTCTAAAGTGTAGGCACGTTTACGTTTAATGAGGATTTATTATGAAACACTTCGATGTATAACATTATTTTCAAGAATTGCTTCCGCTTGGGTGTACTAACAAAAAGCTTTCAAAATTAGAAATTATTCTGCATAAAGGCCATTTCTAAACGATATTTTAGGTATTTTGTCGCTAAATTAAGTTCCGGCTAAACGATGGAAGAGAGAACGAAGGCGTAGAGAACGTTGTAGGCGTAACCGACTTTTAAATACTCTGATACTAATAACTTATATCATCTGATAGCAGGTGCCACAGAACACAGTGGGTATAGCCAACAACTACCAATCTTTGAAAGAGGTTGAAAGAGTGGGCGTGGCTGAAACAAAATTGTTAAAAAGTACCTAATAATCTTTTTTCTTTTTTTCTCTTTTTTTGCTAAATGTTGCTCTTAAATCACGGGAGATAAAGGCGTTTATAGTTATTGGCCTCGGGACTGGGCGTGGTCCAACATTTTTTTCCTGACATTATGAAGCGTGTTACTAGCAATATACTTTTCCAATTTGGTGACTCTAGCCCGCTTATTGTGGCCAAGTAAGTCGGGCTGGCGGGTGTTGACGTGGTGTGAAAATGTATATGCCGATCTTTGAAGGAGGCTGCAAGAAAGCTACCTTCCAAGTTTATGGACTATATCTTTACTTTTAGCTACAGACCAGTATATGCGTCAAGTTCTTATCTCCAAGCGTGTTGGTATCGGAGTAGCCAATATTCATTTATATATAAAAACTTATAAAAAATATTAATAAAATACAAGAAGTAAAAAATCAATTTATTTAAACTAAAAATTAAATTTAAATTAAAATACATATGAAATATGTATAAGATTTCTGGGAATATCTAACTGCAAAATAGACCAACCCTTCTACTCTTTGTAGGCTGATAAAACTCAGCGACTATTCCAGCTAAGGATACTAAATGAAGAGTTCATTTTATTTATATATATATTTATGTTGTCAAATAACAGTCAACACAGACAAATTACCAATATAAATTAACTTTCTTGGTACAGATAAATTCACTATATACTTAATGATTACTGAGCAATAATCACAATTAAAAGCACTTTCAAATAGTAATTAGATGATATCCCATAGTCACTCAACCACTTGTCATACAATATACCCATGGTTTGAATAATCTTTTTCAAATAATGTAATTTTGTTCAGCATCAATAATTCAAATGATTTATATTTATTTAGACAAAAACCAGAATATAAGGGAACAATACCTATAAGTTTGCAATTGTTGCTCTAAATGCATATTATTTGTATTTTAATTACGATTTAATTCCGAAAAATAGTAGTGAGATTGGAATTGCTGTTCTGTGATTACAATTTAAAAGTAATTTTAAATCTAAACATCAATAAGTAATACAATAAAAATACTGAAGTCATTCGAGTATTGTCGCCATGAGCACCACGTCTAGTGTTTTCGGATTATTATTTATCTGGACTACTATAAACCTGAGTTACAATGAAAATGTAAGTTATCCGTCGATTTTTTATCGAAGTTAAAGCAAATTGACCAATTTGATTACGTGTTCACAGGAGGCGATCGAATTCAAAATGACGAATGCGGTTTGTCAAAGCTACAACATATCTTTGGTTGTTATACACGAGTGCCGACTGAGGGCAATAAATCGGCATAAAACAACGTTTAATTTTAATGGAACTTTTCTATTTACGGTCAACGAAGTTACTGTCGAAGGACAAATCTTTAAGAGAGAAAGTGGCTACAAACCTTGGCTCTATAAAGCGTCAATCGATGCCTGCCGTTTTATGAAGAAGGCATACAATCCAATTGCAATAATTGCTTTTAAGTTTTCTAAGCAGTTTACCAACGTCAACCACACATGTCCCTATGTGGCAAGTATTGCTCCAAACAATGTATTCAACTTAAATTACGCGAAATTCCACTTTTCATAGGGCCCAATAATCGTTAATGGATTTTATCTTCAATCAAGCATTTTGCCCAATCCGTTGCCAACCGGGGATTATCTATTGGACTTATTATGGCATTTGAATAAGAAGCCAACACTTAGTGTAAAGCTTTACGCTACGTATACGGAGAACTTATTATGAAATACTTCGATGTATAACATTATATTTGATATGTGAATACATTAAACATCTTTGTTTTAATACAAATTGCAGATTGATTCAGTCAGTAATTGCAATTGTATTCGATGATGATATTCAACAATTCAAGAATTGCTTCCGCTTGAGTATAACAACAAATAGCTGTGACAAAAGACAAAATTGTTTAAAGGCTATTTCAAAACTATCTTTAAGAAGGAATTTTCCTGCATTTTCACAACCGTAATTTAAATCGCTTTTATCAGTAAATCGACTACGAAAAAATAGATTACTATTGGTTCTTACTGTTCACGAATATTTTCGTTTATTTAATATTTTTGTATTAGCATGTGTACTAACAGTGTGGTGTTTTAAGTTCTCCAAGCCAAAATCAATAAATATTGCCCGGTTGGCCGCGGACTTGGGAACATATTTGATCGAGGATATAATCCATCGAGCATTTGAGAGCCCTATGAAAATTGGGATTTGATGTAAAGGAAGTTATTGGAGGGTTTTAACCGCGAGTGCTCGACTAAGAGATACCATATACTACATTTAAAATTCTTCGACTGAATACATTTTCCAAAACGTTAATCTATAATTGCAAGTGGATTGTATGGCCTCTTCATAAAACCGCAAACATAGATTTTTACTTTATAGAGCCAAGATACTAATTTCTTGAACCGGATAAAATAAAGTTCCATTCAAATTTAGTGTCTTCTTATGTTGTTTTATTGCCCCCTCCTGTTGTATTTATCACAAATTGCATTGCAACCTCGGACTGACAATTCCAACATAACTTATCCATAGAGTAAGCAAGATATACAATATTCCGAAAACAATATACTTGGTACTCATGGTAACAAAACCCGTATATCTTTCAATAATCAAAAAATCAATTTGTAACGATACTTGACTCTTTAGATTACATTACTAATTTATATATATTACTAATGATTTTAAGACGACCAATAGTGTCCCTTGAATACTGAATGCTTTTTAATTATATAAAGGCGTAATATATATCTCCTCAATCCTAAATACTTTAGAGGTCTTTTAATATTATGTTACTGCTTGCAATGGTATATTTTTATTATTTTTGTCAGCGTGTTTGTCTGTATAACCAACCCGTTCTTCGATACTGTAAGAGTTAACAAGTATTATCGACTCCTTCATATCATACACCTTCATCAGTTGAGATACACATTCAATGAGTATGCATCTCTTAGTTGGGCTCGCCCGACTGGTGCGATTTCTTACTCGCTTTATTTGCATATTTTGTAAAATAATTGTGTAGCGGGGAGTGTCGGGAAATGGGTTACAATTAAAATCCAAAAATGTTGTTGCCAAAAATTTGAAAGGACTGCCGCGGCAGTAACAGTAAACACGAAGTTGGCAGCAATTAGCAGTGATATTTAAATTATTTACCAGTTTTGGCATTACCATTAACACAATCCCAAACAATTGCCAAGCCCAAAATAAATTACACAAAAAAATTACAATAAAATATAGACAAAAAAAAAAACAGTTAGTAAAAATATAGAAAAATATTTGATATTTATTTGGGAGATATTTTATGTGCACCTAATGGCGGCAACATTGCCACAGAGGAGCCCAAATTAAACATTAAATCGATTCTAATCAGACGGTTCCCATGGCAATTTAAATTGCGAATAAAACTATGCTAAATATATATATGTATATATATAAATATAATACTATATATATACTAAAAGCCTGAGCATTAAAGTTATGCGGCACGGCCATTAGCTTCGCAAAATATGCGCAAAATATTCAAATGCATTCTAAATAAATATGAGCATTTTATAAATAGTATAACAGCATGCAAAAATATACAAAAAGATACGCACAACAACAAAAATGCATATTCAAATGAAAACACACAACAAAAAGGCTGATGGCAACGCTTGAAACGAGATTAACAGACTAGTAGATACCCCCTGTTTGAAGATCTCTTTAACATATTAATCATTATCCAATCATAAGCAAACAGTGTAAAACAATAATATAATTAATTTAAGTCTAATAGGTTTTCAAAATCTGAATTATCTCTTACAAGGAATGCAAACAGAACTTAAACAAATCAAATATAATTTTTTTAATTAAAACAAATAAAAATGATTGTTAAGTGGCTATAACGTTTATGTATCCACAGTTCTTACAGGAAATCACTTTTTAATCGCATTCTAAAGGAACTGTTTCGGAGGATAAAGATTTTTTGTTAATATTTTATTTTTTTATAGTTTAACCATCGCTTTCAATATTCACAGGGTATCTAGAACTTTCACTCGTTGCGATATGCAGTATTCAAATGGATTAACTTTGATCACATGCAAATGAGAGGCATCATCATCCGAGGAGGAGAAGGAGTACGGGGCAGGGAAGGCGGTCGCCGTCAAGGGACGCGGCTGTGGCACAAATTGAGCTAATTGCACACTAGATATACACAACGAGAGGGAGAGTGACCGATGGAGATTGGAAGAGCAAGAGCGAGCAAAGGGGAAATAGAGAGAGGGGCACATTAATAGCCGCATTAGCATAAAGTGCAGCAAGCATTGTGCGCCTCTCCAAGGACCCACAGGACGACGAGTATCAACGACAACCAGAAACCAGAGTGACAATCGCTAGAAACAACAACAAAAAAGTAAACCCAAATTGCAATATCAGACATTTAGTCTATATGTATGAATCAGACGACAATCAGACAGAATATCCATTTGATTGACATGCCTCAACTCAACTCAATTCAACTCAATTCACTCAACGCATCTGCCACACAAATTGACTTCAATTGCATATGTGTAGGGAATATCTGTAGGCAGATAGATGGGCACGGTTCAGAAGAGATTTCAAAAGTTTTGATTTTGATTCAGCGCAAATGGTCCCAAAAGGATTGCTTTGATGTTCTTCTTGTATGGCTCGAAAACTTTTTAAATCTTTTTAAATGCTTTATGGATTTTGGCTAACTTAGTCAAAGCTTTGTAAATTCTGGGGTTTTTCAGTGATAATATTTTTATAGCTTCGCCAACGTGTTCAAAATTTACAGGGTATTCAGAAATAAGCACCTAAAGTGTTCATGTAATATTGCAAATAAATAAAACAGAAATTATTTCAAAATAAAATCTAAGCTTTCAAACTAAACTAACAATTAGTTTTGTATTTTTATAGCTATTGTCTGCAAATTAAATGAGTTGATTTTACTTTTGAGTTGTGCAAATTAAAAAAAAAAAATAAAACCGCTAGTGCTTAATGCCAAACTGTTGACTTAATGACAGCACAGTTAGCCACAATGCCAACTGCCAACTGTCAACTGTTAGGTGCCAACTGTTAACTGGCCAAAATAAAAGTTGACAGGTGTCATACGCAACTTTTTGCGACTGTTTCCGTTTCCGTTTCAATTTTTATTTTTTACTGGATTCCAAGGGAACGCAGGATGCAGCAAACTAATTGAAAAGCGCTGCACGGCGTGCAACTTGACGTATACTTAATCTTCTGCAACAAATAGACGAGGTTTACGTTTGCTTTTATTGTTGTTATTGTTTTTTGCTACACATCAAGTGGGTTAACAGGCAACGAAAAAAAACGCAACAAAAAACTTGACACACTGAAAAACTGAAAAGCGCTGAAGATTCAATGCAAACATAAACAAATCAAGCGTGGCAAGAGACGGGAGGAAGGGGGCGGGGCATGACCAAAGTCAACAGAATTTGAGGGCTGGGTGGTAGGGATTGTGGTTGCTTGTATGTTTGCACAGTTACTTTTCCCATACACTTGCAAAAATTCCTTCCTCTACAATAATCAAACTCCTCTTTGCTATGTGGAAATCATTATTAAATGCGACATATTTTAAATCAAACTTTACCAAAAATATAATAACAATAATAGTAAATAATAATAGTATTATCAAGTTTCCTTTACATATTATTTTTCTGAGTGTAGATACACTACACAAGTCTCTACTTCTACTGCTAAAATGACGGAGATCAGCACAAAAATTTGTTGTTCAGCTGGAGCCAGCTGGACAGCATAGAAAACATATGGAAATTACATTTGCACAAACAACAACAACAGTATCAACAACAACAACAACAACACAAACAACAGTTGCAACAGCAACAACAAAGAAATTACAGCAAACATTATCGTTGCAGCATTATTCGGTTGAAGTTTTCGTAGGCAATTTTTAGTGTGTGTAGATTTTAGAAAATGAAAACTTGCAACAGCCGCAGCCGCAACAACAACAGGAGCGGGTTGTGCTGCGGGGGTAGGGGGGGGGGGGGGGGGCAGTGTTGCCTTAGCACTATTGCTAGCCACACAAGTGTGGCCAGAAAGGCACTTAATCATCTTAAACCGTTGTTTGCACGGCTTGCCACAGACGTGGCTGCCACAAATATACGCAAAACACACACCCACATAAACCCACACACGCACACCTACACGCACACCTACACACACACACACTTGCGTCACACTTTGGTGCTACACGTGTTCCATATGCTGCGTTGCACGCAAAACTAAAACAACAAAATCAAATATAACAAAAAAAAAAGCAAAATAGAAAAAAATAGAAATAAAAACTGGTAAATTCTTAGGCACACCGAAAATTAGATACCCTTTCAGCTGCTCACATGTCGATTTCACTGTGGATATAAAAAGCTGACAACAATATCTGTGTTAAAAAGCATTTCAAATCACATTTAAATTTAGTTTATAGTTTTTTCCGCATTTCAATATAATTTGTTCCAAGTCCAATTCATTATTGACAATAACATATTTTTATACAATTGGGTAGATAACAGAGATAATTAATTAGCTTTTAACGGCTATTTCAACTGGATTTTTAATCAGCCAATGTTAATATGCTTGCCATTAAAAATGTTCATGTGCATTGCTTAATCGTTTTATGATAATTATTATTTAGGCAATTATTCAGCAAAATTGTTTACATACAAAAAAAAGTCGACTATACTCAAAGTACAGTTACAAAATTAAAACAAAAAAAAAATTAAGAGGGTATCATAAAAGCAAGAGCCCCACAAAAAAGAAAAGGATTTTGCCAATAGCAGTTGTGGCAGCGGTGGCAGCCACATCCACATCCACTTCTGCCACTGCCGCCCACAAATGACCAGCTGCGCAGCTAACTAAGCACAGCAACTATCTAGCCAGGTGGCAATACCCAGCACCCCCCTGTGGCCTCGGGCAACCACACATTTCATGCAGGTTGGAAAAGCTAAGCCGCATTTAGCGCGCGTTTAGTGGTCGCCATTTTGCCCACAACCCTTAACCAAACCTCATCCGACCTCCCCCTCCCCCTCCACACACCCTCCTTCCACAGATTTATGCAATGAAAATATGCCAGTGTCTAAAGTTGCAACGTGCCACGCCCACAGACACAGAGCGCCTATACAAACAGGCAGCAGCTGTTTTTTTTTTCATCTCTTTTTTTAGGTTGTTTTCGTTAATTAAAAAATTTCGACTTGCTTATATGCAAATCAATTACCTGCAAGACACAAAACGGGTTGAGAAGAGTCGAGGGGGTGGAGGCAGCGGGGTAGACGTTGTGGTGTATGTATGTGTGTGGTTATTGAGGTGAGAGAGTGCTCTCGCTGGCAGCTGAGAGGCTCGAGAGTTGAGTGTTGCAGCAACAGCAACAACATCAGCAACATCAGCAACATCCTGTGGCACATTCAAGGCCCAAAGCAATAAGCGACACATGGTTTAGATTTTTGACTTCGAAATAAATGTGTGAGTGTGGCTGTGTGTGTGTGAGTGTGTG
The DNA here is from genome assembly GCA_035043845.1 of Drosophila picticornis. NCBI lineage: Eukaryota > Metazoa > Arthropoda > Insecta > Diptera > Drosophilidae > Drosophila > Drosophila picticornis. The sequence goes on along the minus strand of JAWNMR010000493.1, from coordinate 3,550,615 downwards.
TGTAAGTGTTTGTGGTATTTAGATTTGCATCTGTTGCGGCAAGTGTTACCACAGAAAATAACACAAGAAACTGTGCTTGTCAAAGCCAAATATTAAAACAGGTAGAAAATGAATAAAAATCCTTAAAATATCTGACATAAAATAAGGAATATCAAATATAACATAAAATTGCAGATTGTTGCCGTCCTGTCAAAATCTAAATTTAATTATAAAAGTAACAAAAAATACCCATCAATTATTACCATGAAATCTGTATGAAAAGTAGTGCGAGCTTATTGATTTATAGATCAATAGCACTCGTAACTTAAAAGTTGAATAAAGATATCTTGGTAAGCAACATTTTATTTCATAGTAAATTAGTTTTTAATCGCTATTTAAACTATACTTTGAATCTGCTATTACAATAGGCTTGATTATTTAAAAAACACCTTGTGCTACATTTACTTCTGCATTTGTTAACCATTTGGTGACCAAAATAGTTATTATTTCATTGATCGCATAGAATCAGATAGATGGGCCATAATGATTATTTCAACAATTATTAGTGCATTACTTTTATTAATTATTTAAACATCCATTTAATTTCTCCATCAAAAATATTGTTGTCAAGCATAAATGACCAAAAATGGCATTGCTTTGGAATATCTGATCAGTTCTGATAAAATTATTATGTTGAAAATTCTAATAAACAATCTTAAAATTAATTTCAAAATTTAAAGGCCACAATAAACCAGATGTCATGTTGGTCTTGAAATCGGTTTGTTTGGTTCGGGTAAGTAAAAAGTCAATATCATCTCAATTGAGATAAATATATATATATATATATACATGTATATATGTATATATATATCTTAAGTAACTCGTTTCGTTTGATGATGTGCGATAAACTCTGAGAGGGGCTTATTTGTTTGTTTGTGGCCCGAAGCAACAGTTGCAACAGTTTTTGGCTGGAGGTTGGGGGGGCACGTCTTGGGAAAGTTAGCTGTTAGCCCGGAAAATGGAGCCTGGGAAATGCTTTCTGCATATTGTTTGACTGCCTAAAGGAGAGAGAAAGAACAGCGACACAACTTGCGACAGCCCTTTGAATTTTTGAACCCCAGTTGGATTCAAGAGGCCAAAAAATACAAAAACAATGCCTGTATGCAGAAAGGTGCGAGACGCTAAGATACCCTGTAGTTGGGCTGGTCTCAGGAAATCAAATAAAGTAGAAAGAAATTGTATAAAACTGAAGATGGGCAAACTGGTGGATATATCCTGTGAATAGTGAACAAGGCAATATATTCCAAGTTTCAACAAAAGGTAAATTTGGAAGAAATTTTAGCTAAAGATTATTTATCATTGTTCGTTATTATAATTTTGTTGTTAAGTTTGTAACGATGACGTCTTCGAATCTATCAAATAAAGGTCAATCTTTTTTTTAGTTTAAACTCCAAAATATATTTAACATAGATGAGATTCTATATGCAAAATCAAAGAGAAACTAAAAGGAAGTTACAGGAGAGTCTAGATAAAAAAGAAATATTAATTTGAATCGATTTTACCATTTAGCACTTTCACGCCTTTTTATTGTCGCTCACATATTTACAGGGTATATTAACAGAAAACTTATGCCGCGTTGAGGCAGCGTCGCATTTCAGCAGCAGCAGCAGCAGCAGCAAAACAACTAAAAGTCAAATAAACAATTCAAGTGAACACGCTGTCAACAGCAAGGCGAAATACGGGAAGCTGAAAAGGAACGATGGGGAGGGGAGGGCAGGGTGTGCAGCACAGGAGGAAAAGGAGGCAGCAGTCAGCGAAGGAAGCGCAGCATCATCATCGCTCATAATACACACATACACACACACACACAGCGCAACAGCGTGGCAACAACAACAACAACAACAGCCAGGAGACGAGGGAAGTATGCTTGGCAAGCAGCAAGTGGCAAAGGAGCTGTGTGGCAAGTAGCTTGACTTGAATGTGCTCGGCTATGTGGTTTGTGCCACATAGTTTCATATTTCGCTGCGTTTGCATGTTTTATTTATTATTGTTTCAGCGCAGCAGTGCTTGGCCAAAGGTTGCAACTCTTGACTTTAATTGTGAAGAAGTGAGACTTAAATTATTGAATGCCATTTGCGGAAGTTGCAACAAGATGTTGCAAATCATACTTCAACACACATTTCTTTGAACACGCATATATTTTCTGATTTTCGAAATGAGACAAAAGGATGATAAATGAGAGTGTTGCTGCTGCTGTTAGTTTTGCTGTTGCATGTTGTCCTTCTTGATTAAAGCGTGCAACATAATGCCGCCAAATGAGGTCAGTAACACAGGCAGTACCTTAGACTGCTTGCGGCTAATGGACGCCGCCAGGTGTGGCAAGCAGAACAAGAACAGCAACAACAACAACACCAACTGGCAGTAGGCATAGCATCATTAGTCTTCATCGCTGTCTGGGGAACATGTGGAGACGGGCCTATGCGGCGTATACGTAATATGTATCTATGCAATATTTCATGACGACTCTCGCAGTGCGAGGCCTGCCGCCTACTCAAAGATACAGAAGGAAGTAACTGAGTGAGAGAGACAGCAAAAGAGGGAGAGAGAGAGAGAGAGAGACATAGAGCTGGCAAGCTGAAGAAACGCTACTCAGGCTATTAGACGACACCTTCAGCACTCAACACACACTCAAAAGCAAACAAGTCAAGCTGCGCCAGCTGTAGCTGATCGACTAATGGGATGCCCTGTTGAAAGTCCATATTATATACATTTATGTGTTGGAATTTTAAACAGGTATCTTGTGCATTTCTTGAAAATTATTTTAAATCAAAACTTTGTCTGAGGATGAAAAAATAAAAACGAAATAAAAAAGAATTCAAATAATTAAAGTGAACTGCTCCTACCAGAAGAGAAAACACACAAAACACTCAACCACAAAACCAATACACCCCACGCAAATAAGCAGCATTTTCCACGATATGAAGAAGGTGAAAAAGTGAAAAAGTGAAAAAGTTTGCCTTCAATTAACTTTGATGTGCTGAAATTCAGCCGCAGGCTTAAAAATAATTAATTGCTGTTGTCTCCGCTGTGTGTGTGTTTTGTGTGTGTTGTGTGTTTGCCTGTGCGTAGTTAGGCAAAAGGAATAAAAGTGTGTTGAGTCTTTGGCACTTGACACTTGACGCCTTGGCTGTATGTGTGTCTCGACTTTGTTGTCGTCAAGTGTTTTGTTGCATTGTGTTTCTAGAAATTGTTTGCGACGAGTTCAGAATTTAAGCTCAGCCCGCTGCCAATGAATCATGAATGGGTTGGGCGACCAAGCAACGGACAAATAGTGCAAAAGCGACACGGATATCAATGCAAAATTGAAGTAGCCAACGATGAGGCACGAGAAGAAGAAGCAGGAGCAAAAGCAGGAGCAGAAGCAGGACCAGAACAGTTCTGTGTCCAAGTCACATTTGAAATTCAATGAATTTTTATCCACGGCAAAGTTGCTGCGGCCGCTTTGATGAATAACCACCGGAGAATGAGTGGAGAGAGACATGTGGCATGTGGCATGTGGCACCTGCAACATGTCAATTGGCCAAGCAACAGCAACAGCAGCAGCAGCAGCATCAAGGACCTGCCAACCAAGCTTTGCATTATGAATGATTCTCGTCCGGCGAATTTGCCACAAAACCATTTTGCCATTTAAATTGAATTCAATTTGGCAACTCGACTCGACGACTCTGACGAATGTCCCCAAAAAGTGCCATAAATTTCAGTGCCAAGAACAGTAAATTACCCGCTAATTATCCAGAGTGCCAATGCATTTAAGGAAAGTCCAAAAAATGTGAGGACAAAATGCGATTGCAAAGAGTTTTCTTTGTTTTAAATTAATTGCCCATTAAACATATATGCAAAATGATGAATGTGAGCTATTTTTGGTATTTATGGTTGTCGTTTCCCAAAAAAAAATAAAGAAAATAACGACAAAACGCCTATACTGCCATATATGCTGTGAAATATGTATAATGTCCAAATTGTGTGTCCAGCTTGATCAACGCCTAAATATTGAAGCATTCGAGCCGCTTTCTTCTGTCAGTTGAAATGCATTCGAAGTTGTCTTAAATTCATGAATATTGCAGTCCGGTTCTCTGGGCCAATAAGCAAAGTGGCCAAGACAAGCTGTGTGTGTTGTGTCTGTGTTCGTGTGAAGGAGCAGATTTGATAATGCCTCCAAGGAATTGACAGCTCAACGAGGCAAAAACCAACAAACAAGCAGAACATTGCGTATACGCAATAAACAATTAGCAAAAGCCAGCAAAATGCAATTTGACATATCCCACAAGGATGCCAGCGAGTGGATGATGAGCGAGTGCGTCCTTAAAGTCAACTGGGCAAATTCCTTGAGGAACTCTGATAACAATTGGAAATTAATTTCATTTACAAATCGTTGTAAAATCTTACTTGGGCCAACGTTGCGTATGTGCAATTTGTCCCAAATGGATATTCGCAGTAACGAAAATTGTCAACTTGGCCAATTAATAAATCAATCCTGCAAAGTCAAAACATTTCTTTCTGGCCATTTAATTTTGCATCTGCTGTCAGTCAAACAAATGGCAAGCGGAGCGAGAGAGGAACTGAGCGAGATAGTGCGAGAGACAGAGAGAGAGAGAGAGAGATAAATTGACAAATAGATTGATATAAATGCAGAGGGAAAAGAGAGAGGGATAGAGATGTGACGTGGATAGAAAAAGAAATATATACATAGAGAGTGAGAGAGAGACAAAGAGAGGCAGGAAAATACAGAGAGAGATACAGACACAGAGCGAGAAAAGAAAATATGCAGAGATAATGGAGATAGTTGGGATAGATAATATAAATAGATATCAGAGATAGATTAGATAGAGAGAAAATGGGCAGATGGATTAAAAAAAAAAGAGAAGATGACGTAGAGAGACAGAGAAATGGAGAGGGGGATAACGATAACTTTAGAGATATAGAGACACGGAGAGAGCAAAAAATATATTAAGGGGGAAAGAGAGGGAAAACTATAGTAAAAAAGATAGAGAGAGAGAAAATAGAAATAGATAACAGAAAAAGAGAGAGAGAGAGATAGCGAGAGAAAGGGAGAGAGGTGCAAAGAGAGGGCGTTGTGATAGACAGTTTACGAGATAGAGACAGAAAATGTAGGGAGAGATAGTCAGAGAAAAAGGCAAATATAGAAAGAGAGAAAGATATGAAGAGAGTTGGACAGAGAAGCAGATATTGCAAGAGAGAGTGAGACGGGTAGACTAAGAGAGACAGAAGAATATAGAGAGAGAGAGAGAGAGAGAGATGTAGAAATAGAGATAGAGATAGAGATAGAGAAAAAAATAGAGATATAGAAAGAGATAGAGATAGAAATAGACGGAGAGAGATAGAGAGAGAGGGAAAGATAAACACATAGAGAGATGGAAATGAAAACAAAAGCCAGAACTCACCAAGTGACTGTTTTGCACACCTCGCCTCTCTCCCTCTTCCCGACTCTTTTGACCTTATGTTGGCCCTTGCAAAAACCGCTAAGACAGGAAATTAAATTAGGAAATGAACCTGAAACAGCGTGTAAATCATGGCAATAAAAAAGAGGAAAAAATGGAAATAGTAAAAAAAAGAGTTGTACACATTTCAAGCTGTCTAATTTATATTTATACCCTGTATAATAATGTGACAGAAATAAATATTAATTATAAATTTGATTTCTCAGCTGACTGCCGACGATTTTGTGTAGTTCTCAGGTGTTCAGTTTGAAAACCATGAAAATGATTTCGATATGAAAGTACGCAAAGCTCAACGAGGCTGTGGACATCCATTAGATGGTAACTACAAGTCGTGAATGCTCAATTAGATCAAAATTAGACTTGGAATTTTGTTGTTGGTAATGATGCGAGACACGCGCAAGCCAAACTTGAGCTTCAAAGCAAAATACAAGCAAAAAATATAGAAAAAAAAAAACTCTGTCTATTTTTGGACATATAAAAAAAAACGCAAGAGCAAAGAAACAGTTAGGCTGAAGCTGAAGCTCAGGTAAATGAACTAAAAGTGCGAAACGGTGCGAGGCAAACAACAGCAACAACAACAGCAACAGCAGCAATAAAAACTAAGCAAAACGAAATTAGATTGCTACACTTTCAAAAGAAAGAAAGAAAGAAGAGACCGATCAAGAGAGAGGGGAAGAGAGAGAGGAAGAGGGAAACAGAAGACAAGGGTCGCATTTAAATGCGATTCATTCAGCGTCAAAAACGCCGGCTGCTCATTCATACGAACCAGCAGCAGCAGCAGCAGCAGCAGCTGGAACTAGAAGCAGCAGCAGCGGCAGAAGAAAAAATAGCTGGAAGCAGCAGCTGAAGCCGCAGTGGCAAACAGCTGAGCCACACAGATTGATTATGCAATATCGCAGAACGGTAAAAGCGCTGCTCATTTTACAGCTGATGACGACGACGACGGCGACGAAGACGTCGACTTTTGCCTGGCGACTTTTGCTGCATCGTTTGGCTAACCAAGCGGCACCAAAACCCACAAAAAAAAAAAAAACAAAAAAAACTGTATAAAAAATATGTATGTTTGCCTTGCAACTTGAAGTGTTAAGTGGCACGCCTCGCCTCGCGTCGACTGCAGTCATGTGGCCGCAGAGGCACTGCCAGAATGTACAGTGAAGCTTTGAGATGTGCAACATCAGTTACTGGGTTTGCCAAAGATGGATTTGCAGAGAAGAAAATTAACTTTAGCAACTAGTTTTGAGATAGCTACGAAGAGACACAGATCAACTCTATATGTATTGAGACATTTCCAACACTGGTAGTGTTATTTTTCGATTTATAGTGAAGCCTCAAGAAGTCGAACATAAATTGGTAGCATAGAAACTGCATGCAAAAAGCGACTAGTTCTAAGATAAATATATAACGATACTGATCAACACTGGACGTATTTTATAGCCGAGACGTTTCCAACACTAGACAGGTAAATGTGGCACTTAAAGTTGTGATTTAGGAGTAGAGAATCTTTTAAATTTAAACAGTTGAAAAGTTAAGAATGAGAAAAAGAAAATTTATTTAAATTTATTCTTCTTGGTTTAATAGAATATGTTTACTATGAAGCACTAAAGTTGAACACATTGCTTAATCTTAATTATGTAATTAAAGAAATATATAAAGATGCAAAAGGTATTATATTATTTTATCTATAGTCTGAAACTTGGTAGAGCCTGGCAGAAATATTATTTAAAAATTATCAATACAATTTGGTTGCAATAATTGGTTTAAACTATCGACAAATATTTGTATTTTTGATTGAAATCGCTTGGAAATCAGAATTTCATGGGTCTTTTGCTAGTCAAGCACTTGTTGGACGTGCTTCACTGTAAGTAGCTAGAAGTCAGCTTGCATTCACTTCCTCAATGGCTGCGTTGGTTTGTCTAGTTTGTCGACTCTTGTTGTTGCTACAACTTGTTGTTGTTGTTGCCGCGCTGGCTGCACAACAAAGTCGCAAGTCTGCGAGTCGCCGCCTCGAGTCTTGAATTGCGACTTGAATTTCGGAATGCGGAGAAAGTAGGCCGATCGACGATCGTCTGCCGACTGCTTGCCTCTCTTTCTAGCTGCCCCTCTCCCTTTCTCTCTCTCACTCTCTCTCAATCGGAGTCTGGCTGCTTCTAATGCTAGCGTCGGCGTCGGTGTCGGCGTCGTTCTGCTATTGGCCGCTTGTCGCGTGCAACATTCCATGCAACATGCAACAGAGAGACAACATTGAACAGTTAGATCAACTATGCTGACGCCGCTGTGGTTCCGTTTGCCACTGTTGCAACTGTGGCTGCCGCTGTTGCTGCCACTGTTGCATCTGCTGTTGCTGTTGCTGTTGCTGTTGCTGCTGCCAAGCGGATTTTGAGCCACTAATTGGTCTCAATATGTCTGGCAACGGATCTTGGCTGGCAGATCATCATTATCGCTATCATTGCCATTAGAGGGAAGGCAAGGTTGTTGCCATCTCCTCGAAAGCAGCCGGGCTGGCTGTTAAGTAGTTGCAACAATGTTGCAAGCACCAGACTCAATCCTCTTTTCACACTCTTTGCACAGTGAGAAAAGCCTTGTCTATGATTTATAAATATTATTAATTACTTCAACCATTCATTTTAAATTGGGTCTAGGAATTTATTGTTGGGTAATAATTTATAGGCAAGTTCTTGGCCTATTTTTTTCGCTCAGTGTACACCTATGTGGGTCTACAATTTTTAACCGCCTTTCATTTGTTTTGCTTTGATGCCTGTTGCAATTGTTGTTGCAATGAGAGTCGCCTACTGTTCGTAATGTTGTTCGTAATGTTGCATTAGAAAGCAGCAGCTCTAAGCAGACAAACAGACAAACGGGCAAACAAACACAGCAGGCAAAATACAACAAACAACAAACTCATAAATGTTAAATACAAATTACAAACAACAAGAAAAACATGTGCAAAAATGCAATCAAGATTAAAAGCCGTTAGCAACTGATTAGAAAAAATGTTCAAACACATAAATAAAAGATCTTATATAGCATTGAAGTGCTCAAATTAAGACAATATAAAAAATGTATACAATTTCTCAATACTATATAAATTTATAGGGCTGCTTTTGCTCTTTCATAAAAGTTAAGTTAGCTAAATTCAAAAATTATTTGGTAAATAGCTCATTCTTTAGTGAAATCTTTTTATAATTTAATGTTATTTTTTTCGTTTTAATTTATACACTTGACTTGTAGTTAGAAAAACGATTTAAAAAAAATTTATAAATATATTTTTATATAATGAGGAAAACAAAAACACTTATAAAAATAGAACGCCCATCAAAATTCAGAATATGACCAAAACAAAAAAAAAAATAAATTAAATGTTAATATTCTAAATATCATATAATTTACATACAACTGGTTCAGTTTAGACTTTAGACCTTGAACAATTAAGTTAAATGCAAGTGTCGAGATAACAAAACGAGTTTAGCTGTTGGGATTCACATTTACAAAATAAATATTCACACTTGTTTATCAGTTGGTATTTTCCACATATTTTTTGCACAGGTTTTAAGGGTTTTCTCTAAACCAAAATACATGTCAAAAGAATTGGTTTTAATTTTTGCAAAACTTATATTTGTTCATTAAATACATTTTCAATTTCCATTGCTCAGCATTTTTGTAGTTTTCAGTACTCTTTCAATTCATTTATTGTAGTTCGCAAAAAATGAACACACTTATTATTTAATTTATTTTTATTTTGCTTTTATTATTTTATTGGCTGTTGTCAACTAAATACTTGAAAGAAACAAAAATACAGAAACTACAATGAAAATTTAATTTGCGCAGCATTTTGCCAATACAAATAAGAATAACGCAATAAAAATACACATTTCTTAAACAACAAATTTTGAATACCCTTGCTAAAAAATGTAAGCTGTCAAAGCTGAAGCTAAGCATATTTTAAAGATGTCTTAAATATATTTGAATAATTATCTAATTTAACATGTTAACAATATTAGCCATTAAATTTGCCAAAGCCTGAGTTCCTTGAAAGCTGAGTAAAGTTTGCGAAAAGTCAAAATGCTCAAAAAGGTAGCTCAGCACTTAAATAAATGCTTGAAAACGACGTCAATTCTCAGAGCGAAGCGCAAATAGGTTTGTATCTACAATTGTAGCTGCACACACACACACACGCATATGTATATGCATATATACATAGACAAGGCAAATAGAAGAGGAACAACAACAAAGAGAAGTAGTTGCTAATATTCGCAAAATGCCACCTTAGTAAAAAGTAAACAACCGCTAAACGCCACGCACACCCGCTGCGCCCCATAAACAAACCGAGCAGCTGCTGCTGGCGCTGCGTAAAAAACATGCGAGAGCCACGAAACCCAACACTTTATAAACTCCCCACACCTCCCTTGCACAACTCAATTCCAAAGAGATAGAAAAAAAACGTTCTTAAAGTTTTCAACTACTTAACGATGTGTGTGCATGTGTGTGTGAGTAAACCAATTATACAAATATAGAGATTGCGTTACACTCGGCAAAATTGTTGTTGCTTTGTTGTTTTATTTATATTTATTTATACACATATATGTATATACATGCACATGCTTGTGCGCGTGTTCTTGGCATTTCCATTCAACCGGAAGTTCATTTACCTTTTGAAAAGTGGCGCCGTCGAAGAGATCAAAAGAGAGCGCAGCAGCAGCAGCAGCAGCAGCAACATCAGTCGCATTTACGTTTCTTACAAATGCCAATGATCTCTTCGTAAGGTGCGCTCTCTCCACGCTCTCGCTCTTTTGTGCGCTCTCTCTCGACGACCACAAAACGAACTTGACACACTGACGCAGTTTTTATGCTTGCACTGAGATCGTGTAGAAGTGGAAGGGAGCGGCGGGAGGAAAGGGGATATTGCAGTTGTGCATGTATGTGTGCGTGTGTGCTTGTGCATAGCACACAAATCTCGCAGACGACAAAGCCGCTCTCTCTGTCTCTCTGTAACTGTTAAGCAAATATTTACGTTACGAGACGACGGCGGCAGCGTCGGCGTCGGCGTCAGCGTCGGCGACGTTGCGCTTTCTGTTTGTCATTTGATTTATTTGCCGTTTGCACTTGAATTCTTAGTCTCTGCTCTTCCACATGTAACTCGCTTAACTGCACTTGCTTGTAAAAGCTGTTGGATATTACAGTTAACGTTAGACGCCGTCTCCCGTTAAGTAGCCTGTCTAAGCCAACCTCTCTCTCCCTCCCTCTCTCTCTCTCTCTTGGACTGTCTGTTTGGTTTGTGCTTTGCCTTTTTTGCTGAAAGATCTAAAAATAGACGCTTGCCTTATGCGAGAACGCAGCTTAAGCTGCGCTCCTCTGTCTGCCTTTTCAAGCCATCGTCTCAAGTGACGTCAGCGCTTTGCGTAGCAAGCAGAGCAACAACAAAAATACGATCAGTTAATTAGCCAATCTTCAAGTGTGATTTAAAGTTGAGCTTGCGAGTGTTTCTAGGCCGTTTATATAGCAAATTACTTAATGGCCAACGCTATTTTTGTAGCTGTATCTAAAAATATTAATCATATCCACAACCAGGTAAAAGATATAAAGCGATTTATCATCTTTCACCAGTTGAAAAATGACGCAAAGCGCAACTGAAAGAAAAAATAATTGTAGACAAAACGAGGACAAAAGTGAATACTATAAAAATGCTCAATTTACCAATTGTTTATTTTATATTTTATTCTATTAATCATTCAACATTTTACCACCCCTACATCAATTCTCCATCAATGAAATACTTAAATAATATCTAAAAATGCTCAACCATCCACCATTTATAAACATATGTTTTTCTTTCAGCTTCTTTTTCTATTAACCGTTAAGAATATAATCCAAAAAATTCACAATTATTTATTTTACCCTTTTTTTATATTCTATTGAATTAGTCATAAACTACCCCTTCATCATTTGCTTACTGTAGAGCTTTTTACACAAGTTTGTCTGTCGTTTCTCTAGCAGTGAAAACTTTGGTTGAAAAGCTCAGCTAACGATTACCAGCAAAAAACTTAATTACCGCTTGAAATGGTTATTAACTTCAGGTTATATCTACCAATATATATTCGGCAACTGCCTCCACGCCATAAACCACGCTGGCTTTAAGCCGCAACTTATAAACAACTTTCAAACAAAGCGCAAACAATGCGTAAGAAAAAACTTTTCTTCTTTTCACATAATTCACAAATTTTTTAATGACAACATTTACCACACACATAAACACACACACACACACACAGAGCATATTTTTTGTGACTCAAGCCAGTTGCAACGCAACACACACACACACTCACACACACACACCCACCACACGTAATGACTGCTGCAACCAACACTCGACTCTCCTGCACCCCTGTGCCACCCCTCATGCTCTCCACTGGCCACATTGTTGTGTTAATTAAATGTCAGACGTGAGAAAATTGGCGCCATATTGGATTTTATCTGACTGAGCTGCACACACACACACACACATACACACGGACATGCTTTGCATACGCATGCAGCAGCCTGGCAACACAGCACCCACAACCCCTACAGCTACCCCAACCTCAGCCAGTTCAATCCTCTTTGCTGCTGCTGCTGTTTGCTGCTTATCTGCCTTTTTGGCTTTTGGCAAATTAATGAGCCACCTTCGCTGCCACCAACGCTACCAGCTGCAGTTGCCAATCTGCAACACAACCACCCCGCACCCAACACACCCACAGCCCTTATTTTTTGTTGTTTCGCATGCGCCTTTTGCGAAACCAACTTATAAGTAAAACATGTAATTTCAATTTTGTGGCTTTTACAATTGTTGTTGTTGTTGCTGCTGCTGTTGTGGCACATCGCGTATGCAGCACAGGTTTTTTTCTGTTGTGCACCACCCGCACCCCCAGCCCCAATCCGGGTCAGACGACGACGACTGATTTGTGGAGCGGCCAACCGGCAACGTCGACAGTCAAAAATTGAAGTTGATAATAATGCAGTGCGATTTCTTTTTTTTTCTACCCATTTTTTTTTGCGGCACCGCCTCATGATGTAAGCAGCTGGGGGCGTGACAGTCAGAGCCCCCTCGACTTCGCCCCGCCAACCCCCCAAAGAGTTGTGTGCGCGCGCGCGCGCGTTGGCGTTGGCCCTGCAGTTCATATGTCAAATTTTTTGGCACATGTCCAAAATAAAAATACATGAGGCCCAAAACGAACCCAGCAACAACAACAGCAACAACAGCAACAACAAAAAGTGGCCAGCAGACTCGTAAAAATCAACAGAGCAGCGGGGGGGGGTGTGGGGTAGTTGGGTTAAGGCAGCCCTTTACCTTTGCTGGTTCAGTTCGTCAGCAGTTTCTTGGTTGAGTGTTGGAAAACAGCGGCGGCACTTAGCCAAACATATGCCACAAAAAAACAGAAACAAAAAAAAAACAAATGGACAAGCAAACCGACCAAAAAAAAACACCCCTCATCCCCCTTAGTTTAGCCATATCCGCTGGGCGATCCTGACTTGGCCTGGCCTGACTGTGTGTGATGCAACGGAAGCGGATGTTCGTATTTGCACTTTTGCATTTTCGCTAAATGCGCAATTTTGTTATGCGCCACTGGCTAACGGGCCACGCCTATCCCCTACACCGCCCCCACCCCTCGCATGCAACAGCAAAAAGGCCAAAAAACGCCCACAGCCGACAACAGTTCCGTTATTTTTACAAGACACTTGGCATATGCAGCATTGCCAGCTTCGTTTTTGCTCCTATCTCTCTCTTCCTGTCTCTTTCTCCCTATCTCTCTCTCTGCCTGCCTCTTTTCTAGCACTTTTCTAATTACTTGAAAGCCTCCTAAATAACAGATATATATATATAAATATGGATATATACAGAGATGTATAAAACTGATGGAATGCTGATGCTTGATGAGTGTGCAACGATTGCTGCTCATAAGTCACCAAAGATGATGCAAGTCTTTAGGCTAATGAAGAGGGGGGGTTGACAGTGTCGGGGGGTGGTTCGAGGGGGATTTTGGCTTACTTTGAGTCTGCAGCCGAGCGTCTAATTTGGAGAGTCGAAGACAAAGCCAAAAAGTTGCCCATAATCAAATTGCATTTTGTGAATGTTGCAGCCCTGCAATCAGCACAGAAACAAGGCAGGCACAGGGAAGAGAGGGGAGGGCAAGCGAAAAGTCTGAGCAGTACCAAGCACGACTAGCAGATACTCTATACAAATGAAGTGTAACAGTAAATACCTACTAGAAATTATGAAGTATTTATCACAGTATTTATCACCTTTTAAAGCATTTACAGTGTTTCAATTCAATTTTAGCTCAAGTCGACTAGGAATACCCTGTACAAAAGTGTCTGAGCTATGAAATGCTGCACGAAATCAGAGATTCTAGAAAACACCCTTCAGAATCAAAGGTTTTTAGTTAATACTTTGCGGAAATGTATTAGAATCAGCAGCTGCTGACATATTTGTAAGCGATTTATGGATTTTAGCTAATGTCAACGAGAAATACCCTTGAAAAATATGTTTTGTTTTGTCCTTTAATTGAACTATAACAATTGAACTAGCAGATGCCCTTTAAAAAACTCGCTCAACTGCGAGAAATTCGGAAAACTACTTTTCAATTCCCAAATCATAATTTTTTTTATAAAATCAAATGCCTTTTTAATCATTTCGATTTTTACAGCGTATTTTAACAACGAAGAAGGCAAACTAAAAAATACAACACAAAAATAAGAAATAACCAAAAAAATGACAGCAAAAATGCTTTGTTGTTTTTCTTTTTTGTGGAGCTGGAAGCAAATTTAAAATGAAATACAAACGTTCTGGCTGAATGGCTTGACATGGACTTAAACCGGAAACGGAAACGTAAACATTACTTTCAATATGGCAAAGTGCCTGTGAGAGCAAGCAGAAACCAGTGCGACAGAGATGGACAGCAAGTGTGAGAGAGGCAGCGAGAGCCCTGTGCAATGAGCATATGAAAGCTGCAGAGCCCCAAATGTGAATGTCCAGTCAGTATCCTTGCTGGAAAATGCCAGTGTTCCGTGTTCCGTGTTCTGTTCTGTTCTGTGCTGTTCTGTCAGGCCTCAAAAACGCAAACTGCATACGAAATGCGTGTGTGTCGCAAAAACCCCAAAAAACCCACAAAGAGTGAGGGAGCGAGAGCGGCAGAGGGGGTGGGGGAAGCGAGAGAGACAGAGAGAGAGAGAGAGAGAGAGAGGGGGAGGGTGTGAGTGGAAGTTTTGGGGCGCAATCTTTTTGCTGGACATTACAATAAATCTAAAATAAATATACAACGAGGACGAGCCAGCAGCAGCAGCAGCAGCAGCAGCAACAATGATGAGAATGGGCCTCAAACACACACAAACACACACACACACACTAAAACACACACACGCACACATAAAAAACAATTTTTACGATGTGGCAAAACGAAAATGACTTTTGCAAGTTTTTGGTTCGTTTTTTTCTCTTTTTTATTCCTTTTTTTCTTCTTTTTTTGCGACTCATTTCCTTCGGCTTCGCTTGGACTTTTGCCTCGCAAAATTAGGTGCAAAATGAGCACACAAAATAAATTTTCAATTGCACCAGGCCCCAAAAAACAAGAAACACAACAACAATAACAACAATGAGCCACAATAATAATGGGCAGCCTGACAAGCAGGCACAGGGGACACAGGGAGACGGGGCGCAGGGGAGGCAGGGAGTTAACTGAAATGGCGACCACCAAGAAAATTTAGCAGAGAACCAAAAAAAAAATATATTGAAAATTAGATCGAAACTTGGATGCGCTTTTTGTATGGCAACAGAGCTGAAGTGTAAAGTCTCTTAAGGCGGTAGAATCTTATGGAAAATATAAGGATCATAAGAGAAGATGAAGATGAAGACTATGAAGAGGTTTGCGACTTGAGTTCAGAGATTTTTAAATAATTTTAACAATAGCTAAATTAAATTGGAAGAACGGAATCAGAGCATTTGCTAATGAACTTTTGACAAATTGCTTGAGCATCATTCCGATTAAGCTAATGAACTGCTGCCAATTATTTTTAGATATTCGGTTCCATTATAGCACTCCTTGGTCGAATAATATCAATTTCCATAATTATTTCTTACACAAGAAATATTTAGTTGGTATTCCGAATTTATTCACTCATTTACATATATCTGCATCTCTATACAAATTTACAGATTTAAAATGGCTTTAAGCCACTTTAACAAAAGCTGCCTGGTCAAAAAAAAATGTTCCTCTTCTTTTATAGGGTATGCAAATCAAGCGAACCAAAAGGTTTTTTCCGGTCGCGTTTTTTGTTACTTTTCTTTTTATATGCGCATTTTATGGCTTTTGTTTTACGATCGACAGACTTAAAGTGGGCAGCTACTTTAAGCAGCACAAAGAGACAACAGCGAAATAGAGAGAGAGAGAGACAGATATATAGAGAAAGAGAGAGAGAGAGAGAGAGAGGCTGAGTGCGAGAAAGCTGCCTTTAATAACATAAGGTTGAAACGCTTAATATGCATAATTGTTTGGCTGTAGACGATGCCTGGCCCAAAGGCTGCAATAAGCCACAGCAGCAACACATCTAAAATACACACATTTACACACACACACACAACACACCCACAACACACACATCCACAGCATAGACACAAATGAAGGCAGGCAGAAAACTTTATGTTGGCTGCCACAAAATTTATGCGTAAAGTGCGTAAGCTGTGTGTTGTGTGTGTGTGTGTATGTGTCTGTGTGTGTGTGTGTGTGTGTGCGTGCTTGCTACTGTTGCATTTGCAACCAGTCCGGATTTGCAGTGTAAATGCGTTAATCTCTAGTCTTGGCATCAAAATAACCTGAAACCTGGTAACAAAACAATTAAAACAATATGCAATTTTGATATGTTTATTTGTTGCTGTCAGGACACACACACACACACACACACACCGCACACACACTGCTACAGCTACAGTTAGTTTACATTAGCTTGCATCCTTTGGGTGCAGCAGCAACAGCAACAACAGCAGCAGCAGCTGGGGCAGCAGGGGCAGCAACTTTAGCTGCAGCTGCAGTAATTGCATTTAGTTCAGGACTCTTGCAACTGGGCTTTTGGGGCAGAAATAAAAGGGGTTAAGGATGTGTGTGTGTGGTTCTTGTTGGTTATTGTTGAGAAAGTGTGTGTGCGTGTGTATTGTGCATTATGACATAATGTTTAGCTCAGTTGGCAAATGCTTTTCATAAGCAAAGACGTCTATTTTGTGCCAGAGTTTTCACTCATTCTCTAACTCTAAGTATGTATTCCTAATGCACTGCACAAAATGGGGACTTAAGTTAACTGCCTGCTTGACTAGACTGTTTTATAAAATATTGAATAATCTGTAAAAGCCAAAGCCCAAACAAAAAACTTCAAGTCACAAGAACATCAAAAGAAAGTCAGTCAAAACAGTGATTTGAACTTAATTGAAATCAACATTTATTTTAACAACTTTAAACTAGAATAAGGAGTTTATTTAAAGGCAGTATTATAATATCCTTTGCAAGAATCAATCGTTTTCCACGCAAGAAATTTAATATTTCTAAGTTGTTGCACTCTGCTTAAAAATATTTCTGTTTTGATCCCAAAATTATACTTAATGCTAATTATATCATTTCATTTCCATTAAATCAAAGTCAATATTTTGAACAGTGCATTTCTTGCCCAGCTGGACGCCTTCTAAGACTTCTGTGCGTCTCAAGCTAATTGGCTTCAAATGCAAATTGCTTTAAATATTATTGTTCTGAAATGCAAAATTTACACAAAACCGCCAAACAAATGCAGCATAAGCTCTTTATTTTTTGTGTGTCTTCATGGGTCGCCCTGCCACGCCCACAGGCAATTGTCAACAAATTGAGCTGCATGAGCTGACACGCCCATTGGTTGCCTGCACCAAAAAAGTTGCAACTGCAGCAATTGCAATTTTCGGTCAATTTGCCACATAATTTTTGTGGTCAATTATTGTGCGTGTGTTTGTGTGTGTGTGCCACGCCCACAACTGCAGCCCCTTGATGTGATTAACTTTTTGAACTGCTGTTGTTGTTGCATGCAACCAAATTCAATGATTAATTTGTGGTTTGCTGCTGCTGCTGCTGTTGCTTCCTCTTCCTACCCGCTTCTGTGGCCAATGCGTCAAAGGGAAAATTCCGTTTTCTTTTGTTTTCTTTTTTTTGGTTTTTGTTTTGTTTGTCTTCTCAGTGTTTTTTATTCGAGTTGAGGCTAAATTGTCGCAAGACTTGATTAAAATTCTTGTGGATATTTCGTGAGGCTAACTCAAAGGGCAAACTGGTCAAAATGCGCCGAAAAGTCGGCTAAGCATTTAGGCATCGCATACCCTGTGAACTGCAGAGTGCAGTCGATGGGTATATTCAGACTTATGTGTGTGTTGGTAATGTGTGGATTCTTAGAATAAATTGACTTTGCTTCTCGCTTTGGACATCTTCAATTACTTTGCTACTTGTTTTAAATATCTTCTTTTAATTTGCTTCATCAATTGTCTTCTGTTACTTGGCTTTGATTATCTCCTTTTGCTTTGCTTCTCGCTTGGCTTAGCACCTCGCTTTCTTGGATCTTTATCCTCTTCTATTGTATTTTTTAGGCATACATAAATCCGAGCTTAACCCTTAAATTCCCTTGAATTTAGCTTCTCTCTTCTCACAGATAAGTAAAATTCTTATACGCTTCTAACATTTCTTGAGCAGTATTTCCTGCTCATTTCTACTCTACTCATTTCTGGCAACTTTTGAAAAATGAGGCAGAGAATCAGAGATTTAAATGGTATCTTTAAGTCGCGCAAAGATTGTCTTCCATAGTCCTGGCCAGTTGCTGTTTAGGTTTAGTTTTTTGTGCCACGTTGGCTGGCAATTTAACAAACATATCCGCATTAAGGTTAAAAACTTTTAATTGTTTGCTTGTTGCGAGAGACAAACACACACACAATACACACACACAGCACACACACTCATTCAAAGTTTGGGTCACAGCTGCCGGCTTCTTGGCGGCGCTTTTACAATAAGCCAAAAAAATAGCCTCTGGTCCAAAAAGGGGGGCACTAATTAAAATTCGCGAGCGATTCGCGTTTGGTCAACCAGCAACAACAACAGCAACAAACAAAAACAACAACAAAACTTTAGCACAAATGTCATTTCTTTTTCGGCTGTTTTGTCGAGGTGTGTGTGTTTGTGTGTATGAAAAGGGCTGGAGGGAAGGGCTGTTTTTGAAAGGGGTGTGCCTTTTGGGGTGTTGATTTTGAGGGCCACTTGCACGCTCCTCGCTACAAATGGCCAACAGCGTTTTTCGGCCATTTTACGTACTTGGCTTGTTATTAATTTTTTCCATTTTACCTCTCTTTTTTCTCCTCTCTCTCTCTCTCTCTCTCTCTCTCTCTTTTTCTCTTTCTATTGTCGCAGCTTTTGTTTGCCAAATGGAAAACAAGAACTGGCTTCAACTCAACTGGACTTGTATGTCACTTGTGCGAATCCTTTTTGACTCCTCTTTTAGTTGTGGCTGTTGTTGTTGTTGTTGTTATTGTTGTTTCGTTGTTGTTATTGTTGTTGCACCACATTCTAATGAAGTTTACTCACAGCAATTGTTTAGCAAACGTGCCTTGGCCTGCGTTTAAGCGATTTTTTGTCAACGCGCGCACAAAACTTGACTACTTTTTACACTGGAGGTAAATAGTGAATGGGTTTGGGGTAGATTTGTAATACCCTGTAGAGGTTGAAGTCAACTGGTTGTTAGTCAAGTATAAAAACTATTTGTGGAAATAGAACAGCTGGTTTATTTGTTAGGCGTTATTTTCTTAACTCTTTCTTGCTAGAACTTTATAAGCTCAGCTTATACAACAGCTGAAGCAGTTTCATTTTATTAGTGTGAATAATTTGAAGAACACATTCTTATTTTTTTGACTAGAGGTAAACAGAGAACGGAGAAGGGTAGATTGCTCTACACTGTAGATGGTCAAGAAGGCTAAAAAGTTAAGCTAAACTAATTGTTAAGGAAGAAAATAAAGTAATTCTTTGGGCCTGAATTGTGTATATTTTTCTAATCGAGTTTTTTTAACTGCAACTTGCTAGAAACTTATTGAATTCAGTTTTTATAAACATTTTTTATGCAAAAAAAAACTAAAAAACTTCGCAAGCATTTCAAAAATCCATAATAAAACGGAAACATTTCTAACAAACTAACTTTCTCATTTGAATTGTAAATATGGCTAAATATTATTAATATAGGACTAATTATATTGAATTTTGAAACTGAACTGCTTAAAAACATTTGAAATTTTAGTTGCTTTTCTGTATTTTAATGAGTAAAATTGCAGTTGCTGTTCCGTTTCCAGTTTGACAGTCTCCTTCGAATACACAGTAAGTTTTAGCTTAAATTATTGACTATCAGATATAATTTTCCCACAAGACTTAATACAGAGTATCTCCCAGTCCAGCAGACACCTTGCATAGCATTCTTATTTGTTTGGGCATGTTTTTGTTGTGGTTGCTGTTACGGCTATTGTTGTTATTAGACTTGTTGTTGTTGCTGCTGTCGTTGTTGTTATTGTCGGTGGTGTGGTTGTCACTTGGTTTTTCAGTTTTTCTTGTTGTCGTAAGCGTTTTTAGCCATGTCCTGTGCGCAAAGGATATACTCGCTGCTCCTGCTGCAGCTGCTGCTACCGCTGCTGTTCCCCATGGCTCGAATTTAATAGAATTTAAAGCCAACTGCGAAACGGGGTCGGGAGTCAGGGGTCAGAGTGTCAGCGGCTGGTAGAGATCGGGCACACATTTTGCCAACTTGGCCGTAAAAATAGTGAATTTAGTTCTTGGTTGTTGGTTGTTGGCTGTTCGCTTGCTTTATGTGCGACAATAAACATGAGCACAGACATAAATGTGTTTTATTTATACATATCTCTCCCTCGTTTTCCCACATTTTTTGTTCTCTAAGCCCAACACAAAAAAAAACCGGAAAAAAAGAACAAATGGCTTGAAAAGAGGTACAAAAAATACCCACAAGTAAGAATGTTGCGCTTTGCTGTATCCGACAATGTAATACTTTAACTTGGAGCGTATTAACTAGGCCAGGATAGTGATGTTTTGAGTGAATAATTTCAACTTTAATTGTAGTGTTAGTCTACAGTTAGAATTCAAATTCAAAATGTTCTAAGTAGAAATCTTTGATGAAGGTTCGCAAGAAATCTAAAATCGAACTGGAAATAAAGTAAGTTCCTGAAATGGGGCAAAGTTCTTGCCAAAAAAAAAAAACATATAAACCCAATACACACTTTATGGTACAGCGGCATCAAAGTATAAAAAAAAATTATACTGTACAAAATATAGACAAGAGTTGAGAATAGAAACATTACAAAACACAAAACCCAATAAAGTGTAACTAACGACAATGGGCAAAATGAAGAGCAGCGAGAAGAGCGGAATGGGAATGGTGAAGGAATTGTTGGGGAAATGGACACAAAACATTGGCAGCTTGTTTAAGCTTTTTGGCCAATTTTCACATTAGTGTGTGTGTGTGTGTGTCTGTATGTGTGTGTGTGTGTGTGTGTAGTTGCAAAAAGCAAGAAATGTTTGTTGCGGTTAAGAGTGGTCAACAAGGGAGGGGATGGTGAGAGGGGGAGTGGGGCTCTCTCGATTGGGGGTTCAGCGAAAAGTTTCATTTATTAAAAAGTTTGTCACGCGGCCATTTTTCAAATGACTGGCAATTTTTCACGTGACAATTCACACTCGTTCTGCCTGTCGCTATCTCTCTCTCCGTCTATCTCTCTATCCCTCTCTCTCTCTCTCTGTCTCTATCTCAATCTCTATCTCCATCTCCATCTCTGTCGCTGTCTTTGTCTGTTTAGCAGTTTGCAATTAGCGAGCAGTTTGCTGTTGACTTTTCAGCACAATTTGTCTTGTCGCGCCTGAAAGTAGGCAACGTGCCACAAACCAGGCGCAAAACTTCATAAATTGCTCGATGCGATTGAAACAGCGAGTGGGAAAGAGAGGCAGCGGCTCGAAGAGAGACAGAGACAGCAACTATTTGTCTAATTTCATGTACTCAAATGAAATTTTTAAGCTTTTAATAGTTGCGCAGTTGCATCACCTTTAAAAACATATTTAAAATGTATCTTTATCTATGTTTACCTATCTTCATCTATCCCTGCCACTTATATCTGTGTATATATATCGATCTCTCTGTCTTTCTTTAATTTTATATCTGTTTCTCTTCTCTTAATCTCAATTTAAATTAAACTAAAAGAGCTTAAGAGTCTCAAAGTCCTGCTGCAGAAGAAGTCAAGTCTTAGAGAGAACTTCTAGATTTAGCTTTAATTAAAATACAAATTTCTTTATCTGAAAAAAACAAGGCTTTTAGCGCATTTCAAAAATTTATTGTATTATCTTATATCGTATTGCCAAAGCACCTAAAAAAAAAAGGACAGACACAGCACCCATTTCCCACCACTGTTGCACACCTCATTCCACATGGGCATCCTCTACTTTGTGGCATGTCGCAACGCCACGCACGATTTATCATAATTTTTGTTGTATACCACTTTAGCAGTGGCAGTGGCAGTGGCAGTGGCAGCATCAGTTGCGCCACCAGCAGTAGCAGCAGCAGTAACAACAGCAGCCGCGCACAATGCGGCGTATGAGCGATATTTGTTATTTATGCAAATGAAGTCGCTTGTCCTCTGCATATTTCATATCGAAAACTGCCTCGAACTGGCTCTCAAATGTCGGCTCTGTGTGAGCAGAGTGCAAAATAAATGGCCAGGCAATAGTCTCTATTGATACCCTCGCTGGCAGCTGGGGGATTGAGAGGTATTTAGCTATGGCAGAAGGCAGATGAATACCGATGTGGTTCAAAATATATTGGAGTGTATAAAAAACAAAAAACAACATTTTTAAATGACAAAAAAAATATGTGCAAAATTGGTAGAAAAATGTGTAGCAATTCTGTCAAAGTGCCAAAGTTCCAAGGCCTTCAAACCAAAGAACAGGTTTCTTAAGGGCTTTGAGTTTTGGTAATCTAGGCTTGAAAGTAGAATAATCCACTTCAGCTTAGTCTAATTTAGTCTTTTATGTATGTTTATATTTATATATATTGGTATATTATTTATTTATATATCAGTCAACTTACAGTCAACTCCGGCTCCTTAAAATATATATACTTGATAAAATATATATCTCTTCAACATAGAGAGCATCTCCAAGTCGAGTTCTCTCGACTGGCGCAGTCTTGCTTGTTTGTTACATGTAGAAGCCAATCAAAAGGCAAATGTAATAAATTTGCACGAGTGCAAAATGCATTTGGCCAAAGAAACAAACAGTCCGCACTCGACAGCCCACAGCCCACAGCCCACAGTCCACAGTCGGCCGTCGGCCGTCGACAGTCGACGATTGGAGAGTTAAGAGTTAACAGTTAACAGCTTACAGTTAACAGTTAAGAGTTGGGCGTCCCGGCACAACTGGAACTATGACTATTTGGCCAGTTTACGGGCAACTGAGAAACAGCAGCAACTTTGTTCTTGTTCTTGTTCTTGTTCTGGTTGTTGTTGATTGTTGCTTGCTTGTTGCTTTTGTCTTTTGCTGTATTTTTTTATTTACTTTTTTTCGTTTCTTTCATTCGTTCTTTGCACTTCTTTTTAGTTATGTGCTGCAGATGCACTAAAAACTGCCAAAGCAAAACACGAAACGAATGGGTGGCAAATTTGAACAGTAGCAGGAGTTGCAGTTGCAACACGAGTTGCCCAAGCAGAAGCATTTTCCGTGTGTGTGTGTGTGTCTTGTCCTTGCCGCTAAATTTTGCGCCTCTACGTGCGACATGCGCCACGCAAATGGCACAACAACAGCAGCAACAACAACAACAACAACTAACTGCAGCCTGCTGCATGCAAAAATGTTCGGCATATCTGCAGCGCTAAGTGGGTCGTCCAAGGCAGGCCAGGCACACGAACAGCGAACACACTCAGTGCTGCCTTATGGCCCAGTCACGTTAACCAGGCCCAATCAGCCGTTAAGATGCGACTTTTGCGTTGTCCATTAGCCATACAAAAAAAAATAAAAAATAAAAGCAGAAAGCCAAAAATTTAAATGAAAAAAGGGAGAAATAGAAATCTGTGCTTGAGTGTCTGCTGCGACAGCTGCTTCCCATTTCCAACTGTCCTCAGTAGCTGCTCGTCTTCCTTCTCCTCCAGAGCTGCTCCTTCAACTGCAGCTGCCTTGGCTACCACTTACAATTTTACGCTCCTTACAATTTCAACTCCTTCGTGCCATGTCAGCTGTCTGAATTTTGAGACAGGCAAAATTAAAATTATGTTGAATTGATAATTGATAATTATATTCGCAGTTGAATAGCGACCCAAATAGATTTATTTATAATTTTGTTGGAATGCTAATGAATTTTAAATTATTGCAAACTATTAAGTAGGCCAATCAATGTGGCCAATATAAATTAAATATATACTAAAAAATATATATATTTATGAGTATGAAGTAAAATAATCAAATAATATTACAATTAACAAAACGATTATGGGCACTAGCAACTAGCAACAACAATGATTTATATATTTATTTATGTACTAAATAAAATTACTTTGTTCACAACAAATTTATGATTTAAAATGCGAGAAATCGAAACTTATTTCGATTTTAGTCTATTTATGTTTCAATTGATATTATTTGCAACACACTTTTTATCTTCTACTCCCTTTGCGGATGATAACGATATCATTAACGTAAATTTCTGCTGCTGCTTCCTACGCTGTTAGCAGGTTTATTTTTACTGCCTTTGATCTCTATGCCACAGTGCTACTCCTGCTGCTCCTTTTCCCTCCTCGTCTCTGTCCCCTTTCTGGTTGCCTGCCACGTTTTTCTCACCTGTCTTGCCCAGCTGCCACATTTTCACAGCTCCTGTTGCTGTTCTTATTTTTCTTTCTTTCTGCCTAGCTACACCTACATCTGCTCCTGTTGCGCCTACTTTGACTGTGCCCCATTTTGGGGCACTTGCCGCAACCATTCATCAAGCGAGATGACGGCGACGCAGCGTGGCGCAAATTGATTATGCTAATTTCAAGTGTTGTTGTTGCTACTGTTGTAGTAGTTGTTGTTGTTCTCGTTATATTATGACCGCAACACTTTTGGCCTACAACCCACAACCCCTCACCTGCCCTTACCACCCTTTCTACCCCCACCCCTTTATTAGCCACATTAATGACTGTCATTATGTAATGACTGAGACAAGCGAGGAGTGCTCGCTGCCATCTGGATATATACATATACACCTATATATATATGTATGTGTGTAGATTGCTATTAAATTTGCATAGTCGCACACAAGTCTGGACAAGTCGAGACGAGTCGCGACAAGTTCTAAAGTTGTCAGTTGGCGTTCAGTTAACAATTTGATGTTGTTGTTTTTGGGGCTTGTCACACACAACTCGCTGACAGTTTTACAGTCACCAAAAATCGCGACAAGCCGTCAATTGTTTACTTTTGCCTAGACCAGAAACAAACAGACAAACGGACAGACAGACAGACAGTGGGAGAGGGGGGGTGCTTGATACACAGACAGTCAAAGATGTTGACAGGCAGTTTATTGTTTAATTCTTTTGTTATTGCTGAACTGATGCTTGCAACAGCAAATCAAGCAACAACAAAAATCAAAAAAAAGCAATTGAGAGCAATTTGGGGTATTCCCTGCGCTGCTGACAAAAGCTGGGCAATTCCCTTGTTGTTCGGGCCAAATTAAAAATTTGTGCACAAATAAGAAGAATCAAGCAAAACATTTTCGTCTCTTTTTATTTATTTTTCTTTATTCATATCGCTGGCTGGGCTTTTTAATGTTGCATGCAACACAAAAATGTTGTCAACTTTTATTACAATTTCTGTTTGCTGCTGCTGTTGTTCCTTTTGTTGTTGCTGTCGTTGTTGTTGTTGCAGCCGCGTTGACACTTAATTGATGGTGGCAAGCCGTGATTGGTGCCATCATGCCGCTTAGCGCGTTTTAGCCAAATTGTGGGTAGCAAGTGTGGAGGGGAGTGGGGCAGCGATTGCCGTCGACTGCAGCGCTATCAAATGAAATTGGCGCGAAAATCGTTTTACCAATTGCAGTTTCAGTTTTGGTCATTAAATTCGGGCCAACAGCAACAAGAGATAAAAATGTCAAATATTTTTGTACAGTTTTCGTTTTCGTTGTTCTCTGTGCCAATTAAAAATGCAGTTTATTTTGTGGCATGTTGTGGAAAATTTGCAGGCAAATTGCATTTGTAATAAGCCAATGCAGACGTTGTTGTTTTTGGCCCGAAGAAATTAGTTAATTGACGCCGCTTACCAGCAATATAAAATCTATAATTTATAGCACAGCTGAAGGGGTTGCTCTATACCAGTTTTGATAGTCCAACTTGGAAACGTGGAAGATAAAAACGATTGTGACCCTGAATGGATTATAAAACAGTAGCGAAGAGTCTATAAACTGCATTAAAATAATTGAGAAACTAAACTTTAATTTCGCTGAGCTTCTTTTAAAGCTCTATAAATTTCAAAATATAAAATTTCCACTTACAATTAAGATTTAAAGAAGAACAAGAAACCAAACTGCAACTTCACCGACTGAAATTCAGAAACGAAATGAAAAGCAAATTTTTGTAGTGAGAATCAGTAACAAGAATCAAAATAAAACTAATTCATAACCTTAACACTGCATGCATCAAGATCAGAAGTCAAATCATGACTCCGAGTCAATTTTAAAACATCTCTAAGTAACTAACCAATCCGTTTACAATAACAAGGCAAGCTCAACAATAGCATTATGGCCAAAGACAAACAGAAACTTACCCGCCAATTTAAAACAATCTTAAAACAAGAACGCACAAATATATATTTAAATTGGATTTAAACAACAGAGCAATGCAAACCGATAAATTAAACTGCATATACCCAATTACGCATACGCACCGTTGAGCAATCAGCTGTGGCAGGAAATCTTGGTTAAAGCCAAGGCTGACTCAGACACAGAGAGGGAGGGAGAGGGAGAGTGTTCAGGTAAACGAAGTAGAAGTCGCAAATCGTAAATCAAGGTGTGCGTGAGGCAGCAGCAGAGATATCGATATCGACGAGCTGAGCTGAGTTGAGCTGAGCTGAGCTGAACCGAACTGCTCGGACTTTTGGCTCGTCGTCTTTTGCCAGCGAACTCGCATTTCCGGTTGCGCCGTGCCGTTTTTAAATTATGTTATCATTGAGCGAAATGCAATTAAGCGCCGATAGCCCACGGTGTGTCAATCAACGGCAAATAAAGGGCTGGCACTAACGGGGCCCCAGCTCAATGTTTAAACAGATAATAAAACAGAGCAGGCAGCAGACGGCTGATGGCTGATGGCTGAAAGGAATGCCAGCAAGGCGGCACAGACAACCGAACCGAACGGATGGAAGCACGATAGGACGAAGGGACGAACTTACTGATGGAGGGAAGGATCCAGCAGGCAGGCAGGCAGTCAGTCGTCAGGCCGTGGCACAGTCAGAGCCCCTCAGCATGGTATGCAAGCCGACACGGCCCATGGCGTGTGCAGAGTTATCATTTTGCGGTAACCAACGACACAGCGACCCATCGACACACACACACACACACTCATAAATACACACAGGCGTCTATACACTGCAGAAAAAGAATGCGGCCAATCAGAGCAATAGTAAAGCATGGCAAGGAGTTTATAATAATTTTATGGAGTGTTTAATTCCTGACTCTTTGATGAATAATTCATTGTGACAAGTTTGCTTATAAACTAAATCATAAGCATCAGGCAAGTCATCAAATAAACTTATATTATTTTAATTTTAATCGTATAGTTTCGATTAAAATTACTGAATGTAGAAGCTTTGTTCATTCCTTCAGAACTTATCCTAGAGTCGGAAACTCTTCTAATCAAATTACCATTTTATACTCATAAAAAATTGGCAAGTTTAATAATATTCGATATATTATAAAATTTAATCAAATGGTATATTAAAGAGAGCTCTCAAAAGTAGTTCTCGAGACACTTAGTTAATCTCGATATGAATATGCGATTTCTCTGGTGTTTCTTATCCAATCTTGACGATTGTTGTCACAGTTCAGCATATATTAATATAAATTGTATGGCAAAATCTTTTAAAAAGTAGATTTTGTTATGATTGCTAATCGACTTGATTAGTGAATAGCTTTAAGATCGTATATGCCAGATATGATGTCTCTAAGAAGGCGAAATAGATGACGATGGATGGGCAGACAGACAAACAAACTCTTGAACAACTTTATTATGCCTCCTTTATCCATTTTCAATGAGTCCACGAAATATTCAAATTTTAGAATCAATTAAAAAAGTTTCATTAATTGATGGAATTTTTGAAAATTTGCTGGCTCATCATTGTTGACTATCCATGTTTTTTTGCAATGTGTACACACTTAAAATATCACTTGCCGCGCAGGCAGGCCGAAGAGGCAGGCGTGGCGGGTTGGTGGAGCGGTGCGGGGCGGGGCAATCCTCAGTCGCCCTGGAGTGCGCAAATTGACTTTTGGCGTTGCCAATGCAGTTGCCGTTGTCATTTCCTGGATTGCACACATTGCGAGGCGACACATGGCGACAACTTGCAAGACAGCAGCAGCAGAAGCAGTTGCTACTGACTGACTTGTTGGGTTGGGTGGGGCATGCGGCACGTTAGTTGTGCCACACGTCTCACGCACTCGACTGTAACGTGATAATTTGTCTGACTTGTCGCACACTCGTCTTTCTCTATCTCTCTCTCTCTATCTCTCTCTCTCGCTCTATCTCTCTCTCTCTATCGCACACATAACTGACGATGTCTCCGCTTGTCGCTCATTGTGGCTTTTGGCCGAGATTGCCAGGCCATTGCTTGTTTGGCTTACAGAGTTCTGCCCCGCCCCCTCCCTCCTCCTAACCCCTCTTGCATATATCGTTGACATGCTTGTGTTACGTTCTCTCGTCCTTCGTCCTGCCATTTCCATTCAGCAAATCTGTCACCTGAGTAACAATTATAGCTGCTGGCGTTTTAAGTGTGCCTGTGTTTGTGTGTGTGTGTGTGTGTGTGTGAACCAGCTCTTCGTTAACTGCAGCACTTGATGGCAGTAACTACAAGTGTGCCTCTCTGTGTGTGTGTGTGTTGCCTACTCAAATCAATCAGCCTCGCAAGCCGTCGAGTTGAAAACTCAGTTGACTTTCAATTGCAATTTTTTGTGCCATGAATGAAATTTTGCTTTCCTTTTTTTTTTTTTGATTAATGCACAAATTGAAATTCCAATTTACTGTCCCTGTCTCTGTCTCCCTCTCTCTCTCTCTCTTTCTCTATCCCTCTCTATCTGTTGACTTGTCTGCCTCTCAAAAGCGCTTAATCTTGAATACAAATTGCATAATGAGCACATCACAATTTGACCAACAACTGAAGTGAAACGAAAAACTTCAACTTAGACAGATCGACGCTTAAATACACTAAACACAATGATTGCTTTGAGACAAATGATTTGTGACTAAATTAAAATTGGAATGCAAATTTGTGGAATTTCAATAAATAGCAATCAACTTAAGATTTAATTTTCTGGTTAGTTTTGGGATGAAAGATTATATTGCATTTGCAATTTATGAGTAAATAATAAATAGTTAATTGAACTTAAATAAACATCAATTGAATTAAGCACAACTTCAATCTTTAATCTCTCATCTCTGTGACTTAAACACAAATTTAAGTTTGAAAATTTGAGAATATTCAGATATGGGGCAGTTAACAGAGGTGTGGTGGCAACAAGGGAGTTGGGTGGCAACATTGGAGCGTTGCATAGATCGCCTGGCCATAAATCAATTGGTTTTAATGCCTGGTTGGGCACAACAACAACAACAAGTCGAATCCAACAACGACAACAAATCTGTAAGCTGAGTGCAAAACCGCAACCCAAAACGCGTTTTCGATCATAAATTATGATGTGACGATGCTGCCGAAGGCAGACTGAAACGGTGGCAACCAGCCGGCAGCCAGCCAGCAAGCAGCAAGTGGCAAGTGGCAAATGGTAAATGGCAGAGCGACGCCTGGCTAAAATGGCAAACACCTCGCTCGCAGCAGCAGCAGCAGCAACAGCAGCAAACCACTGGCCAAAAACCTAATTAAGCCAGGACGACAAACCGGAAGTGGAAGTGAGGCTAGCTAGAGGGCCAAGGATGGAGAAGTACGCAACGTTGCCTGCCATTGTGACTGGCGCCAGGAAGCGCTCAAGTGTGGCAACAATGGTTAATGCTTAAGTAATTACAATGGCTCGACGATTAACAATGCAGGCAAACAGTACCAAACAGGACCAAACACAGGACACCGAGCGCTCCGTGCACCTAATTATCACACATGAGAAGCGCAGGCAGACAACTTCTTCTTCTTCTTGCTGCTGCTGCTGCTGCTGCTTCTCGCACATTTTATGAAAATTTATGTTATGAGCTCATCGATGAATGGATGGCACTTGTGTTTAGCTGATTGATTGGCGCGCTGCGTGTGCCACTTGCCGCATACGCCGCACGTCAAACGCTTGCCACAGTTTAGTTTCAGTTCAGTCCAAGGACTTTTTGTGGCGCAGACTTTGTGACGCTAAACTCAAGCGTTTGCGCCCCATTATTTCTGCCATGCACAAACGCACTTCAGACATTTCTCTTTTTTTTTTTTTTTGTTTTTGTTTTTTATTTTTTATTTTGCCATGCTTTATTCAGAGGCGCGAACTGCTCTGCATACCCTGTACCCAATACACAAATTGGACAAAAGTAGGCTAGACATGTGCATACATTTTGTGTGGGAGGCAGCAGCCTCAGTTGAGTCAAAGGATTCAACAATACTCAATTAGGATAACAAGCAGTCTGAGTCTTTACCTAGAAAAGGAGCATTTGCAATGCTAAACTAAATAATTCAGCAATTTCAACACTTCCTTAAAAAGGGTCGTTTATTGAAGAGCAATTCAAGACAGACTCAATTTATTTGCTGATTCAAAACCTTTCTTTTTAGCACTTGAGATACTTTTCTACAGCTATGCCTGAGTGTAAAAGGGTAAATTACTTCTGATTAGTTTGAATAGAAACTAAAATAAAAAATAAATTTTAAACTGCTTTTATTCAAATTTTGTTTGTTTTATGCTGCGTATACGTAATATGTGTAAGTCATTGCAAATGGCAATGTTATTTTGAATTTGAACATTTTGTGTTTTCTAGGATATATTTGAGTGGTTCAGGTTTGAGAGACTCCAGCTAGTTGTGGTTGTTGATGCCAGTTAGTTGGTCGATAGTTGCTGGTTTGCTTTCCTTTTTTGGTTGGCCAACGCATAAGCCACTTAAGTTTTTGCGGCACACGCGCTACTATCGAGTCGCCACCATTTAGCGGCCCAGCAAAAGTTTTTGTGTTTGGGGCATCATCGATGCCAGGCGACGCTGCCAAAATGCGTTTTGCTTTTGCGGGACTCGGTGTGTTGCAACTTGAGCATTGCCATTGCATAGTTTTAAGGCAAAATGGTTTTGTTATTTTTTTCGCGTTATTTTTTTTGGTTTTTTTTTTTTGCCTTTGTTGGTCATGGCACATAAATTGCCGGACTGTAAAGCGGCTTAAACGAATTGCCGGCTCTGCTACAGCAACAACTTGGCTGCTGGCACGTTGCAAGTGCCCCAAAAACCCCCCAAAAAACACCCCTTACTCGTTTCCCATGCCAACTTGAAGTTTGTTGTTGGTTGGTAAGTTTTGCAGAATTTATAAATAGTTTGTTTGGTTTTAAAGCCTCCTCCTAGTTCTCCTCATGTGCCTCTTCTTTACTCCTTGCCATTATCGAGCGCAATGCCGCAAAGTGTGCTATGTATTTTAGTACTTGCAACTTGCCACTTGCAACTTCTTGATAGTTTCAGATACTTCGTTTGCGTTTAAAATTAACAATAGATTTCGTTGGCAAATTACATTTTTGGCGCAACACAACGCAGTCATTTAAACTGGCTGCAATTTGTGCACCAACTAATAAAGCAGCCCCCGCTTAAAAACAATTTGCGACTAAAAGTTAGTCTACAGAAAAGCAATTCTTAAATAAGCCTTTTACTGTCATTTTCAGATCTACTTGTCAAAATATTAAGCATAAAAATAAGATTGAAAATCAGTTAGACAAATTACAAAATTAAAAAAGAAAAATTACAAATTTGTATTAGTCGCAAATAAACGCCGAAATTAAATATATTCTTGATCTGCATCAAAATCAAAGTTAATTTAGCCATGTTCATCTGCCTGGCAGTGTAAAGTTGCAAAGTAAAGTTATATTTGCAAAAGTCGCAGCTCAGAAAACTGAAAAGTTGATGTTCAAAGAATTAATCATAAAATAAAATAATACGCAACTTTCGTCATTTATTTTCAAGTGAAACTTTGAAAATTGAAGTAAAGTGCAAATGCTGCAGCAATGCCACACAACAATGGACACAAATGTTGGGGCATGCCACAGACTGCCACAAGCGAGCAAATGATGCCGCCTGGCTTGGCGCACATTGACAAAAATCTGACAACGCGACAAAGTGTCGCGTCGCCTTGACGCACCCAACACCACCACCAGCAACATAGCCAAACCCCAACCACTTGCCACCCCAATCAAATGGCATGCTTTTAGCAGATTTTACATGCCAATCTGTAAACTGACTGGGAAGGGGAAAGGAAATCCGCGTTGCAGTTGCTGCATTTGTGCCCAAGTTGTAAGTAAAAGTTTTCGCACGCAAAACGCAGCTCGTAAAGTAAACACACTCCACAACAAACTTCGGCTCCAAAAATGGAGAATGGCTGGCTGCAAGTGGGGGTAGGGGTCGTAGAGCGGTGGGGGGTTGTTTTAAGGGTCGACTGGGTTTGCTTGGTTTGCCGTTCTTGCGCTCAATTTGCGCATTTTTTGCGCGCAATTACTCAGCACGGCTTAAATTCGCAACGCTGGCAGCGTTCCACGCAGCGACCAAGTCCAGTGGCAAGTGGCAAAGTTGCAAGTTGTTGCTGCTTGGCACTGACTTGGCTTCAACGAGCTGGCCAGCTAGCTAGCTGCGTCCATAAGCCGTCTAAAAGGTGCAAAGTAACTGCCATAAGCCGTTTGACAGACGTCCGCACTGACCCTGGGCATGCCCCTGACCACGCCCCTAGCCACGCCTCTAGCCACACGGCTTTTGCTGCAGCTGCAATCATTTTCTGTTTTTTTTTTTGGCAACCAAAAAATAGACGGCATCAACGAAACAAGCCGAGGCCGAAGCACACTTGCTCAGTGACTATATTTTTAATTTGAACTAAAAAATATCTAAGAAATAACAAAAAAATAAAAATTTAGTTATTAATCTATATTTTTACTTACGAAAAGCTGACTTTTAGTTTATTATTATTCAAAAGTGAGAAAATTTCCGAAGAAAAAAGCTTTAAGCCAAAGTTTAATTATAATTTAAGTTGAATATTAATTAAAAAATGTATTTCTTTTAATTGCAGTACGTGTAAAGTCTCAGGAAGATAATTGTTCTTTAAATGATCGTTTATTGTTTGGTGACCTCCTTCTTTATTGAAACGTGTTTTCATATTTTGATCTATTTTGCACACATTTGATTCTTTTTTACACAGTTCTTCATGCAATAAAAACACCCATTTACACAAAGAGTACTCAGCAAAATGTTTGTTGACATTTGCTTGGTGTGAATTACGTGCATGTTGTCATTCTCGCTTAGCCCTTTTTTGTTGCTGGCTAACATTGCGTATGCGTAATTCTTAATACTTGTCTCTTGTCGATCCCCCCTCTCTCTCTCTCTCTCTCTCTCTCGCTCTCTGTTTGTCTCCTGCTGTTTGCCTTGACTAGCATTGAGTGGCTTTTAATTGGCTGCCAACGCTTAACCCTTGCCACATAAATCTTACTCACACATGCCACACCGTGTAGGACGCTTTAAGACCAAGCTGCCCCCTTCTAGCTGCCACCTTTTGCCTAGCAGCTGCTAGTCAAATCGACTTTTAATCTGCCCCATATGCTGGCCAGCATCAACTGACCAGGGGCTAAAGTCTGACACCCACATCCTGCACCCCTGTCGCCCTGCACCCCAAATATTCTATTTAGCAAAGTGTAAAAACAAAAAGGATGAAAAGCGGAGAAAAAAATACAAAACTGGACTGATGCAAGTTTTGTTAGTGGATGTGGAAAGTTTTGTGTGCAGCAAGTTTCCGCGTTAATAGATTGCAAACCGGAAAGAGAAGCAAAAGAGAGAGAGAGAGAGAGGGAAAAACAAATATAGAGCGGGAGTGGGGGAGGGTGGAGACTTGTGGCTCTTCTCGTCTAATTGAGAACCGTTTAAATGTTCATTTCAGATATCAAACCTATTTTTTTATTTTTGTTTTCTAAACTTCACTTGCAATTTGATTGCATTTTGCTCTTCATTTGTTACGTGGCAAGTTTGGCAAGCTTATAAGCTGCCATTATCTTTTGCAGCAATGCCAGTAAAACGTTTAAGAACCTCATAAAAACTATATTTGTAATCGGTGTTCTCCAGAGAGAAAGTAAAAGAGTCTGTTGTGGCAGCATTTTGACGGTTTGTTGAACGAATCTTTGGCAGGTGAGAAGAATCTATTTTCCCGTTAAATAATTGAGAATGTTTTAGTTGAAAAAGCTGGACTTACAGATAATCTGAGCCAAGCTTATATTATATATTGATTGGAAAGCTTTATCCTTACAATTGTGGTTAATATTGCTATCGGAAACCGATTTAAATCGATATACAGTCCTCAATAAAATGAAATAAGCTTAAGCTGCGTATTCCAAATCTCATCTTAGATTGACTTGATTGAATCAAAAATATATACTTTATGGGGTCAAAGGTGTTTGCTTCTCATTGTTGCATGCTCTTGCATCCCTTTACTATTTTTCAATTCAGACTGCAATGACTTCAATACCAATTTACTTTTAATTCAAGACAAATCCGTAACTGGCATCGCAAGCGATTCACTTGATGAATCAAAGCAAAGTACTGTCAGTGCCTCCATCAATATCGAATTGGCAATATATCCTGGCATACTCCAAAGAGAGTGCTCCCTGGTCGCCATCCACTGACGCACTTCACTTCACTCAATGACAAATGACAGGCAGGCTGGCTTGGGGGGAGGGTTGGTTTAAGGGTCATCATAATAAGAAGCACCATAACAGGCGACATATTGCCACATGGAGAAGCGTGGAGGAGGTGGCTTAAATTTATGCGCTTGTTTGTTCCAAGTAGCGCAAGGCAATTGCAATTTGATGGGTAGAGGAGGAGGGGGAGGGGGAGGAGGTGCACAGACAACTATTCTTTTATCGTCTTATTTATGGGTCGTATTTAAGAGAGCCGACAAAGGAAAGCGGCCAATGGCCAAAACCGACAAGTCAAGTGGCATAAAGAAGCCCACAAACAGTTTGCAGTTCACAATTCATGGCAATACGGCGTCCTGTCATCGTCCTTCTGCTCGCTAATGGATTGCGGCACACAAATCTTTAAAACTACCCCGGTAAAACTTTGAAATTAGACGACATGGATGCAGTAGCAGTGGCAGCAGCAAGTAGCAAGTAGTCAGTAGCATGTTGCAAGCAGTAGCCTGTAACTAAGGCCAACTGGCGTCAGTCGTGGCTAATTTGTAGTTTCATATTTGATCAAAGGCCAACAAAATAGTAAACAGTTTATGCGGCAGATGCATGTTGTTTTTGACTGCAAGAATACCCTGTAATTGTTTGTTGAGAACATGGGATATGATGCGAACAGTAAATGCTGCACATAAATGTTTTCCAGCTGAGAGAATACTCTGTAATCGGGTAGAGACTAGGAAAAACCCAGTTTATTGTATTATTGGGAATGTAAATACACACAGAGAAATATGTTGTACGTAGAGTAAATGCTGCAGCAACATGTCAATAGGTAATCAAAAAATATCCAAATATATAAGTTAACGATAAGGGAACATTAAGGCTAACTCCATCTCTCGCAGTTCCTCACACTCATAAAGTCATGCCATCCGTTTACGACACAACTATGTTCACAGGGTATAACAGAAAAACGGCTTTTTTATAACTGATTGGCCAAGTCGCAACTGTGGCAAAAACCGGAGGGCCAAAATTGTTCTCAGCACATGTCGTTGGCAATTTGCTATCTTCAAATTGTTTGTGTCTACATCAAAACTTCAAGTTCTGGCCAAAACACTAATTGAAGGCCAACATAAAGCAATCAAATTGAGGCTGAGACTCTGGCCGAGACTCAGGCTGAGTCAGTAACGGGGCGTCGCAGCACGTAATGCCAATCAAAAATTGTTCTGTGACTTCGCAGAGATTTCAATCAAAACTCTTCTAGATTAATTTTACATTCACATAAATATATAAATAAATATAATAAATATAAATAAATATTGCAGCCAAAGTTGTCAAACTCGCAGCCAAAAATCATAATACATCTAAAATTAATGTCTAAATTGAAATGTAACAGACATTTTGAGCTATTTTATTGTAATATGTAAGAAGTGTATAAGTCAACTCAATTTCTCAACAATTTTATTTGTTATATATGAAATTCAGCAAATAAATTTAAAAGCCTGTCACAACAAAAATAGCATCAAAATAATCTGTCAACAAAATGAAAGCAAAACTTCGATAACCAAGTCAAAACTAAATTGTGTAAGCTCTGTGTTGCAAATAGTGCGATTTCTATATATATTTATATGTATGTGCATAAAGTTAAAGTTGAGTTTATGCGCTGACGATCCAGATCCAGACGGATCGGGGCTCAGACTCGAATCGGCTGACGGGCAACAAAACACAACTCTTGCACCAAATCGCAAAATCCCAGGCCTAAAAATAAAAAACCAGGGCTGCAAATAAGTAAAGCAAAGTCTGCACACACATACACACACACATACACTAGACACACACTAGTCACACACACCAGTCACACACATTAAGCTGCACATGGCAAATGTAACGTAAAACGTAAAATATTCCTGAATGCAATTCCCATGCATACCAACACAAACACACACAAACACACACACACACATATATAGAGAGCACACAGACACACACACACATTCAGAGTTTGTGTGGAAAAAGTCAAACTACAGCATTGCGGATGTTCAGGACATTCAACTGCACTTTGACCCATATTCCATTCCATTTTGTTGCAAATAGCTGCAGCTGCGGACGCACTGCACAAAAACCCAACCGACCAACAACAACAACAACAACAACATTAGCAACGTCGCCCAAGGCTTCGAACATGGCCAGCAAGCGCAACCAGCCCAGGCCAGCTGTTGGGCAACCAGAGAGAGCGACAGAGACTCTAGACTCTAGACCCATGGCCCAGTAAATCGTTTAGCTGCATGGCTCACGATTTTCTACCAAACACGCCCCCCACTTTTCGGCCCACTATCTAAAAAAAAGCTGGCGTTGATTTTAACCTGGCAAAAACTGTAGCTCTTCTCCTTTTTCACATGATCTCATCCCCGCAGCTCCACCTCTAAAAAATACTTGTGTCACATTGCAAATGGCATTTAAAATGCCTGCTCACGTTTTTGCCCCCAAAAATATTGCTGGGCCTTCCGATTATTTTTAATGCACGTCATTTTAGAAAACTATAAAATGCATGTGATTTATGTGCTGTTTATATTGCTAAATACCCAGCCAAATTTATTTATGAAAATACTTTTCAAGATTGCATTTTTGGCATATTTTGAATACTCGAAACTTTTTGGGTGAATGTTCTAAGTAAAGTTTTAATGGGTGTCTCATAAGATGCTCAAGTAAGCCTGAGACAGGCTTCAAGCAGAGAAAGCAGCAAAATAAGTACTTACAATGCAAAATAAATAGCAAAGCGAGAAGCACATTGAAAAACAAAGTGAAAAGCAAAGCCTTTACCAAAGTTATTGCTATGAGAAATTATTGTCCAGTTCCTAAAACTTTGTTGTTGTGTTTTTTATAGAAACTTAACATAAATTTAAAGTTTCTAACCTTAAATAAGGAATTATTCTAGCCATGCTTAGGAAACCCTTTTTTGAGAATCAAATCTCTTTTGAAAAAGTTGTAGTTATAATTGTAGTTTGGACCCAATCTTAACTTTATTAGTATTATTCATGATTTTAAGCCATGACAAAGAGCCCAGTCTTTTGAAAATGGGACCAATTTTGACAAAGTTATGGCGGCCTTAAGTTTTTATTGCGATTGGCAGAAGAGGAAACAAAGAAAAAGCTGACACGGATGAACGCAAAAGATTAGAAAATAAAACCAATAATTTAAATTAGTTTTATAGATTTTTCAATTTTCAAATGTCCATTTTTCAAATGGCAGCCACAATTGCGTAATTAAAGCTCATCTCAATTCAGGTTTATCTCAGTCCAAACGCAAAATCTCTATACGATTAGTTCAAGACTGCAACTCAATCATATTTCATCAAACAAAAGTCCCACAACGACAAAATAGACAAAATGGATCGCAATAAAATAAAAGACAACAACAACAAAAAAGTAAGAGACTCGTTTGGGGACTGCGTGCTGGCTAAATCTAAAGCACATTTCTTTTTTTTTGTGGAGTGGTCAAACATTTGGCCAGGACCCAAGGTGGAGGCAGACGGGTCAGGTGTGTGTGCATCCGCATCCGCAATGCAAGGTAATAAACCAAAAATACGTCAACAACAAAACCATAAAACCAAAAAAACACACAGAGACACACTGTGGAAAAAAGAATGCGGCTGAGGTCAGAAAGTTTTGGAACTACAAAGCAATTTCTAAATTCATATTTCGTGCAAGAATAAAAATAACAATTTTAGACACAAGCGTAAAAAGGGTTTTGTACAAAATCATTAATTTTTTGTACAATTTCAGAAATATTAAAAAAAAAAAACATTTTTTTCATTAGGTACTTTCATTCCGACTTTTCCGAAGAATTCTTTAATTTATCTGCATTTTCTCAAAAAAAAAACGTTACTATTTTCTCAGAAATATCTTTAAATAGTTCTTAGATTAACTTGTCTGATTTTTGTAAAGTTTTCATTGTTTGCCACATCTAATTTTGAAAAATATCTGGCTTCAAAAAGTGATTCGAAAATGGTTTTCAAGTGTAGAGAGAGCCACACATGAGTCAGCTGAACGAGGTAATTTTAATTATGGCCACAATAGAGCCACCCTCAAAAAAAAAAACAAACAGAAAGAGAAATAATGGCCCAAATGCTGTTACCAATAGCTTGATTCATCAGCATGCCGACGGCGTCCTTGTTTGGCAGCAGACATTTGCCGACGTTTTCCTAACGGGCGGCGTTTGTTCGAAATTCGCAATTGGTAACGGTAACGGTAGCAGTAACCGTAACACAAACGGTAGTCCTAACGGTAACCGTATCGAATTGCCATTGCTCGTTATGGATGCGCGCCAATTGCTCTGGTTGCCCACTCTGCTCTCAGCACTCTGCCGCAGACGCAACGCATTTGCCTCTTAGCCAAATTACATAAATTAGTCGCATGTTTCGTTTCTTCCCCCCCTTTTTTTTGTTGGTCTAAATCAGAGCGCTACCACAAATTTAATGGACTCCTGTGTAAAGTTCAAAAGAAAAACGCACCCAAAAAAAAAAAAGGTGAAAACCTAATAGAAAACAGACAACAACAAATGGAACGAAAAACGTCGAATACGTGATATTTTGGCAAGGCGGAAAAAATAGAGAGGATCTAATATGAATGATAGACTATGGCATACGCTGTAGGGAAGTAATGCCCTAGACCTCCCAACAAAGGAATTTTTTTCGCAGCTATTCTCTGCATAAGTTAGGATATCCAATCAGCACTGTAACCTTATTGATTAAAGAACAGAAGTTAAAGATTTTCTAAGGTCCAATTACAGGAACAGATATTTTTAGCTCAGCAACAAATGCTAAGCCTATTCTTAGCCTCTACCGGAACCAGAACCGAAATACGATTCGATTTGAAACCATATCTGAAGCAACATTGATCTGTTTACAAAAGATATCAATAGCTTTGACAAAATTCATTATCTTCTTCATACTGATTTTCTTTCAGAACTTTTTACTATACTCGCTATCTTCTTGATGCTGATTGGGAATAAATATGTATATACTCTCTAGTCGAATTCTCTCTTGTTGGCTGTCAAATAGCCTCGCTTTCACACACTTTTTGGTTTACAGGGGATGTACAAAAAGCGCATAAAAAAGAACACACGCGATTTTGGTACATTACTGATTTCATTAGAAGCCATGGAGCATTGAAATGGGGAGACAAGGTTGGGGCTTGTGGAGGGTGAAACTTGGGTTTTTCGTTGTTGGCTGTTTTTCGGCGGTGCACCACTGCGTATACGTAATGTTGCATTTTTAGTGCTCGTCGCAGTCGTCGCTCGTTGCTCTGCTTGTCGTCGTCGGTCAGTTGTCCTCGTTGTCTGCGGCTCTTGTTGTACATTTCTGCTGCAGTTTGGGAATTGCCTCAGCACCAGACCCTCAACCCTCAACCCCAAACGCAGACCTCAACCCCAAGCTCAACCCCTAAACTCAACCCCTGCTCAAAACCAACTTCACCCCACTTGTTTTGTGTGTGCATTTTTGCGCATACCTTTGGCAGTTTTTGGCAAAGTCAAAGGTCCTGCAACTCCCCCCGCACCACCTCTCCCCCTTCCACTACACCCCTCTCGAGTGCCACCCTGACCGCTTTCTTGTTGCGTTTCTTTTGCGGTCATAAAATGTTGGCCGGGACACAACCCCAAAAACGAAATATGGGCCCCGAGTCTCTCGCACATTGCACATCGAAAGAGGTAATTTAATTTATGATGCAGTAAAATTGAAAATCCTCCCGGGCATTGCACAGAGAAAGACAGATAGTGAGATAGAGAGAGAAAGAGAGACGGATAGAGTTGGGATCTCTTTCCGTTTTGGTGACATGCAGGTAGATAGAGGAACGGCCAGAACTGACAGCTACAGCTGCACAACTTGTTGGCCAGCTTAGCGAGATGAGCCAACTTATGCATGCGAACGCGTGCCAACCAACCAGCCAACCAGACAGCCAGACAGCCAGCCTTGATGAGCTGCCTAATTGCACTGAGAGAAATTAAACGGAAATGATAAGACAATTGCAAGCATTAAGTGTAAAATAAGATGAGCAAGGAATTAAAGTGTTTGATATTTTACAGCTATATAAGAGGTATAGAAAAGAAGCACAGAACCGATCTTAGCCAAAGATCTTGAGGTCTTTGCGATGAATGGGAAAAGTAGAAATGCTTCATTTACTGGATAAAGCTAGGCAATTATACAGAAATATATTTAAATTTACAATTTTGAATACGCTCAATGACTTTACAAAGCATAATTATATTCCTGTTTAGTCCCTCAATTTTAAAGCTGCATTGATGAAATAAATTTGGCCAAAATATCATTAAGGTGGGAATACTGTTTACATCTTATAGCTCGCGTAGAAATAAGTTGTTCGTTTTTGAATTCATGATGATATTTAGAAGTCAGCCAGTTGACTCCGCTCTGCAATATTCTAGACTTAGTCGCTTCTAATCATAAACACAGATGCAAACTTTCTGGCAGTGCACATATTGTCAACGCACGAGCGGACAGCAAGGCAGCAGCAACTGCCACTAACAATAACAACAGCAACAACGATGGCAACAGCAACTGCATATCTACATATGAGAACTACATGCATATGGACGATATATATATATGGATGTGAGAGCTAACGAAAACTGATAACACACTGTCGAGCTGGGCAAGGGACACACACACAACACCGGACTCGAGGCTTGAAAGGTGTCTTTTTATTTTCGCCGTTGCTGTTGCTGTTGCTGTTGCAGCGTCTGCAAGCCCATTTTGGGGCTGGCTCATGGTTTTGCATATTAAATATGCAACAGCCGCACGCGTAGTGCCTCCCTTGCCCCAAACATGTTTCAGCCACGACAAGGCCCATAAAGCACCTGGAAATGTCTGCCACAGCAACAGCAACAGCAACAATAGCGACTGCAACTGCAACAACAGCAACAAGAGAAATGCAGCCTATCGCAGCAGCTGCACGGCAAAAGAATTTACGAGCCGGCAACGTCAGCCAGCAGAAGCAGCAGGTGCAAAGGGGTGGGTAGAGGGTTGGCGAGAGGAAAAAGCGGGTGGTTGCAGCAGTCGCAGATATGACGGGCATCCAATCATTTTAACGCAAATAAACCACAACAGATGGCGCTGCTGCGTGCGCCTTGTAAGTTGACGCACGGCTGACCCTCACCAAGCCACCCCAAAACAACCCCTCCCCCAACCCACATCCATTTCAAAATATGCCAATGCAGAGCGAACAACTCAGCCAACAACAACAACAACAAAATGCTTGACAACTTTGAACACGTTAAGACTGCTCGAGTCGAGGTTGAACGACTAAAGTTATACCCTGTAAGAAGCTGTGAACTAAGTCAGTTGCGCTTCTTTATACTTGCTTGCAGACTTTAAAGATGATACCCCTTGACGTATACGTAACATTTTAAAATATTGATAATACGCACAATTGCAATCCAGAAAATTACGACTTTTTCTGTTACGAATCCTTTGCTAGAAACTTTAAGTGCAGAAATATTATATTATTAAATGGAACAGAGAAGGAAGAATAACATAATTTGAATGTCAGTGGCATAAATATGCAGACAGACTTAACAAATAAAACATAATACTGAATTGGTTCTTGGGAAACAAAATTTGAGTTACGCTTCCAGTGATGAATTACAATTTGGTAAAGTTGCGGCTACGGTTGATCAATGTGCTCAATAGTTGACTGTCAGCTTTAACTGTTGAAGTGAAGATCAGTCAGAAAAGTCTAGAAAAGTGATTACAATATCTTATTTTACTTATTCAACACATTTCTCGACTAAGTAATTGTAAAATTAATTAGACTTAACTTTTGTGTAATGAAAACTTTATGAATAACTTTCATTGAGCAAAGTTTTTAGCTCGATAAACTTTAAAGGGAGTACAGGGTATACAAAGTAGGCGGCAGCACCGCAGCCTTGTCACAATAATGGATGCATGCGCGGACCGCGTGGCAGCTTATCACAACAGCAGCAACAACACGTGCAACAGCAGCAAAAACTGCAACAATAACAGCAGCCACAGCAACAACAATGAAAGCAGACGTGTGGCACACAGCTAAGATGGTCTGGTTTATGTATGCTGCCTGCTGGAACTGCGGTCACTTGTGGCATGCCACCGATTCCCCTCTCCTCTCCCCCCCCCCCCTCTCCCCGTCTTCTGTTGGCTACCGGTCAGGTTTACTTTTGTTTGCGCTGCGGTCGCGTTGCGCTGGCAATTGGAATTTTTGTCGCATTTACCCAAAGTGCAACGGGACACGAAACGAAACGAAACAAGGCAAGCGAAATGAAACGAAAAGAGAATGGTGGCAGCTTGTGGCCAATGTTGTGCTGCAGATAAATCTCATGAAATAATTACACGTGTTACAGTAAATGCTGTTAAATTGTCCAGCCCCCTCCACAGTGGCACCCTACTCTGGCTATATCCCTCTACACCCTCTACACTCGAGCCATGTTAAATGCATTCATGAATGAGTGAACTGCATAAGTGCCACAAAAGCAGCAACAGTGGCAGCAACCGTGGCAGCAGCCATGGCAGCAACCGTGGCAGCAATGAATGCGATGACGACTTGGCCAAAAGAGAGAGAAACGCGTAACGACTGCGAGTGTTTCAATTTGCACACTCACCGAAAGAGTGAGATGGAAGAGGGGAGAGGGTGGGGAAGGGGGTGAAAGCCGCAGGACTTATGCCCAATTGGGGAAAATGATTTTGTGCCACTGCGGCAAAGGAAATAAAATAAATACATAAAAATACATATAGCAAAAATTAACAAAACCATAATAAGAAGCAAAAAGAAAAACAAATGACCGAAATGCTCGACTAGGAGCTATCCTAGAATCCACATAATTCACTTTGAAGCATCGTTGTAAAATCAATGGACATCAGAATGAAGCAAGCTTACAGAAATGTTTCAATTGAAAATAGATTAATCCATAACTGGATGAAGTTGTTCAAAAGTAATTAAAAAGACAGTAGAAAAGAGGCAAAGAATATATTTTTAATAAAGAATTCCTGTATGAACATCTCAGAGACTATAAGAGCTAGAAACTTCCAATATAGAATATATATATGCATATATAAATGTTTCATTTCACTGACAACATTGATACATTCGATTTCGAATACAAAGAAAGGTAACAGTTTTAAATACATTTCTTTCTTATACAAAGATCTAATCGAGTTTAAATTTGCCTTTAAACACCTGTAAACATTTTATGCTAATCGGTTAAGCAACTTGGAAGAATATCTACAATTCATATGTACCAAATTACAAAGTAGGAAAGGCCAGCATTTACATATATATTGATTTACGCATTGAAGTATATCCAATCTCAAATCACAAAAAGGGTATAAAATTAACCATAAAGTATATGTTTATGCTTTATATATATGCATTTATATAGACCCCCACAAAATATAATAAATGTGCGCATTTCGTGTGCCTTAAAAATAAATTGAAAATCAACTGCGGGGAAATTGCCTCGAATCGCTTTCCATCGCTTTCCATCGCATCGAATCGCGTTAAATCGCGTCGCATCGCGTTGCTCA
Organism: Drosophila picticornis; assembly: GCA_035043845.1. Taxonomy (NCBI): domain Eukaryota; kingdom Metazoa; phylum Arthropoda; class Insecta; order Diptera; family Drosophilidae; genus Drosophila; species Drosophila picticornis. Next base: position 3,506,455 of record JAWNMR010000493.1, on the reverse strand, counting down.
TTAGTGGTTGGCCAAAAAGTGTTGCCTGCTTTTTGGCGCAAGTCAATAAAAGCCATTTAAAATTTTAACAGCTGCATTCGCGAGCAATACTTTCATACTTACACTCTTGCCAACTTACATACTGGCCAACCACCAAATAATAAAATGCCATTAAGCACACAACACGCAGCCAGCTCTTGATATAATATATATATCTATATATACACTGGTTATACATATATATGAGCATGCATATCATATTATGCAACGAAAAGATGTCTGCTGTGTTGAAATGTTTGCACGGCATTTATTGAGGGGCCTGCAGTTTAATAATTCGGCAATTTTCGGTATTTTTATCAATGCTGCATGCACTCGATTGGGCAGATAATATATATATTAAGAATAACAACTAAATAAGTCGGCTTAATGAGCTGCAATGCTTATTTAGTCTAGCTGTTGAGCTATAACGAATATGAAATGCTAATTAAATGGGTATTTGGGTAATTGTATGCAGATACTTAATATGAAGTTTCTTTAGACTAGCTAGTTAAGCTTAAGCTACAAATTAAATATTTCATTTTTCTATAAAAATATACTTTTTACGACATTTCTTAAGTAAGTCATACAAGCTAGAAATAATAATTAAATAGTTTTTTAAGCAAATACTTTATGCGAAGTTTCTTTAACCTAACTTTTATATTCGCTGAGTTTATTGCTTTTATTTTTGAGTCTTTTTTCAAGGTATTTCAAACTGTTAGTCAAACTTTAAATATCAATAAGTTTGGTGACCTCCATTTAGAGTTAACATAACTATTTAAAGTATAAATATTGCATTGATACACTTTATTACTTTAGACCTAAAAAGCAGAATACTTTAACGAAAAGCCAAAAAAAAAAAAGAAAACTGACAAATAATGGATTTTTTGGTGGTGCATAATTTATAACGCAATCACGTGGCCTGCAAAGGCATTTTGCAAAGGCGCCAAAAATATGAATAGAGAGCGACTAAATAATTTGGAAATGATTTACAATATTGCACACAGGCGCAGACAGACAGTGAAAGGGGTGGTAGCGGAGCGGAGTGGGTGGCGGGAGGGGTGATAGTTGAAAAAAGGGTTGCGACTTGTCGGCGTTGTTCATAAATCTAACGGCATGACGAAAAGATGCAGAGAGTTAGAGGGACGAGAGACGAGGGACGAGGGACGCGGACTACCCCAAAAATTACAGCCTGAAATGATGCACGACTTCCAAAAAGAGCACTTAAAAAGGGCTTGCTTTATTTGTGCAGAGTCCTTGATAAAAACTCAACCTCATACATATCGCATGAATATAAATATATATATATATATATATTGCATGTCCTGCGACGCTAATTCAGTTATATATTGTCAGTTGTGCCTAATCTAGTGACTCAAAACAAATGATCAAAAGCCAATTTGACGCATTCACAACGGCTTCTGCTTCTTTTTCTTCTCGCTCCTGTTGTGATAATTGCAATGGGTGCCATTTCAATTTGCCAGCTGCCAGGCACACTTTGATCGATGGGCGACAACCCGTTGTTCAACGTTCAGCGTTCAACGTTCAGCGTCCAACGTTTTGTTGTCAAACATTTTCGCGCCTTGGCCATTTGTCTCCTTCTTTTTAGTTATTTTTGTGTTACTTTCACTTGGAGAGGTATAAACACTTTTGTATGCAGTGTGCCTGACGTAAGATTTTTATAAATTCAATGAAGTAGCCAGGTTAAAATGACTTGAACTATTTTTGATCAAGTTTGAGGAACAAAAGCTGATTTTCTTAGCCCTAAGCCATTAGAAGCAGGAAAAATTATAGATTAAAGTTGTGTACCGAATTTGTAACAAGTAGAAAGCATCTCTGACCGCAAAAATGAAGTTCATAGACTTTGTTCTAATCAAGTTTCAGTTATTTACCAGTATACTTACAATAAGTTCATTCTATATGAGTAATTTGGCTTTGTATTTAGATAAAGCACAATTGATTTTCTGATTAAAATAGGAAGCAATAAAGTAACAGAGGCAAATCTACAAACAAATAAAGTTATATTTCTGTCCATTCTATCTTGAGTGGCATTTAAATACAAATTTATATATATATATATATAATATATAGTCTACAATTATTCTTTAAAGACCCGCAAATTGTAGAGCATTCAAAATTTGTGCAAGTCTTGAGTATTGCTGGCTTTACAACTTTTATTGTTATTTGCTTTTGCAATGCGGCGCCTTAATTAAAAAGCTGCACGCCGTTTTGCAACACTCTTTGAGTAGTGCAGTTTTTGATCAGCAGTGCGCTCATAGAAGGATTTGCAGAGGGAGGTGGGGGTAAAAAGGGGGAGGGGCTGTTGCAAAATAGCGGCAGTACTTGTATTTATGAGTTGGCACGCAGCAGAGCAACATGATTTACAGTTTAAGCCGAGAGAGAAGCAGAGACGGAGAAGAAGTGAAAGAGAGAGGGAGAGAGAGAGGGAGGGAGCAAACAAAGGCGAGAGCCAAGAATTAGCCGCAATGGCTCATCAATCATTTGGCTGGGCACAAGGACGAAGGAAGAAGGACGCTGGACGCTGGACGCTGGACGAGGCAGTGAGAATGAGGCAACCACCTTTTTGATGCCTGTTGTAATCCTTTCGGGGCACTTATGACTCGACTCGACTCGACTCGAGCTTTATGGCCATATTATGCTTAATAAAGCTGCCATTTTCATTACTCGTTTATTTTTTTGTTTCTGTTGGTATTTTTGTATTTTTATCTATGCATCGGTTTTGCGAGAGTTTTATCTGCGAGTCGCGTCATAATGGAGTCCTTGCTCCTGCAGCCGGACTTGGAGTCGTAGTCGAAGCGTGTGATTTATGTGATTACTTCAATGCAGCGACGTTGCGCCAAAAAAAAAAAACAAAAAACACACAAATGTATATAAAAACTTAAAAGAAAACAAAAAGCATAAAAAAATAGAAGAGCAGAGAAAGAAACGTAAAAGTATTACGCATAGATGGGCCATTGAAATATATATATATATATAAACGGGTAGCAGCCATTGAGCCATTGAGCCATCGTTCCAGATTTAAGTACGTAATAATAAACTGGCAGCCCCATAAAATGGACATTGACTTCTTGACTGCAAACATTTTGCGGTCACAGCATTTGTCGTTTGTCCTCTGTCGGCAGTAAAATTATATAAATATATCCATAAGGAGACAAATAAATATGCAACAATATTTTGTTGCTTCATTTGCAATTAACACTCATTGGACTCTGGGCTCCGGACTCCGGACTCTGGACTCTTGAGTTTCTTTCTCTCACTCAGTCTTGCTCTGTGCATTCTTCTATCTCGCTCTTTCAATCATTTATAGATGCATGTTTATTTGTGTATATGTGTTTAGATGTAAAACTTTTGAAGACACAAATTTTTCCGGAATTTCTCAGCCGTTCTTTATGAAATTTTTACAGTTAATCAATAGTATGTCAGGTTATCGTTATCAGTTATCAATAATCGATAAAATGCAGTGAAATTGACATGCGTTAAGTATTTGAGAACCTACATTTCCAAATTTCAAGTCCTTAGCTCTCTTTGGCTTGGAGAGTGGTTTGTTTACACAGGCAAACAGAGGAATATGACTTAATTGACTCGACTTTTCAGGCTCTACAAGAATATTTATGAATTATGCCTTTTATATACCTTTTCACAATTTCATCAGTAATTTTTTACATTTTCTGTTGCTTATTCTTCTATTGTTTATATTTTGTTACATTTATTTTTTTCAATATCCCATCACCATACACCGTTATTTAATCAATGCCTGAAAAAAATGCCGCTCATCATATTTACAGTTGACAGATTTGCACATGCACACAAACACCGCTAGATGGCGCTCTGACATAGAATAATTTGATGTTGAGCAATTTTCTTTTGTTTTATTTCTTGTTTTGAGCGTATTAAATGCCAGTTTGTTGGATGTAATTTAATATTTATAATATGCACAATATATATATAAATATAAATGCTGCCATTATGTTTGCATGATCTGTCAATCTATTGCAAATGGCAGAGAGGAGGAGCAGGAGTGGGAGGAGTGGGCGGAGAAGAACAATCAACAAAAAGAGAAAAAAGGAGCACAAAAGGAATTGAGCGAAAAGTGCCGTTATCTATTTATATCGCTTTTTGGCTTTTTGGCTGAAAACTACTAACGAACGACACCTGCAGGAGGAACCACCCCCCCCCCCCCCACCCCCTCTCTGCACCCTTGCAACACGTAGCGTGTGCCGCCTTTTTGTGCTGCTGCTGCTGCTGCTTCTTCTTCTGCTGCTTCTTGTTTGCATTTGTTGTTTAATTTTTTGCTCCATTTTCGTTGTTTTTCCTACTTTTTTTTTTTCTTTTGCGATACACCAAAATTGTTGCTGCCACTTGCTGTTGTTGTTGCTGTTGCTGCTGTTGCACGAATGTTGTAAATCAAAAGTAGGCGAGTCACACGAAAGGCTCAGGTTCAGGTTTTCTGGGCTGCTTTTCTGGCTGCAGGCCTCGTTTCAGTTGCAGCGTGGCAAAAGCTGAGGCAACAAAGCTCGCAGCGCCTATTTGACTGGCAGGCCGAGCGGATAACGCTGGCAATTATCGCGCTTATGTGGCACGAACAGCGGAAGCGGCAGAGGCGCCATCATGTTCAACTCTTCCCTCTGATCACACTCCCCTGAATCCCCCCCCCCCCCCTGCAGCCAAAAAAAAACGTACCTCATTGTTTTCTTTGCTGGCATCTTTTTGTGCATTGCAATTGTTAACAACAACAACAACAACAAAAGGCAAAACAGCCGTCAGAGCCTTGTTGTGGACGGTCGAAGTAAGAACTACCCTAAACAGATCATTTTACAACAGCATCATTTTGTTATTATTATTATATAATATTTGCTGATGAATCTAAATTCAACGTTTTCTTTAAAATTGTTATTTTTAGTCAACTTATGATACATAATAGAATTATTAAATGAATAAATAAAATAATAATAAACATAATTAACGTCAGTCTTCCAAAAAAAAGTGTTACTCCAAAGTGCTAAGACTTCGTTGCCAATTTTGTGATAATGCGGAGCAATTCTTAAGGCACAACACAGCAGAAACTCGAAAGGACATAGAAACAATAGACAGATTATGATATTTGTCCAAGTTTTAAGTTTTATAGAAGAAGTATGGGTTCAAAAGCGAGGAATTAAAAGATTCAAGGGGCTGCAGTGCAATTATATTATTGTGAAGATAGCTTCAACAGTAATTGACCAGAGGCAGACAAGCGGACAGTCAGATATGGCTATATTGATTTGGCTAGTTAGGCTGATCAAGATATACTCAACATCCGTATTATTTGGGCTCCAAAATATCATCGAAGTGTTACAACTGCCATCGCGCAAGTAAAATACCCGTTCCACAAAGCGCATAACTAAAAAAAACAAGTCGTTGTGGTTGTTGTTGCTGTTGTCCCAAAATATGACCCAAACTCAACACCCCCCTCAGCCCTGGTGGGACTGTTAGTTGCAGCTAGGCAGTCAGTCAGTCATTGAAGTCATTTATTGCCACCAATGTTGTACGCTGTTTTTGCTCGAATAACTGTGCTACGTTTTTTTGTGTGTGTGTGTGTTGATAGCACGGCTGGTCAAAGGCAAGTGCTGACCGTTTCGTGTGCAGGATGTGTTCATTTTATTGCTGTTGTTGTTCTTGTTTTTGTCGAATTTATATGTATATTTTTTGTAAATATATATTTATAATATATATTGCTGTACGCTTTTTCTTTGAGTTTTTTATGTGTTTCGCTTCTTTTTTTCTGTTAATTAAATGCGAATTGCATATGAAAAAGCTTTGAATTAACAATGCATTTTTTATAAAGTAGTTTTAAAGGGTTTAATCTGCACTGTAAAAGAGATTGCACTTTTCACAACTGAGAGTTGCGATTGCGAAGAACGTGTTTTAAGCTCGGCAGACAAAGAAAACTCTATGAAAAACTATAGACTAAGAAGAAGGCACAAAGTGTCTAACATGCTGATGATGGACAATAAGAATATATAATAATAATACTTAAACATTAGGACAATTTTAGCTCCGATTCTTCCAAAAATATAAACTACATGTTTTTATATATTTTTTTTAGTCTATATGTTTTCATAGACAGCAGGTGATAAGCCAAATTGTTTGTTTTTTAATGCCACGCGATATTTAACGTCGTCTCGCGTTCATTTTTTGTCTTTTATTTTTTTGTTTCTGTTTCTTTCGTGTGGGCATATCGTGACATCCATAAAAAAGTTGCCAAGGCAAGCATGCCAAACACATATATATATATATATATATATATAGATACATACATATATATACATATATATACAAATATATATATACATATGGTGTACATATGTGGGCCAATTTATCTATTTCGCAGTGACATTTGAGGCGCGAGGTCTTCAGAGACAATCAAAATTAAATGACTTTTAGTGCTGACATGCAAGTAGCAAGCAGAAGAGCAGCATGTAGCAAGTAGCCCAAAAGAAGCCCAAAACAAGCAAAAACCTTTCACATTTCAACAAAACAAAAACTCACAAATTTCAACCAATTAAGGTGATTTAGCCTAGACAACCTTAGTTGGCCAAAATTTGACTAGTTGGCAACGCAGCACATTAACTGTTTGGCTTCGCGTCTAACAACCAGGTGGCAACACTACAAAGCGAGCACAAGATTGTCATTCAGAATTCAAACGTAATCTATGCTCTTCCGACACTTCCGAAAAATGTGCATTAGCCAAGACCCGAACCCATCTCCTTAGCTGCCCCAATTCGAAACATTTTACACAAATTCAGTACTTCCTTTGATTATTACAAAACTAATGCTGTCCACTCTAACCAAGCTCTCTACAAATAAGCCATAAAGATAACATAGCATGCATTAAAAGTTTTTAAGTTCTGCTAACATATATTTTTCTACTTTTTACTTTTCAATCATTTAACTCAAAGTATGAAAAAGTGTGATATTTTACTTTTGATTTTCATATCCCTAATGCAATTCGCATTAAAGTTCATTAGACTTTATCGTCGCAAACTTGAAATTCAAAACGGTATGACCAACGAAGCCAAGCAATGATTCGACGCCAGCATAAAAATAGCGAAGCGTGTTTTTCACACGCCGTTCGAAACGAAAATGTCGTGCCTTGGAACATTGAACAGCTGTTGCTGATTGTTCCACGAGATTTGTGTTTAAGTGAGTATAGAATGGCATGCGTCGGCTGCTCAGTGACCACAAATAAATACAAATGCAGCAAATGCTTGGCACCCTAGTATGTAACATAATATAAGTAGAATTATGTATAATACAACTTGCACTTGCACTTTTCTCAGCTGTTCCGTCGAATGTTACAAAAAGCATAAACAGTCGCCAGAATGCGAACTCGCAGCAGCAACAGCAAAAGCAGCGAAAGCGGAGCATCAAATGGAAACGGAACCCACCATTTATGCACCATTCAGCACAGAAGACACTGTACCGCTTACACAAATGCAGCAGCTGAGTATGTCCTCTCTCGATCTCTCTGATCAGCAATTTTTAATTCCATTTGCTTCTAGATTACTGTGAACCGTTGCGTCAACTGCTTTATAATCCCCATTTACGTGCTCTGCTCCAGCAAATTGACGTCGCTCACAATGCAAATCTGGCAATGATAGCCGCCATGCAAGAACCGTTATTTGTTGAATTTGCCAATGCATGCTTGCAGGTTGTGGAACCAATGACAGATGCGGAACGTGCCGAGTCGAATTTGTGCAGCTGACACTTTGCAATTAACAATTGTGATCGACCCAAAACGAAACCATTCAAAATTTGGCGTTATTTTCCACGTTCTAAATTTTAAGAATCATATATTACGTATGCTAAGCGTTGCCAAATTAAATAAAAATAAACATTCTTTACAAATTACTGTCTGGGATTATCGCCACTGCGTTTGATTTTGGCCCAGTTATCATCATCATCGAACAAATCATCGAAGTCATTGTAAAAGTCAGCGTGGACATGTTTCTCATTGGTGGGTGCAGGCAAATGGTCCATCATCATTCCAGTGGCGCTACCAGACTAGAAATAAAATTCACACATTTGCTATAATTTTGCATCATTCAATGCGATTTGCATTTGTTTACCTCCTCCATATCCATGTAACCGGCGCCCTCGGAGAACATCTCATCAACAGCCAGCGACGGTTTCATATTTAAATCCATTATGTTTTATGCTCTTTTTTCTACGTTTTAGACGAATTTAACAAAAGTTGTTTACGCTTTGCTCTCTGCCAAAACTCGAGTGCTGCCACCTTCTTGTTGGCAATGTGACCGTATCTCAACATCAGGCAACACCCTCATAGTCAAACAGCTGTTCATATTCCGGCTATTTTCTGTCTACAAAAAAAATGGTTCGTGTTGGTTTGCAAATCTCCGCCACGTTTGAGAATGTTGATAGCCTAGAAACGGATGGAGAGTATTCGTATTTCTTCAAGTTAACCTGCAGCAATTGTGGCGAAACATCGGATAAATGGCACGATATCAGCGAAACGGAACGCGTGCAGCAAGACACACGAAATGCTGCCGGTTTTAATTTCTACATGAAATGCAAAATGTGCGGACGCGAAAACAGCATCGATGTGGTGGAAAAGTCCAATGGTGAGTTCACCAAATCCACTAAAAAATGGTTATATTACCGTTATCTTTCAATTTACAGTTGCATACACCGCCGACGATGCTGGCAAATTCAAGACAATTGTTGTGCTCGATTGTCGCGGCGTGGAACCAGTAGAATTTTCACCACGCATCGGCTGGAAAGTGAAATCGTCGGAAAACGGCCAGACATTTGAGGATGTTGATCTGTCCGAAGATGATTGGGTCGAATACGATCAGAAGAACAAGAACTCCGTCGGCATTTATGAGTTCGCCTCCAAATTTATCAAGCTGAAGAAATGAGAAGTTTTATTATTAAAAATATGTAAAAGAAAAAACAAATCGATATTTTAGAAGCATTTTTCTTGCAGTTTTACTTTTCACATAAAAAATTAAGCGTATATGAGTCTAATAATATATATGCAGTAATATATATAAGCGTTCAATGTTATGATGAGGCGCTTTAAGACACTATATGATACTATGCAAAAATATGTATGTGTTCCATTTAGTTTCAACATTCCAGATGGTAATTGTTATCAGGCAGATGTACATTATTAAAATATATATTATATATAGAGACTTAGGTGCTATAATTACGTAATAGTATATAAAGGAATAAACACAACGCCACTGGTGAATAGTGATAAATTATATATATATATATGGAGATATACTAAATAACCCTAACAAGTTATTAATTAAATTAATGAATGCGTCGGTAAGATTACAATTTTTAAAATGTATTCAAACTTAAATATTACGCAGGACTACAAATTAAATTCATGTCTTCAATTTTCATCATCAGTGGCACTTATCGGCCACAATGGGAAAGCGCACTACGCGTATCTCATTGCCGTAATCGCAGACAACCGAGTCGCAGGCAAGCATCATTATCTTAGGGCACAGCTGCTGATTGATAAAGTCCAGCTTAACCTCACGTGCCGGCTGTCCAGTTCGCACATCCCACACAATTAGAGAACCTGCATGCAACATAAACAAAAAATATAAAATATTATTAAATGCCACTTGAAAACGGAAAGTGCAGGGTTTTAATCCCCAGAAGGTTATAAACTTTCTAGAACCATAACTTTATCGAAAGCGATTTCAGATTAATAAGAACCAATTCTATTAATGCTTAAAATACACCGTCAAAAACGAATGTGGCTAAGTCTACTACTAACTATTCCACAACATTTGTACAAGAATAATATTATTAATATGATTATTATTAATTCTGAGCAGCATCTTACCCATCTTGCTGGTGACTAGCAGCGATGGCGTTAGCATTAATAGGCTCGAATATGCATTCGAGATGTTGATGGTGGTGAGCAGGTTGCCCTGAAAGCGTTCCCAGACGCAGATGCGCTCGTCTGTGCCCAGTGAGATGACATAGCTGGGTGCACCAGCCAAGCAGCTGACGGCGCCATCGTGCGCCTGAATATTGTACAAACAGGCGCCCGTAAAGAGATCCCAGACACAAAGCAACCCATCCTGCGAACCAGAGCCACCAGTGCCCGGCTGCCAGCGATCGACAAAGAGGCAGGTGACAGGACCACAATGTCCATGTAACGTATACTCCATATCCGACTTATTAAGGCAATATACCTAAATATAAAAGGGGAGTTTAATATAAAATTCAGTTTTAAAAATGGAGGTAAAGTTTGCTTGCCTTTAGTGTGTGATCTTGACTGCCGGTGAAGACCATATCGTTGACCACCTCCATGCAGGTGATGGGCTGCTGATGCGCTAAGCGCACCCCTTCTAGCGTTATCTTCATTTCCTCCTTGGTGGTCTGTGGCCCCCGCTGCTGATGCGGCTGCTGCATCAGCCCAATGCTACCCGTTGAACCGGTGCGAACATGTGCTATTTTAAATAAAAAATAACATTATACCAAAAAAAAAATAACAGACTTGCATATTAACAGCGATTCGAGATCTGCAATTCCAATTAGCCACTGGATTAACAGCGCCAATCGAGGTGCTGCACATGCAGCACGCCAATAACAGAAGCGCCATCTTAACAGCGATAACGAAGCCAAGCTTGTGTTTCATCGATAGCAGCACGTTAACGGATTGAGCGGTCAATTTAAATTTGGCCAACTTACTGCGTCTGTAGGCCGAGGTGAAGCCCCAATCGATCTGTTTGCCCTTGTAGTATGTCTCCAGGCGATAGAAATCGAGTCGACCATTGAGGCGAGCGACAATCACACGATCCCCATTTAAATGGATGTGGGTAATGCCTTGACCCCGTTTCGCATCCTCCTGATAGGCACACTTGAGGACACCGGCAGGTGACTCCCACAGTTCCACCCGACCATTGGCACACCCGACCGCAATGAGATTATCAAAATAGTCCAGACACCATACCGGCGATGTGTGCAACTTGCGCAACAGCGTTTGCCCATCCTGACGTGACTGCGAAATTTGCATATCACTGCGTCCAATGCTGGCCAGCTGCTCCCCACTGCGTCTGTCCCAGACGCGTATCTGTCCCTTGAGACAGCAACTGATAATGTAATTGCCATCGGACACCAAGCACTCGATGCGATGCTTATGCCCCAGAATCTGTGTCGGAACGCCCTCCAAAATGTGTTCGGTTTGTTTGTAAGGCGCCTCGGATTCATGCCAACTGGAACGCCATTCGGCGTAGTTGCGGGTACAGATGCAGCGATAGAAAACGACCATGGTGTAGCACAGCACAAAGATGCTGATGCAGCACAGCAAAATGGCGAAGAAGATCTCCATGGGACTCTTGGGCACCAGTGGTGTGCCACCAGGCATAACCATTGGGGATTCTCGACGCGCATCATCATCATTGAAATCGAGTGGATCCAAGGCGGCCGCCAAAGCTTTCCATTGAAAATTCTGTTGCAGTTGCTCCTGCGGATTTCGCAACAACGTTGCCAACTCTGGTGAGATGGCATGGGTGAGTCGAATCGTGGGCAGGAGCGTCACATATTGTCCACTCAGCGAGACATTGTACTGCTTCATGATCGTCGACCAATGGAAATTGGACAGAAAATAGTTGAGCTCAAAATTGGGATAACGTAGACGTAACAATTCCGCCGCCGTCTCGTTAAAATCATGCGGTGGCTGCTCAGTTGTTGACTGCACATAATTGGGCCGTTCGCCAGCTTGCTTGAATCCTTTCAAGAAACTGAAGACAGCACCGCGAGTCGCCTGCAGATGACGTTGTAACTCATAAGAGGTGCTCATGGTGCCATTACTCTGCAGACTGAACAACTGCTCAAGGCAGCCAGAGTTGTAGAGAATCGAACAAATCCACACACTCATCCAGATCATGAAGGCGCGCTGAAAGAAACGTGTGCGTGCCCAGAAATTCACAATCTTAATGCGCTTGGGGATGCGTGCCTCCTGCGTTGAATGCCCGCCTCCATGTCCATTGACCAGTGGGCTGCGTTCCCCACTTACCGTCACGGTGTCCGCAAAACAGAGCTTGGGATGGGATTGGGAGCGTTGAAATGTGCCGGGCACGTAGGATGCAGCGCCAAAGAAACGAAAATCCTGTCGAGCAGCCGCATTTGTATTATTGCCCAGCGTGCAGCTCAGCATCATTTTGGGCAAATGCTTCGCTTCCGTTGTGTACTCCGCCCGCTTTATATTCATTGCCAGTATGGTCGAGAAGAGCAGCATTTGTAGCATAAAATCCGAGAGTAATCCAACAATGGCAAAGACACAAAACTCTTGGATCACTGGCACAAAAGTGGCCAGTCCAATGGTCAATATGGTAATCTCTGTGAGCAGCGTCTTCGAGATGTGCCAGCCTTCCTTACTCAGAGCCTGTGCCACGCGTATCTTCACATCAAAAGTCTCATCCATGGAGACGACACTCTTCGTGATGACGAAACTGTTCTCCAAGCCCACCAGTATAACCAGATACGGGAATATATCCTTGGAATGCAGTGAGATGGTCAAGCCAAAGAAAAAACAAAGTCCCAGGGACATGGTTAGACTGCCCAAGGTGGTGAGGACGCTGCACAGTGCCAGCAACACTCTCGAGCGGAATACATCGATTTTTCGCACCGAGAAATACACATAAATGAATACCACAACAAAGGCCAGCGATAAAGGTAAAAATTCCCAGATTTTAAATTCGCCCGGATAGAAGATGTATGTTATTGTGGCCGGTTCATCCTCCTCCTGATCCTGCTGCTGCTGCTGCGACACATTTGATTTTCCTGCTCCCGTCAGTGGTGGATAATAACGCAATAATTTCTCCTTTAACGTCTCCAAATACTCGGCATCATTCTTATTCAGGATCAGCGTCATTGCATACTGTATAATGCGGGAGCGTGTTTGGAGAGGATAACGCTTGAAGCCCGTATCCTGCATGGGCAATCCGAATAACATTTCCGCTGTCGACACTTTCGATTTTTGCAGATTCTGAAAAGGTTAAACAAAATAAAAGATTGTAGCGATTTGAAATTTATTGACAATGATTGGAAGTTATTGATAACTGATAACTTATAACTGCACCACCTGCACTTTGATCCTATGTAAGACCACTAATTCCTCAAGGAATGAACACACACACAAGCAGGCGCTACACGAAGTGAGTTTCATATCAATCAATGATTTCAACTTATCAATCATATTCCAACTGCGACGCTTACTTTTATTCAATCAAATTTAAAATTTTTTAATATTAAAAGTGTGAATCATTCCCTAAAAACAAATCGCGATTGAGCTGCCAAATATATAGGACTAAAAACAAAAACACAGCAAATACATATTTAATTTATAAAAAGAGACTAAAATAAAATTAATTTTTGTCTTATCTAAGGTTAAAAACTGTGCCTCAGCTCCTATCTCATTCTAGTCCCATAATATTCCAGCAGATAAAAAAAAAACCAAATACACCTTTTACTTATAAAATGTCAAATATTAAATACCCTTGCAGACCAGAGTCATCTATAATTATATATGTCGACTGATTATTCCTATAAGAAATATTTTTTCTGTTTAAATATTAGAAGGATAATAATACGCATATTGACTAAAGTTGTTGAGGATGTAATGTTAAACAAAAAAGTCTTTCATTCATTCGAATCAGCTAGTAACATTGATCAAAAATAGATTTATCTTGTTGGTTCGGAGACCTCCCCCCAAAAGCATTGCACACTTCACAGCTAAAGTAAAATACTTTCTGGAAGAGTATAACAATTTGTAAAATTCACCAAAGTTTGCTTTTTACTAACCTTTTCTCCCTAATTTCAGTAACGTAGAAATCATATTTCTGCCTAATCTCAACATTTTTTCTTTATATGCCAATCAGCGCATAGTAAATTGAAGCAGTCTTAACGCTGAAGCTACTTGTTTTTATTTTTCCTGGCAAATATCATTATCTGAAAAAGACGTTTCGATTATCTTATTGCAGCTGTAAATATTTGGTAAATAATTATACCAATATGAGGCTTATCTTAATAAATTAGAACACTTCTCTGTTATTAAACTGATTTGTGGATTGAATCTGTGCAGGAAACTGTTAAGTCATAGATTAGAGCAGATAAACACGCTAAATGTATCTAAATTATAGTTGTCACAAGTTCAAGGCCCTTGGTGATAAAGAAAGCAAAAAAAAGAGCTTAAAATATTACGGAATCGATTTTCATAAACAAGCACAATTAATGACTCAGAGGAGGCCAAAGTGTTTGATAGATAAGTGGCTGAATACGCACATAAAATGATAATAATGTGTATTCAGCTATATACATATATATAAACAAACATACACACATGAGCCTATCATATAGCAGGTCTGAGTCTCGTCTCTGTGTGTGAATGTGTGCATGGCTTAACATTATCACGAAGTTAATGTAAATGAATTGGGTGGGTTAACGAGTAGAACAAACATGGCAAAGGTCTGCGCCACGTTTCGCTTTCGAGTCGAAAGTAAATGCATAATATACCCATAAATATTTACACATTCAAAACTATTGCAATTGCGTTTAGTAATCGACCCAAATGAGCTTTTCCAAATGCAGACAGCAAGCATTTGCAAGACATTAAAAGAGTAGAAATTCAGCTATGCCATTAAGTCTATTCGATCGATTGCAATTTAACTCTTATAAAAAAATCTTAAGCTTTTCCAATCCTAATGCACAATTAAAATAGATAAAAATAACTCGTAGAAAGCATTTATATTCCATTTAATATTTATGATAATAATACAAAATATTTATTTATAAACATTGATAAGTTTACAACTATTCAACGGCTATATTGATATTAAAATTTTTGGAGATTTGATAGTCAAATAAAGTACACTCCCCCCAAAAAATGAAAGTCTTCCATTCTTCTAACAAATCGTAAGCGCATCAATGCTATAACTGACAATCGTTTCAAGCTCTGTTTTAACTTAGTTGTCTAAAAAGCTACTAAGTTATAAACAATGCCAACGAATCGATACAACTACCAACCTTTTCAAACTAAACTTTGGACTGATAATTGTATAGGTTTACAATATGCCAACTAAATGCAAATCGGAGACAGTCAAAGTGCAGTCCAAATTTGACTGTCTCGACAAGTGCTTGGGCAAATACAATTAGCGCCATGAAATCCATTAGCAAAAAATCCAGAAACACAAACATAAAACCCATTTGAAAGTATATTTTTCACACTTACATGATATTGGAAGATAGTGTTTAATATATTTGTATCTCTGGTAAAATTCTGTGCATTCTGTGTCCATAAATTCGCTGGCGATAACAAAAGGCAGCCATATTCGGGAAAGATCTGGTCGAGTTGACCGTGAGCGCCCCGTTTAACATTGTCCACATGCAGGCAATTTTGCTCCAATGTGCGCTGACTACAAAAAGGGAATTTGATTCAATTAAAGGCAATGTCATGTGTATGCTGCTACATACTATATATATATATATATATATATATAGATATAGGTATCGTTTGTGTGTGCTTACTTCTCGCTGCTCTGATGATTGCGCACAATTTCGAGCAATTTAAAAACTTCGTAGAGCGGCGCTCGGAACGCATCCATTAGCTGCATCTCATCGGTCCAGGGCAGAACGCTTGCCCGCAACGTTATCTGTTGCACGTACAGCGCCGGGCTGCTCTGTGCCCAGGGCAGACTGCCACGTTCCCCGCCCCCGGCTCCGTTATCTCCACTCCCTCCGCTGCCATTGACTATTGCTCCACTGGCTCCGCTTTGATTATAATCAGCAGCTGTCGATGTTGTTGTTGTTGTTGTTGTGGATTCCGTTTCGCCAAAAAGCGGTGTGTAGCGTCCATCGTAGGGTAGCACAATTTTAGTGGGTATTGTGCCCGGCAATGGTATATTAATCAGTGGATACCTAAGTGGGAGAGAGAGAGAGAGAGTCAAAGAATGGGATAGGTAGATTTTCAGTTAGATTTTAATTGGTCCATTAAATTAAATGCTTTTTTAAGTTGGCTACTTTTGGCCAACCTTTGCGTGCTTGATTCAATTATACCCTGTGGTCATACAAATGAAGGATGTATGTAAATTTAATGGATACAATTGTTTTTTTGATGTTTTTTGTGTGTGTGTAACAAGCAGAAGGAAGCATTTCCAATCCAATAAAGTTATATTTTCTTGATCAGCAATAACAGTCTTATCGATAACTGCCCCCTTTCCGATACAAATCGATTTCAGCTATACAAGACACAATTGTAAAGATATAGACTTATACTTGATATATAACAGAAGCAGACAAATAATTGTTAGGCTGAACAAAATTTTCAAGATCTCATGCGAAACACAGATAGGCAAAAGTTATTTTCATATTGAATAAGCTAAAGTCATCAAGCATATTTAACAGATTATTTAGGGTAACTCCTATACTCTTACTTTTTTCCCTCAACATTGCTTACACATATCACAAGTATCCATCTTAAACAACTAACACAGACAACTATTACTATTAATCATTTCATTTTCATTCTTATCTCACACCATTTTACAGGGTAACCGCATAGTCGTGGAATCAATCTCATCTTTCCCCATTTTGCCATTCCACACGTTTTGTTGTGATTGCTATCAGTTTGTAATCTAACGCGTGTGCCGCCAACGATTTTCCAAAACATCAACATCAACACTTGTGCATACATATATATGTATATATATATATATATACATATATATATATTAGAGTATTTGATTTATCAACGATTCGATTCAGTTTATCACCTAACACTTGAATGTGTTCAAGGTTAGCGGGCCACATCAAGCAAAAGCCACAGAAGAAGAAACAGCAGCAGTCAATACGAGACAAAATGTGATTAGTGATAAGAGATTTGGCGCCTTTGCCAAATATAAATCATTTTTGCTGCATTAAACTATTTACTATTGATAAGCCAGAATCAGAATCAGAGCTCAGTTGGCAACTAAATAGATTTTCATTTAATCCCAGTTTGGTTTGATTTGAGAGGAAGAGATTTACATAGAGACAGAGAGAAGTGGAGAAGTAGATATTGATTTGTTTAAATAAAGGCAAGGAATTTTAGGAATGACAGGCTAGCAAAGGTTACTTTATTGAAGTTTAAGATTTGAAAAACCAAATAACCAAAACAGTGCCAAAAAGTATAAGTTGTGATTTATTTGAAAGAAAATGGTTTTCAGATTGTTGGGAGTAAGTTAACAAGACGTTACAATAGTTTTTCTAACATTTAAGAATACACTTGGGAGAGACTATGAGATACTCTCTATGCAAGCTTTAGCCTATCATAAGTCGAACAAGTTACAGATAATCAAATCAACTCAATGACACTTATCATTATGTATATATTTAATAAGAAAAAGCTTGCGTTTGATGCTCTGCAATGTGATAAATATGGAAATACGATTTTCATGCTCATTTCTGAATATATATGGATGAAAAAAAAAAGGATGATAAATGTCATCGATGTCATGGTATTTATAAATATTGCAAATTTAAGTGTGTATTTCATTATTATCGAAAATGGATTTTTATCGACTTTTTCAAAATGGGCAAAGAAAGCGATAAAATGCATAAACCTGATGTGCGAATGATATACAAAAACTTGTACGCTCAATTTAAAGTCCCCAGTTCTTATAGACTCTGAGATCAGCTTCTTCAATCAGACAGGCAAATGCACATCGGTAAATCGACTCGACTGTTGTTGCTGATCGAGAATATATATGCTTAATGGAGTCGCATATTGCTTCTGCTTGCTTTAAATATTCCAGAAATTGACTACCTTCTAAACCCATTTCAAACAAGTTTATTTTTAATTTTCCCATACACCATTTGATTAATTCTCAGAAAGTTTTCCAAATAAGTATTGACCACAATCCATCGTGTATATATAATTATAGGTTGACTAGCTACTACCTCACATGGATCTAACAACAACCATGACACAATGAACATGCCCACACCAATATATGTGAATATTTTGTGGTTAACCCGCTTATTCATTTGCTGGCTGCGGAAACGCCTTCTCTATAAGGTTGTCTGGAATTCTACCTATTGAGAATTTCGTGCATGAAATGGAACAAGCACCACATGTGTTGAAAACACGCACACACACTACACAGACATGTCTGATTGTATGTATTATTAAATAATTTCAATTATATATTAGACACTGAGCCACACAAATTCATTTTTTTGGGAGGCAATCTGAGGTCAAGAAATTATTTATTTGTCCATCGTTCGAAATTGATAAACATCTTTGTGCGCGTGGCCGTCTTTAAAATCAAGTAAATATATATACCATATATATATGTAGAAATTTGAATAAGCTAAAAATAAATTTCAAGTCAATTTGAAAACTCGTTATTTGCAACGGATCAAGTTGCAGTCTGCCTAATAATTATATATATATATATTTATATTTATATATATATTTTATGTATAAATAATGAGAAAAATGGTTGACCCTTTTATATAAATTGATTTAATTTACAATATTCATAAATATTTATGCACCAGCGCGCCTTGGATTTTGTCTTATCACGAATAGAAGCAGTGGGAAAGCACAAATAAATATAAATATTATAATTGTTATTATATATATTCATATATACTTATATATATTCATATATACTATGTGTTGTAGAATAACTCGATTGTCGAATGCTTTGGCTTGCTAGCTGGGTTCAATAATTTTTGCTGATTATCAATTTTGTTATTTAACCGCTAAACTAATCAAACTAATATGTAATCGTAACTTTTTCAAACGATTTTCTAAAACAATGTTTAAATATAGTGTTAGGAAGCAACTGCGGCCCACAAAGTATATATATTCTTGATCAGCAATCTGTCATCTGTCTGTCTGTGCAAAGAAGCCTGTCTCAGTGCCTATAAGAGCTAGGCATATGCAATCAGGTGTATAAGTTGTCGTACATGTAACCTAGACCAAGTTTTTTTAATTTTATCGATAATTTCATCCGTTTTATCGATTTCAATCAATTTTACTTAACCAATAAAACCACACTTGTAACAGGACATAATATTGATCCACTGTTCAAATTGTATTAACATCGGCTACGAAACTCAGCAAATATATTGAACAGCTGGCTACAGAGTCAAGCTATGCCGACTAAAGCATTGTAACAGTTTTTATTGATATCCAATGGAAATCAGCTTTTAGTTCATAACACTCATGTTGCACTTTGGAAAAGTAATAAAAGTCTTTTACAAATAGTTTAAGGTATGTCAAAAATATTAAAAGGCGCACTTGAAATTCTCTTTAAGTGTAAATGAAAGTAGATTTTACCAATTCAATAAGGTATGCTCACTTCGTATTTAGAAACTTGTTTTTCATTTCTAGACTTAACTATTTCATAATACAGACATGCTGAGTCACGTTTGCTTGATCAAAACTGCGATTACAATTTATGTACCGTAGACATGCCAATTCCCAAAGGGGTCGTTTATCCTATAGGATAGTGGGGAACACGAAACACACACACGTACAAACATACATAATTTCATTTCGTGCCAAAACAAAAAAATCGAAAAGAAAACTTGCTAAACATATTTGATTTTAAGTTATGCATAATTCTCTGAATTGGCAAAACGATAAATCAGAAAGCGTATATGTAAAGTATCCAAAAAAAGATTGAATAAAATAGTTCAAATGGAGCAATAGTGACTATGCAATACTCTGCTATGCAACTATGCAATAATGTCCAAATAGTCAAAAAAAAAAGTGAAAATAATTATAAAAATAATTATACATTATTTGGAGAGTTAAATACTCAGTTAAAATTCAGTCTCATTAGAGTTAACAGTTCAAATGTTATTGCACACTGTTAATATATCCCATTTTGTGTAAGCGTACGAAAAATAAAACTTACCACGAAAGCAAAATGGCCATGAGGGCAATGCTGCAGGCGCATGTTGGATAGCTTGAGAGAAACAAGCCGTGCTTGTAGTAGAAATGCGACACCGAAGCCGGCAAACCGGATGCGGTCGACGAAGAAGACGAAGCAGTGGCCGCTGACGAAGCAGTCGCCACTTTGGCTGCCGTTGGTGATGCTGATGATGATGCAGGTTGCGGTGAATTGAGTTTAAGCTTTGACGTTGCTTTAACATTGCCATTCGCTGTTAAGGGCAGCGATGCTGCCGTTTTGGCAGAGCCATCTGTTGCGGCTGCCATGCCAACACCTTTGATCACACGTGAGTGGATGAGCGAGAAAATGAGAGAAAGAGAGCGCGCGGCCGGGGAAAAAGAATGTGTAAAGTGTGGTGAAGTTTGAAGCGTTCTAAAAGGTAGACTTTGATTTGCGGCTTTTGCAAACGTTTCCCAATAACATCAAAAAATTACGCAATTTTGCACATGCAGCAACGCATCATTTGCGTAGGCAACACGTCAGCGGGGCGACTACGAATATTTATTTATTAATAGCATTGTTCTATCGCATTGATTTTCACAATAATCATAACAATTATAGTAATAACAATAACAATATCGACACATTTTCGCATTCTGTTTTGTCTATTGATTTTTTGTTTTTTTCTTGCGCTTCATTCGCACCTTTTTTGCGCTGTCGCGTTTCTAGTTGATATTTTTTTTTTTGTTTTAATTAATTGACATTTTTGCGCATCTTTTTCACACACAGCCAGCTGCTCTCCTCGCACACATATATGTGCATTTATATTTGCTGTTATTGTGGTTGTTTTGTTATCAAATTTACATGAGTAAAAGCACACTCACACACACAGCCACGCACAAAATTCTATTCAGCGTGTACTTTTATTTAAATCACTTGCATCAGCACTGTTTTGTTTTTTTTGCCGCATGCTTTGCTTTCTTTGCCCTTTTTGGTATTTTTGCACGGCTGCGTCGCATAAAATTTTATTACGCATTTCTTTCTAACGTTTTATTTTTGTATTAATCACTTCTCAGGTTGCATTTTCTAGCGTATTTACATATTTATTTATATGCTTTGCAGTTGTATAAGTTTTGTTTCTGTTTTAAACACGTTTTTGCTTTCCTATTTTTTTTCGCGAGCGGACAGAAGTCAAGCGTTGTGAGATAGCTTGCACGAACAACATTGAACAGCTGTGCATCGTTAACAGAGCTGCACATTTATGGGCACCCCAAGAAAATTTAACAGCTGCTGTTAATGAACGTTTTAGTTATCGAAAGCGTTGCCAGCAAGCTTTTGAGCAGATTAAAGTGACCGGGCAAGTCCTCAAAAGGCGCCCACTTCAAAAGTTAGCTTTGAGTCAGATTATTTATTTGGTTTTGGGCGCTTATATTTTAAAAAAATTGTACACATTGTAATAAGTTTAGTTAATTGTTAATAAATATTTTGATTTTACACGACAAATTAATTGTTAAATAGTAATAGTACAATAATTGAACAAGAACATTTCGAACTGTTGCCATTAATTAGAAGTAGAACCTCGATGAGCATTAATCAATTGGCCTTAAATTTATTATAATATTATAAATATTATATATTTATTGTATGTACACTTAACATACCCATCCCCCCACTTTTCTTTTGCTACGCTTCTAACTACAAATTTGCTTTGGGGGAGCAATCAAAATCTTCATAAATCATTTACGAAATTCAGGCAAAGTGTGTAATAAACTAGAAATTGACTTGTCGCATCGAATATAAATAAAAATTGCCACAAATTGGCGCTATACTAGTCAATCTTAGTTGTCGGCATCCGATATTCTCCGGCCAACGATTCCGCTGAAACATAATCCTGATGTTGTTGCAACTGTTGCTGCTGCTGCTGCTGCTGCTGCTGCTGTTGCAATTGATGATAGATGGCATCCGACATTGGGGCATAGTTCTCGCTGCTAAGCGCAACATTATTGTGTATGCCATTCTCATTGGATCTGCTTTTCCTAGAGCCAAAGATGAGAGCAGTTCCCTTACTGAGCAGCGGACAAAGCATCGCCTGATGGCAACACGCAAAAAGTCTATAGTTTTGACCCTGAAACGGATCCGACATCGCCGCACACAGCATATGATCCAGATTAATGCCAGTGAGCTGTTAAAGGAATACAAAATGTGTATTCATGTATAACAATTACTGCTGTTCGGCACTTACTATGGATAGCGGGGAGAGCAGTGCAAAATGATAGAAGAGCATGAAGGCGGTACCGATTTTGGACCACTTGAAGTCACCCAAATCCTCAACTGTATAGGCGCCTAAAAGTACAAAATTAAATTTCAATATATGTGTATTTTGTAGTTATCGTTAATCGATTGCAATCAAACTTGAGCTGCGTGGGGTTTACGAGAACTTTACGTCTCTGGTTATTATAATCTCTCTGAGATCAGCTGACAGATTGTTAATCAGCAATGCTTCCTTGAGTAGAATAGAATCACCTACCGCTTCTCAAGATGTAAATGGGTATAATGTAGAGCAGGGCGTGCTGTATCCAATAGGTGGCTTGCTCAAAGGGATAGGTGCGTCCCTCGACCTCGGAAAAGATAAATGCCAGAAAGGGTCCATTCAAATTGCTCATCTGGATGCGAAACAAGGCAGTTGTCGTCCTCGTCGGCTTGGCAGCCAGCAAATAGATCTAAACCAAGCGAATACCATTGGCTTTAAAGATATATAAATTATTTAAAAAAAAAATGATCTCACCTGGAGACAGGTTTGCACATGGCACGGATTCAGGGTGAAGATCATTGAGCGACCCGCCAGCTTGAAGCCCATCTCGATGCCAAAGACGATGGACATGCTGATCAGCAGGAATAATCTCATCGGACTGTGCGATTTCTGTATCTCGTGTGGCGGCGGCAAACGGATGGGTGCCAATTGTTTCCACGAACTGTGCATGATGTAGACGAATAGGGCGCAGAGCAGAGCCGATTCTGTCCAGCGACGTCGATCCGTCATATAATTGATGCACTCCGCACCCGTTGTACGGGGTATATCATCCGTAATGCCGCCAACTGCCCAATCCCAGTCCATATTGATTATAACAAACCAATCCTTTGCTTGTCTTTCGTTTAACTCAAGTTTTCGATTGACTCTGGAAATGTAAAGAAAGTTTTTACAGCTAAACTAAAACTTTTGTACTTATTCTTCTATATTAAAAATTAACCGCATTGCGTGCAGCTAACAACCCGAAAAGTAAAACTGCTTTTTTTTATTTGTTTGTTTTACTGGCGCATGCCACTTACTCCTTACTCTCCTCAGTCCACTCCATTCCTGGCTTTGCACTTCAAGTAAAACCCAAAAAAAACCCCAAATACACCTGGATGTAATCGACAAAGGAACAGACCCCGAAAGATAGATTTTCTAGATTCACAAAATTAAATTTGTGTTTACATAAAAAATGGTGGGTGGCTCAAAACTTAAAATATAATGTCATATTTTAAAAATTAATGCTTAAGTAATTTCAATTTTAAAATAATTCTTCATAGTTGAGGATTTTGTTTCTCATTTTATTTTAAATATATGATTTTGTAACTGAAGTTTAAGAATTGCTTATATAATCCTATATATTGTGGATTACATACAAATTAAATTAATATTAATATATATATATATATATATATATAAATAATAATAATAAAATTAGCCTGAATTTTATCAATTTGCCATACTTTTGTCGACAATGCTTACTAATCTTATTGTTCAGAAAGCTAAACTGCAAAATTTGTTTCTGCATTTTGGAAAGGACTTTTAAATTATTAACAGAAAATATTTCCATAATGCTAAACAAAATTTATCTTTTTGGGATTACAGATTTGAGGCCAAGTTTCGAAATTTTACACTGGTGTTTTTTTTTTATATTTAAAAATTTATTTCTAATCACAAGAAAATATTAATAGTTTTAAGGGTAATTTTTTTTATGTAGACTTCAAGGTCGTTTTTCGGAGTGTATAATGTTAGTTTCAACCTTTGAAAAAGAGTATAGAAGTTTCGTTGTGTAGCAGATGCTTTTTTCTTTTGTTTTGTTTATTTTTGTGCCTGTTTTGCCGGAAATCATGCAACGTTAGGCAAATAGCAACTACCGTTAATGCGGCACAGGTGCACAGGCAGAACAAATACCCCCCAACTCGCCATCCCATTTTTTGATTGACCAGCTGTCAAGTCTAGAGTACGTGGGGTGGGCGTGGCATGCGCATTGTGTGGCCAGCTTGTTGAATTTCTGTTGCTTTTTTTATCTTTTCTTGGGCAGCAAACAGAAAAAAAAACAAAAAAAGGTCAGCTGCTAAACAAATACATACATAACTGTGTGTGTGTGCGTGTGTGTGTGTGTGTGTATAAATCGAAATGAATTGTTGTCAAAACGTTGACAGATGCCGCAGTTGCGACTAAACTTGGCACGTTGCCCGGGCAGTGAGAGTGTGTGCCAGATCCCAAAACGCCCAAGAAGAGCGCAGTTTACCATTGTGGCTTGGACGAATAACTAAATATAAATCCATGTACATAAATAACTATTCCAATGTTAGATATTTTGAAGTCTACTTTACAGCGCGCACACACATACACACACACACTCATGCAAATATACAGCTCACACATGCAAACAAACAGCTATTGAGCTTTTCATTGTCAAGAGCACGCAGGAGAGAGGGAGATAGAGATAGATAGACTGGTAAGCGGCGTGGGAGAGACAACACTGGCCTTGCTGAAGCGCTGTTATTTTGTCAGCTGTTTGCCCCAAGTGTACGGCAGAGGGCGCCACCCCAAGCAGCAGCCATTTCTAATTCGATTTTTCAATATGTGCAGTTTAATTCAAATAAAATCAATAATCTCAAGAAATATTTATATGTTCATATATATGCACATAAATATATATATACTTGTATTTAATTATAGCTCACTTTCAACAGATTTAAGTTGTTTCCCATTCAAAGCTCAACGCGACATTTAAAAAAATTATCGTAATTTTCACTATTGCCATCGCAAAATGCACAATTTTTTTGTTTGTTTTGATTATATATGCGACATATATTCTTGATTTATTTATATATTTATGCTCACTTATGAAATGCCCATTGCGAAATTGTCTCGTATGTGGAGGAAAAAATAGAAATTGTATTTTGAGCTTAAAATAAAAACGCGCCGCGACGTCAATTGCGAATGCGGCTACGACTCTCACTGACTGACGGACGCACTAACGGACTCTGTTTTTATCCTCCACTGGGACCTGGGGGTTGTTTCCGGCACTTATTCAGTTTTGTTATTTTGACTCCTTGTCGGGCATTTTGCATTGTCAAAGCAATTTGTGCACATTTTTCTTTACTATTTTGGTTCGTAAAATAAAAAAATTAAATAGATCCTATTCTGATTGAAACTGTCCTTTAAATAATTATGATAAACTATTTATTTAAAACTAAAAACTAAAGTCATGTTGCCCCAAGCGAATTGTCCTTACAATTACAATACAATTACATTCACCACATAGTTGGTTCTAACTCACCACAGCGACACTCGATTGCGCAGCCATTTTACTCACTTTCCCTCTCTCGCACACTCTCACAATTTTTGCTCTCTCATGAGAACTTTCAGAAAAGCAGCGGCTGCTGGCAATTTGGCGCCAAAACAATGCATGAGTAGCGACAGTAGTAAACATATGGAGAATGCTATTTTACTCTATCTATGTGAAAGCTTTACATACATTTATACACATACATGTTTGATCCAGTTCGTTCACGAAGCGGATGACATGACAGTTCATAGAAAGGAGCAGCATGGTACAATTATAATTTTACAACGAACAAACTCACCATACAAGTTGGGCACTGATCGGTGGTAAATTTTACCACTAGTAGTATTCAACAACTTTTGAACTCGTAGTTCCTTAACTGTAAGTGGATTACATATATTATATAGTGCAATGTTCTTGATTCTCCTTTTGCTGATAATAAGTCGGGCGCATTATTAGACTCTGTGCTGATTATTGCTCAAAACAAGTGCTTAAATGATGAATGAATGCATGCAGATAAATGCGTTCATATACAGTATAGTATAATATAATGCGACAACGACAAATTGGATTATAAGTACACACACACACACATACACACAAAATGCGAACGCGAACATACAATAAACACGATGATCTGACGAGAAAAGCTTTCGCGATAGTAAATTGCAAAAAAGTTGATGTAAATTTTAATTATTTGTATATATGCAAATATATGGGTCAAAATAATTAGATACGATAACATTTTTACAAATCTCTTCCAAATAAATATTAATTATTATTTATTTATTTACCTCGTTGAGCTTTTTAAACCTAACCAAATCTGACGTCGATTTTACCGTTAGCGTCCGCGACAGCCAAAGGCACACACATAACTGTAATTAAGCGTATACTAAAAAAGACAAAGAGAGAACCAAAACATTAACAACTACAGTTATACAACGTCAGCGACGACGTCGACGTCGACAATGGACAATGGACAATGGACAACAACAACAAGTGCGCAGCGCAGAAATATCGAATTAGTTCAAATGTAGCAATAATTCACAATTTCAACATTGAACGAATATTAACAGACCCTCGCTGTACGCCTTCCTACACCGCCCGCCCCCCTCTCCGCATTGTTTTAATAACCGTTGACCTTTAAGTGAGTGCAATGTGTGTATTTTGTCATTGAACGTGGAAACAAGTGAAGTGCTTTTGATTATTAACAAATCTAATCGATAAATCGATGCCGGACGAACGGTAATCAAGAACAAAGTGAAAGGTAATTGGACTCACCTGCTCAAATAGAAGAGAATTTTGTCATACAAACAATAAATTCACTTCATACTCGTATTATCTTATCTACAGTTATTTTACGCTTGTTGGATTGGATTTTAACGGTAAGTACACTCTCTCTCTCTCTCTCTCTCTCTCTCTCTCTCTCTCTATATTTCTTTCTTTATCACGATAACTGCACATCAACTGTCAATCCTGTTAAATTACATTTGTTGAATTTTAATCATTATCTATCTTTAATACCATCAGATTAAAATATAATTTCCGTGAATATACATCAAAAGCAATTAATATTTTCGAGATTATAGTTAAATCCGAGATAAGAACGAGATAAGATTTTTGACATATAAAAATATATTCCACTCTCCGCAGACTTCTTTATTCTTTATACATTCCATTGCAGCCGTTTCTCCACTGAGATACACATATTTTCTAGTCATACATTGAGTCTAGTTCAAATACGAGTATACATCAAAAATAAATATCACAAGAAGTAATCCAAACGGTCATTCTTTTCAATATCGGCATAGTTTCTGTTTTCTTATTATATTGAATACACAACCTACAATTACTTCTAGTCCTTCCATTAAAGGTGAATATAAAGGAGGAATTATCATAATTTTACATATATAATTTCTCTGCATCAGTTCCCTCCAAGCATTTGTTGGACTTCATCTAATGTTTTGCCCTTTGTCTCCGGCACAAAAATGACAAAGACACAAGATAAAAAAGAGACGACAGCGAATCCCCAAAAGGTGGCAGCGGAACCTATGTAATGCAAACACATGGGAAACAATTTGGTCACGCAGAAGGCAAACAGCCAGCTGCAGGTGCCAACAATTGCACCACAAATTGGCTTCACATCCTCCGCAAAGAGTTCGGCCATAATTAGCCAGGGAACAGGAGCATAACCTAGCTGCAATCCAATGATGAACAGACAGATGGCCAACACGGGCAGCCATCCGATATTTGAATCCTTGAGCCACCTAAAATAGACACCCATTATGAAGGTGGTCATGCACATCAATCCACCCGAGATGATTAGCAAAATGCTGCGACCAGCTTTCTCCACAAGCACAATCGATGGAATTGTGGCCACAACTGCGACCAATCCAATGATGATTGTATATGTTGAGGGTGATAATCCGGTGCCGGCATTCTCGAAAACACTGGTCACATAAAAGAGGATCGCATTGATGCCCGTAAACTGTTGGAATACCAACAGCATTATTGCTATAAACAATCCTTTGAGGGTCGTCTTCCTTGACAGAGCCTGTAAGAAGGATGCATTCTCCTTTTTGCCCTCAGCTGCCATGGCGGACATCTCTCCACTGATATCCGCATCATTGCCACGTAGCCATTTTAATGCTTTCTCCGCCTGATCGGCTTTGCCCATTTGCACCAGATAAACGGGTGATTCGGGCATCCACAGGAATACCACAAAGAAGATCATTGGCATTATGCCGCACAGGATATTAAAGGTTTTTACCTCGAACAGGCTGCCAAAGATGAAGCTATACAAAACGCCAAGCACAAAAAATAATTGAAAAAAACAGCCCATAATTCCACGGGACTTAACCTCTGCAATTTCGGTTGTGTAGATGGGAACTGTGACACAAGCGGAGCCACCCGAAATGCCCATTAGGAAGCGTCCAGCCATTAGCATACCTACGGAATAGGCTCCTATGATAAGGGACCAGCCCAACAGGTAGGGAAACACCAGCACCAGCATTATCATCTTTCGGCCAAACGCCGTAATCAGAAATCCAATTGGAACACAGATGCAGCCAGCTCCAAGGGTTAACAGCGAGGCCGTCCAACTCCATTGATCGACACTGACCGGAAACTTATATGCCTCACCCGAGAGGATGGAGAGCTGCACGGGTCCCGACCATCCCATCGAGGTGCCCAAACAGAAGGCACCAAAGGATGCCGCTGTGCCAGCCACATATTGTTTTATGATGCCCATTTGGGGATATATATATATAGATATAAATAAATGGTGTCAAAGAGAACATTTGAGTTCGACACAAAAATTTTGTTTACTTATGCTAAAATACAAATGGGGTGTTAGAGGCTTAAAATCCTATTAGCTTTACGCATTTTTCTGTAGCATTCTTCTGTGCGATATTAAAAATGCTTGAATATTAATCGGTGCACTATTCATTCTCTTCTCTTCATTTTTGTTAGCAATCTGCTTTTATCGATATAAATCTGCATGAATCGCGCTCAGCAAAAGCCTTGCTTTCCGGCTCTGCCAATTTTCTCCATTTTCCTTTTATCCTTTTCTTCTGCGGGAGCAACAACAGCAACAGCAGCAAGAACAACTTTATGAATTATCCGATGTCAGCATATTTACTGATAATGAGCTGCTTGAATTTGGATATGCAAATTAAATAAATCGATTCTTGCTTGAATCCATATCAGCTTCGATTTCCGGTTCGTTAACTTTACATTATTCAATTACCCTGCAGGAACAACAACAATAATAACGGCAACAATGACCTTACCAACAAATCTGAAATCAGCACATTTACTCATCTTTACACATCTCGTTAACATTAGAATTATCTGTATATAATATCTGCAATAGTTCAAGTCCCTTCTCTTACACAAATTTACAGAATAGTTAGATTTAAATAGCAACACTTTCAATATACTCAATGTGCTCGCATTACATCAATTTTTGCATCACATATCGATCCTTTTCAATATATATACATCGATATATTCTCATAAATACCATATAAATTTAATGCTGCAATCATCTGAATTAGCTAACCGCCAAGTAAGCCCTGGATTTCATCCAATGTTTTACCCTTCGTCTCCGGCACAAAGAATAAAATGAAGGCACAGGCGGCAACTGCAAATGCGGTAAATATCCAAAATGATGCGGCGGGACCGAAAACATCCAGACATTTCGGAAACAATTTCGTCACACCGAAAGCAAAGAGCCAACTGCTCGTGCCAACGACAGCACCACAAATCGGCTTCACATCCTCTGCAAAGAGTTCGGCCATAATTAGCCAAGGCACTGGACCAAATCCCAGCGAGAAGCCAACGATGAATAAACTAATGGCCAACACGGGCAACCAGCCAACATTCTTTTCCATTAGAATCTGAAAATGGAGGCCCATAACAAAGGTAGTGATGGCCATGACAGCAGCCGAAATCAGCAGCAACATTTTGCGTCCAGCTTTCTCGATGAGCAATATGGCGGCAATTGTTGCCAGCACTTGAACAACTCCAATTAGAATTGTACACGCCGATGGCGATAATCCTGTGCCGGCCTGATCAAAAATACTGGTCACATAGAAGAGTATCGCATTGATGCCCGTCAATTGTTGCAGCAACATCAGCACTACGGCTATAAATAGTCCAATGAGTGTCGTCTTACGGGAGAGTGCATCCTTAATGGTGGCCTTCTCCTTTTTACCCTCGGCAGCCATGGCGGACATCTCTCCACTAATATCCGCATCCTTGCCACGCAACCATTTCATTGCATTCTCTGCCAAGTCGGTTTTGCCCTTCTGGACGAGATAAACGGGTGATTCGGGCATCCACATAAAGATCAGGAAGAATATCACTGGCAATATGCCGCACAAGATGTTGACGAGAATTGGAGCAAAAAGTCCGCCCACAATAAAACCATAAAGGATACCATGCACAATCAGCAGCTGGAAGAAACAACCTATAACGCCACGCAGTTCCAATTGGGCAATCTCTGTGGTGTACATGGGCGCTGTGACACAGAAGGCGCCGCCACAGGCGCCAACGATGAATCGTCCCAGATACAGCATAAACACCTTTCTGGCGGCAAAGATGCATATCCATCCGACCATATATGGTATGACCAGTATTAGCATGATCAGTTTGCGTCCAAAGGCAGCAATTAAAATGCCAACTGGGATGCACATACAGGCGGCGCCAAATGTCAACATCGAAGTGATCCAGCCCCAATCATCGTTGCTAACCGAAAACTTGTATGCCTCACCCGAAACGATGGGCTGCTCCATGGGTCCCGACCATCCAATCGAGGCGCCCAAGCAGAATGCACCAAACGCTGCTGACAGGCCGGCAATACATTGCTTTATAACGCCCATCTTTTGGCTAATTTTTTAAACTTCAGATTTCGAAAAAATTGAAAATTATTCCAAGCGACATACGTAGAAAACAATTTTGGAAAAAATAAACAAACATTTATTTGCTGAAATAAATAGAATGATCTCGCTTTGTCCGATGCTAAGGTGAAGTGCGTTTCAGCTCCGTTAAACAATTAATGATTTTGTCGAAAATTGACAGCAAAATAAAAGTTAAAATGATTAGAGCTTTGCTAAAATATATAGTTCGAACTTGGCATGCAGTCAACTGAGCTTGATATTAAATTGTGTTGCTTATAGTAAATTAATAAATCACATTGAAAATTATTACATATTTATTCGGTAAGTCTCACTTAAAAATGACACCAAAATAAATTGAACTACATATTCACCACATCACTGTTAAGCAATTATAGTCTGGTTGTATGTCTGTTAAATAACATGCAGTCAACTTCAAGCCAGTGCAGTTAACATCGTTTGACATTGCATTGTTTTGCTGTGCTTAGCTTATATAGTGTAAATTGGTGAATCACATTGAACCTTATCGAAACTGAATTTGAAATTGTGCATTCATTTTATTAGTCTCATCTAAAAATTTAAGCTGCAAACATGTCGGTCGTAACAGACGATGAGTGGGCTCAATATAAGGTAATTTTGATATTGACATGGAAAAAAACAAATACGCAATATCATGATGATTAATGCCCTTTGTTGTTTCTAGACTACGCACAAGAAGAGCTACGATAAAGATGAGGATCAAATACGTCGTTCGCTGTACGAGAAGGCCAAGGCCAAAGTCGAAGAGCATAATAAGAAATATGAAAGTGGCGAGGTTACATGGACAATGGGAATTAATCATATGTCGGACTTTACCAAGGAGGAATACGAGATGATGTGTGGCTCGAGAAAAAAATAATTTAATGCATTTAAAAGAATCTCTTAACATATTTTAATCATATATATATATATTTTATATGTGTAATTTTTTACGCACTCCCAATACAAAATAAACAGCTGTATAATGCAACCTTTTGATTTGGTCATACTGTGATTTGGCAACTGTTGATTTATTTCTGCATTATTGCTATTTTTCTATATTTATAAGTAATATTATTGTGGTAAATACTTGGAACTGTTAATAATAAGTTTGACAAGAGCGTGATAAATCTTATACGCAAGGCATTTATTATTGTTTCAAACAGCTGACATACAAAGTATCGATAAGCGCAACACGTGCGATGATTTAACGCAACCCTGTTATCGAATGTATTTACCAGTTTTCCTGACTCGGGCCACACTGCAGTCGACATATAACTTTTAAAAGTTTGTAAACTTTTCATTTTAATCACATTGGCGCAAACACGTACTGGTTTTTGTTTTCTATTCTAATTATTTGTAACTCAATCGTGTGGCGCGCTTTTAAATTATATTCAACTAAAGTGCATCTTTCACTTGCAGACCCAGCAATAACAGCCTGCAAAATGTACAAAATTACGAGAGTGCCATCGATTTTGGCCAA
The DNA here is from genome assembly GCA_035043845.1 of Drosophila picticornis. Taxonomy (NCBI): domain Eukaryota; kingdom Metazoa; phylum Arthropoda; class Insecta; order Diptera; family Drosophilidae; genus Drosophila; species Drosophila picticornis. Next base: position 3,474,021 of record JAWNMR010000493.1, on the reverse strand, counting down.
AAATGCGGTCAACTCCATGGTAGGTAGCCAGGTCGGTTCCCACAACAAAAAATAATAATGCAATCGACGATCGAAGCGCTGCCCACTAGCGTGACTAAATAACCAACTCCACTCAAGCTGTCGTTCTTTGAGAAAAAAACCCAACGAGAAGTGCCCGAAAGAAAAATTCCGCTATCGTTGGCAGTGTTATGTAATTTGATAAATTTTGTACCTCGCGGTATGGAAACGGCAGCATTGCGTAAATTGAACTCATGCAATAATTGGCTGCAGCTGTGTCGTCATTAACAGAACCAATTGAGGGCAAAAGTGCACTAAGCAATAAGCTGACCAGCAGAGGTTATGTTGCACGTAGACAAACGCACCCGCTGCGATTCCCCGGTCCCCTCGCTGGGCTCAACTAGTTTTGGGCAGCCGAAATAAAGTTTGTGCTAATCTTTTTGTCAGTGTTTCCCACTAATGTGCTACTAATGCGCCTGCCTTAGCTGATAAGGCCCCCAGACAACATTCCACGCAAATGCCCAAGTTTGGAAGAGAGGCGCGTCTGCTGTTCTACAGCTGATTATACAATTGGAAAAAATAACTGATACGATCTAATGCTAATGCCAACTATTACTATTACATAAGCAATTGAATTCCTTGTAGTCGTTGCGTTTTTCAAAATCACCGCTTTACAATAATAATAAGGAAAAACAAATTAGCAAATATTCACAGACGTGAGCGGCTCTCTCCTCTCTCTCTCTCTCTCTCTCTTCAAACTGCACATGCACATATACATATTCAAGTGTGCGTAGCGCGTATGGAAACATTTTTGCAAAACAAAAGAAGCGAAAGTCATCTTATCGCATTTGATGTATTAACATCTACATATATGTATTGACACGCGCCTAACTGTGCAAATTGCCGAAATAAGTTAAGAGTTGCCGTGTTTAGATAAAATACATGCACTAGAACATACTTTAATAACTAAAGCACAGATAGGCGTGCGATTTAGTTTTGCTATTCCTATATTTACATAGTCAGCTGTGCTGTGCATATAAGCACTTAACACATGCACATTTAAGCTTGGGCAAAATTTTTCGAGCGCTTTTGACTAACATTTATATAACATATTTACTGAATTTGTTAGCTTGATTAGGGCAAAAAACATTGCACAATCATCAAACCTGACATGCAATAGAAAAGTAAATTGCTTTAGAATTATACATGCATAAATAATATTTTGATCTTGTGCGTGCTTATCTCCGGAAATAAAAGCTAATTAACTTGCAATTTGTCGAATTGTGAAAATAAGTTTAGTGTTGCTGTGTGTCCACAAAATACATACTGTACTGGGTACTAAGTTTTACTACTCTTTTGACTAGAAACCAGCTGCATTTATATTGGTATATTTATTATTCATTAACTTGGTTATTGAATAAAGAAAAACAATAACACAATTATAAAACCTGATAACCGCTTTTCGTCGAACCTTGAAAAACGAATTATGGATTAAATTGCTTTTTCATTATATATTGTTATGATCTTTTGCGTGCTTATCTCGCATTTGCAATTAATCAACTTGCAATTAGTCAAGCGTCTAAATAAGTGTTGGCGTGCATAAATAAACTAAGGCACAGTTAGTTATGTGATAATACTGTGTAAATTTGCCAATATGCTTCAGATAAAGCTACAATAATAGCGAGCTGCAGTTGAAGAGTAAATTGTGTTTATTAGAAAACAAGACAAAATAAAAACAAACGATTACGCAATGTTTTAAGTGCTTACCGTGCTTTGTCATCATGCATTAGGGGAGTAAATATCTGTAAACAATAATTTGACACTTTGTATGAATAAGTGTTGCCGTGTTTATTTTACCTACATGGGCAGATTTTGGCTTGATATAAGGTTTTGCTACTCTTTTGATTAATTCTATAGAGTATAATTATTTTTTATTAGTTTGATTAGCGAAAAACCGAAAAAATTAAAAAAAAAAACAATTATACAACCTATTAGACAGTCATAAGACCCGTCAAACTCTGAAACATGCATTAGTAATATATAGTAGTACAAAATCTCTGGCATTGAAACTAATCAAGTTTGAACAATTTGTCAAATTGCAGCAGCGTGTGGCAACAATTGCTGCATCGAAGCAGTCGCAGCAGCGCAGCTATCACATAACGCCCGGACAGCAGCAGCAGACGAAATCCGCCAATCCGGATGCGATCTCCAAACAATATCCGGTTATCGATCATGCATACGATGCAATCGTCGTCGGCGCGGGCGGTTCAGGATTGCGTGCTGCATTCGGATTGGTCGCTGAAGGCTTTCGCACGGCTGTCATAACGAAACTATTCCCAACACGTTCGCATACGATTGCCGCCCAGGGTGGCATTAATGCTGCACTGGGTAATATGGAGCAGGATGATTGGAAATGGCATATGTACGATACGGTGAAGGGCAGCGATTGGCTGGGCGATCAGGATGCCATCCATTATATGACACGCGAGGCGCCCAAGGCCGTCATCGAGCTGGAGAACTACGGCATGCCCTTCTCCCGCACCCAGGACGGCAAGATCTATCAGCGTGCGTTTGGCGGCCAGAGTCTGAAGTTTGGCAAGGGTGGACAGGCGCACAGATGTTGTGCCGTCGCCGATCGCACAGGTCACTCCCTGTTGCACACCCTCTATGGTCAATCCCTCAGCTACGATTGCAATTATTTTGTCGAGTATTTCGCGCTGGATCTGATCTTTGAGGAGGGCGAGTGTCGTGGCGTTTTGGCCATCAATCTGGAGGATGGCAGTCTGCATAGGTTCCGTGCGCAGAATACGGTAATTGCTACCGGTGGCTATGGACGCGCCTTCTTCTCGTGCACCTCGGCGCATACGTGCACCGGTGATGGTACTGCTCTTGTGGCACGTCAGGGGCTGCCCTCACAGGATTTGGAATTTGTCCAGTTCCATCCGACGGGCATTTATGGAGCTGGCTGTCTGATTACCGAGGGTTGTCGTGGTGAGGGCGGTTATCTCATCAATTCGAAGGGTGAACGCTTCATGGAACGCTATGCGCCAGTTGCCAAGGATTTGGCCTCTCGTGACGTCGTCTCACGCTCGATTACCATTGAGATTATGGAGGGTCGTGGCGTTGGACCCGATAAGGATCATGTTTTCTTGCAACTGCATCATTTGCCACCCAAACAGCTGGCGGAACGTTTGCCCGGCATCTCCGAGACGGCCATGATCTTTGCCGGCGTGGATGTGACCCGCGAACCGATTCCTGTGCTACCCACGGTCCATTACAATATGGGTGGCATACCCACCAACTATCGTGGCCAGGTGCTCACCATTGGTGCGAACGGTGACGATAAAATTGTGCCTGGTTTGTATGCTGCCGGTGAGGCCGCCTGCAGCTCGGTGCATGGTGCCAATCGTTTGGGTGCCAATTCTCTGCTGGATCTGGTTGTCTTTGGACGTGCCTGCGCCAAAACCATTGCCGAGGAGAACAAACCCGGTGCACCGGCGCCAACGATCAAGGATGTAAGTCTAAATTAATGTTAGCTTCAATTAGAAATCGAATTCAATTCCAATTCCATTGCAGAATGCCGGCGAGTTCTCGGTGGCTAATTTGGATAAGTTGCGTCATGCCAATGGTCAAATAAGCACAGCCGATCTGCGCCTCAAGATGCAGCGTTGCATGCAGAACCATGCCGCCGTATTCCGCGATGGACCCATCCTTCAAAAGGGCGTCGCAGAAATGAAAAAGATCTACAAGCAATTCCAGGACATCAAAGTGATCGACAAGTGCGTAGAAATGCTCTAAATATAATGTGCATATAAATATCAGATGTTCATCAATAACATTGTAGATCTCTTGTGTGGAACTCGGATCTGATTGAGACACTGGAGCTGCAGAATCTGCTGGCCAATGCACAGATGACCATTGTTGGCGCCGAGGCGCGCAAGGAGTCGCGTGGCGCACATGCTCGCGAAGATTTCCAGACACGCATCGATGAATATGTGAGTTGAAACCGCAAGTGTTGATATTTCTAGCAAGCAAAGCTAAATTTTAATAGTCGTTACAAACACGCCACAACTATTATTACAATCTTTAGTTCTGCAGCTGTTAACTACATTACTATAATAAATATCGATCTATTATCTATTATGCAGGATTACAGCAAGCCCGTGGATGGCCAAACGAAGAAGCCCATCGAGCAGCACTGGCGCAAGCATACCCTAGCCTGGGTAACCAGCGAGCAGGGTGATATCGACCTCAAATACAGACCTGTCATCGATTCAACGCTCGACCAGGAGGTGGAAACGGTGCCGCCAGCAATTCGCTCCTATTAAACGAATGGCAACAACTACACGCACTCACACACACACTTACACTCTCACACACACACACTCGCGAGTTTACTTAACTGCTGTGTTTGTCGGTGTCTGTTGAAAATTCAAGTCGCAAATTGAAGTGCTGCAATCCTTAAAACAAATCCTTTTCAACTCGTTTGCTGTCGCTTCCTCCGATTTGATGTACGCAAAATGAACAATGTTTAATAATTGATGTACATACATATATAAATATATATATTTTGAATTTGTACGCTTACCAACGCTCTCCACAATAATTATACAGATCATATATATTTTAATATACTTTGTTATTTGATATTGTTCAAACTTCAATCCTAAAGCGACATTTTGTGCGAAATTTAGTAATATGGAATTTGCGACAGTGGCAACGACACGTTTTCTGTATAATTATCAACAAAAACAAAAAAAAAAAAAACACCTTCAGGAATAACAATTTTTTAGTATTTGTTAAACTTATTAAATTATTGAAAGAAAAAAATATGTAAAAAAATATATATAATAAAAACTAAATAAAAAACAATGTGCTACAAATTAAAATAAAATTAATAATTAGTTAGCCTGTAAGCAAGACAAGTAGTATATGTATAAAAAAAAAACATAAATACCTAATTTAAGTTTTGTTTGGCGGCTCAACAGCTGTAATCGAAATCACTTATTGATAATCGCTGTTAAACGGCTGTTGCCAACGATTCTGTTATGCCACTGTAAACTGATGTAATGAAATACTTAATTTTTAGCCTTGAAAAACATGCACATTCGTCAGCTTAAATTCTAATCCTCTCAAGCTGTCCAGGGCAGCTGTATTGAAGCCAGTAGGTCCACAAATAGCCACATAGCTGAAACGTTCGCCCAGCGGCTGCTGCTGCTCAAACAGTGGCGCCAACAACTCCGGACAAATGTGAGTCTTTTGATTTTGTGTTGGAGCGTGCTCCTCGACCTCCTGGGACAAAATGTGCTGACAAAGAAAACGTTCATCGCTGGACTGTAAGGCAAGCAGTTTATCCTTCCACCAAATGTCCGCTTGGGTTTTGTTAAAGTACAGCAGCTGCAGGCGTTCACTATGGGTATAAAAATATAAATATGAAATATAAAATAAAATATAAAATATATGACTTTAATTTAATTTAAGAGCAACTCACATTCGATTCGTGCGCCGCTCGAGCAGCGGTCGTAGCAGGCTCAGCATGGGCGTCAGACCACTGCCAGCGGCCAAGAGCAGAACATGACGATGTGCCTCCAACTGAGCTAAATTAAAGTTGCCACGTGGCAGGGTCAATTGCAAAGTGCCACCGATTTCAAGTTGATTTAGTTGACTAGAAACGATGCCTTTTTTATAGTGCTTGATGAGAAATCGATGACTGCTTGGAGAGGATGAGGGTGAGGATGCCTCTGCCAGCAGGCAGTTGTGTGGCACTGATGTATAGCTACGCTGCACTCGCTCTCCATTATGGGGAACTTCAATATCGAGGTGATAGCCAACTGGCAGATGGAGCAGCAACTCTTGCTCAACGCTCTCCAAGCACAGCTCAAACGAGTCGTGATTAAAGTGGCTGCAGTGCTGCACCTTGAAATCCAAAAGGTTCTCCTCCGGCTCTCCACTCATCTTACTGGCCTCATGACTGCCATAGCTACTCCAAGGCTGCTCCTCTTGCTTGCTGAGCACCACTTCAATTTTTCCAGTTTCTGGACTCACACGTAAAGCTTTTGGTGGCCAAGTGACGCCACTGTGGAGCTTAAAGTTGTAGACATGCCAAATCTCTACCAGCTGCACGCGCAGCTCCAGGTCCTCAGCCGTTTTGCGCTTAAGGAGCACTCCAGGATTGGCCCAGCGACGCGTATAAAAATAGAGCGTTAATTCCCCTCGCTGTTGTATCCAATCGAAGCGTGGCTTTAGCTCCGCTGGAGCCGGCGGCGGCGGCAGTCGAAGAAACTCCACGTCTGTTTCCTTTTTGCTGGCCAATGTATCCTTGAGTGGACCCACATAACATTTGCCCAGCAACTGGGGATAGTTTACCCAGGCGTGCACCTCATCGAATAGTTTGGTGGCATCGCGTCCAACGCCACGCATCAGTTCATCCACTCCGCCCGGATGAAAGTCCACGTAGCGTGTCACATTGAATACCTTGCCTCTTATCGCCATCCAGGCATCATTGACCTGATTATGCCGGGCCAGCTCCGATCTGCTCACGGGTACAACACGACCCGCTGTGCCCGAGAGATCCGCACCCGAATTGCACAAGCGAACCCAGCTCATCAGCGAATAGCCCGGTTTGAGGGCGCATTTATTGCGTGGATTACCTGTTGCTGAACCAGAGACATTGCTATTGCTGGCAGCTGATGTTAATCTCTGAGGCGCTGAACTGGGCAGCTGCAGGCTACTCACGGATAGAGCTGCTACGGCGGGTGGTTTGAGCGGAGCTGCCGCTGATCCTGGTGGTTTTAGAGTGGAATCGCTCATATTTTTAATTGTTATTGTTTGCGGACTGAAACAGCTGATCGATGGCGCATATCGATTACTGCTGTTAAACAGCTGTTTTGGCTCTATCAACACAGCGACTCTGTTATATAGCTGTAACTTGCAGCTTGCTAAAAATAAAATTTAAATAACAGATAAAATAAAGTTTTGTGTAATAATAAAAACCTTAACATATATTTATAATATCATCTAATTACATATATGAATTAATTATATAAATCAGCCATCGCTTTTATATATTTCATCAAGCATCAACATTTTATTAACATTTTAAGTAAGATGCATACTGGCCTATACTTCAAGTGCCTGCTGGCAAGCGAGCGGCAATTTGTTCAGTTTGCAACGAGTCGGTCAGCTGATTGGATCATCGCGTTTTTTTGCGGGTAAAAATTGTTACACGCGATATGTCTGATTTCTATCTAATTTTCCTGTGTATGCATTTCCAATAGCTATTACCTCAAATCTAGTAAATTGTGTGCTCTTGTCAAACAAGTGTCTGTCTATGTGTGTGATTGTCGTGTGTGTAGAATGTACAATCGAATGATAAGTATAGTTTGGCACTTTAATTCAACCGGTTCCCACTTGAACAGCGTGCGAAATCTAATGTTTTTATGCAATACATAATTGTGACAACTTAACCAGCAGTTGTTTATATGTGTGTATGCTGCTGTGTGCGTATTGCTGCAGCTGACCTTAACGACGGCAGATTGTTATCGTTGTTGCTGTTACATTACATATGGCATTGAAATGTATAATTCTTATTGGAAACATATTTCTTTTATTGCATGACGTCATTAGCCATTCTTTCAGAATTCAGCTTGCCGGTCGTTTCGTTTGCTTTCGGCCACCTTTCCGCCACACAAACAGTCCCACACAGACAGTTTTTCATTTCTCTTTTGCTCCCACCCCGTCACTTGCTGTTCTACGAACTGGAGAATTAATTAGCTACGCACGCAAATTTACATTTTATTTCTCTTTGGCACGCAAAGTAAAAAGCTCTCACCCCCTCTCTCGCTCTCATCCTTCTTTCGCACATGCAACAAGTGTTAATAATAATGTTGTAAAACGAGCCTTTCATAAATCACAATCGTTACTGTAAATTACTCCCAAATGTCAAACTTGCTCATTATGTCGGCAATCTTATCGTTTCCAACAATCCGTTTTTCTTTCCTCATTATACTGGCAATGATAATGTTGTGAACTTGTCAAATACAAATATTAATTGTTGATTTCTTTATACATATGTGTGCTTGTATGCGTTTGCTCAACTTATTTGTTGCCATGTGTAAATTGATGTGGGCCCATTTCCCAAGACTGGCAATTCAATTAAACTTATTAAGAAAACAAACAAACATTGCTTCAACAAAATTGCGATATGCTGCCAACAACATCTGATAGATAAAGTGTGACAACAACAACAATGGACATGTTTCATGTCATGACAATGACAGACAAAACTACGCAAAACGAGATAAATATAAAGAGAGCAAAGAGAACAAGTCAAAAACTCAGCCGGCGACCTTCAACTTGACGGAGACTTGGTTACTTGCAGTGAGAGCAAGCGATAGAGAGACAGAGAGAGCGAAAGCTTTGAGTTAATCCTTTCAAATGCAGACGCGTAAAAATGCCCTGTATATTTTGTTTAAAACATGTTTAATATCGATTGCTTTGTTATGATTAGTTTCATGTGTTATCGTTTGTTGTTTTTAAGGCATGCAGCTGCTCCATATCGTAAACTTTGTGAGTCAATGACTCATTTCGTTTCTGCCGAGTTTTCCATATTCATTTATTTTTATTTGCTGCTTGTTCTTTGTACAACAGACTGTAGACGATAAGATAAAAAAGAAGTACGGTTACAGCTCTGCATATGGCAACAAAATAATAATCTGTATGATATGTATAGATATGTGTCTGATGAACCTTGTCCGTTGTGTTTGATTTTTTGCGTTGCTGCGCTTATCTCAGATCTATGACCACTTAATAAGCCAAATACCCACATTATCAATAATCCACTATATTAATCTCAAAATATTCGTTTTTTAATTGCCTCGAAACAAAGGCAGTTGTAAATTTAACAGCGAAAAGGAAATTGCGCACTTGTAGAATACAGGGAGGGCTTGAGTCAAGCAAGCGACTTCTAATAATAATAATTATAATATAATTAATTGCAATTATAATTAAATGAATTATAAAATGGAGTACATTAAAATTGATCAGTTAAATGTATTAAGGGGTACTTGGCCGTCGATGATGCACACTATAACTAATCGATTATGATTTATTTGTTAACATTTGGAGCCTCTCCTATCCGGTATCCGTTGTCGGTTATCCTTTGCTGTCTGGCAGTTTAGTCATGTCACCAATTGCAGACGTCGTAAACTTGATAAACATTCTCATGACTCATGCGTATTATTTACCGATCTATTTTACCCACACAGACATATATATATTTTTTATTTTCTATGTGTGTGTATGTAAGAGAGGAACGTGGTGGTTTTTAAGTGGGCTGTTAACAATAGAAGGCCTTAGAGCTATGCTTCTTCTTTTGCTGTTGTTATTCGTATTTTTCTTTATCCAGCGTGCGTTGAGCAATTTGTTTTCACATTTCAAAAATCTATTTAATATTCTTGCTGTCCATTTAGCTATAAATAAGTGCATACGATTGTTAACTTATATGTAGTTCTAATGGGCAATTATAAGCAGGAATTCAGTCTATTAAAAAACCCGCTTTCTATGCAGATAAATTATAGTTGTATACGGCTTAATCAGTTGATCAGTTTATAGTTGACATAAGACTTTAATATTTCCGGTTTCAGACATAATATAGCTGCTATAGCTGCAAATTTTCGAGTTGTATTTGACATATTTTTGAAAGTTTCTATACGCTGCTAAGCAAATTTAAATACTCTGTCAGCTTAATGTTAAACGTATGTTAAAAAGCTGTAAATGCTCTGTTAGCTTAATATATAATTATAACCAGATAAAACACGTACTATATCTGTGTATATATACAGATAAATTTACGTGTATGCATATGGAATATTTGTGTTTATGGAATTGTTTACACAAGATTGCCTCAAAAACACTTTACTGCTCATCGGAATATTTCCTTAGTTTTGCTGAATTTGATTTTTGCCTTGTTTTCTTTTTGCAGTCGAACACAACACATGGGCCAGAGCAAGGAGAACACAATAATAATAAATATCCACTGCTAACAGAAATAAATATATATATACATATAGATATATATAAATACACATTCCATATCAGAATAAGACCATGGCGTACAAGCAGTTGACGGAGGCCAGCCGCGTTCCACTCAGCCGGAAATTGGGTGCCTTTTTCTTTAACCTGTTGCAGGCCTGCTTTCGTTTCTTCTTCCGCTTAATTTATGGTGCGAGAGGTGAAAAAATGCCACCCATTACGGATCCCATTCTGCTTGAATCTGCCACAGCGTTGGCAGCCAAAATTCGCAATCAACAAGTAAGCGAAAAAAAAAAAACACTTTTTATTTCGTACCCCAATTTATTTCTCATTTTATTTTACAGCTCAGCAGCGTTCAGGTTTTGGAGTCGTTTATCCGGCGTGTCAAGGAAGTGAATCCTTTGCTCAACTGCGTCGTCGATGAGCGCTACGATGAGGCACTCAAAGAAGCAACTGCAGCGGATGAACTCATCAAATCTGGCAAATATACCTCGGAGCAACTGGCCAAACAGCAGCCATTCTTGGGCGTGCCCATTTCAACAAAGGATTGTATTTCAGTGAAGGGTATGTTTTCAACTTCAAACGACACTTGCTAAACACAAAAATTCAGGACACTTATTTGAGTGTAGTAACGACACCCTGTATTCCCTGCAATCCAGTTTAAATATGAACTCAACTATAACTTATTTATATCTTTCTGGCAGGCATGCTGCACACGTCTGGCTTGTATGTGCGTCGCGAAGTGCGTGCGGAGCAGGATGCGGATGCGATGGCATTGATGCGACAGGCTGGAGCGATTCCCTTTGCGCTGACCAATGTCTCAGAGGTGTGCATGTGGTGGGAGAGCAATAATACGGTACACGGCAGGACACGGAACGCCTACGACACAAATCGCATTGTTGGCGGCTCCAGCGGCGGCGAAGGTTGTATTCAATCCGCAGCCGCTTCACCATTTGGTCTGGGCTCTGATATTGGTGGATCCATACGGATGCCGGCCTTCTTCAATGGCATCTTCGGGCACAAGCCCAGCAAACTGATTGTCTCGAATAAGGGCCAGTTTCCCACACCTTTCAGTGCCGAGCAGAACACGTTTTTGGGGCTGGGGCCAATGTCTCGGTTTGCCGAGGATTTAAGACCCATGCTCCAAATTATGGCCGGTGAGAAAGCGAAGCTGTTGCGTCTCAACGAACCGGTTGCACTGGAGAAGCTAAAGTTCTTCTATCAGGAGTCGGATGGCGGTGGTCGCCTGGTCTCCGAAGTCGATATGGATCTGAAGGCGGCCATGCGTCGCATTGTCGAGCATCTGAACAAAACGTTTGGCGATGGGCAAGTGGAACGCGTTCAATTGCCACAAATGCGTCAATCGGCTGCCATTTGGTTTGCCAATATGCGTGACAATTCCGGCCATGGCTTCAGTTTCCAACTGGGTGATTTACGCTACGACATCAACACACATCTGGAGCTGCTCAAGTGGTTTGTGGGCGCCTCGAATCACACATTTATTGGCCTGACAACGGCCCTGATGGACAATGCCCAGTGTCAGCATGGCTCGTCCAAGTACAAACATCTGGTGGCCAAGCGGGATGAGTTGCGTGCCACATTGCAACAGCTGCTGGGTGATAATGGAGTCCTTATCTATCCCACACATCCTACGGTGGCACCCTATCACAACGAGCCCATCGTGCGTCCGATTAACTTCTCCTACACGGGCATTGTGAATGTTTTGGGTTTCCCAGCGACAGCTGTGCCACTTGGTCTTGGCAGCGAAGGATTGCCGTTGGGTGTCCAAGTTATTGCCAATTTCAATGAGGATCGCTTGTGTCTGGCCGTCGCCGAGGAGCTGCAGCGTGCCTTTGGCGGCTGGACGCGTCCCGAGGTCCAACTGTGAGGAGGATTACACTATGTATATATATACATATATACTTATGTATTTGTGTATGTATGTATACCTAATCATGCACATTTAGGTGTATAAATGTATCCTAGCTTATTAGTAATTATTGTATTCGGGGGCCCCGCAATTAACCCACCAAAGCAAAAATCAATTTAACAACAACTATCCCACTAAATTATGAATTGTAGTGTGCATAATTTGTAATTGTTGTGTGTGAAAAGTCCCACAAATATATACATATTTAGAAAATGTATAACATTTTTAGTGCCTCATAAAATCAAAATTTCGATGTGGTTTTAATTGCTATTTATACTGTCTACCTTTGTATACAATCTTTGTTCTTAATCATAATATTAGATATAATGTGTAAGTTTATAACATTTGATTTTGCATTTAAAAATAAATAAATATTATTAAAAAAAAATACAAAAGAAATAGAGCTGAATTTTAAAAAATGTCGAATTAAGTATGTTAAAAGCATAAAATGTTGAATAACATTCTGTTTAACATGGGTTTAACATAACATTGCCTTAACTAAAATTGTCTGAATTCGGAGTCGTTGAATTTTGAGTCGCTGTTAAACTACAGACAAACAAAGTACAAATTTCTAGTGATATATTTGTAAACGACAGCAAGATTTAAAAGCTGCAAAATACGCAAAAGCGTTGTATGCTTAATTACAATATCAAAATCAAATAGTACACCAACCACAAACAACAACAACATCAATATGAACAAGAAAGATCCCATATCGCTGATCTTTCACAATTCCTGTCTGCGCAAGTCCGATGTCCAACTGCTGCAAGGACCCTTCTGGCTGAGTGATCAGGTATGGAACTAAAAGACTTTTATACACAATTGCTGGCTAAGTATAAGTAGAGCTGCTCTTCAAAGCATTTAATTAAAATATGACACATGTTATTGTCCTAAGAATCGAGACCGCTGCAGAGTCTTTAGTATGAAGAAAAATTCCATTCTGCTCACCAACAAATGGATCGATTCTCATCTAGAAATGATTAAAAATAGTACAATTTTTCAAATACCAAACGTAGTACAGAACATCGTCACCCATCGCATCTAGTTGTTAGAAAAATTATTTATTTTTTGTAAATATATTGATATAAAAAAAAAAACAAAAAATTATTTATATATATATATCTATATATTTAATAACTCACAGATATTGAGCTTCTACTATGAGTACTTGTCGCATGTGAAGTACAAGAACAATAAGGATGTCTATTTTATAGCGCCCGAGGTGACGCAATGCATGAAATACATGGATGATTCCGAGCTGGAGTTGCTCTTCGACAAACAGGATGCGTATCGCAAGCGATTTATGTTCTACGCATTGAATGACAATGAGACCTCGTCAGAGGGTGGCACACATTGGTCACTCCTCGTGCTGTCGCTTCCACAGCAAACGTTCTTTCACTTCGATTCGTGTGGGAATAGCAATATACGTGCCTCGAAGCGCCTGATGAACAAGGTGAAATATGGTTTGGGCATGCAACAGACGCGCTTCCGTGCAATGAACTGTCTGCAGCAGGCCAATGGCTTCGATTGTGGCATCCATGTCATCTGCATGACATACCACATTGTCAGTCATCTGAATCGCCATGGTTTCCTCGAGGGATTGCCGACGTTGCCCGTTGAGCTGGTGATGGGCAAGCGGTCTGAGCTGCTCAATCTGATCTTGTCCCTGGGCGGCAAAATCTAATCGAAACCTGTTTGATGTGCTTCTTATGGTTGCGGAATTAATTGAAATAAACACTAAAAATAGGTAGCCAAGTCTGACCCATCTGACGATCGATGACATCGATGAGGCATAACTCCCAAAAACATCAGGACGTCATGCCGTACGTACATGTAAATCACGGAACCCATTTTCAGGTAGAACACATAATTCATAGAGTCGCAAGTTGATGAAAGGCGATTCTCTCGTGATTTTAAGCACTTCAATCTGCTCACAATGATGTCCACATCCAGCAGAGCCTTATCCCGACTGTCGCGGAGATTAGCGTATAGGCAATGGCCACATAGGAGAACGCATACAATACTTGGATGGCAAATGGAACTTGATTGGGAAACCACTTGATTGTATTCATATATACCATTGTTGTCCACATAGAATAGGGCACCGTCAGCAGCTCAATAATGTTGAGAATCAGGGCATAGGAGCGAGTTAAACAAGTCTGCCTCAAGCCTTCTCCAGAGATCCATCAAAGCGTGGTGACTCCCAAAACCATGCGTAGTTGTAATATAACCACAATATCCGGTATGCGTCCATTTTGAGTGAACTCAACACGGAACTAACTTATTTTTATGGCGCTTCGGCAAAGTAATTAATAAATGTGCTTCTATCTTGACTATAATATCTCTTCTGCGATGAAAAGTGATGTACATCAGGCTGCAGTACATTTGGTTTGGGTTATATTATTGTTTGTACAGTCGGACAAAAGTCATCTTGCCTTGTGGGAGATTTGTCATACCTATGGCTCCAAAGATAAACCCATCATATTATTCAGAAAGTATATTTCATAAAACCAGGTTACTTTTTAAATTCTTAATTTGAAAAGTAAACTTGTCTAAACTTAGAAAAAGCATTTATAATTTTCAGGCTGTTATTTTACATGTGAAGAAAACAAGAACTCTAATATAAGATTATTAGCTGCTATTTATTATTTTTTTAATATGTCATACAGAAAAATTTGCAGATTTCTAAATACAATAAATACTAGTTTTCAGTCCGATTTTTTATGGGATTGCTTTTTTTAGTGTAGTTTTGTTCCAGAGAGAATTGGGAGAGAGACTTCCGAAGTTACATTTGCAAATGTGCTTCTATTTTAATTTTCCCATTGATTAATTGCATTAGATAATAACTTTGCTTGAGGGAAGTCGGTTTATTTTAAAGTTTATACATTTTATGATTTTTCGTACGTTCACATCATTGCTGACCTTAGAAAACAATCATTCCTAGCCTTAAATGAGCTACAAAGTGAATGTCTTTCTAATCAGCAAGTGAAATTGCAGCAACAAAATGGTAAAATTCAAAATGGATAACAGCATTTGATACCAGCACTTGCGATTCACTTTATAGAGGCCACAGACCCAGAGATTCAGCTTCGAGGTGCTCGCATACAGCAAATACGCATTCAACTGCCAAAGAAAGTGCAATAAGTATAAATGAAAACATATATCTTATGTATTCCTTACCTCCTTGAACCAATATCCCTCGCTAACTGAGTGGTAAGCACAACTCTCATATTGCGTTGTCAGATCGCACATGAAGTTCAATAGGAAAAAGTCCAAAAGGCGAATAATATAGTGAATTGAGCCAAAAAGGACAACAAGAATCGGCGCTTCTGCGCCAAAGATAAGAAGAATACCCCAATAACAATTTACTACACTAAATACTAGATTTTCAAATCGGTCTGTCAAAATTAGCAGTTCATAAGAACGATTAAATTTGAGGGTACAACGTCCCAGCAGAGCATGTAGAGACCACAGTCGATGCAACTCGTCCAGCTCCACTTGTGTAGGGTATCTCTTTCGCACACAGTTCATCAGATGCTCCAGTTTTTCGTTGATATACTGATAGCAGTAAGCAATATGCCATAGTGTCAAAAAATACCGATAGGTGGCAACCAGCGGAATTGTCAAGGAGATGTTAAAAAGGAATATGCAATAAACTCTGTCAAAATTCCCGTCACTGAGCATCAGCAAACTTGACAATATGTTGCACACACTTATGTAAGTCACAGTGACTAATTTAATATAGAACAGATAGCTTAAAGAACCATTAATGCGTTCCGCTGATACGATTCCCTCCCTCGGCTTTAATCGCTTCAATCTTCCCACAAGGCAGTCCACCTCAAGGAGGGCCTTATCCCGATTGTTTCGTGAGATTAGCGTATAGGCTATGGCCACATAGCAAACCAAATAGAATACTTGGGTGGCATATGGAACTTGAGTGGGAAACCACTTGACTGCATTCATATATCCCATTGTTGTCCACATAAAATAGGGCACCGTCAGCAGCTCAACAATGTTGAGAACTAGGGCATAGGAGCGAGTTAGACAAGTCTGCCTCAATCCTCCTCCATAGACCCTTCGATTCGAGGTGACTCCCAAGACAAGGGCGTAGTTCTCATATAACCACAATATCCAATGTGGTGCGACCATTTCCAATGAAAGCTGACACGAAACTGAAATTGAAACTCAAACTCAGTTTAATTTTTGTGCTTTCGTCCTTTTTTCGTTAAGCTTATTAACAAACATGGTTTTATCTTTGTCAACCCATCGAGCTCATGAAAAACTAATGCTTCTGTGTTCATTAGACTTTTCGATGTTATTCTTGTGATTAGGTGCTCTACAAAGTGAACTTCTTTCTCAACAGCAAGTGAAATTGTAGCAACAAAATGGTAAAATTCAAAATGGATAACAGCATTTGATACCAGCACTTGCGATTCACCTTATAGAGGCCACAGACCCAGAGATTCAGCTTCGAGGTGCTCGCATACAGCAAATACGCATTCAACTGCCAAAGAAAGTGCAATAAGTATAAATGAAAACATATATCTTATGTATTCCTTACCTCCTTGAACCAATATCCCTCGCTAACTGAATGATAGGCACAATTTTGGTATTGAGTTGTCAGATCGCACATGAAGTTCAATAGGAAAAAGTCCACAAAAAAGATCCCATAATTAAATAAGCCATAAAGGATCGCAGAAAACTGCCGCTTATAGCTAAAGATGAAGACGATTCCCCAATATCCATTTACTGCACTAAATGCCAGATTTTCAAATCGGGCTGTCAACATTAGCAGTCCATAAGCACGATTAAATTTGAGGGTACTGCGTCCGAGTAGAGCATGTAGAGACCACAGTCGATGCAACTCCTCCAACTCCACTTGTGTAGGGTATCTCTTTCGCACACAGTTCATCAGATGCTCCAATTTTTCGTTGATATACCGATAGCAGTAAGCAATATGCCATAGTGCCAAAAAATACCGATAGGTGGCAACCAGCGGAATTGTCAAGGAGATGTTGAAGAAGAAAATGCAGCAAACTGTGTTCCAATTGTTGCTACTGGGCATCAGCACAACTGACATTGTGCTGCACACGCACATGTAAGTCATAGTGACCAGTTTTATATAGAACAGATAGCTTAAAGAACCGTTAATGCGCTCAGTTGATACGAATTTCTCCCTCGACTTTAATCGCTTCAGTCGGCTCATAATGAGACCCACCTCGAGCAGAGCCTTATCCCGACTTCCTCGCGATATCTGAGTATGGGCTATAGACAGATAGGATGCCGAAAAGAGTATATAGCTGGCAAACGGCATATGATTGGGAAAGAAGTTAACTTTAATCATATGCTGAGCTGTTATCCACAAGGCATAGGGTAATCCCAGAAGCTGAATGACGTTGAGGATCATCGCATAGGAGCGAGTTAGCCAAGTCTGCCTCAATCCTCCAGAGACCCATCGTTGCGAGGTGACACCCAAAAACAGGGCGTAGTTGTGATGTAACCACAATATCCAATGTGGTGCGACCATTTCCAATGAAAGCAGACACGAAACTGAAATTGAAACTCAAACTCAGTTTTATTTTTGTTCCCCCGTCCTTTTTTTTTTGCTTCGTTAAGCTAATTAACAATCATGGTTTTATCTTTGTCAGCCCATCGAGTCAATGATTAACGCAAAATTAAAATTATTGCATTAATTATGTAATTATTAAAAGTTAAGTTTGGTTACTGCGACAAGAGAGACTCTCGAATTGCAATTTAGGTGCTTCACGAAGTGAATTTCTTTCTCAACAGCAAGTGAAATTGTAGCAACAAAATGGTAAAATTCAAAATGGATAACAGCATTTGATACCAGCACTTGCGATTCACTTTATAGAGGCCACAGACCCAGAGATTCAGCTTCGAGGTGCTCGCATACAGCAAATACGCATTCAACTGCCAAAGAAAGTGCAATAAGTATAAATGAAAACATATATCTTATGTATTCCTTACCTCCTTGAACCAATATCCCTCGCTAACTGAGTGGTAAGCACAACTCTCATATTGCGTTGTCAGATCGCACATGAAGTTAAATAGGAAAAAGTCCAAAAGGCGAATAAAGTAATGAAGTGAGCCATAAAGCAAAAAACCTATTGGCGTTTTAAGGCTGAATGAAAAGATAATACCCCAATATCCATTAACAACACAATATGCCAGATTGTCAAATCGGGCTGTCAACATGAGCAATCCATAAACACGATTCATTTTCAAGGTACAACGTCCGAGCAGAGCATGCAGTGACCACAGTCGATGCAACTCGTCCAGCTCCACTTGTGTAGGGTATCTCTTTCGCACACAGTTCATCAGATGCTCCAGCTGTCCATTGATATACTGATAGCAGTAGGCAATGTCCCATAGTGCCAAATAGTACCGATAGCTGGCCACGATGGGGATATTCATGGCGCAGCTGAAGAATAATGCGTAGAGAACGATAGTCAGTTGAAAACCGGAGGGCAGCATCAGGCATGACGTCATGCTGCACACGCACAGGATGAGAACGGCGGCCAACTTCAGATAGAACACATAACACAATGAATTGCCAGTACGCTCAGTGGATGAAGGGAGTTTCTGTCGCGATTTTAAGCACTTTAATCTGCGCACAATGCTGTCCACTTCGAGCAGAGCCTTATCCCGACTGCCACGGGAGATTAGCGTGTAGGTAATGGCCACATAGGAGACCGAGTAGAGCACATGGGTGGTGTGGGAGATTAGATTGGGAAACCAATTGACATTCTGGATATACTGCGAAGATCTGTAGAATACATAGGGAAGTGTCAATATCTCGAATATATTTAGGAGCAGCACATAGGAGCGTGTTAGCCAAGTCTGGCGATAGCTGCCGGCCACCCTTCGATACGAGGTAACTCCAATAATGAGGGCGTAATTATGATATGACGACAACAACCAATTTGCGTCCATCTTCAATGAACCTGGTCAACTGACTGAAAATTCATTTTATTTGTGCCTTCGTCAAATTTGCCTTTCGTTGAGCTAATTAAATAAAATGAGCTTCTATCTTGGCCAAAAGATCTCGGGAATTGTGAAATTGATGTACGTAAGGCTAACAATACAATTATAATGTATTTTATTTTGTTTATTTATTTGTTTATTTACTAGTTATATTTGTACGCCAGAGTTGAACTTTGGGTAATCCAGTTAAAAGGAAATGGCAATGCAGTTTATTAGTAGATCCAATTGCTGATGTGCTTTTCTGCGATTAGCTTCTCAAATTAAATTATTTATGCAACTAATAACAAACAGAGTTTTCAGTAATTCTTTGGGTAAACAAATATTTATTTTTGTTGAAATCCAACCAGCAAAAAAAAATTAATTTTTCCATTTGAAAAGTGTGTGTTGTTGTTCTTGTCATTGTTGTGTTGTCCTCATGTTGCTAGAATCATTTTCGTTTTTTTTTTTTTGTTTTTAGTGCCTGGCACTCAAGAAGAGTAAACATTAAATAAATCAAGATAAAATTAACAAAATTAATATATATCGTATTCACATTGGAAGATCAGCTTGCACCTCCCCCTCTCTCTGTCGTTATTATCTTCTCTCCCCTTTCTCTCTCTCTCTCTGTCTTTCTCTCTTGCATTCCACAAGCTCCCTGAGATGCTGTCGTATAAAACACACACATCATTCGTTATGTGTGCTGCTTAAAACTACAAAGAATATCAAGTGATGGAAAATCATCCTAATCCTTGCCACCCAGCGACAGGATCAGCTTGAGCAGCTCCGCTCGCTTTGCCTTGACCGTATCGATGTGCAACGAGGGCAGACCATCGATCACCTCATACCGATTCACATAGTCGGCGATGTGATCCGTCATGCAGATGACATGGATGCCACAATCGTAGCCATTCGCCTGCTGCAGACATCGCATCGGACGAAACTTGGCCTGGCGCATGCCCAGCAACTCCTTCACCTTATTCATCAGCTCCAGCGATGGACCCGTATTATTATTCCCATACGAGTCAAAATGAAAGAACGTCTTCTCCGGGCGCGACAGCATCAACAGCGACCAATGTGTGCCACCAGCCTCTGTATTTCCATTATCATTCAGCGCAAAAAATATGAACGATTTATTGTTGGCATTATGCTCCTCGAAGAGCAACTCCAGCTCGGAATCATCCATGTATTTCATGCATTGCGTCACCTCGGGCGCTATAAAATAGACATCCTTGTTGTTCTTGTACTTCACATGCGACAAGTACTCATAGTAGAAGCTCAATATCTGCAACACTTCAATTATAGATACAACTCTATATATACGGAGTATATAGATACTACACACCTGATCGTTTAGCCAGCGTGGTCCGTGCAGCAGTTGCACATCGGACATGCGCAGACAGGAATCATGAAAGCTCAGTGAAATGGGATCCGCTTTGCTCATCTTGTTGTGATTACTGTTGTTGTTCTTCTTCCTGTTGTTGTTGTTCTTGCCAGCGTTGAGTCTCTGATTTGTGCGACGCGCAATCTGATCTTGATGCTGACGTGCGTGTTGCCTATGTGCGAAAAAATGTGTTTCAATTTGTAATATTAATTTTGTGTACGTTTCTATGTTGTTATTGCTGTTGTTGCTGGCACCTTAATATCTTTCGGTCATTTGGCAACATTTTACGAAAAATTTGAGATACGGTTTGGAGTTTGGCTTGCTTCCCTTATTATTTTCTTTTTTTTTTTTTGTTTGATTTCAAACTGAAGCGAAATTCAACGAGCTCTGACTTCAACAAGAAAAAAGCATCCAGTTTGAAAGACAATTGTAACGTTATCTTATGTTAACTTCAGTCAATGTTAAGCTCATGTTATTCTTGCACCATTTTTTGTTCGCCTGACAGGCTGCCACACTTGACAATGTTAAGTGGTGAAAGCTGTTAATTTAAAAAAAAAATGACTGCAGAGAAATATTACAGCAACGAAATTTTGCATTTTTTTTTTTATCATTGATTGGAAGAATAGCGAATTGTAAGTTCATGTGTTGAGTAGTTATTCGATAACAGTTGCAAAACAGTTTTATCTTACACACATTTAAAAACCTTAAGAACATCGCATATATACTTTTGTTATTGCTTGCAAAAAAATAAAAACATGCGGCAGAAAGAGCGTAGCAAAACAAACAACAAAGACTTGCAGCGAATTGCGCCTCTCGCCGTATAAGAATAGGCAGGCGAAGCGACACTTACCAATAAAGATGGCAGACTTAATCGGAAATCTCTGCAGTTTGCTTGGGCTTTTGCTGCGAATACTCGAACTGGATAGATTACGCATTTATAACTTTGCAATATATTAAGCGAATAATTTGCGTTTGCTAAATTTATGCAATATGATTTTTTACGCTTGTGTTTGACCTGTGCTTTGCACTCTTGTTGGAAAAATTTTGTAGCAGCCAACTTAATGCGACTTGCAAAATTGCGTGCAGCCAACTTAAGGCTTATTGCAAAATTGCGTGCAGCCAACTTAGGGTGTGGTGAAAAGCGATATGTGGCGGTGAATTCAAAAAATTAGAAAAATTTGAATTTGTCATTAATTAGAGCAGGCTTTGCCTTAAACACTTTTAAATTCATAACTGGTGCACAACTAAAAAAAAAAAGAATATTATTCTTAAAGCAACATCATGTCCGCCGTCGAGGAAAGCTTGACGAGGAAAATTGAATTTAAAAATCTATTTAATATCGATTTGACCAATAGCTGCCGCATCTGCAAATGTGAGGCAAACAAGGAAAATGGAATCAAATTGCGGCCACTTTTCAATGGACGGCGCCTGACACGCATCATAGCCAACACCGTACACATTGAGGTATGTATTCAAATTAAACAAATAAGCAAAAAATAATAAAAGCATCCTTTTGGTACAGATAAAGGATGTACCGGGTCTGCCGCGTTTCCTGTGCGATAAGTGTTTGAACACAATGATAACGTTTTCCACATTCCAGTTAGATTTCCGTCGATCCGAGGAAGATTTCAATATGGTTATCGAGGCACGTGAAAATTATGAAATGAATGCGTTGCACGCATTTGCCGCCGCCGTTGAAATCGAAAAGAGGCATGAAAACGATCAGAATGCGGCTGCAGCTGTTAACAATTTGTTAAAGGAGGCCAAAAAAACTAAAAAATCAAAATCCAAGCTTCAAAATTAGATTTTGATTATATTTTACACAAAAAAAAAGCACTTAATAAATTCCAATTGTTTTCAACAACTTGGCTAATAGTTTTCCGGGCACTGATTCTTCTGGCTTGGCAAATCGTCATCGCTCTTTGCATTTATCAAATCACGCTCACAACTCGATTTCTTTACAGCGCCCAAGGAAGTTTCGCTGGTTGCGGTAAAGGACATTGCTCCATCGGCTGGCGACCAGTTGCCGCTTTTCACCTGCTCATTAACCCACTTCAATTGCTTATTTATCTGCCAAAAGTAATGCTTGCCTTAAGATTATATACATTTCCAGTGATTCACTTACCAATCTTTGCAACATTTTTTTATTCTTTTCCTGAAATAAATCGGCAACAAACCAAAAAATACGTTTCTTATTTTTCACTGCTTCTATTACGATGAAGCGGACTATAGCGCGTATCTGTAGAATCCGGTGAAAGATTAAAAAAAAAAACAAGAAAAACTTCAATTACAACTATGAAAAATACCTCTGGATGTTTGGCCAAATAAGCCCAATCGCCTCGTCGCATACCTTTTGATATATCTTGAATGCTTTCATCGATTTGCCTGAAATCCATCTCAACATCTTCGCTATCATCAGAATGATCGTTTTCAATTTGGAAATCCATTGTTGATTTTGTAAGTAGCAAAAGCATGAAATGCGTTAAGCAAATGAATACAACTGTCTGTTGAACAAAAGCCTGCTTTAATAATCAAAATATAACTTACTCAACAAATTTAATTCAATGCAATTACGAAAACAAAGTAAAATAGAAAGAAAAAAAGTAAACTCAACTCCGTGACAATGTGCGATTGCAGCATTGCCGTGACCAGGATTCGAACCTGGGTTACCACGGCCACAACGTGGGGTCCTAACCACTAGACGATCACGGCTACATTGAGTTCATGTCAGCCGTCAACCAAAACGCACTTTTGAGAGACATGCGCAAACAAATCACAGCGGCGAAAAGCTTTCGAAAAAGCTTCTCTTTTGGTTGCTTTCACAAATGAAACAAATGTTTATTTATTTTGCCTACTTTATTTTCTTAAAAATAAATATTTATTTGTTTTTCGCACCGGTCAAGCGCTCTTTGCGACGCACACGTTCCAAAAATTGATTCTTTAGCACTTCTTTCGGCGTATTCAATGTAAAGTTCATATCGGGCAACTGAAATTGGTATTTAATAAATATTTTATGCATATAATCATAGTGTAGTTTCTTACGAGATAAGTGGCCAGTAGGAAATTACAACGCACACGTTCAGTGGCAATGCGCTCGATAATTTTCTGGACATCGGGTCTGTCAAGCATTTTCATATATTCCTCATTTTCATACATCAGTGGCTCAGTTGCAGGTGCCTTTAAATGAACATTAATCTTATGCGACTCCTCCTCACCACCCTCCTCCTCATCTTCATCATCATCTAGCGGTATGCTTTCGAATTGTATTTCATTTTCAGCGGCATTCCGCACAGTATGTTGCGTTTTTCGTGGCCTGTGGCGCACTTGGGTTGCTGTTAAATTTACATTCGCATTGCTGCTGCTGCTGCTCACATTTGCATGGGAATTGAAAACAGCTGCATCGGAATCAGATGTTGTTGCTATGACTGCTGCAGCTGCTGATTTTTCGCCCGCTTCTGCTGAAAGTTTGCTTTTTTTTTCTGGTGTGTGTTCGTCGGCTTCCCGGCGTTTGTTCATGGAGTTCGCTAAAGCCGTTGCCGGTTCTGGCATATCGTCATCTGAGTCTGGTATTTCAATAGAATTATACATTTCTATTTATCTCTCCGCTTGGGTGTCTCTTCTTCTTGCCGTGTAAACTGATGAGATTAAATTGCATGTATATCGACTAATCGATAGAAGGCAGCATAAATTGCCGCCATTATTAATTTAAAAATTTATATAAATGTTTTGTACTGCTAAGCGTAAATACAAATTGGAGCAGAAATCAAATCATATCTATATTTAATCGTATACGTTCACATAAGGTATAATTGAGTGCTGCTTCACGTCTCGTGAGAGCGCTTTTCGCATATCATGCGCATCCTCACGTGGATAATTACTGCAGTAATACTCGGGGATGGTGCGGTAAATGATATACCCCAGATTTCTATACATATTGATGGCCACCTTATTGCTCTGTCGCACAAAAAGATCCATAAAATAGGCGCGCTTCTTTTCCGAAATATCCTCGACGTACTTCATCAGCATTGCACCCAGGCCCATGCGTCTGTAATCCGGTGAAACTGTCAGAGCCGTAACATGACCATGCCAGTCAGCCCCCTCACCCTCCGCCTTGCCCATAACATACGCCGTAATGCATTCGTTGGGCGACTCAGCGAGCTGAAAGTATTCTGGCCACTGGCCCAGATGTTTTGTGTAGAAGGAGAGAAAGTAGGTTTCGGTCAGCGAGTCGAAATTCACATTATTAAATTTAAATAGATCATTACACGTAAAAGGGCGCAGCGAAGTCATTTGTTTTTTTATTTAATGCCTCTGTCAAGGAAATCAAAATTAAAAGAATTAATTTTTGAAAGTCTATGATTGCTTACTATGTGTTTATTCATCGAATAAGCGATACCTTGTATCGATACGGTGTGAGTGGGCGAGCGTTGCCACACTTGCCGCTTTCCACACATATCGATAGGTGTGACACCACAACAACACACACATACACGCACGCACACACGGACACAGCGCGACTTTATATTTTCTTAACGTGCGTAGGCGAATTTCTTAATTTTCGAATTAAGAACGAGACAAATTGTATGTAAAACTCCAATCAGTGCAGTAGCAACGTGATACACTTTGCTTTGGGCAATAGCAAGCGAGCGAGAGGCAGCTGCAGATACGTTAAAATCGCCACAATATGGGAAACACCGATTCCAAGTTGAACTTTCGCAAGGCAGTTGTGCAGTTGACGCAAAAGAATCAGAAAATCGACAACAACGACGAACATTTCTGGGAGCAATTTTGGCAGGCGCACCAAACAACGCTCGAGGATGTCTTCGCCTTGGTCACTGCCAGTGAGATACGACAAATTCGAAACGACAATCCCGCGAATCTGGCCACATTGTGCTACAAGGCTGTGGAGAAATTGGCCCAAGCCGTCGACAGCAGTTGCCGGACGCAGGCGGATCAGCAGTGTGTCCTAAACTGTGTGCGGCTGCTGGTGCGCATATTGCCCTACATTTTTGAGGATGACAAGTGGCGCGATTTCTTCTGGAGCAGCTTGCCCGCCCAAGAGAATGCCAGCAATCCGGGCCAGACGGTGCCACTGGCCCAATCCCTGCTAAATGCCATTTGTGATTTGCTCTTTTGCCCGGACTTCACAGTGCAGGGCACACGGCGCGCCGGACCCGAAAAAGCCGAGGAGTTGGCCAACATTGATAGCTGCGAATATATTTGGGAAGCAGGCGTTGGATTTGCCCAGTCTCCGCCGAGAAACGCGCAAATGGAGCGTCGCCGCACGGAGCTGTTGAAACTGTTGCTCACGTGTTTCTCGGAGCCGATGTACCGGACGCCACAGCAATCGGAGGAACCTAACAAGTGGATCGCCTACTTCACCTCGGCGGACAACAGGCATGCGTTGCCCTTGTTCACTTCGTTCCTGAACAGCGTCTGTTCCTATGATCCCGTCGGTTTTGGTGTGCCCTACAATCATCTACTCTTCGCAGACACCACAGAGCCGCTCGTTGAGGCCTGTCTGCAACTGCTGATCGTCACCTTGGACCACGACATGGTCATCCAACAACAACAGCAGCAGCAACAACAACAGCAGCAGCCACAGCAGCAGCAGCAGCACCAACAGCAGCAGCAACTTACCCATGCTGGTGGCGTGCTGGTCACCCCCTACGATGAGGTTGGCTGCGGCGACAATCTCTTCATCAATTATCTGTCCCGCGTGCATCGCGATGAGGATTTCCATTTTGTGCTGCGGGGCATAACGCGATTGCTCAACAATCCGCTCGTCCAGAATTATTTACCCAATTCGACGAAACGGTTACATTGCCACCAGGAGCTGCTCATACTGTTCTGGAAGATCTGTGACTACAACAAGAAGTTCTTGTATTTTGTTCTAAAAAGCTCCGATGTTCTGGACATCCTCATACCCATACTATATCACTTGAACTACTCGCGTGCGGATCAATCGCGTGTGGGTCTGATGCACATTGGCGTCTTTATATTGCTGCTGCTATCGGGTGAGGCTTCAACTGAAAGATTTCCACTCATAATTACACAACTGGACAGTAGAATAACTTAGTGGCCAGCAACAGTAACTGAACTGCCTTTTAGTGAATTTTATATGGAATTCTTTGACTAATGTTTCTATTCGCATTGTTACCAAAAATAATTTATCTGATTTTCATCATTCCGGTGAAAGTTTGTGCTCATTTTTTGTAGTATATTTAATCTGCTAAGTTTAAATATGTAGTGCTTATTTTGGTCTCAGTTTCATAGGAACTTTACTGGGTATTCAACTGGCACCCAGTTGTGTGTATATATATATATATATAAATTACTAATCATAAATTACTTCTTAAGGTGAGCGCAATTTCGGGGTGCGTCTCAACAAGGCGTATTCGGCGACGGTGCCAATGGATATACCCGTTTTTACGGGCACCCATGCGGATCTGCTGATCACCGTGTTTCACAAGATCATCGCAACGGGTCATCAGCGTTTGCAGCCGTTGTTTGATTGTCTACTGACCATTTTGGTGAATGTGTCGCCGTATCTGAAGACACTCTCGATGGTGGCCAGTGTGAAGCTGTTGCATCTTCTGGAGGCATTTAGTACACCATGGTTTCTGCTCTCGGCGCCGAGCAATCACCATTTGGTTTTCTTTCTGCTGGAGATCTTCAACAACATCATTCAGTATCAGTTCGATGGCAACTCGAATCTAGTCTATACGATAATACGTAAGCGTCATGTATTCCATGCCATGGCCAACTTACCCACGGATATGGCGGGCATCTCAAAGTGTTTGAGTGGCCGCAAAACGGGTGGCAAATTCAATTTGCCACGTGTGCCGCAACGCAAACAGACGATGCCGACGACGTCGACGATGAGCAACCAGGAGCTGCCCTCGGCTCATGCGCCCGACGAGTATGCCGACGATGTGGAGGATGACGACGACGAGGAGGGGGAGGAGGATGAAGACGACTTGAATGTGAACCGCATACGTTTGGATAAGCAAACGATTGCCGAGGAGGATCTCGAATCGGAAACGGAATCCCATGAACGTTCGCAGTTGGGCGACACCACTCAACTGCCGGATGCAGTGGCTCCGCCACTGAGCGCCCAACCCGCCGAGCCGGGCACACTGAAAACCTCGCTGCTGGACACGCCCGACATTGGCCAAATGACGGAACGCGAACAGGCGCATCTGGACTATGACAAACCGTCATCGTCGTCGCCCGTTGCCACGAAATCCAAATCACCAACAGCAGGTGGATCTCCGACAGATCAGTCGCGTCTATCGGTGGCACATCGTGCCAGCATACGCATGGTGCCCGGTGACGGGGATCGTTGGACACCAACACCCGAATGGATTGTCTCGTGGCGCTCGAAGTTGCCGCTGCAAACGATAATGAGATTGTTGCAGGTGCTGGTGCCACAAGTGGAGAAGATATGCATTGACAAAGGATTAACCGACGAGTCGGAGATACTCAAGTTCTTGCAACATGGCACTCTGGTCGGTCTGTTGCCCGTGCCACATCCCATTCTCATACGCAAATACCAGGCGAACTCGGGCACCACCGCCTGGTTCCGCACCTACATTTGGGGCGTCATCTACTTGCGCAACGTGGAGCCGGCCATCTGGTATGATACGGAGGTCAAACTCTTTGAGATTCAGCGTGTCTAAGCAAACCAACTTGTAAGTGACAACAACAACAACTAACAAAATGAGCAGCAACAACAACCACAACAAGATCAACACAAACAAGGCTTAAGCCCAAAAAAACAGAAACGCTTTTGCATTTACTGTAGTTAATTTATTTAGTTCATAGTTCATTCCAAAAATGTTCAATATTTTAAAAGAGTTTCTTTTTATCTTTTGTCTTTGCTGATGAATCAGGCAGCTGTTCAATCATAAAATCATTTAGAGGCTTTCTTTATCAGTTATTTCTTATCAGCTTTCCTTTGCTGTTTCAATCAATCTAATTGATTTTTCGGGTAGATATACTTGATAAATGTTCCTTGTGCCGTATTTGTAATTGTTTTTGCTTAAGTAATTTATGTCTATATATTTAATTTTCCTAAACTCAACAGATTTTGGCTTAGTTGCATTTTATTTAAGCTTTAACTGGTGCAATTCCTTGAAACATTGAATTACTACAAATCATATTCCACATCCTAATTAATTTATTTAAAAAGAATACCAAGCTTTATATATATAATTGTGTGTGTAATTAATGAGCGTATTTAATATTGTGTGCAATGTCTCTTTCTTAGTTCTATACACACCATTTTAATGTGAAATACGTGATTTTGCTTTCTGAAATTTCAACGATTATACTGAATATTTATATGTATTCACCAGCATAAAGTCAAAATATAAAGAAATATTATATGTATATTAAAAAATAATAATTGCACTATATTATGATGTGCGTATAAATAAATAAAGCAGATATCTAAAATATTGAAGAGGATTTAAATAGTTTCTCTTAAGGGATTAAGAAACTTTTACTTTTGCTTTTGCTGGACAAACAGTTTTAAACATGACAGACAAATTTTCGTAATTTAGGAGATATATAAAATGCTGAAAATTATTTAACTAGTTTCTTTTAAGAGGCTCACATTATTTTAAGTTGAAATTTCTATATATTTTTAAAATTGTGTAATATCTATTTCAAATATAAACAAGAATTTAAAGCAGACAGAGAAAAGGCTCCCCAATTTTATTGTATAACTGTATAAAAAGTGTTTTAATTGCTATCGTTGCCGCCCTTAAAGGTCATCCGCAACCAAAGCACGTATTTTAAGATGAAAATTAATAAGACTGATGCAGCGGCCACAACTATTGCTTTAGTGGATTCAGGGCGATCTCCCTTATCGCCTTGCTGCTCCATCGTGGAGTAGTGCACCACATTCAAGCAGAATGCAGGCGGAGTCGTTTTGAGCATGCTTTTAGTGAGTTGCATCCGAGGCCGCTTTGGTTGTCACGACTCAGCCGGAGTTGGGACAGCTGGCGTTGGAGTCGGTGATGCTATCGGTATTATGCTAAATTTAATATAGCCAGCCTTTTGACGTTTCTGAACGATTTTGCCAATGACTTGTGGCTCCTTAATGGTGGTCTCGATGGTTTTGACAATGCGCTCCGCACTGCCCTCGTCGGCGCCGCTTAGATGGCCCTGGATGAGGATGCGCACCTCGTGTCGCTTGTGCAGCCATTTGGCGATGTTCTTCAGTCGGGAGGCGAGATCATGATCCGTTATACGAGCGCCTATAGTTAACGATTTCTCCGTCGTTTTCTTGCTGCCCTTCTCGGCAGCTGACTTACTAGTTCCATCATTGCCTCCAACCGCATCATCTGCCAGCATATCGGCAGCGGTTACCAATCTGAAAATGATCGCGTTCAATTATAAAGTACTTTTGTACCTATATGTATGTATATGTATATAGAAAACCAACTTGAACACAAGACGCCCTGTTTTGGCATCGGTTTGATTCAGTCGCAGCAAATGCAAATCTCGACGTTTGGCCAGCTTCTGAGCATCCTCCAGTGTGGTGATGCTCATGGCCTGATTTTGGGCAATCAATGTTATTTTTTGTTGCAGCCGCTTCGCTTTTTGCTCATCTGTTTTTGTTGTTGTTGTATTTGTTGCTTGTGTAAGATTTCGTTTTAAGCAGCATGCGTAGAGCTGTATTTGTTGTTGTTGTGTTTTCGGATATTTGGGTGTTTGCAGCGCCAACGAACGTAGCGCCAACAAATTGTGTATTGTTGCTAATCGTTGCGATTGCATTTTTGATTTGCTTTGTTTTGCGCCTTTATTTATTATTCTTGGTCAATTTGCCGTTTAATGCATCAGAGTTGCAAATATATCGCATTGGCCAATTGTTATCGATCTTTAGTTGCACGCATTTTGAGTATATTTTGAACGTTAAAAATTTCCAGTTAAAATAAATTAGATAACAATTTCAAAATATTAATAATAAATGTGTATTTTGTAGGCAATGACAGCCATTGTTCTTCAGCATATATCGAATACAACATATCGTCGTCGGTGAAGTGCGATAACATGGCGCGGTTTTAAGTGAAAAGTGCCGCTTGCATTTCGATTGGATTTATTTATGAAGTTATCAGTTCGCAACTTAATTTAAGTTGTGTGGTAGTGAAAAAATGAAGAAACATTGAAAATAAATTTAGGCTACGCTTAAAACCATTTCAGCCCCATTGCTGATTGCCGTTATTTTGCCATCTGTTTGAGTAATGTCGCTCTCCTTCGCGGTTTCGCTGCTGGGTTTGCTGCGCGGCCAAAATCAGATGGCATTCTTGCGAAGCGGAACGCTGTTCCTGCAACATTTGGAACTCGGGCTGGCGGCACTCTTCGCACTCCTCCCACTTGCTGAACTTGTTCACGTTGCGATCACACGGATCGGCGGCAAATAACATGCACTCATCC
Source organism: Drosophila picticornis (assembly GCA_035043845.1). NCBI lineage: Eukaryota > Metazoa > Arthropoda > Insecta > Diptera > Drosophilidae > Drosophila > Drosophila picticornis. The sequence goes on along the minus strand of JAWNMR010000493.1, from coordinate 3,443,251 downwards.
GCACAGAAATTGTAGAACCAAAAGTGGCCAACAATCGTTTGATTTTGGCAGCGTGGCTGGTTTGTGTGTAGCATTTGAAAGCAGCGTTTGGGCAGGTAATTATTTTCGTTACCAATATTCGCAATTGTCTCATCAAAAGCTCTGTTGTAGATGTTGGTATTGCCTGGTCTTTGCCAAGTTGTGCGTTCTGGAATGGTTTCGTGATCTGGATGTGGATTTACTTCTGCTCCAGTCGGAGCTCTGTTGTCATACCGCAATTGCTGCTCCTCCCTGTAGTTATCACCGGGTCTGGGACGTTGCCATGGTGTCTGCTCTACATCCTCCAGCCGTGGCGGCATCTGGCCATAATTTGGGGCGATTGGCTCCTGAGGAACTTGTCGTTGTGGTGGCCACTGTGCAGCTGGATTTTGTTCCTGAACCCACTGGCTGCCTTGAGTGCCCTTCAAGTTGGCCACATCAAATGGGGATTCACGGTGACTAAAATCGACTTGACCCTGATCGTATTCTCGATTAAAATTGTTGTTCATCCTATTTCTATTGTAGATATCTAACTCGTTCTCTGGCTCCGGCAGCCGTCCACGCTCCCGCTCTTGATATGGTGTATCAAAATCACCAGCAGCACCATTTAAATTGCCTAAGCAAGCACGGCCCGAACACTGACGCGTCTCCTGCAGCTCCAGTCGACGGACACTCTGGCACTTTAGCTCCGCATTGGGATTGAGATACTGGCGCTGGCGTGTCTGATAGCCCTCGCCACAGGTGACGCTGCACGGACTCCAGCTGCTCCAGTTGGACAACTGACACTCGGCGCGCCGCTGCTGCTGCTGCTGCTGCTGAATGTAGCCCGGCGGAATCTGTCCCATGTTGAACTCATCATCGAATTCGCCGGCATTGCGCATTAGTTCGCTCATACCACAGGCAAGTCCCTCGCAGGCGCGTTCCTCGTATTGGGGCACATTGCAATTGTAGATCCTCGCCAGCTCTGGCTGCTTGTAGACGCGTCTTCGATACTGCATGCCCTCGCCACACTTGCTGGAACACTCGCTCCAACTGGCCCAGGGATGAGTAAAACACTCACGCGTCACATCCATATCGTTATTGGCTTGGTAAGGATATCAATTAATGTATTTTTTATTTATTATTATATATCTATATCAACCATTCTCACTCACATTCCTCATCCGCACAGCGTCGCTCGTAGATGCGTTGTCGACGCACCGTCAGCAAGGCCATTGGTTTCATTGGCGCCCCCGTCTCATCGTAGAAGGGCGAACGCGGATCATTTGGAAAATCGGAGCGTATGCGTCTTATCACATCTGGGGGTACCTGCGGCTGATCGGGTGACTGACAATCGAAAGCAATCACGTGAATATTACTGCTCTGCTTAACTAGCTATGCTTACTATATAACTGGGTCCCGCATCTGTGCCCACATCCCAGGGATACAAATTGATGACCTTCGCCTCCAGCCAGGTGCAGTTGCGCAGGCACAGCTCCAGTCCGGTGACGCCAACAATCCAATCCGGCGATGGTTCAATCTTTGAGGCAAACGAGATCATATGATGCACGGGATCCACTCGCACCGATGCCGTCGTCTTGCTATTAAGATTGGGGTACGCAGGTCCGCGTGCCTTGATTATGGTGCGTATCTTTTGGTCCTGAAAACGATATGTTTATTATTATTTTTTTGCTATTTTTAGACAATCGCTCCTTCCCAACTCACCCGGAAATTAATGCTAAAATCGCGCTCGAGCAGTCGGGAAGTGCAGTGCTCGGCATACTGCTTGACTCCCTCGCTGGCCAGGGCACCTGACTCCCAGAAGCGATAGTCGGAACTGTGTGCGGCGCCCACCAGCTCACAGAAGCGCGTCTGCCAGCCACGAGCGGGAAAGTCCTTTGGATGCAAATTTCGCGACCAGATGCCCTCGAATGTGAGCTGTAAGGAATAGATTTCAATTGGGTAACTTCCCAGTTAAATTGTTAAAGGTTTTCGGAGTAGTAATTAAGAATTCAGTTAACTTATTCTTGTTATGGTTATTAGGCTATCAAACTTCCTAGTTTTAATCATACTTCAAGCAGATTTGGAGGCCTTAATTTGTTTATCTATAACATCTGCAAGTACTAAGAAATACTTATGTTTTTCAAGGATAAAGTTTAGCTGCTCAACTGATAGCCGTGATCCTTAAACTAATACAAAGGAGACTCAATAGGACCGGCAAAAGACTCACCTCATATCGGGCCTCATCGCAGGCACAGCAGGGACCCAGATTTAAGGTGCTGGCCGTTGGCTGGCTTTCGACATCGTCGACAACCTCCTCGCAGATGCGTTTCGTTAGTCCGCCATCGTCCATGTGCCACACGTCGCGATGTTGCAACACAGTGGCACGTATCAGGATGCAACCGTTGCCCGGCTCACTGGGCGCTATCCAGGTCAAATGCATATGGGTCTTGGGATTGGTATTCGTGTTCTCCACCATATTGATGCAGTTCGGACTGAAACGTGACTCGATCAAATCGTTCAACTCAAATCTCCCCAGATCGTTCATATACCTAAAGTCACCATTCTCATTCTCCAGGGCAAGTATATAGCTAATGTAGCGATGTCCATTGAATGCATTCAGGGAAACTGTCGTATAGAGATCAAGATCGAGATAGCGAGAAATTCGAATAAATTAACAAAAATCACACGAAAAAGTCGGCATGAATTTTGTAAATTCGGAAAGGGATTTTCAATTTAGAGCAAGCCTTTTTCATTTTTAGATATGTTAAGAAATTATTTGTAAAAACAAGAAACACTATTTTTTTACGATGATTTTCTAAAATGCAGGGCGAGTTTTTCAATGCCTGCACAGGCAGACAGACACAAAGCACGAGTTGGCTTATCTTGAGTCGACCTTGAAATTCAATTCGCAACTGTCCTGATAAGACTTATACAACGATTTGTTTACAAAACAAAAAACGAAAAAAAAAAGATTCATTGCGGAATGTTTTGTTCTTGTTTGTTTGCTTGTTGGGATAATCGAACTTGTCGAATCATGAGTTTTTATTACACTGAGCGCAATCTGGTATTTTATTGAAGTTCAAGCGCAATGCCAATGAACCCATTAAAGCTCACCGTTGTACTCCTGTCCAAGTATATATGTTTCCGGATTGCCCGTCACGCTTATCACATAGTTCTCATCCACCGGCGATTTGAGCGTATTCGTATTCGCCGGATGACGTGTGCAAATCAATGCCCATCCTCTCCAGGGCAACAGCAGCACGTACAGCATTATTAAATGCCACATATTGAATTGATTTTTCACTTTAATTAGCTCTTCTCGTTCTTTACGGTTTGAGCTACGGCTTGGAACTGAGCGTACAATTTTGGATGTGAGTTGAGCTGCAAGCCAAGTCGGTGACTGATAAGCTCAGCTGCCGCTCGGCAGAAGAGAGCATTATTTTCCTGACCCACTGGTACAAATACAAATAATTATCAGCAGACGACAGAAAAACCGGAAAAAAAAGCATCAACTATACAAAATGAATGTTGAAAAGAGTGAGCAAAATTAAAGAGATTATTAACAATTAAACTAAGCTGTAAGTGGCAAGCAATGAAAGAGGAAAAATTGTTCTTAAGAGCGAAATTAAAATAGTAAAGATCAGTTGTTACTCAAGAGGGGAAAGATGACGGATTTCAGATTTATAGGATTACAAAATGAACAAGATTTCAATATTCAAACACAAATTTTTTTAATGATGCTCAAGAACTTGATTCAAGCTTGTGCTTACTATATACTATATATCCTTGGTTCCGTAAGGAACCCGGCTAAGAAAACTCCCTTTAAATATAATTTACAAAAAATACAGCAGAATAAAAAAAGTGGCTTACGGCAAATAAGACGACTTTTATTTAAGATTAAATTTCTGAAATGAATACTAAAAACCTTAAATCAAGCTTTTTTTAGTTCCATAAATCTTTGATTTATAGAGAAACCAGCTAAGACAACTCCTTTTAAATACAATTTGCGCTTAGCTGCCATAACGTCCCCGGCGACCAATAGCATTGTTATATTTGTTTTTTGTTTGCGACATGGGTTCGCCAAATCCTTCACTTGCATAAGGATTCATCGGATTCGCTGCTCTTGCATAAGGATTCATTGGAGTCGCTGCTCCTGCATAAGGATTCAGCTGCATCGGAGCTCCTCCATATGGATTCCCCTGCATCGGTGCTCCTCCATAAGGATTCATTGGTGTCGGTGCTACACCATATGGATTCGCTGCTCCTCCATAAGGATTCATAGTGTCGTCCTCCTCGGTTCGTGCCAGATTAATTTGGGGTAACAGACAAGTGCCTTCGCAGGCCATCAGGGTGCGAAAGCGATTCTTGTTCTCATCGCAGTTGTCCGTGGTGAAGATCTTACACTCGTGATCATCATGGTCGTAGAACCAATAGTTGCGCACAATCACCGGATTGGCCAGGCAGGGCTGTGTCGAAGCGAATGGCTTCTCGTAGCAATAGTCCTGCATCACATTGTAGTTGCCCGATGCATCCGGCTGACGATTCCCGTACCGTACATTTGATGGAGCACGTGTGCTGAAACCCGGTCGCATATTGTACTCCGGACTCTGCTCGATGTTGTTGTAGTTGTTCAGCTTATTATCCTGTCGGTAATCATTGAGTTTATTGGGTTGTTTGTAGTCCTCGTTGTTGCCTCTATTCTCCTGCCTATAATCATTGTAGTTGATTGGGATTGTTTCCTCCCTGTTATTGTTGTAACTATTGGGTCTATTATAGACCTCCGTGCCTCGATTGGAGAAGGGGCCACGCGGAAATTCAGTAGGTGAAGCTGCTGCCAAATTATTGTTCCATCCCTGCCTGCTTCTATCCGCATCCAAACCCCAGGCGGGCTTACCATATCCATCCAAACTCGGCTCGCCAAATACTTCCGGCTGCTTTAATCCATCAAAATCGCCATGGTCGGCTATGGTGCCACCACAATCAGAACCAGTGCACTGTCGCGACTCCTCGAGCGGCATTCGCATCACTGTCTGGCAACGTGATCTCGCCTGCGGATTGAAGTAATCACGTGTCCGTGTCGAAATGCCACGCCCACATGTCTTTGAGCAGGGCGACCAATCGCTCCACATGCCCAGCTCACACTCGGCCATGGTATCGGGTCCGTTTGGATTATTGTATGCTCCATTGTCGAAGGCTCCGTTGCCCAGGTCATTCTCGATGCCGCATTGAGTGCCCTGACACTGACGCATCTCCTCCAGCCGACGATCGCAGCTGTAACTGGTGGCCAGCGCTGGATTCTTGTAGCTGCGAAAACGTTGTGAGTAGCCCAAACCACAGCGTGTACTGCAGTTGGTCCAATCGTTCCACGGATGAGTGGCGCACTCCAACGGACCTTCCTGGGGTACTAGAGAGACAGAGAGAGAGAGAGAGAGAGAGAGAGAGAGAGAGAGAGAGAGAGAGAGAGAGAGAGAGAGAGAGAGAGAGAGAGAGAGAGAGAGAGAGAGAGAGAGAGAGAGAGAGAATGAGAGATTGAGTTTATTTTATATGTTTCAATGAAAACAACAATGGGAAAAAAAGTTAGCAAAATCATAGAATGAAAGCTCTGCCAAAAATCATCAACAGTTTAATTTTTCCTATGCTTTCAGTAATGGCGTACGCACAAAGAGAGAGCTTTAAAGTTTAAAATGAGAATGCTGAGCGAAGCTATGTAAAAACATGTGAAGCTTTTGATCCCGTCTCTCATTACAGCTCACCTCAGCGCTCTGCTCTGCGCGCAATGTCACCACAGCTCTCAGCACAGCTTTCATCGCAACACTGAGCTCAGCTCTCGACTGCGCTCTTAGTCAACAACTGCTCGCAGTAGAAGTAAATTTATAATTGATGCCTCGCAGAAAATTTCTCTTCTAATATTGTTCTTCGTTAAATATACTGCTTTTAATATGGTAAGTTTTATACACATACCCTCTTCGCACTCGCGCATATAAGACTTCTTTCTCGTCAGATAAAGTGTGGCCAGCGGCTTCATTGGTGCACCGGAATCATCATAGAATGGCGAACGATGATCGCTGGGATACGAAGAGGTAATACGCCGTATAACATCCGGCGGTACCTGCGGCTGATCAGCTGACTGCATGGAAGTCGTATTAATTTCAACTGGAGCAACTACAAGGGTTCAACTCACCATATAGGATGGACCCGAATCGGTGCCAGTGTCCCAGGGATATAGATTCAATACCTTCCGCTCCAGCCACGTACAATTGCTCAAGCACAGCTCCAAGCCGGCCACGCCCACAATCCAGTCAGGCGATGGATCAATTTTGGCTGCCAGCGAGATCTGATGATGCTGTGGATCGACCCGAGCATTCGCCAATGTTGTGCCAAACACGTTCAAACGATGACCAATGCCGGGCGCCTTGATAATAGTCCTCACCTCGCCATTCTAAAAGACGCAGACGAGCTAAACTCAAAGCGAACGAGAGTGAATGAGATTAGAGTAGTGGAACCTGTGTATTATCTCGAATCTCCTGCTCCAGTGTACGGGTGGCTCCATGCTCGGCCAGCTCACGCATACCCTGGCTAGCTCGCCCCCCATACGCCCAATAGCGATAGCTGTAAGTGTGCGAGGCTCCAATGATTTCGCCCAAACGTGTGCGCCACGCCTCCGGCGGAAAGTCCTTGGCATGCGTGTTACGTGCCCACTTCCGCTCCAGCACAATCTATGGTGAGTTGTGGCTAATGAATCAATTTTCGAATTTTATCTATATGTATTTATACTCACCTCATATTTGGCCTCATCGCAGGCACAACAATTTTGCAGTGGAGGCGTTAAGCTATTTAGCTCATCGATCTCCTCGGGGCAGATGCGTTTGGTCAGAAATCCATCGTCAATGAACCAAACATCGCGATGTTGAACGATGCCCGCTTTGATTAGGACACACCCACTATCCGGCAGCTTGGGCGCCATCCAGGAGACATCGATACGGGTCTTGGCATTTGTATTTGTGCTCTCGACCATGTTCTCGCAGCCAGCGCTGAATCTCGTCTCGGAGGTGTCGTACAGCTCAAAGTGTCCCGTCACATCCTGTGCATTATACGGCACACCAGGATCTTCGCTCTCCACGACCAGGGTAAAGCTGATGAACTTCAGACTGATGGGACACGAGAGCGAAACTGAAAGGCGAATTATAATCGGTAAATATAAAGAGCAAGTCTTTAAAGACTCACCATTGTACTGATGATCGGGTATGTAGGTCTCCGGGTTGCCATCGATCAATATCTTAAAGTTCTCATCGACTGCCGAACGTTCTCCACTGGCGCCTTGGGGAACCCGACTGCAGCCGCCACTCACATCCTGAATCCAGGCCACAAAAAGAAGAATTACCACCACAATTCGACTCATTTTCATCCGACGGAGACTCCAAACGCAGCCGCAGCTAAAAGCAAACTGTCCAAATTGGGTTTCCAAGCGATTGATGAACAATCTTAATTATTTTTTACAGACTGCGTTGCGGCGTCGTTTCCTCTACGATATAAGAGCTCCCATCTTAATTGAGTTGAGTCGTCACTTTAAATATTTCGAGTGGCGCCTTTTATACGTTCCTCGACTATTTATTTCTTTGTGTCTCTGACAATTAATTAATTTATTTCGCGTTGGGTTCTTTGAACTGTGTGCTTTAAAAACATAATAGAGCCAAAGAGAAGTGCTTTACAGCATTTTATGTAGGTCAATCATAAGCAGCAGACAGTTCCCCATATGGCGAATTCGTTAATAAAAACGTGCCGCAAATTATGTCGCTTCAAAAACAAACAAAATTGTTGCAGCTGATTAATTTGATCTTTATGCTCCTTCTGCTCACACTAATATGTGCTAAGCTTTTAAGCTCCGCTCTCTCTTGTGAGGTGAAAAGCTTAGCATACAAATTAGAATGGGTTGCATTTTGATTGTGTTTTATATTTTATTTGTTTATTTTATATATAATCAAAGACATGAAAGTCTTTTATAAAATACGAGAGATTACATGGATGCTTGTGTATTATCAATACGAGATTAAATAGATATATAGATATAGATAGAGTAGCTAATACTAAGCGAGCCTAGACTAAATTGGCATGTTGTATAAATAAATTCGATATTACTGCCACTTGTCGATGTCGTCGTTGCTATTGAGAAGACACGGCATCATGACGCACTTCTCGATGCGCACCCGATCCTTGCACTTGTAGCTCAGATCCGTGTTGAGCAGGGTACGAGTGCGTTGACGCACCGAGTTGTTGCCACAGCTGGCCGTGCACGGAGTCCAGGCGGACCATTCGGAGTAGCGGCACTCGTCGCGCAACTCCAGCGCCTGCAACTTGGCTGCGGGCAGTTGACGCCGATCATTAAAGCTGCCACTCACCGAATACATGTCGTCACAGCGCTGATAGCAGCGATCCAAACGCACCAGATGCTTGGGACACTGCTTGCCTCCATATTTGGGTGTGCGCAGCACTCGACGCGTCCGCAACTGGACACCCTCGCCACAGGTGGCGTTGCAGTGATGCGAAATCCATTCAGAGACGAGACAGTCGACGCGATGCTGCATCATCGGCTGCTCCGAGCCGAGGCGTTGTTCGCTGCGCAGTTGCTGCTTGTGGCGGGGCAGGCGACACGTCTCGTCGCACTCCTCCTTCGACTTGAACTTGTTGAGGTTCGTGTCACAGCGATCCGACCAGTAGATGGCACACTGATCACTCGGATGATCGTAGTACCAATAGTTGGTCACATCGCTGTCGCGACAATGACTCTCCCGTGGCGACTCGAAGCAGAAGTGTGGCACAATCGTGTCGCAGCTGGGATTCGTGCAGTTGACCTCCTCGAGCAGTTTGATATGACGACAGGGATCGGTGCCATCGTCATTGGGATCATGGACGCCATACACTTCATTGTTATTCCACACTTTGCGCATACGCTTGCGTATCCCAGTGCCGCCACAGGGACCCAGACACGGCGAGAAGTCCGACCAGGGTGACAAACCACACACGGCTGGCACATAATCCTCTTTGCGCTGGCTATAGCTCTGGAAGTTGCGGAAGAGCGAACGCTTCTCCGTCGAGCCATCTCCATTGCCATCAGCATCGCCCATTGCATCGGTTTGGGTATCATCAGCCTCCGCCTCGTCTCCGCCATCGTTGCCAATGTCGCCGCCACATTGGCTCGCCTCGCAGGATCTCGTCTCCTGCAGACGCGCCTTGCTCGCCTTCTGGCACTTCTTCTTCGCCCGCCGGTTGAGATAGTGACGAGTGCGTATCATCTCACCCGCGCCACAGGTCACCGTACACGAGGACCACTCACTCCACTCGGAGAGCCCGCATTCGGGATCGGTGTTGGGCAATTCCTCCACGGGCTGCACGCCCTCGGGCACCTCCTCGTTGAAGGTGGCACACTTGCGACCCTGACAGTGCTTCTCCTCGCGCAACGCATTGTTGCATCTGTGACGCTGTGAGGAAGTTCGATTATTAATGGATTATATATTATTTGTTATAATAAGTGTATATTCCCCAATTGATTTAGTTACCATGGCCAGTGTAGGATTCTTAAATTCACGTGTCCTGTACTGTTTGCCAGGTCCACATTTGGCGCTGCACTCATCCCACCGACTCCAGGCGAGAGTGGCACATTCTGGCGGCACCTGCTCCGCTGAGAAACGAGACTTCAGTTAGTTAAGGAAATGATCTTTAGTAGTGACTCTACTTACTATCGCCTGCTTCGCAATTCTTCTCATAGAGACGACGCCGGTTAATGTGTAGAGTAGCCAGTGGTTTCATCTCGGCGCCCGTGGGATCATAGAAGGGCGAACGTGGATCATTGGGAAAATTGGACTTGATGCGACGCACAACATCGGGCGGAACCTGAGGCTGGTCTGCGGACTAATGGAAGCAGATATATTGTAATAAAAAGAAACTATCAATCATCAAAAAACTTCGCTCACCATGTAAGAAGGTCCACTATCAGTGCCCGCATCCCAGGGATATAGATTATGCACCTTGTTCTCCACCCACGAACAATTGGGCAAGCACAGCTCCAGTCCGGAGACGCCGACAATCCAATCGGGGGATGGATCCACCATGGAGACCAATGAGATCAAATGATGATTGGAGTCCACACGGAACACGGCAAAGGTTTTGCCCGTCACATTCGGGTAGGCAATGCCACGTGCCTTAATGATGGTCCGGATGTGGTCGCTCTGGTCCTTCAGCTCGCTCTCCAGGGTGCGCGTCGAACCGTGCTCGGCCACCTCGCGCAATCCCTCGCTGGCCAGCTCCCCATACTGCCAGAAGCGATAGTCGATGGTGTGCGAGGCGCCAATGATGTCGCTGAAACGAGTGCGCCAACTGTTCGCTGGAAAGTCCTTGGGATGCGTGTGACGCGACCATTTGCCCTCAAAGGTTAACTGAAAGATATTCATCAAGTTATTAATCTATTCCATAAACTCAGAAAGTGCACACCCCTAGTTTTTAGTAGCGAAAAGTATGGCGATTTACTAAAGTATAGGACAATTTGCACCTCATATTTGGCCTCGTCGCAGGCACAGCAGGGATCCACTATGCTGGGCTGTGTATTGATGTCATCGACCTCCTCCTCGCACATGCGCTTCGTCAGCAGACCGTCGTCCATGAACCAAACATCGCGATGCTGCATGACCGTCGCACGGATCAGCACACAGCCCAATCCTGGAGTGGTTGGTGCCGCCCAGACAACATCCACATGCGTTTTGAGGTTGGTGTTTGTGTTCTCCACGAGATTGGGACAGCGTGGACTGAAGCGTGTCTCCGACAGATCACTAATCTCAAAGGCGCCCATTGCATTCGGATCATCCTCAGCATCCCCGTTCTCCAGCTCAAGAGCGAGGCTAAAGCTCACAAAAGAGAGCCCCGAATAGGCGTTCAATGAGACTAGACAGTGTTGAAAGGTGAGTATCTCTCTCTCTCTCTTATGTTAAAAGCTCTTCTCTATACTCACCATTGTACTTCTGGCCAGGCACATAGCTCTGCGCATTGTTTGCCACGGAGAGCACAAAGTTCTCATCCACTGGCGACTTGGCTGCAGTTGCCCCTGGAGGCACTCGACTGCATGCCTCGATTAGCGGTAAATCGCATCCAATTGCCAACAAAATGATGATGCATATAAATCCGTACATTATTTGCACTCTTTCTTCCTTTCTCTCTCTCCCCCTCTCTCACTTTCACTGTATCTTAAAGCTTGTGGGTGCTGCAAATTGAAACGCCATTGATTAGGTGATCTATTTTTAGATTTGGCAAATTTGCCATATTTTCAATTAAACGTACAGTTCTGCCAGTATGGATTTAAAGATATATCGAAAATAGGCTTCAAAATAAGCGTTTTATTTCGCAACTACTCTTACAACATATATACAGATAGTTGTAAGCGTGAGCTTGAAAGCTCACCACAGCACAGTATTGGCTGGCGACTGATTTGATTGTTCTTCATGCTCCTTTTACTTTCATCGACAACTGAGGTGAAATCTGACTTAGCTGAAAGCTTTGCTGGGAGTTGAGGTAAAGGAATAATAGTTGAGCTTAAAAGCCTAATTAATTTGTTCCTTTCACTTTCAGTGCATGCAGTATATAAAAGTAAAAGCAACAAATAATTAAACTCAATGAACCAATTTCGTTCATCTTGTATTAATTTAATAAAAGTTTGCAACATTTTTGTAGTTTAAATGAGCATTTCTTTTTCTTACTATGACGCCATAATTATGATATAAATTAGAGGTGCTTTAATATGTTGCATCTATGAGCACAAATCATTATATCTTTATTAAATTATTTGTATTAATTATTGATGGTAACTTGATAAGCAAAGAATGATATTTTTATATGATCCATCTATATTTAAATGTCATATTCGTAATTTGCATTTCGTTTGAATGCGGAAACCATTTTGTGTTTCACATTCAAATATCGTTTAGCTCTTTAATTGCTTTGCATGTGAATGAATATTGTATCAAATGTCAATGTTGGCCATGTTAATTAATTGCAATTGCACTTGACATTGCCATAGAACATTTCTTCGCTTTTAGAGCATATAAATAAAATAACTTATTTACAAATTGAAAATTATATTAACCCTTTATTCAGATAAATTCACTTTGCATGCTGCACTTTTTATTTCGCTGGCTCAATTCAATTGCCGGGCGGAACTGGAAAAAAAGTAAACTGTGAGAACCCTCTCGAAACAAGCCCATACATATGCACATACTTAGTATGTACTTTATTAGGAGGGACATCAGTCAGTCGGCGACTACGTCACTGATTAAATTTAATTGAAAATTGTGGCGAGTGTGCAAAATAAGTAAAATAAAAAGTGTCGAGCTTAACGACAGAAGCGACAGCCGCAGTAGCAGCAGCAGCAACGAAAGCAAATTCAAATGCCAATAGAAAAACAACATGATTAAAATCACTTTTAGGGTTTCTAAAAAGTGTTTCACTTTGCATTGCGACACCTTCAAGTTAGTTGCCATCAACTTGCTAACGACTTACGTATTATCAATGAAAAATCACTAATATGACGAAACTTTTTGCATACAGTTAGCAAAAATGTCCTATATTCGTGTGTCTAGCAAATTAGCTTGAAATGCGGATTATCTTTGCACTTAAAATTCACTTGATCCGCATTTGATTTTAATGAATATTCACAACCGTCTCGCCAGGCGCTCGAATCGCAACTGAAATGCAAATTGCACGAGCTGCTCAATTCATTTCGACGATGTGCAGTTATTTATGAGAGAGAGAGAAGAACAGGCAAAGAGAGAGAGAGAGAGAGAGAGAGAACGTGGGAGTGTGGGAGCGATAGCAGAATATTGTTGTTGCTGTCTCCCTTTTGCAGCTCTTGCTTCTGCTTTGAGCATGTGCGTTTTGTGTTTTGTTTTCATCGCATAATTCTAAACAATGTATAACGAAACTGAAACGGATGGGAAGCAATGAATGAGCGATTGGTGTGCTTCCTGCACAGTGGGCGAAATAGCGCAATTTTTGTGTAATTAATGAAATGTAGCAAACAAATATGAAATCAATAATATCATGGTTAAGTTAAATCGATTTTTCAGCTGCCTTATGCTGAAGTCTTTCTTATCGAGGCATTAAATATTCCTTTAATTTCAATCAAACAGAAAGTACAACCACTAATTGTTCATCTATAAAGCAGGCTTTCTCGATATTTTCTATTTAAATGTGACTTAAAATTCATAATCAATTCCCTTTCATTCAACATCAAACATTACAACGCTGAGTTTCGTAATTCGAAATTAATAATTTTCACTTCTATATTTTTTTACAGATTTTGTTACGCTAAAAAAGACATAGCGCATTAGGATATACCCAAAATGCAAAATTCCCCAGTTGTACCGCGTTGTAAGTGGCATCACTTTCAAATTAAAGTGACATATCAAATAAGACAATATATGCAACAAATATTTTGTTTACAGTACCGCAAAAACAAGGCGGCAGGAGCAACCCACAAAAAGCGGCCGCGGCTGAAGATGCCAAGTTGAATGAAGCCGCCAAGAATAAAACTGGCAAGAATGATGACAAGGATGAAGCAACCAAGGATCAGCCTGTGCGAAGCAACATTTTAAGCTGCACAAACAAAATACTATTAATATATTATTTTTTCTTTTTAAATTTACAGCCTCCGTCAAAGCTGCCACTGCCCATGGGCAGAAAAATTACTGATGAGCCATCAAAAACCAACAATAATAATAATAAATTGGTGACTGCTGCTGCAGCAACACCGACAGCGACACCAGAAGATCGATTGACTAGAGTTGACTCAACGATGAGCATAACTTCGCGCCGCTCCATGGATGGAGGCGAGTCTGAGGATGTGGCACCAAAGCTGAGGACAAAGTTCACCCAGCCGCGCTTAAATCAGCTGACTAAGCAGCGTCTGCAACAAGCTCACAATTGTGCTTGCATTGGTTGGTAATAGAAAATGGTTACATATATTAGGAAAGTTGCTCATATATTGTTGTGCAGCTAACCAGAAGTGGAGCTTCCCACCCTTGCCGCCCATTAAGAGAAAAGTGCCCATGAAGAGAAGCTCGACCTTTGTCAATGCAACGGAAACGCAACAGAAAAAATTGATGGAAATATCAGCTCCACAGACTCGGGAGGCGCTCCAACAGCAGCTGCAGGACACACAGTCGCAATTTCTACAGAAAATATCCAGCTGTCATCAGCAGGGCCAGGAATGCACCTACAAGCTGGTTACCATTGTGCATGCGGACAATTGCAAGCTGCTGGTGCACCCTGATGACCTCCTTGAATTGCCCAAGAGCATACGTAAGTTTTCCCCTTCTCCATTTTATCAAACAATATTTCTAAAGGGGACATTGAGCAGTTCGTCTAGAGGCTATATAAGCAATCTTCAGATTGTTCGATTGATTTGCTCACCGAAAATTCTTTAACCGAGATTTACCGTTTTAAGATCATAGTTAAAGTTTTAACTAAGATGTCCAAAAAATGGGGTTTCTTTAAGGAAACACTTTATATTTGTATTCTATTAAAAATTCTAATTTATATATTAAATTATTAGCTGCCAAGTCGGCAAATGACTTGAAGCATCTCTGTCATGGGCTCTTTGAGTCCACCTTGCAGTGTATTTCGGAACAGATAATGAACTTAGAGCTGTTCAAGGCTGACATAACAGGAGCCGCTGTTTGCAAGACTCTGCGCGTCAAGTTGGAAGAGGAGCTGGTAAGTCTGGACTCTAGGTTCTAGAGCTATCTTCAATTGTGATATGAGTCCTTAATTTACAGAATGATAAATTGCTGGCCATTGACGCTGAGGTTTTGAGAATGTGTAGTGATGCTCCCGAAAAAATAAATGTTGGCAATAAGAATTGCGGGGTGGATCAGTTGAAAAGCCGCAACAGCCATCTGCAGTTGGAGAATGAAAAGAAGCAGCTCAAGAAACAATTGGAGTCATCGGAGAAGAAGTGGAGCGAACTTGGTTCTCAACTGACCCAAGCAAATATATTACTAAAAGACAAAATCGATATCATAAATGATCAGCTGACAAAAATCAGCCAGCTGGAGCAATCGTAAGTAAATGTTAATCTAAAAGAACATAACGAAAGATCCCTGTGTAAATAATCTTATGCGAATAGCAAAACTAGCCTGCAGCAGCTAATGGGGAAGAGCATCAAGGAGCTAGAACAATCTCGAGAAGGCTCCAGCAAACTAGAAGAACAATTGAGGTATGCACGAGCTGATCTCTCGTTTTTGAGGAAGAAATGTGAAGAGCTGACCGCGAAGATTGGGGAGAAAGATCGTCAGTTGACCGAGAGATATGAGCTGATAACGGAGAGGGATCTTCTGCTGGCCAAGCAGGAGCAACAACTGCAAGATCTGGAGAATTCACTGCTGCTGGAAGTGGATAACACAATGAAAACTCAGATTATGTAACAGATTTTCAATTATAGGCCATTGACTTTTCTTGAAATACTACCTCAAACAGCGCCATGCAAGCGGAGCTGGCAAGCAAAGAGACTCTGCTGAGGGCCCAGGAGGAAGTGCAGCTAAAGTTGCGCACCGAGGTGAGCGAAAAGCAGGAGGAACTAAACAAAGCGGAACTAAGGCTATGTCGCAACGAGCAGAAGCGGGAATATGAACTCCAGGTGCTGGCCACAAGGGCCGAGCGGATCAACTCCCTCGACAGGGAGTTGAAGGAGCGTGAACTGGAGAACCGGCGTATCCTTAGCGAGAAAAACACGGTGATTACCCAGGTAAAACCAAACAACACCTCCATATCTGATCTGATGTAAGGCTGATGTGTATGCGCTCCGTTGCCAGCAGATTACCAACGAATTGGCCACCAAAAATAAACAGTGCCAGAACCTGTGCGACACCCTTACCACCAATCAATCCACGCTGCACTGCCAGGAGCATGAGATCAAGCTGCTGGAGGAGAGCAATGAGCGCAACCGGATGCTCAACAACAAGCTGTGCGAAAAGAATGTCATCCTCAAGGAACAGCTCGAGCACCTGCGCCGCACTGCGTAAGTAGAGGCTTAGATAGATTGGATTGTATACAGAAGTCGACGTCTCTAAGGATCACTATAAATGTTCCAATGAAAGCTATTTAGTGATACAGCAATTTGATGTTGATCAGTAGACAACTGTTGAGTTTCCTGAAATTTCAACTAGGCTGGAAGCGTTACAAACTTCACAAAAAAATAACAATACATATTGAATACATATTCGTAATTTATTTAATATTATATTTTCATCTATTTGGCAGTAGCACGTATGTTAAAATACTGACTGGCAATGGTGGCAAGAATATCTTTGAGCCCGTGTCTGCTGAGGAGGCCTTGAGACTTCGTTCGAAGCGCCACAAATAAATGAAGGGGGAAGAAGCGCAATTACAACTGGAATAATATCATGATTTTCGCAAGACATGTCCACAGTTACTATTAGAGTTATATATCTTTGTACATTTAATCATTAGTTCCACTAGCTCATTGTGTATCAAAATTATTGTCAATGTAACCTAAAACGCATTCTTTTTTTTATACATATGTATATATACGTATGTGCACATAAATAGATATATGCACATATACATATCTGTAAGAAGTTAATATTCGGTTTATGCATTGTCGGCACATGAATGGAAAAGTCGTTAATTGAACTGATTTGCGTTTTGAGCGCAGGGTCGCCTAATGCTGCACAAATACACTGAAATCAACTAGATCTAACTAGATATACAGATACAGAAATGGGCGTAGCTTTGACATAGTCTTTGCAAAGCATTCGACAGCCCCCAACTAGCCAGAGATTCGACCACGAAGATTAATTTATCTTGAATTGTGCTCGTGTAGATTTCGTTATACGTTTTCAGATGTGTTTTGGATCAGTCGCGTCGAGCAAGTCGTCAAAACCAGTTGCAACACTCCGATTTTCATTCTACTTTCTGGTACTTCCTATTTGTAAGGTTTAAATAATATATGACTACACTCTTAGTGTATGTGATCTGAAAACTTAAGCTCTTAGAAAGCCCCAGCTTAAGTTCAAAAAAGATCTTTACAATCTTTTTAAATTGTTTAAATATCTGAACAAGGCAAAGTTTATAAACGTTTGTGAAGGTGAACAAAATGGACGATAAACATATTAAAAATCCAATATTTTTAAACCGTTTCTATTATAACTATAATAAATATATTTGACTATTATAACAAAAAATATATATATAATATGTGCTCCACGCGTCTACATGTTTTTAAGCAATGATAAGAACAATCACATACCAAACCAACTTTTGAAGTGATCTTCACCTTTTATTGCCTTTGTGCTGTGGAAAACAAAACTGTCTGCTCAAATATAAAACATTTTGGGCACAATGAGACAAGAAAAGAAAGATTTTATCAAAGATTTACTTAGCACAATCCCTTGATAAAGTTAAGTAAGTGAGATTTAAATTCAAGTAAAATAATTTGCACCTACAACTTGAAATTGGTCTACTTTTTGGTGGGTAACCCAATTAAGTTATCAAGAATAATGTTGATACTAACTAGTTGTATACCTCTTAGGGCTTAACACTGTCTTAAATACTCAGACATTATGACCTCAAAGTTTATGGTCAGCTTTACTTAATTCTTAAGTCAATGCTGGATTCCAGCTGAAAATAGTTATTTATATATTTTGATAGTACAAGAAAAGAAATTAATTTGGAAACTAAAAGACTTTATTAATATCTTCTTTCACGTCGCTAACGTTCCTTGAAATTGGTCAAGTTTGTTTGACCAAAACACATGGAGTTCTTGCCCTACCAGTAATATCACAAAATATTCATAGTCTCATTTACCATATACATATTAAAAGCAGTTGCTTATGAGATTTTTTCAGCAATGTTGACTTTCTTCCCAGGCTTATCAAAATCTGTTGCGATATCAGCTGGAATCGTAGACCCTATATGAGTAATACACTTGAGGGCCTTTATAAAAACACCTTCATTGAAAAAGCCGATGCACTTTAGTTCTTGCATCGCTCGGCGTTCGTACATCGATATGGATGCCACACAATTTGATAAGCTCAACAGATTGATGGATGGCAATCTTAAAACAAAACTGACCAATGATAAAGATTGCGTGATTTACTCAACTGAATTGGTTGGTCAAAAGAGAGTAGCAGAAAGTAGGCTAAAGTGTATTAATTGTGTATTTTATTATTATTATAGTTTGGTGTAGATAGCAGCAGCGATCAGCATGCTGAGGAGGAGGAGGAGGAGCCGGAGGAAGAGCACTTAAGCACTCGGGATACATGGGGCAAAGGCATTGAGTTTCTGTTCTCCTGCATTGCTTTGAGCGTCGGCCTCGGCAATGTCTGGCGTTTTCCGTTTATAGCACTGGAAAATGGTGGTGGCGCTTTTCTGATACCATATCTGGTGGTGCTTATACTGGTGGGCAGACCCATTTATTATCTGGAGGTGACAATCGGACAGTTCAGCAGTCGGGGCTGCATAGGCGCCTTTGACATGGCGCCCATTATGAAAGGTATGTGCACCAATATATACACTGAGCAAAAAGTCGGCCTGAATTTTAGAAAATTGAACTGAAAACCAGAAAGTTTTTCAAACAAAACAAATTCCTAAGGCTATAGAAAAAAAACTGGCTTATCGAAATGAAATTTCTGAATAATAAGCTAAAACTCAAGGCGATTTTATTGTTGAGTGTACATAGCTTATAAGTTTTCAATTGCCTCCTCTCCACCTCTCTGACAGGTGTTGCCTATGGTCAGGTGTATTCCACAGCACTGGCAACCACTTACTATGCCTGCATTATGGCGTTGACCATACGTTATTTGGTGGCCTCCTTTTCGGAGGTGCTACCCTGGACATACTGCCTTGTGGAGTGGGGCAGTTCGTGTGTGGCAACAGCGGCAACTGCCACAAATAGCAGCAACACGTCCATGCATGGTGTATCCTCTGCAGAGTTATACTTTACGTGAGTTGTGATTGACACATAGGAATCTTCCCAGCTGTTGATTGTTGTTTGTAGTCGCACTGTGCTCAGGGAACCCTCTAATTTGGATGGGGGCCTTGGGACGCCCAGCTGGGAGATGATCATGTGCTTAATGGCCACATGGATTATCATTGCCATCACGTTGTTCAAGGGTATACGTAGCTCGGGCAAGGCATCCTATTTCCTGGCTTTGTTTCCCTATGTCATCATGCTGATCCTGCTGATCAGGGCGGTCACATTGCCGGGTGCCTGGCAGGGCATCCTCTACTTTGTGCAGCCCCAGTGGAGTCAGTTGCTCAATCCGCATGTGTGGTACTCGGCGATCACACAAATGTTCTTCTCGCTGGCCATCTGCTTTGGCACCCTCATCATGTATGCCTCCTTCAATGACTTCAATAAGCGTGTCCACAAGTGAGTATGTAGGAGAGGAAGAGCTAGTTTTCCAGGGTATGATAATAACCTTCTTACTCTTCCCATACAGGGATGTCATCATTATCACCACTATTGATTCATTTACCTCCATGTTGGCTGGCTGCATCATCTTTGGCATTCTGGGCAATCTGGCATACGAGACAAACACAGCGGATATTTCGCAAGTGGTCAAAGGTGGCGCAGGATTAGCTTTCATCTCGTATCCAGAGGCCATAGCCAAGTTTAAATATTTGCCACAATTATTTGCTGTGCTCTTCTTCTTCATGCTGCTGGTGCTGGGTATCGGGAGTAACATTGGCATGGCTTCGTGTGTGATCAATGTGGTCAAGGATCGCTTTCCACACCTGCCCCATTGGCAGCTGGCCATTGGCGCCTCACTGATTGGTTTCGTGTGTGGCATAGTCTATATGACGCCGGGTGGACAATTCGTTTTGAATCTGGTCGATTTCTATGGTTGCACTTTCATTGCCTTAGTGCTGGCGATAGCCGAGCTCCTGGCCGTCTGCTGGATCTATGGTGTGCGACGTCTGTGCAGCGATATTGAGTTTATGCTCGGCATCAAGACGAGTTTCTATTGGCGCATCTGTTGGGCAATTGTGGCGCCGGGTCTGATGTTCCTCGTCCTCGTCTACATGCTCGTCAGCTATGAGCCCCTGACGTACAAGGGGGTGGAGTATCCTCCGGTGGCCAATATGGCTGGCTGGCTTATCTGGGCACTGGGAGTGGCACAGCTGCCTTTTTGGGCACTCTACAGCATCTATCAGCAGCCGGGAGATGGCTTCAAAGCCGTAAGTCATATTGCAACTTAAAATTGTGAATCTTTATGGAGTACACACAACACAAAACTTCTTCTACTGCAGAAACTGAAATTGGCTGTGCAACCCACCGCGGATTGGGGTCCTCGTCAACCTCAGCAGCTGCAGGCTTATTTTCTGCACCGCAAACGGGTGGCTGAGGCCAAGCAGCGTGGTGGCAACTTCTTTTTTGACAATATTTTCGGTTAGTTAAAAGTTTGTGGTTGGTTTCTGCATTTTGAAAATACTTTTTGTACGCTTTATTTTGTTTTGAAGTAACCCCAAAAAACCGCAAGATTTTAATTGATTTTAATTGATTGCTCTTTACTCAAAGCTTGTGGCTTGAATTATGAAAAGATTTTTAAAAACTAACATTTGCAGAGTTTTGTTTGCAATATTTTAATCATATTAATTTTAGGCTTTAGCATTTTAGCAGCGACTTTTATAATATTATAACTTACTTATACTAAGTAATACCTAAATTAATTGTAAATCAAATAATATTCATAGAAAAATAAAAATAAACGAAGAAAATAATTCATTATTTAACAAAAATCATTAAAGAATGTGCTGTTATAAAATCAGTGTTATATTGAGAAAAAGAAGGTTGATTTAAGAAAGTTTCTTTAATTAGTTAATGTTTAATGGTCGAAATAATAATGGTGCAATAATATATCATCTAAAATACATACGTAAAACAAAATAAAATAATAATTCTATAGTCGAGAGAGCTCGACTGGTAGACACCCTGAACCCCGAACCCTGAATTTAACAGCTAAAAACATAACTAGTAGATTTACTGATATTAGTTTGTTTAATTTGATCTCTTAGGAAATTTTCTATATTTATTATTATGTCTTTTATTGCTATCGGAAATCGATGTTATAACTTATATTCCAAATTTTAAGTCTGCAGTTCTTATAGTCGCCGAGATCGGTTTGTTCATACAAAACGGACAGACGGAAATGGACAGTTCTTAGAAATTGATCCTTACTGAATCGAAACTGCTTCCTTCTGCCTTTGGCATAACTTCGCTCAATCGATTCAGGGTACAAAAAATAATATAATATTTCAACAAATGAAAAAATTGAGCATACAAGCTACGTTAATAAATGATAAATTAATTCCGATTCTGCTGCAATTCGAATGCTTCACATCGAATAATTCACATATTACATTTAAATCTCTTGTTAATTATCACAGCACTTTTTGATTTCTTTTATTATTGTGCAAAATTAAATATTTTTATATATTAACTATGCCGAACAAAAATGTTGAAAATATGTTAAACTCAATTATTTACAGCTCCTAACTTATATGCATAAGAACTAAGCTACTTATTGTTTTGTATTATTATTATTGTAATTATAATTATGTATTGTGTTTGGCTGCAGCTAAGCAATTTGTTAAAACTATTGAATAAAATGATAGAGTTATGTAAATTTTGATTTAAAGTTATTAAAAGTTGTTTGGCTTGCTTTTTAATTTATTGAACTGGCTAAGAAGTGGCCTTAATAGAGCTGCTTTATATATATATTTATATTTGTTTAATCTTTTTGCTTGGCAGATTTTTGTTAGATTTGGGCAATGTTTTCACATTTTTGTGTAGCACTTTTTCATTGATTAGTTTTGAAACCCATTAAAATGTGATTTCCTTCTCCTCTCCTCTCTATGTAGAGTACTGTAAATAGATATATATGTATCTATTCGGTATACAAACTATCAACACTAATGAATTAAGAATTGACTTGTAATTTCCATAGCCTACATTTCAGCGCGAAGATCTTCGTAATTAAAATTCAGCGTAACTTGGCTAAAAATATATAAACATATATATATATATATATATATTCGTATATATATATACTTAAATTGAATTGAAAATCTATATATGCACTGAATATAAATGGAAGTTGTAGTTTTTTGTTGCAACATTTGTTCACACTAGATATGGTCCTATTTGTGTTTCGTCTCTATAGATATATATAGAAAAAGCTAACATATACGATATGAGTTACCTTGAGTATATTGTCTACTTGCTAATGATATATTGCCTATCTGTCTGTGTATGTGTGCCTATTAGAATTAAAAAGTTGCTTGTGTTTGGTTTTCAGTTAATAATTAGTTAAAAATCGAATCACTTAACAGTTTTGCCATTTGCCTTTTGTTGCAGCAACAATATTCATTCCCAATCACTATTTACAGCATAGAAAAATATATATGTATATAGAATTCTAACATATTTTCGCCCTTAGAAAGTCTGTATTGGTCGATAGAGTCCTGTGTAGCCGCAGAGACGAGCACGCAGTGCCGGTATCAAAAAGGCAGCCAACGAGACATCCTTCAATAGTTCCGCACACTCGCAGACCAACAGATACATTTTATCGCCCTTCTGCGAGGTGCTCTTGTGCAGCGCAATCCGACGCAGTCCAGCAGCTCGTGGTAAATATCTATTTATATACACAAACAGATATCTATATAAATATACACACTATATATATATATATTTTGGAGTATTCTCTACTTACCTGTACAGCATGCGCGCTCCTGTCCAGTACAACCAGTTCTTTTCAAAGCGCTCGCCATCGTCGCCCTCGAAGACCTGCAAACTACATTTTGAATTTTTCATCGAGTTGAGTCTCAATCTGGCTCACCTTGAACACGCTAATAATGTAGCCCGTGGCGGATGTCTGCGATTTCTTAAAGCTGCCCGCCTCATTCGAGGGCAGCACCAGCGGCGGCCGACAAATGGAAGCCACCTCGCTGTACAAATCCAACGTGTGGGCGGCAGTGTATCTGTTCCGGGGGCAGGGAGGGATTTACACAACTTAATTGAAAAACATGACCAAAATAAGTGTGCAACAGTGCATAGACTGGTACAAACTGGCAAATATATTTACTTATGATGTAATATCCAAATCCATAGAGTAAACTTGAGATACAAGTGACTCAAAGGAAATCGGAATAAAAGCATCTCCTTTTTAAGCGCAACACAAATATGCCACTTTATTGCTTATCGAGTTATATATTAGACAAAAGATAGTAATGTATAACAAGTGTAAATATTATCTTACTTGAGTGTTTTGGGCTCAAACTTGGAGAGCGATGAGACCCGTAGGCTGGCATAGAAATTCGATGGATCCGTTTGCATCGTGTTGATCAGATAATAAGATATAAATGGAAATTCAGCTGAAATAAATAAAAAAGTAAGAACACTTATGTCGCATACAGTTCGACTGGGTGATGAATCTGAGATAAGAAGAGATGACAATTTTAATAAGCATTTTGACCCAGAATCTAACTTTGAATGTGGCATTGTTCAACGGTCAAACTATAACCAAAAAGCTCTGTTTTTTTGAAAATCTGACCACTTTTGCTAAAGTTACCACAGCCAAGCTTAAGCTTATTTAAAAATGTGCTTCCCAATTTAAATAAAGCAAATCACGAGAATTTCAATTGCAAATCATGTCACCTTAATATTGTTATTAAAATTACTATTGTTTTGTGCGACACTTACAGTTCTTCTCCATGTTGGCTAGAATCATGCCGCCGACTGCAGTGTTGGCCTGTTGCACCTCCGTTAATAGCTCCGAGGCAATGGCGCGTTGCTTGAGCAGCGGATGTGCGAGTGGTGATTCCATAACGGGATCTATCGCCTCTAGGGGACTCATCAGATGCACTAAAATACACAATTTGGGATCGGATACCTCTAAAACGCTGAGCGGACTTGAAGTCTTCCCATCCGCACTCAAAGCAGGCAACTGAAAGTGTTTTAAATGAATCAGCTTTAAACTGTTGAGCCCAAAAGCTGATGAAAATGATTTACTGGTATTCCTGCGGGCAGAAATCGATCGACACTGTGCACTGGAATGATGAAACAGTCGCGATCCAGGGTTGCCAAGGAGATGGGCTCTGCACGAGTGCTTCCCGCGTTGCCACCACTACCAAAGTTGCCTGAAAATCGCAAAGACATTGTCAATATTAGTAAACGAAAACGATTTCCAAAAATCATTGATAGTTATATAGACAACGATATTACGATAGAAATCATTATTAATAGAGCTTCGATTAAAGTACATTAGCTAGAGAGCTTTTTAGTGGCAACACACAAAAGCTTTTGCTGCAGATCCCCCCAAAAATAGAGCTGAAAGTTATTCGAAAAATAGTTTGCAACTACTTGTTGATTGTTTGATTATTAGAAAGCTTTCGTTGTGAGCATTGTGTTAGAAGCTTTCTTTGCTGATCAGCAAAGCTTTCGCTACAAATACTTAAAACTTAACAACACTTGTCTCAAAGCTTTCGTCAAATTTTGAAGCAATCAAGCGCTAGAAAGAAAAACATGTCTAGCTTTCAATAAAGAACTTGCACCAACAACAACAAGATGAGGAAAAGAACAACAACAAATTGGAGAAGTACACAAAGAGGTCAAGGAAAGGTTAGGGAGAAAGTGTGTGAAAGTATTATTGGGTGTGTGTGTGTGGATAAGGCACAACAGATGCTGATTGTGAGCGTATTTTGTTTTTTTGGTTTTTGTTTTGATTAGTTTTTTGAGTTTTATTTGAGCAGTGGCAACAACAACAAGTTCAAGTTGGGCTCAAACCTTGCCGCGTTGCCGCAGCGGCAGCTGTAAGCAGACAATTTGTTGCACTTAGTGTCTGTTGTTGCTGCTGCTGTTGTTGTTGCTGCTGTTGTAGTTGCTGTTGTTGATAGGCGGCATGTTGTTGCTGAGTTGGCTGTTGTTGCAACTGTTGCAGTCGGATCTGACTGTTAGTGGTGCCGTGATTGATGCTGCTGTTCCAACGCATCAGCGACAGGGATCGATCGACTAACGGTTGCGGCACATCCACTTCGTAGGGGCTGTTGCTGCTGGGCTGTGTAAAGGACGTGGTCGTAGTCGGGGTACTCGGTATGCCCGACAGTGCGCTACATCGTTCTGCAATTAATTCTCTCGATATATATTTCTTTTCTTTTTCGATATGTATACACACAACACAAAAACAAAAACGTAGCAC
The DNA here is from genome assembly GCA_035043845.1 of Drosophila picticornis. Classification (NCBI taxonomy): domain Eukaryota; kingdom Metazoa; phylum Arthropoda; class Insecta; order Diptera; family Drosophilidae; genus Drosophila; species Drosophila picticornis. The sequence continues at coordinate 3,417,992 of JAWNMR010000493.1, read as the reverse complement.
AAATAGTAGAAGTAGTAGAGGAAGAACAACAAAACAAAAATAATCATTTAGATATTGAATTCTTTTTGGGATCGGGTTGGTATCTGGATTGGTTGAAAGTTTTTTTTTTTTTTTATTTTTTATTTTGAGTTTACTTTGTTTTTCTGTTGTTGCAGTTAGACACATTTATACATATTAATTTACACAAGACTAGACATATTCATCATCGTACTTTTAGTAGGCATCGCATTACTGCAATTAACTGTTAGCTGGCTGAATACACACACAAGTTCCATTCGCTTGACCTTTTGTTATACATACATACACACATATATATACAAATATATATACATGCAATTGCTATATGCACATTCAAGGCCATTGCCAATTGCCTTTGCCAAATACAAAAAAAAAAAAACAAAATATACAATAAAACCGTCTTTTGCCCTAAAAGCCAAGCCATCTGGAAATACGTAGATAAGCTGAAGAAAGACATGTGAGCATTTCAATTGAGATTTGCAAAACTACAAAACTGCTTTATTTTTAAAAATTAATAGAGGTATTATCATTGCAAACGAATCCTTCATGCATGCCTAGCAAAGCCTGTAAATGTGCAATGGCAAATATGAACAAGATGTTTTATTAGAAAGTGAAATATGAGAAAATGTGAATTGGGATATAATAAATGTAGCATATGAAAATAAGATAAGTTTAGATATCTTACGCAAGCCGAAGATTATATATCCTTGCAGACCAGAGTCCAACTTCTGATTTCTAAAGTTCACTATAAATTGAAAAACCCGAACTAGTTCCCGATGGGCTGTTGTTCAAGAATATATATATTATATAAGATAGAATACGTATTCTTCAAAATTATTATATTTACAGCATAGCAAAAGAACGAAACTATCCTTGGGAAGAAGGAGCGATTCTAATAAAATACCATTGCTAAGAATGAGTAAATTGAATCTTGTAAATCTTGTTTCCAACTTGTACTTTAAATACCCAACACACATAATATTAATCGTTATTACTGACACGTGCCCCTACACCAATCTATATAATGTAAATGTTAACATAAATCTCAATTCAAACATGCTGCCCCTAAATTGTCCAAATTCCAATTATCCTCTTAAACGCCTGTAGAAATGTGAACAGTTTGTGGCAAACAACACGTATGCGTGATATGCACACATACATATTAAGTATACGCCAGCTGCTGATGCTTAATTGAGTATATAAATGTATAAATGTATCTATATATATATATATATATATATATATATATATGTTTGTTGTGTGCCCATTGATTGCCGCCTATTGGAGCCTAACCAGCTTAGCTGCTTTGGCCCATGACGAGAGATGCTGTTCGCAAAATGGATGAAGACATTCGAAATGTGAATTGCAAATGAAATGTAAAAGTAAATAAAATGAAGAGCAGAGCAGACGAGACGAAACGAGACGAAACGAGACGAGACGAGGCGAGAGAAGCTGTTAATGGGTTAATGGAGCGCAAATAACGAAGGCTGTGGTTAGGCCACAAAGCAAACAAAAAGAACACAAAAGAGAGACAAAGAGGCTAAAAGAGATGGTTATGTAAGAGCAAGAGACAGAGAGAGAGAGATAGATATAGATAAAGAGATAGAGAGACAGAGAGAGAAAGAGAGAGAGAATATGCAAGATGCTTTTGTTCGCATGGCACGACAAAATTTTGGTTACCTTCGCCCACATCATAGCCGGGCCGATTGGGCGAGAAGAAGAGATGGGTGCGATAGTGTATCTCCTCCGGCTGCTGCACCATACCCATGTCCCTCGAACGCTTTGTGCGACTCGCCTTCGATTGAAGTTTGCCGCCACCGCCGCCCGATTTGCTGGCGCCCTCGCGAAAATTCTTGCGAAACATTAAATTCATATTGTTGCAGTGGTTTTTGTTGTTGTTGCAGTTGTTGCAGTTGTTGTTGTTGCAATGATGTTTATGAATGTCCTGTGTGATGGAGTGGTGCTATTGACTGTGGTGTTGATTGGTTGGTTGATTGGTTGATTGGTTGCTGGTGGTTGCTTGCTGGTTCTCCACTTGATTGAGTTGTGTTTTATTGTTGTCGCCTACGATTGATTAGTGAATTCAAATTGTGGGGCATTCGTGTGTGTAGCTCTTGTTGTGTGAATGTGTTCGTGTGTATCTGTGTGTATTTTATTTGCTCTCCTTGCATTTTGGTATTTACTTTGCTATTGAGATAAGAATTAATTTGCATTTGCTCTGCCTGCTTTTCCTTTATTTTCTTTAGGTTCAGTCAATTTCATTTATTTGCTTTTGACCCAAACTTGTTGGGCTGATAATGAAGTGTTGCCATTGCCAAAAGTTTTCCCTCTTCTCGTCGCAACAGGTAGAAAACAGCTTTTCACCGGTCTTAAGCACAAATTTGTTTCAAATGCTTTTGCTTTTGCTGCGCAGTTTTCACTTAAGTGATTTTCTTGTCGTTCTATTTATAGCAGCCTGCTTATTTTCATAGCATTTTGTTTCGCATTCGACTTTTATATATTTTAATTGGTAGCAAAAGCCAAAATTTAATTATGCAGACATAAAAGCAACTTTTCAACTTTTAGCTAAGTATTCTATTTGCTTAACTTACAGCAGATTTTAATTGTAATATGTATATTTTCTATATATATATAGATATGTGAAAAGAATTTGAAATGTTCATTTTTACAGTGCATTATTATTTTATGTAAAGTGAATGGTTTAAACTACAACCAAGTGCTTTATATTTATTTGGTTTTATTTGGTGTTTACTTTGGTTTAAGTATTAATTTATGTACAAAAAGTGTGCCTTGAGAAGAACTGCTTTATTTGTGTTTCTACGTTCATTTAATGCTAAGCAGCTTGCAGTTTTTCTTTAAGCTTCAACTCAACAACAAAAGTCAATCAAAAAGTTAACAGTGCTCAAGCAGTTGTGTGTGTGTCTGTGTGTGTGAAATGTTGTTGTTTTTTAGTGGCAACCATTGCGGAAATTCGCCATTTCCGCTGCTAAGCAGTTGAAAATTACTCAACACACGCCCTTCCGAAACGAGCCTCAAGTTTCCTTCTGTGTAAGTAGTTAATTTCTTGGCTAAGAAATACCCTCTAGCTCCAGAGCCAGGTGGGGTATTCATGTTAAATGTGTGTGTCTGCAAAGGCTGGGTAAAGTTTCGGGAGAGGGGCACTCGTTATACACGTTTTAGGAACAATAACTTTAAGGCCAAGAGGTTTTCCGTACTTTATAAATTTCAATTATACAATTCTACTAGTTTTTGAGTTGTGCAGGATATCTCCAAATCGACTTACTTAGAGAATAATGCCTTCATAGCTTTTATTTTTATGTAGTCACGCGAACAACCAAAACGGAAAATCAAACTGCAAAGAGCCAGCAGTTAGTCGATGCCCCAAAAAGGGTTCTCCACACTCTCTATATGAGTGTGTGTGTGAGAAAGAGAGTGCATCATACAGAGAGAGAGAGAGAGAGAGAGAGAGGGAGAGAGAAAGATTTGTATGCCAGTGTGTGAATTTAATTAGTTCAAGACACGACGCTATTAGTTTTACTGCCGCTTATTGATTGCTGCTGCGCGATAAATTTCCACAGCATCGTTGAAATCGAAATCAGAATCGCAGCAGCCGCAAACTGGCCAAATTGAAAAGTTCTTGAAAAGTCATTTACAACATAAATCGCAGGCTGCTTTCTCTGTGTGCGTGTGTGGGTGGGTATTAAAAGTGCTCCATCAAAGTGGATTAATTTTAAAATAAATATAAACGTTTTAATGGGATGGTAGAAAGTTTCAGCAAAACTTTGAAAATAATGCAAAATAAACATTTTGAACACATTATGAAAATCTGTTTCGGAAAGTTATGAACAATAAAAGGGCATAAGTAAAACCGATTTATGGAAATCGTTTGCGCAACGTTTCATTTATTATATATATATTTATTGACGGAAAATCTGTAAAAATGCTTTAGTTAACAGAGAATAAGGATATATTTTTAAAATGCTATAGTTAATTGCCATCGTTAACATTTTTGTATCGTTTTTTGGGGTAAGGGAAAAAACTAAACAATAAAAAAAACTCTGGCAAAATTTATTATAAGCTGCGTAACTATTTTTAATGGTTTCAGTGTATGTAAAAACAATCTTCAAGTTCCACTGAATCCACTTGCGAATTACAAGAATGAGTACTTAAAAGCTTGTCTTAATTTATTTTGTCTTTTTTGCTGTCCAATCTCTCTTAAACCATAAAGCGTAGCTTGATAGGTTTTCTCAACACAATTAATCTATTAATATAGAACCCACTGCATCGAGAACTCGCTATCATATATCCTGGGCACATAAATTGCGTATGAGTGATATTTCCCATATAATACTTTTTCAAATCATCAACAAAATGCTGCCTGTCAGCACAGCACTTAATGTATTCAAACACACCCAGACACACACACACATAGATAGGCCAAGAAACACCCCTCTCCGCCACCCACCATAAACCCATCCCCAAACGCTGCAATAAGCAATGGGGTCGTAAAGTTTTTACAGCATTCCATTTTCAAGTGCCTGCCACATTGGACATTGAACGTTGGCTATAATTAATTGTTTTTACGACACAAGTTACAGCAATAATGTTCATCGTTAAATCGCGCACAGCAATCAAAACAAACAACAATAAAACAATCAAGCCAAATCGGAAAGAAAACTCTCCACAAGACCGAGAGATATTAAACATAGAAATTAAATTTCGCTAAATCCTCGATTTCGTTTCGTGGCAGCGCCAAAAATAAACACTCAAAGAATATAGATATATGTATATAGATATATATTTTTAACCGATACATATAGAAGCATTTGTAGCTATGTTCAGAGCTCGTAATCTGGCTGGTCAAGGCTGAAAAGTCGACTAGAAGTTACCCTGTACCCTCTTGAGTATTTGTTATAGTAAGTCAGTTATGATCTGTAGCTCTTGAGTAAATCTTGTAAATGTTTGAGGATAAATTCAAGAAAATCTATCTGTTAGTTACCCAGTAATATTCTCAATTAAATAACCCAATTTTAAAATATGAATTAATAGTTAAATATTATACAAAGAGAAGTCGAATTGTTTACCCTGTAAATATGAATAAACCACATCTTGATAAAATATTCAAAATAAATGCAAAGCTGACTGAATTTAAAGAATCCATATTTAATTGCCATTTACAAATATCTATATAAAAAAAAGAGTTTACCTAGCACTACTCGACAACATACGCCTTAATCTAGAACTGAACACAGGGTATACATAAAAAGAGAGCACGTCAAAAGTAAATTTGAATACTCGTGAGGGTTGGATTCAAGTTGTACTCGTACATGACCTAGGCTGAGGCAGACGGCCCTTGACCTTGTGGGCGTGTGTACTATCAACCAATGTGAGTGTGAATAGGCGTGTATGTGTGTGTTTGTATTTATAGGTGTGTGTGTGTGTGCGTATGGAGGTGGTGGGTGTATGCTTGCGTGTTAGTGTTATTGAATGATTCGGCAGGTTAGAATGATTTTCGTTTGACACAAATTCATTGTTGCGAGTGTGTGTGAGGGGTGTGTGTTATGTGTGTTTGTTTTATTTGTCGCATTTTGACTTAAAGCATTTTTGTTGTAATTGTTTTGGCATGTGATTTGCAAATATTTATATCAAATAAAATACAGATATAGACTATATAGCTAGATACTTGTACATACATATAGATGCATGTGCTTAGCTCGGGGGTTAAGCCAATTAGAAGCTGAAAAAATTAAATTGTTGACTTATGATTGCGGGATTTTCCGTTAAGAGTCCAATTTATTTTATGCAATATTTTATGCAAAATTTCATATATATTTTTATTAGTTTTATATTAGAGCAAAGTGTCGTTTACAACATAAATATTTGCACTGAATATTATCAATCAATATTTTTAATACTATGTATACTTTATGTTAAATTAATGATAAATATTTACATTAGTTTGATTTGCGATTTATTCATATTTATGATTATTGCTCGCATATAATTTATGTAAACACTTTTTCACGCTTTCTTTGTACACTCCGACGTATACTTAATTTTATAGCACTTTAAACTTCGACAAAAAAGTGTAGATTGAGACTACATTATTTTTTCTGTTTTACTTCGCTTATCCTGCGGCAGGACATACAAGAACAAGGGCCTTAATGCGAATTTCGATGTCTGCCGGGTCGGCTACGTAATATATATGTGCTGCTTTTTTTTTAGCTAGCACAGTAATTATCAACAACAGTTGAGCATTAAACTTTGACACAAAGGAAATCAATAGAAATGCTATTGAAAAAAAGTAGAAAAATGGAGCAGAACTTTTAGTTCATACACAATTCCTATTAAATATTCTGAAAACTGAAAAGGAATACAAGTATTTCACACCACAAACACTCACACACACATTGAGTTTTCACACGCCACATTTTCGTCACATAGATAAAGATAAAGGCCATGCCCCTTCTCTAAATATACATAATTTATGTTGATATATGAATTGGACTTTTTTTCTATCATTTTTTTTATTTATTTTTGTTTTTTTTTTTTTTTGGTTGCTTACAAACTCGTCAAATGAATTGGAATAAATACGTTTAACGAATACGATTCGACTTCGTTGCGTTGCGGTAAGAATTCAACTGACAGTTGGGCAAGCTTTTCGCAACGTTTTTGGTGTCTCTTTTTGGATCTCTTTTTGCTTGCTCTTGTCAAATATATATGACGACATCAAATTATATATATAATATTATATATATATATGTATGTTATAAATGTGCACTTAGCAAAAATGAAAAATGAAGAAAGTAAAAGCTTTTCTTGTCACTTGTTGCGCATACGCCGTGTGTGTCACGCATACGCACTCACACGCACACACATAAGGCACTTGAATTTTTGTTGTCGCCGATTAAATATTTATGATACATTTTTTTAGTTTATGGATTTTTTATTCCGACGCCGTCAAACGTAGCGCACAACGCAACAAATTAACGACGAATGAATTGAAATTCTGTAGCGCGAGTAAATTACATATATATATATATATATATATATATGTATGTATGTATATATATTTACAGCTGGGCTGAAGCTCAGGATATACCCACAGCCACAACAAAAATAAAAACCGAGCACCACAAAACGTAAAAAAATAAGTGTAAATGCTGCGTAGCAAAAGGTGTGACTTCAAAATACTCAGCATGATTTCAATGTCCGATTTGTGATCCAGGATAAAGGTTGATTTCAAAATTTACATAATCTTTTATTAAATAAGTTCTCAAAAAACTTTCCTCTCCATTGATCCTTTCGTGATCTCGGCTTAAAGTTGGTTTCAAATTGGAATTATTTCCGATATAGAGATCTCCAAAGCCACTCAAACAACTCTTTTTACGTAATTCAAAATTAAAACAGTTCTTCTATTTTATTCACAATTCTTATATGTCTTGGGAAAACAATAACGAATCTAAAAGCAAGCTGAACTCTTTTGGTCTTTAAATAAATTACGTTTAATACATTCCCAGCTACGTGCAGATATCTCTGCAAAAACCATTTGAAACAAAATACATGATGGGAATAATTAAGAACAAAATTAGAAAATACAATAAAATGCAGATTAAGCTTTAGTGATTTTAGGTAATAAACTTCGTTTGAATATACACATTCAACTCGCGTGTGAATTATAACATTTACTTCTATTTAAATTTGCTGTAAAGGCATTCATACCCCATATTAAGCTGTTGCAAGTACAGGTATTTCAGGCTAAGAGCATTTTGTTATTGTTTATTCAATGTTCTTGTTGTTGTTGTTATTTATTTTGCTGCTTTTATCCCTGCGTGCTTTTGCTAGCATTTTATTGATTGTGTTCTACAGCCTGCCTCCGTTCCTGCCTTCCTTCCTCCGTGTTCAGGCTGCCAACTGACAATTCCCGTAGCTCCCGGCCTTAACTAACCGACAACTTGAATTGGAGAGTGTGTGGGGGGAGAGTGGAGATGAGAGGGGAAGCTAGGAACTAGCGCGGAAGTCATTCGCCTCTTGCCTCGCTTTTAATCTACTTTTGTTGGTTTATTCCCTGTATTGTTTTTGCTTTGCGGTTTCTGACTAATTTGCAACCATAAAACCGCTGAACTTAGTTTTTGGCCATTTTCGTAGCTAATTTGGCCACGTGCCGCCACTTTGTGGCAAGTTGAAATGGCAACTGCGACAGCAGCACACCAGCAACAATAATGACAATTACAAATGTCTCTTGTCTAGCACGGAAATCAGCTGCACACACAACGGATGAACACTCATTAAATTTGTGAAAGCTCTGTTTTTGCACGCAATTATAGATGATTAAAACTGAAAGCGATAAATAATGTAAACGGCGGGAGTGCTCGACTTGGGAGATGGATCTTGGGGACAAATTTATCAATAGTGGCTAATTAGAAACTGAACCATTTCAAAATGCTTACAATGAAGTTGTGCCAAAGTGTGTAATAAACAGTAGAAAGCAACTGCGGCTTCATCAAGTATATATATATAAATATATATAAACTTCATATATATATATAAAACTCTCTCAACTAGAGCATTCTATCTTTTCAATTTCTTTCTATTTTCTACATCCTATTGTTGTATACACTGACCCACAAATTACATTATTATGGTGTGCATTTTGGTGGCATTTAAGATATTTTAAGTCTTCTTCGGCTGGTTGAATAAATGTGTCTCTTTTCATTCACATTTAGTTAATCCTAGATAAAATTGCAAATATTTAGAGCCAACTAAAACGTATATTTCTCTTTTTGTATTCGTATTGAGTTATATTTATCGTTTCACTCTGGAGAAAAGTCTGCAGTTTTATCCAAATGCTTGGCTTATTTATAATGAAATTCCTGCTTTTGTCTAGTTTGTTTTAATCCCACAACATTGCTGGTGTTGGTTGCTCAAGCACATTTAAATGCAGCAGAAGCACAACACGTGATTTACATGTGTCTAAGCTGCAGCTGAGAAACTGTGCAGCCTGTGCGCTGCCGCACCTAATCCTGCCACACACGTTGCAAGCCAGGAAGTGTGTGTGTGCGGGGCTTTCTTTGTATCTGGCATGCTTCAAAGGGTGGAGAGGGAAGCTTTAGAGGCTAAAGTTAAAGTTAAATCAATGTTGCCCCGAGCAGAACACAACTACAGTTTTATTATTTCATGTTGAATTGTTTTGCCTTTTACTCGTGCTGTGTTTTACTACAAAAGCTTAGCAGCCAAGTTGCAAAGTGGCAACAACGACAACAACAACAGGAACTACAACTGGCGACACGCAACTCTGCAACGTGCAATTGTTCATCGTAAAGCCACAGAGTGAAGACAGTCGACAATCGTCAACAGCAATTGGCAGGAATTGGTAACACGACTTTGCTATTACACTTTGAACATATATAAATCGAATCTTAAAGAAACCATTATTTGTTATTTAAACGAGACGTCTACGATCACACAAAGAATATATGTTTTTGATCAGCATCTATTTCTGAGTCGATATAGAAATGTCCGTCTGTTTCTCATTCTAGTCGAACTAAATAGAAAACATGTCTAGTTGATATTTATCACCCATAACTTGGTCCAAAGTAATGCAATTTGCAAAAACTACGCCTTTCAAAATACAATTTATCGACCAGATTGCTTACAGTTTGTACTGAAGCTTAAACGTCCCCAATTTCTCTACGGATATCTAATCTTCGGGGTGCCAAAGATAACCGTTCCTCCTTGGTATATTTGTTATAAGATATTTCGCATTTCATAAATTTCCGTAATGTGATTTAATAAATATGAATTGGTACTTAAATTTATTAATCGTTTGCCCAAGCCACATACTCAATATGCCGGCAAGGCAAACGATAAAATCCATTGTGGCCAAGCTTGATGTTTAAGTAGACTCAACTATTTAGGCAATTTGAAAAAGCGGCGACTGCCAACCGTCGACTGCCGACTGGCGCTGACTACCACTGAAAGTGGCAGTGGCAGTGACTTTTGGCCATGGCTAGATTGCATGTAATGATCTAAATGAAATGCCTTGGCTCATCCATTTTAAATTAATTATTTTTTATAGGCCGTGGGCCAAAAGTGTCGCATGGCAGTTTGCTTAGCACAACTTTGCCTCTTACACTCTTAGCCATTATGAGCTGCTTAACGTGTGCATAAATTTGTATACCAAAGCGGGTTGGGGGGTGTACGGGTTACGGGATAATCATAACTTTTAGTTTAGTGCTTGGCACACGATGTGCTTGAATTTTGTATGAGTTGAAGTTGACGCTTGGCATTGCTAGTTATTATTAACTATAGTTGAGCACTCCACCAAGTTAACAGGCCCCCTTCCACTTATAAGCCTCGCCCCTGTCCTTGTCAAGCAGCTGTCAAAAGTGCTGTGATAAAGTTAAGCGGCCAATTTGATTGACTTACGATTGTCACAGCTGTTACATATATAGATAGACAGTAGCTGGGCTATAGTTCCGCATGTGATTAGTTCTGTAGTCGCTAGTCGGCTGACATGTATAAAGAAGGGGTTTTCACCCACTCAACTTTTCGATTCTGTTATTCCAATCAGCAAAGTCTCAAAGTATTTGTGACAACTTTTCAATTCCGTAAAACGCAAATATAATGAAAAACTTTTCCTTACTGCTTACCAAAAATGTACATATAAAAAATAAATTCTAAAAAACCACATGCAACAAATTTGCAATTTAACGACCACAAAGCCAAATAACAAACTAAACTGAAGGCGAGTTGAATAACTGGAAGAGGGTCGACTCGCGTATACCCCGTTTTCTTCGACTTATCTTAGATTTAATAGAGAGCACAACAAAATGATTTGTAATCAACTTTGTATATCATTGTTAGACTCCAACAAGCCTCATTCTGCCTCATGCATTTCTTTTACCATTTTTAATAGATTCCGGGAATAAAAAACTTCCCATTAGACTCCGCATGCAGACAAGTGCAGATCTCCAAGCTTATAGCTTACTCTAAAATACCAACTCAGATTTATTCTTCTGCATATTGTATACTTTCCACTTCTTTAACTTTATGCACCCCTTTCTAGCACACACTTCATGGCCACAGGGCAATTCAAGTAAAGATGAGCGGAAGGGGAGACTGCTTAAATTGCAAGTAAATCTGTTTGTGTCCATTTTTTTTGGGTTTTGTGTTGGCAGCTGGTATTTTCTTTTGGGCAGTTTATTGCTTTGCCACGCCCACAAGCAGAATAAAACACACCAAAACCACGCCACTCTTTTCTGGGCCACACCCACTCTCTCCGCCGCCCACAGACACAACATAAATTACAACGTCATTCATTTCCTTCATAAAATTGAAAAATGTTGTGCAAATTACGCGTAATACCAAAAAAAAAATATCAACGAGAAATGCGAAAACGCAATGAAAACTTCGCGCCCGGAAAACTACATGAACATTATATATACGATTTAATTTTTTTATGGCTGTTGTGGCAATGTTTATGACCACCACCCACTGATAACAGCCATCATCTACATTTACTGCAGCCTCCATTCGCGTTTCTCTTGTTTTTGTGGCGTGCCCCATTAAAATGCATGGGAAAACTCCATTTGGTTTTCAAATTATGCATCTATTGAAAGTTTTAAAAGGTTTTTAAATATGCTAGTCTTTTCCAGAAAATGTACTAACAGGTCGAAACTTTGCAATGCCATAAGTGATACGATTTTCACAAACCGGTGCTCCTTAATCATGGATTTACTTCTTGATTAATACAACATTAAAAAATGAAAACGCGATTCCAGTTGCCTCTTGCCACTTGCCTCTATTTGAATATAAAATATCACTTAATAAACAAAATTTTCGATTGAAACTTTACCATTAAAACATCATCAATTTATATTCTTCTAATTGATTCACACTTATAAAATTTAAAATCTTGATCGATTAACTATAATTTATTGCAGCTTAAACATTGTTTGCCGTGATAAACATTGTTGTCTATGAAAATGCTGAATATTTGAAAAATCACAAATTGGCAATCCTTGTTAACACATTTCAGATTGCATATTTGCATAAATGTTACGCACAACCAGTGCTCAACACACACAATTACCATACACACACACACATTTACATACACGCACACAATGCAAACAGAAGCTATCGTAAAAAGCATTTTTGGGGCAAGCAAATGTGCTGATATCTAAATAATTTGTCGCCTGCTGACCGAAAGCTTTCATAAATGTCCAAGTCCCTCCTACTCTGTGTGGGTAAGTGAGTGTGAATGGGTGTGTGTGTGAGAGTGCGTGTGTGTGTGTGTGTATGTTTGTGTATTTGGCCCTAAGGTCAGCCAGAGCACGGAGACAAATATCGGCAACAAACAATTTCAAAATGGCCAAAAGCCAGATGGATGAATTTAAGCTTGATTGGTGTGTGCGTGTTTGGGTGTGTGTGTGTGTTTTTGTGTGAGTGCAGTCTTAGGGCTTGAATTGAAAAAGGATAGATTTATAAGCCTAAAAAATTACTGTGCATTAATCTAAAATTCGATTTAAACCGAAAGATTATATTTATTATTAGCAATAATTTCCATTTACGATTGTACATCAATCGTAGATAAGAAAAGAGACCCTTTTGTCCTTAATCAACAATCCCAAAATTTTGATACATTATTTATTAATCCCGCATAAACAAAAGTTCGACAATCCATTACAGCCAATTTTTGAAAACAAGTAAAAATGATCTAGTTGACAGAACTTGACTGGAAAATACCCTGTGTTCAAGTCTTTAACTGTGTGTACAGGAAAAATGCTTGCCTTTGTTGCTGTGTAATTTGGTAAATATGAAAATAAGATTTGCTGACGGTTGAGAAACAGATATTAATAAAATTGATACGAATGTTCAAGTAATCAATATTTATCGGTGATCGTAAAATAGAAGCAGTTACCAATAAAATTAAATCAACTTGGTCAACTTGATATGCTCAAGGTGTACGAGAACTTATATTCCCATTTTAAGGTCTCAAACACTTTGAGACACACAGATATGGCCAAATAGACTCAGCTCTCAATGCTGATCTGAAATTGCTTCCCTCCTTTAGTAAGATACTTTTCCACAATTTCATTTTAGTCTGCCTATGTTTTCGAGGGATAAATATATTTTCAGTCTAAAATGACTATCTACTTGCCAACAGATAAATCATCAAAGTCAATTACATAGTTTTTTCCCAGTGCATATACACTTTGCGTCTAGGTCTCACTCACTCACCCATGTAGTCACATTGCAGCGGCACCGTTGGCTTCTCGTGCAGCTGATGCAGCCAGTGCATCAATTGGGCCAACTTGCTGCGCGTTGTGTCTGCCCGCTCACAGTCTAGGACGCTTGGCTCGAACTCGAAGCTGACATCCCATTTGGACAACTGGATGGCCTTTTGCATGGCGTTGCGATACATTTTGGTTAAGTGACATTAACTGGCAGACACTTGAGTTTGAACTGGGTCTTCAGTCTGTTCGCTGGCATTAAAGATACGTTTTGTTTGGTTTTTGGTTTTTGGTTTTTGGTGACTTTTGCGATAAAGTTCGCCTCGTGCGTCTGTCGTAAATTTTGCTTGAAATCAGCGTATTGTTAGATAAGCCCCCCGCATCAAATGCCTCCCATGTCAATCAAAATTGTCATTTGGGTATCTCTTTCCGCACGACAGCTTTTCAATTACTCATCAATGGAGACGGAACAAAAAAAAACACCCACAAAAGAAGTGGGCCAAAAAGAAATCACAACATTTCACAAAAACATAGAAATAAATAAGAATAAAAAGAAAATTGCCATGCTAATTTTTGAAGTCATTTTTCATTATGCGTCCATTGAAAACTTTAACAGCAATAAATCAGCCCAATAATTCATGCACAGCCCTCAAATTGAAAAATATGCAATATATATACATAAAATGTATATATAGGCTTTATTACATAGTTAGTTATATTTATTTTTTCAGCTTTCATCATGCTGAATTGCAAATTTAATTTATTAATGCATATTTTCAGGCGCAGTCTGCCGTTGACAGTTTTTTTCTCAAGTGTGATATAGTTGCGATACCCTGTACTTGCAAAAGTGATTTAAGAGGGTATTCTAAAGAGAGAGACATCATAAGACTTATTAGGTGTATATCGATAGTCAGGCTAGTCTGGAATTGTGGAAGTCAGCATAATTTTATATACTTAAAACAAGTTTCCATAAATTTTCAGAATATCGATCGATTTTTAAGAGCACATAACATATTTTTGAGCTTAATATAATTAAGCATCTCAACTATAAGCTGACAAGAACTATATAATACATAATATAATATAATATAATTCATTAATTAATATAAAATTCAATTCATTAATGTTATAATGGATGGCAATGTTGATGGGTAAGTTCCTGTCGATCATCATTACTTGTGTTGACTTGTAACTCGTATTAGTTTGTATAATTTATTTATGGCCAATATTCCTGTGCTGCTGCTAATTAGATTTGTTATTCATGCGCCAGTTGCGAAATTGTTTGACAATAAATATGCTTGTGGTCAATGGGAAATTTGCCGGTAATTATGGCCAAGTACAATTTGACATTGGCCAAAATTATAGTCTGCAAGTAATTTGGCACAAATAATTTCGCACTCGATTTGCTCTTCCGGTCTCTCAATTTAGTGGAAAACTCAGCAAAGCAATTACGATCTGATTAGCAACTTATGTAAGTGCAAACAGAAAATTGATTTCCCTGTAAGTAAATTTCTAGTTGGACTTGCATACGTTTCGAGCTAATAGACTATAATCAAATTAATACAAATAATTCGTTTGAATATTCAAAGAACGGAATCATTGTGATTACTTTAACCCCGATTCTTTTACATTCCTTGAAGCTATCTTGTATTTCTTGGTGGAGGAAACTTGTAATTAATTTTCATGTAATTTATTATACTGAAAGGAATTCGCCTGTTGCCTGTACAGTGAAACCCAACCTGGCCCAACACACTTCCATCTACTGCATAGTTGGGCAATAGTTCAAAGGCCAACTGTTCTATATTTGTCAATGGCATAATAGACTCTAGTAGCAGGCACATGACAGGAGAACATAAACACTTGTCAAGCCAGAAATCACATTGATGTCGAGTTTTTAAAGTCCGCTGAATTAAAATATCGTCAATTTGACATGGGCGAAATAATTATAGCTACACAAGTAAATACTTCAATAAGGAATCACCGAGTTGAATTAAAAAAAAAAAACTCATAGAAACAAAAGAGTTTGCCATTCGACAGTCGTTTTAACTTATTAAATGAAGTCCAACAAAAGTGTTCAATAAATTTGTGGCTAAATGGAAGTTTTCTTATTTTCTTATAATTATTATAAGTTTTATTAACAGATTTAAATAACATCTAAATTTATTCCAGCTACAACATAAAAAGTACATTTCAGCTTTGTTACGAATGCAACACACGTTAAATGTTGCAACTGAAGCATGCAGCATATTGTCGGGATATAGAAAATGTTTAATTAAATGTGAATAATTTAAAAAACGACAACTGCCACTTGCCACGCCACGCCAAGTACGTGACAGTAACAAAGGAGGTGCTGCAACAGAGGGGTGCAAGCAGGGATGATGGAGGGGGAGGGTAGGTGCTATAGACGACTCCTTTTACTTCTTTCTCGTCACCATCGTCGTCGTCGTCGTCAACATCTTTGGCATTTATTTTATTTGCGCATTTCTTCAATTTCTCCGCTCCGCCGCCCGCTGCGAGTAGTAAAAAAATAATGCCGCGGACTGCGGATGAGCATAAAAAGCGGCTCAGTAGGCGTGGCACATTCGCAAGTGCAAGCCCATAAATTTTACGTATGTGTACAACAAACCCACCCATTGCCACTCACCCCTCAACCACCAGTCCCCCCTCGCTTGCAACAACTACATAAATAGAGCTCTTCTCCAGCAAAAAGCAAAGAAAAAATCAAAAAGGGTTTTTTACGAGCACGTCTTGTATTTGAATTGTTACTGTGAGGTGTGTGTGTGTGCGTGCCGGGAAGGGAAAGGTGGGTTGGGGGCGGGGAAAGGGGCAACCATGCCGTACACCGTAAACAATGACATTAGTGAAATGCTTCGCATGTGCATTAAATATTTTTATTGTTCATGGCCCATATGAAAAGTAATTTCTGCTTTAGCATATTTTCAACATTTTAATGGCATTTTGCGCATTTCGCATAAATAAATAAGAGCATCACAAAAAGGGAGCAAAATAAGGGGGAAGGATGGGTTGGCGGGAATCCACTTAACAAGTTAGGCAAAAGAGAAAAGTATCAGAGAATTCGTGCAGTGAAAGTGGCGTTTAGCGCATTTCAAAAGTCAATTGAGCAATTTAAATACTAAACATTGTTCGTATTTAAATAGAGTTATTAAAAAATTACATATTCTACTAGTTGGGAATTTAAGCTAGCGAGCAGCCAGTATATAACAGTTGCTCCGATTCCCAGGCATGCTATTGATATAGCAACATATGTTGGGTATCCTTAAGTATATCCTTGTAGAGGGATTATAATTTTGTCGGTAGTTTGTAACGCATTAAAAGAAACATTTGCAAATGCATAAAGTGTATAAAATCTATGTCTTCATCACTAGTCGAGCTAATGTAGTCATATATATAGGGAGCTACAGAAGCTATCTATCAATAAGTGAGTTCTTGTATAAAATACTTTTTTACCTAACAAGTTATCACGACGACTAAACTCACCAGTGAAAGGGCATGCAATCGTCGGCTTGCCTAGGATAGTCTTAAAGTCTCTAGGACTGCACTTCCCAGACATAAAACTGTCATTATTTTACCAAATTAAAGTGATTATGGCTAGTTTATTCTTGGCCTTGGCTTGTAGTTGTTATAAATTCTGCATGTAAAACTTATGCACATATCTGTCCATTAGTTTATTGTTTCCAGCTTTCATCAGAGTAAATTTCTTCGCATATTATTCATACCCGACTGACTTTCAAACTGTTTTATTGCTGGCAAACACGAGTCTATTCAGACACACACACATGCACGCTTACACTCTCTCTGGAGAGCATTTGATTTCACAATTCTGTTGTGTGTTGGATTCGTAAGCGTTTTGTTGACAGCGCTGCTTTGCCATTTGGGAATATTAATCCAATTTTGCCATAAAATTTTCCAAATCAAAAACAAAAAAGGGAGAATACAATAACAATGAAAATGTGATTTATAGTTCTTAAAAATAAATTAAATTAAATAAAGTACAATAACAATGAAGGAATTTCATAAAAAGTGACTTTCTTTAATAAGATTAAAGCGCATTCAGCAAAAGATTGATTAAGGCAAAAATGACAAAATGACAAAAGGATAATCAGCTTTTTCTGAACAAGGCCTGAAAATTAATATGTGTCATGTATAAAAGGCACTTTAATAAACAGCCTTTCCAGCTGCTGTCAGTCGTAAGACTTAAACTGATTTATCCGACTCAAAAGAAAGCCGCAGGACATGACAAAGATGCAACAAAGATTAGACGAGCGGGCTAAAGTCAAAGGCAGAGCAAACACTGATGCAGCAGTACATTTTTGGCTGTCTTTTGGCAGAGTTGACAACTTAATATTTAAGATAGACCCCCAAGTCTGTGGCATGGACAATCAAATCAATTGGTTGACCCTCGAAGAGTCCAAGGCCAAGTGCAGGAGCCAAACCAAACCAAGCACAAATTTATCAAATAATGCGCAGTCGAGCGAAACAAACTTACTGTAACAAAAGAAGAGTAGAAAAAAGAGAGAAATAGTGGAAAAAAAAACACCTGCAGCTTCCCAATTGGCATGTCCGCACGGCCATAAATCGTGATAAATGAAGTGAGCTGCCAATGTTGCCAGCCTACTTATCAATGTTTGACCAAACAACAAGCAGTGATGCGGGGAGGGGAGAGTGACCAGTGTGGGGAATGAATAACCACCCGTACTATAACTTACAACATTTGGCAGGCAGCCAACAGAGGCCAGCAGATATACCCCAAAGAGAAGGCAAAAACAAAACGAGACACACAAATTGGTGACTGTTGCTTTTTGAGTTTAACTTTTGTGTCTGTTTGCTTGGCCTGCATAGTGAGTGCTATAAAAAGAGAAATGAAATTGTTTAATTAAGGTGCTGTAGGCAAATTAACTGAGTGAGAATTAAATAGAACAGAGCCTATTTAATTCTGTTTAAACAACTCTCTGCTTTTACCTTTCTGTTTACCAGAAGTTGATTGTTTAACAGTCGAAATATTTTTTACCTGCTGCTGTTATTGCATTCCATGGATCAGTGCTAAGTTATATGGTGAAAAGAGCTTAACAGTTTAATACAACAGCCTAACATAATGTTTCGTGCTACACAGTTGAAGATCATGTCAAATGTGTATGGCTCTGCAATGTGAGCAAATTACAGTTTAAGCAGTTTATAGATGTGATGGTGAAGAGAATGCCTGAAGTTTGATGTTAAATGCTATAGCTGCTAGTAGTTCCTAGGCAGCTACTTCCACATTATAGTTATTGATGCATTTAAACTATTTAGCTTTTAACAGCACAATGCCAAATATTCATGCTAACCGTTAGCATAAGCTTAACACAATGCAATATAGTTAAAAGTTGAAAAGCTGCTATTTAAAGGAAAGTTTAAGCTGTTAAAAAATTGTCATTTTGGTTCAAAAATCGATTTGTAATATTCTTTCAGATTTATCTTAAGCATCCTTGAAAAACAATCAGTGGCAATCTGCTGAAGGGATATGCACAAACACACACATACTGCGACACACCGACTAGAAGCACATCCTTGATTGCAGTTTGTGTTGCTGTTAGCTGTTGGCTGTTGGTAAATGCTGCGTATACGCAATTTGAGTTTCAGTTCGCTTTGCATGCATATGCAACAGCATCAAATGCTGCATAAATTATACGCCGCGTCGCATGTGGCACGTTGCACGCTGTCAGCTATATTGACTTTTTTTCCTCAATTTTTTTCATTACTTTTTTGTTGCCTGTGGTGCATAAATTCAAATTAGACAGCTGTGCTTTGTGTGTCGTGCGCAACATTTGCAACATCGATCAGTGGGTCAAAATTGCGACAACAAGTCTTAAGTAGCATTTTGTGGGTCACTTCACAGTTTCGACTTGCAACGGGGCTGCTCTGCATGCTCGTGCCACCAAGCGACACCATAAATTTTAAATATTGTTGCATTTTGCCCGTCGGCGCTTTTTCGCCACTTTCTTTTATTATCTCTGTCAAACAAAACAGGCGCAGGGAGGGGAAAACAGGACGAATTGTGTGTTGAAGGCACACAAAATATGGCTAATTATGAGTGACGAACATTTTTGAGCATTACCGTCACTTCTGTTAGCACTGCGCCTTAAATTAAAAATAAATTGTGGCTGACAATTATCAAAATGCAAATTAATTTCTGCCTCTTCTTCTTTATATGCCACATCTGTTAAATATCACAGCTTAATAGAAGAGCTAAACAGTGAGAAGGAAATATTTTAAAGCTCTTTCGATTGCGGCTGCTCAACAATTTCCCTTTCCTTGCAATGAAATGCTCTTAATTGCATTTTTCTCACAACATAACCGGGACATTTACACCGATCGCAGCTATGTTAAGTCAATAAAAAAAAACCAGTGCTCTCTCTCTCTTTCTCTCTCTCTGTCTTCTCTGTTACACTCTCACTTTGCTCGTTTCGCCCTTGCCTATTTTTCTTCTCTCTTCTGCTTAGACATTGAATTTATGTACCATTTGTGTTTCGCATTTCGCATTGACAATGAAATTGCCATCAATGTCACGTGTTGGCAGCAACAACAACAAACAATAAACAACAGCAAAAACATCAATCGGCAGCTGCGAAATTCGCATGCAAATTGCCACTTGAGAAGAGCAGACGGAAGACAAAATACAGATAAAGATAAAAGGCGATTGGGGAACGAGCAATAAATACAACAAAAAGTCATCAAACACAACACACGAAACATGTCAAGGCAAATTCGAATAAGAATAACAAATAGAGGAAAAAAATCAGTTGTTTGATTGCCAGGCACAACTGCTGCAATCACAAATGGCTGCCCTTTCTGCGCTGATTTCTAGACATAGACAACAATCAACATTGACAACAATTGCATGCCAAAAATTATTCTCTATCTGTGCCACTCCCCCTTGCCCCTCCCCCTCTCGCTAACACGCATACCATCCTTTAACACTGGGTAACTAATTACAGTGGCGCTTAGATAAATATTGCTTACAGTAATTAAAATATTTCTTTTCACTATGCAGAATTTTAATTTTTTCAATATTTTACCATTTTTGATTGTAATATTAACATATTAGTATATTAATATATTTTAATATACCCACTAGTAAAAAGACAAATAATTTTCAAGCGTTCTCATTTTTATAGCAGTCACTGTTAAGATTTACAGCGAACTAATTATGTAGGCATATCACTCACTCACCTTTGTTGCTGTTGGGTCCGTTAGCCGTTTGCAGCGAGGACATTGGTATTGCCAGGCAATTCCTTCCCGTCACGGGCAGATCGAGATCTTGAGGTGGCTCGGAGCGGGGACATGGAGTGTAGGCAATTTTGCTGCCACGGCCCGGCGTTGGACTGACACGTGAGTGACGCCCGCCACCGCCGGCTAAACGCTCGCTGGCCATGCTGCTGGCTGGCGGGGGAGGAGTGCGGAGTTGCCACTAATCCAAATATTGTAGGCACATGGCAAAAATGGATTTTTATAGCTGCATTTACAAAAATGTAAAACTCTTTGGGGATTCGCTTCTATAGGCTACTGTTAGAAGAGGATGAGGCAGCGTTTTTTGTAGCTTTAACTGCACTTTAGTTGCACTTGCTCACTTCCTACTTGGCACGACATTCGCACGCTGCAACAAATAACACAAACACCAGCAGCCACCTAACAAAAGCAACAACGTCGACGTATAATAAACCCGAGACAAGCGCGCGCGCGCAGCCAACTTGCTCCGTCAAAGTCCTGCCATCAACTGAACAGCAGCAGCAGTAACAGCAGCAGCAACAGCAGCCGACATCCTCTCGTCTTGCGAGCCGAACAAAATGCAAAACAAAATGCAAAAACAAAGCACAATTGCACGCCACTCACCTCTTACACACTCTCTCTCTCTCTCTCTCTCCCTCTCCATCTCCGCTCTCTGCACTACTCACACTGGCAAATCACAACTTCAGCCGCCTCTCTCTTCTAACAACTTCAGCTCCCCGCTTTTCGCTTTTATTGTAGCATCCGTCTTGGCCACTGCATTGCTGCAATGTTTTTGCTTTGGCTTTGCTGCTATGTAAAAGCTCTGACCGGGCGTGCATTGTGTGTACTTTATTCATTCACAAAAATTGTGCGCACAGCGTTGCCAGAAAGCGGCAAGTGTATGCAGTGTAGTAAAAGCTTAACGAAAGCTTTAAATGCGCTTCAGTTGAGAGCAGTCGCTGTTAAATAGTACATGTTAAACTAGCAAATGGAGTGCAGTGCCAAAAAGCTTATATTTATGCAAAGTGCACACAAAAGTCGCAGGAATTTCGACAAACTTATGCTCATAGATGGCGCTCTAAAAAATGTTGGAAAAACTCTGAAAAAGTTCAAAATAAACCCCAGCTTGAAAAACTTGAAATTTTAGTTGTATATTCTGTTTTTTATTGGGTTTTCTTTGCCTGTTAAGTAGAATAGAATTGTTATTAAAATGGATTTTGTTTTTTTACTCATTTTTGGTGTTCCAACTGAAGTTTTTATGTTTTTTTTTTGTTTATATGATTTCATTTGATTTTGTTTACGTTGTTTTTGTGGTACAGTTAACTGATTTTTACCTTAATACTTTAGATAATGGAAATTGTTCTATTTTTACCTGCTGCTATATTTTTTTCTGTGGTATAAATAGTTGTCTAGCTTTGTTTTGTTTGAAAATACATTAATAATTACAAAAGAAAATGTTTTTTGTTTTTGTTTTTTTTTCTTGTTTTTAAGACTTGTCGTTTACAGCGCTTAGAAGTTACAGTTTACATAAGTTCAGTTGTTGTTGTTGTTTTTGTTTAAGGGTATATTTTTTTGGAACATTTTTGTCTTGCCAAAAAGTTAAGAGAAAGTTTTCTTTGTTGTTGTTGTTGTGTTTTCAGTGTTGTGTAGTGCCGTCTAAAGAAAAAATGTGTGTGTGTTGTAAAGCTTTATTTTTGTAAGTGTTCGAAAGTGTCTCGTGTCTTAGACATACTAAATATATATTTCATTTATCATATACTCGTTATATATATTTTTTGAAAACATTTAGGATCTTTTTATAATCGATAAATGCTTAAAATTAACAGCTTATGCGCTGAATTTGTTTTTTATGTGTATATATATATGTATATATATATGTGTATATATATTTTTCTTCTTCTTAAAATTCGATGACGTTGTTGTTAATTATTTTTCATTTTCTTTTTGCGCTCTGTAGCTGTTTGTGCAGAAAATTCAAACAATTTTTGCAGTCCACAAAAATCTTGCAAAAAACCCAGAAATCTTTCAGAATGACACTGTATATGTATATGTGTGTGTGTGTGTGTATGTGAATGTGTGGGTGTGGGCGTGCAGTGTTGTACAACGAGCTGGCATATTGAAAAATTATACATGAATTTCGACTGACAAGGCAAAAACGTATCGAGAATGTTGCATACTTTTAGGCAAACAATTTTGAAATACTTAATTTAATCGCGACTTATTTGAACTGAAACTTCATAAACTTTAACAGTTGCTCTCATTGTTTTTCGTGCTTAAGTTAAGTAATACTATATTTTGTGTAATTATTATTATCTGCCTTGAAAAATACTTACTTAAAACTTACTTTATTTGATTTAATCAAAATAATAAATGCTGTTTCAAATTCCATTTAAAGTTGATGTGAAATGGGCAAAGACTCTTTTAAAAGTTTCATTAAAATGCAAATCGGTGTTTTTTTTTTGTTGTTTTTATTTTAAATTTACACATTTTTTTGGTTTTTGATTTTTTGATTTGGTGCGACAACATTTGAAGTTGTCAGCATTCACACGCATTCATTCACATTCACTCATCACATTCACATACATTCACAATTACCAATTGCTCAAGTGGAGGTTCCAAAATGGATATCGAAAACGCCAAAAACGAAACAATTTCGGTCGTGATTCTAAACACCAAATATGGAATATAGATATAAATATATATTTATATGGTGGAACGTGCGGAATTGAAACGTTTCGGACTTTTACGAAGCTTGAATGGAATTTGAAACAGCATCGAAACTTAAATTGCAAAAACTAAATTATTTTTTATACTTGAAATAATTGAAAATTAGCCAGCATCGATTTGGTTGTTCGCCTCTATATATATATATATGTGTTTGTTCCAATTTCCACAATGTAAATATTTCCTTATGCACTTAAATATAGAGTTTTTCTATTTTTGATTTTCAAGGCCTACAATTGCTTTTCAATTAATTCCAATTTAGTTTATTAATATGCACATTTAGAGGTTTTAAAGCACACACAACATCAATATCCGGTATTAAATGTTTAACATGTTACTTCAGATATATATATATATATGTGTGTATATCGAGTTATCGATTATCGATTACTATTATTATTAAGACATCCGTTTAGTGCAGTTTTCCTATGTACAACAATCGAAAAATACATCCAATGTCTGAAAATTCAAATTGTTCTTTAAGTTATTAAGTTTCTCTAGGTGCTTGTTTAAATAGACGAACCTGCCTGCTAATTGTTTTCTCAATGTTTTTTGTTATAGGTACACTTGGTTATATGGGTATATGGATAACATTCATATTATATTTGTTTGTATAGACATTAAAAATATTTTCGCAGCAATTTCAATTGTTATTCATTATTATTTTCCTTGTTTTGATACTGAAAACATTGTTATAGGTGGTTGTTTGTTTTTTCATTCTTGTTTAGGTCGATATTGATATCGATATTTATCGATAATTGCCGATATTGCTAATTGTTATAGAATGCGTAGCGGAGCGATCCCCTAGATTCAGATCCAGTTTACGGTTAAGGCTATACTTGACTTATGGAGCTCGTCAGACGTCGGTAAGCAAGAAGAAGAAATGCGTGAAGAATGGTGAAAAGTGGTGAATAAATGTTCGGGCCGAATCGGAAACTGTAGTGTTGTAAAAGTCTGTAACAAATGCCAATCCCAAAAATGTTCCAAAAACATAGATAACAGAAATAAGAAAACAATTTATAAGTTTTTTTTTTGTTTCGAGGTTTTTAAAATGTTTGTGTATTTTTTTCAAGAAATTTTAGTTTGCCTGCTTTTTGGTTGTTGTTGTTTATCAATCTTTACATCATATATCATATTCATATATATATTTATATCTATATATATATATAGATTAAGATGTGTGTTGAGTTAAGCATATATATATATATATATAGGTCTATATATATGCCTGCAAATATTGTTTAATCTGTGGTAGCTGTGTGTGTTTTTTTTTTCTTTTCTTTTCTTATTCTCTGCTGCAATTTGTTTAACAAATTTGTTTTGTGTCTTCGCTTTTGTTTAACGCATTTTTGCTTTGCAAATGAGAATATAAATATTTAACACAATTCAATTTTTTGGTTTTTATTTTGCGATTTTTGCATTTTGCTGTTGTTTTTCCACTTTTTAGCTTCAAATTTCAATGGTTTATGGTTTATTCAATGCCAACACTTTCCGGACAACTTCCTTTAGCTTTTTTCCCCATCTTCTGCTTTTTGTTAAGTTTTTCTTTTTTCTTGATCGCTAAAGAGATTTGCAATGGAAATTTCAAATCGAGAGGGTTGCCAGATCGTTCGAATTCGCATTCAAGCCAATGGCAAACAAACAATTCGGGCTCACAAAAGAATTTTGTGGATTACGTTTTTAGTTAGAAAAATTCGTGTTTTGCTTTTTTTTTGGTTTTGTTTTGTTAATTAAAGTTAAATTTTTGTTAGTTTAGAGTTTTTATTTAGAGAGACCTTTTTGCTTGTCTGTTCAATATATATATATATAACTTGCATTATAGTTTAAATCTGGTTTTTAAAACTTGCACAAATTTCGCTACAAAAAGTTTTTGTTTTTTGGGTTTTTTTTTGTTATTTGTTTGTTGTTTAAAAAAAGTTATAGAAAAGTTGATTTTGTGGTGTTGTTGTTTGGTTTTTTGTTTTTTTTGTTTTGTTCTCGGAACGCAGTGTTTTTGTTATCTCTTTCGTTCCAAGGATCAAGCAAACAATAAATTAAATATATATTTGTATATATATATATAATAATTAATTTATTATATAATAAGTATAAATGTATTCCACCCGAACTTACAAACATTATCAATATAGTATTTATTATATGTATATATATATATATATATATATATATATATATATATATATATATATTTATATACATATATATGTATATATTATACTCACAGTTGATTTTTAATGCAGTGGAGAAGAAGAGTGTAACGAAAGAGAGCGGCAAATGTGCTGAGCTGTGGTGAGGTGTGGTGTGTACTGTAGTGTGGTGAGTTTGTGTGTGTGTGATTGTCTGCGTGTGTGTGGATAGTTTTAGAAGACGTTCAACAAGAGCAACAATAGCTGAGACGTTGGTGTGAGGGGGGGGGGGGGGGGTGATAGATAGAGGGGAAAGTAAGCAAAGTGAGTTTAGAGAGAGAAGAAGAAAAAGGAAACATGGAAACAACGTTTTTCGATATGAAACTAAATTAAAAGCGTGCTTTAGTTGATTACTGCCATTTAGGTTAGATCCGGCTTAAGCGCATCGACGTTGGGCACCGAGTTTTTGGCCAGGTTTCTCTTTCGAGTACTGTGCAGTTTCTCAGTTTTCTCACTTTTTTCATATATAGAATTTTCAATATCTTCTTAGCATGCGTTTCTAATTATCTTTCGTTTGTGTATTGCCTGGTTCGCCGTTGATCAGCTTGAACCACTTCTTAAACTTAAACCAAATAGAAATGTAGCATTTACATATATTATTATATAGGTACACATACACATATAATAATATACATATCTACTTATTTTTTGTTTTTGTTTTTTCTTTGTTGCTTATTAAGTATTTGCGACAATTTGTCTTTGTTTTTGCTTCCTTCTTTGTTGCTGTCTAGTTCATAATAATAATATAATTTATTTATAAATATATATATATATATTGTTGTTGCTGCTTCTTCTTCTTCTTCGTCTAGTTTGCTGTTAAGAGTTGTCTTCTGCTTCTTCTTTTTCTTCCTTTGCCTCCTCCTCGATCTTCTTCTACCTCATTTTTTATTATTTATATTTTCATGTGTGTGTTTGATGAAATCTTCTTGCTTCTCTGCTTCTTCTTCTTCTTCTCGCACTCCTCATCCTCCGTCCTCGCATATATAAATATTTAATTTGTATATATATACTTTATAATAAAATTAAGTTATACATATATATATATATATATTTATAGGTTAGATTTGAGTTTTCCTTTTGCCTCTTAATTACTAGAGAAATGTGTAGTTTTTTCATTTTTGTTTTTTGATATTTAATGCTGCATTTATCAGATATCAATATATATATATATATATATATATAGACATTGTTGCTTAGATTTGCTACAAATTTGTTGTTGTTCAACGCTGCCAAACCACAGGGTCTGCACCGCCCGCTTCCCCCAATCATTTGATAGTGGGGAGGGGGACTACCCCAACTGCGACACGCCGACTCAAAAACTACCCTTCCTCAGCGCGCTAAAGCTCCGGACTCTGACCAGACAGAATTTGAATGCTCTATATATTCATATAACACCTGTCGTATACAATATATATATCGCATTTGCATATTTTCAATTCAATTTTATATCGAAAATGTTTTCGTTTTTGAAGTTGGTTTTTTGTTTTTTTTTTTTGGTTTTTGTAATTTTTATTTATTTATTTTTTTGTTGTTTGTTTCTTTATATTTATTAATTTTAAATTTAAATATAATTTAATAAGAAGAATTTGTTGTTGTTTGATTTTACATTATTTATAATATATATATGTTGTATTTATAATATATTTTATTTCTGGTTGTTTTGACATGTTGTGTTTTGTATGTGTATGTTTGTATGTGTGTATGTGTGTATGTGTGTGTGTGTGTGTGTGTGTTGTGAGAGAGTGTGTGTTGGTGTTGTGTTGTGTGTAAAGTATTTTTTTGGAGCTGTTGTTGTTGTTGGTGTCTATATAAACTTTGCCAGTTTGCTTGCAAAAATTACAAATAGTTGTTTTTTTTATATTTTGAACATTTTTTGTTTAGCGTGTTTCTTTTATTATTATTTTTGCAATGAATTCGACAAATTTTTCGTTTATACTTGAAACAATTTAGTTTTACACAGTGTTCTTCTTGCCGCCGCCAGCTGGCGCTGCTGGAGCTTCTCCCACCCGCTAGATGACGCCACTGTGCCACCGCTAGAGGGCGCGCTGCGCTCGACGCTGCAATTGCAATTTTGCGGCTACTCAAAAAAAGTTCTGATTGCTGTTTTTTGTAGTTTTGTTGTTTGTTTGCTGTTTGTTGTAGTGTGGTATGCCTGTATTTAAGTGTAATAGTTTTGTTTTTAAATCTTGTTTACTTATAACATGCTTTTTTGTATTTTGCTTAAACGGTGACTTCTTTAAGTTTTGCTGTTTTGTTGTTGTTATTGGTTTTGCTTTTCTTTCTTTTTTTTAAATTTAGTGTGTGTTGTTGTGTGTTGTTTTTTATAATTTTTCATGTAATTTTTTCTGGGTTTTTACTCATTTTTTGCTTGTTTAAATTTTCTTGCGTTTGCTTTACTCATCTCCTCTTCTCTTTTGTTTTTTGTTTTCTATCATTTTTGTTTTCTTTGTTTGCTTCTTCGTTTAAGTGTAAGTTCTTTTCTTTCATTTGTTTTTTTCTTTATATAAGTTTCTTAAATGTGGTTTTTATGTTTTTCTTCTTGTTGTTGTTTTGTTTTTTGCTTAACTCTTTGTTGTTTTTTTAAGATCTTTTACTGGGGTCCATAGCAACAGCGTGGCGCGATGTTCTTGCGCACAGCTACAGTCTTCGTCAACATCTTAAAAAAATAGAAAGGCTTAAAAAGAAATAATTTAACGCTTCACTTCGATGTCATCATAGTCACGAATTCTGAAAGTAGCAATAACGATATATAAATAATGATTAGTTGTGGGTTTTTTTAAGACAGGAGAACTTAGTAATAACTTAAATGACTAAATTATATTTAAGATTTAGCATGGAAACAAGTTTGAGTTTTAAGATTGTTCTGAAAGCTTAACTTTTAAAGCGGATTATCAAATAGAAACCGGTTTCGGTTCCGGTTCCGATTGAAGTAATTAGCAATTAAAGCAAATATTATTCATTGCTTTTTTTAATTTTTCCAGTAAAAACGACTGTAATATTTTTGTTAATAATATCAATTCCAGTTACTGGTTCTTAAGAACTGGATACTCTATTCGAATTCGATACTTAATTTGAATCGGTTAATTTCTTTGTGGGCGGTTCCGCTTCCGTTTAGATAGCAAGCTTTAAAAATAAAAGTGTTCTACTTCTCTCATCTTCTGTTCTCTTCTTGCACTTAAAACTACTTGTAAACTTCACAAGAAACACATCCCAAAAATAGTTTGTCATTAACCTTTGAACGAGCGACGAGCGCAGCACAAAACTAAGCATTACAAAATTCATTACTTGTGATGAACCAAAAATAAAAGTGTCGCACGCCAAGATCACAAAAAAAAATAGACTAATCAATGAGACAAATGAGCCAGTCACAAGATCTGCTAAAGAAGAACCCAACTCGCTGACTGACAGACGACGGCTGACTGATGAAAAGCTCTTCACACAGATTACTGTTGCTCGGCGAGTATAAAATGTGTGGAAATAAAAATACAACTTTCACAACGAATTTTCAATACGCTGCCAGAAGTGAATTAAAATGGAAATTTATTTGTTCCATATTCAACACTCACTTGGAAATATATCAAGTGCCAGTTAAATAAGGAACAATGGAGTTGGAACTCTTACGGTAAGTGCTTTGCCTAAGTAAAAACAAAAGAGAGAGAGAGAGAGAGAGGTAGAAACAGTTACAAATGACAAAGAGAGATGCACAAAATCAATGGCGAGCATTGTGCGATTGAATTGCTTTTTACAGTTTTGCTTTCGATGGCAATCAGCAGTTAAATGGTGGAGGGGGGGAACAACAGTTGAGAGGAGGTGTGTGCATTTCTAAATTGGCAACGCTTCCGCGCACTGTTTGTGTGTGGGTAACGGTCGTGTCCCCGATTTATCAGGTGTTTGCATGCAGCTCCTAAATATAGACGATAGAATGACAGCCACCGCCACACTTCAACCCTCCCCCTCCCTCTTCGCCTTACTATGCAGCCGCAGCAACTGCGTTGATTGCGCATTGTTCTTCCTACTCTTGTTCTTCTTCTTCGTCGTCGTCGTTGTTTGTTGTTATTCTTCTTCTTAATCTTCATCTTCGTCTTCTATTCGTCGTGCATTCTAATTTAAATATTTGCAGCATGTGTGTGCAGAAGTCGACGTTGTTTGGCTGCTTGGTGGTCGGTCAACGTAAGAGCCGTAGACGTGAGAGGTGTGGATTATTGCAGGTGCGATTGATCAGCTGACTGAATGACTACCTGACTGAGTCGTCTGACAATAATTTAAGCCGTTAATTGGCTGAGGCAATATAATAAATTTAAATAAGTATCGATATGTATATATATATTTTAAACGATTTTCAAGAGTCATTTTCAATGCATTATTTTCTACATTTAAGCTGATTGCAACTTATATGAATCCACTCTTACTTATAAAAAACTCTTCACACCTCTTTGTCGTGCACTACTTTTAGACAACCCATTTATGGCCAATATTCCGCGCAAAAATAAAACAAAACTAAACTCGGCCCAATAAAAAGTTTAAAAATAAAACGTTATTGCGAGCAGAAACGCAACATTCGATTCGTTATATCTTCAAATGACTAAATGAAATGAATAATAATTAAGTTCAAGGGACACGCCCAGAAGCGAACGGGCCTTATAAACTATCCGTTATCCACTAATCCTTATCCCTTTTTTATCCATTGCATGCTAAGAATATGCAAATGTTTTTTTTTGCCACTCGAACCCAACCCTAAATCGAGCAGTTGTCTTGTAAAAGTTTTTCTTTTGGGGTTGGGCCTTGACATTTCCAAGTCTCAAGCAAGCAGAACTTGCTCTTCTTCTTTGTTAATCTATCATAGTTCGCACCCTTTTTTCTGATCAAATTTTTTTAATGGATTTGATAACATGCATTTTTCTTTTGCTTTTCGGCGGCAATCAAAATGAAAATTAAAGCTGGCATTGCACTAAAAAAGAACATTTTGGATAAGGTTAGTCGTGCAAATAGTCCCCCAATGCCCCCAGGTTGGAGACTATTCTGGTTTTTGTGGCTCTGCTGTTTATCTTTCGTCGTTTTGTTTACATTCGCCAGCTCACATTCTTTATTTCTTTTATTATTCTTCTTATTGTTTTTGGCATACATTATTTCTTCTTCTATTCAATTTGTTGTTCTTTGCCTATTTTGCCCAATATCTTATGTGATTTTTATTTTTTGTTTTAATTCTTTGCGCTTTTTCATTCTTTTTTTTTTTTTTTTTTTGCTTTTTCTGACATTTTTATATTTGGCGTGAGGCCAAAGTAAGTCTCATACTTGTGCATATGTCTAAATATATATATATTATATGTATATACAATTATATATATGTCGGGGTCCGGCCTATTGTTTGCTATATAATTTTTAGCTGCCCCCTTCCGCCTACCCCCTTTCCACTCTCCTCCCTTGGCTGTTACCAACAAGACAAGACAACAATAAAGACTTTGGTTAATTGGCAATAAGCAAATGGCAACAACGCGCATTTATTTATGTTATGCTACACACTTTTATATCTGTATAATATATACTTTATATATATACATATATATATTTATATAGTATAACATCTGTGTAGATCTGTGTTTAGCTTGTCGGTCAATGTTTAAACAGCTCGCCAAATTGCCTGTTGCCAGTTATTCCTATTCCTATTTCTATTCCTATTCCCATTCTTATTTGTATTTTCTTTTGTTGTTCTAGCTTATTGCACAATATTTATATTTGAATTTAATTGTGGTTGCCTGTGCCTTTGTGCTCATAAAACATTTCACTTTGCGCCTCGCAAGATTAGCCAGTAAGCGATTACCAAAAGGTCGAAGAGAAAAATCCCGAAACAATAAATACAGCAGCTGACAATGTGGTTAAATGCTAAATGCAACTCTGTCATGTGAGATGAGCGAGTGTGTGTGAGAGAGAGAGAGGAGAGATACCAGAAGAGAGCACTGATGTGAATCATAGGAGTCAGCTTTTGAGAGGTTGCTTATCGCAAGGATGTGAGAGTAGCGAGTGGGTTAAGAAGATTGTGATAGAATGATAGCTGGAGTAGTGTGACAGAGAGGAAGAGTGGAGTACAAGTAGCGAGTAAGAGAGAGGAAGTTGAAGTTCGAGGGAGAATGCTAATTGGAGTAAAGAGAGTAGAGGAGTGTACAGAGGGAGAGTAGCGAGTTAGTCTAAGATTTGCAAATGTGAGTAGAGTAAAACTGCGAGAGAATCACAATAGGAGTAGAAAGGGACAGAGAGATTAGATCAGCATTAGCAATAGCAAGTTCAGCAATAGTAAGCACAGCAAAATAGACAGATAGAATTATTGGCGGCAAACATATCAAGCAATTCAAGCTCTAATAAATCTATAATTGAACACAACAATTATTGGCCCAATTAAGATAAGATTCCAGAGCAGAAATACAACCCACACGCTACTATCAGAAAAATATAACCCACTTTTTATTGTAGGCATCTAAATTGGTTATCGGCTGACTTCCCAAGTCCAAATATTGGCACAAATCACGCATTTCTCACGCGTTTCTTAACTGATTAATTTACTTCCCAAATAGATTGTCAGCTCGAATATAATCAACTCGTCCCATTCGTTGTACAAATGATAATTTGTAGTTGTTTGCTCGCTTGGTCGACATTTCAACAAAATGTACCTATTTTTATATTTGTTTCACTTTGGTTATTTTTATGTTTGGTGTTCATAAATTGCCAGTGATTAATCTATTTGATCCGCCAAAGATATTTGTGTGCGCCAAACGATTTTTATTTGAACTTGAGGCACAAGTTGTTCCGTATGCGAATGTTTAACTCGATACACGTTTTATATTATAAATACAGATATATATACAAATCATTATATACATATATGTTTCTGTATTTGGTCGACATTTGATTGCCATCAGGTGGGAAGGAGGGAAAGGGAATGGAAAGGCAATTATTTTCAGTTTTTGCTGCTTCTAAGTACAATCAAAGCAATGATCTCTGCATGGGGAGGGGAGGAGAGGGGTGTGTGTTGGAGTGGGCAGGTAGGTATACGATACGCTGTGAACAACAACATTTTAACACCTCGATTGTATTTATTCTTTTGTTTTTATTGTTGTTGTTTCTGCCTCATTTTCCTGCCCTGCCCTCCACTTTGCTCAATTTGAAATTTCATTTTCTAGCAATTAAATTAAATTTCGAAGAACACAAAACGAAATATGTTAGACTTTGAGTAAAGGAATTACCTGCGATGAACTAGAAAATACCCTGTATAGTATGAATACTTTGTCTCTAGATGACTTTTAAATAATAATTTTTTGCTTGATATTATTTATTGAACAAAACTTGTTGTATTTTACAACAGCATTTTCATTTAAAGAAAAGTCTTTAGTTAATTAACTGCAAAATGATCTCTAGATAAATACGAAAAAAAGAATATTTATTTTTATATAAATCTAGTTTTTTATATAAATACCTACTAAAACATATTATTTATCTCTGGATGTGCTTGGTTTCTTTTTTTTAAAGGTGTTCAAGCAAACATTTTTAAAAATTATTTGCTGACGCCTTTTTCTTTACAAAAATTTGACTTTACTTTTTCCTTGGAAAATTTTGTGATCTAAAGATCAGTTTACTGACAGATTGAAATCAATTTTCTCGTGAATATGGAGGGAAATTAGAAATTAATTACGCTTATGGATCAGCGCTAAATGATCATTCTAGCGAAAAATGTAGGCATCTTAAGCTAAATAGCCATTAAATATAGTCGTATACACAATGGGATGATTAAAGCACAATTACAGGGTATTTTTCTCATACGTGTGGCTGCTGATGTCTGTTGAGATTGGTTGTTGCAAGCACGCATTGAGAAAGCGACGACTAAGGAGAATAATGAATCAGTTTATATAAAACACATCATCAGCAGCAGCAGCAGCACAAAAGTAATGCATGACAAAACAAATGCCAATTGTGACTCGAATATGTTATACTATATGGGTGTATGAGTGTGTGTGTGTGTGTGTGTATGATTCAACTACAACAAGTAGCAATAGTGTTGTGCAAATATTAACGACACGCGACATATAACGTAAAATGCTTTACTTTTTTTAAGGAATATATATCTACATCTGATCGGTCTGACTGGGTTGCTTTCTGGATTTTCACTAATCCATGCAACAAATGTTCCTCAAATACTTACATCAGAAATCTTATTAATAAGATTACATTTTATTTTGAATTTAGTTTTTACTCTTGGTATTTTTCTGTACCGACTGATATTGGTTGATACTCTGCATAAGCAAATGAATTATATAAAGGGCTCTGCGCTTTGCTTACCTTCGTAATTGACCTGACCATCACCATCGATATCAGCCTCACGGATCATCTCGTCGACCTCCTCGTCTGTTAATTTCTCGCCTAGATTTGTCATCACGTGACGCAACTCGGCCGCTGAAATGAAGCCGTTGCCATCCTTATCGAACACTCTGAAGGCTTCCCGAATCTCCTCTTCGCTATCGGTGTCCTTCATTTTGCGTGCCATCATGGTAAGGAATTCTGGGAAGTCAATTGTACCGTTGCCTAGAAAACAAAACACAATAATCCATAATTAGTTAAATTTCGATCTTTTAATTTGATATCCATATTAATTATCAATTTTACAGGTCTTAGAAATTTCCCTTGTAAGCTAACAATAAGCCTTGGTTAAAACCTACAATAAATAACCCAATTTTACCAACTTCATTTTATTTCAAGGCACTTTTCCAACCTCTGCCAGAGCAATCTGTTTTAATTAAGTTTACAAATTTATAAAGCGCACAATAATATTTTATAAGCAACATTGGTTTTTTCCTTTAAGCAATTGTTCCACACACACACAGACACACCCAACACACACCCACACACACCCACACACACCCACACACACCTATGCCATTAAAAAGTTGTATAAATGCTTTAACCCACACACTGCCAACCCACCCACAATTGTTATAAATGCTCCGAGCTCATCAAAATTGCTTGAAAGGCGCACAGCATTTCAGTTTTTTCACAGTTTTTTCCCCCATTATTCTCTCGCAATTTACGAGCCAAACATATTTCTTTATTATGAAGTTGGCAGCTGACAACCCCAACCAGCCAGCAAACCAACCACCCCCTTCAGCCAGCTTTTGTGTACCTGTCGGCTATATAAACTACGTAGCTAGCAAGCGTCACAAATCCCATTTGACCTGGCCCTAGGGGGTAATAGCATACATATACATATATATAAATCCCCCAGCAGCCATAATCAAGCAGATTTTCATATTTGTCTAAGCCATCTGTAAAAGCCACAAATACCCCTCTGCCTGCACAGTTGGGCCAACTTTTTTTTCGGTTATATTTTCCTCTTTTTTTTGCACATTCTTTTCTTGTCTAGCACACGTGGCGTATGAGCAACTTTGTGGCGTTGATAACTTAACTCCGCTGGGACAGGGTCAGATAAGTTTTCGCAAACTGTTCAGTGGGGAATAGGGGCTAAGCCATAGAGTGCTTGGCATGTGATTTAAGAGTTAAGAAAAAAAACCAAGCTGAGTTTGGCTTTTTCTCTACATTCTGGAGTCAATTTTTTTCAAGTGTAGCTGAAATTTTGAAATACTTGCCGCATTTTTGTTGGCCGCACAAATGAAGTGGCCTCCTCTATTCCAATTTTTTTCCTCATCTGACCGAAATTCTTGTTACGACTAATTGAAAAAGTTTTCACTACACATTTTTGCTGTTTAAAGTTTGAGCATAGTTCGAGTTCAGTTTGTTATTCTACTTTGTCGATTTTGTTGTTGTTGTTGCTTTTCTTGGCATTTTTATGGCTCAAAAACAACAATGAAAAAATGGCAAACTTTTCTTTTGGGTGCTTAGCCAGAAAACTTTTGCTGTCGAACTCTCTTCTCGAAGGCCTTAATTGTTATTGACTCTCTTTCTCTCTCTCTCTCTCCCTCTCTCAATTTCCCTTTCTCGTTCTAAGTAAAGTAGAAAGTTTCGCCTTTGATATCATTGAATATTCCATTAAATATATATATTCTCGGTTGTGCATGTTTTTGATTTTCATTTTATGATTATGTCTTGAGACGAGAGCAGTTAAGATTAGTTTTTATTAGTGTCTCAAGGGTTCGATAAGTTTGCTAAGTTTTCAACTTTTGATTATATTTAACAAACATATCCAGAGCTCCCTAAAAGCATCCCTTGTGTACAATTAATATTACTCCCACTCCCTTTCATCTATGAACATGTGTTTTCCTATTCAATTTATGTTGCATTCTTAAACGTTTTATATGGCCTTAGGAGAGTCTTAAAAGCATCCCTTTTGGACTAATAGAAATACATCTCTTTTCTAGCTATGCAACTTGTTTCTCCTATTCCTTTTTGTGGTGCATTCTTAAACGTTTTACAAAGGTGTTCAGAGTTTAAATAAAAATAGATTTATTTTCTGCTGCTTACTCCTACCTAAATAAGCTAATTTCTCTGTTTCTCCTTATATTCCCATCCTTAATCGACCCACATACTGCTTAAGCAGTAACTTTAAACCTTAATTTTTCCACTGTTTCTCGATCTAAGTATTTTGATACATTCTCTGCATTCTGGCAACTTCATTTGATTTTCCCTGTTCTCATTGTGTCTCATTCTTAAACATTAAACTGCCAATTAGCCATAAAGCATCCAATGCTATCAATCTTTCAGCAAATAATCAACTCAAAATACTTGACTCCGTTATGTTAAATCGCTCTCATTACAAATCAATGTTATCACAATCATTTAACACAAACACATTCCTTGTGTGTAAAATTAATGTTTAGCTATCGTATTTAATCGACCCCCAACCACCCTGCCCTCCCCCTACCCACACACACACTCAATTATTGTTCAAGTTCAAATACAAAAACAAATCAATTCACACACAGCAACAGACAAAATAAAAAAAAAAAAACAAAAACAACAAGTTGTTCGAGGTTCACAATCGAAGCATAAAAAAAAAACAACAAGACGATTAACAGCTACATTAAATCCAAGCAAACAGCTAAATAATTAATGAAAGCTTTAACAAAAAATAAATAAACCTAAATAAGCAGAAACACAAAACAAATAAATAGAATAGGCAACAATTTCAATTGTGCGGAAAATTTGACCAATGAAAAATTAATAAAAATTGAAATAATGTGCGTGCAATTAAAGTGCACACTTATTATGCTTATTAAGAGATTGAAAAATAAACTAAGTCAGACATTGTATACTGTACATTATATGGTATATTGAGATATAATGAGACGCTTCGGTTACGGTTCGCCCTGCTTCTTGTTTACGAAAATTTCAATTTATAAATACTTTTTGGCTTTAGGAATTCCCCACCCAAAAAAAAAAAAAAAAAAAAAAACCGAAAAGAAAAGAAAACACCACAAAATTTGTTGCCATTTTTGTGTGTGTTTTTGGCCAAATAGCCAAAGTGTTAGACGGGCCTTAGACAGAATGCTTTGACAAGGCTCATAATATGATGACGATGACGATGATGACGATGTTGTGTTGCCAATGTTGTCTTCCTATCTGTCTTTTGCCAATGTCTGCTGCTGCCTGCCTGCCAGCTATTGCTGCTGCTGCTGGTTTTTGGTTTCCACGACGAGTCATCTTTACACTTTTTTGCTTTCCCCAAAGCAACCACTTCTCCCCCGCCACATCTCTTGCTGGCTTCGCAACGTTGCGCAAAATTTGTGCAGACAATTTAAAATTTTAATTCAACTTTTTTTTGGCTCGCAACGCTAAATTTAGTTTTCGAAACGAAGTGAACTGTTTTAAAAATATATCACATTTTGGGAATTTCTTTGAGACACACTTTTCACATTTTCATGCAATTCTCATTTCCATATAGCTGGACAATTTTTGCGATGGGAGGGGAGCGAGGGGTGGCGAGTCTAATTGCGTCGTTTGTATGCGAGACACTGCAGTGATTTTGGACAAAGTCGTCAGAAGCGTTTGGCGTTGCCAACAAAATTTTAAGTAATGAATGTTTAATGTTTCCGTCTGTTGTTCACAGACTTCTAAAAATTTACCCACCTCCTCTTCCCAGATATCTAGATATATAAATATATATATATATATATATATATACATATATTTCCATGTGTTTTGTGCATTTCAAATAGACGTGAATATTTTATTTAATTTTATGCAAAAACTGCTCGCATGGCTCGTAAAGTAGGCGAGAAAATCGCTAAACCCTCCAGTTTACTGGAAAACAAATAAAATGAAAGCAGCCACTGAATAGCCATCTGAATAATGCAAAAATCGCACGATTTGTAACATATTTCCGATTTTATCTAACAAATTAATAACTTTAGTTTTAATTGTTTCCAGAGTACTTTTTTCGCTAAATCAGTTTTTCTTTATTACCTTTTAAGTGGAGCGCATTTGAAAGAGACTCATTCAAAAGCATTAATGTTTTCTTGGAATTTCACAAATAAAAAACATAAAACATTTGGAATTTCTGAAACTATTTCTTTTGCCATAAATTCCCAATATTAAATGCCTTGTTTAACACATGTAGACAGGGAAAAGTTAGTTGGAAGAATGAGCTCAAACTGGAAATATTTCCAGCAAAGGGTAAACAAAAAATATATTATTGATTTGCATGTAATGTACACAAACTATAGCTATATAACTATGCAAGAACAAGATTCTGGTAAAATGGCTTTCTTAATTTTTTGATTAAATGTTATTTGTAGAAAATGAATAACATTTCAGTTTTCTAACAATTCCAACTCCACCTCTCTATCTCACTCTCCCATCTTCCCCACACTTTCATCTACTGCTCGCTCGCTCTCTCTCACTCTCTCTCTCTCTCTCTCTCTCTCCCTTACACACATCAGCTAACACCCATTCATATGTAAGCACTACAGAAAAAGATGAACTCAACAGCTTCTGCTTTGAGCCATGCAACTATTTATAAACATCTTTCAGTTATTCAGTCGTCCAGTCAAGTCGCTGTTTTTTTTTACCCACACCTGCGAACCCTGCCTATCCTCCACACACGTGCTTTACTTTATGTGCTTGTTGTCCTTTGTAGCGCATGCGCTTGAGCAGCGCAGCAGCAGCAGCAGCAGTAGTTGTGCAGACTTTGCCCTGGATTTTTCATCACATGCGCATTTTGCACTTGCAAACAGAAAAAAAAAAACAGTAAGAACACACTAGTAGCAAGAACAACAACAACAACCTGCAGTTAAACAGCTCAACGCAGTTGAGTAAACGAAAAGGTATGAAAAAAAACAGCGCTGTTTCTTTTCTGCAGACATTGTGCGGGAGAGTGAGATGAGAGTAAGAGAGTGAAGCTGGGTGGGTGGTTTTGGTTGGTTGACGGCTGTTTCTTGTTGTTGCTTTTGGCGCTGCTGCTCTGTTTCTGCTTTTACTTCTGTCGTCTCACTGCTGATTGCTACTCCTGCTATGCTGCTGTTCTGCTGTTGCTCTGCTGATATTGTTGTTGCTGCTGCTACTGCTTTGCTACTATTGCTCTGCTACTGCTAACTGTTGTCGCTGATGCTACTGGTCTGTTAATGCTTAACGTTGCTACTGCTGCTGCTCTGCTACTGCTGCTGCTCTGCTACTGCTGCTGCTTCTGCTGCTGCTGTTCGGATGTGAGTGAGTTGGTTTCGGTTTTTGGACTTTCCTCTTTTCCTTCGTCATCGTCTCCTTGCACTTTTTACTTGTTACACATGTCGCTCATTTGTCGCGCTGTCTGCATGAATGGTGTATTAATGTGTGTGTGTGTCTTGATGCTGTTGTTGGGTGGGGCTGGTGTTATTTTTAAGCTAATTGTCCAGCTTTGGGCACATTATGCAAACAACAGCAGCAAACTGCACACAAAATGAAATATACACACACACACGCACACTTATAGGCATAAGTAATATGAAAAAAGTGATTTATAATTTGTGAAAATTTATATAGCCTGCAGCAAAAAAAAAAAAGAAAATATTCTGCTCGACACATTTCACAATTGCTAAAAATACATATAAAAAGTCACACGAGCGGCGTGATCTGTCTCCCTCTCTCTCTCCCTCCCTCTCTAAGCAATTTTATAGCACTCTCTCTCTCGCTCCATCTCGCTCTCTCTAACAAGCCGTCGCCAAATGTTTTTTGAGCAGTTTGTGTAGTCGTCGGAAAGGTGAAAAACCTCAACAGCGAACGACACATTTTCACAATTTTCACATTTTCGCCGAAATGGCGCGCGGCGCCTATCGCTCAATTTCTTTTCATACTCTGTTAAAAATAATTTATACATTTTTGCTGCTGTGGTCGCTGCTTCTTCTTCTATTTTAGATTCTTTGCGTTCCACACTGTTTCTGTTTCCTCCCCCGCCCTGACTTCATCAACCACCTATCGACAAAAATCCTGTGTGCATTTTTGACAGCAGCCAGCAGAATTACAACAACAACAACATTCGCCAGTTGAGACAACAACAACAACAAAGGCGGACAAATATATTTGGTTCTAATCTATTTTTAATGGCTATGACGTGTTTTTGTTGCATATTTTTAGCCGGTCGCCGCAGAACAAGATGAAAAACACAAGCGAAAACACAGAGGAAACCAATAACAACAACAACAAAAGGAATTTGTTGTTCTTTTTTCCTTTTGTTTGTCTGTCCTACTGTCGCTGGGTCTGCTGATCTGTTCATTTGCATGTTTGCTGATCTCTCGTTTCTCGTCAGTCAGTGGGGATTACACAAAGAAAAAATAAAAACAAAAAACCACACAATAAAAGAAAACATTTGCACGGCTGTGTGTCAAGAATAGCCACTCGATGCGGCCAACATACAACAGAACAGTTTATAATTAGCGCGAAAAAAGGGTTCAAAGCAATTAGCACAAAATAGACGCAAATTGGTTGGGGCTAAAACTTAAAAAAATAAAACAAGCAAAAACAGAACTAGTTCAGGAATTTGGCAAATCTAATTGGATCGTTTCATTTCAGTCTTCTATGAGGGAGTTGGAAACGTTTACGAACTCGTATATAAAATATTAATTTGTTTCCTTAAGTTTTGATTTGTCCGCTTTTAAGCTCTTTACGTATAAAAACAAGTAATTGAAATATAAAAGTAAAAAAGCTCAAACAAGTCCCTCAACTCATGTCAAACTCATAACTCAAACATTTACGCATTAGTATATAAAGAAGATTAAAAACATAACAGCTTTTTGTTTGTAGTTAACTCTAATTCATTTGTGTTCTTATCTGAATATAATATAAATAACATAAATATAAATTAGATTTAAAAAATATAAGATCTTTATGCTTCTACAACGTTTACGTATGTGAATATTAAAAAGTAGCCACAGCTAACTCTCTAGCAAAACAGAAACCCAAGCAAAACCCACAATTTATTTACAATTCTTTTGCTTTTTTCGCTTTTTAAATATCAAAGATTTCCCTCTAGGTGAACCCCTTAACACTTATGCCCAATTCATTTGCTAAAGTTAACCCATATAAAAGAGATAGTTGGTAACACAAGAAGGCAACTTACCGTCGGCATCGACCTCGTTTATCATATCCTGCAGCTCGGCCTCTGTGGGATTCTGGCCCAGGGAGCGCATAACTGTTCCCAATTCCTTTGTTGTGATGGTGCCATCGCCGTCTTTGTCGAATAGCGAGAACGCCTCTTTGAACTCGGCAATTTGTTCTTCTGTCAGCTGATCGGCCTGCGAACGACAGAGAGAGAAATATTATTAGCCAAATTTGTAAATACAAAATGTGTAAATATATATTTTTAAAATACCATAATTTAGCTTTCGATTGAACTGTGTTTTTGCTTGCTGCTTTTTTATTTTGCTTTCGATAATTAATTGCTGTCAACTTTTATGAAGTGTGTTTATGAATGATGACAGCAACGACGACGTCGACTACTTGGATGCTATTTTCAATGCCAACATCACACACACACACACACACACACACACATGCAGATATGTATTGAAAAGAAAATCTCGGCAATTGTATCTGAGGCAAAAACAATTTTAAATTACAATACAATATTGCGTTCCAAGTCAAAAAAGTGTCGCGCAATAAACAATAAAAGTTTTCACAACACTGAGAGAAAAAAGCTAGTACAAGTTTTTAATATATTATAAAAATATTTGTTTCTTTTCTTATTATTATTATACATATATCAATGTATTTTAAAGCCTCGCCAGCCAGTATTCGTCTTCAGCTTTAAAAAAATTAAACAATCGTAATTGACTTATTCAAAAAATATATTTCTAGGTTTTTCTCTCAGTGTATCCAGTGACAAAATATATATGTCGAACCTCTTCTCTTGACATGATGTACGTAAAGTAAAAGAATATCAGCACTTTGGGGGGAATTGTAGGGTTTGGCTTGGTTTTGACATTCATTTAAATAATTTCGCATATTGTTTGCACTCAACAAAAGGCAGTAGACACAACAAATACACACACACATATGCATATATTCAAATAGAGATACAGTTGTTCTCGTATCTCCTATCTACGAAAAAAGGTGTTAAGTTCCGCTGACGTCAGATGCTCTTTTTCAAAAGGTATACAAAACAATATAGCTGTGAGAAGAACAAGAAAGAAACTAAACAAACATTATATAAACGAGACAGCTTGACTACGAGATACCCTGCACCCTTAAATAAATTCTTACAGATGATTAATCTTATGTCAAGACATATTCAAAATCGTTTAGAAAGCTATAAGTCTATAACATTGTGGATTGATATAAGATTTAATCTCGTGTTACTAGCTACAATGCACTTGATTATTACTATCAGTAATCGATTTTTATCGATTCAGTGTTAACGATTAAATAAAATAAACTTATGCTAATCGAAAATGGTTTTTTTATTTGTATTTATATTTGTTGATTAGCTTTTAATATCTCTGACACAAATCGCAGCATTCAGACGGACATGTTAATATTTTATTTACTTTATTTCTATTTCATTATACCCTTTTTTAACCCATATCAGTGGGTATGCTCAAAACTCAAGTAAACATTCATCTAAGGTTATTTTTGGGGACCTTGTCAAGGGTTACCCGCGCTTTTTTTTTTAAGTGAATCCCAACGAAGCATCAATTTCATGGCGTGTCTCATTTGTTTTGACAGACGTGCGGCTTAAGCATTCATTTTCATATAAAGAAAAAACACACATTATTATATGTTCTTATATATAGTATACACTGCGATAAGGTCGGCGCCCCTATAAAAATAAAATGAATTAACAAACGATACGCGGTTTGCATGCTTAATTTGATTAAACACAATATGATTATTATTTTTATTATTATTATAACCTACGTCAGAGAGTTGACGTGAATTATTTCTAATATGTTTGTAGACTTATATGTATATATATTTTTCTATATGGTGCTGATTGATTTGCACGCAAAGCTCGTAATACTCATAATTCCCAGTGAATTCCTTATTGTTATTTATTTGTCAACTATAAACGTACTCTCGGATTTGAAAACACATATATCTGAGATCATTTTAATATCTAAGTTTTATGAGAAGAGATTAACAACTAATTAAAGACTCAACACTTAACATATTTCTAGAGATTAATGAAGACATATAATGCTATATTTGTATTTAAGCAAATTTATAAAGATTCTATATTTCTTTCCATCCATTTGAATTGATTTCTTTTCATTTGATTTGCATTTTATATTTAAAGTGTTGACTGCTCTCTGGAAATAACGAATT
The DNA here is from genome assembly GCA_035043845.1 of Drosophila picticornis. Classification (NCBI taxonomy): domain Eukaryota; kingdom Metazoa; phylum Arthropoda; class Insecta; order Diptera; family Drosophilidae; genus Drosophila; species Drosophila picticornis. Next base: position 3,374,836 of record JAWNMR010000493.1, on the reverse strand, counting down.
AAATTGCATGAAAATATTCATTATTTCTAGACTCGTAAAGGCAACAACCACAATAAATTATTATGAGCTCATATTGGCTTCGATTATGACGTAATCAATTGTGTACTAGAAAGTTTCGAATTAAAATATGCTTTTTGATTCTTATAAAACAGTTTTGTGCTTTTTTTTTTTTTTTTTTTGATGAGTGCCTAACAAGCAATTTAGATTTGTTTGATTAATGGCCCAAATAACAACCAATTTAAAGTAGATTCAACCAATTCTTAGATTTCTGATAAGGCTCACTTTAAAACCACAATATCATTCACCAGCTATATTTAATCAATTGAGGGGAGGGGGTTAAGCAATACTCGTTGTGACATAAGTTTGGCAAGACACTTACTTGCAAGCAACTCTAAAGGCGTAAAGACTGTTATATAAAAAGACATGTCAAAATGTCAACTAACAGTATATATATACATACACATATAGCTGTATTTGGGGACAACTTCAGTTGGAGAGCTAAGCCAAATAAAAGCAAGGGCAGCAAACTTTATCTAATCAACGCTCGATTCGAATTTGAGAGCGTTAGTTGTATATGAATATATAAATATATATATATTCACATATATTATATATAATTATTATGAGCATAAGAGGGCATCAATTGAATTTTTGGGCTGGCTTATCGTTTTGTTGATAATAATATACCAGAAAAACACTGTACAGTAGTAAAAAAAAATTCATATATATAGATTGAAAATACATGCATATAAATGCGATCATAAAGAGTTTATCTAAGAAGTAATCTAACATAAACTTGTAGTTAATATGAGAAATAGTTTTACCAGAAGCAGCAATCAACTTTTTGACAAATTTTATATGACTCAAATAGCTCAAATTCCGAATAAAGCGCACCTTTTTTAATATGGCAATGCCGCCCACTCTGTCAGCCTAGAGCCACCAGCTGGTCGCAGTTAATTGTCAATGCCTTATATTGCCTCAGCCAGTGTTGCCCACCTAAAAAGTGAGTGCGCCATATTGCTGCCCACCTGCCCATATACGTATATGCATGAATGTATGTGTGTGTTTGTCTGTATAAATTGCACATGTGATACACATTAGGCATAAACATTACTTTTAATAGCTTTACGTGCACTCTCTCTCTCTCTTGCTTTCTCGCTCTCTCCCTAATTCGCTTACGCGTAACTGTTTAGCTCATAAGCATATTATATTTATTGCTGCTAAAAACCGGCAAGTGCGCTTAAACATTTAAAAAAGAGAGTTGCCGGCTGACTGCTTTGAACCGGTTAACATTGGACTTCAACACAACTTCAATGCAACTGTACAAACACACACACACATATATAGAGAAAGAGCAGCAGACACCGATCACAAAAGAATTGCCAAGATATGCCGCTTATTTTTTTTTTTTAGGTGATGAACTCAGCACAGAATGAGTCAACAAGCCATAAAAGAAAACAAGTAAACTACTTCCACTCAAAAATGGCAAGAGCGGAAGCGGAGCGAAAAAAACAATACATTATTATTTGAAATATTTTTCATATTTGATGAGATAATACGCCGAAGCAAGTCAACAAACTGTAAAGATCGACTTGCCTTTTTCATCTAACATTTTTATGACAAAAACGCGAGTCAGCATTAAAAAAAAAATGTGAATCACTATTAATGCAAAAAAAAAAATTAAATATTGGCACGTAAAACAGTTTTAATTAAAAATTGTTTGCAATTTGCTTTTGCTATAAAAAAAAAAATAATCGCTAATTAAATTAAGAGACGAAGGTGGGTTGAGAAGGGGAGGGGTGAAATACTCATGCTCTTATCAGAAAACAAACGCAGCCAGCAAAAGCTAAGGCCAACAACAAATGTACAAAAGGCAGCAGTAAAATTTAAAAAAAAAAAAAAAAAAAAAGGAAGAAAAAGAATTGGATTATGTGCGGTTAATGTGGCGACGTCGCCACGTTTGGCGTCTGGGCGGAGAAAAAGAAAAGAAAAAAAAGGGAGAAAAATCCGAATGTTTCTTCATTATGCTGCGCGCTGCATACACGTATGGCCCGTTACAATGAAATTCTTGGGTGAATGGCAAAAAGTAGAACAAGCAGCAGCAGATGCAAAAGCAGCAACAACATTGCCAAGCAGCAGCAGCAAAGAAACAGAAAAGCCAAGCAGAAAGCGAAACAGCAAAATAACCGCAATGCGGCAAATGAAACGGTTATGGAAGAAAACAACAAAACGTACATGCCGCAACCCAAAAGGAAATAGACACACCGAGAGAGAAAAAGAGAGCAAAGAAAGCGCACGCAGTTAAAAGTGCGCGAGCAGAAGAGAGCATAAGACCGACGCAGTGCGAAACGCGACGAGTGATAACAGAATGTGTGCAGAGCGAGCGAAACGAAAACTGTGTGAAACGGTTATGCGAGAGTGGAGCACAATGAGAGAGCGCACGCTGCTGCTACTTCTGCCGCGAAACGGTTAAATTGAGCAAATCAACGAAACGCGACAAAGCGACGATGACCAGAAATTCCAAAAGCTAAAGAATTTTTGCCGTTTCTTTTGCTCTTGCTCATGCTATATTTTTTTTCTTTTTCGTTTTTTCAAGCCAATCCTAACCTCAATTTTCGCAGTAAATAAAGCGAAACGGAATACAACAGGAAAGAGTAAGCTTCAATAGCAATAAAAAAGAAGCCGGCAGCGCTGCTGGAAACATTGCTTTTGCCGTTGCTTTTGTTGTTGTTCTTCGATCAGCTTTTTTCTGATAAGTCATTTTTCATGTATTTTTATGAGCAGTTCAAATATTTGCTGATAAAAACTGCCGATAGCAACACATTTTTTCTTGGTTTTTATAACTTATTCTGCAAGATTTTTGTTTAGCAATGCTGCAATACATGTACATGTGAGCAGCTGTGCGCAAAGCTGGCAAACGGGTAAGAAAGATAGAAGAGAGGGGAGTGGTAGGCAAAGGGAGCGCAACATTGCTGATAACGAGTTTACCTTTTCTTCTTCTTTCTTTCTGTTGCTTTAGTTTTTTTTTTTTACACGTTTTGCTGCCTAGCAATTAATAATAAATAAGGGGTGGGGCCAGTGCAGGTGAGGTGTGTAAGAAGGAGAAGAAGACCTTTAACTCTCTCGCGTCATGGAAATATAATTTTTGCAAGGGTCGCGCACCAAGGTATAAGCACAAAATGTGTTAATTGCAACCTTGAAATATTGCTGTTGATAACTGCTCAGAGGTTAGACAATAAATTTACAAGCATATCATGAGTTGTATATATTCTCACACATTTCGTTCTTTTTTTTTAATATTGGGAAAGAAGTGTGAAATTAAAATTGAGTCGGTTGATTTTTCGATACGTTTTCCTAATTGACTTTTATCGCTCAAATTCAATTTAAAAAAAATAAAAATGTGATACAAATTAAAACTAAATAAATAATAATCATAAATAACAAAAAACAAATTGATTACAAATAAATGAATCAAATTATATTTAAGAAAGAAATCAATTATTAATTAGAAATTAACCAAATTCAGATGACTGAAAAATATTCAAATCTTTCCGTTATTGATTTAACATTTTACAATACCAATCTTTGGCAAATAATTAACTGTTAATCTGGGGTTCTTTGAGAAGCAGCTTAGCATACACTGAATAAGTAAAAAAAAACCCATGACAAACATAATAAAAGAAACGCTATCTACCTATATAGATATGATAAAAGCAAAGAATGTGCATTTAACTGACGCTGTTCAAAAAGGTGACTCATTTTAAACTAACCCTCAAAAATGTAAGAAAAAAAACAGGAAAGAAACGAGTTTCAAGTTATTTTTTTAGGGGGTTAATTTGAAGCCAGCTGCTCAGCCAAGGGACAAAGGCTTATTGGAAAGGCTCATGCAATTGGCGCCTGTGGACGAGCACACACACACACACAGAAACATATGAGCAAATTTTAAACTTTGTGTCTTTTGAGAGTTTGCCAAGAAACAGAAAACAAGAATTATTAAAATTTCAATGGAAATGTGCTTGAGTAAACAAAATGAAAAATTCAACTGAACGTGAGAGTGAGGGAGAAAGATGATCAACTTACCATTTTTGTTGTTATTGTTGGGCTTTTTGTTGTTGTTGGAAAGAAATGTAGCTAAAGGTTAATCCGCTGCTGCTGCGCTGCCGCGGCTTTTAGTTATAGTTGTTGTTGTAGTTGAAGTAGTTGGTATGTGTAAAGTGGAATTCAACGTTGGACGACGACGACGAGATGGCGACGCGCGTTCTACGTTTAAAAACTTGAATAATTTATTATTTCTTAAATAACACACTGCAAAAGAGCGAGAGAGAGAAAGATGATGATGAAGAAGCAGAAGAAAAATACACGTTTTGATATCTGCTGCTATGTAAATAATATACAACAACAATTGCAAAAGCAACAATAGCAACAATAATATTAAATATTATTTGTTTGCCGCGAGCGTCGTCGTCGTTGTCGTTTGCCGGCAGCGAAGAACAAATGAAATGAGGAAAATCAAGTTAAGAGAATGCGATGAGCAGAAAAAAGCGACAATAAAAATGTTAACGTTAGCGTCGCCGTCGGCAGCGACGCTACTTTTCTTTCGCCGTGGCAATTTCTTCTTCTTTCTGTTGCTTTTGTTGTTGTTGCTCTTGTTGCCGAATTTTTGTATAATTTTTCCTCTTGCGTTTTATTCTTTTTTCTTTTTGTTCGGGGTTTTCTATTGTGCGATATAATAAATAGGCGAAAACACACGCGCGCACACTCGTTATTATTAATAAAATATATATACAATAAAAATTTTAGCTCGGTTTGGTTTATCCAAATATTTGTTTCATTTTACTGTGTAAATTATTATATTTTTTTGTTTGCTTTCTCACGGTTGTCCTCTGCAGCAAATATTTGAATATATATTTTTTTGTATATTTTTTGAGGGTTTAACTCACGATCCTAATCAGAACGTTGCGTCCGTAACGGTTGACAACTCAATTGTAACTGTACCGTTTAAAAACCGTTAGCGTACTACAATAAATTCGCACTGTTGTGTTGCTGTTTGGCTGCACACAAATGTTAATTTCGTGCTGTTAGCGACTCAAATGAACTGTACGCGCTCTCTTCGCTACTCAAGTGAGCTGCTTGTGCCGCTGTTATGCTCAATCGTGCTGTTATGGTTAACATAATTTCTGCTTTTGCTGCAGACAAGCCAATTTTGAGCGAAGCGGTTTTGACGAGCGAAACGGTTACATGCGCTCTCCGTTGTGTTGTGGGGCTTTTTGCTACCCGTTGCTGTGTTTGCTGCTGCTGCTGTTGCGGTGTGCGTAAACGCAACGGAAAAGCAAAGTAAAAAATAAAATTAGACGATTATTTTGCAAAGCGGTCGCGCCGGCGCCATTGGCCGGTTGGCTAAATGATGTCAGATAATTACAGCTATACAGATCAAAAATGGGGGGAAGAAGCAGAGTGAGCAAAGGAGAGTTTGACATGCACACATACATATGTACATGTATGTAAGTGTGTTGGTGAGCTGTCATGCAGAATAATAACAGACGCACACACACACACATGCATGTCATACTATTTTCCCCTCTTGGTCATTTGCCACCATTTCTCATTGTTCGCGTCCATTTTTGCACTTGTATTTTTTTTTTGCCGCAGCAAATTGTCGCAATGGTGTTTTTTACTTGTATTTTCTTTTGCTGCAATATCGAACGCATGCCAACAAGTTAAGTATGTTAACCTCTGCAAATTAGACGAGGGGCGACAAACGAAAAATGAAGTAACAATGCAGCAACGTTTGGTGTAAAGGGAACTGAGAACTGCGACGGCTGCGGCGACAGCGACGCTAACGCTGACGTCGTCACTGGCGACGGCGACGACAGCAATGCGCCATTTTTCGCCATGAAATTCGGTTTGGGTTGCGTCTCCTTCTCCTCTTTCTCCACCGTCCGTCACTCAGACTGTCTGTGTCTGTGTGTGTCTGTTTGTATAAATGTGTTGGGTAAACATTTTGCAATCCCAGCGAAGAAGAAGAAGAAGCCCCATAAGCAATTGCGGCACCCAAAACCCAAATTGCCCTCCTCGTTTGCTCCCCCCGCCGTCTCTTGCTCTATATCTTTCTATCTCCCTCTCTCTCTTTTGCGTCAAAGCTTGCGTCGCAATGCGTTCAAAAATTCCTTGAAATTTCTTTGGATTTCAATTTTGGGAATTATTTGTTGAGGTTATGCTATAAAATGATTACTTATCGAAATCGAACCTTAAATAAATTAGGCCTATTGCCGCAAACTACTGGCGCCATTTAATTGTGCCCTATGTCATTTGTATATAGCATATATGGAAAAATTAGGGAAATAGGAAAATAACGCTAATTACTCTACTACTGCCCATAAAAAGCAACAGCCGAAAAATTCTCTGTGGAAAAGTGCGCAAATTGTCAGCGGCAAGTAAACTGCCTGCAATTACAACGATGCGGATGATGGCATTTTAATAGAGCCACTAAAAGCTGATTTTAACACGCCTCAAAAAACTACAGTTTTACGGGCACTGGCAGCACCTAGAAGCGGTCAAAAAAGAAAGCCATTAAACTAGTTTTATGGCAGCTTAGCGCTTAATGCACCCAAACTGTTCCCAAACTGCTCCAACTGCTTCTCATGCAAAAATATGAGATGAATGTTGGGGATAACATAAAAGACTAGCTACATGTTGAAATGGGTCTTTATTTTTTTTATAATCGTATTTAGAATTTCTAAGTTATTTTGACTTAAAAATGTGTGTTTCAACCTTAAATGTATGTTTTTTTCTAGAGTTCAAACCATGGTGAAGAAGCCCTGGATTTTGAAAATCGGATCTAAAACGAAGTTATGACTTTTTACAATCTTGATTGATAGTTATTATTCCAATTCAGCAATCAGAATATCCTTTGAATTTGATGAGGTAATCAAAGCCCCTAAGGATAACCTCAAGGCTAACATTTAAGTCATTCCTCGAACAAAATCAGAGATCTTAAGAAATATTAAAGTATTTCACAAAATTTGTTCATTTTTGCAGAAAGACAATATAATAAAGTAAAGCTCGACTTTTGAAATTATTAGAAAATAAACATATATCATTATTAAAGCAGATCCTTCAAGATGGCATGACATAGTTCTCAGCTTCGTCTTCGATTTTTAGAACTATTTCACTTTACTCAGTTCTTCCTCTTCGATTTCCTGGCTTTTCGAGCTTTGAGTTTTTGGTCCCGGCGCCATTTGAGATAATATTTTTGTATCTTTCGCGCAGCCCGATTCATCATGAAGATGAGAATGCGTTCCTGTTGCTTTCGCTGCTCCTCCCGCTCGTGGGTAACCACAATTCTGTTGTAGACAGCCTCCTCCTCGCGATAGTCGACCATGAAATCATCCAACTCCTTCTTGGCCACTTTATACTGATCCTCCAGTTCGAGATTCTCACGCAATTTCTCACCAATATTATTATCATACTTTTGTAAAATGCCCTCCAGTTGAGTTAGTAATTTGTTTCTGTTTCAAAAGGGGGGAAATACTTAAGGGAGGTTTTAGAGGATATAAAATTTTTCGATATTGAACGTTAGGATTTTAGTGGCTAGCTTGGTGAATAAGTGAGACTGTCAAATCGGAACAGCAAGTTTAATTATCGAAATTCAGAAAAAAAAAACAGAAAGGCCAATCGGAACTCATTTGAAATTCAATACTTGTTAAGAACTAGTGCCTGTTTCATTAGATCATGTTGGCACCGAATACCGAAAAAGTTTTGATACAATCCATCTTCGCCAGTTTTAAGCAATCAAATGCAATTTATAATTCTAGTTTACGTATAACAAAATTGCATTTGATTGCTTAAAACTTATTAATATAAAGGAAATTTCAAATACTAAGCCACTTCTTAACTTCTCTTTTTGAGCTTACTTTTCCGCTCTCATTTCCTTCTCCCTCTGCGCATTCTTTTGGATGAGGAGTTCGTAATCGCGGCGTGCTTTGTCCAGTTCCTGCCTCAGCTCCTCCTGTTTCTCCAGGCTGCTCTTGTGATTATCTCCCAAAATGCGACTGCGTTTCTCACTGTAAAGTAGCAAAAAGAAGAGCAAGCAAAGGGAGTAGAGTGATAAGTCTCTCTGGCAACTCTCTTTTCTACGCACATTTCGTTCTGGATGCGCACATTATTCTTCCACTTTTTGCTGGCCAAATCGTTCTCCTGGTTCTCCAATATTATCCGCCTAGCTGCCTGTTTCCAGCGTAGAACCGCATTCTTGGATCTCAACTGCTTCCTGTAATAGTCGATGCGTGCCTGAACCCTTTCCCGCTCCTGGAACATAATGTGCAGCTTTCGTTCCATATTGATTTCGGCTCGGGAAGTGCGTCTCAAATGTCGTTCGGCAACTTTCAAAAGATTTTCAAATGCATCGAGCAGTTTTCGATCCTGAATCGAGAGTGTTTCGAGCAACTCGGGAAACATTTCGTGGATGTGAAAATGATGCTGAAAATAGTCGATGATTTGCAGAACATCAGCATTGAACTCCTCCATTTTGAGCACATCCAAGTGTTGCATGTTCCTCAACAGGTTTCTGGCCGGTTCGTAGAAGGTGAATCGCAACTGGTTCTCCACCCGATCCAAATCATTTGCCAACCCGGGCAGTATTAGGGATATTTTCAGACGTCCAATGGAGCTCTCCAGTATTTGGATCACATTGTCGATTTGTATATCGCGTGTGCGTGTAAAATCTATTTTTTATATTATAGAAAATTATTTTATTATTATTTATGTATTTTTGCTTACCGGTTAGAGTTGCCTCATCGCGTTGCATCATTGTGTCTGCTGCATGTGAACTAATTTATTTTGTTTATACTTTAAATAAGGTTTTTACTTGGGTTGCTTGGCAACTGCAGCGGTTGCTAGTGCCGTTATTCCTCAGTAATACTACACTGGGCGAAATATTTATACCTACTGCATTTAAAATTAAACTTAGATATTTTTGTTGTATGTATTCTACAGAGGTCTTCGAAGCGTGTTTATAATGAAAGACTCTTAGACCATGTTTATAAAGATGGCAAATGAAGTGCTCTCTAAGGAGTTGTTGGATAGTTTGTATAGAGCTTGCAAGGACCTCAGAGAGCCACAAAATCACTCCTATAAATCCGAAATGATTCCAATGAGTTCCTCTTAGTTTCAGATTGAATTCAACATATTTCCATAGAGTTCTTAAAGTATTCTTACAGGGTTGTTAAAAAGTGCTATGAAGAGTGTTCCAAACGGGACTTTGTAAGACTCTTTTATAGTTTCTATAGATTCTCTAAGGACTGCTAAATGCTTTCCATAAATCCCAAATTATTCCCACAGAGTTCCCTCTAGCTTACACAGTTTCTGTTTTGATACAGATAAAGAATTTCTGCAAAGCCACGTACGACTTCCAGAAAGCACCTAACGAACAAAACTCAAAGTTTAAAATGGAAATCCCTATAGTTTCCATAAAGTGCTCCAGAACTTATGCATTCAACAGAGTTGCCAAATAATTTGAAGATTTTCTCAACAATTGCCACAGCTTCAAATTCCACAAGTCCTTTTGGGCAAGGAGTGGACGAGGAAAGCGAGGCGCTGTTGGTGGGGTCTAGAATCACACTCGATGTGCGTGTGTGGGGTGTGTGTAGGTGTGTGTGGGTGTGTGTGCTAAAAATAGCATGCGTATGTTTGTGGCTGCAGAGTGGGCGTGGCTGTTGAGTGGGCGTTAGATGTTTGTACTATGCAAAGTCGTGAAAGGGGCGTGGGCGTCAAGAGAGAGGGGTGAGGGGCAGAGGGAGTGGGTGAGTGGGCGAGTGGCACAGTTTGACAGTTGACTTCTCAGGCCTTGGGTGCCTAGGCAAAAAAAAAACAAAAAAACGAAAACGAAAACGAAAAGAAAAACTTGTGCGCAAAAGTTGCACAAAGTGATAGATGATGGTAGCTGTGGGGGGAGCTGGTGGGTGGCATGTCAATGTGGCTGTGTCGCATTATGTCAACTGGCGTGGCATGAATGAAAAGCTGCGCCAGGCAGCCAGGCAGAAACAACGACAAGCGACAACCGACAATGACAACTACAACAGCGGCATTTCCTGTTTGAAGAAGAAGTCCTAGCAAAAAGAGAAGAAGAAGCAGAGGGAGAGGGAGAGTGTGATGTAGCAAAACAGCAACGGGTGTGTCCTGACAAAGGACAAGCGTAGAACCGACTCTATTGCGACTTGCATACAAAGCGTCTGACAACAAACAAAATTATAGGCCTCGAGTGCGATAAGTTTGCCCACAGCTGAGTTCTGATGGGCTGTGTGTGAGCGAGAGAGATAGATAGAGAGAGAGAGAGAGAGAGAGAGCAAGTCTTGCGGATATTTTAATAATGTTTACTTTGCATTAGTTCAAATTGCTGTGGCTTAAAATAGCTGAAGTCAAGTTTTGAAGGGGAATACAACTATTATAAGGTTTCAGATCCCCATTTCAATAATTAGGCACTTCAGAATTATATATCCTTGTAGATCATTTTCCATCTGCTGTCGGAAATTTCACAATAAATATAAAAAATCAACAGATTATTCCAATGCAAGCTATATGATATGGTAATCTGATTTTAATTCTTTGTTGTTTAATCAGTTTATTCGATTAGAAAAATATGTAAAAAGTTTAGAAGAATTCAAACTCGAATTATACGAAAAAGTTGAAATTAAAAGAGAATTAACAGTAAACTTCTTCATTTTCAAAAGTGGAGCTGGCAACACTGCCGAATAAATATAAAATTAAATATTATATTAATAAACAACAATTAAAATAAGTAAATTTTAAATTAAATTCCACTTAAAGTCGCATTAAATAAATAGTAAACTTTTCCACAATCAAATTTCAGCACGCTTAAAATAGCAACGAACTCATTTTAAAATTGCCGCACAATTATGGCACATAAATCAGCGAGAAAGTGTGATTTGCCACATGCAACAAATATGCTCGACTATGAATAGAAACGTCAACTTTAACCTTTGATGTTGATGTCTGCATTTGATGAAGCTGCTTGTCGGCTTCTAGTTATTTTCCAAATGATATGTTACCCAAATAGCTGCAATTCCACTTTGCTATCCGATTCCCTTTTGCTAACCCCTTCGCCTGCTCCCAAACAAGGGACGCACAATTTGCAGGTAACATGAAAGGCCTCCACACACACACAGACACATATGTATATACACATACAAACACACACACACATACTCTCATAGTGTCCGCAGCAGTATTAAAAGTCAACTCACACAGACTGGTAGAGTGAGAGAGAGATAGAGAGAGAGTGTGTGTGAGAGAGTGGGAGTGGGATAGGGAGAGGCAACCACAGTGACAGCTGCGTCAGCGTCAGCGCAACAAGTAAGAAGAAGCAATAGGTGAAGAGGTGGGAAGTAAAGCATCAAATAATATGCCAGGCACACAAAAAGCAACAAGAAAGAAAGAAAAAAAAAAGTCCTCGCAAAGTTTTCTCGCATTATTTTCTTTTAATTTTTTTTTGCTTGTCTGCGTAAAATGCTGCAATGCTGACGAACAACAGTAACAACAACAACAACAATAACAGTAGCAGCAAAGCAAAGCAAAGAAAATATTATTGTTGTTGGCTGGCGGGCAGGCAGCGAAAGCGTAGCTCACAATGCGAATGCGTGATAAATATGGTAAGAAAAAGTGCTGGCAATGGTTGGAAACATGAAAAAATGACGCATAAGCAGCAGCAGCAACAGCTCAGATAGCGGGAGAATAAGAGAGAGAGAGAGAGGGAGTGAGGTAGAGTCAAAGAGAGTGCGCGCGCAAAGAGCGCAAAGAGAGCGCGCGCCCAGATGTATGCAGCAGTTTTTTCTGCTACCGCCGGACTACGTAACAAATGGCCATGTAAAGCAGCACCGCAGAACAAACGTGTAAACGGGACTGCAAAACGAATATGCAGCGCAAAGCAGAGCACGAGAGAGAGAGAGAGGAAGAGAGCGAGAGAGCTCTTTGCTGCTTGGCCCACATTTGGCAGGCTCAGCTGTAGCGAATTGTTTTCTTTTTTAACCGTTTCGAGCCCTGCTCATTATGTCGACGTCGTCGTCGCCGTCGTAGTTGTCGCCTTGGCAGCATTTTGCTGTTGCTGCCTTAATGTTATATATTTTTATTGTACTTGCGTTACGTTTCACGAGTATCTATGACTGCGACGTTTCACTAAAAATTCTCGTGGCATGCCACGCTTCGCTTCGGCCGCATTGCAGCTATAAATTTGTGGTTTTTCGCATTCCAACGAAGCAAAGATTACTTTTGGGGCCGTCGCAGTCTCTACGTTTAGGGTTGCCTACACTTTTAGTTTTTTACAGTGTACACACACAAAAATGGGGTCATAAGGACTTGCATAAGTTGAGGGTGGCAGCTCTGTAAACTCTTAATAATAAATAATCAAATAATTGAAAAGTTGACTAAAACATAAAATTAAATATTATTTTGCATTTGTAGTCAATTGCTTAAAAAGGGGGAAAAATATGTCAAGATAACTGTACTCAGTTAACAGATACTTTAAGAGAGAGTTGGAAATTAGTTTGGCAATATAAATAGTTTAAAAAAACACTTAAAATAATAAATAATAACAAAGTAAATAAAAAGTAAAGAGAATTAAGGAAAATACTTAAAAAAGACTTTACCATCATCCTATCTACCATCCCAGGCGACACTATCTCTAAACTACCTTACTTTCACAAAAGTAAACCATTTCATTCTAATGGAACATTATAATACGATTTTTTACTAATGTAACTTTAGCTATCTGCATTTCTTGGCCCAAAGTAAACTTTTTCTCTTTGAGGAAGTTAAGAATGCGATATAAAAGCAATATCGATGTATAATAACAACAAAAAAGTTACACATTTTATCGTATCTTTTACTGGCGTTATAAAATGATGCTTTAACAGTTTTTTGCTATTGCTCCTTTATAGTTTTTTGGCATATCAAAATATAATCATATGCTCCATTTATTCCGCACACCAATTTCAACAGCTCAACAATTTTTTCAATTTCCATTGTCTCTCAAGCAGCGCTGGGATGCATATAAATGCAAACACTCACAGATATATCTATATATACATAAATAGTATATGTGTATTATAGTAACTAACAGATCCCACATACTTGATAATGCTTATGGCCTGGCGGGCAGCGACAGTAAAACTTAACGACAATTTCCAGTTGGCAGTTGCCACTAAATTTTTGAACATTCTTATTTCCACTTGCCTGAGTTTTTGCTCCCCCATAGGAAAAGTTTTTCATTTTCAAAGCGTCTCCTTTCAGGTTTCGTAGTAGTTTCTGTTGCTGCAGTTTTTTTCCTGTTTTTTTTTTTTTATTTGCTTTTTACTTCTCTATGCGGCTCAGCTCGAGTTACTTTCTCGAACTTTTGGCCTTTGGCAGATGCTTGTGTTTTGTCTCTCAACCTTTTGGCTTGCTTGTAATTTGAATTTTTTCAACTGTGAACGGCCTGCTCCTGCCTTCCCCTCCATCTATCTATCCCTCTCTCTCTCTCTCTGCGTCTCCCAGTCCCTAAATGTTGCTTACGGTGCTTTGGAACTAAGCTGAGTAGAAGCAGATTTCAGTTATCTAATAAACTGCTTGCAATGCGATGTAAGTTTTGTGCTCAACATTTGATGCTATTACAAAAGTTTTCTTTGTGTGCGAGTGTGTGTCCTTTGGTCCTTGTTGCTGCCAGAGTTACGCAACTTGATATGCATAACATGTTGTAGTTGTTGCGGTTATGCTAACACTTGATCAAATCCGTAACATTCTTGAACTTTGTTCTACAGTTGTTGTGGTGTTTTAAGCATGGGAGCTTTGTTTAATGGAATGGAATGGAACAAGTGAATGATAACACGATCGTGTTATGTTAACATTCTTAAGCACTGTTATGCAACTGTTGTAGCAATACTATTTTAGTGAAGTGAGCTTTATCTAATGTAAAGTTAATTGCTCAGCATGTTAACATAATATTCTGTAAGTCTGTTGTTATACAACTGCTGTAAAGTTGCTCACCATGCTAACTCGACACGATAGTGCAATGTTAACATTCTTAAACTTTGTTATACAGTTGTGGTTGTGAGCTTTTTACAGCGGAATGTTGTGCTCAACATGTTAACTCAACACGATCGTGTTATGTGAATTTTACGATAGTTGCACTGCAAAGCTTTGCTTACTCTTTCTGTTAGTTTAACATTTGATGGCATTAAAAAAGTTATCTGTGTGTCCTTTGCACTCTGTCACAACTTTCTTGACTTTTGTGGGTAATTTAATAAACTAGGAAGGGGCATACAAAAATTGCTACGGATTTAATTTATGAGCGCACAGAAAACGTGCAAACTTTTTGCAATTAAATTGAGTTTATTCTTTTTGTGTGTGTGTGTGTCGCGCAAGACAAATGAAAAATTTTCTTTGATTGACATTTGGCTCCAACAATCTTTGATGCTAGAGCGAGACAGGGAGCGAGCGACTGTTCTTGGGTTTCTTTTCAACAGCTCGGTAATTTATTTTGGTCTGTTGTTACACATGTTTTGCCTAGTGAGCGACAGGGCGGGAAGAAGGGGAAGAAGGGGAAGAAGGGGGATTGAAGGTCTCACAAGTTTCTTGCGCTACGCAATTTAAGAGAAGCATAAAAAAACAGCGCTCGTAAAAAATTCCTTTTTGCGTTGTATTTTCTCAGGCTTTGTTTTTTTTTTATTTTGTGTCTTTAGCACGCGTCGAAAAGCATGCAATAAAAATTGAAATCGCCTTTCAGTTTTATCAATAAACGCATTTCGACGCCAGTTGTATCCCGTGCACAGTTTTATTGACCCAGTTCTGTCTATTTATTTATGGTAATAGATCATCGGATAGTTGCTGTGACATGTGTTGGCCAAAAAAGCTCGTAACTTTTGGTTTTAATTGCCCTCTTTTTTTTATGAGTGTGGGCGGATTTATTAATAAAAACATGCGACGAGCTCTGAAGTGGAATCAGTGATGAACTGGGAAAGCTGGTTGAAGATTTTATGGCTTCGGTTAGAATAGTAATTTGAATTTGAAATAGGTTGCGGTTTTTGTTTACGTCCGCAAATGGAACTGCTACTTAACAGATTGAAATACAGAGCAGGAAATTAAAATCAATTTTTTTTTTTCGATTTATTTAAAGTTTATTTACCGGGACTTAATACAAAAGAATATTTCTAAACACAGTTTTTGCAATAAAGTTAACAGTTTACGGTACCGGAAACGGAAATTAGATTCACAAAACATGCGAAACATTAATTTAAATAACATTAACTCTAGTAACATTACTATTATTAACATATAGCATATCAATAACATGATTATAGTCTATAATACAAATTCCCAGCTTAAATAACTGTTATTAACATAAGTGTCAATAACATACTCTAAATAACATAACTGATTGTAGTCTATAAAACGAATTCCCAGCTTAAAGTCCTTCCACAACCAACAAGGAATACTCAAAAATTCTACATAGATACTTACTCGAACAAATCGATTTTCTATGCTTAAATTAGATGTGCGTAAAATGCCGAAACTTTCTTTTTTATTTGCTCTTGACAAACATATCAATGTTGCAACCCAGTAAAAAAAGAAGAAAGGAAAAAAACTGTTGATGATTAAAGCATAATATTTGTGAATAAGTACATTTTGGGTGTGATCTATTTGGGCAGCCAAAGTCAACAAGCAAAATGGACAACAAAATGCTGGCACGTGCAAAATCAACTAGGGGGGCCGCTTCAGAGGAAGTGGAAGCGGAAGCGGAAGAGGAAGAGGCCAATTCGATTTAGGCCAAAAACCAGGCGAATATTTTTTGTTGTTGTTGCGTTTGTTTGTTTTTGTGTGTTTGCTGGCAAAGTGATTGATGGCCAACACACAGCCTAGATGAAAATGTACGCAAGAATTCAGTTGTCAACACGTTTCTAAATGTTTACACCCACCCAAACTCACCCCTCACCCACCACTTAGACTCTATTAGAGTATCGTCTTTTGGGCCTTTTTTCTAGTGTCAGAAAGTTGAATGTTAAATTGCGAGCTTGGTCCCCAAAATCCTGTTCAAATTTGCCTTGTAATGAAGTTGCTCTTCTTCTGCTGCTCGCTGCTCTGTTGTTGTTGCTTCCTTGCTGCTTTCGCATGCGCGGCACGCAAATTTGTTGCCAATAAGCAACCGAAAACAATTTTTATATGGTCTGCAAGGCTGCAGGGTGTAGAGAGGCGGCAGGGAACAGGCTGGTTTTTTGGTAGTTACTTGCCTTACTTGACTATGCGTGCCGCGTGCGCTTCTGGTTCCTTTTACATTTCATCTTTCTGTGTGTGTATACCCTGTACGTATTGAGAATAGGGTGTTTTGTCTGCACACTTTATTCCTATTATTTCCTTTTAACATTTATTAGAAAAGTTAGCCGCCAGCAGATGGAAGGGTGTCTTTCGGTGTCTCCAAAGATAGCAGTTCTTAGTTGCTTTTCCAATGAATTGCAGTAGCTTTAAACAGCACACAGGGTACGCAGAAGTCAGTCATACACGCCTAAAACACTCTCACATATTTGCTTTTTATAAATTTTGAAGGCTTTTTATTGGGGTGTAGCTGCCACGCCTCCCACACCAGCCAAACTGGGGTTGCTTAGCTACGCGGCCCAGCCAGAAAATGTAGGTCATGTTGGGCTGGGTGGAAAAAAGCCAGCTGGGAGCAGGAAATGGAGCAGGACCTGAGAGAGAGGGAGACGGAGAAGGAGGAGGAGAGAGAGAGTGAGAGTGAGAGTGTGTGAGTGCTGGAGAGAGCTGCGAAAGTGGGCGGCATGGAGTAGTTAATGTCATGAATACTTTAGCATGGGGCGTGGCAACAAGGCACACTCACACAGTCACAGTCACACATCATGCCCAGAATCCAAGCCAGGCCATAGCTCAAAGTCAGTCGAGGGGTGGGTCGAAGTGTGTTCATCAACTCATGCCTCATGCCTCATGGCTCATGCTTATTATAATGAAAATTTCATTACAAAATTGAATGTTGACGTGTCGCATGTGTTGAAAGCGGCTGAGTGGCTTTTAATACCGTCCAAGTACTGCAGAGCGAGAAAGGGAGAAAGAGAGAAAGGGAGAAAGGGAGAAAGCGAGAAGGTAGCTTGTTCTTTGTAGGCCTGTATAAGCTTAAATAACATTCTTGAGCACTAAACCGAATAGACATGTTGACACGTTTCAATTTTCAGCTAATTTCCATAGCACACTTTTTTGCGCACCAAAATGTTGCACACTTGACATTTGACAGACAGACGGACAGACAGCTTGCAGCAACGGTGAATTTAAATTAGACATGCTTCTAAAGCTTACATCAATCAAATTTTTACATTTTCTTAATTAACTTTTTTGTTGCCATGTTATTAGAGCTGCAGTTGCAGCGATTAAGTTAAAATTATGTTAGAGCATTAACATTTTTATGCTGAGCTGTTAACCCTTTGGCAGCTAAAATTGTCATGCTGCGCTGTTAAGCCTTTAACATCACATAGTGTTAACCAATGTTAACTAACATATTTGAAAAGCATCTTAAATCCCAAATTCCCATATTGACTTTTGCTTTGTAATATAACTCACATCACGCCCAACTCAAGAAAACCCACTCTAACCTGATAACAGGGTATTTAGGCTGTCAATTACAGCCGCTTAGAGCTTTCAGTACAGATTCTTTCGCTTGCCTGAGCCTGAGCTCAGGAAAACCATCTTTCTTACTTGCACGATATAACAAAAAATAAATAGAAAAAAAATGAAGGACAGTAAGAAAGAACGTGACTAAAGCACAAATTGAACACAACTGAGTTGGCTTTGCAGTGCACTTAGCCCAAGCATTTTTGTTGACCCAATTCGGGGCAAGTGGGCAAAAGGAGCGGCATTTTATTTTGCCAAATATTTGTTACTGCATTTCCGTTGGCCATACGGAATGTTATTTATTTGGCATGCCTGAAATATCCAAAAGGAACATTTCTGCCCAAATACTATTATATATAACACACACCACACAAACATTCATATTTTCTAGCCAGCCTGAGAGCCAATGACAATCATTTGCAATCAGGCTAAGTGTAGTTGAACATTCTGAAATCCACTTTTTGCGTATCTCGAAACTATTTTAGAGTTTTGCTGCTCGCCGGGTTAACCAGTTGGAACTTAAGTGCTTTGAGCTGCTTGCCTGCCAACTTCAAGTTGTCCCTGCCAATTTACAGTCGCCATCGACAGAAAGACCAAGAGCGAGGGAGAGGGGGGGGGGGGGGGGGGGTTGTGAGTGAGAGAGCATTAAGTGAGATAGTATTTGTGAAAAGTTGACTCAAAGTTTGCTGATCCTTTTAAAAGTTGGCAAGCAATTGAGCTGCTTAATTAAAATAAATATTTTGTGTTGATAACTTTGATATATTAATTAAAAACAACTTAGCAGACTCGATTCGAGACTAGCTCGACTAGCGGGTGCCCTGAAGTAAACCCAAGTAAGACTTAAGATGAATTATGAATTCATAAAATTTTTACAGTTGATCAATTATTTGTCTAACAATTCTATTTTTGATTGCTATCGAAATCGATTAATATCGATAAAATGAAATAAACAACAGCTGCTCTTGGCATAAGAGAACTTTTATTTTCAATTAGATAAATATAGCTAAGATTTTTTGATGCCTATCAAGCTTATTTTTTTTATTTTGTGTACTTTTACTGAACTCCATAAAACGCTTTTTTTCTCATATTTAATTTTGTTCTTGCCATAAATGTCTCAAATACATTTCAGCATTCAAGTTTAAGTTGTGTGTGTCTTTTAGATAGGAGCACTTCAGCTGCCATTCAACTATTCGACTTGACTGTTGTGTAAGACATTGCGTATGCGCAATATGCCAATCCACTTGAAGTCTAGACAAATGTTTGCTATTAGGTGCTATTGGGGGGTGGTTGTTTGGGTTGCACACTCGCAGAGCACATGTCAAAATGACAAATAGCTCATCAAAGTTTCATTTCCAAGAATTTTTTTCTCCCTAGTTCGACCGGCAAAAACTTTCAACAGCATTTTTCCTACGTAAATGGCCAATTATTCGATGTGTGTATTTTAGGGTAGGTGGGAGGGTTTTATATTTTCCCCGTTTCGTTTTGTTTTTTGTGTTTTTTTAGCACCCGCTCAAATTGGAATTGGTGGCACATGCAATAATTTGATTTCGCAAACAAAATGAATGGAAAAGAAAACATATTTGGGTGTGTAAACAAAATGTTGACGTTTTCGTTTTTTGGTTTTCAATTTCCTGGCCTCCACTTGTCCCAAAAGTCATAATGAGACGTAACAGGAGGGAGGGGACGGGGTTGTTTCATGTCTCCTACTGCTGTCTAGGCGCATGTTTTATCGATAAATCGTGAGTGCGAAGCGCTGTTCGGTGAGATTGGGTTCGAAAGCGGGGAGTAGGTTTCTGGTACAAACGACAACACCAATTTTGTTACTGGCAGGCGCCACAATTTTACATGCTATGCCCTCACTTTGTATACCCTGTAGACATCAAATAGCATGCATAGAGCAGCTTGACTTGTTGTGCATAGAGTTGGACCAATCAATTCTTTAAAGTTAATTCCATAATATTAAGGGGATAGTTGAGCAGGCTAATATTAATGTGGCTGAATCCTATCGAAGCCTATTTCTGTTTCGGTTTATCCAGTTTTGAGGTTTAGGCTAAGTTTGTGTTTTGTTAAGGTACTTTCTGGATTAATAATATCGGTTCCAGTAACAGTTCTTGGATCAAACTTAAATTTCGTTTCTGGTTCTCAATTTCAGTAGTTAAAGTTAATGTTAACTTTTTATTTGTATGTCTACTTTTAGCTGCAACGAAACAATGCACAACTTGGACTCACTTTAAGCCTGTTCACGGGGTATCTGCTCGTCGTGCATGCCCACGCACAATCTAACGTGTTCTCGATTTTCTGTTGTTTGTTATCCGAAAATCGGTATTTTTTGCGGACGCGCAACTGACACGAAACCCTCGCACCGAAACAGGACAGAACAGGACACCCAACAGAACAAAACAGAACAGAGCAGAGCAGAGCAGAACAGAGCCTACAGCTGTGTTTTAGAAGGGGGGTGGCAGGTGGGTATGGGGGGTAGGCAACGATTATGAGTATTGACAGGAAATTGGGACCGGCAGACAGTCAGACAGTCAGACAGTCAGACATTAGATTTGACTCTGCCACACACACAAGCCACAAACTTTTTGATTGCCATTGACGCGCCGCGTGTTGAGTTGCCAAGCGGAGAAAGAAGAAAAAGAAGCGAAAAAATAAAGGAAAGGACTCATAAAACTTGAGCCAGAAATGAAAATGGGCTCGTGTTGTTAACAAATAGACAAAGAATATTGCAAATCGTGTATATATATATGTATATAGAGATATATTTGCCTTGCTTCCTTTTGTTGAATTGCGTGCGATTCTGTTTCTGTTTTAAGGTTTTTTTTTGTGCCCAAAAATGAAGCTACAAATAATTTGCATTTTATTGCTGCAAATGACACAAAACTTTTCATATATGAACTTGATTTATTTGTTTAGTTGCAAACGACTTCTGGCGGAGTTTAATGAGCTTTTGGCTAAGTAGTCTGGCAAATATATTTATGCGCCCCCAGCTAAACTTACAGTTGGCTTTAATAACTTGCTTTCCTGCTGCAAGCAAGGAAGCAGGCAAGGAACACACAAAATTTGCATAATTTGCACATTCATAGCTTGCAACAAAATCGATAGCAATCAAATCTTTCCTCAATTATCAAGTTGTCGGTGAAGAATAAATACGAAATTACAATGGGAAAGCACTTTCTGAATTTCAGATGAGTTTCGCCGTTGGCTTCTCTCTGTTACCGGTTGAATCGAAGGGGTTTTTATTCAATTAGCGTGACAAACAGCTCATCTATAATGAATATATATATGTATGTGTGCACATAGTCTGCACAAAGTCGGAAAATCGGAAAGGTAAACAATGCAGTCAAAGTGTAGTTTTCATGTCCTTGAAGCAGGTCAAGTTTGGCAAGGCATTCAAGAAGGCGTCTCCGACAAAATAGTTATTCAAACTCTTGGATTCATTAAAAATTCAACATATCCTTAAAATAATAACTAGAAAATTACACATTGGCTTAGGTAAATATAAAATTAATTCAAATTAAATACCTTAAATACTGTCCTTTATTAAGTGGACCCTTTGATAATCAAATTAATTAAATTTGAAGGTAAAGCTTAAACAATGGATTAATATTTAATTAATTATCTGCCATTCAAAACGACAATTTTAAGCAAAGCATTTCTTTCTTTCAAGCACAGCTACGATTTCTCCTTCTTCCATTTGAACACTAATTAATTTTAAGTTTTGTTACCCGGCAACAGTCTGCAATATTTTGTAATGCAATCTAAGAAAATGTCCTTTGTTTCAATTGCAAGAGTGGAACTGCACTTAAGCCTATTAATAGAGGAAGGCAAAATGTCAGCCGAGTTGTTGGAAAGCGCATTACAAATGCAAAACAGAAAAAAACCAGAGCAAACAACAAGAGTGAAATGAAAATGGAAAATAATTAGCCCGGTTGACAATGCAAACAAGTTAGTAAACTAAAGGAAAAATGAGAAAAATACCGGCAAATACCCTGTAGACTAAGAATTTACCTAAACTGAATTATATTTTGCCATAAATGGAACTGAGAACGCCAATTTGTAGTTTGAAATACAGAGATTCTGAACCGAATCAGAAATTATATGTTTTGTATGAATCAGTTACAATAATCGCTATAATTATGTGAAACCCATTGAGAAATATAAAAAATATAATTTTGAGAACATTAACTTGAGCTTGGATTTATATTTTTACCCAAAACTGCTTTTGGTTCTTAAACAATTTGAGGGTTTTCTTTAGGATTTTCTTTGTTTAGTGACCTCTTTTTGAATAATTCGATATGTTTTTTACTGGCTGCATATCCATTTCCCATCAATATCCATATTTTAAAGTCTTTAGCACTGAATATATCCTTTAAAACTAGGCAGCCACTTTTACAGGGTATTTAAATTAGATTGCGGTGCTTTGGCCTTCGCTGGATTAATGTCACACTGATTGTTATTATATTTTTTCATTTTGTTTTTAAATATTTTATGATATTTTCGTCAGACTGCTTGACCTTGCCACAATTGCAACAATTGCAACAACTGCAAGAACCAACAACAGCAAACGACGATAAGCCATTTGTAATTCATGTGGCATGCAACTGCGCAACTGTGCGACTAATTAAAGTCAAGTTTTTTTTTCAGTGGTTTCCCAGTTGTTATTTAATTGCCAACAACCACTTTATTTCTCTATTTTATTTACCCTTTTTGTGCACCTTAAATGAAAATATTTTTTGTTGTGCGCATTGTTAATAATTTTAGGATTGCATGCAACTGCGAATTGGGAAAGGGGAAAGGGCGACATGAGTGCCTCAATCTTAGCGCTGCATTCTTGTCGTGCCTCAAAAAGGTGTAATAAAATGCAGCATGTAAAACTGCAAAGGGCATAAAAGCAACAAATTACAACAGCCAAAAGAAATTGCTCAACGCCAAATTAAAAATGGTCATCACGACTATTTGTATACACTAACAATTCGTCAAAACATAAAATTCGATTCCGTTATTGTGTTTATATTATATGAATCAATAATATCGGTTTGTGTAAGTTGTTCTTTAAAAACTATTGAATATCGATTGGGTTTGTCGATTTCAATAGTTAAAGTTGAGGTTCCGGTTCCGGTTTGGTTTCCGTCTTTGCAGTTGATCTTAAGTTTATCGGTAATATTGAATTAATTCCAAATCAACTCATATTTTTATACATTTTTGGGGGATTTCGTTAGCCAAAGTGAAGAGTCTTAGATTTTATGGGATTAGAATAACCAAGAAATTTTATATGTTGCAAGTGTTTTATTTATATGTAACTGTATATATATACACACACACACACACACGCCCAAAATGAGGTTGGGCAGGCGTGGTACATTTATAGTTGAACATGCAACGAAATGAGCGGCTGACATGACATGCCAACGGTTCTGACATGCACACCTCTCAGGAGAATGGGTGTGTGTATGTGTATGTGTGTGTACTCATATGTGTGTACGTGTGTGTGTAGATTTGCATAATGAAAAATAAGGAAAACTGATGACTGTGAGTGGCAGAGCCCTGAAACCAAACCCCAAACGACAAGAGCAAAACTTGAGTTTACTTATATCTCTCACTAATTAACAGAGCAGTTGTAATTGTAATTGTAATTGTAAATATAAATATAATTATAGGCACTGCTTATTTAGACAAGGCTCAACAGTTGAGAATGCATAATAAGGCTGGGAAACACAATGTGTGAGAGAAAACAAATACAAGCTGAATGTTCAATGAACTTGAAACAAATGCAATAAATTTTAATGAGTTTTCAGTTGTGCAAAAGTATGCAGCAGGAAGAAGGATATATATATATATATATATATATATATTCGTGATCAGCATCAAAATACGAGTATAGCGAGCTCTGAGACTCTAAGAGCTAAGGACTACAAATCTGGAATATAATTTCTTAACCAGGCACAGTTCAAGTTTGTTCATTTGTTCGATAATTGTCATGTTTCATGTTTATCGATTTTCGATAACAATAAATTATACAATTGGCTTCCAATTGATATGCAATATATTAATGATTAGCAGTACAAATTTCATTCATTATCCATTAACCAAAACTTTTCCAAACTACTCAGGCAAAGCTGGTTGCGGGGTATCTGCTAGTCGTACCCTCTCAACTAGAGCATTCTAGCTTGACTTTTTCCTTTGTTGTGGTTAAGTATAAAAATATTATTAGCTTTTAGTTTTTAATAGAAATATGAAAAATGTTTGTGTTTATTTCGCCAAAAACTTAAATATAAAATCTAAGCGATATCCATTTATCCATCTTTTTAAGCGAAATCTAGTTATATTAAGCATTTAAATATGTGTATATTGTATGATAAATAGGCAAATCAACTAAATAATTATTAAATTTACATTCCACACACTGCAGTAGCACCAAGATTTATATTCCTGCAGCCCGGATTGAAATTAACCCCAACGGCAGTCCGAGCAAAGTCTATGAATTTCAGAAGAATGGGAATTGTTAAAGAAGTTTTTCGATTTGGGTTGGGAATGTGACGTATTCTTACCGGTTCTACCCAAACACTGATCAATTAAAAAGGCACATTCGCTTTTGTAATGTTTACAAGTATTGACTGTCATCCCGGCCGCATCCGTTGTTGTGTCTTGGGCACAGAACGGGAACTTTTTGTTGCACAATTTCCTGTTCATCCATTTGCAGTAGAGGGCACCATTCCGAAAGAGAAAGAGTTGAGCCTGAAGTCCTCCCAAAAGTTGGCTCAAAATGCAGAAATAGACTAAGAGACGACCAAGTGACTTCATTGTAAGTTAACTAAATTTAGACTGATCCATTCCGGAGACGAATCGCATTTTATAAAGCCGAATCGTAACTAAAATCTGTAAATATTTATCAAAGAAAAAGTAAGAGCTGAAAGCTGAATGCGACGTTAACTTGTTTGCCAAGTGCTGAGACAGTAAAAGTCAAAAAGCCAATATTATTATTGCTGGACAAACAAACAGGGCCCAAATGGCTTACAATCAGCTGGCCAGCTAGGCCTATGACTATATTTGAATGCTGAATTAAAGCATAGAAGATTGGTGCGAAACTGGGTCAGCTGACATGTTGATGTAGCTGGTAAGTTAATTAATAATAAATTATTTGGGCTGTTTAAGATTCTGCACCCAGCAAGCCGGAATGCTCTAATCTAGAGAGAGAAAGAGAGTAAAGTGAGAGAGTGCTCGACTTGCAGATACTCGCAGTAATATAATATAATGAAATGCTTACAGTTTATCAATAATATGTCTGGCTATTTATTGTACATCCATTGGAAGGCAATTTCTTTACAATTGTTTCCAATAATTTCAGCTTTTTGATAAATTTATTTCGAATTAAAGTTTCACACTTGCTGCTGCCAACAGATAATAAGAAATAAATTTGATCTGCATTTGGTATTTACTTTTCTATTTAATGTCAACTAGAGTCAGTCGTGGCAAAATTTGTTGACACAAGACTTTTAAAATTGAGTTTTTTATGACAGAGATAAAGAACTTATATACTCATTTCCAATGGGTTCTGGGTGTATTCATAATACTCTCTGCAATTAACAAAAAAAAAAAATACCGAATTTAAACTGGTTTTGCATTAAAGCAATTTGTTAGGGGCTTGACACATTGCTAAAGCGTTTCAGTTGCCCAATAAATGATGCACAAATCGTGTAGCTAAGCTTTCGAAGCGCGTTTGTCAAACCGGAAACAGCAGATCGTCCATTTTGATGATTGCATTTCCGATTGTCCCAGCAAGGCGCCGAGGGAAAGCGCAACAATTACTCATGTTAGCATTCGGCGTTTATTCGCGTGTGTGTTGGTGTGTGAGTGTGGCATTGAAACACACACACATGCATAGTTAGAGAGAGATAGAGAGAGAGAGAGAGGAGAGAGAGAGAGAGAGAGAGAGAGCTATTGCAATGAGTTATGAAGTAGTTTTTGTGTGCGTTGCTTTTTAATTGCAATCGCATAACATAAAAACGAATTTGCCATAAATTGCACGTTTTCAAGGCAAAACAACAACAACAAATTATAGTCATGGTTGTCACACATACACACACATACACAACACAACACACACGCAGCGACTCTGGTTGTAAAATTTATGAAAGTACGTTTTTCGTTTGCTTTTTGTATTGTGCCATGAGGAAAAACGCCTGCGGATGCAATTAGAAAATACTGCTAACAACAAAAGTCGTTTACTAATTGTGTATATGTGTGTATGTGTGTATGTGTGTGTGTGTGTGTAGATTGCCACAAGATATGTTGAGATTAGAGCATGGAACGCTTTCTAATCCGATGTGTAAATAACACTGCAAAATGCTTAAGCTTTCAAATATTTAAATTGGACTTCTCTTGAGTATATTGTATATGTATATACATATACTAAGGTTTGTTAAATTAAGTTAGCATGAAAAGAGCTTTACACTTTAACTTAATGATGTACCATAAAATGTGGGTCAGTTAAATAGCTGTTAATAAACTAATCTGCTCAGGTTAAGTTAATGTAAACAAAGGGGATTTACTGTTAAGAGTATTGCATTATGTTAAGCAGTGTAATAACATTAAGCAGCTGTTAATAACATCATTTTGTTATATTTAACGGATGTTACCAAGAAGTGATCTACTGTTAAAAGAATTATAATATACAATTAAATAAAGAAAGGGTAATATAATTTAACACTGTTTTAATGTCACCCGAAGACATATTTTAACAAATGCAAATAATATGCACAAATACATCTTCAAAGGGCATAATAAATTGGCGTCTCCCCGTTGTTGCTGTTGTTATTGTTACTGCTGCCGTTGGTGCCGCATGGCTGCTTATCATTGACTTGTATACCACTACAGAGTCGCATATTTACCGTTTGATATACTGAAATTGACATTTGGCAGAATAAGTGAGAGTCCTTTTGGGGTTATTCTCTTTTCGACTTACTTCCTTGGGTGCTTTGTTTACAATTGGCTAACCTGATCTGGCAATTATTGCTGCGCAGCTCACAGAGATTGCTGCGACCATGGCGAATGCATCTTCTGCCACTGTTTTCACAATTGGCTCGGACACGCCGTTGGCAACGCTCCACTCTTCCCGCCTCGACATCCGTATCGCTGGAGATGGCCAAGAGAATCAGGCCCAAAAAGAGTGTTATATTGAAAGCAACCTTCATGCTACAACTAGTGTCTAATAATGTCGTATAACTTTCAAATTGTTATTCGCTTTTATAGATCCAAAGTTGGCATGAATAGAGAAGGTAGTTCTACAGATACTACGGAAAGTTCCTTGTTTCGCACTGTCTTAACTTGGCTTGTTTGTATTCAACAGTTGCACAAATATTTATGTAAAATTGCGAATTAACCTTGGTAATATTGTCGAATTTGTGCTAAAAACATAGTTTGCTTATATTTGTTGTTGTCTTCTGTTTTTTTTTATACATATATCTTTATATACTCTAATTTTATTTTGAAAATAATTAACCGCGACGTGTTCTTATAACAATTGGCCGAACATTTGAATTTGTGGAGCCAGTACCAAAAATGGACGAGGAAGAGGAGGAGCTGCCTGAGCATCGCCCTCGACTGCCAACGGCTATATTGGAACAGAGGCTAATGGATACAGCGGAGTAGGTTACGCGATTAACACAGGTCTCGTAGCGCATCAGGCAGTTGTTTCTGAAAAGCTTGCAGAGATTGGAGCTACCAAGACGACCGCAGACACTCGTGGTGCCATAGTAGTTGCAGTTCGACAGGACACAAACCCGGGGCGTATTGCTGTTGACGCTGTTTCCTGTCAGGCCGTTGGCGATGACTCCGATTCCGGTTCCTGCCAGGCTGCTGACGCCATATTGTCCGTCGATCAAAGTGCTGAAAAGGATCAACAGAAGCGCTGACAAAACCAATCCGTATTTCATCTTGGAAAGTTGTGTTAACTTTCTGGCCACAGCCGGCGACTATTTATAGTTCTCGCAATGCTATCTCTGCTCACTGGCCTTAGTCTTTGACTTTAGAAGACATTGAAATCAAGAGTTTCTTGGCCCACAACACTTGTGCAAACAACTCTATCTAAGTTTATATAACTTATTTTGCTCAACTTCTTTGATTGAACAAAAAAATGCAAGACGCATTTATAAATATGTAGTATTAAATTGTTAACAAGAACATTTGCCATTTTTCTAAATTTATTTATTAAAAGAAGCTGTTGGTTCTCAATCGAAAATAAACAATTTTTGCTCAGTTACATTTTCCAGACAATTAATTACAATCAAATGTGATTTTTAAAACCTAATAATTTCTTCATAATACTTTAATTTTATTGGCATATCTAATATACCAAAATAATACCATTAAGCAGTAATTATTATTATTATTAAGCCTAAAATGCCCCCACAGATTCTTAATTATTTTATTTCACTACTTTTGTAGCTGTTTATAGATTATTTAATGCGCTCAAAAGTAGGCAATACTTTTGTGTAAACTGCCAGCAATTTAAATCTGTCTTTGAAGAACATTTTTGATATAAAAATAAAAATAAGAAAGAAATAAGCAGCCATCTTATTTTAACGACATATTGAACGACAATATAATATAGTAATCTGATCTGACTTGTTCCACTCTATACTGATATATGCCCAATTACATTAATTGGCTAAATCAATCGATTGGTAATGCTGATCGGGCATAGATATACTTTTCGGGTTAGCAGACTTTTTTTTTTCAAATATCAGGCTATAATAATACCCTATAAAAAGCTTAATAAATAATTAAACTAAAAATACATGGACAAGCAGAGCTCTCAGCTTTTTGAAATCAGATAAGAAGGTTATCCGTAAGGGCTTTCAATAATAAACAGGCACTTAAAGTCCGATCCACACTTGAGTTATTTAGTGCACTCATCTGAGCATTTACATTAGCACACACACTAGATACACACGACACACACACACACACACATACACACCACACACACACTTGTGAGTGACAACGTCATTTAGACAACTCAACTCAACTCGACCCTGTCAGCGTTTTGGCCGCACATCAAATTCAATTTCATCGGCATGCACATCATTTTGAGCGGCTTCTTCTTCTCCAAATGAACATAAAATAAGACCAAAAATAAAAAACGAAATAAAGTGAAAAACAGTAAAGTTAAATAAAATAAACGGCGCATAAACATTTTGAAGCGCAACTGCGTCAAGTTGTTTGTGTGTTTACTGCCTGCACTTCGACTTCAAATACTCTAACCTGAATGGTTAGTTCATTTTATACTGAGCTAAGCAGCTAAGTATTTTTTATAAATAAATAAAATATATTTTGCCAGACAATATTGTTGCCTACTCGGCTTACTTTCTATGTAAGTCAATCTGTTTAATACCTTGAAAATGGGTGAAAGGAATAAAAAGACAGGCAGGAAGCATTTACAAACTTATGAAGTATATAAAACCTTGATCAGCAATAAAAGGTGAGTCGATTTAGCCATAACCCCCTAATAATATCGGTTTTTGTGAATGGTTCTTATAAATTATGTGGAATTTTGGTTCCGGTTCTAAGTTTCAGTCAGAAAAATTGTGGTTTCTTTTACGGATCGACAGCCTGATTTTACTATACTCTACTTAAATATCAAATTATATAGTACAATTATAATTAAAAGTGTATTCAAACTTCAACAGACCAATAATGTTGTCTTCACATATTTATTTTGTTGGCTTGTTTGAAAATTCGACAAGCGCACTTTAAAAAAATGCGGTTCGAGTATTTGGTCAAGGCTGTAAAATCAGCCGATTTAATTGGCTGCAAATTGATTGGCCTAAGTCGCTTACAAAATTGATGCATTGGCCAAATTAGAACTTAATGCAACAACAAGAAAACAGGCAACAAACAACGTGTAAATCATAACACAAAATGTTTGCCAAAGCTGCATAAATTTGCATTTGATTTACCAGAAACTGGGTCACAATTGGCAACTGAAAATTTAAGTGCGTTTTTCGTGCGTGCGTGGGGGGCGTGGCAAACGCCCCCAATAACAAACCGGTTGCGCCACAAACTGAAGACCGCATTTAGTTCGCACTTTAATAATCAATAGCCCAGAGAAAAAGAGAAAAAAAAAATTAAATTCTGTGACAGTGAAATCTGGCCAAAAGATTACTTTCCACTTGTGGGCAAAGAGACCGCTTCAATTGTTACCGGCATGCGATAAAAGCCACTAATTGTTGGCCATTAAATATTGACAAGCCATTTAATTGTCACAAAAGCGACAAAGCTGAATTTGACATGCAAAGATTCATAATTGTTGCAAGCGACAATTATGACAATGACAATTTGTGTGGCTTATGCCACAAATCGATGAACAGAACTCATTTGACAACGAAAACTTTTTAAAGTAGTTCACATTGAATTTCATTCAATACTGATTCAACTGATTGATAGTTGAAATGAAAGTGGAAGAATAATACAACAATACTACAAAAAACTCAATATTAATGCAACTCTTAAATACTTCTGCGCAACTTCATTACTACGATATCATATAGCTTTCAAGGAAATAATCGGATAGGAATCGGTTTCTTTTTTTTAATTTATAGTTTTAATTTAGATATCGGCTGCCTGCAAGGTTATCTTATTTACAGCCTGCCTGAGTTAGCCCAAGATTAATACTTGTTAGCGCTAATTATACTTGCTTAACTCCATCAGCGGGTTTCTGCTCAATTAGGGTTTCTGTCTCTTTCCATTATCTGCCCCAACTTATCGCCACAGTAATTTATATCTTTAGACACTGACGCCCAATGGCACCAAAGCCTAAAGTTAAAAGTGATTACACAAATTGTGAGTTCAATTTTTAGTTAAAATAGCACTCAGAAACTTGAATTGCTTCGAACACTTTCGAACAATAACAAAAATAACGGCAAGCCAAAAATTGTATAATCAAAATAAAGCACCGACAATTGCCAATCATTTCTGGTACAAATTAAAATTATATTACAACATTTTAGTTAGCCAGCGTCCAAGCACCTGACTTGGCCATTATGTTAGTCAGTTAACAAAAGTAAACAGGCTAGAATGTGTCAGTGAGTGTGCTCACTATGCAGATACCCTACAAATAGCCAAGTAGGAATTGAAGTTTTTAATCAGGTTATCAAACAGAAACTGGAATCGCAACTTGACCAATTGAATTACAATTAAAATAGAACTAGAACAAAATAAGGCTGTAATGAAAAACATTTCAAACCAATTCATAATCTTTAACTTTGATATCTTTTTCTGTGCTCGTTCGGTTTTTAGCACATATTAATAATATCCTGTAATAGATATTAGATGTAGATATATAAATTATTATTATATAAGATATATCTAAACAATAATTGCACCTATTTACACCAAGCCCACTTACCAATTATTCCACTTCGAGCTTATGTAATCAATCAGACAAACGAAACGTTTAAATATGCTCGGCAATCAGCTAAGTGCAGGGTATATCAGAAAGAAGGAAACAACAACAACAACAACAACAAAAACACCATAATTATATGAGTTCGAAACGCGGCCCAAATCGCGAAATGCAGTCAAGCATTGCAAGTGTTTTTGTCCCGGCCAAGAGACTTGTGCTATAAGCCAAGCAAACAAGTCTACAAATAACTGACCTGCCCAAAATGCAGGCGGTCCAAAAGTGAAAGTCTATTGTTGTTGTCAAATACGGTTGTGCTGCGGGGAGGGGGCGGCTGTGGAGGGGAGGTTGTTGGTAGCTGCAGCATCGGGCGTATTGCGTATTTAACTGAAATGAATTAGCCGCAATTGGGAGAGTAAATGAAACAATTTTATTGCGCACAAACCAAAAATGGATTGCAGGCAATCAAAAAACGACAATAAACCCGTTGAAAAGATTAGCTTCCTGCTAAAAATGCTAAAAACCCGCTTAACCATTTTGGCCAAACAGTTAATGAATCTGCTTCTTGATTTCATCAGTTTGATTTAGCTTAAGGCCACGCTGAGTTTTCAAGTTTAACCACATTCGCTGTTTTCTTTGATTATCCCATTTCTCATGCCTGCCTTTTTCCATTCCCATTTCCACGTTTCCCCATTCGTCTTTCCCCATTCAACATCGTTTTTATTTTTTCTTTTTTTTGTGCGTTTTGTTTTTATCATCAATTTCTTTAGTATTTTAACCTCTTTTGCGGTCTTTTGCTTTTGAACTCTTTATTGATTAACTCGCGCCTTTTGTTTGCACTTTAAACTGATTTGCATTAGAAATATTTGTTCCATTAATTAAATTGTTTTATAACAACCAACTCAATACTAATGTCAGCCCATTCAAATATATAGATGAGCCAATCGATTTTATATATTAATACATCCATCAATATTGAGAAAATGTTTTGGTTGTGTAAGGAAAAGTTGGGTAAACAGGTTAATAATCATATTGATTTTTCGAGGCAAAAGCTGAGTCAATTTTGGCATTTTAGTCTTCTTGATTTCAGAGCTGTGGATTTCAAAACTTGATTAAAGTTCTTATTTAACGCATTTTAATCTCACTTCATTTCATCGAAAACTGCCCCCGTTTTGCATATATCGATAAGAATCGATAAAACCACAATTTTATATATTTTTAATCTTAATTTTTCAAGAATACTGATCATAGACATAGAACAAAGAAAGAGACGACTTTTTACCCAATGTAATTGAAAAAATCCACTTTTGGACTGTTCCAATGCAATTTTTATACTGCACTCACTTTGTCAAAGCTTTGTGAAAACTTCGTCATGGCTTTTTGGCTCCGTTCAGTTTAATAGTGCATTAAACTTTGTAAACACAGCTTTTGTGTCACATTTGTAATACACAAGAATGTTGAGCGTAAAGCAAGCGCATTCCAAAAAACATTCAAATGAATTGCAACATTTACAAATCAAATGAAATAAATACCATAAAATGTACAGTTTGAGTTTGTTAAATGACATTCGTTATTATTAATATTCTGTGTGTGACTGAACAACATAAATAGCTGCAAGCAAAACCGAAAATTAAAAAAAAAACATTCAACCAAATATTTTGCAACAGAAGAAGAAGAGGCAAAGTGTGGGCTCAAAATAAAAACAAAAAACAATTGTTGTCGGATAATTAGCAAGCCAGGCACGTACAAAAAACAATGAATCTTTTTTTTTTGGGTTCTTGGGCGGCCACACAAAAACCGCAATGGCATTTAGAGGCTATATATATTTATATATAGCTGATATTTATCAGACATATGGTCTAAAGGCGAACCGTTAAGCAGACAACCAAATTTGGCAGTGGCAGTGAGTAAAAAAAAATAAATATAAAAAAGAAGTAGCAGAAAACAGTTGATTAATTTGATTAATTTGCACAGTTGGAAGTTCGAAGAGAACATGTTGCGGCATGTTGCAAGTTGGTGGCCACGCCTGTTGACTCTGCGTCTAAGCCTGCCTGCCTCATTGTGTCTTGTGTCTTGAGTATAACATTAATTAGCAAAAATATCACATTCATTAATGACGAATTTTTTGGTTTCACATTTTGTTGCTCTTGTCGTTAAAATTAGACAGGCTCAAATTGCGTTTTATGGTCATTCTTGCCACATGCCGCAATCGGACTGCAATTGCCAGACGGATTGCGACAAACACAAACAGAGATGTGGCCAAAAGCAACAGTGGCGGACAATTAATGTTTTTTTGGCCACGCTACAATTGCACAATCTGGCCAAGAGGCGGAAGAGGGGAAGGAGAAGCTTGGGCTGCTTTGGGGCCCGTCTCATTAGGGCAGTGAACCATTTGACATATAAGGTGGCCCAAAGGCCTCCCCTCCGGGAGGGGGTTTTTCTAATGAATAGATATATTTATATATACATAAATATTCAGTTATGGTATTGAATGCGGTGTCAGTTTTGAGACCTTCATCGACTCATGCTTTTTGTTTTCGTTGTACTCTTTAATTGGTTAACGCTTGTGGCCACAAATAAGTGATGGCTAACATGAGTTGTTTGGGTCATGTTTTAAGGCTTAAATAACGACCTTGACTTGACCAGGCATTGGGTTTCTTTGAAGAGCCTAAGCCTATTCCCCACATATGATCTATCTATTGATCTTAACTAGCAATTAATGCTTACCGATTTATTTAATCACAACACGTTTTAAACGCAAATCGGAAAAAAATTTATTAAATAAACCAAAAATTTGCATAAACACTAAAAGACTTAAATCAAATGCAAAGTCAGCGATTTCCCTATAACAGTGATTAGCTGATTAAAGAAAGACAAATACCCAAGTAGAAATTCGCAAAAAAAAGGTGTTAAAAATCGCGACATTTTAACGTCAAGATCAAAATCATCATAATGATTATTACGCTGATAAATATACGAAATTTTGAAGTTTTGTTGGTTTTTCGGCTTTTTTTTCGTCTTTTATTTGGGCTATTTATCTATGTGATTTTCATGGTTTCGAGGCAAGCCAAATAAAATCGCATTAAAAACGCTCGTTACAGGGGCGGTGGCCAAGACTGGAAATAGGAGTCCAAGCTGCAAAAAAATTAAATAAAAAAATCAACGATTCAATAAATCAACGCATTTGTTGTCTCTGCTGAGGCACTTAATGTTTGGTCTATCACAGTAATAATCATAATGATTATAATGATTTGATATTATGATCTGGCCGTATAAACATCATCTGTATTGCGGACCAAATTTAAAGACCTTGTGCGAATTTGAAGCAATCAAAAAAATATTCGAATATAAAATTGAGTGCAAATGTCGCTTTAAACAAACCCAAAACTAGACGCATTTCAAGTAAGTCTGTAAAATGCAGGGGAAATAAAAATGAGCAACTCACGCACCGTCAACAGAAATAATGAAATAAACTCTCAAAATTGTCTTTTTACAATTATATTAAAACAAAAAGAACATGAAAAACCAACTCCCTTAGCTGCTCAGCCTTTAAAATGTATTTAACAATTTTTCAAGCGCACTTTGCAATCAAAGCCACAGCACAGCAATTAAAATGTGAAGCCAGTTGGCTGTGGAAATGAAGTGAACTACTTAATTAAATGTCATGTTTTCGAATCGATATCATTATCATGGACTAACCGAGGCATCAATTTCAATAAACGCCATCAGGCTATAGCAGCAGCAGCAGCAGCAGCATCAGCAGCAGCAGCGAACAAATTGAGTTCAATTTGAAACTGAAACTTTCCAAGCGGCTTATTTTTCTTTTTTCTTCTTTTTATATTAACTGTTTGCGGCAGCTGCCAATTAAAAACGTAATTATGTTAATCTTAATTATGCATATTTGCATATGTGCAGATATTTGCATATGTATGCGTAATTACTCCTACCGATTGAAGGCGACGGCATTTTATTATTATTGTTTCGAGTGCACAATGCAAATTGCGCATACGCCGCACAAGCCATTGAACTTGTCATCAGCATCTTTTCCCAGCTGCAAACGGATTTCTTTTTATTTCTCCTTCTCTAATCAATAATTAAAGGCATTCGGAAGGAGTTCATGAAACCCATGAAACTCGAATATTACATTATTGATTGATCATAATTCATGCAGTTTTAAGTTCCGTGAAACTATTTGATTAATGTGAGTTGTGATTTATTCATGTTGTACGTTTGTTGTTGCAGCCAGCTGATTAGTTGCAAATGCTAATTATTATAGGGATTTGTGGGTGTTTTGGGTGTTTGGATTTGTTTGGGGGACTTAAGCCGATTGATGGATGATTTCAATTTGACACTGGTTGACAATATGAAAAAAGATTACTTTATTATATGATTGTAAAATAAGCAAATTTTAAAAATAATTGATTAATTGATAAAACCATTAAAGCACTTAAAATTAAACTGAATATAGTTTTAGTTTTAACTTTATATATGTTCTAAATAAGATCTGATTATAGAACTAAACGAAGAAACAATTATCTTTACAATCGGCTTAATATGATTTTAAGTTTCCACTTTTTGCACTTAAGCTTTACTGCATTTTATTATGTGCTGATGTAGCCACAAAAGTATCTTAGTTTTAGACTACTGCCTTATAAAAATAATGATAAAAAAAATAATAATAATGAAAATAATATGAATATTTATTACACAAATATAATTTTCTGTGATTTCCATATATGAGAATTATTAAAACGCTTAAAAATCAGAAATAACATAAATATCAATATATGTGTGTACATATGTATGTGTTATATGTATGTGTGTATTTGTGTTGCTAATAGCAAATTCGAAAAAAGTCACATATGCGTGACAAGCACACCCAATCTGAGATCCCAGTTCTCAGATCTTTTTATGTTCGACTACACCCTCCACTCGTCCCACGTTCTACAAGACACCCACGCTCAAAAAGATACACACACACACAGAGAGCTTGCTCGATGATGCCTCAAGTTCAAGATACAAAATGTGTGTGTGAGTGTGTATCTTTGTGTGTGTGTGTGTGTGTGCGCATTGTGCATTGTTATTGTCTGTTAGCCAGAGAAAAAAAATTTGCTTCTTGTTTTTTGCACTTCCGCACTTGAAAACATCTGCGTCTCAGATGCAAATGATGAAGATACTCGAAGTGTGTATGTGTGTGTTGTGTGTGTGTGTTGTGTGTGTTGTGAGTGTTGTGTGTGTTGTTTGTTGTGGGTTGCGTTTTTCACAGCGCTTATCACACACTTCATTAAGTTTGTTTCGCTTTTCATTTTGCATGCTGCACTGAGTCGTAATTGTATCTTCGTGTGTATCTGTCAGATACCCCAACAAGTTTCACTTTTTCTTCTGCTATTGCAACATGTGCAACAAGTGCATGCTGCACTTGAAACCGAAAAACTACAACGGCAACTGCCACAACACAACAGCTAAACACAAAATTGAAAATTTGCCACGCGTGAAAAAACTTAGGCTCAGTTAATTCTGCGTCCATGTATCTGTGAGATACAGTTTTTTGTCCATTATTCGTTGGTTGTTTAACAGCCAACAGTTTGTTGCCATTTAGCTGTTGGTGCTTTTTAACGCTTCGTTAACAAAACCATCAACAAATATTAGAAACCACACAAAATACAAAAAGTAACCTTTATTTTTATGGCTGTGGTAGCTGAAATCATTAAATCACTTAATGTACCACGAAACCGAAGGAAAACCGAATGAAAACTGATTAATGTGGTCAACACTGATTTCTATACTAAACACAATAAAACTAGATTAAGCGGATATCACAATTCTGATTATGAGTATCCAATGTGACTAATTATAAATTATTAACTAGAATGTGCCAATGACTGCTGATGATGCAACCCGAAAATTACATTTAAAGTGTGTTGTAATAAATGAGCGGCAAATAAGCATTTTGTGGTCTAAAAAACATGCATGCATAATTAGTAAGCAGCGTTTGTCATTAATTTTAACAAGTTCAGAATTTGTTATGTGAAGAAATTAAAAATCGGAGTCAGGCAGATGTAAGCATCTTCAATAAGATATTTAAATTCTTGATGAGCATGTTCGTCTCTCTGTATGAACTAGCTGATGACAGATATTATAATAGCTGGAGTCTTTAAATGTTGACTACAAGAATTTAATTTGATCCGTAACTAAACACAAAAAAAGACGAATTATGAATATATTTTTATATATATTGATATGTGTTGAACTATTATTGATGCACTGCGAAATTGTCATCAAGATCGAAAAAGTAACACAGAATGGAAACATTTTCTTAATATCTGAAAATCTGGAAGTCTGCAAGTTTATTCTGAATTTAATCTGTTTGCACAAAACAATAATTGTGCTTTAAGCCTCACAATATATTTTTCACAAATGTTATGCTTAACTGGAATATGTCTTAACCCTAAGCAAAACATTGTGGAAATTATGATATAACAAAGCTTTCCTTTAGTTTGTCAATTAAAACTGTTAACAATTTGAATCATTTTCGCAGCGCACCCAAAAAAAAAACACAGAAAAACAATGTGCAAAAAGGTTTTGATACACAAAAACAACAAAGCAAAAATTGGGCAAGCTTAGCATAAAAATCAACAAAAAACAAAAGAAGACAAACAGCAATCAACAAAAACAAATTAAAACTCGTCAAAGATAAACAAAAACTCAAAAACAAAATATAAAAGCAAACTGCAAACACAACTCAAAACCAAAACTAAAGAAAAAAATTAAAGATTTGACCAATTTAAGACAAAACTTAATGTTGGAGATGGCGTTGCAGTTTGTTGTTGTTGTTATTGTTGTTGTTGCTATTGTTGTAATTTTAAATGATGTTTTATGCCACTGCCACTTGAACTCCTCAGCATCTTTTGCCCCAGCCTCAGCCTCAGCTTCATCTGCAACTTGATGATTTAAGATTTGCTGTTGTTAAAGCTGCTGGCGATTTGCTTTGGCCCTCAGCAAAAATTGTTGTTTTTTAGTTGTTGTCAGTCTTGTAATACAGCTTACTTACAAACGTATTATATTTGTATATTTGTTGTTGTTGTGGTTGTTGCACCATCTGACAATTGTGCAATGAGTGCATTTAAGTATATTTATTTCGTGATTATGAACGTAAGCCCATTGCAAGAGGGCCATCGATCTGGGCTTACGTTGAGGAGAGATCCCACTGAATCTGATTGTCTTTAATCTTGTCTTGTCTTCTCAGAATTGCTGTAAAGTAAAAAGTTTTTTAAACACACATGTTGCGACTGACTGAGACGAGTCTCCGCATATATTTGAGCTGATGTTAATAAGGAGGAAGCCAAGGAAGATGTAAACATTATTTGGTCTAATGATATTTTATGTTTTATTTGCTTGCTTGTTCTACTGAATAATTCGTTAGCTCGGCTTGTTTTGTAAGAGGAAACACAAACCCAAACACAAACACAGATTTAAGTTGATTTTGTTGCAGAACAAAAAAGTTGCCTTAATTTCATTTCAAATATGAATGGTGGTTTTCTTGCCTCTCCTTCTTCTTATATATATATATATATATATATATTTATATACATATATAGAAAGTGCCCATATGGCTAATGTATTGTTTCCTTGTTGGGCGAAAAACTTTTTTTGCTGACTCGGCACGGAAAATGGGGAAAGACCAAACAAGACAAAATTTCTTAACAATTTCATTGACTTGGTTTTGCGCACACGTGCGAATCAAACAATGGCCACTGGGTGTGTGGGAAGGGGATACGATGCGGGAGAGGAGGGGAGGGGAGGGGGGGGGGGTGTACACAGGAAAACGACCATAAAGGTGCAGGTCCAATTGCAAGCAACATGTATCGCCAAAGAAACGTGTTGCAATTGGAACGCATAAAGCGATAAATCCGACCATAAAACGACATATGAAAAATCGAAAGTGTGCACAACTCACAAGCAAGGGGCAAGCGGCAGAGGGAGGGGCAGTAGCAACAGAAAAAAAGGGGGCACCTGGGTGCAGCAGTAATCTGCATCTATGGTTTCTATGGCCATTTGCAGCTGCTGCTGCCTCGAACGCGTGGCAAGTTGCACAATGCTGCACAAATGTTGCCACGTATCAAAATTGGAGCAGAGATCAACGAGCTTCGCCGCCGCTTCGACACTCAAAGGCACCAAGATGTGTGAGTCTGTGTGTTGGGCCTAAAGGCCTATAAGGGGGAGGGGGGAGTGAAGGGGGGCAGCTGCAACCGGTTTCCGCTGCCAGTGTCATAAATGCAGTGCACAAGCAAAGAGCCCGCGGCCAATTGTGATTTGATATTTTGTTTTTTTGCTACATGTTCGATACACATTTCGATCCATTCAAGTATTTGGAACACTAGCTTCAAGTTGCCGCAACGTTTGAAAACCATTAAACGGTTGCAAATATTTAGAAAATGTAAAAACCTTGAAGGCTCGGCAAATGTGGTGCGTTGTATGATTTCATCGATTATCAGCAACTGAAATGGTTGAATATGTTTACAATAAAAAAACATGCATACCAAAATAAAATATATACAAATATTTACACAATAAACGTGAACAATTGCAAGCAGTGGAGCTGAAATACTCAAAATAAAATAAAAATGCATACGAAAATGAAATATAAAATCAACCGCAACTTTTTGTTAACTTTCGTGTCGGCCAATCTGTAATGTAATTTCCAGTTATTTCATATGAAATGCATAAATATTTATCTGCCGCAAGCTGACCTCAAAGCTCCGCTCGCCAAATGTTAATTAAAATTTTGCCAGCAATGATTAATTGACATCAATAGCTCTTTTTTATTGGCACTCAGCGGTGGAGGCAATTCAATTGTTAGCCATATAATATATGAAACCGCAACCGAAATAACTGACCTACCCTAGGCACACACACACACACTCACACACACACATAAACACACAGAAATGAGCCCTATCAAAATAATACGTTAGCAGATTCCAATGACGAACGACGGCAACGCATTTCAAAGTGAAAGTTGTTTGCATTTTTGATTTTTTTTGCTGTTATTTGTTTTGATAGATAAACGAATAGGTTTTTTGTAAAGCAATGCACAAAAAAAAAGGGGTAAAAACAAGCCGAAAACCATAACAAAAATGTGCATAAATTTTGTATTTACGTTTTACAAGTCACATGGCAGTGACAGAGATAAAAGTGTTGAAGTTTTGACCACTGTCAGCTGCTTAAGACTTGGCGCTGATTTATTCGCACAACTAAAAACCTGAATGCTGGTTCAAGTTTAAAGGCGACATGAAAATATATGTGTGATGTAAGTTTCAAACATCTTTCTTTTGGCCAACAGTTGAACTTGGCAGCTATTCGGTTTCTTTTTTATTGCAATGCCAAGCGTAATGAGTACAAAATTTACATATCAATGCGTTGTAAAATGCCCAACTCTGTGTGTGATATAATCGGTTCGCAGTGAGCTGGTAATTAATTAAAATACCCCAGCGACCGCTGGGCGGATTCAAAATTGTTGTTAAGTTGTGGTTGGTGTCGAGTCAAAAAGTAGATCGACCTTTGCTGTACATTTAATCAAACTGCAACTCCAACTTGTCTGTCAAACCAGTCCAAACAAGATTTGCTTAGCAGATCAAATCAAACTTGAAACATGACTGCAGCTGTCAAAGTTCATGTAAGCTGTTGAAAATTATGTTGATTTACGTTCATATACATCTATTTAATGTTAACTAACAGCATTTTAACAGTCAGAAAGTAGCTTTTGGTTGAGTACTTTTGTGGTACTTTTTTTTGATCCTATCCTGAAGATTTCCAGTTTTAAGATTAGTTGACAAGAGCAGAGAGTGAAATTTTATTTTCAAATTCTCACCATGCACGTGTGTTTTGTACATGTCGCTGTCCAAGCTTGTGTTTTAGTTGACAACAAGTTAAATTGGTTTTTGCCTGTCAAGTATATGTTAAAATTATGTGTCTGGCAAACAGCTCGCTGACAAGCTG
Organism: Drosophila picticornis; assembly: GCA_035043845.1. Taxonomy (NCBI): domain Eukaryota; kingdom Metazoa; phylum Arthropoda; class Insecta; order Diptera; family Drosophilidae; genus Drosophila; species Drosophila picticornis. Next base: position 3,333,777 of record JAWNMR010000493.1, on the reverse strand, counting down.
GCAGGGCTCGTGGAGAAATTGTTAGATTGTAAATTATGGTCGTTGAACTGAAATAAAGCAAAGAAAAACTTATTTGGCAACAAGTTAAAGTACTGTTTAACTTTAACCAACTTCAAACTCAAGCTGAGCTCAACGGTTGGCAAGCGAACGCCTTGCAACTGCAACATGTACGTCAAACCCGGTTGACAGTTGTAGACTGGGTCTGCAAGTCTGCGCTTGAGCAGACTCAAGTCTTGTAATCAGTCAAGACGCGAGCGCCCCACGAAGCGCATGCGCAACGCGTTCCAATTGGATTTCTTTTTATATTCTGGATACGACCTGCTCAGAAATTGTCTAAATCTAAAACTTATCAGAAGTTTGGCCATGCCTGCCAAGCGCATTAACGGATTCTATGTGCCGCGACTGAAACGTGTTTGAAATTCGCAAAACAAATTCAAAAAACATAACTGTGAAAAGTTTATGCTCAATAAAAGAAAGGTGTCAACAAATAAAGAAAAACAAACCACAACAACCAAAATCAATTAAGCTCAAAAAGGTGAATGAATTTCCTGAAATGGCAAATTGGGTCAAACGCACAGAAAGTTAGCTGATTAACTGACTGCCTATGAATGACAATCAGCAAAGCCGACACTCGGCCATCTCTATAAGAACAAACACTAAACTGGTGGGCAGACTTCTGACTTCTGACTTAGTGCTTGGGATTGTCTGGGGTTCTCACTCATTTTTTGACTCGACGTGGGTTTCCGTTGCAATTCCAATGTAAAGAAGACCATTTTGGGTTTAATGATGATGAAGTTCATCATGTCTTCACAATTGTCTCGTTAAAGTCATACGCCCAGGTATGCAAGTGTAGAATCGCAAGATTTATGGAGAAGACACTGCTGAGTCATTTCTTTAAGCACTTGTCATAAGGTGTTCTTTTCTCTCTACTCTTGTTCGGGGTTCTTCTCTCTTCTGTTGTCTTTTAGGGCGCGGTAAATGCGTGATGCGAATTCGATAAGCAAACAAGAAGACTCTGCAAAAAGGTTCTATTCTTTGATTTAACTGCTCCAAAGAAAGCCATCAAGATAGCTTAATAGATATGCTTAAAGTGAAGAAAAGTTTTTGTGTAGAACGAGTCTGAGCTGATTTGGAAATAGCTGCTTTCTAACTACCTAAGACTCTTTGACATAGAGCAAAAATGGATTTAATTAACAAGATAAAAAATAAAATATCTCATTGACCATGTGAATCATTCGATTTATATTTCAATTCCCTATCAATCTTCTAATAAAGAGCCAGAGCAGTAAATTATTAAAATAATGAGATACTATAAAATGACTATTGAAAGACGATTTTGAAACAATTGTCTGCATATTTTTTGAGTTCAAAAAAAAGATAATATCTCAAACAGTTAATTAGCGTCACTCGTTATCTATGCTATCTTCGATCCTCATTTGTCAGAGACATCATCACCTGTGATGTAATTTATTTATTTATAGACATTGGTATTCCATGCGAACATAATTCGCATAATTTGCAAGGTCGTCGAACAAACATCAAACGTGTTTCTTTTTTGGTCAAAACCATTCGACGCACTGCCAAAATATGCAAAAATGTAAACTATAAAGAAGCGTTTGATTATTACGAATAATCACAGAATAATGATGATTACCAGTTCGATGATCATTAAGAAATGTATGAGAACTCGAACGGAATGCATTAGGAATATATGAATAAAGTTTGACGTTGATAGATCAGGAAATATATTAATGATACAAACTATGATAAACATTAAGTTAAAAAATTTAATGCTTGGCTTAATAGAAATACAAAGCAGACCATTATTAAAAGTTATTGGAATCGAAACATGTCGAAAAAAAACATAAATTTATATAAAAGAATACTTTAAAGTCACTTGAAAAATATGCATAATATGAATATAAAAAGTAGCTTGAAGTTGAAAAGTTGTACAAAATTAATAGATTAATAATCAATAAGAACATCTAATGATATTTTTTTGGAAGGATGAATATTTATTACTGATTTAAGTCAAGCCAATTCAGATGTCAAAAATTTGAGAAAAAAACTTAATTTGCATATGGCATATTAAATATGATTAAATGAGTCAAGAATAAATTACCGAAATGGTCGGAAATATCTTCTTTTGATTGCAGTATGCGTTTAGGCAACTTTATTAGGCATTTTTTGCTGGCCATAAAAAGTGAAGGCATTTAATAATGATTGCTTAAATTTCTGTCGAGTTTACCTTTACTAAAAATGCATGTTTGAGAGCACTTACGGCTTTTATAGGCACTTTCAAAAAGCCGTAACACGTTTCAAGCATTGCGGTTTGCTTTTCATTTATAGCAAATAAAATGCACTTTATGTTTGCATATCAAGGCACACAATTACAATATTGAGTACTAAGCGTTTTAGTTAAAAATTTATAAGTCAAGCTCAGCAACTAGCAATTGCGATCTCTAATTTATGGGGACAACCAACCACCAACTTGAGCTTGGCACATTTGCAAATATGCAAATGGAATTAATACGACAAAAGACCAACTAGCCAGCCATTTGCTGCATAGATAGCAATTAGCTAAATGTGGCTAAGCTCTTACTAAATGAATAGTTTTAGATATATATATTTATATAGTAGCTGCTAACTGCACTGCAATTGTCTTCGGCAGCACACATGACGTATACGTAATATGGATTTTATGCAACAGCAGCTGCAACTGTCTGCAACTGTCTGATTGTGTTTGTGTGTGTGTGTGTGCGTGTGTGTAAATTCCATGCCTCACTAAGCGTTGCAAGAAATAATGTATAATAAATCAGAAAATGGGGAACCGAAGCCTGTTTTATTTGCGTGCATTGATACCAAAACTGTTTGAATAACTAACTGCAGTAACTATGGCCATTTCATATAGGTAACTGTATATAGTTATATATATATATATATTTCTATTCTCGTATTTATTGTCTAGCATGACAATTTGATTCGCGTGCCAAGCCAAAGTCACGTTGCATTGTTTATATTGCAATTTATTTTGTGTATTTTATAATATTTTTCTCTTGTTGTCGTTGAGAAAACAATATAAGCAAAGAAATGCAAAAATAAATGTTTGGACGACATTGTCACCCTCATTTAAGGCAGGCCTAGAGACACAGACAGACAGACAGACAGACACAGAAAATGAGCTCAACATGAAACCCATAGAAATGTTAATCGATCGTCCCAAGAAATTAAAACAAAAACCCATGCAAATTAGCAAATTGCAAATGCCTTAAAGAAATATTGCATAACTCTACGCTTCAAATGGGCGTTACCAAAAAGCAAAAAGCCTCAAATAGCCAATAGCCAATAACACAAAAAAACAATATTCAATATTCAATAACACATCTTCGCCGTATTAATGCTAAACACAAAGTCGAACAACAGGTGGGCAGACATTAAAATGTTCAGTTTTAATAACCAGCTGCAATTTGTGAAGACGATGATGGACATGTGAATGTGAATGGGTTGTTTAAAATCCAATTAAAATTGTAGATACCCTGTAGTAATTCATTGTTCCTGAATAACAGAACTTTCTCGATACTCTATCAATGATGACAGATCTTTTGTTCTTTAATTATTTAGCAAGCATTGACACTTTTTTATTATAACACATTTTATAACTGGACCTTCGAGCTGTGCTCAATGCTTCAGATAATTATTTATTTCTATTTTAAAATCGATATTCGCATCTTAGACTGATGAAACAACAAATCTTTTGTTATACCTGAATCAAAATAAATTATAAATTATTTATGTTGGGTTTTTTTCAAGCTACCTTTTAGGCTGTATAAAGTTAAATTAGTTTTGTTGAAAAAAGCCTTCAAAAAATAGTTAAAAATATATTTAGATGTTTACGTCAAACAATTATTTTAATTTAATAAAATGCACATATTTGTTAGGACCACAAAAAAATACCAAAGCTGCAATTATTGATATCTTTAATTATGAAACTGTTATTAGCATCCTATACAATCGAATATAACCCAAGCGTATTTACTCTATTTTAGTGGTTGTTTAACTTATTTGTTTTGCAACTCAACAAGCTTGCATTTTTCAATTAAATTTATGCCAGTTTGCATTTTGCTAACTTTTTTTTTTTAACAGGAAGAGTTAACAGATTTTTAATTAAAAAGTTTCTGACTTTGTCAAATGCAGCTAAGCACATAAGCCAATTACAGTTGATGGCCATATTATGCAGAAAAACTAATTAAACTTTGAAATGACATTTGGGTAGTAAATAAATGTAATAAATACAAAAAAATAATAGAGAGTGCTCGACTGGCAGTCGTCCTGTGTACCTTAAGTGTTTTAGAATAGATCATCATTTATGTTATAGAAATAAAGTAAGTCTAGGGATTGGAAGATGCCCTGCTTAAAAAAAATCATCAAAATATATATAGCTTAGTACAAATTATACATTCAAGAATGATCGATTGAGAAATTGCCTGTACAATAGAACAACTCCTTCTAACTTAAGCGATCGCTATACATTTGTAATGTAATAAACTAAAAGTCCAAAAAATAAATTAAGCTTCAAATCTCGTACCAAAACCTGGATAGAATGGGATTGGTAATGATATCGATTATATTTCTAGTCCAGCATAAATTGTCTCACAGATCAATCGGCATTTGGAACTGCCTGCTGCGTTGCACAGCTTTTTTTTTTTGCTTTAACTATTTAAAAGCAAGTAAACCAATTAAAGTCCATTTCTATTTAAGGAGAATTCGTAAAGATGTGAATATATGCTTATGGCCAGCAAGTTTGACTACAAGTGGGAAAATATTGGTATTTGAAATCACATTAAAGCCAACTTATTTATGTAGATGCAATATCCATCAATTGCAGCACCTGTCGCTGCCGCTGAGCGAAGGTGAACCAGTGGCTTTTTTGCGCAGACATAAAATAAGCATATATATTTAAGATGGAGCTGTTTATGTGATGTGGCAACAAATGTGGCAGCCACATAGATTTGTGTTGACAACATTTTTGCGGCATTAAACGAGTTGATGGCCAGTCAGGAAGAGTTCGTCGAATGTGGCAAAAAAATCGGTTGCATAAGCGAGCCATTGAAAATAACCAAAACCAAACCAGTTACGCACAACTCACACACTCTCTCTCTCTCTCTCTCTCTGTCTCTTTCTCTCTCGCTCTCTCTGTTTCTAGCACAGCCTACCCGTCTCTTTCTCGCGATGCGTGAACGCAGTCAGACAACGCCGCGACGCCGTCGCACGGGTCCCAAACAACCGCTGCCCAATGTGGAGTCCACCTACAACATGAGCACCACTGAGGATATATACGGCACGACTTTGTTGCCATCGCAGCGTCGCTATATGGATCCCTGGGATCTGGAGAATTACGATTATGTGCGCATGAAAATGGACATTGAGGTGACGCCGACTACTCTTGTTGTGCCCGACTATGAAACGGCCCTGGACTACGAACCGGAATCGCATTCGCCGAGTCCGCCGGCTGCCTACAACATGACCTTGTCTTCGACAATGCCACGCCCACACACAAGACGCCTGTCGCGCACCCAGTGCCAGCTGGAGTGCTGTCGTCTGCCCAGTCGCAGTCGCAATCGTCGCCACAAGGAGCCGCTCTATGCAGCCCGCAGTGAACTGTATGGCGTTGCACCGAGCCGATATGATGACTATATGGCCACCATGACCAGGCAGCTGCATCTCGACGACGACGATCAGCTGGATCAGCAAGAGGAGTTGTATGCGGAACAGCGACAGCTTTACAATGGCTATGGAGGTGGGTTCTTGGATTAAGTACTACATTTAAAGCCTGAACACACACTTCAATCAACAATTTATACGCTTACAGGTTTTTCCAGCGCCAGTTCCACGGAGCAGCACTCGTCGATTGGCGATGAGATGCCCACAATGACAACACTACCACGTCGGGCGACAACTCTACAGCGTCGTCCCCAGCCCGGCAGTCAGCAGATCAAGGAACAATCGGGGAACAATTACAGCTCGGGCTATGGAACAGCACCGCATCCGAGACGCAAGCGTAGCACAAACAACAAAGCAACGAATTTGATGCAGAATGCTCCGTTAACATCCGCACCACCGGCACCTCCACAGATTGAGTTTCCTGCACCGCCGCCACTATCGCCCGCCTATGATTATTGCAATCCCTATGCTACAATGCCATATTGCAGCCTACCGGATTGCGATGAGTGCCAGCAGCAGGCAACCTCGTTGATCTATGCAGCACCCTCCACACTGTACGGCACTTTGGCGGGCGGTAGGGTTGCCACCCAATACGATTCGACATCGCCCAGCGATTCGTCGCTCTACGCCGGAATTTATGCCCGTAAATTTGGCTTGAGCAAGAAGGGTCTGCTGCAAATTGATTACTCGTGCAGCTGGAATGACTTGGATCGCGTCATGGGTCGTCAGTACTGAGTGTGTACTGTACAGTAGTTCTTGGGTGTTTGGTTTAGTCTCTAGTTAAACTATTCGTAGCCTAAGGCGAGATACATTTGTAATTAACTCATTTCACATACAAAAACACACACAACAAATCAACCCGTACCAAATAATTGAAATCGGTTTAGTATCGCTTTAGTCGTCTGCCCAGTCACGCATAACAAACGTGCAACAAAGTCTTCGAGATTCATCGAATAAAGTTGAAATTTAAAAAAATAAATAAATAAATAAAAAAGTTAAAAAGAATTTTTAATTATTTCTGAAAGATTCTTAGGAAACTAGGGAACAAATCAATTATTGATAACCACAACTTTTTTGTCTAAACAGATTGGTTTATTGGGTTATTGATCAAAATTGAGTCATTTATTGATTACTAAAAATACAAATTAAACAAAATGAATGCATGAAAACCACTTGTTTAAAAGTTAATTGCATTAATTAAAGCACACTCCTAAAACTATGCCACATAAACCCGAAAAATTTGAGGGTGTTATCAAAAGCAGCACACCTGCTTCACACACCCACAATTGAGGCACACACACAAAATTGATTGCAGACATTTAGGGCGCATTTAGGCCAAACAGCAATTTCCACATATCTACACATGGGTAGTCTATAAATAAATTGCATTTAATTAGCTGCTATATTCCAATACAGGCAGCAATTTGTAAGCTCGGCAAATGCGAGGCGAATTCATCAAAGTCAGAGCAAAAACATTTTCCATGTCATTTGAAAATTGTCAAAGCCAATGACGTCCTATTCCAAGCGACAACTTTGCCTAATTGGCCAACTCATGAGCTAACAAAAAAAAATAAAACACACATAAAAAATGGAAAAACAAAACAGAAGCTCGATGACGTCATAATTAATTAAAGTGAAATGGTGGACATTTTTGTGGGCGGTCCTCTAATGCCCTAAAAAAGGGAATTTTCGATTGGAGCTGAGATATGCAAGGCATAAAACCGAGGAATTTCAAGAATCAGATATGTTTATAGATGGGTCCAGATGAACAGCAATCAGTTGGTTTGCCAATTAAAATAATCGATGGTCAAGGAAAAATCAACCACAACTTCAAACTTATAAAATGCAAACTCAACATTTATTTATAAGGTAGATTTAAAAATAAAATATTTATATAAAGATGTAAGAAGGGTATTTAATCTGCAGCATGTTTTTATACTTCGGGTTTTCATTTCTTTTTTTTTCTCTCTTTTAAGTCAGCTTTGTTGCAGTGGGCGCATAAATTAGTTTGGGGATAGCTCTCAGGGCACATGAAAGTTGTAATTTGTTAAAAAGCAGCTGCAAATTGGGCACATCAGAGGAAGTTAATTAGCTGCTTCACCGAGCCAGGCAGTTAACTGAATTATGCATGGATCGTTGAGAGCAGAGAATAGAATAGAATGACGCTAAGTGAATAACTGCAGAACGGTTCATATTCATAGTTAATAGGAATATGGCATGAGATCATGCGGAGAGACCCACAATCTGACCAAAAGTGGAAATTTTTTCCCATTTTCTATGCAATTATACTAAAATAGTGTAAGGATAAAAACTATCTTATGGGAAATTCAAGTTTTCCATGTGCTTACACACTTTCTTTTCTATTCATGTTCAAAAATGATAAGCAAAACTTTGTTTTCATCTATATTTTTCAGAAGTCAAACTACTTTTTGCAGACACTGTCTGCATTTGTTTTGTCTGTTTCTGTTGCCAATCTGTTTTATGATAATATCTCGGGTCAGTAACACATTTATTTACATTGTTTGCGTTCTGCTTTTGGCCAACTCATTAAACTTTACGGCCAAGAAGCAACTTCGACGGGATTATTGCTGCCACATCAAGTTAGATAAGCAACTGTAAAAACACAGAAACACACACAGAGGTAAACACTATATACCGTGTACATGGCATGGGTATATAGAAAATAAAATCAATAAGACAAATAAGACAAGAACATTTCAATTGCTTGCGAACTGTTTTACAGTTTCTGTCTGTCTGCTTTTTTCTACATTTCTTTGCTTTCGCTGTGAATGCGATTTCAATTTCTCAATCCAATTTACCTTTGCAATATCCAGCACTCAATACCCCGCACCCAATACCAATACCAATGCCAATACCAATACCAATACCAATGCTTAACATCAACACGATTGCGAGCACAAACACAAACACAAACACACACAAGCAAATAGCAATGCGAATGAGAAGACAAATAGAATGCGCAAGTAAATCATAAAAAGAAAGAACTCAAACAAAAATCTGCATACAAAAAAGCGCTAGTTTTCGAGGGTATGAAGAGAGTACTGAGAGATATCCTGTAAGTGAGTAGCCAAAAAAAAAAAACACTAAAAACAGCGAAAGCGTTGATAAAATTATGCTTGTTATTTGGGAATGTGGAATATAAAAGATCCCCTTAAAATTATGATTAACCTTGACAGAAGGATCTAAATACCAAACATTAAAATCAGAAGATTTTGCTGAATCATATGATATATATATTATGAGAAAGCATTTTAGATATACCCGTATCCGACATATTCTGACTACATATAAAAAATATAATCTATACATTTCTCTACATGAAAACATACATATAAATATATTTAATTACTTTATATACTTATCCCTTTAGTAGGAACTGACGAATATATTTGAAAGCCCTTGAAGGTTATGATTACTCTTCCTCACCTCAGGTTATGAAACCAACCATATTCCAAATGTGCGACTCTAAATATCCTCATATTTCCTTTGCAGCCTGCAAATATTTCCGTGGTTTTGTTTCCTACCTCATCCAACTACTTCATAGGTGCAGGGTATAAGAATGTTCAAAAAACAGCTCGTAAAACCATTGACAGCAGGTGGGCGGCTTGGTGGGGAACAAGTGTGAATAGTGCAAGGGGATGGGGTGCGCAGGGGTAGGGGGAGAGGGCAGGGTTGCCCCTTCATTTGGAAACTTGCACATAAAAGCGCAAATATTTGCGCAACATTTTCAAACATCGTCGTCGCAGACGCGGCGATAAAAATCGAACAAGAAAATATATGCAAAATGAGACGCATAAAAAAATATAAAGAGCTGAGTTAAAAACTGGAAGAAAAAACAACTTAAATAAAGACGAAATTTTTCTTTACGCTTTCCTTCAGCACAAACCTACAAACATATATAGAAAATGTATATTTGTGCTCGGATTTGCTTTTTATTATTGTACACACAGCGTCAAACATTTGCATGCGGCGACGGCGCCTAAATGTATGCCACAGTTTCTGCGCCACTGCCCCTTAGGAAACGTTGCACCCTCTCCATTCCTCTTCCCCAGCCATTTCTTTACAACGATTTATCCAGCAAGCCATTAGCATTTGCATTTATGTGCGGCGCCAACACGAACCAGTCCCATTCAGAATTTAACAATCCCCTCTGCCCCCTGACTACCTATCCACCTCCCTCGGGCCATGCTACTGCCCTACACAGGCCACAGTTTTTTTTTATGGGGACATGCAAATCGCTGCGTGAATATTTCGCACTTCACTGAATTGAACCGAAGCGAACCGAAAGACCCTGACGTGCTCAACGTGTACTAAATTGGTGAATCCTGGCAAGCTGCCTGCTCACCTGCCTGCCTCCCTACCTGCCCACCTGCCCAAAAGGTGCTCAATTTGCATGCTGAAAACTGGACGAGAAAAACTGTTAGGCAAGAGAAATGCATTCCCGAAAACGAAACGTACTCAACTTCATATTGTGTATGTATTCATGTAGTGTATGGCAAAAGATATGAATCTGAATCGATAGTTGAACATTGAAAACTTATCTAAACCTCTGCACTTCTTCTTTATCGATAAATCGATAGAAGTTTTATTTCAAAAAAGTAAAATGATCAATTAAAATTCAGAACTGGCACTGAAATTGAAACTATTTTTAAACAACCAGTTAGAGTCACACTTATAAGATGGTTACTTAATGTAAATAATTTCCAATTAATCTTATCGATAACAATATTTTTAAGATTTTTGACTTAGCCAAATTCTTTTATCTTTAGTTGAGTATCGCTTAGATATTTGATAGTCAAAAATGTACAAGATATGTATTATCACAAGTCAGATTCATAGCTATAACTACACAAAAAAGTTCTTCAAGAACACCTACAAAAATATCTGAGTTTGGACATAGACAGCTGAGATTAAACATGTGTCACTTCTCCAGCAAAAACTTAAAATGCAAACAGTTTTTCAGATATTTTTCTCCAGTCATGTTTCACATTTTTGTGCGGAAATTCAAAGTGGAAAATTGTAAATTGCATATTAAATGACGATTGCAGTGGAAACTGCAGTTCCACTTGCAAGAGATTTAAAGCAATCACGTTTTTGCTGATGACAAACGAGCAGCAGCGCAGAATGGCAAACTGCCACTATGCATTATCTATTCAGGAAATAGAGAATTTTGCACCTGAGCGCAGTATTACTTTAATCAAGTGCCTTGACAAACAATCATTAAACTCAGAAAGAATAGTTACTCTCTGTAAAGATATAGTTACTATGACAAATTTCTGTTAGTTTAAAGTGAGCAGGATATATACAAAATATCAAAAGCAACTTTATTCTAAACTATGAAAATCTATTACTTTCTATCTGTTAACTTTCAATCATTATCATTATCCAATTCCTTTTGTTATGCGTACAATAAATATTCATGATAAGCATTTCAATTAAGTTTCCTTTGTATTCACATAAGCTTGTGCGTGTGTAAATGTAAGTGGTGTGCGTGTGTAAATGTGTGTGTATGTGTGTGTGTGCCTGTGTGTGCGAGTGTGTAGGCTTGTTCATTGTTTCAAATGCCCGTCATATATCACGCAGTAAAAAGTTTTGGTCTTAAGTCTCATGGAAATATGTTTGTATACACAGAAAAAAAAAACACCATTAAATATAGAAAATTCGCTCAAATGAAAATCGCCAAAAAAAATAATAATAAAGTTTCACTTTCTAAATATAAGAAAACAAGTTTTTTTAATTAGTAAGATTGTTAAAAATGTTTTTCTGTTATTAAAAAGTTTAGTAGGGGGAATTTCAAAATGTTTCTTTCTGAGTGTGTATTTATTTTTTGATGGTGCTTGCTGCAGCATGTCAGAAATCTGCAACTAAGTGCCGTCATAAATTACAGCCAGCTGTCAAAATTCACAATTGCTGTTGTTAGCCTGGCAACGCATGCAAACAATGAGAAAATGTTAAAAATAAACTCGAAAACTTAATTAAACTTTTGTTTTGGTTCGTTTTTTTTTTCGTCAGAGAAACTGAGAGCAGAATAAAAGGTAAAAATATATACATAACTATATATATATATATATATATATATATATATATATATACACACACAAACTGAGTCAGTTGTCAGCTGTCGAAATGGCTGACTGGCGTCGGTATTCCCGCTCATGCAATTTGCCAACCATTTTGCACCTTGCAATGTGAGAATGTTTTTTAATTAAAACACAGCTTGAAGCTTTGTTGTTTTGTATATTTACTTGCAAATATACTTAGTAGTTGGTTGTGAGTGGCCCCAGGTTGCCATTTGGCTAATGAATAAGTTAATTTGTTCCTGCGCCACAACCCCCAATACACACCCTTTAAACCTATCCCTCCAACCCCCATTCTCCTCGCTCCCCTTTCACACAAGTGTTATTTATGTGGGCAATGCCTGTCGCGCATTTTAAACCCTCAAAGTGGTCATTAGAGACTTCTGGCTTCACTTTGTAATTTAAACACACACACACAGTGTACTGCACTGCGTATCCTCTATATGCAAACGTATATATATATATATATATATGTATATATATATAGAGTTAAAACGCTGGCAGTCACGTACTAAAATAGTTGGGCGCTAACTATACATGGGGAGACACAATACACTCAGCGAAAAAGTGCTGTTGCAAACGATCATAAAACATACATCAAATCAGTGGAAATCATTTTGAAATTCAACTTTTCGGTAGTTAAAAAAAGATAAATGCTTGCTTCAAGCTGGTTTAGTTTTACTTTAATTTGTTATTGGCATTAATTGACGGATTCTAAAAAATTAACTATGATCTGCTACTTCCCAGGAAACAAGCCCATTCAATTAATGTCAGAAAAGATTGACGTTAAGTTTTCTTGAAATTATTCTTAAATTCATAAAAAACTAAAAAAATTCTTTAACCAAGTAAATAATAAATATTATATATTAAGCTGTGTCAGAATGAGTTGAAGAACTTAAGTGCTTAAAATAGCAAGAAAATATTCTTACTTTAAATGAGAAGAAAACTACTTAACTTCTTATGTTGAAACGGTCAAACATTTAAGAATTTAGGGAATCCGAATATCCTTCTCAGTTCTTTGATTTTCCTCTATTTTTTTAGGTGTACATCGGCATATATACCCATATACATATTTATATACACACCATTGTGTAAATGTAAATTAAGTCGTTGTTGTTATTTTCTTGTTGTAGATACAAAACAAAAAAAAAAAACAGGGGGCGTAACTGGAGCGACGCCAAAGTGTTGAAGTTACGTAAGCCCCAAATCCATTAGTTGAAGCAGCTAAATTAAAATAAAAGCTGTCCAGGCGCTCTGCTGCGCTCCTTTGCAGTTAAGCTTAAGGGTGGCTGACAGGAGGGTGGTGGGGAGGCTATGAGGAGGGTTTGCTGTTGGGATGTGTGTTATTTTGTTGAGTCAACAAGTGCGAAGTTGTTGGTGTTGCAAGCAAGGCAAGTATGCAACTCAGCTCTGTTCTGCTGTGGTCGGTGTGTATTCGGTTTTAGTCGCAGCTCAGCTGACTCAAAGCAAATACTCAAATGTAAAACCAGAAAATGGCAAACAGCGAAAAAAGAAAGGAACACAATCTAGTAAGAATATTCTAGTTTTCGCTTGCGCTTGGCTAATTCAGGTGCTCAGTGAAATTGAATATTTAAATTGTTAGAAATCCATATTGATCAGTAGTTCTAATAGGAGTCTAATATTAAAATGAAATGGCATGAACTATTATGCAGTTGTCATACAATTAATCGAAATTCATCGAATTTCAGAAGATTATAAAAATATCACTGCATGATGTCGCTTCTTAAGAATGTCTCACATAAACCATATTAAGAACTTAATATTTTCCCATTCAAAGAACTGTAATCACATTTAACTCACACACACAACACAAAAACCAAAGTTCAGCACAAAATCCCTTTGAACAAATAGCCGACCCATCAATAAATTAAGTCAAGCTCCTGCATCTCGAGGATGAGAAATGCCTTTTTGTATTTCATTTGACAAATGTCAACCCTAGATATAGACCACAAATTCGGATTACGCCAAGCACATGACAAAAGATACACAAAAAAAAAAACCACAACAAAAAAACTCAATTTATGTCAGAGAATAATTGAAACAATTTATTTTTGTATTTATTATAGTTGTGCGGCAAAAACACAAGTTGGAGTCTAAAACCATCCGATAAGCTCACAGACAAAATTGCAATCAGAAAAGGAATTTGAATAACCAAGTAGATGACTGCCAAGGTTTGACCTCACTTCTAATTGATATGCAAAGTAAAATGTTAGACAGACAACGAAATAATTTATTAAAAATGCCAAGAGTGAAATATCAGAAATATAAAACTCTAACATATTGAATTGTGTATGCTCTTGCTAAATAATAATAGTTTCATTGGATAAATATATTTTTGGCAATTGAAAATAGAGTTTTATAGAGTTTGCTATGGGTAAATTGAAGTTTAACAAAAATTGTATGTTTAAATTCTTTGTTAACAATGTTTTTATAACATTTTCATATTGGAATTGAGTGTTAACTAGAACTGTTATCTGCGTGCTGTTAACATAGTGTCGTTAGCATTGTGCAGAGCTTTCCACATTTGGCTGTTAACATTGTGCCGTCAACTGATCTGCAATGATGGTACCGTTTTACATAGACTTAGCATTGATTTTTAGCTGTTCAGCTGTGGTGTTTAAATTATAACGGAAAGTCTTAAAAGAAAATATCTAAGAACGAATGAGTAATTTTTTTCAAGGTTGATTAATAATAGCCGTTTATTATGCTTACTATGCTTACCCACGAACAAACACTATTTTAAGTCTGGGGAATGGTAAATATTCATTTATTTTTCAGTTTTGTTGCGCAAACGTTGTGGCAAACTGCAAATTTTTATGCAACACATACGTGGCAAATGGTGTTGCCAACGTGACGGGGACGTACAAAAGTTCTGGCAGTAAAATAAATTTCACACCAGCCCAGCCAGCAGCCCCTGTGTGCACAAGGGCTGAGCACAAGGACTCAACCTGCCTGCTCCTGCTCCTGTTGCTGATTCTGTTACTGTCTCCTTCTACCTTTATCCTTATATCTACCTCCCTCTCTGTCTCTCTCTATCTCTGCTGCTGCTCCTCATGCTCCGCCGTTTCAGTGTCAGTGTGTCAAGCAGTGTGCGATGTGGAATAATTTGCAAAATGTCATTATTAGTTTGGATTTTGCGCAGCAGCAGCAGCAAATAAGACGATAACGGAGAAGAAGAAGCAACAGACCAGCAGGAAGAGTACACTTCAAAAAAATTTGTACTAGTTTTTAGATATTCAGAATTAATTACTACACTTACACATAAATAACTTGAAATGGAAAAATTTCTAAAATGTGCAATGGACAGAACCCAAACTGAGCAAAAATTGGTTAGTATAAATTAAATTATCAGTGTATGTGGAACGAACAGAGTGAGTGAGTGAAACAGCAACAGCAGAATGCCCGAGCACGTTTCCCAGTTGGATCCAATGCAAACGCAGGCCCAAATGTGGCAAGCTGCTGCTTGATAACACAAACACCACCCAAAACCACCCAACCACCCACTCGTATATCATCATCAAGGCTGCGTGGCAGCAGCTTATTTGTGTGGCATTGTTGCCTTTTTTATTGTCTACCTGCAGGACACGTAGGACACCAATGCCGCCACCGTTTGCTGCCACCATTTGCTGCCACATGCATAAGCAAACAGAATGATTGCCTTTACTTAACCCCCGACAGATCCAAAAGGAGAACTAAGGCCGAAACATTAAGCAGCCAATGTTGTAAATGAAATTAACATATATCTACTATATATACATACATACGCACACACATATACATGTTCGGCATAATACAATCGAAAGACACAGAGACAGACAGACAGACAGGTGGGGATAAGCCACATGATGGATTGAAGAAGCACCTCAAACAGAAAGCAAAAAACCAGGAGCAAAAAAAAAAACACAGGCTAAGGGAAAATCAAATGAAATAAAATACAAGAAAAATTGTATTTTAAGTCCACTAAAGTTAATTTAGTGGATAAAGAGCTTCTGTGGGTATTTTAGATGTCTTACAAAAATGGTTGAATTTATATTCATTGTTATCGGTAGCATAATATATTTAAGCTGATAAGGTCGTAAGCCCATTTCAGCAATAGATAAAAATCAAGAACTCGTTTAATTTTAACTGCAATTTTCAAATGGGATTTTTGTAATTTAATATACTTCTCATCATACTGTCTCAGATCCCATGCTCGCCATAAAATTATGATAAATTAACTTTTAGTTGCTTATTTGAGTGCTCGTTTTCTATTCAAAATTAAAAACTATAAAGTATTTTCCTAAACTTGTGCCATCTAATTAAATTATTTCCGAATCATTCGATTATTTCTCTTTGTTGCAGAGCATTCGTAAATCAGAGCTAGGAATTTTTCACAGGTTCTCAAGTTCGAATCTAATAAAAGGGCAAACTTTTGCTGAGACAACAAGAAATGGGAAAAGTCGTAAACTGAACTCGTGCCAACATGTGCCATATAAAAGGAATTGCATTGATATGTAGCTATATAAAACTCAGACAATAACTCATAATGTCGGAAGCGTGTTGTGGTTGTTGCGGTTGTTTAGTTGTTGTTGGTGTTGTTGTTGTTGGAGTTGTTTTTGTTGGTGTTTATTTGCGGCTGAATGAAAAGGCACGTTTTTCAGACACCTGGTCAACCGAGCAGATGATTGACTGAACCAAATATGAAATTACACAACACACTAAATGTCAATCAGTCACTCAGTCACTCAGTCACTCATTGAGTCACTCAGTCAGCATGTCAGTCAGTTAGTCAGTTAGTCAATCAAGTAGTCAGCAAAGGTGGTTTGGGCTTGGGGAAGTGTGTCAACTTTGGCATCTAATAAAGCTTATGGAGCGCAAAATTGGATTTGCATACATTATTGGTGAACACAAGTGGAAAGCGTAGGAAATAAGCCCAAGTCACATGGAAAATGGGAATAAACACATACACACACACACACACACACACACACAATTTGCTAGCTCAGCAATAGCAGCGCAGTAATGCGTTAATGGAAAATTCTGTTTCCATTTTGCTGTCTCAAACGAACAGTGGCCGAAAATTGTCCAAATTTGACTTGCTCAATTATTCATCGACTCAAATTAATCGACACGTTTTTACAGTTAACAATAAATTATTATAAATAAATAAATAATATAGTTTATGGTATTTTGAAACTTAACCTCGGAAATTTAAATTTTGCTTTTATTTTTGGGTAATTATAGTGAACAAAATTTTGGTGTGTTCCTGTTTGGTGTGTTGATAATAATTGTAATACCATCTTAACAATCTTGAAGTCTATAAAAATATATTAAATTATTATTTAAACATTGGAAATACTTTGCTTTAATAATTTTCTATACACATAAATAGTTTACCTTCCCTTTACCTTGGAGAAGGTCACAAATAGAAAGTTCACATCTCTCTCTCTCTCTCTCTTTTGTTTGCTGGTCAGCAAAACAACTACCAATTAACTGCAATTAACTATTACTGTTTTCCAAGCTTTTTCTTATTTTTATTAGAATTGACAGATGAAAAACAGCAGTTTTTATAGATGTGCATCTATAAAAAGATACATCAATTAATTTCAGAACAATATTACCAAATTTGCACCACTGTGCGATTGGCGGCAAATTTGGAAATTTGGGTCGTAGCATGTTTGGTGTGTATTTGGGTATGTTTATATTTGATTGCTGCAAATGCGATTAAATTGAGCCTCGACTTCAAAAGCGACTAAATTTGATTGCCAACTCTGGTAAGCAGAGCAGAGCAGCAGCAGCAGCAGCAGCAGCTTCTGGTTCTACTCCCAATCTGTCTTAATAAGAGAAGCCTCCATAAATCTCCAAGGTGCAGTTGCTCTGGCTCATGTGGCGCTGCCATAAATTAAATAAAAACGCAGAGGCAGCAAAAGCAGCTCGAATAAAAATGAGAAAATGCACAGCGCAGTTTGCCACCCCATCCCCCGCCCTCCCTTCCACACTGCGTTGCTCCCTTTGCACACATCTCCTGCATTTTAATGCCTGCGTGTGGCTTGCTGCGCCTAGAAGCCAAAAAGGTCAACGCGACGCGTCCTGCGTCCTGCGTCCTGCCGCCTCTGGGTTACATGAGATCCTGCGGTCAGCGGCAACGGTTTAAAATAACGACACTGTTGCAAGTGTGTGCGGTTGTGGCAACAGCAGCAGCGGCTGCCGGAAAGGATAATAAACATATAATGTACAAGGATAATCTATACACGCACATAAATTATTGTTTTTGTTGCATACGAAATACGAAAGGCTGCTTGCAAATTTCTATGAAAGTTTGTTGGCAACTTTTCGAAATGAATTTCAAAGTGGCTCAATGTGGCAAAGTGGCAAAAAATAAATCAGGATTTTATGTGGAACACATATGTATATAGCTGAAATAATTTATTATAATTAGAATGGTAAAGCTGCTTTCGAATTCACTGACAATATTTCATTGCAAAAAGTTCTGCACTACTGAAAACGTCAAAAGTTTTTGTTCATAATTTGGCATTGAAAATAATAACAAATTTAAATATGGATAATTAATTTATAATGAAAACTTACGAATGCATTTAATACCCAACAATTTACTTCTGGTAAGTAAAACATTTTTAATGCCAGAACAATTTCGAGACTAAATCGATTTTCTTAGGAAATTTAATTTTTAGATTAAGATATTCTATCATGATAAATTTACTTGTGCTCGACCAAGTTGTATCATCTCATAACTTTTGCAAACTTAAAACGATTTTATATATATAATTGTATAGGTAAATATAACACTTAAGTCAGCAAGCAATACTTTAAAATGTTTCTAACAAGTCTTTGAGTAAACTTCAACATCCACTTTACAATTGTCTCATCACATTGGTCTAATTAAAAGCCCGAGCACAATTACAAGGTAATTGAATTATTTAATTTGCATATATATAAAAGCGAGGGAGAGAGGAGAAGCAAATGAAAGTTGAGTAGCGAAGAGGCGCCACAGTTCTGTGGAAATATTCCAGTGATCCAATTACGCACAGTAGAGATGTGAAATCTACTCTACTCTCCTCATTCTTTTCCTCCTCCTCCTCGTCCTCCTCCCTGGCAACGCCTTATTACACAGCGGGCTTCATGAGGCGGCACAAGAAACACGCATTTCGAATGTTACACCATTTACTTCATTCGTTTAATAAAAAGAAGAAAAAAGATATATGTTAATGAAATCCGCTAAAAGAATTTTCTTGTAAAACGGTCACACCCAAGCGGGCGGTCATCGAGACACAAAAAGCGGACTCGAGTTGGGAAGTGCACTCTGAAAAACCGCAGACCAAAAAAGTAAGTAAAAATTAAATATTCTTGATTAATAATTTAAAAATTAAACCTTGCAACTAATTAGATCAGACGTCTGCGATTCGATAAGGTATATATATTAATCTATTTTATTTCATTTTAAAACAGTTGCCTTCTTAAAGCAGCTTCACATATTTCTTAAATGAAGCCATTGAATTGGTAGAATATAATATTTAAATCATTTTTTATATACTGAACATTCCAAATTCGATTCCGATTCCGATTTGATCCTAAATAATAATTAGTTAAACTTTACTGAAGAAATGACACCGCTTTTCGCTGAGTGTAGGGGCAACGTTTTATTCAAATGCCAATGCAAACTGTGGGCGGTCAACAGAAAATGACAAAATGACGCCGACACATTTTTGCATACAATGGGGAGCGAGCAATGGGGAGCACTTGACAGCCACTGGACATACATATAGAACTATATATATATATATATAAATATTGCAGAAGGACAACGCGCACTTGGCTTTTTCTTTTTGTTTGCCAAACAAAGAGAGCGGGGGGGTAAACGACAAGCCATAAATCAATTGGCAGTGCAGAAAAATTGTAGAAAATTACTGGATACTTACGGTCAGCGCACACAAAAGCCAAAGTCGGACAGCGTGGGAGTCCCGGCAACAGCCGTGTTGCATAGATATGTACTTACTTGTCACGCCCCCTGGAACCCACCCACCTATCCTCGACATCCTTCAAGACCCGTCATTAACAAATGCAACAAGTTTACGTCTGCTTCTCTTCTCTTCCATTTCTTTTTTTTATTTTTATTTTTGTAGCATCAATGACAGTCAAGGACATGGCTACATTGTTGGCCATAATTACACATGTTTCATCTGCTGAGTGTGTGTGGGTGTGTGTGAGTGTGTGATTGTATGTGCCACATGTCGTGTTTGTAACAAGTGCCTCTCGAATGGACAGTGGAGCAATGATAATGCCATATATCTTGTACATCAAATTGCTTGATATACCTTTAGAGAGCATTATTTTAATAATATGAATATAAATATTGCTATGAATACTATTTTAAGTGAAGCAAAATTACACGCTGGTATTTAAGCAACAATAAAATTTATCTCAGGCATGCTGGCGATTATATACCGACATCTTAAATACCTCATATATGCATTTAAAAATCATATTATGAAAACTATATGACATAGTCAGATGTTGTAGGTAATTTGTCAATGTAGGGGGTGTGTAAGTAATTTGGTTAATTAGGATAATCTAGTAAACGAAAAAGTTGTTTATAAAAAATCTCAAATTTTGACCGATCTATGCCATACAGGGTATCGATCTAAATGGTTTTTGTTCCCAATGTGAGGAGCTTGAAATTATGTATATTGGATAAGTTTGGCTTGGATAACTTGATAAACAGAAAAGCTGTTCGATCGATCATTGTGTATGTATATGTACATATAAGTGTATGTATTGCCACAAATATACAAATCGATGCAAATTAACTTCAAAACTAAGGAAATATTTCAATGCTGCAATAAAGAATTTATATATAATATATACAAACTGCACGACAAAATCATAAAACTCTCAACAAGGCCATAAAAAGGTCTTTAGCTAGTTTATACACAAACCTAAGCAGGGTCCACATATTATTACCAAAGACATAAACCAAATCTGTTAAAAATAACTCAGATGTGGTAAAATATTGTAATGATTCCCATTCGACTTAACGTCATTAACTAGTTGTGCAACTAGAAACGTTCAAATTTCATTCATATAAAACAAGAATATTCGAAAAATAAAATCAGTTTAAAATTCGTGCACACTTTTCACCGAGCATAACTAATTAAAGCTGAATGGAATTTCGCATAAAATGATCTCATATGGGCTGTATTTGTTGTCAGGCTAATTAAGAGAGAACCAACCCACTGTGCCACATCAATAGCACAACGTGGGTTAAAGCTGTCAACAGCAAACGGCCAATGCTTTTATGAACTGCCCCCTCCCCCGCACACTATTCGCCATAGCTGTTATGGCCAAGTCCTGCTGTGCACTGTTGGCAAGTGAAAGAGAAATGGGCGTGGAGAAGAATGGAGGCATGGGCAATGATATTGTGTGCCTGTGTGCACGTAATTATTGTGTCAACTGAGGTGAGTGTGTGTGTGTGTGTGTGTGTCAGCAAGAGAGACTAAAGCCAAAAGCCAGATGCTTTGTGGGTGTGTGTGTCTCGTCCTTAGTCAGTTTGTTTATGGCTCGAACTAGACTCATAATTGCATTGTTGCCCGCTGTAATTACTGGCAAACATGCAGTTAATTAAAATCATTAAAATGCCTTTGAGCCAAAACAACAGATAGTAGCAGCTGCTACAGCTCCACCTCCACCTCCTTCTTCTCCTACTGCTGCTGCTGCTTCTGTCAACCGACTGGAATGGCCACTGGAATAGCTGGAATGTGGTACGAGGCAAGGGGCGCAGCCTGTCAACTGCTTTAATTTCTGACAGACGCCAGTCAATACTTACAGCCAGGTTATATGTATTATATAAATTCGACAGACTTTATATACAAGATATATGCAAAAAGAAAGGGAAATAAGATCACCGAAGTTTTAATGCCGTTGCATACTGTTCAACACTAAAACTTTTGATTGCTTCTTAACACAGCATAAAAAGAGATATAAATAATTTAATTAAATTAACTTATTTTCTTAACAATTCACTTTATATAAATGATTTAAGCAGATGCCCATATGTAATTCTACCTAATTCTATATAAATTCGTTTTAGAATCTCCAATAAATTTAAGTGTCTTGTGACTTACTAAATAACTTAAATGTTTGGAACTTGAAACGCTGTCATTAACAAATTAAGTAAGTAGGACGGATTTGTTGTCATTATTATTTACTATACCATATGCAGCTCCATTAGTGTCAGTCAGTTATCCAAATAAACTGGTAGCAGAGTCAACTACCAGAAAGAAAAGCCCCTTTCTGTAAGACCCCACCACCATTCGTCCTTGTCGTCTGGCACGTTTTGAAGACGCTTTGTTTTTCCAATGATTTGAGTTTGCTAATAGATTCATTTTGATTAATGTATTTTACTGCAAATATTGTGCACAAATGATTGAAGGTTGCCTGACAAGCCAACATTTGTTGTCGACACGGCAGAAACATGTAAATGTCAGTTAAACAAATACATACTATAAATCAAAAACGTCCTTTGGTACTTTTTTTTTGTATTGTAAGCTCAATATCAAATCAATCTAAAGGTTAAATCAAATTTAATAAAATTAAGGTAGTTTTACAAAAGTCAGATTTAACTAAAAGAAAGTTTAACTTTGTCGTAGAACACTAAATGGATTATTGAAACACAGAATGTGTTTAACGACAAAACCAAGAAAAGTTAATTATCTGTTTCACAATACAACTTACAAAAGTGTTGCTGTCACATACAGTAGAGCAACAAAGCGTCTGCTATTATTTGCAGTGCTGACTAATGGGAAAACTATTGCAATAATCATTTCGGGCTCAGCTATAAGGCTCACAACATTAATCCAAACTTGAGGCCGAACAATCGAAATCGCAGGCATAAAACATGTTGAATGTTGAATGAGCATCATCATTGCCTAAGTTGATTACAAATACAATGTTGTATTCATGGCCAGCATTCCCATAATTAATGAGTTCAGTCTGGGTATTCTTGAAATTCAGAGTTTCAGCATTTGGAGGAGTGGCAGGCATTGTCCTCCAATTGTTTTCTGTATCTGCATTTGCAGCTGTTATTTTATTCAAACGTTTTGCCTTCGACTAATTTGGGCACGTGCTACAAATATTCAGTGTGTGTGTGTGTGTGTGTGTGTGTCCTTGTGTGTCCTGAGATGAAAGCCTCGAGAGTGGCAAGTGTCCTGGCCAAGGCAATCAAATATGTACCAAAATGTTGGTGATTGAAAGCGACGCCTGACCAAAAACGTAATTACAAATTTAACGACCACTGAATATGAAAAGGTGCCATAGAATTTTCAAGTATTTTCCGAACGTATTTCCCCAGACACATTTTAATTGTCGAATAAATGTTGTGGAAATAATTCGCAACGAGAAAATTGAACAGAAAGCATTAAGGAAGCTTCAGTTGATGGGGGAAAAAGGAAACGACTCAGAAAATGTGCAACGTCAGCAAAGCAATAAAGGAAACAGCAGTTGAAACAAGTGATTATAAGTATAGGGAGTGTTCCAGACAGAGATGGCAAACGTTAGAAAGAGAGAGATATAGTAAAAAAAATATAGGTGGAACTGAACAGGGTATCAAATGACATAGGAAACTGGATGAGCTAAGATGATTTGAAATAAGCAGTAATAAAAAGGGAACAAGGGTCTTCCCTCAAGATGAGAGGACAAAAACTGAGAAAGAGTAAAAAGAGGGGGAGCAGGGGAGAAGAGCAAGGGAAATGCAATAGACAGGTTAAAAATAAGTAACAGATGAAACTTTTACCAGTTAGGATGATAAGTTGGATTGGTATCAAAAGAAAATAAGAGTTGAAATCAGAGAGAAAAAAAAGCTGGAGAATAATGGAGAAGCTGATTAGCTTAAAGGGGATTGAATATGTCTCAGATGATGTTCAGAAAAATTTTGGTTGGATGAGATTTCAAGACTTAACATGCCTTAGCTTTAAGGATTCTTAAGATCTTGTTTAAGAAGGAAACTTAAATTTTAGCGCATTTCCCTAGTCTAGCAATAACAGCTATTTTAAAGTCTCGAAAAAAACCATCCCTAGTTTTTTTAAAGCTTAACAAATTCTATTCATATTTCATGACAATTTCCAAGATAGACAGTTTTAATTAAGGGTTTCTAAGGAATATTCCATAATTAGTTTAAGCTTAACAAATGCAAAGCTATTTCAAGACAATTTCAAAGATAGTCATTTTTCTCAGAGGTTTCTCTTGCAACTTGTCAGATTTTATTTGTATTTATTAACATCCTTTTTTGCTTTCATTGCCAGTTTAGATTATTGCCCTGCCTTTGCTGGACCATTAAAGATGGCCCAGTGCCGATTGTAAGGAAAACAAGAAACAAGCATAAAGTGAAAAATAAAGCCACATTTATGAGACCCCTCGAGCTGTTAGCTGCTTGGTTATGGTATCGTTTTTACTTCCCAGCTGGGGAGCTGTGAATATCCAAAATGGTTGGGAGCTGTCTTTCTTGCCTGCTGACTGTTTTACTCATATTTGTTGTTGGCCAGGCCAATTTGATGGCAAACAGAATTTGGGGTAGCTGGTGTTGGCTCATTTTGGCTTTTGGCCATGTGGTTGGTGTTGCCATCGCCATCGACATCGCCATCGCCAACGTCGTCTTCGTCTTCGTCTTCGTCGTCGTCGATTTTGTCTCTGTCTCTGTCGTTTTTTGGCAAATGAAAGGAAGCTTTTAGCAGATACTTTACGCAAATCCCATGAGAAAACATTGGCCCAGTTGCAAGATGTCGAAAAGAAAAACAAAAAACAGCCAGGCGAACGGGCATCATTAAAAGTTAAAAAAGGATTTTCAACGGATTTGCGAGTTTTTCTGTCTAAAGACAAAAACAGAAACCATCAATTTGCATATATGAGCAAGACGCAAAAGTGTTTCACACAAACACATATTTCGAGCAACCAAAAAAATCTCAATGCAGCACACATAAAAAATAGCTAAAAATAGCATGTTTAATTTTACATATCCTTGTCGAACGGAGTTCAACTTATATTGAGTCTAAATTTAGCCAATCGACAGATTTTCCTATGGGAGCCAACTGATGAAGCTTACTAGTAGATGTTGAGAGCATATTTAGCAGTTATTGAAAATACTACGCTTCCTCGGAGTTTTTCGTCATACCATTGAACATGCTTCGAATTTTCAATTTCAGAAAACTGAAATGACTCCTCAATCGCTCTGCTCTGTTCCGCTCTGCCAGATGAAAAGGATTGCTCTAGATTGCTATTGCAGTAGCAAAAGCAAAAAAAAATTACCATTTAGCTCCCTGTAGTGGTAGCAATAGCAAAGAGCATATTTGTTTTGTACTTTTGCTTGCTGCTGGGGGACCAGACAAATATTTATCTTGCTTTTTCTGCTACGGAATCGTATATTCGAACACTGATATTAACACTCTTAACTGTTAGGTTTGAATAAGTCACTTTGTTTAAGGAGAAAAGGGTTTCTTTTTAAAAATCGTAATAGATTCTTTCAATCGATTGCACCTAAAGGATTGTACCCACTTGTCAAATAGGGTATACGAACTGAGCTCGAGACTCGGTTGTGACTGTCAAGTAGTCCGCATAGTTGTCGCACCCAGTGTCACTTAGCTGGTCCTTCTTGTGTCCTTGCGCCCTTCTCTCGTTGTCCTTGAGTTGTGCTTTGGCTTTTGCCTTTGTTTTGCTTAAACTTGGGCCATAGATTAGCTAAATGCAAGCGCTTCCTACCACCTCTATCCACATCACCCACTCGCCCCGTCCTTGCTTTGTGCTGGCATGCAAGTAAGCCAGGCTAAACCGCTCAGACCCTTCCCCTTCCATCCCCTTGTCATTGTTTTTTCCATTTTCGTGCACCCTTCAAGCTAAATATTTCGCCTTCTTGAGTTTTTATGAGCTGCTCAAACTTGGCTCATTTTCTGTTCTTGGATTTTTTTTATTATTATTTTTTCTTTTTTTTTATTTTTTTTTCGCTTACTTACACCTGATGTTTGGCTTATTTTTACCTGTACTTACTTTCACTTCTTGCTCTCTCTCTCTTGGTCTGTCTCTCTCTTTCTTGCCTTGGGGGACATTGAGTAATGACGTTGATGGCGCTTTGAGGCCGCTTTTAATGAGTGTAGAGCTCTGCTCTGCTGTGAGGCTTTGTACAGTTGGCAATTGGAATTGGCATTGCTTGTGCAGCACCAAGAATTAAATCTTATTTGCCCACGATTTAAGCCAATTTAAAATCCTTGGCTTTCATGACATTTTTCAGTGTTTCGGGTAGCAACAATATTGATGATAAGGAGGTCAGTAATTAATTATTGCCAATAAACAGAATCTCAAGACGGAAACGCAAGCAGAACCGAAATTCTACCGATTAAAATTCAGAATCGGAAACAGTTGAGTTCCACACTTTTTAAAAACAAGTAATAGGAACAAATAAAAAGTTTAGTTTTTGTTAAATGCGGAAAATTAATAGAGAAATACATATTAAAATTTATCTAATCAAATGTTGGACTTCAAATAATAAGCATAGAATAAAATTAAAATTATAATAATCTCGAATTAATTTAGTAGTCGCACATCATTTCAACTTCTGACTTTGACTGTTTAGTTAAAGAATAAACTTTTCACTCAAGTTGAAAATTTCGTATTTATGAATTGCCTGTGGAGAACACTTTAAATAATGTTAAAATCTATTTGAAAATGCACTCGAATTGCGCAGAGAGTACACTGCAATAAACAGAAATAAAATAGTCATAAAACAGCGGAAAGGAAGTGCAGCCATTTCTGGCGCATCCTGCAGCCAGCCAGCAACAACGAGCTTCCTGCTGCTGTCCAGGCCAGAAATTGTACAATTTCACTCCGTGGACAAACAAAAGCGTTGCCAGGATGTGGCCCAAAAGGATGGGTGTTTGGGGTGTGAGGGGGTGAACAGGACGTTCGCAGGAAGAGCAAGACGACCAACAAAACCAGTTACAGTTACTATTACCAAGTTTTATTTGCTGCATCTATGGCTTAATGTTTTTAACGGGTTGAGTCAATAGATTTGGCAGAGCCTTACCCTCCCGCTCTTCCTTACTGACCAACAAATCAAAGAGCGGAAAACTTTTATTTTGCAAGTTTTGCGGCAAGTCGAATTCCAAATCGAGACGGCCAACGCCCAATGTCTTGGGTCCCATAAATAAGAAGCAAATTGCATGCTTGGCTGAGCTCAAACTGGCGCATCCGAGGAACCACACCAACCCCAAGCACCAAACAGCAACCTCCTCTCCCAGTGGACAGCCCTTAAAATTGATGACTTTGTAGCTGACTTTGTAAGGCTGTATTAAATTGAACATTCCTTGAGGCAACGGCTTAAAATTATTTATTTATTTATTGATTTATTTTACGTCAACTAAAGTCTGTCGACACGATAATATGCAAGAATATATTACATTAAATGAAAATTATAACTTCAAATTTAATTTAGTAGTAAGCCCATCAAAAAACTGAATCAGACCATTAAACTGTTAGTATGAATTAGTTAATCTCCTCCACAAATGTATGCGAAAATGTTTTTCACTAATCAGGACGTTTAAAATTGAGTTCTTCATAATAGAAACAGAGAGCTCAGAATTGAGTACATGATATATTCCATTGTAATCGTTACAGAAATGGTTCATGCTTGGAATAATTGGTTGTACAGCGACTAAGATAAATTGGAAAGAATTAAGATAAAGAGGGAACAAAAAAATTTATTTGGCTAATCGAAGCAACGGAATCAATTTCACCATTTAGTAACTTAACTACAAACATAGCACGTAGCATAAGACGACGGTTAGTTAAGGATGAAAGCCCCTCTTCAGGCTACCTTGTAGCTCCCTTGAGTGCTCCCTAGAACCCTCTCTTGACCCCTCCCAAGATCTCTCCTGAGACCACACCATAGACCCCTCCATAGACGCCACTATATATCTCTTCTCCAAGACTTCTATGTAGACCCTTTCCCAGACCCCTCCCTAGAGCCTCGCTAGTTCCCTCTCTAGACCTCTCCCTAGATCAATCCCTAGACCCCTCCCTAGACGCCTCCATATACCCCTCCCCACGATTTCTCTGTTTATGCGTTAATTATTTCATTAACGGCCCATTGAGCTCACCCCGCAATTATTCCAGTCTATTGCATTCACAGTGTTTCTCTGATTTTTGACCACAATGTGCTGGAAATTTATTGTCTAAGGGGAATTGTGGGGCGCGATTCCAAATGCAGCTAAAATTGTGCAATCGCTGGCAAATCGAATGCCACAAAATGAATTCCATTTGTGTGGTTGAGTGAATACATTTGTAGTCACAGATATCTGTGCAGCAATCATATATTCATGAATATCTGTTCGATTAGCATTTTAATTAGATGCGTTTGGCTCTGATTATCAATCTGGACCACATCAATTGGGAATTCAAACGAAAGATGTATTCATTTTTCTCATTTGAATGCACTGAGTACAAAATTCTACATAGACCAATATAAATAGTCTATATAAAAGCCTATAATAAAGTACCTAAAATATTTCCAAATAAATGACTGAAGGAGATTCCTTAAAATATTTTCAAAGCGATGGTTTAAAGAGATCCCTTAAAGAATTGCCTTAAAGTAAGAGTAAGTAAAGAGAGTGATTCCCTAAGTTATTTCTGTAGAGATGTCTTACAAGGACCCCTTCAAATATTTCTAAAGAAATGCCTTAACAAGTTACCTTAAAGTATTTATAAACAGATGGCCTACAAAGAATCTTTCAAGTATTGCTAAAGAGACACCTTAAACAGATTCCTTAAAGTTTTTATTTCACCTATGTAATTAAAGTGAACGCCAGCTGGCCGAGAGTTTCTTATCATTCCAAGTACTTATCTTAGGTTCACCAAAGCCCCCCGAAGTGTGCTAGGTGAATATCCATTTGTATCTTTTATGCTTGGACATTTGCCTGGGCAAATAGAATAGCCAACAGGACGACACAGGATATAGAACACACAGAAGCATGTGCTCAATTGCCAACAATAATAAACAGTATTATGACCATGTCCATGAGCACTTTATGCTGACAGCGAGTCTCTTAACGCAGCCACGGACTTCTTGCAGTGCTCCACAACGCAAGGACTTGGACTCGGAGCCGGACGACCATTTGGCATAAAGTTTCATGATGCTAAGTGGATGATTATTTGTGATTACACGACAACAAGTGTGGGCTACAACGGAAGCTGATGCTAATGCTAAAGCTATAGCTGAAACTGAAGCTGATGCTGCTGAAACTGCTGCCAGAGCCGCAACAAATCCTTGAAACGAAGGACACGAACACACATGGCTGCCTCTTTGTGTGTAATTTAATGAAGGTAGCCAGGCATTGGGCACAATGAGAGCAGTACACTCAGAAAAATAAATGAAAGCAAACGAATAATCATAGTATTCTGTTCTAAAAGCACAAGTTGAATATATTTTGTGCAATTTCAATATTTTAGTCTTAATTTCACAGGTGAGTTTAAAAATCTTAATATACAAGTTGAAAAGTGTAATTATTTTTAAGAGAAAGCGTTTAAAATAAACAGTTTCGAGACGTCTGCAAACCCTCAATTCTGGCATTGCATCGATCAGTTGAAAGATTTGCTCTTGTTTGAAACCTTTTTTTATTTAACAAAATATGCTAACTAAACTTATTAATCTAAGACACATCATATCTAAGTAAATTTTAAATGTACGGGTTAGGGGAGCAGCTAGTCCCCCAATCCGTTCGTTTTTTTTTAATTTAAAGTGTAGTTTAAGCGACGGCAAGTTAAGTGCTGTCTATAGACTTATCCTATCATAAGATAGCCATTATTCTTGCTTATAAACATCAACTTTCAAGAGTATATAGAGTAAGTTTAAGAAAAAAAAGTGGGGAAAACCCCAACTGAATTTTTCTATTGTTTTTTTTGAGTGTAAGCAGGACAACGTTAACGACGACAACAGAGCAGAGCGCAAGCGAAGCCAATACAAATATGCGGGGCAAACTGCGTTGGTTTTAACGGCACTCTCTTCTCAACACCACCTCACACCCCACCTCAGGCCACACCCCCCTTCTGGGCAACCAGAGTGAACGTTTTATGTGCAGGCACTTTGTCTGGCCCTGCAATCCAATAGCCAGCAGCATCTCTTTCAGCATTCAGCATCCACATCCACATCGTCATCGGCATCCGCACCGTGTCCTGTCGCTTGGGGTTGTGATTATGTGTTAATGGCCAGAATACGCGTCTTTATATTGATCGCCAAATTGGCTGCTAACAATTGATATATGGTTGGCAATTACAAGAACATGCATTACTCACAACTCTTGACCCCCATTGAACGGTTTTCGAAACGACCAGAGACAAACTTGCTCATAAATGCAACTCGTAAATCTTCCTTTCTTTGTTTTTCTTTTATTTTTTATTTATCTCCTCTTTTGTTTTTGTTTGTGGGTTGCCAGTAACAAAAAGCCATAAACACAAAATGGAACTATTCGTTTTGTGCCGCTGACGCAACGCGCGATTTGCCCCAAATAAGGATGCAGCTTCATGTTGCACACAAAAAAAAAACAAAAAAAAAAAGATTTTGTGCCACTTCTGCTATTCAGCGACTTTTGAAAGAAATTTAAAGTTAAGCAGAATTTTAGCCTGGCTTGAAAACTTTAGTTTTTCAACTATTAAAATGCAGCATGTGAAAATGCTTCATTCTTGATTTAATTCAGTTTTTCTTTTGACAACTTTTTTGAAGAAGTTTGCGAGCTGTATTTAGGTGGCAGTCCATAAATCTTAAAGGTCTGCCGCACATTTATAAAGAGATATATTTTAATTGACAGGTTGTTTGTCCCTAAATTAAAAGGTCTACATCATTATCAGCTAAAATATATATATATATATATATATGTCTCCGATAAATTCACTTAATTTTGTTCAGCCGCAAACTGTTGGCAAGTTATTTCGCATCGATTTTCTGTGCCTGCAAAAGACAGGTTCACTAATAAGAAAAAGTAACATATTTATGTGTATATATATATATATATATATATTTATACACACATACATATATATATACATATGTATCACAGACGTTAATTTAAGAAATTACGGCTGCCGATAATAAATCTACGTGAAGTTGTTGGAGCGAGACGGAGAGAGGGGGGAGCTGACCAGCTGTTCAGTGTTACGGTAAAGTCTGAAACGGAAACGGAAACGGATGCCGTGCACAAACAGACTCGAAAATAAACAGAGAAAAATAAAAGGGGGTTAAAAAGACAGCTAGCAAAGGCACAACGAAGATTATTTACACTTGTTATTTAATAATACACATAATTATCTTAATTATCTAATTGTTACTATGATACCCATATTATATAGTGATTTTCATGTGATTTCAATAAAGTCTCTATCTTAAGCTAAAATGCGAATCTACGACCAATTGAGAAACCTTTCAAATAGAGTCAGTTCGAAAAGTCAGCTAGATATATAGATGAATAAACAAATCAATACATAGCTGTGACTACATATTTTATATATAATTGAATAAATCCCCTTCACACTGCACAACAAATATGGAAGAATCTCTGATGGGCAATATAAGACTCAAGTAAAGTGGACTAAGCGACTGGGATTCAGGGTAATCAAAGTCTCTACCAATACTTTAAAAAATACACATACACTCGCTGTGTGTACATACATATTTATGTATGTACGTAATAATGGAGGTATTCATGTGTATTCAGAAAATGCTTCCGCTTGCCAATGTGTAATTTGGTAAGTATAAATAAACATTTTGCTGCCATGTGTCTCCCACAATGACATTATGCAAACATGATTAAAAAGATATATCTTCAAAATTGATTTTTATTCGTATTTTCAATCGATTCGCATATGCATATCGATATGCATATGCTATATGCAGATATCAGAGATCTTATATAACAAATTTTCAAATCTTTATCTACTCGAATTTTAAGAATATAAACACACTCAGCCTGTTACGTACTTTTGGCCAACTTCATTATACCCATTTGACGCATTTTTAATGTGTTTAGTGTATAAAAACAGAAGAAGAGAAAAGCCGAGGAAAAACGGAAGCTCAAGTTCAGACAGCGTAACCAATAACTAACTAGGGTCCATGTGCGCCATGTTTCTTTGCTCGCACCTTCCGCCGAAAAACTTCTCATTATCCCCTTCTCTCTCTCTCTATTTCTCTCTCTCTCCCTCTCACACGTATTCTTATTATTCTCGGGTACGGTTTTACGGCATTTGGTGAGACTATAAAAGCAAAGGAAACCTGCAAAAGCACAGCTTGATTTATGCAGTGGGTAGCCCGGCAGGGGCTGGTTGAGGGGGATTGGTTTCCACGATACGGGGATACGCCGGATTTGTAGCAGGCGTCACGGCTAGTTAAGGACCAAAAGTTTTCAATTAGCTGCTCGATGCTCTTTGTTGTTGCCAGGCTTCATTAGCCCTTGATTGATGGAGGGTTGGAGAAAACAGGTCGTTTTTGGAAAATCAGGTATCGTTTAGCGAGCCAGCTAAAATGTACTTAAAACAAGTTTGTAGTTGGGTAATCTAATAAAGAGTTGAGCAGTGCAGAAGAAGATTAGAGAGATTTTTCCAATACAGTGGAAAATGCGAAATTAGAACTTATTGCACTTAAATTAAGCAACTTGATTAATAAACACAAATTATTACTTTGAGTATACTATAAATGTGCTCATCTCTTTTATAAAAGTTTTTAGACATTCTTTTAAATTTGTATATATATTAAAACATTTTGTCAGCTTAAGAAATTAAAGACACCACCACAATTCAATCCTCTTCAACGCGCAAACGACAATTGTATCTTAAACAAATTGCTTGTCAACAAAAATTTCCAAAAGTAAATTGTCATGTTGTCCTTCTGCTTAGAAAAAGTAAAAGAAAAGCCCAATCCATTTACTTATGTAAATAAGTGTGTTATTTGGTTTTTTCGAAGCCGCATCTGAGGTGAATTTCCACTTTGAGTTCCGCTTCCTCTACCTCTTACCGGATATCGGCTTGAATAATTTAAGCAATTTCCGTTACTTTCCAAAAATTATAGGCTTTAAATGCCACACAGTGCCTATTCAGACGAAAAGAAGCTAATAGTTGCTTTGGGTATCTAGGGTGGATCCTTTTAGCGCCCCTAATATTTGTTTGTATATATATATACATATTTATATATATATATATATATAAATGACGCGTATATATTTGTGTGTTTTTGTATTCGAAGAATGTTATGTATACAGAAATTAGCATAATTACAGCAGCCAACCCTTTTTACAAAAGGCCCACAATAAATGTGTCGCCTGTCGGTGGGGGTTTAAATGTGTTGAGAGGAGGGACGTCTGGAAGCGGGATAGAAATGGAATATTTGTGTTCGGTGCAGGTGGGCAGGCAGTTGTCGCACACAGTAAAAAAAAAAAAGATTCTTCAATGTTCAATGTTCAATGTTCTTATGCAGCTCCACATTTTAAGCCAGAAAAACTTGCTTATTAAAATCCACTAATCAAAAATTTCATAGTTTGTTGTTTAAATAGGTCTATTGCTGGTTGTTTTTACATTTTTTTGTAGCCCATTTAGTCCAATATATTGTTCTAAGTGTACATAACTATAGGCCGTAGGCAACAATGTACCAAAAACAAGAAGGAACGGCTTAGGCACGCCGAAGATTAAATATCCTTTTAAAGCTGAATCTACTTGTGACATTTAAATCTCTGTTTTCTGTATAGCAAAGCTAAATTAAATAGTAGATTTTTTGTTGAGAGCATAATAAAACATATATTTAGTGAGTTTCGTTTGGAATGCTAAACATCAAATTTGTTTTTTTCAAGAATATATATGTATTTTAAATATCATCAAGATAACTTTAAAGCTGAGTTACTACTTCGTATAAAAACAGATACACTTTATTGTCTGCCCTAATGCATTACAAACTCGTCCCACAACAATACACAAATACCCCCCGCAAGAAGGGCATTAGAAACACACACCAGCCTCGCAAGCAATTCAGGCAGCTCAAAGCTCTTGGCATCATAATAATTTCGTTGCGTTTGTTTTTTTGGGCCCTGATGAAGGTACTTCAAACCGAAACTCTCTCGCCCTCCCCTCATACTCCTCCCCCTCGCAATTTTTGGCCAGATGAGTGTGGGCCAAAGAGAAACAGAGCCGAACCCAAACTTAAGGCTAAACCACAGCACACAGCAGCTGCTGCTCATCAAAATTGTATGGACTAACTGGTGGTGGCTGCAGGGGAGGAACGACGCTTTTCAGAGGGGGGAATGGGGCTGAAAGATGGGTTTTTCTTTTTGTGGTGTTTGCCGCAGCAAAAGTAAAACCAAACAAAGCATGCCAAAAATTATCTCGGTCACTTTTCAAATGCACGCACACTTAGACAACAAACCGGAGAAGAGCTCTACAAAAGCAACCACCATCAACCACCCTCCCACAGACACCCACACAGTGCATACACCCCCACTTAAGAGCAACCCCAAAATAAAAACGCAACCCGCCATTGAACCCACATCCTTAACAGGGTCAATGGTCTTGGCGCGCATACTACAAAGCCAGGCAACACTTGAAAGTTTTATGTGTGTACACACTTTTTGTTGTTGTTTTTAGTTGTTGCGGCAGTCGAGTTGACAACACTGTTTACCTAATGTACCGTTAAGCTGCACACTTAATGCCGTCATCATTCGTTTTTTGGGTTTTTTTTTGCTCTCTCATCTTTTGTCATTGTCTTCCATGAGCCATGAAAATTATTTTCATAATTCGTTTTGAAGTGTTTTTGTGGAAAGGAATTCTAAAAAGCTGAGTTCAAGCAGCGTTTTCCATTAGTCAGCTTGAAAATTTGAAGCCCTTGGCTTAAGAGTTAATAATAATTTTGCTTAAAGTTTCAATTTAGCTTAAGCGTAATTACTAAATAAATATCTAGATAAATCCAAAGACTCCGATCAAAGTGGTAAGAAGTATTACAAATCGTATATATTTTTTAAATATATTTTAACACAAAGTTACATGAAAGATTTTTAAATTTGTTAAAAATATTTCAGCAAAATTCTTAAATTTTCTTAAACTTTATCTATTTAATGATTGCTTTCGAACAAAAGACATTTGACATAAAATTCAAAATTGCTAACAATTGTTACCACAGAATTCATTCAGTATCCTCCGTAATAATCGCGTATCGAAAATTCCAATGTGCTGGCTTTATATTGTTCAATTTGCACGAAAATAAACTTTCGGCTTATCAAACTTTTTTGATTTACAACAAAAAAGTGTGCACAACAATAATTAACATAAAATCACAATAGCTGCAAAAGTTTATAAGCTTTTTATTTAACTTTCTTGATGAAAAAAATAGTATAAATTGCAGCAGACGCAGCCATAGATTAAAAATGTGTATGTGTTGGATTGCGGCAAGCATTTTTAGTTTTTAACTAAAATATGTGAAAAATGAAACCTTCACCGAAAAAGGATTTCATTGCCGTTGGCCGTTGCAATGCAGCTATTTTACCTTGCCAACGAGTAAGGACATTTGGAGCAGCAAAAAAATCCTTGACAGCAGCCAGCAGCCAACGCATGCCACGCCCAGAGCTGCCTCAGCCGCCGCTTCCCCTACAATTTTGCAGGTAAAGGTCACCTCGAACCCAGAGCCGGGAAACTGAGCCTCATTCTCTCTCTCTCTCTCACTCTCTTTCTCTCTCTCTCTCTCTCGCTTTCTCGCTCTCTCTCTCTCTCTCTTTATCTTTTTATGCTGCAGACATATCCGCACTAACAATGGCAATGAATTGCAGGCAGGCTGGTAGAAAGCCATACTCTGCTTCCGCCTCCGCCTCTGCCTCTGCCTATCCATCCTTGACGTTTAGCTGTAAACGGATTTATTGCAAGCGCCGAGCGCATCTGTTTTCGCCTTGAAGCGCCTTTCAAGGCAATCGTGTGCCTTGCACATGCTTATGTTCTCATTAGTTTGAAATCCGACGTATTTCGCTTCACTGTCAAGCACGAGGCGATGACGCATTTTTCACTTTTTTCTTATAATTTTACTAGTCTTTTATGTTTAACTAAAGACCCTGTGTCGCACTTAAAAATGCTGCTAAAACAGCGCAAAAAAAGAGAACGCACAAAAGACACATTTTTTTAAAAGCACTCAAGTTTCAAGTGGCCAAGCTTGGCTGGGATTTTAAATGTTAAAAAAATCAAAGTCAATGTCAGGATGGCCACAAGGTCAATTGCTGAGCAAATGTTGCGGCAGCGGCAGAAATGCAAACATAGCACACAAAAGATTCGATAAGGCAGCAAAATACATCAAATATTAAAGCTTTAAGGCAATGAGACTTTTCAAATGAACGCGCGATGAATAAAAGCAACCCTACTCCTATTTCTGCATTTCAAACAGAATTTCTAAGCGCGCTCAGGCTGAAAGCCACTGTGTATGCAATACATA
The DNA here is from genome assembly GCA_035043845.1 of Drosophila picticornis. Classification (NCBI taxonomy): domain Eukaryota; kingdom Metazoa; phylum Arthropoda; class Insecta; order Diptera; family Drosophilidae; genus Drosophila; species Drosophila picticornis. Next base: position 3,297,465 of record JAWNMR010000493.1, on the reverse strand, counting down.
GTATCGATATATTTAATCGGCTTATTAATATATTGCGAGTTAAAATGTTCAATATGATAAGAATATCGATGTCATAATTTCAATGTCACGGTGAATAATGAGTGAATATAAATAAAATATTGTATTTCTTATGTTATCTCAGAGTATTTAGCAGTCGGAAACAAGCATCACATACATCTACTCGTTACTGTTCCGACAATTCAGTCACGGTTACTCAAAATATCGCAATACAGCACTTTCGATAAGTAACTGCTTTACGCTTACCGCTCATCTCTAATTTAACGCGTGCTCTTTCTTTCCTCTTGCTCCAACATGGCTGATCAGGTAAGGCACCAAGAGTGTGTTCGAAATTAAATAAAATACAGCATTTAATGTGCTACACTACGATACAACCAAAGTGAAATGTGATGTTAAGTGTGTTCTGAGTACACCCAGACAATAGTTGGTACAGTACAAGCACTGCAAGTGCATTGTTTGGCAAAGACAAATTTACAACTCAGCTCATCGAGCATTCAACCTAACCAAACTTTTAGGCATGCTGAATATCTCACAACACACACAAAATGTGAAATAGTTATTTATTATGATTGGTTGTAGCAAATGGAACGTGCATTTTGCAAACAAAATGCGGTGCCGACAACGCGTCGCAAGAGTGTCAATGCAAAAAAGCGATTGCGTTTGCATCGTCAAATTGGCCTGGGCTTTAAAACGCCCGCCGAGGTAAGAGTTCCAAAAACAAAATTGAACTAATTTGGCGCCCCCTGTGTTGTTCTTTGTTCCAAATCCTGCCTGCAATCCGCACCTGCACCACACTCCACTTGTACTAAAAATCAGAACGAGCGCGCCTTCCAAAAGCAGTTCGGTGTTAACCTAAACCGTAAGGTGAAGCCAGGCATCACCAAAAAGAAGGTGCTCCGCCGCTACCGGGATGTAGGTCTCGGCTTCAAAACCCCACGTGAGGTATGCATGAATCCCAGAAATCAAAAATGGAAAACCTTTGTTAAACTGTTAAATTTATTAAAAACTAAAACTAATGCGATCGCTCTCTCTCACAGGCCATCGATGGCACTTACATTGACAAGAAGTGTCCCTGGACAGGGGATGTGAGAATTCGTGGCCGCATTTTGACCGGTGTTGTGCGCAAAACTAAAATGCAACGCACTATTGTCATTCGACGTGATTATCTGCACTTTGTGCGCAAATACAGTCGTTTTGAGAAGCGTCATCGCAACATGAGCGTCCATTGCTCACCCGCATTCAGGTTTGTTTAAATATTTGATTCCCCAATTGCCATTTTTGCTGCGCTTATTTTACACAATCTGGCAACGACACAAATTGCAGATTTGAATTAATTTATTTTGAATTGGCCCCAGCCAGTAACAAGCGCAGCATTTAATATTAGCTTATGGTGATGATAAAATCATGACGGTCTTCATAAAACAAATTGCTGAAGCAACTTGACTCTTTTTACGCAAAACGTAAAAATACTGATTAAAATATATGCACAACAAATTTACTGGATTTGAGTTGCACATTTTAATCACAATAATTTCTGTTCTTGCATTTGCAGAGATGTTGAGCACGGCGATATCGTCACCATTGGCGAGTGCCGTCCACTCTCCAAGACCGTGCGCTTCAACGTATTGAAGGTGAGCAAGGGTCAGGGCGCCAAGAAGAGCTTCAAAAAGTTTTAAGTGAAGGACAACCAACCACTGCGGAAGAAAACAATATTTGTAGCATTATTCTTATTGAATAAAACAAAAAAAAAACCTATGTAAATTTAATCATATTTTCTGTGTATATTGTCGAGCCTCATTTCAGCATTATCAGCAGCAGTTGGACGAATTCTGAAAAGGTGTGTTTTTTATCCTTGTTTAATTCATATTTTCAAAGCTTGTATTCTGATGATAAAATCATGACGGTCTTCATAAAACAAATTGCTGAAGAACCTTGACTCTTTACAAAAACTGTAAAAAACTGAAATTTATCAGTTCGTTTATTCGCAAATCCCAGAAATTGTATATTTTTTAGTAATGTTCTCGTTATATTATTTTTTGCAGGTTGTGAACGTGGACTTGGATAAATTAATTTTGTATTCTACAGCTTACAATTCTGCTCATTAGTTTGAAATAAAAATAAAATCCGCCTAAAATAACAAATGCTCAACTTATTTAATTGTGGTGTGAGATTTTTTTAGGAATAACTAGAATTTCAATTGATATTTTGGCAATTACTCGCAATTTAAATTGCGCGCCTCAAAAATTGCACAATCAAGAAGCAAAACGAATGACTTGCTATTCTGGTAGTGGGGCAACGCTCGCTAATTCTCAGCTGTTGCACTGCACTGGCAACACTGCCAGACGCTAAACAAAAAAAAAAATAAAGGAAAAATAAGCAAAATGGAAACAGCGGGTTCTGGTGCAGAAATTGGTAAAAGTGCAATAGATTTACAATAGTCACAAACAGAAAATGCGTAAATAGGCCAAATTGGTCAAAGCTATGAGAATTGGGCCGACGTAACTAGTTAATTATACGCTTGCAAGTAAATTGCAAAACTGTCTACAACATTTTTTCGCAATTTTTTGTTGTTTTTGCCGCAGAGCTCCTGGAGCGCGTTCTACTTCGTCTGGGCAATGCGGATAGTGATGAGAAGCTGGAAATAGCTGTCGGCAAGTTCCTGACACCCGTCATACTCAAAATCAATTCGCCCCACAATGTGGTGCGCACAAAGGTAAAACGAGACATCGCCGCCGGCAACAGCTGCATGACTCTGCACAAACTTATGCAAAAATTGTGCTTGTAAAATTTACATGCATTTTTATCAATTTCAATTAGGTGGTTGAGGTGCTGACACACATTAAGCGACGCATCACGTCGCGTGGCCAAGTCCAGATACCGGTGGAGGCACTGCTTGAGCAATATGCGGCCAAAGATAGCACCACGTTCTTAAAGAATTTCGCCATCATCTTTATCAGCATGGGTTTTCCTCGGCTGCCGCTGGAGCAGCAAACAGCGCTGGCCGCCAAACTCTTGGGATGTGAATCGAATCTGGAGAACTATCAAGATAAGTTGTTCACGCTGCTGCTGCCCGTGTTGTGTGACATGAAAATACCTGATGATCCGGCGCAGCGTGCAGAGCTGCTTAAGCTTAAGGAAAAGCCTGCAATTAGTGGCAGTTTCTTGGCTCTGCTGCAGGATGTGCTGCTGTTACCGTACGGCATCACACAAGAGCAGGATGTGCCGCCTGGATTAAGTCCATATAGTTTTAAGCGTGTCATTGCAAACAATTGGCGTGCCGAGGAGCTAGAGAAGATCAAGAAGGGCATTGTGCGTTTCCTCTGCGCCAGCGTCTTTAGCGATAATGAGATCTTCGTGCTGCTCGTCGTCGCCTCGGCAGATACACGCTTTAGTGTTGCAACGCCTGCCATTGCCGAGCTGAGCAAATTGTGTACCATGCTGGATTTTAATAGTGCAGCGCTCACCTCACCGCTCTACACGCTCTTCATTGGCAATCAGAGCCAATTGGCGGAGCGTCAGACACGTCCATGTTGCGCTCGTGTGCGCCAGAAACTGTTGCAATATCTAATTAAGTGCCGCAGCAAGGCCATCAATGTGGGCAAGGGCCTGCAGGTCATCTTCGATGGACTCTTTGGCACCAACACGAATCAAAAGTGCAAAGTGCTCGCGCTGCAATTCACAGAGTTGGTGCTGAGAGAGTGAGTTTAAATAATATCTAAAATATATTAGTTGTTATAAATTATACATTATCAATTCTCAATTTACAGCGGTCCACGCGACGTAGTGTCGAAGGTGTCCAAAGTGATGCTCACCGGCATCACCAAGGTAATTGGACGCGACACTGTCGAACCGAATGATGTGCAGAATGCAGCATATTCGGCATTGGCGCAACACGCACGTAGTTTTCCCCAGGATGTTAGTCAGGATCTGAAGTTGGTGTTGGGCTATTTTAATAATTTAGCCACTTGCACACCAGACTTGCATAGTTCCATACGCGAGGCATTGGTGTCGATGGCGCCCGCATTTGCCTGGCAAACCAAAACCAAATCGGATGCCATGGACGTGGACAGTGGAGAGTCGTGTGAAGTGCAGCTGGATGGACAGCAGCATCTGTTGCTCGCAATGCTGCTGGACAATGCCGAGTCCAAGATTCAAATTGTGCAGAACGTGACGAGTGTTTTCCTCACCAGCTGCTATCCAGAATTTTATGCCCCGGCGCGCTATTTGCTGCTACTCATTGCAGGCGAACGGTGAGCGGAGTTTTTTAACTAATTGTAAATGAATTAAATTTATTATTTGCTTATAGCAATTCACTGCGTGAGAATGTCACAACTTATCTGTATGGCACTTCCAAGAAGGATCACGTTAACTACAGCATGCTCTCCTCGATTGAGCAGACGGGCAAGCAGCACACAAGTGAATCGATCAGTGATTTCAATCATCTGTCGCTGGAACAACGACGTGTGGTGTTGCCAAGTTTCCAAGTGATGATGGCCCATGTTTATGACATGGCCAATAAACGACTGAAGAAGAGCAACGCTTGCGTTATCTATGGGCGCACCAAGCTACCCTATAGCTTGGAGGTCTATGAGGAGATGCTGGATTATTTGCGACTCTGTTTGTGGTATTCAGCTGGCGTTGTTGCCGCTCCGGGCGATGAGAAGCATACGCATGAGTTGCGCAAATACATAATTATTAACTATGCCGAAGATGAGTCAACGAATGCACTGCATCAATATCTACTATTCGTGCAACGAGGCGTCGAGGCGAAGCGCAGTTAGTTGTTGTCTTTCCAGATTCTACTCTTAATTCAATAATTCTCTTTCCAACCGCAGCTGAGTCGAGTCTCCTGTGTCTCTATGATCTGTTGAATGCCGCTCCGGAGCTATTTGCACCCAAGCAGCTGCATCTGCTTGAACCGTTGAGCAACTCTTTGAAGGATGTCTCCGAAACGATGCGCGTCAATGTCTCCCAGGTCTACGGCATACTCTGGGCCTATGGGTTGCCCGATGATAAGTTCGATGTGGAGGTGGGCGATTGTCTGACCAGTTTGACCCAGAAATCACTGGAGCACAAACATGGCTGGCTTTTGGTCTTAGGTCATACATTTAATCGCAAAATTGAGCAATTGAAGCAAAAGAATTCTAGCAAGGATTACAGCAAGTGGCCGCAGTTTATCAATGCTGTCAAGGTTATTGGTGAGTGAAGCAACTGAACCCTAAATCTGTCTCTTGCAATTCTAAGTCCCCAATCTTCTTCAGCCAAAATGCTGTGCGAAACTCAATGGCTGCTTGTGTCGGCGGCCGTTAAGTGCACCTCGATGATTGGTAAAACGGTGGAGATACCCAATGTTCAAGTGGAAATCCAAGTGCAGTGCAACGATAACGACAATGACAATGATGATGAAGAGCTGGCCGAATACAAGAATATTGAGGCCTCCACAAAGATGATCATTTTTGGAGTCGTCTTTCAATTATTGCGCAGCACATCGTTCCGCCAGAAGATCCGTGAGGAGGCTGCCAAATGTTTGGGCTATTTGGCTATTGGCGATGGTGCCCACTTTACCAAACGCAATCTGGATAAGTTTCTCACGTTGGCCAAAGTGCAAAAGGACGCTGCACTCAATATTGCCATTTCTGAAGCCATTGTGATCACCTTGTGCGGTTATGATGTGAATCGTGGTGTGCCCGCAGAGAATTTCCAGAATATACACTGCACCGATGCGGACTTTGAGCAATTTCTAAATGCTTTGATTCGTCTGGTGCCCGAACCGAATGCTCAATCGCGCCAGGCCGTCTCGGTGTGGTTGCTGGCCGTCGTGAAGCACTGCAGCAATCGTCCAGCAGTGCTCAGCAAGAAACAACTGCTGCAGTTCGCCTTCACCGAGCTGCTATCCGATGATAGCGGTAAGTTGGGATTATATTTTGAATTTGCAACTCGTATTTATAATTTTAATCGTGGACTTTATAGAATTTGTGCAGGATGTGGCGTCTCGCGGTTTGGGCTTGGTCTACTCGCTCTCGGATTCGGGCAGTCAAACGGAGTTGGCCAATTCTCTGTTGGATCAATTGATTGGTGGTAAACGGCAGGTGAATCAAGTTGCTGGCGATACGGAATTATTTGCCGAGGGCATGTTGGGGAAGACACCCACTGGTGGCAATATAACGACGTATAAGGAACTCTGCTCCCTCGCTAACGATCTTAACCAACCGGATATGATCTATCAGTTTATGCAGCTGGCGAATCACAATGCCGCCTGGACCAGCAAATTGGGCGCCGCATTTGGATTGAAAACGCTCTCAGCAGAGTCTCGTCAACAGATGCAACCATATCTGGGCAAGATAATACCACGTCTATATCGCTACAAATACGATCCGACGCCAAAGATACAGAATTCGATGATATCCATCTGGGATACGATTGTCAGCGATTCCAAGGAGATAACCGAGCAGTATTATTGGGAAATACTACGTGAACTACTTGATAATTTAACCTGTACGGAGTGGCGTGTGCGGATTGCCTGCTGCCTGGCTGTGAGGGATCTGTTGAAGCGACCAAATGGTTTGCGTTTGCGCACCGAAGAACAGTTGCCCACAACTGCTGCAGCAACTCCAAGCAGTCCGCGTCGCGTTACGCCCGATACAATGGAGGTAGATGAGCTGCCCGAGCCCGAATTGCGTGAGCTCTGGTTTCAACTGTTCCGCGTAATGGACGACATACACGAGGGCACACGCATGACGGCACATGGCACAGCATCATTTCTGGGCAAGCTGTGTGTGCTGGCTGCATCGGCGGAGCATGGCAAATCTGGCACAGCTGTTGCTGCTTCGATTCTACCCTATTTGCTGGAGACGGGCGTCGGCCACAAAGTCGCCGATATACGCAATGTCAGCATTAAGACCATCTCGGAAATGATTGAATCGTCGGGTGCCCTGATTGCTCCACATCTGGCCACGCTCATTCCATGTCTGCTGCGCGCCACCGGCGAGTTGGAGAACACAAAGCTATCGTATGTGTCCACACGCCTGGGTGCGGACAATGAGGCACAGGAAGCAGTAGACAGTTTGCGTGCAGAGGCAGCCAAGTCGCACCACACAATGGAGACCATCAATAAGTGTGTGCGCTTCATTGACTACCAGGTGCTAGAACGCATGACGCCCGAACTGCTCGAGCTGATGAAGACCAGCGTTAATCTAGGCACCAAAATTGGTTGTGCTCACTTTGTCTGTTTGGTGAGGCTCACTCATTAAAATGTATCCACTTTTCCTGCGTCACATTTAAACACCTTTTCGCTTTCAGGTCAGCATTCGCTTGGGCAAAGAGATGACGCCGCTGGTGGGTAAATATCTGGGCGCCTGCTTTGGCGGCATCAAAGATCGCAATGTCACCGTACGCAAATACAATGCCAGCGCCATTGGTCATCTGATGGGTCTGGCCAAGGTAAGTTAGCTTCCATTACTACTCCTTTTTGTCTATTTATTATTATTACTATGGAATTTTTGATCTGAAACTAAATAATTTCTCTCACCTCAAAGGAACAATCCATTAAGAATCTGTTTGGCAAGCTGGACGAGCTGTATATGGAGCAGCCGAGCAATCGTTCCATAGCGCTAACCATACAATCGATAAACAAGCGTCACCATGAGCTGCTGAAGGACTATATGGACTGTATGCTGCCGCTGATTTTCTTTGCCATGCACGAGGAGCAGAACGAGGAGAACAAGGCCAACATTGAGTTGTGGAAGGATCTGTGGAATGATATAAGTCCCGGTGATGCGGGCATCCGTCTCAATTTGCATGTGATCATACCCAAGTTGGAGTCATCGCTGACCGATGCCAGCTGGTCACGCAAATCACAGGCGGCAAATGTTATTCAGAATATTGCGATGCGCCTGAGCCACAGCCTGGAGTTGGAGGATCGTGTGCGTCTGATCCGGCTGCTGCTTAGTGGCCTCCAAGGGCGCACATTTGAAGGCAAGGAGCGATTGCTGCAGGCGCTGGCTGCACTCTGCAAGAATCTGGATCGCCAGCACGAGATCTGTGGCAACATCATTGAGGCGGCAATGCGTGAGGCACGCAAACAGGAGCCCATATATCGCACCATGGCACTGGCTGCTCTTGGCGACATCCTCGATGTGCTCGAGGCCGATCGCTTTGAGGAGGTCTACAACATGATCTGGTATCTGCTGGAGAAGAAGGAACTGCGCGCCGCCGACTCCGATGATGATGATGATCATCAGCTGGCTGGCTGCAGCAATGCCAGTAAGGATTTAACTGCCGATGAGCGCAATAAACGCGCCCAAACGCTCAACAAACTGAAGGAGGTCGTCTGGGAGACCTTGGGCAAATCGTGGCCCAAGCATGCAATTGAGACCCAGCATCGATATCAGCTCTTCTTCGCTGAGAACTGCTCCAGCATTCTGAGCGAGAGCACACGTCCGGTGCAGGTCAGCCTGCTGGCAGCCCTCACCAAGTATATTGAACGTCTCTATATTTTCGATGAGGCAGCCAAGCTGCCCGAGTTGCCGTTGGAGCGCAATAATCTTGAAAAGAAACCGAAAACGGAGGCAACACCGCTGCAGACACGCGAAGCGATCGTGCAGAAGATTTGCAGTGATGTCCTTGCGGCGGTCACCCTTGCCGCCGCTGTGCCACATACGGGCCTCAAGAAAGAAGCGCTCAACATAGTCCTGATGCTGATCAAGCGACTGAGTCCGAGCAGGGATCAGGCCACGTTGGCGCTGCTCAAGCAGAACTTTGAAACGAATCTGGCCAAATTTCAACGCGATTCGGCGCCCGAGGTACGCTGTCGCATCAAGGACATCGAGGAGAAGCTGAGCAAACTCGACCATCCCAACTAATAAGCAATTAAACAATAAAAACAAAAAAAACTACAATCAGATTGGAAACCAAGCGGAAAACGTACTTTGGAACAGGGTCGAATTGAATTATTTATGTAACGAACCGAATAATAATAATTTATACTTTGAAAAAATAATTAACTAAAGCGACTAGCTGTGGTCTTTTTCATTTTACTAAATATACTTGCTATTATAAGATTGTAGTCCATAATCTGGTCTCCTTCAAATATCAAGGATCAAAAAGTTTTCGGTTTTATAGATTTTGTAAACTTTCTTAAATGTTCTTAGACTGTTCAGATGGTGTTCTTATATGTGATACAAGACTTGTAGATCATATTATTTCTGAATAGATTTTCAGATTTTCCCATTCTTGCTAAATGTTCCTGGGCAACATATATTTCCAGGTATTTTGTTTATTTTGAAGATGCCATTTTTATTTTAGCAAAACGAAGATATTCTGAGGAGAGTTAACCGACAAGCATAGAATACAAATCTTAAATTTCTACTCGCCATTTTTACCAATATAAATACACAAAAGTAAATACAATTGGCTTCTATATATATATTTGGGCTTGCGTGCATCTTGAACCGATTGTGCTTTTCGATATTCTCGTGTCAATTGATAATTGGATAACAAAGTATGTCGCACTTAGAGTCTACTGATGAATGAGAAGTTTATTAGACGTATATCACAGACACTAAGTACCTTCTAGATAGTATATAATAGTTTTAGGTAATACTACAGGGGATCCCGACAGAAATGCAAGTACAGCTCATCCAGAGACTCTAGCATAAAGGTATGGGGATTAAAGCGTATTTCGGGCACTGTCTGAGCACAGAACTCAACGCGATATGTTTTCAAAATGTGAGCCACGCCCAGCTTCAATTGCAGCAAACCGAGGCGACTGCCTATACAACCATGTGGACCCGCACCAAAGGGTATAAACGTCATGGGCGTAATCTGTGCGATTTGTTGGGGTGCAAAACGTTCCGGATTAAAGTGCAAAGGATTCGGCCAGTACTGAAAAGAAGATTGCGAATTTAGAAAAAGATTTCATTCCATGGTTGATGGAAGTCAACTCACCTTCTTATCTCGCTGCAGGCCCAATATGGATATATAGGCTGGCATGCCGCATGGTATCACAAAATCGACACGTGGCCGCAGCGAAAAACCTTCCTTTTGGGTGCACTCTCGATTGATAAAGGCAGCAGCGGGATATAGACGCAGTGCCTCCAGGCAAACCATTTTCAGATACGGTAACTTGACAGCTGTCTCATAACTCAAGTTGAAAGAGTCTCCAAAGGCTGAGTGCAACTCCCGCCTTAGACGCTGCTGCAACCTAGGCTGCTTGGCCAACTCATACAGGGTAAAGCCCAGCAGCGCTGAGGATGTCTCAAAGCCAGCGAGGAGAAAGATGCCCGCTTGCGAGGCAATGAAATCTTCATGATGAACATAATGTTTGGCCGGCCGTTGGCATTGCAACTGCTGCAGATGATCAATGAGATCATCACCAGACTCGGATTTGGTGTGCTGGCTCACTAATTGTCTCATGAAGTTGGCATATGGCGCGGAAAAGACTTTCGCGCGCAGCCAACCCGTCCATTGTGGCAAAAAGAAGATGCTCATAAAATGGAGCAACTTCATCAGATCGGGTTTAAAGAGCTGCTTCGCCTGTTGCCGCAGCTGCGATTGATTCTGCCGCAATCCTGCCCCATTCCAGCTGTAGAACAGTTTCCCAGTCACATCCGTCGTGTAGAGTTGACACATTTCACTCAGGGGCAACACACGCTCCGCTTGACCACACATCCTCCGCTCCAGATGCTGTTCGAGATCGTGGAGCACCTCGAGGATCAAGGGATACATGCGCAACTTTATGCATCCACTGGTAAAGAGCTGTGACATGCACAGTCGACTCTCACGCCACTGATGATATTTGGCCAGTGGCAGAGTCAGTGCACCCATCGCATCATGGCCAGCATCGGCGGCTTCATAGCGATTGAGAAATCTATTGAAATCCTTGACAAGCACCAGGCGTATAATCTCCGGATCGCGTAGTATTAAAGCGGGTGTTTGAAAGACAAAGAAACCAGCCAGCTTCTCCGCCTCAATGCGCTCATCTGCATAAATATTCTTGAAGAGATCGCCAAAGGAGACGTGCAGCAGGAGCAGCTGCCTGAGATGGCCCAACGGCGTCCAGGCAGAGGCCGGCAAATAAGGTAGTCTGTGGCGGCGAAAGTAGCTATAACTCTTCTTTAAATGCAGATAGCTGAAGATGAATATTAGGAGCAGCAAAAATGGTAGGATGAAATGCAGCATACTGACTGTAAAGAGAAGGGATTGGAGTCTTTTTATCATACTACTTCGTATATATAAATACAAAGATCTATTCCTATCTAATAAATATTTTTCTTAATATTACAAAATATGTTTTTAAATAAAATGCAGACCAAACCTTTAAAAAAAAATTACGTGATGAAATTTACTGGCTCGTCTTTTATATTAGGGTCTAGTTCAATTTGTGTATTTATTAATTGTACAAGCAACAAATAAATAAATTTTAGAGTTCTCTTTGTACATTTTAGAAAAATGCTACCTGAAATAAATAAAAATATCCTAAAATCAAAAATAACCTGGTTTTTTAAGATATACTTTCTGAATAATAAGGTGAGTTTCGTCTGACGGTCAAACGTATGGCGAATTTCTAAAACTAAAGGCGATTTTTCTATTATTCAGTATTTATTTATATATAAAAATTCTATTCCTAAAACCTGTTATCCACTCCATCTGTTACACTAATGACCTACCCATTGTGATATATGCAAGGTGAGAAACACAACGCAACTAAACAATAAAAAACATATTCATTGAGGAAAACGGTTGAACCCAGAGATGAACCCTAAACGATAGCTATTTCAGGCAAACCATCAATGGATCATTGTGGAATTTTAGCACTCAGTAGCTGAATCCCACTCGGACTGCTAAAATGGCACTTGTAATGCTGCTACTGCTGCTGATCATCATCCTGGTTAGTGGCTATTATTTTCTGCGACAACATTACGATTATTGGATACGTCAGGATGTGCCACAATTGGAGCCGTCGCTGTTCCTGGGCAATTTGGGTGGGCTTTTGAGGATGCAGAGCAATCCGGCGGACTTCATTGCACAACTCTACAATCATCCGGATGCCCAGGATAAGCCCTTTGTGGGCATCCATGTGTTCCACAAGCCAGCGCTGCTTCTACGCGATCCTGCGCTCATCAAACGGATTATGGTCAAGGATTTTACCAAGTTCGGCAATCGATACTCGAACTCGGACTACAAGGGGGATCCGCTCGGCTCACAGAATATATTCTTTCTCAAAAATCCGGGCTGGAAGGAGGTGCGTCTGAAGCTATCACCATTCTTTACCAGCACTCGCCTGAAGCATATGTTCCCGCTGATCAACGAGGTCGGTTGCAATCTGGATGCATATTTGAGGCAACAGCCGCTGCACAATGAGAGAGCCCGCTGCTTCGATCTGGAGGCCAAGGAGCTGTGTGCTCTCTACACCACAGATGTAATTGCCACGGTTGCATATGGTGTCCAGGCCAATAGCTTCACTCAACCGAATTGTGAATTTCGACGACATGGACGCGCCGTCTTTGAATGCAGTTGGAAGCGTGCCGCTGAGTTTACTTTGGTCTTCTTCCTGCCGCAACTGGTGCCTTATTTGGGCTTTAAGGTGGTGCCCGCTGAGCCCACAGAATTTCTGCGCAAGACCATTAACTATGTGATCGCTGAAAGGGAGAAATCGAAGCAGCCAAGGAATGATTTAATCGATCTACTCATTGACTTCAAGCGTAGCTCCAAAAATGCCGACAATCAATTTGTATTCGAGGGTGATATCCTTGTTGCACAAGCAGTGCTCTTCTTTACCGCCGGCTTCGAATCATCCTCATCCACAATGGCCTTTGCCATGTACGAGCTGGCCAGGAATCCCAGCGTACAGCAACGTTTGCGAGAGGAGATCAAAACGGCATTGATTGCCAGTGGTGGATGTGTGACGCAACAATTGATTGAATCCTTGGAGTATATGCAAATGATATTGCAGGAGGTGTTGCGGATGTATCCACCATTGCCGTTCCTCGATCGCGAATGCACCAGCGACAATGGCTATTCGCTGGCGCCCTTTCACAAATTCCGGGTGCCCAAGGGCATGCCCATTTATATACCAGCCTATGGTCTGCACATGGATCCGCAGGTAAGCTGAGCAATCTTAACAAATTCTAATTCAACTAATCCTCTTGCATTCTTCGGCCTTACAGTACTATCCGGAGCCACGAAAATTCCAGCCGGAACGTTTCTCGGCCCATAATCGCAAGGAGCACACTCCTTACACCTACATGCCCTTTGGACTGGGTCAACATGGTTGCATTGGGGAGCGCTATGGCTTCCTCCAAGCCAAGGTGGGCTTAGTCTACGTGCTGAGGAATCATCTGGTGACCACCTCGGAGCGTACACAGCGACACATGAAACTGAATCCCAAGGCGATAATACTACAAGCCGATGGCGGAATTCATTTGCGGCTGGTGCGCGATTCCTTGGGTGTTTAAGTCGACTTACTCACTCAATGGGATGTCGGATGTCGGATGTGGGTTGCGGGATGTGGGAGTAGATTTCGTTTAGATCGCCACAACGAATGCTTTTCAACTAAGTTCGAGTTTCGCGTGAGCTGTCATTTTAAATTACCTAACAGCAAAATGCGAATTTTGATTGACTGTTTGCGTGTCATAATTTGAATGAGAGGTGGAAGATGTAGTTGAAAGTGCTCCAAGTGGAAAGTAGAGTCTGAAGGTTCTCCCTTAACTGAATATAATCAACTTACTTTGTTTTGTCGTACAATAACTCATTAACTTATCTCATAAGATTTGAGCTCGTTTGTTATACATCCGGCACCAAGGGTAACTCATCTTATTATTCAGAGTGTATATTGCTAAAATCGCGGTTTATCTTTTTTTATTTCAGGTTACATTTTTTTTAATTTAGAAGAAATTTTGGAATTTTTCAGCTTGTTTTCATATGCGTACAAGGAAAACTCTAACTATATATTGTTTTTGCCTATATTATCAATAAACATTAGTATTTTACCAAAATCAAATAATTATATTGAGAAACTTACGATCTTATGAGCGCTCCAATTTCATTATTTTTTTCTGCATTTTAGTAAGGATATGTTCGAAAAATTATAGTTTGCATTTGTACTTTATAGAAATACTTTTCATTTTAATAGAATGGTTGACTTGCTTTCTTATTTTAAGCATTTTTTTTTTTCTTCTATTCAGAAATTGATTCTAAAAACATGATTCACTCTCTAGTTTATAGTAGGATTTTGCGATCAGCAATAAGCAAATTAAGAAATTCTCCGCAACATAGTTCAAATACCGGATCGGAATCGCCCTAATTACACCAAATTAAAACCATGTGGGTTCCGGGATATTCACCTCAAGTTGTTATAGAGTTTAAGTACTCTCGTCTCAATTTATTTATTGAGTAATGTATGTATAAATAAGTTAAACTATTGCCGTTTTAGTTGATTTATCTTACACCCATAAAATTGCGCCAATCAAATCAAATCTACATTAAAATGTCACTTAAAAAATAAGATTGAATGCCTTGTTACTAATTTTGTTATTATAGTAAAATTCAACACACGCGAAGCGCGAATCCGTCAAAATCAAGGCCGAATTTGCAGCTGTCAGGGTCGGTCAGACACCCAACCGATTAAATTAAATTATTAATCATTATCTTTAAAGCACTCAAAATGTGATCAACATTTAATAAAAGAAATAAAAACAAAAACATTTAATGTAACAAAAATACCCCTGGCCACATTTGATAGGCTTATCTGTTGTTTACCTTTATATATTTCTTCAAGTTAATGAAAATCGTTTTTTTTTTGTATTGTAATGAACCATGCTTAAAAAAAATCAGATTAGAATATCACAAAGCTTGAGATGCCCTATCATCGTAGAACCCATCGTTAACAATCTCCAGAAACATGCCCGACTTCAGCTGCAGCACAACGGTGTTGGGATCAAATTCGATGTCCTTTGGGGTCTGTGAACAGCAGCGAACATAATGATTCTTGAGGATGTGGACCAGACCCAGTTTACTCTGAAGCAGGCCAATGCGACTGCCAATGCAGTTGTGCGGACCCAGACCAAAGGGCTGATAGGCCATGGCCTCAATAGTCTTACGATTCTCAGGAGAGAAGCGTTCGGGATCAAAGACATTTGGATTTGGCCAGTACTGAAAAGAAAGAAAGGTTGTGAATCTGAACAGTGGGAGGATTTAGGTGAACTCAAAACCCACCTTGGGATCACGTTGCAGTCCGTAAATTGGTATAAACACAGGCGTCCCGTTCTCCAGTTGGAAATCGTAGTATGGTTTCAGTGAGAGATCTGACTGACCCTTGATGCCCTGATATTCACGATCCAGAAATGGAAGAACAGGGTACAAACGCAACACCTCATCGACAACCATCGACAGATATTCCAAGGAATTGAGTTTCTCATAGCTCAGCTTGCCGCTGCCCTCCTCAAGGAAAGCATTGTTGATCTCCTGGCGTAAGCGATCCTGCAGCTCTGGCTGCTTGGCTAGCTCCAGAAGACCAAAGGCCATTGTGGATGATGAAGTCTCAAAACCAGCTGTAAAGAAAACTCCGGCCTGAGCCACCAGAAAGTCCGGAATGTTGGCCAAATGTGGTTTGTTGGGCTGCAGGGCTGCCTCCTTGCGGAGACCCACGAGGACATCAATTAAATCATTCCTCATAGTTCCTGTTCGCTCCCTTTCCGAGATCACATGGCCGATGGTCTTGCGTATGAAGTTCGAGTACTCCTTCGTGAAGAACTTAACGCGGAAGAGCGACACGAGCTTAGGCAGAAAGAATACAGTAAAGAAGTCTATGCTGCGGGACACAGTAGCCTCCATCACTTTTCGTCCTTGTGTCCGAAATTCAGCATGAGGATTCGCCAAGCTATTCGCACGCACCCCAAAAGCAATGGTGGCAATTGAATCGGTGCTGAATCTCGCGCACGTGTCCTTGATCTCCACAATGTTCCTGGCGTCCTGACCAGTCTTATGCTGAGCGAGATGTGCCTCTAAATCGTCAGCAATCTAGAAATATATGTGGCTTGAGATTTATTTTGAAATTATTTCCAAAGAGTCAGAACACACCTCCTGCATCAAAGGATACATTTGCTTCACCTTGCCGCTGGTGAAGACAGGAGTCAATTTCGTCCTTATCTCCTTCCACTGTGGATTGCGTACAAAAAAGAGATTGTTGTTGCCCAAAGCATCGCCATGTGGGTCACAGCGAGCATAGCGATTGGAGAAACGTTGAAAGTCCTTTATCATCACGGATTTGATTAGTTCCGGCTCGCGCATAACTAGTGCTGGTTTGTTTAACACATAGATGCCAACTACAGCCTCGTCCCGCATCTTGGGATCATTGTACACCTCCGAGATGTGCAGGCCAAACGAGTTCTTATGCGTAAACACCGGCGAGGTATTCCCTATAATCGGCGTGGGCTGGATAAAGGGTATTCCCTTACGCTGCCAATAGCTGTGACTGCGCTGAAACCACAAATAGATGGCACTCAGTGCGCCCACAATCAGAAAAAGGACCTCCGTTAAGGCCATTTCTTTGGGGCTATCAGAAAAATACTTGCTGTTCAAAAACTGGAAACTTCACACTGATCTAATAATATTATGGCAGATACTTTTCAATTTATGTGCTTTTCTTAAGCAAACAAAACTAAAATATATATTTATTTATGTTATTGATGAAATTACAATTGAAATCGCGCGTACGACCGACAAAGAAGACGTCTAGAAGAACATTGAAAACCAGTTGCAGTTGAGAAGTCGTTTTATGGGCAAACATTTTGCAAAAACGAATACAGAACGACATGCGAAACAATCAAGTTCACCACTGTTCACAAATAAAATAAAAAAAAGCGAAAGCTAATAGCTTTAATCTCTGATTACCCTGCACCATGATAATTTATCTGAAATCTCTATATGACATACCCTTTCAATTTCAATTTGTAGGGTTGGATGGAACAATGGTGGCTTCACAAGTTTTTGAATGATATTATCTATATATATAAATGTACATATTTGTTTATTTATACTACTTAATAATCAAAAAAAAATATATATATATATAAATCGATATATATATATATATATTTTGATTTAGATTGATTTTTTAAATAGTTGAGAGTTCATATAATTTTATTTTGATATTTTAGATATATAACAACTGGATTTAGGGAATCTCATAGTCGGGCTCAATTGATTGGAGCACTCCTTGCTGTTTGCCTATTTACTTAGCAATCAACTGTTTACTCATTCCTCAATTTAATCGAAGTATAAAGTATACATTCAGTATTACATTGTAGGCACAAATGTATACTAATCAAGTAGTTCATAAAATGTTGTTGACACTTTTGAGAAATTGATTTAAACATTATCAGCAAATACAAAAATCAAACACACTGATAATGTTACTCATAATCTAAGTGTTTTTGCTTTTTGTATTCATAATATTAATGCAATGCGATCTCTAATAAATTAAATAATATTTTAGTAATTGTGTAAACGAGTGTCATATGTAAAGATTCGTGCAGTTATATAGATGTATATTAAGCATACATTGTTGTAGCTTCTATCAATTAGATATTTGAAAAGAAAAACAAATCGCTTCAAAGTTTACAAGATAATTAAATTTGATACTGATAAGCTAAGCCGGTTTTTGTTAGTGGCCAACAAGCTGGCGGTTTATGAAGGATAACTGCATGCCAAATACTATTTTTAGATAGTTATTTTACTTAACATTTTAATATGATAGTTGCTTGCAGATTGTGAAATGAAAACATTTATATTCATTCGTAGCACATAATGCCAGTTGCTTAAAATTCAAACTGTCCAGATTACAATTTGAAGAGCTGATTTTAATTTAATTTAATAACAACACTTTGATTATTACCAATATTTCTTCAAACAAATCGAAAGTAGATTAGCTATAAAATTTTCATAGCACATAATATATAAAATTTATTCTGCCATATCATCGTAGAATCCATCGTTAACAATCTCCAGAAACATGCCCGACTTCAGCTGCAGCACAAAGGTCTTGGGATCAAATTCGATGTCCTTTGGGGTCTGTGAACAGCAGCGAACATAATGATTCTTGAGGATGTGGACCAGACCCAGTTTAGTCTGAAGCAGGCCAATGCGACTGCCAATGCAGTTGTGCGGACCCAGACCAAAGGGCTGATAGGCCATGGCCTCAATAGTCTTACGATTCTCAGGAGAGAAGCGTTCGGGATCAAAGACATTTGGATTTGGCCAGTACTGAAAAGAAAGAAAGGTTCTTAATCTGAACAGTGGGAGGATTTAGGTGAACTCAAAACCCACCTTGGGATCACGTTGCAGTCCGTAAATTGGTATAAACACAGGCGTCCCGTTCTCCAGTTGGAAATCGTAGTATGGTTTCAGTGAGAGATCTGACTGACCCTTGATGCCCTGATATTCACGATCCAGAAATGGAAGAACAGGGTACAAACGCAACACCTCATCGACAACCATTGACAGATATTCCAAGGAATTGAGTTTCTCATAGCTCAGCTTGCCGCTGCCCTCCTCAAGGAAAGCATTGTTGATCTCCTGGCGTAAGCGATCCTGCAGCTCTGGCTGCTTGGCTAGCTCCAGAAGACCAAAGGCCATTGTGGATGATGAAGTCTCAAAACCAGCTGTAAAGAAAACTCCGGCCTGAGCCACCAGAAAGTCCGGAATGTTGGCCAAATGTGGTTTGTTGGGCTGCATGGCTGCCTCCTTGCGGAGACCCACGAGGACATCAATTAAATCATTCCTCATAGTTCCTGTTCGCTCCCTTTCCGAGATCACATGGCTGATGGTCTTGCGTATGAAGTTCGAGTACTCCTTCGTGAAGAACTTAATACGGAAGAGCGACACTAGCTTAGGCAGAAAGAATACAGTAAAGAAGTCTATGCTGCGGGACACAGTACCCTCCAACACTTTTCGTCCTTGTGTCCGAAATTCAGCATGAGGATTCGCCAAGCTATTCGCACGCACCCCAAAAGCAATTGTGGCAATTGAATCGGTGCTGAATCTCGCGCACGTGTCCTTGATCTCCACAATGTTCCTGGCGTCCTGACCAGTCTTATGCTGAGCGAGATGTGCCTCTAAATCGTCAGCAATCTAGATATATATGCGGCTTGAGATTTATTTTGAAATTATTTTCAAAGAGTCAGAACACACCTCCTGCATCAAAGGATACATTTGCTTCACCTTGCCGCTGGTGAAGACAGGAGTCAATTTCGTCCTTATCTCCTTCCACTGTGGATTGCGTACAAAAAAGAGATTGTTGTTGCCCAAAGCATCGCCATGTGGGTCACAGCGAGCATAGCGATTGGAGAAACGTTGAAAGTCCTTTATCATCACGGATTTGATTAGTTCCGGCTCGCGCATAACTAGTGCTGGTTTGTTTAACACATAGATGCCAACTACAGCCTCGTCCTGCATCTTGGGATCATTGTACACCTCCGAGATGTGCAGGCCAAACGAGTTCTTATGCGTAAACACCGGCGAGGTATTCCCTATAATCGGCGTGGGCTGGATAAAGGGTATTCCCTTACGCTGCCAATAGCTGTGACTGCGCTGAAACCACAAATAGATGGCACTCAGTGCGCCCACAATCAGAAAAAGCGCTTCCGTTAAGGCCATTTTTATAGCAGCTATAGATAATTGGCCGCCGGGAATAGTTGGTTGCTATCAAAAAATTAAAATTTCATTATTTCTATCAGCACTGGACACTTGAAACTGATATGTTAATTTCAATCATTGTGGCGGCTCTTATCATTTAGTAGTTTGAACATAAAAACAAGTCTCTTCAAAGCAGATGTTAATACATTTTACATTGAGAAGTCAAACTGGTCTTTTACTGGCCAGCCATTCTTACATTCAAAATCTATATATTTTAATGTAGATTTTTAAAAGAAAACACAACTAACCTTTTATATAGTTTAAATAAAATTGCACTTGAAATCGCGGGATCGACCAACCATTAAGACGTCTAAATCATATTGAGAATCAGTCGAAGCTGAATGCTCATTTTATGGGGAAAACAACAGCTAACAGCTTAAAAGTAAAAATAACATAATAGCTGATAACAGGAGTGAAACCTGTACATGCCACTTAATTCTCTTTTCAGTTATGTACTTTGTATTACACTCAAATGATTGACATATAATCGATCTACAATGTATTTAATACATATGCAAATATATATATAATGCCGATTGCACATTTCAATGTTTAATTAATACATATACACAATTCAAAAATGGATTTTAATACTAATAAATCAAAACATTTTTGTGATTGGCAAATAACTAAAATTATGCCTTTCTATACAAAAGCCAGTTATTCTTAAAATTACATCTTCGAGTGATTAGTGTAGCGTCTAAGCACTTTAGTGGTCTAAGGCTTGATAGCAACTATCGCGTAATGCCTGGGCGAAACAACCGGATCAAACAAGTCAACAAGATGACTGTGCCGATAGCCCAGTTCCTTGAGATACAACAGACGATCCAGTAATATAAGTTTCTCAAGAACTGGGGCAAATGACATTCGCAGAAGATAAAACAATGACAGATAATGACGATCTTGTTCGTATTGTTGTTCCAACAATTGTAGCTCCTCCTTACCCACAGCTGCCAGCCAAGGGGCATTTATTTTATCTGCACACTTTTGAATATATTCCAGAAAATCGTTGAATTTACGTACTTTGCCCACTTGTAAATCATTCTTCAAGTGTGGCGCATGGCGACAAACCAAGAGTTCGAGCAATGAGCGATAGTAAAGTGTTATACTGGGTAATGCCTTGGCTGCGATTGTGCGTTCCAATGACTGGGCGGCAAGCATTCGTGCATTTCGTCCGAGGCGCAACTGACGACTCTGTAGATAGTTGCTCAGTGGAAAACCATAATCCGTTTGCTGCTCCATCAAGGCTTTATTGCCAAAGAATTCGTGTTGCGAGTAACGTTCACGTAACAAATGATAACAGCAACCTACGTTGCAAAGGATGCGACATTCCTGCTGGGCATGAAACACCTGCAAACAGGTGGCTGCCAAATTACCACAGGTGTGCAGACCAGTTAAACATATTCGGGGGCTGCTTGGGGCTGCCTGGGCCTGTTCAAAGTGCTCTTCAATCAGAGCGCTCAATTTCAATTCAGTTGTTATAAATCTGCATGTGGTTTTATAAATATCCGGTGGAGGCGTAATTAAAGATTTATCCACTTCTAACTTCTGCTTTTTGCCGCGTCTTGCTGGTTTTATTCCTTGACTCTTCAGATCAGCGCGTTCCGTTAAACCATTCCATGCGCGCTATTTTAAAAAAGAAAACAAAAAGGTATTGTACAGTTGCAAGTAAATTCGATAGAAACACACACTTTCCAACACTGCACACTTGAAAGAAAATGTTTTGAATGGGAATTAATGAATGAAAATCAATAAATACAAAACAATAGATTATCACACTTATCACACACCTCATACTGTTTTGATAAATAAATTCTGGGCTTTCCTCAATTAATTGCTGTTTAATTTTTATCGAGCAGAGCACACCGCACACACACTTGCCAACACTGCTTACTTGACGCTTGAACAACCCTGTCTCTAAGCAGCTGTCAGTTCTTCTTGCTGATGCTTCCACGACGCGAAAACGTTTCTAGCCGGCAAAGTATATTTTGCGCGAATTTCAGTTTTCACCAAAATCAATAATAAATAAAGCACCAAAATGTCGGCTGGCATGCCCATCAATCCAAAACCATTTCTAAATGGTCTAACCGGCAAGCCGGTGCTCGTCAAATTGAAATGGGGCCAGGAATACAAAGGATTTCTAGTGTCTGTCGACGGCTACATGAATATGCAGTTGGCTAACACTGAGGAAGTTATCGAGGGCTCAGTGACGGGCAATCTAGGCGAAGTCCTGATACGCTGCAACAATGTGCTCTACATTAAAGGCATGGAGGATGACGACGAGGAGGGCGAGATGCGCGATTAAAACAAAACAACAACAAAAAAGCATTTTTAGCATTAAGTGTAATAATGAATGATAGCAATGAAAATAAATATATATTATTTATATATATATTAAACCATACCTGTAGCCTGCGATTGCGTGTCAATGCATTTTCAGTGTTTGATGTATTGGCGTCAATGCCCAGCACACGATGCCCAAACTGAAGTGCCAATCTCGACGAAAGATACCCTTTACCATCGCCAGCATCGACAATATAACAATGGGCTGCTGCTGAGATACTTTGGACGAGTTTATTAACTAATGCCGCGGTTAGCTCCACCTATTGGGAAAATCATTTAACCTTATATAGAAACTGCTATTTGCTAGCTAGAAACACGTACCTCATGACACTTTTTGGCGCTCATAAATTCCGGTATGCTTAGCTGCTGCGTGTCAGTGCTTGCAACCAGTAGCTCTTCCAGTTGTTCCAGAGTTGTCAACAACTCTGAGCTGCCTTTGAGTCGCTGGCGCTCGCCTGCAGCTAAAAATTCGGACAACGCTGGGAATTGCTGTGAGTCGCTTTCAGTGTTCCAAAACAATTTCTCTATGGCCAGATTTATATCAATACCACTGCGCAGCTCAGCTCGCACTGCAACTGGTACAAACTGGAGCCAATGCTTGTCCGTTAGATAGTTGACCATGTGACAATTGACAAACTTCCAATGCGGTTTCAAATATTCCAATAAACGATCGATGGAACGCTGCAAGTCAGCTGCGTTGGGTGCCATTTTTAAGCCGCTGCCACCACTAGAAACTGTAATCCTTCCGTTGCTCTTGCTTAGCGCTGCCACTTTGCTTCTGCTGCTTGGTGCCCAGCTGAGCGCAGAGGCGTCGATGAGTGTTGCGAATGTGTTCAATGGCACCAATGATATCCGCTTCAGGATCTTCGTTGGTGCGCGGAAACTGCTCGATGAGTTGCCGCAACTGGTGCAATGTGCGCTGCACTTTTTCCGTATGCTTTTGTTGTTGTTGTGCCACCACTTGGCCGTAAATGGCACCCAATTCGGTGCCAAGTTGCACGCCCTGCGCGTAGCCAAGTTGGTAGCCCTCGTAATTTCCTTGGATGCAACCTTCGCTGATGCCCTCCTCGTACCCCTGGCGAGCGTGTTTTTCCTCAGTCAGCACAATATCGTCAAACAGATCGTTTATATCGCGCGAAGCTGCGTCGGACATCGTGTCCCTGTTGTGGTTCACCACTTATCGAAACTAACTTGGTCGATGTCGATAACAATGAGCAACTAGTTGCAGATCTATTCGCATTTTTCAACACTTGAATAATTAATGTTGACAAAAAGGCAATCAGCTGTAAATAGTTTACCAACGGAGCTATAATAGCCTGCGTACAGATAGAAAAAAATTCGAAAAAAATACACATGAGAAAAAAACAAATTGTGAAAATTTTCTTATATTTTATAGGTACTGCAAAACTGAAATCCACACTAAGATGCCTAAATTCTGTAAGCAGCTGTCGAACGCTGTCAAAACAATGAATTATCGGCAGACCACCATAAAAGCAATTACCAACACCAGAAGTAAAATTTTGCTTTAATTTTGATCGATCGATCTGCCCAGTTATTTTTTTTTAATAATTTACACTAATGCTTAAAGCAAGGCACATAGCTGGAACTAATTTAATTTTAATGCGATTCGTTTAGGACTACTCATCCCAAGCAGCGGCATCATCATCATCATCTTCGGAATTGCACTCATCGCTGGAAATGGAAACTTTGCTCTGCTTCTGCACAATAATCTTGGATAACTGCAGCATCATGGGATTTCCCGATTGTTCCGCCGGATTCTGACTGCCGGAGATGCCCTTGCGACGCAGCATCAGTTTATTATGCAGATCCGCCATCAAATCCCCGCCGCTGCTATTCGCAGCCACTGATCCGCCTGCCCGGGAACGTGTCGCAAAATTCATAGCATTATTTTGTGTGTCTACCACATCAAGATCAATGGGCGCTGCAGCCCGCAAGCGGCCGCCACGTGCACCTCCCGCCTTGCGTATGGCATCCATCAGCTCCATACGCGGATCGGCGGGCGGCGGAGCCCGGGAATTTGGTATACTCAATGGTGTTTGCACTGACGGCGATATTGGCTTGATGACGCCATCCGTTGGAAAATTCTGCTCTGCAGATACTGCCGGTGGCATGAGTGGAGGAGGAGGTGGTGGTGGTGGTGGAGGAGGAGGGGGAGGTGGTGGTGGTACAGCAGTTTTCACACTCTTTGGCGGCACAGTTCGATGGTTGTTCTTTCTAGTCATATGGGTTTGGGCAACCAACGCCTGTACCGTTACCGCCTGTTCCATTTCAATAGCTTTTTCATCCACCGGTTGCGATTCGGGCTCATTTTCATTTAGCCCCGGCAGATCTGGCAGATCGACAAACTGATGCGATGGCGCAATGGGTGTCTGCTCCTCCACAGGCTCATATTGCAAATCATTTGCAATGCCAGGCAGATCCGGCAAATCTAGTGGCACATCAATAGCTGGCGCTGCCAAAGCAGCTGGCGTATAACGCAAATCTCCAGAGGGTGTGGCCAACTTGATGGTACCATGGGAGAGTGAGTGTGGTGCCGGTGCCAGCAATGCACTTGACTTGGCAGCAACAGCGGGAGTAGCACGCTTGTGGCTGCTCCTCTGCGATGACAATGTGCGTTTCCAGGCATTGAGATCCTCGTTGCCATCCTGGCCACCGGCATAAGCAAATTCGTTGGTGTTGAAACGCATCAATGACGGCACCGATTTCGTTTCCGGCAGCGTGCCCAGACCCGCCATGCGATTGGTTTGCTGACGTTCGACGACAAGCGGCGTTTCCAACTGTTCCTCGCCGCGCACATGAAAGAAAACCGTATCCAACTCGGCACTTGATGGCTGCTCCTCGACTGCATCATTCAAGTTATTAGTGTGACGTCGTCGCTGCGACAGTTCAGCTGGAACTGCTGCTGTTGAAGACGTCGACATCTCCACTGACGTTGCCCTTTGGTGGTCAACAACCTGGTGAAACGTTGCCGGGATGTTGTTGTTCAGTGTCGCTGCGCCAGGAAAGCGGGCGGGCGCGTAGATTTTGATTGATTTCTTGGAGCCGACGAGTGCATCAATTTTCGCTTGCGCACGCAAGACACGCTCATTAATTAGCTGAACGTGGACACCATTTCTAGACAAGCGAGCATCGATGCGCCCAAAAATTGAGTTGATTGTTTGGTTTAGGCAGTCGAGCGATTGGGCTGCTCTGATTATTGTTTCCTCGTGCTGTAGATCCGTTGGAATTATCGACACCTGGTAGGCGCTGTGCACACACCTATCGCTCTCCTCCATTTTTGGGCGTAGCACTTAAAATTTATTAATTTCATTAATCACTTATTTTTCATGGTCGCTTTAACTGCGATCCAAATCAACAGCTGGTTGTGTTGTGTGCGGCGTTGCCAACACTTCTTTTATTGCTATGTTAACAACTATCGATATTTTATGTTATGTATCGAATAACAAAGCCTATCTCAGTTAATCCCGTCAGTGTGCTTATCACTGACATCACTAGTGCACACTCATCAAATTCATTGAAGTTGTTACGTGAGAAAGTTGTCAAAGGCTGATTTTGTTTAGTTTTAAAAGTGCTCAATTCATATTTTTACTGCATTAAAAGTGCGTTTAACTGTACAAATGTATAATAATAAAACAAAGGTATGTTTACCACCATATTTCAATTGTATGCTAATCGTTCTCAACCAAGCGTGTGCGTGTTTGTGTGTGTGTACAATATAAACGTGGCTACAGCCATGAAAATTATGGTGAAAAACATTGAAATAATCAAAATCTCAACAATACTAACTCAAAAGTGTACATTTGTCAATTGTTTGCGTAAAGTATCGACCTTTTTAAGAACCGCCAAATAAATTTCCCAGCAGTGTGAAAAAAATGCGTATTTGCTTGTCTGTTGGTCGCCATTTTGAATATGTGCTGAAAAATTCTCCTCCCGCCCTGTTGCCTGTCTGTGTGTTTATTGTTTGCCCACAAACGGTGTGTATGTGTTTGGGTGTATATATGGTATATAGATCGATATGTATTTAATAAAATACTTGTTACATGTATGTGTGATTTTTTTGCCATGGCTTCGAAGCCACATCAACAATAAATATAATATATGTATGTAAGCGTGTATGTCATTTCCTTGTTATATATACATACATACAAACGTGTGTTTATGTTTGAGGAAACAAGGGTTGTAGTGGACGATATCGAATTATTGATAAATTACCAATTACTCTCTAAATACATCTCTGCCAAATACTAATTAAGTTATTTTTTCTTTGCGTTTTCTTTACTTTGACAGCTTAACTCTGCAATTTAATTTGTTAATCGCTCAAGAGCACATATATATAACGGAATCCGGAGAACCCTGGGTGAATCCTCATTATGGAACATATATTGCAATCATATCCAGAGGATGCGCGCCGCATTGGCGAAGAATATTTGTCCAGTTTAACGGATTTGAATTGCAATAGCAAGCCGCTCATCAATATGCTCACAATGCTCGCCGAGGAGAACATAAACTTTGCCCAAATCATTGTGCGCGTGGTGGAATATCATATCAGCCAGGTTAACAAATAATAAACCATAATTAACTACAAAAACAAAACAAAAAACAGCCAGAAATCACTCACACACACATACAGAGATATACAAATTTACTCTACTCACACACAACGTGAAGTGATCCGAGTCCAAGCATCGGCAGTTGTGGTCACCAAATGATCTCCATGTTATTAGAAATCTGTGTGTAAGGAACACGGCAGTGTTTAAAAACTATCGTTAGTATCGCCTCAGGGACGTTATTTTTAAACAGTCTTCAATTTAATTCTCACAGTTAACATTTCCATCTACCAATTACTAAGTAATGATCATAATATACTATACAAATTTCATAAATTCATTAAGAGAAGCCCAAAGTTAAATATTATCAGATTACTGGGAAACTGCCATTTCTGAGCGAGCCGCATTGCAAATATATATATATATTATTTTAAACAAACAAAATATAAGGCAATACTATCGATGGTTTTTTGGCCCCTTAGGCATTTGTGTGGCAATATCAACGAGAGTGGCTTCAAAATTTATACGAATTGCTTCCCACACAATATTTCATTGATATTTCCCCGTCAGCCCACGTTGCTGTATATAAGCTCCAATGTTCGGTTTATTCCCGCCAAAAGCTTAAAATATTCTCATTGAGCTGTTGATTTTGGGATTAAACTTGAAAATTGGAAAACCTATCGTTACTCAGTTTAAATATTTACTTGTGGGTTTTAAGCAGACTGACTGATTTTTATCCTCTAAAGGTAAGACGTTTAAAATATATATATTTCTATTCTTCCTATATTTTTCCTCGATACCTTTGAAGTACATGAAATACACAAAAGAAATCGAAAAAAGAAAATTGAAAATAAAAGAGAAAATACTTAAACAATTGTCATCAAGTTGTCTTTTATTTCATACAATGATAAAAAAAAAACACATTGCCCTAATGAAAAAGACCAAAAACAACTAATAACAAAAAACTAGTCACGCAGCGATTTTTATATTGGAAAAAAATTTAATAAAAATTAAAATAAAAATTTGGCAAAAATGGACACAAATCAGTAATGTATTACACTTAAAAAGCTAACGGTATAAATTCGCAAAACCCGTTTTTTTAAACTACGTCGTTGTTATTAGAATATGGTATATTAAAAATGTACCTTTGATCAATATATTATATTGATAAAGACAAGAATTTGATTTTCAAATAAAATTATTTTCATCGAAAGATTTAATGTTATAAAAGAAATAGTTAATCATAAAAGGATATTTTCGTATATATGTTTTCTACATGAAGGGTTGCTAGTCTAGTTGGTTTGAACTCTAGATTTTTTTGGCTAATGCTTTGCTTTGATCAACAACTGACTAGCAAACCCAAATCTGTCCCCAAAAATCACAACATGGAGATACATCGGTGTCTCTGCAGCTGTCTTCACCGTAACCAGGACAAAAATGTGAACGGATTAATGAGGATGATGAAAAAAAAAAACAAGAAAAAAATCTCTGATCTCTGTGACTGCGTCCCCACTCTTCGCTAGCGACGTTGTCGAAACTTATGTTATATTTTCTTTCCTATCTTACCAAATCAAACAGGTGCCGCCCGAATTCAAATTGCCCATACTATATTTAATTGATTCGATAATTAAAAATGTGAAAAGCAGCTACGTCCAGCTGTTTGGGCAATGCATAGTCAATATATTTCTCAACGCCTTCGAATCGGTAAGTCAACAAAAGAACTTTAATAAATAAATAAAAAAAGAACAGTTGCCTAAATCCATATTTTATATTTAATATTAAATTAGGTGCAACATTCGCCGTCGTCGGTGCTGGAGAAGGTGCGCGAACGTATGTATTTGCTGCGCCAGACTTGGAATGAGGTCTTCCCGCCGACCAAGATGTATGCGCTAGATGTGAAGGTCAAGCGACTGGACAACAATTGGCCCATCACAGCCAAACCGATACAGCCAAATAAAATCCACGTTAATCCCGCCATACACGTCAATCCCGATTTTCTTAAAACAGTAAGTCTGAAATAAAATAAAAGTTGACCCTCCATTAAAGCAATTATCTAAAAACTAGGGCATGGTGAGTATGCCCCTTACCAAGGAGCTACCCATGGAGGAAATGCTGCAGGTGAAGACGCGAGAGCTGCTTGAGCTGAAGAAACGAAAGCTCGAACTTGAATTGGAGCAGACGAATATGCATTTAATGCAGCAGGAGCGTCAAATACATCAGACAGCGGATACGATTGGTGTGGCGCCACCGGGCATGGGTATGCCAGCACCAGTCGCTGCTGCACTGCGTCCACCTGGCATGGAACCGGCAGCAGCCGTCGTACCACCCATGTATCCCAGCAGCGGCATTCGTCCACCCGTTCGTCCCATGATGCCAGTTGTCGGCCAACAATCGGTAAGAGTCAATAGTGCTGAAAGAAATAAAAAAAAAGTGAATGAATCCCTAATCTTAGTCTTTTTCACAGTCTTTTTCCAATAAGCCTAAAGTGCATCCAGTCAATCCGGCTATGGTGAACACGGTGCGTCCACGTGATCCACGCCTGGCGCGCCAAATGCAGCCACAACAGATGGCAGCGCCCGTAATGCGTAGCGTCGCTGATCCCCGGCTGGTGGACAGCAATCACAAATCAGGCTCGGCCATTTCAACACACAAATCTAGTCGATCGCGCAGCAAGTCACCAACGCGCAGCAGCAAGAGCAAGTCCAGCAGCAGCAGCAGCAATCATCACAGTTCCAGCTCCAGCTCGAGCAATCGCAAGCGTAGCGAATCTAAGAGCTCCACATCATCCTCGGGCTCGGGCGATGGCACCAGGCATAAAACTAGCAACAGCAGCAGCCAGTCGCCGACAAAGCGTTCGTCCAGCTCACGCTATGCACACAATGGCAATGGCAACTCGCCGGCATCCTCCTCCGCCACTTCCTCCTCTTCAAAACGCAAGAGCAGCTCACCAGCGGCCGCCAGCAGCAGCAGCAACTCACCCATGAAATCGATGAAACGCAATCAAAGTACACACAACAAAATTACACACCCAACAAGTCGCAGCAAATCCTCCACCGCCAGCAATGAGCGATCTTCTCGCAGTCGATCGCCAGTGTACAGCAGGGATGTGGATATGCGTAGCGTGGAGCGCAGCAAATCGCCAGAGCCAAAAGCAGCAACAGCAACACAAGGAGCAACTTCAGCAGCAGCTCCTTCAACAGAGGCATCTCAGCCAGCAGCAACAGCAGCAGCTCCAACAAATGATTTAGAGAAACGTAAGAAACAATTTTTAATTATAATTTCACACACAGAAAAAGTCGAGCTAATCGACAGCATCATGATGACTATTAGCAATTCAAATGACAAAGTAGTAGTTGAATTGTGCCGAAATTACAAACCAAATTGGCGGCACCCAAGGCTCTGGTGGGGAATGGGAGGCGGTTGTTGGTTGGGGCGTGTCTCATTTTGAAAGGCTGTTTCAATTCAGTTTTCACATCAATGATTCCAAAAAATAAAAAGAAAGAAAAGCAAAGTATATTGGTAAAGTGCAAAAATAGTTTGTAAATTATATTTAACTAGCAGCTTATCAAAGCTGACTAAAATATTTAAAAAAAAAAGTAAAAAATTGTAAAACTCTTTAAAAAAAATAATTACATTTTATATAAAAAATTATTTTAAAAATTGTAAATTGTAAAAATAACTTTACGTAAAATCCATATTATTCATTATCTTTTTTCGAGCTTTACGGATATAATTTACATTTTAGAATGCGCTTTACTGCATAAACTTTTGGATATAGCAAATTTGTCACTTTGCCTATTCTGTGTTAATTTCTAAAAACGCTTTCAAAAGCGTTTTTACAGGAATCGTGTTTGGTGTGTTTTTTTTACTCGTTGCTTCACTCGATCAGGTTTTTTTTTCATTTTTTTTTCTGTGGGGTTATTGCTATTATTTATATTTCCAAATTTGAACCGAAGCTATATAATCCTATAAGATTTATGCACATTTTTTTAATACTTAAGAGTAATGCCAAAGTTTAAATTAACATTAAAGATAAAAAGCTAAAAGCAAAAAAAAAAAAAGAGCAAGAGAACGAAACGAAAACAAGAAAGAAAAAAACAAATAAAATGCGCTTAAAAACCTTTTGCATTCCAGTTGTTTTAATTAATGCAAAATGTAGCCAGGTGTCGCCTTTGGTGTAATTTTAAGTCTACTTAATTTGTGTAATTGTAAAAAAAAAAAAAAAAATTTAAGTAAAAGATCCTTGATAAACATTTGTGAAGAAATTGTTGTACCTGATATAAAAAAAAAGGATATTTAAATATCAGTTTTGATAAAACTAAGAAGAAATAAAGACTGCAGTTTTAATTTGTTGTTCAAGCCTACAAAAAAAAACAAACCCTTAAAAAACTCGTAACTAATCTTTAACTTTTGACATATATAAACGTAAATATTTTTATAAACAATAATTTATTTAAGCGTATATTTGTAGTTGTATTATATTTTAATAATACAAACAGCAGCCAAAACAAATATGTATATTTACTATGTTATGTATGATATAATTTTCATTATTATTATTGTGATATTTTATTTTTGTATTTGTAGAACGGCACTTTTTTTTGTACAACATATAGCTAATCTCTTATGGTCCCAATTAATTTTTTTTTATAATATTTAGTCTAACCTGGTTCCTTAACGGAGTCGTCCACCTTGCAATTTGAATAGTTTTTATGATTTATTACTAATTTCTTCTAGCCCCATTGCTGTGCCTGGTGTTTGTTGATGCCCGCCACCCTATTTTTTTCTTTTAATTTTATATACAATTTATATATATATATTTCTTTTTTTTTTTTTTTTGTTAATTCCCTTACACTCTTCTTGGTTAGTTATAGTTTGGGCCGAGTAATATTTCTTTTTTATTATCGTTTGCTGTAAGAACTCTTAGTTTTTGTTGTGGAAGCATAAAAAAAAAATACCAAATTTCTAGCTACATTTCAAATACTTGAACCAGGCCCACGTCCTTCCACGTCGCCGCATATAGATGCATCTAGCATGGACGTCGATTTGCGGCCAATGAATTTTGCTCAGTTGGCCGCGTTGTCGTCTATAATTAGGCCAACAACGCCGCCGCCGCCGGCCATAACAACAGCAACTGTCAGCAAAAAAGCGACAACAACAACTATCACAGCAGACACCAGCAGCACAACAACAAAAGCTAGCAGCGCCTCCAACGCAACAACAACAACAACATCGAACAGTTGTTCCTCCTCCAAATTGCCCACAAAAGTGTCGTTCAAAATACAAAAACCGTTTAATAAATTAGAAAAATCTACAGCGAATTTATCAACAGCAACACTGCTAACAACAACAACAACAACTTCTGCAGCAACAACAACAACTGCAACAGCAGCAGATACAACAGCCGTAAGCAGCAAGCAATCCTCGCCAGCGCCCGCCTCATCCTCCGCCACGGTGGAGCTGGTGGTGCCACTTGGCAATAAGGGCGCCGGCGAGAAACGCTCGGCTGTTCAGCTGCCAACGGATGTCGATTCGGATGAGGATGACAAACTGCAGCAGCCACAACAGAAACGCAGCAAATCCGCCAAACTGGATGCGTAAGTTCGACCTCAAAACTTAATCTCTAAATCTTATCATTTATTTTTGAACTATTCACCAGTCTATTTGGCAGCGAGGATGTGGATTTGAGGCGTGTGTTGCCCGCCAAGCAACCTACGCTTGTGCCCGGTGGCGTTATCGTCGTCGAAGATGACTCCATGGACAACTGGGAAGTGAATAAGGTGTGCATTATTGAATTGTTATATATTTTAGCTTATGAATAATAATAATAGACCACAAGTACAACTGAGTTGGTGATCTCAAGCTTAACTTAAGCTAAAGCCAATATATGCTTCGCCAGGTTTTTAGAAACATTTTAAATTATTTGAAAACTATCTACAGTAATTCTTATTCCTCTTCGAAGATTAACAAGGTACTAAGTACACATTTGCAGCTTATTATCTCATCACTATCACTATACAAGTTTTATGAGAACTCTTATCGCGGAAGTTCTATTAGGGTTCACGTCTTTCCCTATATTCCCGACAGGAGTTCAATTGGGCTGTTGAAAGGCTTGCCCTTTTAGGATGCTTACATTTTGCTTTGATATTAAATTTTAGATACTGAAGTTTCATTTTACAATGCAAGATTATACACTATAATATAAACTTACTTATATTTGTTTACTTAGCAAACGGCGAAACCGTTGTCGCCCGTCAAGAAAGCCACGTTGGATGAGCTGCGCGCCAAGCTGGCCAAGACGGTGCGACACAACAACAAGCTGTCCAAGTTGGGTAAGTAATGCAAATAAATAATCCGAATACTGATTTTAATCAGTGATTAATGCTAACAGATAAGAGCAAAGATCATGTTGTGGCGCAGCGTCTGAAACAGCTGTCGGAGCTGAAGTCCAACGATGATTCGCAGGAGGCGCACGACGAGAAGATGCGCACAATACTCAGTCAGGCGCAGGAGATGTTCGAGAATCATGGTATGAATCAGGAACAGTACAAGGATCTAGTCACCAAAGTGGTAGTTATGAACGAGAGCAGCAAAGGACTGAAGGAAATGCGCCGACGCGAAGCAGCCGCCGCCGCAGTTAATAATGATGAGGATGATCTCGAAATGGAACGAAATGCGGCACGTGATGCAGTGCTGCGCAAGCGGATACCCAAGCTCAAGGGCAATGAGAATCATCATCAGCATGCCACCGGCTCGCCACGCAGCGATGGTGAACCACGCTGCGAGGAGCAGCAGCAGCAGCCGGAGAAATCACAACAGCAGGCACCGCCAAAGCAAACGAAAACTAAACGGGATGGCAAGCGACGCAAGCCGAGCAAGTGGGGCGAACAGGTGGATCCGGCAGCAGCGCAACGTGCCGCCTGGCAACTACAGCAACAACAACAGCAGCAACAACAAAACAACAACAATAATAATAATAATAATAACAACAACAAGCGCATACCGCAATCGAATATTTTGCCTGGTGGCGGCGGTTTTCGTGGCATGCCCTGGCAACATCCCCCATTGGTTATGCAACAAGCTGTCGCACCACCACCACCGCAACCACCATCGATGCTAACAATGCCACCAGTGCCGCCCGTCGTCAACATAACCAAAGCCATCAATTCGTTGGATAATCCCATGGCAGATGTGGTGCGCAGCATCACCATCGATGGTGGCAGCAAAGAAATTCGCTTCTACAATCAGGTTGCGATCATATTCATGGATGGCGATGAGCCGCACGAGATTGGCTTTCAGCAAGGCCAGCGTGCCATTTATATCGATCACAACAATGAACCGTTGGCGCTCAGTTTCAATGATGACTATAAACCCTTCCAGCTGGATGGGCAATTGCATCGCATACGGTTTGGACATCCGTCGAGGGAGCTCTACATTGATGATCATTGGTATGAAATCTATTTTGGCGGACCACCCGTTTCGCTGCCCATTGGCAATAAGCTGCATGTGCTCAAGGCGGAGGGACCACCGCCTAATGTGGATATTGGACGTGTGCGTCGAGATCTTGTCGTCGGCAAGATCAATATGATTGTCGATGCGCACACAATTGTGCCACTTTTTCTCGATGGACGCCAGCAGACGTTCCATTTGGGCGCCGAACAGCATTCGTTGCAGTTTGTCGACAGTTTTCTGTATGCCCTGCTCGACGGCCAGCTCCAGAAGTTGGAGTACGGTGGACTGCCAAAGAGCATGAAGCTGAATGGCGGTCGCAATTGCTTCATACGCTTTGGCACGCTGCCCAAGAGTGTGCAGGCAGGCAAGACGCATGTGCAGGACATGGTCTATATTAAAACTGAGGCGCCTGCAGAGCCACCACAACCGCCACCTCTGCCAGTGGTGATTGCACCAGCGCAACCACCATCGATATCCGTTAATCCTCTCGATAAACAGCAGCCAGCTGTGTCAGATGTGGCTTCTGCGGTTTCATTGCCTGATGCAACAGCAGCGTTGAGTAATCTCAACATTGATGAACTCTTTAAAAAGCTGGTCTCCTCGGGCATAATTGGTGCGCCAGCTGCAGCAACAGCAGCAGTCGCTGTCGACAAACCAACCAGCAGTTTGCCTGCTCTCGAGGCAAGCTCCACTGCCAGCAAAGATGCAGTTGCTGTAGCAGCACCATCGACGGAGGAGCCCATCAAGCGCATTGACCTCCAGAAGCCGGATACGATCAAGACGCGACAGGCGGCTGTTATTGCCACACTATATTTGGGGATGCAGTGCAGCAGTTGTGGCGTTCGCTTTCCACCCGAGCAGACCATCAAGTACAGTCAGCACTTGGATTGGCATTTCCGGCAGAATCGACGCGAAAGGGATTCCACACGCAAGACAACTTCGAGTCGTTGGTTCTACGATCTCAATGATTGGCGACAGTACGAGGAGATCGAGGACATCGAGGAGCGGGAGCGTAACTTTCTGGAGTCGCAGGGCCAACAGTTGGGTGGTCTGGGTCCCAGCGATGGCAGCGATGAGGTGTCGCAGCAACGTTCCCTGGACTCACCAGTGCCCAGTTGTGCCGCCGGCGCTGAGGATGTCGATCGCAGCTGTGACATGTGCCACGAGAGATTCGAACAGTTCTACAACGAAGAGCTGGAGGAATGGCATCTGCGTTCTGCCATTCGTGTCGACGAGAAAACCTATCATCCGTTGTGCTATGAGGATTACAAGGCATCGCTTAATCCACCTGCGCCCGTCGTCGACATCGTCACTGACGGCGGTGAATCTTCGCAAGCCAATGGCGATGTGGATATGTTGAACCTAAGCGATGACAATGCCATGGATACGCTCATCAAGTTGGAGGATGATTCGGGTAAGTTGCCATCAGGTTATTTTTATTATTATTATATTTATAAATAACTATAATAAATAATAGCACCAGTCTCACAAGTAAAATTTTTAAAGGCGTCTGTTATGTTATTATTTTTCGTTATTGTATATATATAAAATAAATATGTTCCATACAACATTTTGGAGGGTATCCTTAAACCCTTTGAAATCTCTGCAATACACTAATCCTCCTCAGTTCTCCCACACACAGATGATGGCAAAAAGATGTTGAGCGTAGACGATGATGATGACGATGATGTAATCGTGCTGCCCAATGAGGAGCCAAGCGTTACCGAAATCGTGGACGATGATGATGATGAGGAGTATGTGCCAGCAACTGTGACAAGAACTGCTGAAACGGAGCTAGGGGACAGCGATGAGCAGGGGAAGGATAAACCAACAGCAACCAGCTCCTCCTCCAGCGGCGAACAAGAGCAGCAGCAAGAGAAAGATAAAGAGATAGAGAAGAAGGATTTGGATAAAAAGAATGCCAACGAATCGGATATAGATGTGGAAATTCAGGAGCCAAACATTCCCTTCACCGATCTGGACACCTACGTCGAAAAGGAGCCCATGCCCATGCTCCAAGTGAAGATCAAAGAGGAGCCCAAAGATGATGACGAGGAGGACGAGGACGATGGCTTTGAAGATGTGGGCACTGTGGTGCACTTGCTGCCACTGCCAGAAGATGAAATCTCGATACACAGTAGTGGTAAATATTATTATTAGTTTAGTTTAATAGCTGATCTTTAATGAAATTACTGGACTTCCTCTGGTTGGATAGAAACACAAACGCAAACCATTGAATCATCAGCGTCGCCGGCAACGCTAGAGCGTCCTGCGTCAGTGGCATCGCTCTCATTGCCAGCTGTGAATGAGGATGAACTAGAACTGGAGTCCTTGGCGGCAGCAACAACTGAGGCTGATTTTAACGGTGAGAATCCGCAGGAGGCACACAATCTGAGCGCAGCGGGTTTGGCGCCGGCATTACCTTTGGCTAGCATAGTTAATAAAATAAAAATAAATATCACTAAGAACACAAGTAGTAATAGTCATAATAGTGCCTCAACAACCACAACAACAACAACGATGACGCCGATGACGTCAGCGGACTCCTCTCAAGTGTCGGCCATTAGTGTGATTGGCTACTCTGCCAATGCCGATGGGCAGCACCAACAGCAACAGCAGCAACAGCAAAATTCAATACAAACCATTTCCACGATTCCAGTGTTGTGCGGCGGCAATACATTTGTACCGAAGATTGCCACTAGCAGCAGCAGTTGTTCCACAAATGCACCGCCTGCCAATATTAGTTCCATTTCCGTTATTGGGAGCACTTACGGCAGCAGCAACAACAACAACAGCAGCGGCAGCAACAATGGCGCCACGCACACAACAACATCATCGATGGGCGGGCCAGGAGCAGCAGCAGCAACAGCTATTTCCGGTACGTCGTCTGCTGCGGGTCAAAAATCGACAACTCCACCGCCCCCAAAAGCTGCTGTCGAAGCTATCGATCCCGAACCTGTTATCGAACTGAAGCCTGCGCTGCGAAATGTGACGCTGAAGAAGACTAAGAAAGTTCAAAATGGCGTCGAAACTTCCGGCTTGTGCTCCATTATGTAAGGAGAGTGCAAGAGCGAGAGAGAGAGGCACACATGCATATTATTCCTACTATTCTCACTTACATTTTTTTTAAATAGCAATCTTACAATTTTAATTTAGAACGTTACTTAGTTTTAGACAATTTACAGAAGACGCGCGATTTGTTCACTCTGTAGGTGTACGTACGTAGCAGCCAAATGATAATACATATAAATAATAAACATCAACCAACGATCGCCTGGGCAGCGCACAGAGGGAAAACACTTAACTTATTTTTACATTAATATACCACTGCAAATAATAAAAAGAAAACTTTTTTACATAACAAATGCGAAATCAACGTATATATATATACATAATTTGTGATAATTTTACTACAAACACTCGAGAGAAATTCAGTTACACAAATCAAGCTTGATTTTTGTCATTATTTGTCATGCATCGAAATTGGAACAATAAAAATATTAAAAGCTGAATTCAAACTTATCTTCAATTCGATTCAATTAATCTTAAACAATTACATGTTTCTTATATTTACCTTACATATTCTTACATATTGAAATAAAGGTACCGGCAATAACCAAATAAAAAAGAGTTGTCACTATTAAAAATATTTTGTAAAGGAAGGGCAAGTTTATTGACTTCAAAATTTTTTACTGATCACGGCAAAAGATGTAGATTGTTTGTTGAGTGCGCGCCAAACCATTGCTCGAACATGTTACAAAGTCAAAGCAGTCAGCTTGTGACACGCTGCATGCCCAGCAAACAGCTGTTTTATGAGAAAATTACCAAATAAGCCCAAACGCGTTATACTATGCACGTGGGCCTGTTTAGCGTTTTTTTATGTTAAAGAATTTGTAATTTTATAAAATGTCTTCATCGTTTTTTCTAAAACCCGGCGCCGCCAAACAGGCCAATAAAAAGCGCATGGTAAGTGCCAAGCAGTAAATGAAAATGAAAAAAACATTATGTGTGTTATTATATGTTTATTTGATATTAGATAAATGCGACGAAAGCAAAAGGAAAATTGAGTTCAAAGCCGGGAAAAAGAACACAAAGTGAAACAAATGCGGCGCCAAAAAAACAACGTCGATCCAAAGTGGACGACGAGGAAATAGCCAGCGATGATGAGGAATATGATAGTGGCAATAAAACGCTAGTATACTCAACGGACGAGGAGGGTGTTGAGGAGGAAACGGCACAAGATAAACGCCTGCGTTTGGCCAAAAAATATCTTGAGGAGATTGAGAAACAAGAAGCGGATCGCGTTGAGGATCGCGACTTGAGTCAGAGCGTGGAGCATCGACTACAAACCGAGTATTTGGATAGTGTGGGTCGATTGCGTCGCAATATTGCCGCCACCATAAAATCCTGCAGCATTCAGTGCGCACTAAAAAACAGACTCCACCATAGTCCAATTTGTGCCTTGGCTTTGAGTGCGGATGGAAGACATTTGTATGCCGGAGCCAAATCTCAATTTGTACTCAAGTGGTGCACGGAGAGTGGCAAAGTGCTGGGCAAATTTGATGTGCAGCCTCATCGCGATGAACCCGAAACGGGCAAGAAGCGAAGATCGCATGTGATTTCCCTTTGCCTGTCCACGGATATGAAATATCTGGCCTTGGCCGAGGGTGGTGCACACATACAGATCTGGTGTCCACATACGCTGCGGCATTTGAAGACGTTCAAGGGACACAGGGACAGCGTGACGGGCTTAGTCTTTCGCAAGGCGACCCACGAGCTGTATTCGGCGGCCAAGGATCGTTCCGTGAAGATTTGGTCACTGGATGAGATGGCCTACGTGGAGAGCTTGTAAGTGTGGCTGATTTACCACTACCAAGTATATAGTATAAATTCGTTATCCATTCAATATAAAATCCAATTGCAGATTTGGCCACCAGACCGCTGTGACCAGCATTGATGCACTGAGTCGCGAACGGGCCATTTCCGCTGGCGGTTCAGATTGCTCGCTGCGCATCTGGAAGATTACGGAGGAGTCGCAGTTGATTTATAATGGTCATCGCGATGGAATCGAGTGCGTTAAATTGATTAATGATGAACATTTCGTCTCTGGCGGCGTTGATGGGTAACTTTTTTGGGAATATTATTCAAATTTGAGCAACCTCAACTTTCATCCTTACTCTAAATTTGCAGTGCGATTAGCCTGTGGAGTGCATTGAAGAAGAAGCCCATCTGCACGGCACAATTGGCGCACGGCAAGGGCGAAAATGAGGTCGCCAACTGGATAACAGCAATTGCCGTCGTTGTCAATGCGGATTTGGTGGCAACAGGTTCGATTGAAACGCGACAATTAATTTATTGAATTAAATTTTAACTTCTCTGTGTATTTAGGCTCCTGCGACGGCTGCTTGCGTCTGTGGCAAAGTAATCCGAATGCGCGCAAGCTGCAAGAGATTCAAAGCATATCCATTGCGGGCTTTATAAATGGACTCACCTTTAATGGCGATGGCACAAAACTGTTTGTTGCCGTAGGGCAGGAGCATCGTTTGGGCCGTTGGTGGCGGCACAAAGAGGCCAAAAATAGCATAGTTGTAGTTGACATTAAGTTACAAAACACAGCCAGCAATTAAGTTAATTATAAGCTTAAGCAATGCGTCGCATAATCTGAATAAAACATGTAAA
Source organism: Drosophila picticornis (assembly GCA_035043845.1). Taxonomy (NCBI): domain Eukaryota; kingdom Metazoa; phylum Arthropoda; class Insecta; order Diptera; family Drosophilidae; genus Drosophila; species Drosophila picticornis. The sequence goes on along the minus strand of JAWNMR010000493.1, from coordinate 3,257,713 downwards.
ATTTTAAAAATTAATCAGTAATGCGCATAATGACATATCGATAGCAACAAAATATCGCCGCATCAATGTTTTCGATCAATACAAGAGTGGCGGCTCGTCGATTTGCGGTGATTACAAAACAGGCAAAAGCATGCAGAAGAAAGCCGGCGCTGGCATTTTGGGCTTTTTTAAAACAGAAAAGGGACGCAAAGTGGTCTTCTATGCGGCGGGCACAACGACAGTGGGTCTGTTTATGGCCAACTTTCTGCCGCACACACTTGGCCTGAAGTATTATCGCGATTTTGTGCAATGTTATCAGTGGGTAAGCAAATAAAAGGAGCAGGAGCAAATATTTAATTGAGTTTTTTCTCTCTCAGAAATGGCATTGAACGGGCAGTACCACCAGCTGTGCAGCAGCGGGTGCAACTGGCACTGGAAAGACTGGAAGTCGATCAGCGTGAGCGGAAATTCATTAAGCCATTTACCGTGTTTGGCTTTGATCTGTTCCAAGCGGGCACCACAAAGTATCGTTTTGGTGCCGCTTTGGGTATTCCCGTGAACTATGCCTATGGCAGCATTGATGAGATCAAGCGAACAGATATTCGATTTCGCGATAGGCAAGTCGATTGGAAGGCGGACAGCGGCAAACTGCTGGAAAATGCAATTGTTCTAACGGAGGATGAACAGCTGTTTGGGCTGAGCAAGACAATTCTACAGCTGCAAACGCATCACGTCCTGATGAACTCGATCTTTCCCAGCATTAGCTTTTTCATGGTCTACACAATCGGACACTATCTGAATCTGCGGCTCAATCTCTTCGCGCGACATGGAAGTGTAAGCTAATATTGTATATATATATATATATATAAATTTATATAAATATAGTTTCCCTTTCATTGATTTCCAGATGCGCTGCGTTCTGTACAGCATTTTGGGCTTGTTTGGCTTGGGCACCTGGTCCTTCATGAAGGACTTCAATCAGGTTGCAACCGATGCGGAGATTGATAAGCGTCTTGCCAAGCTAGGCCCGCAATTTGTTGCCGCCGGTGTCAGCTACTACGACAAGCATCTGAAGAAGAATATTGCCCTTCGCAATCTAATTGGAGATAATACCTATACCGCCCTGGGCAATGAGAACTACATGCTGCGACAAAAGTCCATGCCGCTGACAGCGCGCAAATCGTTCTTTGAGGAGAAATGGAAGGAACTGCAAGATGCACAGCAGGCGCGGCAATCGACGGAGGCACAATAGAAATATATAATTTATGAATTCATGTTTGTTTAAATTTGCTAAAAACGTCTGTTGGATAAGTTTATGCGAATCCCATTAAAAATATATTTCACATTTTTAATGAGGTTTATTTTATTATTCTATGAATTTCCACGACTTATCTGAATAATGTTGATTTTCAATATTTTACATTTTTTAAATGTACTTTTGTAGCAATTATGTTGTAATTTGGGGAATTTTGTCTTGCCGTTATAGGACTACAAAAATCAAATGCATAAGGTGGGCTACATAGGATAAGTTGATCTATATGGGATATAGCCTTAAAATGCCCTGAAACAATACCCCCATAGGCAAAAAAAATCGAATAATTTGTTTTTTATTTTATTTATTATATTATATTTATATGTATCTAAAATATACTTAAAAAAGGCCAAAAGTTGACTAGCATCATGGGGCGTGGGAGAGTTACGATGTTCTTTGGAATTTCACATAAATTAAGTCTAAATAACACTTAAGGTATTAAAAAAGAATACAAATTAGTTGCATTTTGGAATGTTGCAGTTAAATCAAGTCTAAAGTAAGCACTTAAAATATTAATAAAGGTATTTAAAACGTCTCCTCGCCAACGACATCGCTGATGGTGGCCACGAGGCGTCTGGCATGCTCCACGGCACAGGTGGCCGTGACCAGGCCCAAATGGACGCAATACAATTCATAGACTCGGACTTTGCCCGGCGACAGTTTGGGAAAACAAAGCTCGACAAGATCGCAATAATAGTCCATGGGCAAGGCACCCGGTTCTGCGGGAACTCTCTGTCCATTGCCGCTGGCGCCGCCAAAGCCCGTGGAGAGAAAATGCTGCTGCAAATCTAGCGAGCATTTCAAAATGCCACCCGAAAGATCCTCGAACCACAGGAAATACGAGTAGTGGAAAGTGCGATCCTTCCACATGACAGTCGTCTGTCCCTTTTTCAGATAGCTACGCGTAAACTCAACCATCTGCCACAGTTTCGCTTTGGGCAACAGCTGTGGATTATTCTGACGTAAGTCCGGTGCCAGCATTTGACCCGTGCTCCGGTTGACATACATGAAATGCACCAAGCCGGGGAAATCCTCCAGATATGCATCAACCGAGATGTTGCGTGCCGCTTTAACAGCAAGAAATTCCGCAAATTCCAACAACTTGGCTTCGACTATAGCCGCCGAGTCGGCAAGTTGATCTAACTGAGGATTACTGGCGCTATCGCAGGTGGCGAGCGAGAGAGTGAACAACAGCTTCAGTTCCTCAACAAAGGCGGGCAAATTGGACTCGATGCGAACGAGCAGTTCTCGTTCGTAGCTCTTGAAGAATTCCGAGTACATCTTGCGCAGATTCTCCCAGCGAGCCGTAAACTTTTTGATGCAGTTCTCCAGATCATCATGTCGTTGCTTCAGGTGCCTCTTCAGCGCCGTCAGCGTTTGACTGACAAAGGATTCGAGACTCTCGAAGGCGGGCTTGAGGGCATCCGCATCGCCTTGTTGCTGTACGGCGACAATCTTCTGCAGCACAAAGAAGGTGTCATAAATGGAACTGGTCAACGGCATGTGACCATATTCGAGGAGCTGCAGCAGCACCTGATGGCCATGCAGACGCGAGATGTGCACAATGCTGGGCACACAACCCGAATTGACATCGTGGGAGACGCCTTGGAGGAAGACGGCCACAGCTTGTTGGGATTTCTGTGCCTGCACAGCTCTGGCGAGAATGGCCAGAAAGAGTAAATCCGCTGGCGCCAGCGGCAACGCCAAACGTGTGCTATTCAATGCTACCAGTTTGTGGGAGACGAGCAGCAGGGCATGTGCCCGCTGCTGACCACCAGATTGACGCAGTTGCTCTAGTGTTGCATCAAGTGTCACGTGCACAGTGCGCTTCAGTTCCGCGTTAATGATCAGCTTGGGTAATGCCTCCAGCAGATAGGCCTGCTCCTCCTTGCACAGCTGTGTCTCGTAGCAGTTGAGGCACTCCGTCAACAGCTCCTGTTGCAACGCCCCCGCCTGCGACCCGAACAAATTGGCGCCATAGAAATAGCGGGTCAGTGTTATGGCCACGCCCAGTTGGCGCTGGAGTTGCTCAATCCCAAGTTGGCCGATCTTCAAGAACGTGAAGCCCAATAGCTCGCCGAAGACCAAATTGAGGCCCTGCTCGCACTGGAAACTCGCATAAGCATTATCAAATTGGCAATGCATAATTCTCTGCGAACTGATTATCGGACTGAAGATTTGCAGCAATACATTGCTGTCAAGTGCTGCACCACTGCCCTCTGGCATTAGGCGCTGTGAGATGGCTATATGGCATATCTTATCGGTTAGATCGGCATTCAGATTCTGATAGGCGACATCGTTGGCGCTATTGAATACAATTAAACCATTCATTTTTCTCTGATCAGAATTGCGACACACACAATTCACAAGTTTTGTTTTCTGTGGTTTATAGTGACTCCGTGCCCGTTCGGCATTAATAATAATTTCTTTGGCTAATTGAAACAGATTAGCCTCGTTATTTTTAGGTACGATTTATGCTCATTAAATGTAATTTGTTTAAGCAAGAAAAAGTGTTTATTGACTGTAAATCTTTCAGCTGTTACAGTTCAGTGTTAACTCACTCTTGTTGTTATCGTTCTTATTAGGCTTCGATAAGAATGCATATCGACAGTGTTGCTTAGCTCGGAATTTAACGTGAAGGGCTGCCAACTGGTTCATTAAAAATATATTTCAATGTAGTAAACAAAGTAGTTAATTAGTATAACGCTTATATATAAAAGCAAAAAAACTTATATTGAGTGTTAGCAACTTTGTTATTATAGCTTAAGCTAATGTCCCCTATTAAATATATGAAAAGAAACTAGAGCTGTAAGCGAACTAGTTCCGAAATGAATACTTGACCATCAGCTGTTTAATGTTAAATTCTACGCAAACTCGCAGTGTTATCAAAAGCAGACAAAAAAATATATAAGAATATAAATCAAATTTCACAATGGGCCGTCTTATACTCGAGCACACACTGCAGGGACACAAGGGGCGGATTTGGGGCGTCGCCTGGCATCCGAAGGGCAACAGTTTCGCCTCGTGCGGCGAGGATAAAGCAATCCGCATCTGGTCACAGACTGGCAACACTTGGACCACCAAGACAATATTATCCGATGGACACAAACGGACAATACGCGAGGTACGCTGGTCGCCGTGCGGTGAATACCTGGCATCGGCCAGTTTCGATGCCACCACAGCTATTTGGTCGAAGCACGAATGCAACGCCACGCTCGAGGGCCATGAGAACGAGGTGAAGAGCGTTAGTTGGTCACACAGTGGTGGCTTATTGGCCACCTGCTCCCGTGATAAATCCGTTTGGATCTGGGAGGTTGCCGGCGATGACGAATTCGAATGCGCTGCTGTACTTAACGCCCACACGCAGGATGTGAAACGGGTCGTTTGGCATCCCAGCAAGGAGATCCTGGCCTCTGCTTCGTATGACAACACGATCAAAATGTATGCGGAGAGTGCATTGGACAGCGATTGGGATTGCACGGCAACGTTGAGTTCGCATACCTCAACTGTTTGGAGCATTGATTTCGAGGCGGATGGCGAACGTTTGGTCTCCTGCAGCGATGATACCACACTGAAGATTTGGCGTGCCTATCATCCGGGCAATGAAGCTGGCATCGCCACACCCGACAAAACCACGGTGTGGAAATGTGTGTGCACTGTGGCAGGTCAGCATTCGCGTGCCGTGTACGATGTTTCGTGGTGCAAGTTGACGGGTCTGATTGCCAGCGCCTGTGGAGATGATGGCATACGCATCTTTAAGGAAAGCAGCGATTCCAAGCGCGATGAGCCCACCTTTGAGCTGCTGACGGCCGAGGAGAGCGCTCACGATCAGGATGTGAATGCGGTCGAATGGAATCCGGTGACAGCCGGCCAACTTATCTCCTGCAGCGACGATGGCACCATCAAGATATGGAAACTGCAGGAGTAGTTTTATGTTGTTCTTTATATACATCTATATATTTAAGTGAGCGCTGGAGGAATCAGCTTTCTTTATAAATTTCCACTTGTAATAAATAACTGTTGTACACAGCATACCCCGCCTATTTGCTGAGAAACGGTTCGTGCAGCGTTTTGTACAACTTTTTAGCCTTGCGTGGACCCAAACCCATCACTTGGGCAAGCCGCTCTTCGCTGGCATTGATCAGATTCTCCAGATTACCAAAGATTTGGAGCAGTGTCACTGCATCTGTTTTATTCACTGGCTTAATGTTGGTTAAGGCAGCTACAAGCTATAGAGAAAGGATGATATAAATAATAGATGGATGTATATCTAAAAAAATACCCACCTTTTGATGTGGATTGGATTCGACACGTTCCATAATCAAGTCTGGTGGACGCTTCTCAAACTGTTTGTATGTTTCGATTATTTTGCCAGCTTCCTCGGCGTTCCAGGCGAGCATCATAGTCAGATCCGCAAGCAGCGAAATGCGTGTTAAGCTTTTCAGAGCATTGTGTGGCTCCGGTGTGTCCACCTGAACCAGCAAGACACGCAACTCATACAACTTGCCCAGCGCTTTGAGCCTTTGGCAAATGTAGTCCGGATTTAGATTGTGATATTTGAGAGATAGAAACAGAATGCAGGAAGTGCGACCCACTACATAGTCGGGTATGATATCATCACGAAACTCCAGGGGCACATTAAGAATGGATTTGAGAATGGGATTGCCTCGCTGCTTGCTGTGCACCAAAACACTGTACGGATTTGAAGGCGGTTTGGCTGCAACGGAAGTGCTGCTGCTGCTGTTGCTTCCACTTCCACTAGTAGACGATGTTGACGTCTCTATTTTGGATTGCTTTGAAGTCGAGGGCATTTCCATGGCAGCCAAGACATCGTCAAACGAATCATCATTGAGATCCTGCATGTTTACAGCCCGGCACAAATAACAAATTTCTTGAAATACCAAACATCGATAGTAAAATCGATACAATCGATATTCACGACTTGTTGCAGTGTGGCAACTCTGTGATTGTTTTGCCCTTTCCTTTCGAGTTGTCAATTAAGCGAAGACGACGACAACGACGTGTGCGTGAAAAATTGTTTATTCTCTGCGCTTAAATAAGTAATTAATCATACAACATAAACATGGCATCGCATCCGGTGTTTATAGACCTGTCGCTAGATGAACAGGTAAATTTGCATAAATGCTTTTACGAGCCGTCTCCGATTCACTCCCCGGAAAAGAGTGAGGTTATGTGGTCAATCAGAGGCTATAAAAACAAATTTGTAAATACAATATAAAAATGTGTATTAAATTGATGTTCTAATTTCGCACAGGTGCAAGAGCTGCGCAAGTTTTTCAAGAAGCTTGGCGCTGAAATCTCATCGGAGAAATCGAACAAAGGCGTCGAAGATGATTTGCACAAAATAATTGGCGTCTGTGAAGTTTGCTTCAAAGACGGGGAACCAGGGCAAATTGATGGAATATTGAACAGCATCGTGTCCATAATGATAACAGTGAGTATAATGGATTATAATCCCTTAATAGATAACAATATGTGCTTTTTTAGATACCACTGGATCGTGGCGAGAACATTGTGCTGGCCTACTGCGAAAAGATGACGAAGGCGCCAAATCAGCCGCTGGCGAAAGTATGCCTGCAATCGTTGTGGCGTCTGTTCAACAATTTGGACACTGCATCCCCGTTGCGCTACCACGTCTACTATCATCTGGTGCAGGTGGCCAAGCAGTGCGATCAAGTCCTCGAAGTCTTTACTGGCGTCGATCAACTAAAATCGCAATTCGCCAACTGCCCGCCATCCAGTGAGCAAATGCAGAAATTGTATCGTCTGCTCCATGACGTAACAAAGGACACCAATTTGGAGCTGTCGTCCAAGGTGATGATCGAACTGTTGGGCACCTATACAGCGGATAATGCGTGCGTTGCGCGTGAGGATGCAATGAAGTGCATTGTCACCGCTCTTGCCGATCCCAATACATTCCTGCTCGATCCGTTGCTGTCGCTGAAGCCAGTCAGGTTTCTCGAGGGCGATCTGATACACGATCTGTTGTCGATTTTTGTGTCGGACAAATTGCCGTCGTATGTGCAGTTCTATGAGGATCACAAGGAGTTCGTCAACTCGCAGGGTCTGAATCACGAACAGAACATGAAGAAGATGCGTCTGCTCACTTTCATGCAACTGGCTGAAAGCTATCCCGAAATGTCATTCGACACCTTGACTAAGGAGCTGCAAATTAATGACGATGAAGTTGAGCCCTTTGTCATCGAAGTGCTTAAAACGAAGTTGGTGCGTGCCCGCCTGGACCAGGCCAATCGCAAGGTGCACATCTCTTCGACGATGCATCGCACGTTCGGTGCACCCCAGTGGGAGCAGCTGCGCGATCTGCTGCAGGCCTGGAAGGAGAACCTCAGCTCTGTCCGTGAGGGCTTAACGAATGTTTCATCTGCACAACTCGATCTGGCACGCACCCAAAAGCTTATACATTGAAATCCATAATAATACAACTACAACAACAGCAGCAACAACTACAACCACAGCAAGTCCCGTCAAAAACAAAAATTATAAAACAGCATCGTATTAGGATTTACTGAACATTATAAATTATTGCCGAGGAAATGCGTAAAATATCAAGCTTGAATAAATTTCTAAGTAAAGTCAAGTGAAACATATGTTTTAATAGCAGCTCGGTTTTACATGTTCGTTTCTGAATGCCAATCCATAAAGCTCCTTCATACGACTTGTTTTCGTTAACATAACCTGTTTATGGATATGTCCATATAATAAGTTAAGTTTTCTAAGATTGTTTGTTTGTTTCTTGTTAAATGCAGGTAAATATTTTCTAGCTTAGAACTAAAGGCTATGTTTTTAATGAAGATTGATAATTTAGGCATGCTCGTCATGCTGTCATAAATATGCATCCCACTTGGGAATTGTCAGAGATTCGAATGGCTTTATAGCTCCTCATGCGCCTTGGCCTGCTGGCGCTCCTTCTCCCTAGGGAAGGACCAAAAATACGAGGGAAAACCGTGTGAATCCCGTTCGCGTTTCACAAATGCCGTATACGATGAAATGCAATTGCCAATGAAGTGATTCGACTGCCCCAAAATGGCCAAATCCAAGTAGGGATCATCTTTGGGCAGCCTGTGCACACTTATGTCCATGCGACTTAAGGCTGAGCTCAATTCGCCAATCATATGATTGGCATCGGATGCCACGAAAACGGACTTCACCTCGTTTGTCGGCTGCGTCTGCCGCACATTCTTGATGGTGCGCTTCAGCTGGCGCACAATTGCCTCCTTGGTGGGCATACAGAGTTCATGGTAGAGCTCACCTCGCTCATTCTTATATCCCAGACACTGGGGCGATGCGAATAATTGCTGACTGTCCTTTATGTGCTCGCAGGCTCGCACCCAATCGATGCCATTGCGCAAATGCAAGCCAACGAATGCCCCACGCGGCAAAACATTTCGTATGAATTCTCGAGCGGCTTCCCTATACTTGCTGCTCCATTTCAAGTACTTTTGCAGGCCACGATTCTCGTGCTGCACGGGGAAACTTGCTGGCGCACCCGTAAATGCCAACACGGGCCATTTATCAGCGGGATAATTGTTTTGCCACTTGGATGCAATGGCACTGTGATGCACATCAAAGTGCAATGGACCATAGAACTCGGAGGCGACGAAATCAATGCTGTACGTATCCCAGAACGGACCAAATGGATTCCCGTCCTTGGCATGGCAATTGGGCGCCGCTGGATCGTTCTTCTCCTGCTGCAAACTCTTTCGCTCCATGTAACAGAAGGAGACACGAACAGCCGCCGGCCACAACTCTGCGGCAAGCTGCGTCATAAAATCGGACATGAGAATGACGCGATGATAGTCCTGCAGTGGCTCCACTTCAAAATACGTGTCGAACGGCACCTGGCGCGACCGCATCTCCCCCTTGCGATACTCCACCCATGGCGGCAGTATAAGTGTCCTATTCAGTGCCTTTGCAAAGGCCAAAGAGCCGAGAAAATGATCCGCCTGGTTACCAAAGCGTCCTGAAAAAAAAACAATTACTAGGCTGTGTAAACAATAAAATGCTAGTTAAACAATTATTACTCACCCATACAGGGACAGTAGGCAATGTAGCCATTCTCATCACGCTCAATTTGGGCAGCTGCTTTTAATATTAAGAACGAAATTAAATAAATAAATAGTTGAAGCCACTGCATTCTGCCGGCTTCGTTTCTAAGCCGCTGTGAATCGACATTTTGTTACCGTCATGTTACCACCTGGCTTTTAGTGAAAACTCTGGCAGCGTTGTGCGCGGGCAACTTGACAATCTAATTTCTTATAATCCGGTATTCACCGGATGGAAAAATAGAAGAAAAACATTTATTAAAATTAAATTAAAATAAAATTACCAATTTAAACATTTGCCTTCCGCCTGATAATCGTTATCGATTGTGTGCCCAAAAAAAAACATTGTGGCAACCTCATGCCTCATACCACTTGACAGTTATTTTTATTCGCTTATTTACGTTTTTTTTAATCTATTTCGTAATTGCTGTGTGTAAGCTAATTGATTAATGCTCTAAGAGATAAGATCTTATGCGGACGAGAAGATAATTAGACAAATGACTTCACAGATCTACAGTCAAAAGAAATTCGTACCGACAGCACCAGAGAAGGGTAGCTTTCCATTAGATCACGAGAGTTTGTGCAAGAAACACTTTATAATCTATGCGAGCTGCTTGCGCCGCAACGAGAACGATAACGCCAAGTGCCGCCGGGAGGCACAAGAGTATCTAGGCTGCCGCATGGAAAACAATCTTATGGAGAAGACAGAATGGTCGAAACTGGGCTTTCCGGAGCAGTCGAAGCAACCGAAGCAGCAGCAACAATAACAAAAATGAAACAAGATCGCAATATTCTTATTGCGGCCACGGGCAGCGTGGCCACCATCAAGTTGCTGCAATTAATAGATGAACTGAGCAACGATCAGCTGCCCTACAAATTTAGCGTAAGCAACGCTAAAATTTCGTTCAACAAACATATAACAATAAACATATATTCACAGGTTAAGGTCATTATTACGGAGCATGCGAAGCATTTTGTGGAGCTGGAACAGATGCCGGAACACGTCTCCGTTTTGCATAATCGTGATGAGTGGCTGACGTGGAATAAGCGCGGTGATCCCGTGCTCCACATTGAGCTCGGCAAGTGGGCCGACCTGCTCTTAATAGCGCCACTCAGCGCCAACTCTTTAGCCAAAATAGCAACGGTAAAGTCACACTTATCTCGACAAACATTGATAAATCATACTTGTTTAAGTAAAATAAATGATGTTTATCATTTCCAGGGCATCTGCGACAATCTGGTGTTGTGTGTGGTGCGCGCCTGGGATTTGGATAAGCCACTGCTATTTGCACCCGCGATGAATACACGCATGTACGATCACCCCGTCACTCGGGAGCATATCGAGAAGCTGCTCAGTTGGGGATACCGGCAGATACCCTGCATTTCCAAAACGCTGATGTGCGGCGACACAGGCAACGGCGCCATGGCCGAGGTGCACACTATTGTGGCAACTGTTGTCGCCGCCTTTCACCAGTTGCCATTGTAAATAATTACATATTATGTATAAATGCTTTTGTTAAATAAATGGTGTGGGCAAGTTTGGAAGGCTCTGCAGCAAAATGATTCTATTTTGGGTTTCTCAATTTATTTGTAATAATGTTTATTGGTTAATTTTGAGTGCATCTAGGAGAGCAAAATGATTTTCGTTTTCCTCTTTTTTTCATATTTGTTTTTTTCTTTTTTGTTTTGAATTTTGTTCCTCATCGCATTATCATTATTATTTTTAATTGCATTTGAGTTTTAAATTTACACTTGTGTATCTCTTGTTGCAGTGTATAATTGTGGGCGCGTGTGTGTTTTATCAACAGTTTTATGCATTTAAATCATCATTTTTTTATATGCGAATTACAATTACATTTATATATATTAGGTGTGTTTGTGTTGGGTGTGTGGAGGATGAATGATAAACTTAGAATTAGGGGAAATAAAAAGCTTAGTTTGTAAATTACACAGTAAAATATATTATGTATTTGTATGCATGTATGTATGTACTGTAGAGTCGTATGTATGTATTACAAATGTATTTTGCTTATTTATCATCATTAAAAACGAAACAACTGAATTATCATCACGCACATTCTGCTGCTGCTGCTGACACAAAATTATAAAAATATAGTCTTCAGGCATACATTGTTTTAAAGTGTCTCGATTCTAGCTTATCTATATATGTATCTATATATATATATATATATACTTATAGTTTTTTCCTTTTTATAAATTACAAGTAATATTAAACGTAAATATATTTACATAGCTTTTCTGGTTGTTGTTTTTGTTGTTATTGGTTTTGCCGCATTTTGCCGCTGCCTTTTCTAGATTTTCTTGTTTGTTATTTGTTTAAATTACATTGAGTGTATTTTTTAAATATGTTCATATCGATTTGTTTTGAATGAGCCCTTGCGATACCCTCTTATTTATTTTGGATATGCAGCAAGAAAACACAAAATACACAACACTTGCTTGCGTATAATTTATATTAAGCTTAGATCCCGCCCCGTCCCCAAAAACTATTTAATATAGTTTTTTCGTTTCATTTCGTTTCGTTTCTTAGTTATGCTTTATACAAATGGTGTGTTTGTAATGGGTGTCTATATGTGTTTCTGTGTAGACTTTACAATGTGTGTGTAGACTATCCTTGTGAATGACGCTTTATTATACATATATATGATGCTTTGCCTTCTAGCTGTGTGTGTATGTGTGTGCGCACAAGCCTCCGCACTAAACGGTTTCCTTCTAACTCAGTCCCGTGATTGGTAGAAAGTAGAAAAGTAACGGTAGCTGGAAATCAACATCGGTTCACAATTTGCGTTGGGACACGCACGCTCAACAATACAAAATTATTATATATGTATGTCTGCTATATTAGTCATTGCATCTAAATAGGGATAAACTCTATATATACGTAATATATATACGTAATATATATACATATATATATAACTATAATACGTTTTCAAGTTGCAACGGCGCACTGCTTAGCTCTCATCTAATCACACACGACACGCACAGCTTCGATGCACTGATGCAATCGTCATGGCAGAAGGCGCCGCACTGCTGGCAAATCACCATTGCGTTCAAGGCACAGGCGCAGCTGTTGTTTGTTGCCTCGTTGTTGCCGGGCGGCGTATTCTCTCCACTTTGTTGCTGCAGTTGCAGTAGAGCAGCATGTTGCTGATGCTGATGCTGTGTTGCTGGTTGTTGCTGATTGGCTGTAACGCCTCCTGCTGCTGCTGTTGTTGTTCCTGCTGCTGTCGTCGTCACTATGTAATTGTTGCTGGCATCGATCAGTGTTGTCGAGCTGCTGTTGTTGTTGTTGCTGCTGCTGCCGTCAATGTAGGTGATATTGGTGCCTATTTGAGTGTTGAGAAACATTTTTAGTATTCAATTTGAAATGCTTCTTTCCTTATTAATTTAAAGAAATTAAGTGCGATTATATATGTTAAAGTAATATAAATATATACTTAATTACGCTTGTGGCGTTCACAGTTGAGGCTGTTAAGAGCTGTTTTGTTATGTTAAAACAGAAACGAGTTTATTATCTTGTCTACAAAAGTAAGACAATATTTTTAGTATCAGCAAAAAAAAAAAAATTAAAAAATAAGCTTGCAATGGTCGTTTTAAGTCGAAAAATATATATATGCATACATGGTAGTAAAATCATTGACTTTGTAAAATTTGTAGCATTAATATAAAAATTAAAATAATATTAATATACGTATTTAAAGTACTTTTTCCGTATACATAAAAACATATTTGAAACTTTCAAATCTCTCTTTTTTCGCAGCTCCTAAACAGCTCCCAAAAAGGTGAATGATTCCAACAAAGAAAATAAAACATGCAATTGCTTTTTACATACTCGAACAATACGCAAAGGGTTACGTGGAAATGAAAAGGTGTCAACGGTTTTTGTTTTGGTTTTGCCAACTAGGTAAATCTAAATAAATCTAATGTGATGTAAGAAAATTAAAAGTGAGATGATTGCGTGCCAATTTGTAGTATGAAATGTGAATGAATTTGTGGGCGGTGGATTTGAAAGACGTACCTCGCTAAGCACACTAATAAAACACCAATTTACCTGCAGCAATATTGCGCCGCACAATATTCGCGGCCGCATTCACATTGCCCAGTTGTTGTTGCTGTTGCTGCTGTTGTTGCACCTGCTGCTGCTGCACCTGCTGAAAGTCATGATGATGATGCAGTGCATCATTTGTGGCACCATTGCCAGCGCTATTGTTGTTGTCCACAGAAGCCGGACGCCCGCGTCCGCCCATCGTAATGCCATTTAAGCCATGCAACGGATTCTGCACCGTGACAAACTATGCCAGTAAAATGGGATTAATCGGTATGCAGTCAGTGTCCATGGATTCACTTGGCTACTACTCACCTGATTCTGGTGCAGTGGCGGCGCACTGGAAGCACGCGGCGCCTGATTGTCAGCGGCACCAACAGTGGCCCGATGCACCAGTACATATTGACCCGTTCCATTCTGATGGAGTAGCTGCTCCTGCTGCGCTGCTCCTGCCTGCCCCTGTTGCTGTTGTTGTTGCGTCACCTGCTGCTGCAGTTGCTGCTGTGGTGCGCCTCCACTCGACGCCACTCCCGGCGTCGCTGTCAACATGTGCCTTATCACGGTTGTCGGCGATGGCTTGCGCTGCACATACTTCTTGCGCGGAAAGCCCGTCATCCGTGGGCCAATCACCTGCAAATTTAAATGCAGAAAGATTTAATTGGAGTTTAACTAGGAAATACAGCTATGCATGAGAAAGAGAAACAGCTTATCTTAGCCATAGCAAATTAGTGATATGCTCTCAATCTCTCAATCTATATCTTTAATCCCTTATGCCTTAACCACTTCCGGGCTCAGAATGATATCTCTTAGTCTCCAATTTACCTTACATACTCCCAGTCTCAAATTTATTTCCCTAATTCCTCAACCTTTACCTTATACACTCCTGGTCTGCCTACGCCCATCACGTTGGGCGGCATGCCGGCGGGCAGAACTGCTGGAGCAGGAGCCGCAGCAACTGCAGCTGCACCGCTCACCAGTAGCTCCTCCTGCTTGAGCAGATTTTGTACCGGTGGTGGTGCAGCAGTAGCTGCAACTGTCACATTGCTGGCCACGGTGCTTAGGTTGCTCAGTGGTGTGGCCGCCACCGTGGATACATTGAGTGTCGCATTGCTGTTACTGCTGGTGCTCACTGCGGTTGTTGCTGCTGTCGTCTGCTGCTGCTGATTGAGTATGGCCGCTGGGGGACGCAGTTGCGCCTTGAGGTTTTCACGATTCGGACTATTCTGGATGACCGCCTGGCAGATTTGATAGCTGCGCTCCAAATTCACAGCACCTGGTGGTAAACGATTTGTGGTCGCCTTGCGTCCCTTCCCCGTTGGCATCTTTGGCTGCAGTCGCTGTTGGGCAATCGTTGTTGGTATGCCCGACGGTGGCAACGTTTTCATTGTTAGCACATTGTTCACAGGCACAACGGGCAGCTGCAATGGTTGCTGTTGCAAATTGCTGTTGTGATTAGCTGTTGCCGACTGCTGCTGCTGTTGTTGTTGCTGTACAACCACATTGGCATAAGTGGACGGAATCTGTGGATTATTTACGGCTGCTGCAGCTGCTGCTGTTGCCACAACTGCTGCTGGTGTTGCTGCTGCTGCTGCTACTGTGTTGGGCGACGCATTTGCGGTTCTTGTCATGGAAATTATATTTAACGGCTTTGCTATAAATTTGGGCGTCTGCTGCTGTTGCTGCTGGTAGCCTTGCTGTTGTTGTTGCTGTAGTTGCTGCTGCTGCAGCAGATTGTTGTTGGCCGCCTGCGCGAGCAGTTGCCGCTGATGCAGTTGCGCTTGCAGCGCATATTGCTGCTGTAATTGTTGTTGTTTCTGCTGCTGCTGTTCAAGTTGCTGTTGCTGTTGTTGCTGAGCCAGCAAATTGGGCGTTAGAAACTGCTGTGCACCATTGCTGTTGATCTCAAAGGGTTTGCGCAGCGCACCAACTGGCAGAGATTGATGTGTTTTCTGCAACGCATTGCTGCTGGTTGCCTGCTGCTGCTGTTGTTGCTGTTGTGCTGCTGCTTGTAGTGTAAACTGCTGCAATAGTTGCTGCTGTTGTTGCAGTTGCTGCTGCTGCTGACGTTGTTGCTGTTGCTGCTGCTGCTGTTGCTGTTGCTGCAGCAGAAAGTTCCCAATAATCTGTCCATTTGAATCAACCAAAATTTGACGTTGTTGCTGCTGCTGAGGTACTTGTGCAGGTGCAGCTGCAGCAACAGCTGCCGTTGTTGCTGGCTGGGTTAGCTGCTGATTGATGGTTATATTGCTGCTGCTGCTGCTGCACAGGCTCAAATTGTTGCTGCTATCATTGCTGTTGCTGCTGTTCGTGATGACAGTGCTGGAGACCTCCATTTCAGCAGCGGACATCGGCACGGCAGCATCGCACAGCAACTCGTGGGTGAGCTGTGGAGCAAGGCAGAGCGATTCGTTATTTTATTACATATTTGAGAAAAAATGTATATCGATGGACTCACCTCATTGGCAAAATCGCTGCTGTGCGCTTGTGGCATAAATGAATGCGGCGTCAATTGTACCACATCCTGCAGCTGCGCCTGCAACTGTTGTTGTTGCTGCTGCTGCTGCTGATGGTGATGCTGCTGTTGTTGTTGCTGCTGCTGCTGTTGCTGCTGGTGATGTTGCTGCAGTTTGTCAACAATATCGCGTACTTCGTCGCTTTCGCTGTCATCCATGACATGATCGACCATTGCACTCATTACTTCGTCGTGATCAGGATCCTGTTCCTGATCCGCATCGATGCATTCGACAACCTCATCGACATCGACAACATCATCGTCCTCATCTTCTTCATCGTCGGGCACATCGTTGTCATCGAGCAGCTGATGACACTCGACCATGTCATCGATGACTTCCTCGGCCTCATGCACCACATCCATTAGCTGGATAGCCTCATTGCTGGACGCTGCAGGCGCAACAGCTGACATCAACTTAATGCCACCGAAATTCCAATCGTGTTGCACATGCTGAAACATTTCACTCGAATTCAACTCAACAGCGGGCGACAATTGTTGCTGTTGTTGTTGCTCCTGTTGCTGTTGTTGCTGGAGAGTTGCGACTGTGGTGAGCATTGCTTGCATATCGGCAAGTGTTGTTTCTGCTGCACCAACCAATGCCGCACCTGCTCCTCCTCCGCCACCGCTACCGCCTGTTCCTGCTGTCGTTGTAGTAGCTGCTGCCGTTGACGACGAGTTGCTGCTGGAACAGGACGACGACAGTGATGATGATAACGAGGAGGAGGCACAGCTGCTGCTCGATGCCAGCGAACTGGCTGGCGTCGTCGTAGCCAGCGATGAGGAGTTCGACGAGCAACTGCTGCTCGCCATTGCCGGCATTGTTGACATGGTGAGCGTCATGCCACCAGAATCCTCGAGCTGCTGCTTATCACAATGATCGTTCAGTTTTATGATTGTCGCGGTTGCTATAATGCGTGCGACAAAGATATACAAGTTAGCAAATAGTTAGTAATTGGTTAAACGCTGATATATATTACAATTGGGCGATGATGATGATGAGTAGTAGGCGTGGCTGATCGCTGCTTGATGATCGTGGAAGTAAGCTGCGTTTGAGCGAGAAATGAAAAAGCATTAGATGATGATAGAAATCAAAATATATATATCCATATAATATATGTATATATATATATATATATATATATATATATCTTATTTCGAAACTGAATACAGATACAAGTTTAACACATTTATTAAGTAATCCAAAACAACAAATAATTTTGAAATTTAGTTACAAACTATTACAAACTATATGAAAGCAAAGAGACAAATAAATTTGCATATACTAAGAATAAAAATGAATAAACAGTATTTTACTGTTAACAACAAACAACAAACAGAAAATATGAAATTAGTTTATATAAATACATAAGAAATGAGTAGCTAAAAACTATATGTATTCAGAGCAGTAACAATTACAATAAAAGCAATAAATAATATTTTATCGGGCTACAAGAAAATGCGCGAAATAAACTAGTTTTATAACTAAAATTAATTGCTTTCATGGGATGCTAAAAACCCAAACAGACAGATAATAATAAAAAGAGCTACAAAAATTAGAAAATCTGTACAAGAAAACATAGAATTTGCATACACTCGTTAAACACAAAAGTATAATTAACCACAACCAATGTATATTATTATATATATATACAATTATATTTTAGTTGGCATTCAAAATGGTCAAAATGAGCTTACCATGATCGATCGTATCGGCAAATACAAAGTCATGGCTAGATGTTGTCGTTGAAGCGCTTGTTGTTGCTGCCACATTAACCGTTGTTGCTTTGGTATCTGTACGTAAATAAATAAAACATTTAAAATATGTAGTTTTCCAGATCATATAGTATATTACACACCTTCTACAAGCTCAACATCCTGCAGATAATCCACAAAATTGTCGACAGCAATTGTGGCTGCTGTCGCAGGCATTTGTATTGGATTTGTTGTTGGTGATTTTGCTGCTGCTGCTACTGCAGTCGCTGTTGCTATTGTGGTTAGTGTCTCTGGTGCATCAGGTGGCTCTATTTTATCACAGGTACTGTTGATAAGTGGCTGCTGCTGTTGCTGCTGCTGGTTGTTGTTGTTTGTTAAAGCTTGTGTTGCTGTTGCTGCTACTGCTGCTGCTGCTGTTAATGTTGTTGTCGTTGTCGCAGCAGCATGATCAACAACATCGGCTGCATTAGGAACAATCTCAGCTATTTCATGTTTTATTTGCTTGCTATCCCGCGACGTTGTGGGCAACTCATCCGGCAGCAACACATTCTCATCGACATCATTGGCCACCAAATCGATTGTTTCGGGTTCGATGCGTTTGCGTCGCGACGGACTGCTCGACGGACGTTTGAGGATGCGTCGCTGTTGCTCCGTTAAAGCGTTGCTGCTTATTGTAGCAGCTGCAGCTGCAGCAAATGCTGTTGTTTTTACTGTTGTTGTCGCATCCAAGTCCAAGCTGCTGCTTGTTGTTGTTGTTGTTGTGGCTGTCTTTTCGCACTTGGTGCTCTGCAAGTGTTTGAATTTTAAATAAAGCGATTGCTTGACAATAAGTTACTTATTTGTAAATTAACTAATTTTAAAATGAAATAAAAAATGAATAAATTTAACTTATAAGTGGAATATTTTATTGCCTACCATATTAAATTTCTGTTCAGTCTCATTATCACATATTGCTTGTTGTTGCAGTTGTTGTAGTTGCTGCTGCTGCTGTTGTTGTGGTGGTGTCGCTGTTGTTACTGCTGTTATTGTTGGTGGTGGAGGTGCTGCTGCCGCTGCTGCTGGTACTGGCCTCGTCGTCGGCTCCAGCTTGATCAGTTTGCTGGGTGGCGGGTTTGTTGTGAGCGGTTCACGCTTCGCATTCTTCTCGCCCCAATACGGCTCGAAATGCTTCAGCTTCCATGGATCGAGTTTGTTCTTTTCGCGTTCCGCTTCCGTTTTCAGTTTGATTTGATTCTCGGGCGTGAATTCGCCTTCGCTTAGACGTTCTCGCCACTCCAGGCAGGCGCGCGCAAAGAACTCATTATTCAGACAGGAAGCGCTCAGCTGAATGACTTCTTGAGAGATGCTATTGCTGCCGCTGCTTGTACTCGGCTGCTGTTCGAGCTGCTGATCGACCAACAGCAATGTTGGCTGCTGCTGCTGCTGCACCACCAACTCGCTGGCCTCACGATCGACGCTCGGCAACAGCTGGATGAGATTGTGCTGATAGAGTGGCGGCAGCAACGAGAATGTTTGCTTATTGAGCAACGCGCGCAGATTCGTTGAGGCCAATATCGAATCGGGCGTTTCCAAATCGATTTTGCCATCCTTTGTCTGTTCGATTTGGGCGGCAGTCGTTAGCTTCTTATTGCTGCGACGCCGTGGCTTCACGCTGAAGCCCGGTATCGAGGCCAGCACCTCGCGCATCATTGTCGTTTGGCTGACGGCTTTTGTGGCGCCCGGCGAGCAGCCAGCACCAGCTCCAGCAGCAGTCGTAGAACCTGTGGCATTGGCAGCAGCTGCTGCGGCTGCTGCTGCAGCTGCCTCCGCTGCTGCTGCTGCTGCCGCTGCAGCCGCTGCTGCTTTGGCCTGCTGCTGCTGTTGTATGCGTCGACTGCTGATGCCGCGCACAACGGGCATTGCAGCAGCAGCAGGTGTGGGGGCGGTGGCGGAGGCAGTTGTAGGTGTTGGTAGCACGTGCAACGCTGGCGCTGGTGTCAGTGCAGCTGCTGCTGCGTTATGCAACGCATCGTCACTGGGCGTTGGTTTCTTCTCAGGTGGTATGGGTTTCATAATGATGCGTGGCAGGTGGCGCCTATTAACGAGAAGTAATTGTTAATAACTAAACATAAATAATTGGAAATTATTAAATAACAAGTTTGTCGCTCGGCAGTTAGAACTTTAGAGGACAGCAACAAAGAAAACTGACAGAATTCGGGCTGTGGATTTGAAGATAAAAGTGTTGGAACTATCGAGCGACCACCATACTGATTATATATATATATATATACAAGGACGTCTACCTCAGACTATGTGTGTGCTGCTTATTGGGAGAAAGTTGCTGCTGCTGATGCTGATGGAGCTGCTGTAGCTCAATGGCCGCCGTTTGCTGTGCTGCGGCATCGAAGGCGAGCGGATCCTTTTCATCGTCATCGTCCACGAGATTCACATGCGCCGTTACCTCCATAATCACAGGTGTTATGTGTTGTTGTTGCAGTTGTGGAATGGTGGGCAAATGTTGTTGCTGCTGCTGCTGGTGGTGGTTGTGAAGCTGCTGCTGCTGCTGTTGCGGCGATGGCGACGGCGCCACTGCTGATGTTGATGTATCCGGCGTTATGGTTTTCATATTGATTTATTAACTATTTACAACTATGCGCAGCGAATTTTCCAGTTGTTGTTCTCCTTGTTGTTGTTGTTCCTATTGTGTCCATGTCAGGCGTTGTTATTGTTCTTAATGTTGCGGCAGCAATTTAATTGTTTTTTGCGAACATACTGCCAAAACACACATGTAAAAAACAGGAGTTATAAACAAGTTTAGAATTAGAGCGGCTGAAACTAACCTGGCCAGCAGCAGTTTTAGCCATCACAGGCACAGGCAACGGCAGCAGGTGTGGGTGGTGGGCCGGCAACGTAGCCAATTTTGTGAAGCGACCCTCGACTCTTTCTCTTCTTCTTGTTGTTGTTGTTATACAAGTTAACAGTTATTAGAGGAGTCGTCGTCGTCGTTGTTGTTGTCGTCGTGTGTGTGTCTTACCGTTACTCCTCTCTTACCCCTTACTCATAGCCCAGTCACAATATTACACACGCTAATTTTCAGTTTCAGTTCTCTTTGCCTTTCCTTTTCCGCCTTCAATTTCTGGCCTACAATAACAAACACAACAACAAAAAAAAAAGCAAAGTTGGTTGGTTTGTTGCTTTTGCCCCTGCAGGAATAATACATATGTATGCACATCCACTCACACACATTCACACACATGCATACATATATAATTATAATGCGCACACACACACACAGAGAAACAGGCGCACGCACGCACATATATATATAAATATATGTATGTGTGTGTGTAAAAAGGTTTTTGCGTGGTTTGTTATGGCTTTTATTAATTGCGCTGCACTCAAGTTAACGGTTAACGGCATGGCCCAGCACTTGCACTTGTTTATAGTTCGTCCTTATACACTACGAGTCGATAATAAAATATTGTATGAATGGTGTTTGCAAAGACACAAACAAAAGCAGAAGCAGAGAGCCACAAAATTTTGGATTCTTTTTCTGCTTCTTGCGTTGCATAGAGTTGACTCTGTCTGACGCAAGCGTTCACATATGCTTTGGCTGCACGCCAACGTCTGTCTTTGTTGCGCGCACACGCGAGTTAGCTACGCAGCAAAAAAAAAAGCTGCCAGTTAATTGAATGAAATCGTATTTACTTTGCACACTAAAATCTAAACACACACATAACGCACACTTGCCGTATTACATTTTAATGTTTATTAGGGTTTTTATTTGATGGTTAAATTATAATTATTTGGGCTCCCAGTTTGAGAGCAATAGGGATGTTAAAAACTGCACTACACTAGAACTAGAGCTGTAAAACAATTGCCATCATATATCGATATCAAAAGTGGCGAAAGAGAATGGCCCTTCGTGTTGATAAGCTATCGAATGTGCTGAGACACGATGTGTTGTGGGGCAGATACACTAAAATACATATGCGTATCTGTAATTAATACCAGTTGAACAATATGTCAATAGAAGTGAGCATATATTTTTAATTTTTATAAAAAAAATTATCGATATATTGCACAGTTGCCATCAATAGTTTTAACTATCGATAGTTTTGCAGCTCTGCGCCTCGTATATTAAAACAGATGTAAACAACGCCGGCAGCAGCTCTTGATTAGTGGAAATGTTTTAATTTGTTGTTAATAATCATTGTACATAACTGCGGCAAAGATGTTCTCAATGTGCAAGCAAACACACGCGGCCACCGCCATCGAATTCGCGATCTCGTGCCGCTTCTTTAACAATGTCGAGGAGAATTTGGTGGTCGCCGGCGCCAATGTGCTCAAAGTGTATCGCATTGCGCCCAGCGTGGACGCTGTGCAGCGCCAAAAGCTCAATCCTAGCGAGATGCGTTTGGCGCCCAAAATGCGTCTCGAATGTCTGGCCAGCTACACGCTGTACGGCAACGTTATGTCGCTGCAGAGTGTCTCGCTGGCAGGCGCCATGCGAGATGCTCTCCTAATTAGTTTCAAGGATGCAAAGTTGTCGGTGCTGCAACTGGATGCGGATACACAAACGCTGAAAACGCTGTCGCTGCACTACTTCGAGGAGGATGATATACGTGGCGGGTGGACGGGTCGCTATCATGTGCCCGTGGTCAGAGTCGATCCGGATGCGAGATGTGCCATAATGTTGGTCTATGGCAAGCGTCTGGTTGTCCTGCCCTTTCGCAAGGACAACAGTCTGGATGAGATTGAGCTGGCCGATGTGAAGCCTATTAAGAAAGCGCCTACTGCTATGGTTACACGCACGCCCATCATGGCCTCCTATTTGATTGCCCTGGCCGATCTCGACGAGAAACTGGACAATGTGCTGGATATTCAATTTCTGCATGGCTATTATGAGCCGACACTGCTCATACTCTACGAGCCCGTACGCACCTGTGCCGGTCGTATTAAGGTCAGGTCTGATACATGTGTCCTCGTTGCGATCTCCTTAAATATACAGCAGCGAGTGCATCCGATTATTTGGACAGTGAATAACTTGCCCTACGATTGCCTGCAAGTATTTCCCATACAGAAACCGATCGGTGGCTGTCTGGTGATGACAGTGAATGCTGTCATCTATCTAAATCAGAGTGTTCCTCCCTATGGCGTTAGTTTGAACAGCTCGGCGGATAATAGCACCGCCTTTCCGCTGAAGCCACAGGATAATGTGCGCATCAGTTTGGATTGTGCGAATTTCGCCTTCATCGATGTGGATAAACTGGTGATATCGTTGCGCACGGGAGATCTCTATGTGCTCACGTTGTGTGTGGATTCGATGCGAACGGTGAGAAATTTCCATTTTCACAAGGCTGCGGCAAGTGTGCTCACCAGCTGCATCTGTGTCTGTCACACCGAGTACATCTTTCTTGGCTCGCGTTTGGGCAACTCGCTGCTGCTGCACTTCACCGAGGAGGATCAGAGCACTGTGATTACCCTGGATGATGTCGAGGCGGCTGTCGAGCAACAAACCATTGAACAATTACCCGAAGAATTGGCAGAGGAATCGCCCGTCTACGATGTGGAACAGCATGAGGCGCCACCGCAATCCAAGTCGCGTCGCATCGAAGATGAGGAACTCGAGGTGTATGGCTCGGGAGCGAAGGCATCTGTGCTGCAGCTGCGCAAGTTCATCTTTGAGGTGTGCGACAGTCTGATCAATGTGGCGCCCATTAATTACATGTGCGCTGGCGAACGAGTCGAGTTCGAGGAGGATGGTGCCACACTGCGTCCACATGCGGACAACCTCAACGATTTGAAGATTGAACTGGTCGCCGCCACGGGTCACAGTAAAAATGGCGCCTTATCCGTTTTTGTCAACTGCATTAATCCTCAGATCATCACAAGTTTTGAGCTGGAGGGTTGCTTGGATGTGTGGACGGTGTTTGATGATGCAACGAGAAAGGCAACGACTGCCAGACAGGATCAACATGATTTTATGCTGCTCTCGCAGAAATCTTCGACGCTGGTCCTGCAAACCGGGCAGGAGATCAATGAGATTGAGAATACTGGGTTTACAGTCAATCAGCCGACGATCTATGTGGGCAATCTGGGCCAGCAGCGATTCATAGTGCAGGTAATGGGACACGCTACTTCCTCCAGCTGCTCATTCGTGTACTTAACATATATCTTCCCTAGGTAACCACTCGACATGTGCGTCTGTTGCAGGGCACACGTCTCATCCAGAATGTGCCCATTGATGTGGGCTCACCGGTGGTGCAGGTGTCCATTGCCGATCCCTATGTGTGTTTGCGTGTGCTCAATGGACAGGTCATCACGCTGGCGCTGCGCGAGACACGTGGCACACCCCGCCTGGCCATCAACAAGCATACGATTAGCAGTTCTCCGGCTGTTGTTGCGATTGCAGCGTATAAGGATCTGTCGGGCCTGTTCACCTGCAAGGCTGATGATGTGCTCAATTTGACGGGCAGTTCGGGTGCAGGATTTGCCAATAGTTTTGGCGGCTACATGAAGGCGGAACCCCATATGAAGGTGGAGGATGAGGAGGATTTGCTGTATGGCGATGCGGGCAGTGCTTTTAAGCTGAACAGCATGGCGGATCTGGCCAAGCAATCGAAGCAAAAGAATTCGGATTGGTGGCGCCGCCAACTCATTCAGGCCAAGCCCAGCTATTGGCTGGTGGTGGCTCGTCAAAGTGGCACCCTAGAAATCTATTCCATGCCCGATATGAAACTCGTATATTTGGTTAATGACATTGGGAATGGTGCTTTGGTTTTGACTGATGCCATGGAATTTGTGCCCATCTCCCTGACGCAGGAGAACTCCAAGGCGGGCATCCTACACGCCTGTATGCCGCAGCACGCCAACTCGCCGCTCCCGATGGAACTCTGTCTGGTTGGATTGGGTCAGCATGGCGAGAGACCGTTGCTGTTGGTGCGCACACGTCTCGAGCTGCTCATCTATCAGGTCTTTCGCTATGCCAAGGGTCATCTCAAGATACGTTTCCGCAAGCTGGAGCAACTGCATCTACTGGAACAGCAGCCCACACACATTGAACTCGATGGTGAGGATGTCGAGGAGGCAGAATCATACAATATGCAAGCGAAATATGTGCAAAAGTTGCGCTACTTTGGCAACGTGGGTGGTCTGGCTGGGATTATGGTGTGTGGCGTAAATCCCTGTTTTGTGTTCCTCACCTCGCGGGGCGAGTTGCGCATCCATCGACTGCTGGGCAATGCAGATGTGCGCAGCTTTGCCGCATTCAACAATGTGAATATACCGCATGGATTCCTCTACTTTGACACCACCTACGAACTGAAGATCTCGGTGCTGCCCAGCTATCTGAGCTACGATGCTGCGTGGCCGGTGCGCAAGGTTCCCCTGCGATGCACACCCCGCCAGCTGGTCTATCATCGCGAGAATCGCGTCTATTGTCTGATTACCCAAAAGGAGGAGCCGATGACCAAATATTATCGCTTCAATGGCGAGGATAAGGAGTTGTCCGAGGAGTGTCGTGGCGAACGTTTCATTTATCCCATTGGTTCACTGTTCGAAATGGTGCTCATCAGTCCAGAGACATGGGAAATTGTCCCAGATGCATCCATTCAATTCGAGCCCTGGGAACATGTGACAGCTTTTAAGATTGTGAAACTTTCGTATGAAGGAACTCGATCTGGATTGAAGGAGTACCTGTGCATTGGCACCAATTTCAACTATAGCGAGGATATCACCAGTCGTGGCAACATTCACATCTATGACATCATTGAGGTCGTCCCGGAACCGGGCAAACCCATGACCAAATTCAAACTCAAGGAGGTCTTCAAAAAGGAACAAAAGGGTCCAGTTTCGGCCATCTCCGATGTGGTTGGATTTCTGGTTACTGGCCTTGGGCAGAAGATCTACATTTGGCAGCTGAGGGATGGGGATCTCATCGGTGTCGCCTTCATCGATACGAACATCTATGTGCATCAGATTATAACCGTTAAATCCTTGATTTTCATCGCTGATGTTTACAAGTCGATCAGTTTGCTGCGCTTCCAGGAGGAACATCGCACTTTGTCGTTGGCTTCCCGTGATTTCAATCCTATGGAAGTGTTTGGCATTGAGTTCATGGTGGATAACTCCAATTTGGGTTTCCTGGTCACCGATGCCGAGCGCAATCTCATTGTCTACATGTATCAGCCGGAGGCGCGTGAATCGCTCGGCGGACAAAAGTTGCTGCGCAAAGCGGATTACCATTTGGGTCAGGTGGTGAACACCATGTTCCGTGTGCAGTGCCACCAGCGTGGTCTGCACCAGCGCCAGCCCTTCCTCTACGAGAACAAGCATCTGGTCATCTATGGCAGTTTGGATGGCGCATTGGGCTACTGCCTGCCACTGCCGGAGAAGGTCTATCGGCGGTTTCTCATGTTGCAGAATGTGCTGCTCTCGTATCAGGATCATTTGTGTGGCTTGAATCCCAAGGAGTATCGCACCATTAAGTCGGTCAAGAAACTGGGCATTAACCCGTCTCGTTGCATCATCGATGGCGATCTGATTTGGTCATATCGCATGTTGGCCCACTCGGAGCGCAACGAGGTGGCCAAAAAGATTGGCACACGCACCGAGGAGATACTTGCCGATCTGCTCGAGATTGAGCGCATCTCGGCCGTCTTTTAAACCGTGTTCGATCTCTGCTCGAGTGATGATTGTAAATTGTTAACTTTAATTATTATTTGTATGTATGGTTAAGTTAAAACCACACTTCGCTACTCCAAATCCATAACGCGTAGTGGCAACAAAGTATTTTGTTAAGTGAAGAACGTTTTTAGATTTCCAAAATATATATATATATATATATAAACATAATTTGAAATATTAGAATGAAATCGAAAATGGTGTTTTAATTGATTATTCAAATAACATTTCCACTCTGATTGAATTAGCGACACAAATTGTAATTTGTTTTGTATTTGTTTGTTTATCGTATTTGTTTTTTTTTTTTTTTGTTTGTGTTTTTTATATGTATGGTATCGATATTTAATTAATTCATTGTATAAACTAACAACATCATCAGTTAATTAATTAATTAATTCAAAATGTGACAGCAGCCATCACTTTTCGTACCAAGTGAAAAAATATAATGAAAATACATATTTCAATCGAAGATCATTATCCGAAGAGAAACAAAAAACGTTTTGCACTTAGAAAATTAAACAGCAGAAATATATATATATATAGATAAATATATGTATATATATATATATATATATATATAAGTGCGTGTTGAAATTACACTTTTTTTGCTTAATTATTAGATGTGTGTGTGGTTGTGTGTGTGTGTGTGTGTGTGTTAAGTGTGTGTATCTTTTGATGAAGGCGCTTCACAAGGTGTCCGTCCAATCGTCTCTCGTTGAGCAAACTAATTTAGTTTAGAATTAACAACAGGCTGAGTTTTGCTTTCCAAATGATTTGATGCAGAATATTTTTATATGTGTACGTAGTGGTGTTTGTTTTCCCCTCGCATCCCTTCCCCGCATTTAGATCTGGGAGCGCAGGCGTGGGCGTGGCAAGTCCCCGAACACTGGCTCGCCATGCACACTCTTTGCCAATGCCTTGATGCTGGCCGCAATGTCCACTGTGTTGTCCAGCACCTAAACATTAATTAATTATTAATTAAGCTTTTATTATACGTTATAATTATGTTGTACACTCACCTCCTCATCCTCGAGCACAGCCGGATGATGATGATGCTGATTGTTGTTGTTGTGGTTATGGTTGTTGTTGTTACTGGCACGCTCGGCCAGCGGCGAGTTGGCAATCTCAACGGGCAGACTCCGAGCAAAATTAACCAAAAATTGACCACGAGCTCCAGGTCCACCAGCAGTGGCGCCACCACGCATCGGTATGGGCAAAGAGCTGTCCAAATCGAGTGCATCTATGGAAACAAAATTATATTAATTATTGATTTACATAAGCAATTTGAATGTGTTGTTGATGAATTGCGTATTTTCTTAGCTGGTGATATGATATATCAATTACAAGATTCATATCGGATTGAAATAGAATCAGTATATGTAATGAGTTTAATAATCAGTCAACTAACCCTCAGCCTCATCGGCATCACTCATGTTGTCCTGTTGCTGCTGCTGCTGTTGTTGCAACTGTTGCTCCTGCAAGCGCAGATATTGCTGCTGCTGCTGCTGCTGCTGATAGAGGTGCATAGTCTGGCTGGGTGCATCCATATCCTCCAGATCGAACAGACAATCATCGGCATCGTCTCCGCTAGCGGCAGCAGTTGTTGACAACAACAATGGATTGCTGCTGGCAGCAGTTGCTCCCTGCTGTTGCTGTTGCTGCTGCTGCCTGAAGGTGGGACTGTTTCCGACGCTCATGGGCGTGGCTTCGGGTGTGGCGGGCGGTGTATCAAAATTGGACATTTTGCGCGACGTCATCATTGATGAATTAACGGCACTCGCCGGCAACTGTTGTTGTTGTTGTTGTTGCTGCTGCTGCTGCTGCTGATGTTGTTCCATTATAAAACTGGGCGGCTGGACGAGTGGTGTGGTGGGCGTGGTCGGCGGTCGGCTGCTCAACGTGTTGCGACGACGTGTTGCTGTCGTTAGTGCAACCACCTCGAGAGCAACGGGCAGGCCACGATCCAAGAGCTCACACGTCTGCTCCGGCACCTGCTGGATGAGACGGCTGAGGAGTGCCGCCTCCTGATCACACTTCTCCCGGAAACTCTTGAGCAGCGCAAACTTTTGCTCCGTATAGCGTTCGATGCGCTCAGTGGTCTCATTGATCTCCGCCTGGACGCGTGCATGTTGATATGCCTGCAATTGACGCAATCTCTGCAACCGGCCATCGAGCGGACAACTGTTCTGGGACTGCAGCAGGGAGCCAATGCTCAGGTTCGATGTGGAATTTAATATGCCAGCCGATGTTGGTGGCGTCGTTATCATCGCTGAAGCTGCCGATGATGATGTGGCCACATCACCGGCTGCTGATGCATCGTCCATAATGATCAGCTGAAAGATTTCCGAATAGGATTTGTGGCTGCGACGCTGTTGAAGCTCCTCATCGGTGGACGACACCAGCAGCTGACTGTTGATGAAGTACTGGTTGCTTGGAGGGGAGAGTGTGGCTGTGCCGGGGGTCGTGGCGCCAGCGCCGCTAACATTTATTAAACGCTTGGCACACAGCACCATTTTGCAATTGATGCAAATGTAAAATTGCCAACTCTGATTTGGTTGATTCTGATGAGGCACAGCAGCCACATCCAATGTGAGGCTATAAATTAAATCACGCTGACTTATGGCATTTACGGTTAGATCTGGAATGGGACCATTTGCCTGCGATCGAAAGAGAGAGAGAGAGAGGGAGAATAAATAATATATTAATCTTAATTCTCATAACGTAACAAAAGTTAACATTACTTAACGTAACAAAACATAAGTTAACTTAACAGAACTAACATAAGTTAACATAAATTCCCATAACATAAATAACACAGCACACACAACATTACTTAACATAAAATAACATAACATAACAGTAACAGTGCTTTGTATTTTGTATTTGCAAGAGTTAAGTAAAGGGAGAGCGGAATAGATATGCAAACATACATTTGCACCAAATGAACAAACGTTTTTATAGCCACTTTTATTAGATGTATTTCAAGTTTTGATAAACGTTACATTTTTTTTTCTTCTTCCTCTTCTGTTTAAAAATAACTGTTGCCGGTCAATGACTGATTAGGCAACAGTTTTGATAACGATAACAAGTAGACAAAAGTCGCGTTGATCCCAAATCGATAAACAACAGAAGAAAAACAGGAAAGAAATGTTAAATTAACATTCAACAAATAGTAGGCGTTGCCACATGTCTATATTTAAACAACATGCATATCGATTAAAATTGTGCAATAATTGCTGCATAATTATCGAGCTGAGTAATTGTATTTAATTATCAATCAATAAACGGCTGGTCAATGCCCGATTAGCCTATGCTACCGATAAACAATTGCTCATAACAATTAAATATTATTTAAGATTTTTAGTTAACAATTTGTATTTGGTATTTGTATTTGCTGTGCACAGTAGTTCAAGTGCAAATTTGTCAATTATGTTCTTAAGAATGTTCAAGTCAAGTGGGTCTGCTTATCAAAGAGAGAGGGAGAGAGACACCTAGAGAGAGAGAGAGAGGGAGAGAGGGAGAGAGAGAGAGAGGGAGAGAGGAAGAGAGAGCGAGAGAGTATCAAGTAAACAACAAACAATTAGTGCAATGGCAAAATGTTGTTGAGCCCAAGAAGAAACAGCACTACTTGTTTTTCTTCTGTTTGTTGTTGTTGTTGTGTTTATAGCATAATAATTGGCACAACAATAGATATGTTTGTGTCTGTGTGTGTGTAGTTGTAGTAGTAGAACTTACTCTGACAAGACAAAATCAGATATCATATATAATGTATAAATAAAACCAGGTACTCATCACAATTATCGTCAACAACAGGCAGAGAAAGGCAGAAAGGCAAAAAGGCACTCAGACAGACAGTCAGACACATAAAGATATAACGTAAGCGCAACAAAATTGTCTTTTGATTATAATGTGAGCATTTAAATGAACAGCACTTGGTATACCCTGTAATAGAATGTAACACGAGTGTGTACATTTTTCTCATTCTATAAGAAAGTGCTGCTAACTAAATTGCATTTCTTTTATGATATTATTTATATACACTAAAATCGGTTCATGTTACTAGTTCTTAAAGATATGCAGAATTTCGATTATGGTAATCGGAAAAGTTGCGTTTAGCCATTTATAAACTTTTTTGAAGCAGTTGAGATCAGAGGTGGATCAATTTTAGCTTTATTAATGATATATAAGAGTAAAAAGTATTTTATGTTAATAAAATAGTTTAAATATTACAAAAATCGACATTTTCATTGAGTTTTACTTTCTAAAATGTCGCCAAAGCAGTTAAAAGCAGTTTGCAGAAGTTTGTATGTATTTAAAATAGGGTATTTCTCAGTCAAGCCACCGCATTTGTGGCAAGTAGCACGTGTTGGCTGTGTGATAGCAACTATGCTAAATTTGACACTTAGTTTAAACACAATACTCTCCCGTCTATATATATATACATATATAACTATATATATATATATATATGCATAAGCCGACAAATGAACTAACCGAGCAACCCCAGCTCAGTCCAGGCCGGTAACTGAGCGAATTTAAATTGAATTAAGGTATGAAATGCAAACGTCAACACAAATCAAATAACAATGTTTCTCCTCTGTCTGGCATTTTTTTATATTATATATATAGATATAAATATAAATGTGTGGTCAGCAATTTTTCTAATGTGCGGCAGGAGGGGGCTGCCACTAGTTTGATACATGTGGCATATGCTACAATAACAAGATAAACATCATCAACAACATCATCAGTTGGAAACTGCATAAATTAAAAAAAATGTCACAAATTGCTTTTGTTTTGTGTTTGATTATTTTATTTTTGGTATATACGCATATATATAGTATCTATATATAGTATAGTAGAGTGATTCGTATTGCTCGAGTATTATCTAAGCTGAGCTCTTCCGCATTTTGCAAATGCAATTGAACCCACAAAACGGGGTTCAAAATGTTCTTTGTCGCTTAGCAAATTATTTGTGTGTGTTGACAAATTAAGCTGCTACTGATTTAGATCAGACCGTGATAAGATAAAACTTTTAAGGTTTTTTAGTATGGTTTCCTTATGCAACTAATAGAACCAATTAACTGTCATTAACATCATATTTGTATGCTTCATTGGTATTCAATATACCCAGTTGATCTATCTATTGAAGGGTTATAATACATTGATTTATTAATTAATTTTACCAGTACCATTTATATTATAACTTTGACAGAGTTCCAATGACAAACTAAGAAAAATTCCCCAATAACTTAGATACCACATAATTGAAATGAAGGTACTAATTTTGTTAAACTTCCAGACATCTTTTTAAGAACATTGCCAGTGTTAATTGGCGAACTTTATTTTACCAGAAATGCACGAATAAATTTAGATCAGACATCATTTCAATTAAGCTGCTGATTCGGGTTGTTTAAATATCTGTTAATTAAATCAAAGTGTTCAGTAAGTTTTCATGTTTGTCTTTGACAGACTTAATGAACTACCAGCAACTTTAGCAGTTCTAATTTTATCATACTTTTAATAGTTTGCATCTTTTAACTATATTTAACCAAACCACGAAGAACTTTAGCTGACAACCATTTGTTAAATGGCCTTTTAGAAGTGTTCCACCAACATTAGAATAGCAAATCACGGAAAATTCTCGCATAACTTTAGCGAGCCCACATGCATAAATTATACATTTTATATTTTTGTCCTTGCCACCAACAAGTGTGACCATGCACCTAACCTGCTCCTACTCCTGCTCCCCCTCACCTTCTATGGGTATGGTGGGTACACCATAAAGCGGCTGGCTGCTGCTGCTTGGTTATTAAATGTTGTCGCACAGCACACATAAAAGTGTTTTGCATGTAAATTGTTGCTTTAAACGACTTGTTTACTCTTCTCTCCCAGTGTGCAGTGCTGTTCTGTTCTGTGCTGTGTGGTGTAATAATATCTAATCAGTCGAGACTATTATTATATTTATGTACTTTAGTTTTGTTTTTGTTGTACAAACAGCAAACAACAAGCAAATGCATTCATTAATGTCAAGAGTTTTTAGTGGGCCTTACGAATATATTTGTCTTGTTTTTGTTGTCGTCGTGCCTTAAAACGCATTCAAATATGAGTGCATAATATAGATATATACACACATATATACATATATTTATTTATTTATATATATATATATGTTATTTTTGCATGCTTCTTTTGCTGCTTTTTCATGGCTTAATCAGTTGTTGGTGTTTGCAATTGCAGTTGTCACTTTGTGGTCGATTTGTCTGTTTGCCTGCTTTATTTAAACTGGCTTTTTATGACCATATTTTTGTATGCGTTTTATTCCCTTTTGGATACGCTGATTGCATCGAGAATGATGTCGTCGAGTATATATTGCGTTGCTATGGTTTTGTATTATTAAGTGAAATGAGCATTAGGTTAATGTTTTAAATTGAAATGTTGTATTAATTTTGACTGGAAACCATGATCAATGAGCAGCTATCTATGAAAATCTAATGTGATCCCGAAGTTATTGTGAAGTCGATAACATCGATAAGTGCAAATCGATAAACCATTTCACTCCCACCAGCTTAAAGCCACCAAGGAATAGATGCTTATCATGAATTTAAATCCACTATCAAATTTTCAACTTTAAATGCAGTATTATTCTAGGCATAAAAATCCGTTGATTTTTGACAAATGTTATGGCTCTCAAAAGTATTTATCTATGCGTACATTCCTTCGAATTTCCATGAATTCCGACTCAGTATCGTGATTTCAAATTGAAAATGCAGGATTGTTCTACAAGCCAAAAAAAGATCGGTTCAGTTTTCACAGATGTATAACGTTTTAACTACAGAGAATGGTATAGTCGATAACTTGATTTCTTGTCCCCTTTTATTACCACACTTTTCCTAAAGTTGACAACAATTATATGCACTCATCTTTCTCTGTCTCTCTTGGACTATCCTTCGCCATCTGTCTCCCACTGTTTACACAAGTTGTGAGGTTTACTTGCAGTTTGTAAAAAGCGCATCTTTTTTTTGTTTTTGTTTTTTGTTTATTTTTTTGCTGCAATGTGTAAAATGTCAATGACTTCGACAGCAATAACAATTGAAACCCAGCAGCAGCAACAGTCAAACAGTTATTGTTGCTGTGGTTGTCGCTTAATTAACACAAACGTTGTCATCATCATCGTCGTCGTCGTCGGCTGCGCCAATAATAACAATTGTTGACTTTTTGTTAATTGAAACTAAATGCTTCTCGCTGTTGCTAATTACAGATGGTTGTGGTTGTGGTGGCGCCATCTAGCGTGCGCTGTCCGCTTCACATCTGTCTAATTAAATGGCGATTTATATTTTTATTTATGGCTCTCATTTGATTAATCGCATTTGCTCGTTTGGCAGAAATAAAACACGTTAATGCTAATCGACCCATCGAAAATAATAATAAATAAAACATCGCATGTTTCTTCTTGCTTTTTTCTGTTTGTTTTTTTCTTTGGAAATGGAGGAAACGTGCTGACGCGCACGTAATTCAAAACACCAGCAATAACAACAAACGACGGGGAGCAGTTATACCGAAAATCAATAAGCGAAAAAACACAATGAGAACAGTAAATGTTTAAAATATGTTTGGCATGCGAGGAGCATACATATTATCGATAAGTGCACATGGCACTTGATCGAAAACTGCACTAACAGCGGTCTTTGATGCTTAAGCCTCGTTTAACACTTGCAGCAATGACTCTAAAACTATACTAATGTAAACAGAGCCAGCAGCAATTACTTAACAGCAGCCTTAGACACTGTTAAGACAGTCCTTTAACAACAGCACTTTAAACTTCCTCTTCTGTCCAGTTCGCCTCAAACTGCAATAAGTTTGCAGCCAAAAGTTATCAACATAATTGCAGCTCAAACTGGAAAACAGACTTCTTCCCACGCAAAGCATGTCAAACCCTGCATATCTGCAAATATTTCTGTCAATCTGTGTCGCACTTGAAACTATAACCCAACTAGAAACTAGAAACACAATTGGAATGCATATCAGACTGTCTGTCTGGCCGCCCGTCCCCGTTTCCTCCCCCTTTCACACAGACCCCGTTCGCCCGTCTGCGACAAAAAATACGCCAGTTTTATGTAACAACAGCAATATGTGAAAATGCAATGAGTCTGTTATTGTTGTTTCTATTGCTGCTGTTGTTGTTGAGCTATAAAAATAACAACTTCCAATATTAATTTGCACATTTTGCATAATTTATATTGTTGTTTACTATTATGGCGGCGGTCTGTCGGCTGGCAAATTTAATTGATTGTCCCGTCATTAATTATATGCATAGCGTTAGTTTTCCTATGAGGTTCTCAGGCTTTGCACAACACTAAAAATATGTCTAAGTGCGCAGCAAATTTCAATTAGCTCAAAGATAAAAACAAATACACAAAAACATGCGAATTAAACTGTAACATTTGACGGTCAACACAATTTCGCTAATAACATTGCACTATTAAAAGATTTGCTTCCTGGCTGTGTCTATGTCGTTAACAGTCTAGCTTTGCATCCTTTGAACTTGAATGTTAAGAAATAAACTTTAACAGTAGGCTTTGAAATTGTAGAATATTTAACAGCAGAGCTCCTTCAACAGCAGTATTTGATTGAATTGCATATCGACGGAATATGCTTAACAGCAGCTTTATGACTTTCAAACTGTATATTTTGGCAATCAGAATATGAAATTGCATATAAACATAATCTGTTTAAAAATTACACATTAACAGCATATTTTTAACAGCTGCTTATTCA
Organism: Drosophila picticornis; assembly: GCA_035043845.1. NCBI lineage: Eukaryota > Metazoa > Arthropoda > Insecta > Diptera > Drosophilidae > Drosophila > Drosophila picticornis. Next base: position 3,222,602 of record JAWNMR010000493.1, on the reverse strand, counting down.
CTATTTGCATTAATCAATCAGAAAACTATCTAAGCTAAGCTTTTTAGATCGGAAATGATAACAATTGAAACATGCTTTTAACAGTCGCACTGACAACAACCTGTTGCCAAGCGTGGTCTGTCAACTTGTTGCATGCCCCATATTATTTAACAGGCAGGCTCTTCATTTAACGTTTAATGAATAACTCTTGGCACACCTTATTTTTTCGGCAATGAAAATTTTGTGACTGACAAGCGAGACTTTTTCTCTCTCTCTCTATCTTTCTCTTCCTTCAATTGACGCACATTTCGCCTTTGTTTTGTTTTTCTTTTGCTATTTTCGTTTTTGACTTGTATTTTTTTTATTGCTCTGTGATAATAACTCGGTTCGGTTTTGCTTCGTTTCGTTTCGTTTCATTAGCCAAAAAAACAAAATAAGTTGTAAACAAATCAACGCCACAAAAGAAACTACGAAAATAATCTCTTATAGATTTGCTTGACATTTTTCTGTGCATTTGAATTTCTTTCTTTGCATTTCTTTTCATTTCACTTTATTTTTTATTTGCTTTCGGCGCGACTTAGGTTAAGAAAATATAATACCCATTTTTTGCTGTATTATTTTTTTTCGCTGCTTCATCTTCTTCAGCTTTCGTCTCTCTGTGTTTTTTGTTGATTTTCTGCCTCCTTTTTCGGAAAGCGCAAACATAACGCTGACGCCGCCGTCGACGTCAACGTCGACGCTGTGGCCCATTATCATAAACAAGAGCTTTACACATACACATACACACTTACACAACGAAGCAGGGAGGGAGGTAGAGAGAGAGAGCGAGAGAGACCGGTAACGATGACGAGCCCCGACGCCCGACTACCTCTTGCTCTCTCTGTCGCACTTGGATTATACTCTAGCGACGCGATTGAATTGCCAATTCGGATTCAGATTCTTTTCCGTTCCGTCTTTTTTTTTCGCATTTTTTTTTGTTTTTTGCTATTTTTGGTGCGCGCTCGCATAAAAATTTTCCATTGGCTTTTGCTTACAGTCTTCGCCTTTGAGAGTTTTATTCTTTACATGATGACTCACACTCTTTTTCTTCTTCGCCAACTTGCCTTTACATGATGATGATGAGGATGACACAACTTGTTTATGGCTAGCGAGAATGGTTTTTTTTTTGTTTTTATGTTGAGTGCTTTGGCAAAACTAGCCAACTGTGTGCGCGCCTAACAGGATTATTCCAGCTTTGCTGCGACAATAATAACAACAAAAACAACAACAACAATAACAACACCATGTGACATTTGAGAATGAGGCTTATATGGGAGACTTATGCATGTTTATGTATGCAAGATTTGGCTTATGCATGAGAAACCTCTGTTCTTGTTTGCATTTTGGAAAGCAGCTAAAGATTTGTTTCCATAGCTTATGCCAATTATGCTGGGCATGCTTGCAAAAGTTGCTGATATGCAACAGTCGCAGCTCTCTACAACTGTTAATTAATATGAGTGGGAACAATAGTGTCATTATCATAAGTGTTGCCAGGTGTTGATTAATACAATTTGAATTTAACTATAACGTTCTACAGTTAGCTTGATTTCGTAAATATCGTTGTATTATTGACAGAGAGTTTTCTTACTGTTGCTCTGGCTGTGTCTATGTTGTTAACAGTCTAGCTTTGCATCCTCTGAAGTTTCAGGTTAACGAGCTTCTTCAATAGCAGCCTTTTTAAATTGCATATCAACAGAATATTAACAGAATGTGATTTACTAATCATTTTCAGCTGTTAATTGCACATGTTTATGCTTATGGCAAATTACTCATTAAAAGTATTTGGAATAAGGAAAAGTAAAAGTGGAATAAAATTTCTGTAACAGTCGCATAACTTAAAAACTGTTGATAAACATGACTGTTGGATAACAATGTTGCCATTAACATAAATATGTACGTAATCTTGTGCAAGTATTGCCAGGTGTTGATTAATAACAATTGAGTCATTATTTTAAAATCTCTCTCTCTCTCTGTCTTAAACACGCTCTCCCCACATATTTAAATGTGTTTTCTTATCAGATTGCAGTCCGTTGAATTTGTTTTTCCTCCTTTTCAATGTCGTCAAGTCCGAATTACAAATTAAAAATCTGATAAGCAACACTCAACACAAGCCCAAACAACTCGAATGAATCTACGATTAAGTGTCTACATTTTATTTGCTAACAATTTATTAATAAGAAGTCTCCTCTCAGACTGGAATTAAAACTTGCACACCTGTTATTATATATATATATATATATATGTAAAGTAAAGTAACGCATAATAATAACAGACGACGCTCATAACTGTAAATTAAGCGCAATAATATTTACACACCGGGTCCGGTTTTTTCTTCTCTTTCTTTTTTTACTGCTGTTATTGTCTGGCTTTTGTGAGGGGTGAGCAATAGGGGAGGAGGAGGGTGAGAGGTTCGCTGTTATCTAAAAACTTTGACAAACAATTTTCGTTTGACGTGCGTTGTTTTTGTTTAGCGCGAGCCGAGTCGAATCGGAGGAGACCGGGTCTAAATTGTGTGGTAGGCCCGTATCTGTGATAGACACACACACAGATATATATACAAGTGTGCGTTACTCAAATTTGATAGACAAACAAGCTTTTTGCTGCGTCTGCAGCAGCAGCGGTTAATTGTTAGTTTATAATATGAGATCATTTATTTATATTTTTTTTTCTATATTTTTTTGGGGTCTGCTGTCTATCGCTTTTTGACATTTGCTTGATTGTTTAAATAACCTGATAAGCGTCTATTTATAGATTGGTCTCTGAATGCAAAAAAGACAAGCCCAAATTGAACAGCTGTAATGTTAAGGCGCTGCTATTGCTAAGCAGCGGCTGTTAGTCTGCTGCTGATAGCTACTATTTAACAGCTGCGCCATTTTACTTTTCACTCTCGCTTATGTAAATAGACATGTGTGTCTGAGTGTGTGTTTGTAATTCTAGGTGCAACTTATGCATGTGTGTGCGTGTGTTGTATTATGTTTATTTGAGGCAAACAAATCTCAGGCCGCACATTTGACACAAATTCGGCGGCCATTGTTTTTTCTTTTTCTTCTGTTAAGTAAATATTTATGCGCGCAGGCATAATTGTAAGTGGGAGAGAGAGCGATCGGCAACCCCTTAATGAAAATCACGCAACCCAAACGTGTGTGCACAACAAGGGCGAGGGGGTAGGGAGTTATCCACCCCTTTTGGCCCTCGTCGCCCAAAACAGCATACTTTTTCTTGTTTTTATTTAATACACACGCAAGTTAGAAAAATTCTAAACATCTGCTCAGAGAGCCAGCGAAAAGGTGTTTTTATTTTCAATTCGTGCATTGCTGTTTTTGTTGCTCTAGTTTATTTTTAGCCAAAGAGCAACAAAAATTGAATTTATAGTTTTGTTTACATGCAAATTGGCAACACTGGCATCTCTCTCTCTCTCTCTCTCTCTTGCTCTCGTTCTCTCTGCTTGTGGTCATTGGCTGCTGCCGTTAAAAAGGTTAAAAGCTTAACAGCGTGCGTTTAACGCTCATTAAATGTTATGACAACAGCAACAGCATCAACAACAACAGTCACAATTGTCAAACTGCACCATTCCTCTCCCCTAGACAATCAACACTCGCTGTCAACTTCTCCTTGTGCTTAAGGTGCTGCTGCTGCTGTTGTTGGCTTCAAGGTTATATTTGTTAAAGATTAACATTGGTTTTCAATTAAGCAACACGCGCTGCTACCTGAGAGAGAGAGAGAGAGAGAGTGTGAGAGCAGAAGCATACTATTTTGTTACACCAGCAGCAGCAGTAAAAGTGACAAAATCAATGCGTCTCAAACTTTGACCTTGATAGGTTTTGCTTGTGCTTTTTGAATTTGGGGTTGCTTTGAGTTTATCTTTCAAGAAGAAAAAAAATCTTGAAGTGTAATAATAATAACTAAAGTATTATTAACACACACACACCCTGTGTTGTTTTTATAATAAATTAATATTCATTTTGTGTTTAAATGTTAATTTTTTTCCCCAAATTAATCTTGCTTCCTTCTTCATCAGCAAGAAATTAAGCATAAATTTCCTTCAACTTGCCAAGTTTATAAAACATTTAGCAAGTCATTCGAAAATCATAAAAAGATGTTTATCGCAAAAACGTGCGAAGTTTTTATAAAAAAAAATTAATATACAAAAATACAACAAACGTTGTGATTAGAAATAAATACATATTTAAAGAGATAATTGAATTCAGAGTGCTGCAATTGTGAAAACAAGCAGGGTCCAGTTTGAGAGTGACTACGAGGAGCGCCTTACATTGATTGCGGTTTGATTAGCACTGAGCTTTGCAGCTGCAGATAACAGCAACAAAATTTCATCAACTCCCTTCTTCGTTGGCTTTTCATTTCATTCATTTTACTATTTCGTTTTGTGCTTGCACTTCTCACTTTACATTTGATAATGCCTATTTATAGAGCAGCAATTGCATTCATGACAGACAGTCTCTCTCTCTCACTCTCTCTCTTTAATTCGATCGGGCGCCCTCTCTTTGATTCATAACTGTTAAGTTGGCAAAGTTGTTTTTAGTAGGGCTATTTTTTTGTCTCACTTTCGTAAGCCCCAATCTAAATATAGACCAGCATCTTTTGCATATTTTTAATATATATTTATAATATGCATATTAATGAACTCGTGTTGTTCGTGGCTCGGCTTTTAATCAAAACCCGTTTATATACATATTTGTAATATATTAATTAGTAATAAAGCACCGTTTTGTTATGTTAATTCAATACGCCGCTGCAGGCGACGATATTCAATTCGCCGCTGAAGGTGCGGCGAAATCAGAGCAACAACAGACGGAATCACAATTTGTAAAACGCTGAAACAAACTAATTATGTGCCTAATCATAAATAAATCAATTAAAACACCAACAGCAACAATCGACGATTATCAGACGCAGCAGAGCTGCCGACGGCGACGTCAGCGCATACGTCGCATTGTTGTCGTCGTTCGTTGCTGCTGCTGCCGTTTTTACCGTTTGATAACCTAGAAAAGCGATTATAGTGTTTTTTTTATGTGCGGGTTGCAAAGCACGCTTTGACTCTACTCTAGTGTTAAATCGACAGAAACTTAAATGTTGATAACAGTTGTGTTTGTGTGTGTGCTGTAAAAGCTGCGCTCGCCTTAAGCGACAGCTGTGCAAACAACACAACAGTTTGACAGCCAGCGATTTATCTTTCCAACTGTTAATAAAATTGTTTAGTTTTTGGCTGCTACCCTTCCAAGCGTGCTTTATAGGTAAATATTTTCAGAATCGTTGTTTGCTTATGTAAATCTCAGCATTCACAGCTACCTGCTTGAACAGTTTGGTAGCAATAAAAAACAAGCAAGAAAGGAGGAAAGTCAAACATTACGCTATGTTTACATAAGACAACAACAATGTAACAGGATTCCCTCCCTGCTCCTAATGCAAATATTAAAAGTTTACTTGTTGTTTTTAAGTTTGACAGCCACTACTCAAGCGCTGTTGTTTACAAAAGCAGTGCCTGGAAAGCAAAGGAGTCTTCTCTTGATCTTGTTACAGCTGTTAAGCGTAAAGGTTGCTGCTGCTTACTTCAGCTCTTCCTTACAGCTGTTAATAACAGCGCTGTGAAGTCCCTGCTGCTGTTAAGCTACTCTCAATGTTAACTTTTTTGGTTTTGTTTAAATAAATGCATATTTTATGATAGCCTAATGAAAGAAAGATCAATTGACACACGCGCCTCGCATATAATTTTTTTTATTATTAAGGTTTGCCCATTAAAGCTTAACAGCCTTGTTTTTTAACGCCACCGCATTTTGTGTTGTATTAATTATACAAATGCTTTTTGTGTTATGCATAAATTCATGCTGCTTAAGCCAAAATCAAATCAAGCAGAGGCCTACGCATGTCATGAGGGGAGAGCGATTTAAAAGAAGCTGTTTGTCAACTGTCTTTTGTCAGTCTGCTGTTTATCAGAGCAGAGTGTGGGAGCGAGAGCGAGATAGGTATAGGTATAAGTTGTGAGTGTGGGAGCGAGAGGGCGGTATAGGTTGGGGAGCCTTTGCTCTGTCCTACACCCTGCCCTACATACGACCACGACCACTCCCCCACCATCCCACCACACCCCCTCCCATATAGCTAGCCATTGGCCGGCGTTTGGAAATCTCGAAAACTTGTTTATACAACAAAAATGTATAAACAAGTTTTTTTTTCACTGCCTTCTGCTGCTGTTGTTTTATTTCGGCTGCTGCCTTCCTTTTTTTGTATTTTTTTCTTTGCTTGTGGCTTGTCGACAGTTTCGTAATTTATTCTAAAAGCGTTCCGTTTTCGGGCTCTTTATGGAGAGAGCAAGAGAGAGAGAGGGACAGAGAGCGCGCGAATACATATTTGTATATTTGTATATGTATATATATATATATATATATATATATATATCTTTCTACATATGTGTCTGATTTGTATTTAAAAACTAGCCGCTTTTGCTTGGCTTTTTTTTATTCTCTTCTATTTTTTTTCCGTTTTGTTTTGTTTTGCGCTTTGAATTATTCAAAATAAAACTTTTTGAATATTTGCCAAGCGCGCCTTTGTTATTAATGTTATTGTTGTTGTTGTATGCCTCAGAGCTTTTCAAGTGGGTGTTGCAGAAACAATAACGCATGTAAAACATGCTGTTTATAATATTTATATAGACTGTGCGATGATCTGTTAATAACATGGTACTTGTTGATTACATGTGTGGATTAGTGTCTCTTAAACAGCGACCTAACAGCTGTTACTTTACATGTATTAAGCATGTTAGGCATTTGCAGACATGATCTGTAATTTAACTATTGTTGATTAATGATTAATTGATAAAGACAATATAACCCGTTTGAGGACTGATGTGTATAGGATATTACAAGAACTTTTGCACGATCCACAGATCGCAACACAAACAAAACAAAATCAAACAACACTAACTAAAATACTAATAATGCACAAGTCAAATCGCAACACAAACAAAACAAAATCAAACAACAATAACTAAAATAATAATAATGCACAAGTCAATTTCCATTAAAATAGACGCATAATGCATAATGCAAACCAATCCACCCACAAGAAACCAAACTTGGAGAAGCGTTTGCGGCATTTGTTTGCGCAACGGGTGTGGCTGAGCAGAGTATATGTACACACACATATATATATATATATATATATATATATATGTGTGTGTTTGTGTGTGTTTGTAAGTTGCTTAACGTATGCCCTTAATTGTTAATGTAATTGAGCTGCTCTGCTTCTGCTAACAGTTTCAGTGGCTTTACAGTGCCTGCCAAATTGTGACACGTGCAACCGGCAAGCCAGCAGCAACGGGAAGAGCGAGAAGACCCAAAACAGAAACAACAAAACTGAGCGACTACAGCTGTTGTCTGACTTAACCTTGAAAAACGACACACGCACACACACTCACACACACGGGCAAAGAGCAAAAGTTTTTTGTTGTTTTTTTTCTTACGCGTGTCGTGTCTTGTACAGAATATTTGTTTTCTTTTTTTATTTTATTTTCTTGTCAAGTCATCGCCAAAAAAAAGTAAATAAATAAAAAGAAATCAAGCTAAGATATTCAAAAAAGGCATTACTCATTATTCATTGTGTTGAAGAATGAATGAGATGCGGGAATAAGACAAACGGCAGCAATTTAAGCATATATCACATATTAAATTATACAATAATTAATTGTTCCAGGCTTATGCAACTGATAACAATCAAGTTTATATACTATTTAATTATCCGAATATAATGGTGGACCTACTATTTAGAACAGGGTGTTCTATTTAAATCGTATCAAGAAGATTTAATTCTAGTTTCGTAGAAGTACTATTCAAAACAAGCTGTACTTGATCTTAGTTCAGTTTACGAACAGGGTGCTATATTTAACTCCCCCTTTCACCTTTCATCAAAAGCCGCAAAACAAAACGAACAACAACTAACAACTAACAAAAACAAAAACAAGAACAACAGAAAAGAAAAACAATTCTTGATGACTTCACTTAACCCCCGTGTGACATTTTCGTATGTTCAGCAAAAAAAATAAACGAATTGTATAAAATTATGCAAATTTACACGAAGCGATGCCTATACCCCCACCCCCTAACCATACCCGCACACATAAATCATAAAAATATGTGATATGTAAATGTCATAAATTAAAAATAAAATAAAAGAACGCATCCCGAAACGAAAGCGGAAAAACTAAAAATAAGGCGATCGCTTAAAGACCAAAAACAAAAACACATATACATATATATACGAAAGAGAGTAAATACATGTATTTATGTATGCATGTATGCGTATAAAACAGGCAAACAGGCAGGCAAAGAATGCATACAGGGTGTTCTGGTCGCAGGAGTCGGCACAGAAAACAGGTGTAGAACAAAATCAAAAGAAAAAATATATATATCTATATATATTGATCAATTGCCAGGCAGAAGAGAATAGGCAATTATTTTTCTTTCAGTTTTTTCGATGTGTCTATGTGCCTATGAATGACCCTATTTGTTTTTGTGCTGCTGCTGCTTCTTCACTATCATACATACATATCTATGCGAGTGCCTGTGTGCTGTGTCAAGCATAAGCAGCAACTGCGTTTGGCCGGCACACAAAGTATAAAGAACGATAATACATACACACGCACACGCACATGCACACAAGCACGCACAGGCAGCGGCACACAGCATACTTATGTATGTGTCGGGCCCTAACATTGTTGCTGGGTTTCTTCTTATGCTGTGTGGAAAATGGTTGCGCATAAGACGGAATGTGCTAAAAATGCTTCAAATTAAAATAAAACCAAACACACAAATTTACACATATATGTAGTTGCGTTATGTTTATGTTATATATTAACATTGTTCAAACTTACATTCTTGAAGAAATCCATAAAATTGCTGTAGTAGCGAAAATCCCTTGGATATTTTTGCACAAATATCTGGAATAGCCATCCTAGCAGAGACGAACAGCCGGCTGCGCTGCCGCTGTTATTGTTGCTGCTGTTGCTGTTATTATTATTGCCATTGCCGCCACCCACTGCACCTGGAGCAGAGTTGCTGCTGAAGAAGCTGCGCTGCAGCTGTGGCGAGGTCGCATTAAAATTCAAGCATTCGCACGAGATCATCATGATTAGTTTTAGTTTTGATTTTGGTTGTTATTATTATTATTAATGTTTAAAGGTTAAGCTGCTTTTGTGTTTTTTTTTTTTAATTGTAATTGGGTGATTTGTTGTTTTTCGTTTTGTGCGTGACTTCCTTGTTCGTCCTCTTTTGCGGTTTTTTTCTTCTTTTGGGCTTTGCGGCGCGGGCGCGTACAAAATCACTAATAAAAAAACACCCGCAACTACTTTAGTACAGCATTTTAGCGTCCGTCCCGTTTAATGTGCATTTTTCGAATGAGTTGACTTCGATTATCGAATTTCCCGATATGCCTCGGTTTCATGCTGCCCACAAAATGTTAACGGCCAGTACGGCAAATCCGGCATTTTATCGAGCTGTTATACGAAATTGTATGGGTTTTATGCAAATAGCAAATAAATAGGTAATATTATAATGAAAATGTAAATTTTAGTTAGCTATATGTTGTATTTATACTACTTCATTGATATTGCTGCATGATTTGTCGTAGCTAGTAGCGTGTGCAATTTAATTAAAAACATATACAAATGCTCAATTGGCACTGTTAACAAACTCAAGTGTTCTTAACGCAACTGGGAGCACTGTACACTGATATCGATATTTTGTGTGTGGTCACATTGTTTTGGCGTTGCTTCAAATCAGCTGTTTCGTTATTTGGCGCAAAATTTGTTAAGTTTTGAATTAATTTAATAATAAATAATCATTTATTAAAAGTGTGTAATAGAATTGTTATCTTTGTGCAAAATGTGTTCTGAAAAGTAGTTGAGTACTTTATTATATTGTGGCAGAAGATGGTATGTATGCATCTTGCTTATGTTTTCATATTTCATTTAATTTTTCTTTTTTGGTCTTATTGGATTATTAAAAATGCAGTTGATTTTCTTGTATTTGCCTGTTCACATCCTTTTTTTTGCTGCGCTTTGCTTTGGGTTTGATTAAATTCAAGACAAGTTTGCTTTGCTGTGGCAAAACATCAAAAATGCATACAAATTACAACAAAAAATCTACAAAAAGCAAGGCGTCGGTAAAGCGCTACCTTGCGGGGGTGGGTTGAGGTACTGTTAGTGTTGGTGGCTCTAATTTTAGGTTAAAGCTGAATAATTTAAAATCTTTCACAGACATAACTTGTTCAACCGATTTAAAAATGACTGCTTATTGACTATTTTTTGTATCTCTAGAATAATATTATATGTCAATTAGAAAACTCGATTTCACGTGAAAATTCATGTAACAATCTTAACCTAAACAATTGAAGTAGATCAAATCTTTTCTTAGCCATCACTTCTCTCACTCAAAACTGAGTATTATACGCAACGAATACGCCCGCTTTAATTTTTTGATTGCAGCATATTTGGCAACAGAAATCATAAACGGCGACACGTGCCTAGGTTAGCCGGGTTAGTCCGCTTAGCCTGCTGGAGGCCATCTTCATAGTCCAGTTACAACTTACCAGTTTTTTCCTCCACTTCTTCTTCTGTTTCTTCTTCATTTTTTTTTGCTACTGTTTCCATAAATTATGCGCTGTTTTTGGCACCTGGCTTTTTTGGGAGGGTTTCGCAGCTGCCACAGTCTAGTTGAGGGCGCGTGCAGCAATTTTACAGCTACACAGAAACAGCAAGCTAATGAAAGTGTCGCGCTATACTTTTATATATATATATATATATATACGTGTGTGTAAGTACACTCAGGAAAAATGGACCTGAATTTTAGAAACTCAGCATATTATTCAGAAAGTAAATTTCTGAAAATTATTTCAGCGCATATTTTCAAGAGTTTAAAAATAATACCAGCAACTCCAAAATTAGCTATTTTATAGCTTATATTTTGTTAATAAACATTAGTATTTTAGATGATTTATAAAATATTATTTGATAAAACTTACGATTCGGTTTTCAATGCAGAAAAAAGATAAAACACTGCTTTAAAAGCCGAAACACATTTATATTTTTGGGCGATTCTCTTTTTAGGGTGATTGTTTTTCTAAGTGTGTGCATGTGTTTGATATATAGTTGTAATAGCGACTTGAACTAGGCTGGCTTGGTTTGCTTTTGGGGCTGTAATTGAAATTGCGTGGCATGCGCGGCATTAAGTCATAAAAGCAACAACTTGAACCAGTTTGTCACACTCTGAGGCCACATTGGAGGCACGTACTCACCAAGAGGTCAAAGCACAGCTCGAGCTCTCTGGATCTCTGGACACACTTAAACACACGCACACACTCAGGCCAGGGCCAACACCATCTTCTGAGACCCAAAAAAAAGAAATACAAAAACTCAACTTGTGAAACAAGCACAAACTCTTTTTGGGAAGGTCATAAAAGGCAAGTGTAGAACAAGTTAGGACAGAATTCTTGCTCAAAATTTAATGAAGGTTTGAAGTTCTGGGGAAACGTTTACCCAGAGCATCTTTCATTCCGTTGTAAGTTGGAAGCTTATGTAATATATGTGCCTCATAATGCCATCACATATAGATCCATATAGCGTCCGTTGACTTGCAGCTGGTGAGAACTCTTTGGCGAATCTTCAGCTGAAAATTAATCTGGACATAAGCTGGGAGTTCTCCAGTTTGTGTCGAGAGTTCTATAGATGGATATATATTCAAAGTTTTATACAAATAAATTTAAAACTGAATCAGTTCAAGATCGAAAGTAGTTCACATAATCAGTTAGAAGATATAGTCATGATCCATTGTATCTTTAAGTATTAAAAAGTGTTAAAATGATAAAGTTATTTTCAGCTTTTATCATGCTTGTTCTTAAGCATATTTTATTAATGTTGTTAGTGACTTTTGAACAGACTGTTTTCGAAGTTCTTCTTACAACTTACTGTGTAACAATATTAATGTTCATAGTTTACTGATAGAGTCGCTCTCTAAAATGTAAATATTGTTTACAGGTGTTTTTTTCTATAAAGTATAAATATTTTTCTGATTGATTTTAAGCAAAATAAAATATTTACTGATGAGCTGAGCACAGGTTTCTTTAAACAGTCGGAAAGGTTTTTTGTTCATCTGCATTTCTTTTCTTTCTTATTTCTTTTCTACAGTTGTTGGAATAATAATCGTAATAATATTTACAACAATTAAGCATTTCACAATTACCACACCAATTAATCTAGACACGATCTCCGATGAATGCCTCAGTGGGAACTTTTACTCCTCTTTCTTCTTTCTTCTTGCAGCGCTTCTCCTTTATTTCTTGCACAATCAATTGAATTCCTTACCCAATTCGAACGTGCCGCAATTGCGTTATGTAAATCGATATGGTTATATATATGAATAGCGCAATTGATTGATTTCCCATTCAGAGTATATATATATATCTATATATATATGTGTGTGTGTATATATAATATGCAGCACCAAACAGCAGCAGCAACAACAAAAGATCTCTGCGGGAATTTCTTTCTTTATTTTTGAGGCTGGGATTTGCGGGCGGTTTGTTTTTATGCGCAATTTATAAAGTTGCTGACACAATCAATAGCAGCGAGGATAGCGCAAGGATCACGCCACGATCGGAGCCAGGATCAGGATGAGGACACGGCACGGCACGGCACGGCAAGCACGGCACCAAGGCACCTCCGCCTTTAATTCTCGCGAAAAATTAAAAAGGAGCAAAAGTATTGTATTACCAAAGCGAGGCACTAAGATAGAGACGCAGAGAGGGGGAGTGAGGGAGATAGGGAGTGAGAGGACGAGTTTGTGACCCAAGTTGGTTCGCCTTGATAAGAACGAAGCAAAGAACCCAAGCACTACATCAAAAGGTCCTTTAAAGACAATGGGGAGCCAAAGCATTTCCTTGCTCTGCGCCTTGTTATCCTTATTATGCCTTATCACAGCGAAAAGATCAAATTTCAACAGCAAAACAACAGAGTGAGACAGAGGCTGAGAGAGAGAGAGAGATGCTGGGAAAGGATGTGAATATCTTTTTGTACAAGCCAGAAATATAACTGAATGGCAAATGAGAACCCATGTGGAACTGGGGCTAAAAAGCTTTTTTGTAGGCGGCACAAAAGTCATGCTCATAAAAAGAAAAACAACCAGAAAAAAGTAAATATTAATTTAATATAATATTCAATGCACCAAATAAATCAGTTCCACAACATAAATGCATTAATAATAAATTTGTTTTATTGAAAATCAACAAAATTGAATCTAGAAAAGAAGCTATGAGAAAAAGTAAACCAGTGTTGGAAAGTGTTGACAAAGAACTTGAATTAAGATTTGTATACATGAATTAAGATTAAAAGCGTATAGAAAATGATTACAGATAGATTATAGTTTGTACTCTGTCTCAGAAGTGATGAATTCCAATGAGGAACTTTATTTTAAATGATGTTTGGCGACTCTGTTATTTTTCCGAGTACAGCACTTTTATAGGGATTAACAATTAATATATCTAAAGCCCATAAGCAACTGGGATATCTTAACTTTTCTTAAACTTAAGTGTTAAGTTGAATTCTCCCTCAACACACACTTAACTGAAACATTTGCTGCCCTTTTTAGTCGTATTAATTTTACTTAGTTTCTGACCTGCTTTCTGCTCGAAGCGAAACGAGTGCCAAGAACCGAAATGTATCTTGGCCACCCATGCCACGCCTTTCAGATACAGATACAGTTACAGATACGGATACATAAGCGAATGTGTGGCCGATAGCTCAGCCACGAATCTTTTACATAAACACCAAACACACATAGACACACGCACACACACACACACACACACAGTTATATACCTGGGCAGCCAATGAAAACAGGCTGAAATTGCTAACTGTAAATGTGGCTATGTATCTTTGTATCTTTGTATCTGTGGCATGTGCTTTGTCTGCGTATCTCTTCAGTCATGTGGGTTGTCAGCTGAACTATAATCAGCAGCTATACAAATAAACATATTTTCATGTCCCTATCTATATCCACATCTATATCTCGATCCAGATATGAGCTTATTAATAAAACGCGTGCCAGTTGAAAGAGATCATTAATTGAATTAGCGCCTACATGCGATGAGCATGCAATTGGAAGGGAAAATGTAACCGGAGGGTCACTTGGTAATTAACCAAGGCGCAAAAAAGAACAGAAACAAGTGAAAAAAAGAAAGAAATGCAGCTGTAAAGTAAACCCAATTGAGCACAGGAAGTGACAGCTAATTGACACAGAGTCCCAACTCCTCTACAATTTAGACACTTCCATTAGGCTTTTTATAAGTTTCCTGTGTACTTCGATTTGCATATGACAGCTATGGCATCTACACTCAGAAAAACCACCGCCCTTTATTTTGAGGACGTAGAAACTCTCCTTGTTATCCAGCAAGTTAACTTATAAACTAGAAGGTTGCAGCTTGCTCAAAGCTGGGGTTTGTGTTTCACAATTTTAAATTGGATTTAACTAAACTTATAAGAATATTAGCCAATAAATCATAATTCATTATTTGTTTCTGCATTTTGACTTTATAGAAGAAAGTATTTCTGAAAATTAGAAAATGCCAAATCTTCTTAGAATTGTCAATTTAAGGCAAGCCTTTTTCATTTTACGAAAAATGTCTTCTGATATTTAGAAAACATGTCTAAAAACAGTAAAAATGTTGAAGTTTTTTGTGAATCTCAGGTTGAGGTGTTCCGAGTGTATATATGCGCCATATGTTAAGTAACTGTTTATAAAGCTTGACACATTTGCTGTTTGAGACTCATCCATCAAGAAATTCGCACGGCATCATTAACAGCTTTATTGACAACGGATACGGATATGCTTATATGGCGCTTTAAAAGTCACTTTCCCAGCGCCGTTCCCAGCACCGTTCACAGCCCACATCCACAGCACACATCCTTGAGCATCCTTCAGGCGTTCTTCAGACCATTATGGCTGTAGAAGCTATCATCACCCCCATCGGTAAATCACGTTAATAAGCCGGTAATGAATATTATGTTGTTTGTTGTTGCTGTTTTTTTTTTTTGTTTAAGGGGGGTTTAAGGACTTGCAATTCTTACTTCGCATGTTTGGCACACATTCACTGTGCCAAATTCCCCTCCTTCTCTCTCGCTCCCTCTCTCTCTCTCTCTCTGTCTCTTCTCAGCATTTGACCCTGTTCCCAGTTCCTCTTGTGCCCTGCGACCGGAAGGAAACATTTCAGCGGTATTCAGTGTGTGGGGGAGGGGGAGTGAGGCTCGTATTGCGTGTGCATGTGGGGGAGTGTGTGTGTGTGTGTGTGTGTGGGAGGGTCGCTACCCTTGCGAATAAAACAAGGGCTAAGCGCAAAAAGATGGCAAGGCGTGATTTCTGTGGAGTGTCATGGACTAAGAGTTGCTCTGTAAATTCTGGGTATGAAGTCGAATTAGTTTATAAGCTTCTTAAATAAACATGTTTTCACTTGTTTTAAAGTCCAAAAATATAAAATCTTGTACAATGAAATTTCAATTTTGATAAGCAAAAATTAAGTTTCTTTTCTTCAACCGATTCTACTTACCAAGTTTGCTGTCTCCAGCTCAACTCTGAGTTCAAAGAGACAACTTTGGGGCTAATCTTAACTATTGTGGCATCGTAATATTCCATAGAAGGTTGTCAAACCGAAATAGAAACCGTCAGGTGAAACTAACTGACTGAAATACACAAGTCCAACAAACTTGACTGTTATTGTTACAAGCCAAAAGATTGTAAAAAAGATTAATCTTTGCCAGAAGCTTTACAGTTAAAATAACACACCTGAAATCCATCTTCGTTGCCGTTTGACACCCGATATATATAATATAATATGCATAATATATACAATTTATATAATCTCGAATATTTTACGAAATCAAAGTCCCAACAAACTTAGCAAATTTCTGTGATGCTTACAGGGTATGCCAAAAAGCGAAAAACCGTCAGCATATTTCACTTTTTTGTTTTTGTTTTTTTTTGCGTCTTGTTTAATAAGGCGTGTGGAAAACATTTCATTTCAGCTGCCACTTCAAGTTGCCCAGACATATTTTTCCTTGCGGCTGGCTCCCATTCAATCAGCATTATCATCATTTGTATCCATTACGAGGCGCTCGTTTTGGCTTTCGTTTTCGCTTGGTTTAGGTGGCTATCACTAACAACATCATCATCATCATCATCATCATCATCAGCTGGCCAAATATGTCTAACTCTCAGTTCTCCTCTTCATTTGTCAAAGTTAAGCAACAACAGCAACAATAACAACAAATTTTATGGCTTGCAGCGCTTTTCCAAAATATTTTAGACGCTCGCATGCCACAATTGCAGCAGAGTAGAGTTGAGGCATGCCTGGCGTAGGCCAACACTTAACTCCAATGGCGCAGGGGCAGTAGCTGCTTGCTGCTCGCTGCTAATGCGTCGCCAAACAGCCAAAGAGACGTCAAAGCATGCAGCTGACGCTGAGACTGGAACTGAGACTCAAACTGGGATTGAGATTGCTGTTTTGCTCCACTTGTCAGGCCTTTGGCTCGTCAACTCCTCTGGGCAGACTTTCAAACGCCGCACAGTGGTGCAAAATCACTGTATAAATGACCATAACTAGTCTAGTTAGCAGCTAAACAACTCTTTGTCTTAGTCACTTCTTGGTTGCTTAGATGATTCTCTTCTTTTTCTTGTGTATCCTTTTTTGGCCCTTTGGGGCAAAACTCCCTTGTGCCTGAAGAGAATATATATATATATATATATATATATATATTATTCTCTTGAAGAATATACTACTTAGATAGGATAGGATGGAAACTCTTAATCCAATAAAGATTCTTCCTAAGATTGCTGTTAGATTTAGGATTGATGGAAGAGCTATAAGCTCTAATAAGACGCACTCAATAATAACCCAAATTGGATATATAATTTGATCTTATGTTAATTACCTAAAAAATTTTTAACAAGATCAGTAAAGAAATGCCAGAGTTGTTTGGAATTTAGAATAATTTTTATTCAAATAATTTTCCTTTTTCCTGCTCTTGGAACTTATCAACTCTTGCGGAAGTATTTTTCTATTGGGACAGTATATGCTTTGAGCCGTATTTTCTACTATGAAAGTATACCCATCTTGTTCTTAAATTGGCAGTTCCTTCTGCTGACAGAGTAGTCGAAAAGTGAATGCCATAAAATTGCATTTGGATGCAGTGTAATTGCAGCATTGCAGCAGGCTTGCCAGTAACAGCGTAAAAACCCGTCAAATGCCAGACATACCAAAAAATAAATCGACGCGAATCGATGCGTGATACTCCGGAGGTGGATTTTGATTTAGATCCAACAGCAAGCGGACATATTGGTGACGGCCAAGGAAAGAAACAAAAACGAAAGGAAAAAAACACGCACGCAAACAATTCGCGGAAACTGAGCGAGAGGCGATCAACAACAAGGAGAGAGTGAGAGTGAGAGAGAAAGAGAGGGAGAGAGAGGGAGAGAGAGGGGAGTTGGAGCTGGAGCTGGAGCTGGAGTTGCGCGCCTGGCGGTCTGGGCGGCGAAAACGATCAATGAAGCCTGGCTTTCAATGTGGTTTTGTTGTCGGATTGTTTGTTTGTTGGTTGCTGTGTTGGTTGCTGTGTTGGTTGCTGTGTTGGTTGCTTTGTTTGTTTATCAGGCTTTCCAGTTTTCCAGCTTCGGCTTTTGCGATGCGTTGGCATTCCCGGCATGGCGCTAATTAACTACTGCCGGTGTTTAGCGCTTTGTGAACCAATTGCTGATAATAAACATTTTTTTATTGATTTGTGATGATTGCCGACAACGATTGCTGTACAGGTGCATCTCCATGCTCCCCCTCTCCCTCTCTCTCTCTCTCTCTCTCTCTCCCTCTCTCTGTCTCGTTCTCTCTGACAATTTAGTAAATGCAGTTTATTTGCAATTGCTTCTTAGAAGACCATGAGGTGCTCCAAGTTGGATTAGCAACAAATGCATTGCATTCTGGGAAGACTGAGGCAGCCTGCAGACTGGCAGCCTGGCAGCCTGGCTGCTTTTCTTATCTTGTTGCCCAGTGCATAATTGCCACCGGTCTTCGAGATAGGCATCACCCCAGCCCCAAGCAGCGCCAATTTGTTGTTGTTTGCTGTTGTTGTTGTGTCGCCTCGTCAGCGAAAAAAACACACACTAAAAACTAAATACAACAAATTTAAAATAATAATAAAAAAACCAACGAGTTACCCTCGCGCGCACCTTTTTTATGGTCTTTACGTGTCGCGGTCGCCGAAAACCAGCCAGAAAATTACGATGAGCTCTGATTTGAATATATATCACTCGACTAGCAGTTATCCTGTTTTTTCAATTATTTTCAATTTAGAGCTGTCTTTTTATAAACTGCTTGCAATTATTGCCATAAATACCGAATATGAAGCTACCAAATCGGGTTTTATTGCTTTAGCTCCTTTAGTTGCTTTAGTTCGTTGAGATTGGTCGATTAGGGGAAGGGGGAGAGCTGTGTTGGGTAATTGATATCTTCTAAAACCTCCCATGTAAATGTACTCTTCAGTTATTTATTACAGAAAACTGTGCTTTTACATCTAAAAATGCTCTTTACTCATTTTATCCACTTCCAATTATTTCATTAATGGAAATGTAGAATTCTCTTTGGTCTCTTCTTTTCAGTTATCAATTAGTTTACTTTCCAAATTGAACAACTCTTAAATTCGAGTCGATATATACTCAATATATATATTAATACAATTTTGTTTATCTACTTCCGCCTGTCACAAATATGGTGTCAAGCGCAGCACAGCCTTTCTGCACCCAGTTGATGTTTAGAGGGTATAAAAAAAGCCACACAAAATATTCGCCATAAAATTTGTTCTGGCAAGCGCCTGACGCAGACGTAGACGCAGTGGCAGAGGCAGTGGCAGTGGCAGACGCATGTCGTCAGCTTCCATAAAAAAATCTTATCAGATTTACAGGCGAAACTTCTAAGTAAACACATAAAAGAAATTACGCGAGGTTTGTTGGTATTTTTTTAACTTGTGTTATTTTTTATTTACTATAAATATTTGTTGTAGTGTCTGGTTTTGGGTTTGCTTTATATATATTTGTTTTTGTTATATGCTACACATTAAAAATGCTTGGTGCTTATGTAAGACATAGATCATAATTGTAGAGTTACCATTTAGGATGATTATACGAAATAATAAAATGTACACATAAATTATTGTAAGTTATTGAATAAATACTGAACTGAAATTTGCGCATTGCGCCTTCAACTATAACATCAACTGAACATTGGTCTTTAATTACTTTAATATTATTATAATATACAAACTAGTTTATCATATATCGTATAGAAATTGACAAAATTCATTGGATTTATCTTTGAAAACTATCACACACAAAGTTTATTATTATGCTTGTAAGGAAAACTACACTAGACGTATGAGTTATTAATAGTATTTAAAATATTATTATAATTATTACGAAATTAGTTAGCTAGTGTTATTATATTGATATATATCTCTTAAATACTAAACTGTCCCTTTTACACATAGAATAATTATAGCGGCAAGAAAAGAAACTTATATTAAATGAGTATGTTTTTAAGATATTTTTGGTACTTAAAATAAATGAAAAGAGATTATTTTTTGAGTGCAAAAAGTTAAGTATTTTTCTCGATTTGTTTTAAAACTTTTCAATCTTTAATAATTTTCTTAAGTGAGAAAACATTTGCTATAAAAACGGAATAAACTAAAAAGATATTTTCAAAATGACGGAACAGTCTTATATATCTATGTATCTGCATAAATTATATGGTGTGCAAGTGGGGAATACCTTTAATATTTCACTGATTTTCACTCTATATATAACACTAATACATATATATGCTTAATCTGAAGGACGCTAAACGTTTTAATGATGCAGTTAAATAGTGTGATTAATTTGTAGATTGCTTAATACTTGAGTTAAGAAGTGGGCGGCCTGCTCAGGCGCTGTTGCTGGAGCGTTCCGTGGAGACCAGTTCATTGGAGCGGGTCTCGTGTGGCATCTGTTCGACTTCAATGTACTCCTCCTCCTCCTGGGCGGGTGACTGCTCGTCGGGCTGTGGTGAGTTTGCCGCCTCCGATTCGTAGAGCTCCTGCTTCACATGACTGGGACTGAGTGTGAGCACGGGTGAACTGGCCGACGAGCTGTGCTGCGTCTCCTGCTTGGTTGTGGGCCGTGTCGGAGCGGCAGCGGCTGTTGGGATTTGCCTTAGTTCGTGGGCACGCTGATGATGCTCGAGCTCGGCACGAAAGTAGAACTTCTCCGGGCACAAGTTGCAATCGTAGGGTCGAGCACCATGCTCCCCAATGTGGGCCAAAAGGCCACCGGGTGCCGTGAAAACCGCCGAGCAAATGTAGCAATTGAAACCACGCTGCTCGGTGCCGGCAAACGTGTGCTCCACGAGATGCTCCTGCAGTTTCTTGGCATGTGGCAATATCAGTTTGCACAGATTACATCGATTCTCGAGATAGCCCACTGTGCTGGCTGCTGGTGGGGCTGGTGCTGGTGGTGGCACAGCTGCGTCCTTGTTGCGTTTGCCATTCAGGTTATGTTTGCGACAACATTTCTCACACAGCTTGGCGGTTTCGCCAGCACCCGGCAAGGGTTCCAGGCACAGCGCGCAGACGGGTTCCTGGAGGCTGCCACAACTCGGTGATTTTGTGTGGAATTTGGCATGCAAGCTCAACTCGAATTCCGAGTGCAAAGTTTGACGGCAACAAATGCAGGCCATGGGCAAATTACCATCGTTGCCATGCTCGCCGAGATGGGCACGGAATGCGGCGACATGCTCCAGCTGCTGGCCACAATGGGCACACTTGCCCGACTGGCCCACCTTCGAGTGCTGCAACTTGTGCTCGGCGAGTATCGCCGGCGACGGAAATATCTCGTCGCAAATGAGACACTTGTGCTTGCCACTCGAATTGTGGCAGCTCTTCATGTGCTGCTCCAGCTCCGCCCGCGACTTGTAGTTACCTGAACAGTAGGCACATCTCAAACTGACGCCCGTCTTCAGATTGTGCGCCAACTTGCGATGTGAATGCAGTTCGGCCTCGCTGCGCAAATCCTGGCGCTCGCACATGCCACAACTGTAACTGCTGCCAGTGCTGGATGCGGTTGCATTTGCCGCTTGGGTTGCCTGTGCCGGCAGCTCGGGTGCACTGGCCGCCGGCGAGGTTGCCTTCGCCGCATACATCTCCATCAAATAGCGCTGACTGAGGCCGTACATCAGAGCGGGATGCGGCGTCTGTTGGGGCTTCAGCGCACTTGTATCCACCTGTGAAAGAGGGGGAAAGTTGACAAGGGTAGAACAATTATTAACTAGTAATTATAATTAGTAATTGTAATTGCAATAAAGTAATGATGAATTAGTAACAAGTGAAAATGCTCTCTTTAAGAACCTGAATCAAAGTCTTTAACTAACTCAAATTGTGCAGATCTCAAATGGGAATATGAACTTGATTATGAATATATGATTTTCAAGCAGGTTTCTTAAAAGATCTCAAGGAAATTTCTACAATTGATCGATATTAAGTTCATGTCTATTTCCAAGCAACCAGAAAGATATATAGACATAGCTATATATAGATTGATAGACAGATGTATTTTAGAGATATGTGGATCGATTTTTATCGATTTTATCGATTAAATTTAAATCAACTCCAAGTCTTACCTGCAAAGGACTGTAGAACTTGTTGGCTGGCTGTGTGTTGGTGGGCGTGGCATTGCCGCCTCCGAACAGACCCTTGAATGCCACATTGTAATCAATGTGCAGATTACTGTTATTATTTGTGGCAGCAGCCGCAGCCGCTGCTGCCGCCGCCAAGGGTGGCAGCAAGGCATTCACATAAAGACTGCCCATCGCATTGTTGGCACCCTGCTGCTCCTGTTTGCCATCCTTGACGCCACCATGCTGGCTCTGCATATGCCGATCGAGCAGGAATTCCACGTGGAACGTTTCCGGGCAACTGGGACAACGGAATTGGCGAGCATGCGCCGCCAAATGGAAGTGCATTTCCAGCTCCGAGGCGCACACAGCGCGACAGAACATGCACTGCAACGGATTGGCAGGTGGAGCAGTGGGTGGTCCTCCAACTGCTCCGCCAGCAGCACTACCGCCCACCAGTTGATGTCGCGTCTTGACATGCACATGGAAATCCGTATCGTTGCGAAAGAGTTCCAAGCAGGCGCTGCACCGGAGCAGCTTCGTCTCCTGACTGTGGGCACAGGCCAAGTGGAGCTGCATGGACATGCGATTCTCGCACAGCTCCGAGCAGATCACACACTTGAGCAGCGTCTGGACATGTTCGCTGATCAGATGCTGTTGCAGTTCCTCCGATTTGGCAAACGATTTGCCACAACTGGCGCCGCAGTTGAACTCGGAACTGCTGATCAGGAAATGGGCGACAACATGTCGCTCGAACTCGCTCTGCTCCGGCAGACTCAGTCCGCAGTGGGGGCATATCAGTTGCATGCCTTCCGCAATGTGCGTCTTGAGATGATTGCGAAAACTCTCAAAGTCTGGCAACCCTGCGTTGCACTGATTGCAAAAGAAGACGCCAGGTGGCGCTGGCGGCGTCAAAGCTCGTCGCTTATTGCTGCTCAGATCCGTTGGCAGCTCCTCCGCCGGCGGACTCGGCAAATCCTGCTTGATCTTGGGCATATCCAAGCGTGGACTAAATGTGCCCGCGGTGGCCAAACGATTAAAGTGCTCATAATACGAATTGGGACTGCTCAGGCGATCCAAGTGAGTGGTGCGCATGTGCTGGAAGAGTGCCGCAATATTTCCGAATTTCATTGTGCAATACTCGCAGCTGAGCTGGAAACCGTTCGTGGGTGGCTCCACTGTGTCCACTGTGGTCTCTCTGCTGGTGGCTGTCGAACTCCTTGCGCCCGGCTGCTGTTGCTGCTCGTGTGCCGCCTGCAAATGGGCATTCAACTGTTCCAGGCTGCTAAACTCGGTCACCTTGGGACTGCAGTAACTGCAGCGCAGCAGGGGCGTTGGAGTGGGCGTGGTCGGCACGGTAACACCACGCGCCCGCTTGGGGAACTCCAGGCGACTCGGACTGCTGTCGGAGGCGAGTGCCAAAGCATAGCGTCGCTTGTGCAAACTGCCATTGCTCGAGATGGACGCCGATCCCGTCGAGCGTGGACTATAATTCAAAGCATTGGGATTGCCACCAGCTGCCAGAATTGCAGCATTCTTCTTGTGCTTCTGCATGTGGGAGGTCAAAGCGGCGGCAGTGTTATAGCCACGATTGCACATGCTGCACTGGAACGGCTTCTGTATGTCGTGCGTCTTCATGTGAATCTTTAAATGATCGCTGTGGGTTGGGAGTGGGGAGAGAATAAGGCGATTTAGATGTGATTAGATGGGGTTATGTTGTAGCTGTTATCCTTGAAATGGAAACTGAGACATATGCGGCATATGACGTGTTTTGTTTATATTTCATATTTCATAGTGAAGATAAATAGAGCATTTATGAAATGTTTCAATAATGGGTTCAGATAAGTTGCAATTGTACGATTTGTTGTTATAGTTGATCTTTAGGCTCTTATCAGATTGATTTCGTTGATGAACTATCCCATATCGAAGCAAAATAAACTCACTTGTGATCTGTTATGGATAAATCTTATATCTTGGAGTAATACGTCTGAATAACTCTTTAGACTTTACTTATTCAATAATTTTTTATCCATTCTTTGTTGGTCTTCTATCTCACTCAACTTTGGTTAACGGTTACTGTTCCTGTTCAATTTCCTGTCAAGAAATCGGTAAACTGCAAATTTCGGTGCAGTTTATGGATCTGATTCAGAATTTTAATTGTTAAATCTTCCTAGACGATTTGGGTTGCTGTCTTATGCCCTGATTTATGCAACTTTCTTTTTATTTTTAATTTAATCTTTGACTAGTTGTGTTATCCCCTCATCAATCTCCCTCACAGGAGCAATGCTAAGTGTTCCTCACTTACCTTCTGGAGAAAGCAGCCTCGCAGTGCGGACACTTGTAGTTCCTCTCGTTTGTGTGCAGCTTCTTGTGGCGATCTCGGGATCGCTTGTGTTTGAACAGCTTGGCGCAGTATTCGCACTTGAAAGGCAAATGTTCGGCATGGCTCTAAAAGAGAGAGAGAGAGAGAGAGAGAGAGAGAGGGAGAGAGAGGGAGAGGGAGAGATTAGCAGAGTTCAACAAGTGTTTCTTTTTTTTCAGTTGCAATCGGAGGTTGTTATGATCTGAGCCGAGAACTCCTGAGTCTGACTAACCTATTTGAAATTCTTAGAAGTTGTCGTCGTCATGTCGTCAAGTCTTCAGTCTGTGCGATTCCTGCCTTGAATTTATTGCTGCACTGCAGCCGTTGACTAAATCTCAATTCCTTTTTTATACACTTTTGCGGTGAGTATTAATTATTTTGTTGTTCAGTTTGTACGGTGTGCATAAGGTTTGTGTACTTTTTGATCGATTTGATAGTTATTAATTAACCATAATCTATTTAGCTAATTATGAAATAATTTGCACGTTGTTTACCAGCATCAATAACCAACTTAGGAGTCTGAATTATTTAATTATTTATCCAGCTACCTGAAAATGAGTGAGAACGTACCAAATTTGGCCAAGTTATTTTGGTATAGTTTTGTTCTTCATAAGACAATCGATCGATTTTTTAATATAATAAAAACATTTAGTTGCAGATCAGTTGAACTGCCTTCAGTAAGAGTATTTAAGCTTCGACGTTCCATAGATGGCTGCTTTTAATAAATCTGATTCTTAAACTGAATCTGCATACCAGGTGGCAAGGGGGGCCAAGGGGGGACTGAAGCATGTAGGTGTTTCACCTGGCTTGTGGACAAAAATTCATCTAAATGCGCAACGCAAACGCCAGAAAAAAAAGAAAGAAAAAAACCAGGCGAGGCAGGCGAGGGTGTAGGGGCGTAGGTGGTTTGAGGGGTGTTGGGGAGGGGGTTTACCTCCACAGACACACACCCGCAACCGGTTTGCTTTTTGGGTTCTTTGGCGGTCAGTCGCGCTTTGCTTTAAAAAAAAACATTGTTGCTTTGAAGTTAAGCGCTGAGCAAAAAAAATGAGCCCATTTGTATGCAGCCCCCCGAGTTGAAGTTGGCTTATTGCACAATATGAGCCAGGTTAGCAGACGGAGCTCGCAAAATGCTCTCTCTCTCGTGTTGGTTATGGTTTTTTAAACTGTCTCGCCAATCCTCATCAACATCATCATCACCAGGCTAACCCCTCCCACCCCACGAAGCCTGCTTCTGTTCCCAGCGAGTACCGAGTACCCCTCCGAGGATCAAAAGGCAGCGCAACAAATGTGTTGTTAGAAGACCCCTCCACCCCCTCTTACCGTACCCCCTTCCAAGCGATAAGCGATCTGCAGTAGTCCTAAACACAGTTGCAATTGGGTTAACAAGTTGCTGATGTCATGGGAGTACCAGCAACAACAACAACACCAACAACAACAACTCGGACAGGATGAGGCATGTGTTCAAGTGGGTGAAAATCGAGTGATACGTGTTGCCTGTTGCTTGTCGCTTGTTTTTGTTGTATTTGTTATTGTTGATGTTTTTGCTGCTACCGAAACTTTTTGCTTTGTGTGCCGCCTTTGACCGACCTCTAAGAATGTGTTAAGTGGAAAGATATGCATCTAATATATGGAAATATATTTGAATCCAAAGAAACATTTTTGCATGTTTGTTAGAAGACTTCAATTATGATGATGCTTCATTTTTTATATAACTTTAAGACTTCTTAAATTTGATATTTAGTTTTGCTAAAAAATGTTCTAAGGAATTTGTGTCAGTAATCAAGATGATTTTAAAATCTTCAATAGTGGAAATAGTACTATATATTTTTATCTTTATATGTATCTCTTAGACTTATCACGTATGACTCTTATAGAAAGTGAAGCCTTTAGCCTCAAGAAAAATCAAGTTGATCATGATATCAATAATTATTATAATTATAATACTAGGCGTCCGCTGATTTTAGTTAAAGTTTAAGTTCCTTAATCTTTAATATTACCATTTCTCAATTTAGATAATGAAGTATAAAGCGTTGTTCCTAGAGATGTCGTTTGAGTTAATGAATGTAGTTTTATATAACAAACTATCAAAACACTAATTCATAATTTTTAAAAATTCAGATTAGAGTTTAGCTATTATAAGTTTTGGATATCCATATTCGAATACCTTCTCTATCAACTTCTAAAATCTACCACGCAACTCAACTCATCTTGAAAACTTTATGTTATCTAGATTATTTATCTAGAAACACATTTTACTCTGCTCCTCGTCTTTCTTTAATACAACATCTTCCTTAACCTATTAAACCTATACAGGAAGACTTTCCAACCCCAATTTCAATTTGTCAATCTATTTACTCCCATGACCCATTTAAATTTGAAAATAAACTAAATCGATGGCAATTTGCAAATTGTGTTTCTCCCGCTCGGCGACATTTGATGGCTGTGGCTTTGAGATGCCAAACAAACTTGGCTTGTCCCAATTTCAACTTTCCCACCCAAGTCTGACAGAGGCAACCACCCAACGCTCTTAGACATAAGCGTCTTAGACAATGTCAAGTCGAGTAATTAACCAAAACATTCACCCCAAAGGACCTTAGAGTGGATGTTGAGATGGGGTTGAACAGGAACTCACCTGGACGTGATGCTTTAAGTAGCCGAGTCGCGGAAATGATTTATCACAGAACTGACACTGATAGGAGCCGTCGCCGCGACTTTTAATGCTTTCGCCTGTCAACTTATCAAACTTGCTGGCGGCAACTCCTCCACCTCCAACACCGGCTGCTCCCGCTGCGCCTGTTCCATGTGCAGCTCCTGCGGTTGCCAACTTGGCTTCTTTATTGATTTTGCGCAGCTTGTTGGCAATTTTCAGCGCCTGCTGATGATGATAATGATGATGATGATGATGATGCAAATGAGCGGGTCGCTTCGGCTTGGCCAAATCCTGTTGCTCCGCAGCAGGACCCTCACCATTTGCCTTGGACTCCTCGGAATGATTGTCCTCAGAGGCAGCCTTGGGCAGCTGCTGCTGCTGCACCGAGTTGGGCGTCAATGTGCCATCCGAGATGCTGGGCGAGTAGCTCGACGAGGTGTGCGTGCTGTACATGTCTAAAAGATATAGAGAAAGAAGGGGAGAGAGAGGGGGAGGGCATGAGTATTGCAATTAAGATCATGTCTTTCGTGTGGGCAGCGACTGCATCCTTATTAGCTTCATCGTCGTCGTCGGCATCTCTTGTGACTAAGACACACAGGAAATCAACGTCGGTTTATCAAATGCTCTCGGCACACACACGGACACAGTCACACACACACACTTAATTCAATTAACATGCTACGTTTGGTGTCGCCTCCACCCCAGAGACACACTTGAGGCCTAGCCTCCCTACAACACCCCCTGTCTTCTGTAAATGAGCCGCACGTTTGTTTCATGCAAACTAATTGCGCTTTTGTACTTAAGAGCATTTTAATTACAAAGATCTGCCACTTGACGCCTCACTCACACACACACACACACACAGGCAATGAGGGTCACTCCAATCATACACTGAGCAAAATAGTTGAGCTTGTTTATCGAATGGTCCGAAGCAGCTAACTAGATCAACTTGAAGCAAGCAACAAGCTGGTTCCCAGCTAGTTTTTTAGTCATGTGGATCTCTTAGACAAAAGCGGAGCAGTGCACAGCTCATAGTAGACTGAAATTGTCTTAGCTCTGGATAGCTACAGGACTCCTGAGTGAGTCCTATTGGTTGAAAATAATCAATTCTGTTAATCATGATAAGGAATGCTTACAACACAATCCATTAGATTTAGACTTATTTTGAGAAATGATAAACATTCTCTTAATATTTATCAGATTTAAAAACAATCATCTAAAAGTCTCCAGATATAAATTCGATTGACAACATATTTAAAATCAAGGAACTCAAATTCCAAGCACAAAAACCATTCGAAATATTTTCCATGATAAGTTCTCAATTCAAAAATCTTTTAAAAAGTATTCTTCAGCAAGGAAATCTTTTAGATTTGGATTCTTTAAAAGGATTCTTGTTTCTCAATCAAATCAATATGTTGTTCAAAATAAATAGTTTCTAATAATCATGAATTTCCAATGATTTCTCTCAGTGCACACAACTAGCACTTCGATATAGTCGCCGATCTATCACCACGCGCCAAGTGTCGTTTGTGTTTGTTGTTTGTTTGCTTGTAATTTTTTTTTTTGGTACACTTTGGGTTTTGGAGAACTTTAATTAAAGCTAATTGCGGCTGTCTGATCCGTCTGTGGTTGTATTTGTATCTGCATCTCTCTAGTTGTAACTGTAAATGTATCTCTTAACTATCCTATATCTCTATCCTCTACATCTGCATCTGTATCTGTGTCTGTTTGTTTTGGCTGTCGTCGCTTGAACTCTGATCTGAGCTGATCTTTTCCAGCTACTCCAACTGCAAGTTTCCAACTTGGGTTTTTCTTTAATTAGGAAACATGAAAATGATGCATCAGATTAATTATTGTATATGTATATGGCGTCAATTGGGAATTGTCTTCGCCTTTGTAATTAACATTCAAAGTGCCTTGGGTCAAGGAAAGTTGCAAGAGTTCGTAAATCTTAAGATTTGATTGGGTTAAATGAAGATTGAGATGTCAGAAAGGGGTTGAACAGATTACAGCCAAGAGTTGTAGGTTAGAATTGTTTTTTCCACTTTCCACTTTGGTTTAATGGAGTTTTGATAGCTTTTATATTAACATCCAGAAGGATTGCTAATTTAAAGTTATTTAAATTATTTTAGTTATTTAAATTGAGAAGGAATTTAAACTAATTTGTCTGCTTCAGATTTAAATTAAAATATATTTAGGGATCGGCTTATCACATAATCATTTTATTATTTTGAAATCTTCTAATAAATATGATTTTGATTATTTAAAAAATAATTGCTGGAAAGTGCATTAATAAAATTATATGTATTTTATATAGGAAACTATGATTATCAAGTAAACTTTTAATAATCTTTTATAGACAAAGAATAATAAAAATCTCCTGGAGATCAAATACTTAGCATGTATTTCGAGCAGGATATCAGCTTGTCAGATACCCTCAAATAAATGTTTATTAAATATACATTCAATTATGAATATATGGAATCGCAGGAATTCAAAATATTTATACATTTTCCGAATATATGAAGATATAGAATCGAAGAACGTTCAAATATTTATGGGCCAAGAAGGCAAAAAGGAGAGGATCGGAAATTAGTATTTCTACATTAAAAAAATTATCAAATTGTTAAGTTCCTTTTGTTAGAAAGTTTCACAAATTAATGTTAATGTTTCAGGAATTCTCACTCTCTCCACGCAAGTCTTATATAAGGACCCACCCAGTTTAAATAAAGTTCTCCCACAAAACACCCAAAAAAAATGCATTAAGTCTCTCCCTGAAATTACCGTTATTTGTAATCTCCTTTGTAGCCTGAATCTTTTCTATCAAATTCTCCAAACGCGAACTGGGA
This sequence comes from Drosophila picticornis, assembly GCA_035043845.1. NCBI lineage: Eukaryota > Metazoa > Arthropoda > Insecta > Diptera > Drosophilidae > Drosophila > Drosophila picticornis. The sequence continues at coordinate 3,192,979 of JAWNMR010000493.1, read as the reverse complement.
CCGCGATACAACATCTTTAAGGCCATCATGGCATTGTTCAGCAAATCGCAACAAATCGAAGCAACTTTTTATCAAATTTGCAACAAACACAATTTTGCACTAAGACATGCGTCGCACTGAAAACTCTTGCTTAGAAATAGCCATGCGTCAACATTTGAGGAATTTGTTACACAGATTAAATACAACAATTTTTCAATTAACACGCGACGACACCAAACGACGCCAAAGGATCGCAATTGTTGTTGTTGTTGGTGTTGTTTTTGTTGTTGCGCGTTCGGAACGTCCAATTGCCGCGAGCACCAAAATGTGACTGAAATCAGAGCCAAGAGCCATGAGCCAAGAGCCATGAGCCATGAGCAATGAGGCAAGCGCCGTAGGAAACACGAAGCAGCAGCGCTGTCGTCGCCGTCGCAGCAACGGGCGTCAACGCCTATAAAGCAAAATACAAAATCCAAAATAAAAAAAAAAAAAATTAAACCAACACCAACAACAAATTTCGAGCACTTGGCGAACCAGTTTGCCCAGCGCATGCGTCTCTGTATGTGTGTATGTGTGTGTGTGTGTGCGTGTGCGTGTGTGTGTTTGCCTGCCTTTTGGGATTCTGTGTGCACCAAGCAGCGAGGCGTCGGCGTCGCTGCTGCCAGCGCAGCGGCCAGCAAATGAGAAGCAAACAAAGCACACAGCACACAGCTCAGTACAGCATTAAATGGCGCCCCACACACACAACCACACACACACACACACACATACACGCGCAAACGCAGCCATGCGTGAGTGAGTGAGCGCAAGCTGAATTTTGTGAGAGAGCAAGAGCGTAATATTTCATGTAAGTGTGACTGTCTATGTGTGTGTGTGAGTGCGCTGCTTATGTACAAAGCCCGTTGGAAAGGCGGAGCATGGGAGCCAAAGTCTCTGTGTTTGTGTGTGTGTGTGTGTGGTGCCGCTGTCACATTGGGCGTTCATTTGGTAGCTTGTGGGAGCGCGAGAGAGGGTGTTTGCAGGGTGTATACATAACATACTCTGTTAATGTGCATCGAGGGGGGCGGAGAGAGAGAGAGGGGAAAGGGGAGGGGGAGACTGTCTACAGTTAATGTATAGTTTTCTTCTGGCTAACAGAAAAGTACAATGGAAATTAGCTCTGAAATGTCAGGTGTTGATTTGCAGCCTTTTTTTGTGAAAGTTTTTTTTTTTCTTTTATTTGGTGTGGTTTGATTTTGTAATTGCTGCTTTGGGCAGCTGTAAAAGTTTGGACAACAAAATTTGTGCTGAAAGCTATGATTTTGTGCTTTGTTTTAAAAGGACTTTGCTAATATGAACAAAACGAGAGCGAGAGAGAGAGAGACAGAGAGAGAGGGAGAGAGAACGAGCAACTAGCTGGAAACTGCTGCTTAAACTGAGAAACATTATTTGATTATCTTTGAACTGCGATACTATCAAAAATGTATAGTAAATCAGCTAATATTTATTGAAAACTTTTATTTTAGCTTAAGTAAATAATAAATACAATTTAAGATTCAAATAATTAATTTTTATATTCTTTTTATGCCATCAAAATGTATAAACATATATAAAAGCATATAATTTATGCTAATAACCATTTTACAGTTCAGATGTTTTTCTCTTTTTTTTTCTTCTACAAATAATGTTGGTTTATGAGAATTTAATTGACATAAAATTGAGGTATGAATTCGAGGGACTAAAATCTTTTATGTGTTCACTTCATCTGCCCCACAACTGTTGACAATCAATCACATTGACACACTAAGCCAATTCTAATATATTTTTAGCACAGAAAATTAAAAAACATTAACCAAGTAGACAATTTTAATACCCCCTCCATATTGGTGGCCATCAATTTCGATGCTGGATGGGGATTCATTACCACATCGCAAATTCTGTCAATAAACCGACAATCAGAAATACAAAAATCGGAGCAAAATGTACACAATAAAATGAGAAATAAAAACGTGCAAAATGGCCAAAAACGGCAGCGAACACGTTAAAGCCATTAGCGCTGAGAGACGCAAATGTCGCCCGTCAATACGGCCAACACAACAATAAAGGACAGCTGGCAAGGACAGCAGCAATGGCAAGCCACCACAGGCTGCCAGGCATGCTGTATGCTCTATGCAGCATGCCACTAAAAGCCAAATTAATTATGCATGCAGCAACCTCTGGCAACAATGGCCAAAAAGTGCAGCAGCTTTTTCAGTTATTCTTCTTCTTTTTTTTCTTTTTTTGGCTGCCTGTCAGCAACACTCAACTGCACGCCCACAAAGTGCCACACCCCCATCCGCCTACAACACTTAACCAAAAACTATTAGCACAATTAAAAAATCACTTTACACATTAGCAGTTGCTGCTTGTTTTTTTGTTGTTGTATGTGCGACTCGTTTCGCATCTGCAATTGGATGACTGGTGGCCAGCCAATGGGATTCGTTTGTTGCGCTGCCAACGCAAACGTTGCTGCGCAGAGCGAGACAGCTGGCTATACGCATGCTGCTCTCTCGCTTATTTACTCGCCGACAGTTGGGCAACTCTCTTCGCTGTTTCGCAGCTTTTATTGACAGCGCTGTCGATTTCGGGATTTGTCGCTTTTTAATTGCAGCGAAAGCAAGCGCTAATTGCGGTTATGTGTTGGAGTTGTTGTTGTTGTTGCGGTTGCTGTTGCTGTTTCTGCTGCTGGGTTTGCGTTTGCGCGAGTTTGTCGTTTCAGTCTTTGGTTTGAGGCTACTATGAAAGTAGTATGAAAGTTGCGTGTGAACTTTTTCAGTATTTGCCATAACTTTGTCAATACTCAAGCGATTTTCAAAAACCATGGCTTTTTGATCATGGTTTCAGCTCTAGAATAATACTGCATTCAAAGTTGGCAACCCGATTTTGGCTTGATTTACATGATAAAAATTTATGTTCTTACGTGATTCTGACTACAACCTCAACAAGTGGTTTAAAAACTATTCAAAATTTGCAAATACCATAACTTTGTCAACAGTTATTCAATTTTCAAAACACTTTTTTAGTCATAGTTTGCTCTTTGGGTTGGCAACGCGCTTCTGCCTCGAAATTCTCTAATAAATTCTGTCCTTTATAATTGCTAAGAGATAAAGCTTTCACAGCTACCCAACTCCCAACCTGACCTCAACTTAACATAATATCAATTTAAAAAGCCACAGATTGCCATAAAAATTAGAACCAACCCATTTTACGAACTTTTCCAATATTTCAAAGCATTACAAAGGTCATTAAATAATGATAAAGAACCCATCAATCCAATAGAAACTCAATCTCAATCTCAAAACCAATTAAAGTTAATTTCCCGCCTTAAATTTTTAATGCACCAAACTCTTGTGAAAAATGTCAAAACAGACAAAACAAGAAAACAAGAAGACAATCCAAAAATGGCCTCAACCCCCTCGTCCTTTAGACGCCCAACTGTTGTGTGACTTTCGGCGACTTTCTTTAATTGTAACAAGAGAATTTCGAAAAATTTGTTAACTTAATTGCCTAACAATTGTAAATAGAAGCTAAGCGTTTTTTAGTGTACAAAAAGATTTTGTACAACTCAATTTCCACTTGCCGTTGAAAAATGTACAAGTTTTTGCCGTTGATTTAGAATTTTTGGCTCTTTTCACTGGGCTTTCCATCTCTCTCTCACTTTCGGGCCGTTAATTACGTTTGAGTGACAGTTTTGTGACAGGCGCTCGTTGAGATCACGACCACGTCCACGTCCACGTCCCCTTCCATTTCCACGATGAGCCCAAGGTTTATTTTGGAGTCTGCTGGGAGGGTTTGTTGTTGTTGCTGTTGTTGCTGTTGTTGTTTCCCTTTTGCTGGGGTGTGGGTTTTGGGCTCGGTGGGTGAAAAAGGGTGACCAGGTAAATGCGCCCTGGCAGCCTTGATGAGCCTTAGCTTTAGCCCTTATGCGATGGCATCAAATCGGATTTAGACTTGGGTATATTGGCTTCTACTCCAGCGTTAGATAAACAAATGCTGAATGGTGTCAATTGAAGTTAGAGTTTTATGTGAACCAATAATAGCAATACCAGTAACTGATTTAAGCTGAAGGGTTTCAAATAGTAAAGTGTAGTTTGCCATTTTGATTGTGATCTGATTTATTTCGAAATATCTAATTATCATTTATTAATTTAGTTTCACAAACCCTCAATTATGAGCAAGTGCAGGATATCTAAGTAGTCGTCACTGCCACTTTCCATATGCATTCACATTAAAACTCTGCTGATTTCTGTGCATTTTTAATGCGCGGCTAATGTGAGTGACGCCTTAAAAAACTTGTGACTTTGACTGAGATTTGTTGGTCAACGCGACTCGCGCTGCCTCTGCCTGGGAGCACTTTTCCCGTTGACTCACATGTGACAGCCTGGTTAACACACATAGATGCTGTGCTGGGCTGTGCTGGGCTGACTGCTGACAGGCAAAGGGTTTTTGCCAGAGCAGAGCTGACCCTGCGTTTTTGACTGGCGCCCTCATGCATAATAGATAAATTATAAAAATAAGCGCAACACATGAGGAGGTGTGGGGTGTGTGTGTTTGTGGTGGCAACATCAGCAACCTGTCAAGCATTGTCCTTCAGCACAAGTGTCCTTTTGTTGGCATTCACTCGTCGCAGCAGCAGCAGCAGCAGCAGCGAGCATTTTAAATTAACCATTTCAATTTGCCATTTGCAGCAAAAGTCACTCAAAATGTCACTTTGATGTTTGACAGGCTCAGAAAGGGCCCAAGGTCCGAGTCCTGAGTCCTGATTCCGGAGTCCTGCGCTCGTGTACACAAATTAATGTATATGGGTCTCCATAGATTCTTATCTCCCACACTCCTCTGCACCGCTCATTTTTTAACTGCACAATTAATCAGACGCTTAGGACCACATTTAATTAGAGGCTTTTGCCTTTTTTTTAAAAAAGGTTTATTTGGGTTTTTTTAGTCGAATTTTTGGTCATTTTTGTAGAGAGAAAATCGTTTGTGTTATGATATGATATGAGTACTTAAAATCGCATTTAGTCATGTAAGGCAGTCAAATGATGGTCATTTTAAAAGGTAGTTTCAAAGGTTAATGCTGAACTAAAGTTGAATTGTGCGGTTACAAAAATAAGAAGCCTATTTTAATTAGTCTGATATTAAATTATTGTTTATAATTGTGTTGATAGTGGCCGAGTATTTAATCGGTGATCAGAGAGAATCATAGAGAAACAATCAGAGGTCGGTTTGTCTAGGGGACACTTTAGTAAGGATAGTAAGGAGTGTGTCTAAAATCTTTTCTCTTCTGACTTTCAATAAAATATTCTTTCTATATTATTTCTCATTTTCTAAGCTGCGCCACTCCCCCATTACCTCACTTAAAACATTTTATACTCTTTTATCTCAAGACCCTCCTTCTTGCAAAGAAAACCTAACCGAACTGTTTTTAACGCCAACTCAATTATGTGGGGCGCCATTGTCACTTACCCAAAACAAAACAACTATTTGGAACCCAACTGTGCAACCTTTCAAAACATTCGAAAAGTCACTTAATATATTTACCAAAACAATAATTAATAACAAAATCAGATATGGAGATATCCGTTGAGTTGTGCCCACTTTACAGATACAGTCAAGTCATCAGGGCACATAATGATGATCCTCTAATAGAGCTCAATGTCCGATTGCGTAAACTGCACTCTCTCTCCCTCTCTCTCTCCCTCTCTCTCTCCCTCTCCCTCTCCCTCTCCCTCTCCCTCTCTTTCACTCTCTCTGAATGAAAAATGAAGTGAAATACTCAATCAGGGAGCAGGCATCACAATTTGTGTCTGACTCTGGGCACAGGCGCTGACACAAATCAATCAGCGCTTGAAGCGACAGGTTGAGTTTTAGCATCGGGCATCACTCAGAAAAAAAGTGGATCTGGTTTTGTAGAAATCGTTTTTTGGTTTTTACGAAATAAATTTCTAAAAATTATACAGGCTTGTCCCAAGTTCAAAATGCTAAAAATGAGATTTCATCTTTTAACTTTTCGGAAATATTCTGTCAATAATTATGTGTCTTTAAAGTAGAAAAGCAAATTCTTTTTTTCAACATGCGTTTTAATTTGCGATGCTCTGCGACTTTCTATTGCCACTAATATTTTTCTGAGTGTAATTTTGGTTGATCTGCTGGCATCATTGTCTGTCTTTGTAGCAGGTAGAAACAGTCGAGTTCAGTTTTCATTGATCGTTTTTCGAGGCGGTGATCCTGATGGACTGTCAGCGCGGTAATGATGCGCCTGGCGACGTGTCGGGTGCGTCCTGCGGTGGCAAGCGGTTACGCCTGCCCCACAAACCGAACCCGAATTGAAAAGGGTTTTTGGTTTTTGGGTTTTGTGATTTCGGCTTCACTGACTTGGTCCATAATTGACTTTCGCACCTGCCAACCGCAGAGAAAACAGAGTGGAGCTTGGACTTAGTGAGTGACTTGGCTGCCGTGCCCCCGCTTTGGGTCTGGCACGTGGCACGTGCTAACAGCTTGTGGTTACGACTAGTGGGGCAGCTGCATGGGGTGTGCCACAAGCAACAAGAACAAGGCAAGCAAGCAGCAGCTGCCACCGCTGAGCTACTTGACCAGAGTTGCGCGTGCCACAGACCGGAGGCAGCCATAAAGCGCGGAATTGAATTGAAGTACGTACTGCGTACTCGTAATTGAAATGCAGCAGGCCACAGTTGTAGGCAGCTCGACAGTTCTGCCTCGGACAGAGATTAACATGTCCGATTGCCACATCCGATGTCTTTTGTGTGTGCGACTCTGGCGATTCCGGTTGCTGATATCTCTCTCATTCTCATTCTTATTCTCTCATTCTCTCTCTTGTTCTTCCACCCGGAAACTAGAACTCCACGAATGCGTTTCAAGTGCCGCAAAATATATAAAGGGGTCTGGTCTGGTCTGGCGAAACTGGGTTTACGACTCTTCTTGATGTTGATCATAAACATAAAATCATTTTATTACCTTCATTTTGACGGCAGTTCGTCGACATTTAACTAATAAGCAAATGGCAACAACTACACACACACACACACACACACACACACAGTTCTATAAGCCAAAAACTATTGAATACAACTAAAATTGAATTCAATTTGCATTTGTTATGCATCGAAAGTGTAGCCATAAAATATTATGTTGCAACATGAGGTAAGCCAAGTTATTTGCATTACGCTCTCATTTGGGAGCTTTTTAACACGGACACACTAAAAGTTTCCACTCCTTTTTGAAGGAAGCACTTGAAATTATCGTTTAGGTTCATTATATGATTGCGGGGGGTGTTAGAATATTGCCAGCAAGTTTATAGCGCATTTAAAGATGAGACAAGAAATCAGCTACTTTGGACAACTGAAGAATATAGTTGCCATATGAACAAGGAATCGTTTTAAGGACAACTGTTTTGTTTGTAAAGATAACCTAATCAAAGCCACAAAAATATAATCAAAGTCAGACTAGCATAAGAGAAATTGTTCATTGAAATTTGAGAATTTATGTAATCTTCGATGTGTCTTAGATAGACTGACGCTTTTACTTGTTTTATTTGAGCATAGGAATTTATTGGTGTACCTTGGACGCTAACTTAAACTAGATGCGCACTTTTCTTGACTTAAGTTCACCCCATTTATTTAGATCACATCAACATAAAACACTCAACCACCCAGCAAACATATGCAAAATACTCACTCCTCGTGCTCGCTGCCACTTCCTCCACCCTCAATCAGGCAATTGCAATCATTTCGCTGAGTAGCCGCTAAGCCAGCAGCAACAAACTACACGGAGCGCATTACCACCACCACCCAACCGCCCAACCACCCAACCACCTCAAACCTGCCATCAGAGCACCACCCTCAATAATGTATAACATACACAAGATTTATGCGTTAAAAAGCTACTGAAATAACAACCGAAAAATAACCCATAACAATACGTCCAAATTAAATCCTTTAAGGCCAGGCAAAAAACAAAGAAAAGAACGAGAGAAAGGGATAGAGGGAGAGAAAGAGAAAGAGAGAGAAGAACGCATATGCGGCAAACATTTCAGCGAGTATTTCATTTAAATTACCAAGAATTTATCTTCAAGAGTAAGAAGCATACGCAAATGTATGGAGTGTGGGGTAGGGGTAGGGGTTAGGGGGGTGTACAGTTGTTGGGGGGGTGCGAAAAACTGCCAAGTGTTTCCCTAGGGAAAATGGGTAACGCGTTCGCGAAATTGTGCCTTGGAGTCGCATAAGACAAGCGAACGGCGAAAGTGGCACCAAAAGTATGCACATGGGAGCCACCAAAAAGGGGGTGTGGCAGGATAACCAATTGGCGGATGTGTGTGGAAATATTCCCGAAATGTGTGCGAGTGTGTTAGTGTGTGCATCGTAAAACGTACGCTGACTTTTATGCGAAATGAAAACGTCTTGAGCAGGAGCAAAAAGAAAATTTCGCCCCATCGCTTTTTTTTTTGGCTGGAGCTGCTCCTGCTCCGCTGCTCCTGGGAGACAAACTGGGCACAAACTTGGCCAGCCAGGCAAAACACCTAACGCACATAAATCATGCAAGAGGTGGCAAGCAGCTAAAAAGAAAACAACAAAACGCTGGGCGTGTCATAACTTTTGCCTGAATGCCAGTCGCCCAATTCCCAGGACATGGTCAGGCAGCCTTTTGGCCAGGACTCGCGGGAAACGGACCAGCTTCTGCTTTGCTTTGCTTTGCTGCAGCAAAACTTGAGCTCAAAAATTGCTGAAAAAGTACTGCAGCTGACAGCGCGACGAGTGCAGCTGAAGCAACCCCCTCCAACCCCCTTCTACAACCCTTTTCAAAGGAAAGGAACAACTTTTTCATGTTTTTTCCGGCTGCTGTTTGTTGTTGTTGTTGGTGTCAAGGCGTTTTTACACCTGAGATTGCAAACTTAACTTGGCTGATTTCTTTTGTATTTTTTGTTTTTTTATTTTTTTTTGGCACATATTATTTATGGCTTATATGAAATCTAAAAATAGATATTCTTGGTTCAGGCTTAGATTTGCCATGGATATAAATTACAATAGATTTCATTTGATGCGTGTTGACCCAGTTCACAATTACCGCTTTGTGTGTGTGTGTCTCTCTTAGCGGCATTTGTTTTGAGATCTTAGCTTAAACGTGATCTCGGCCCTTTTTGAGCACACACACACAGTTCATTAAACTGTTTCACTGGCATCTGCTGCAAACGGCTTTTTAGTGACCAGTTTTTCCAGCCACAGATTTCAATCTTAAAGCAATTTGCGTTCATTTCTTGTGAAAGCAACGGACTTCAACTTACAACACGACCAACCTGTGAGAATTTTTGGCACTTTAAGCACAAATCTACTGCAAGACCAACAGAAACACAATAATTAAGTTTTGATTTGGAGTGCGAGATGGCAAGATACCCTGGGAATAGCAAATAGTTGTGGAAATTAATGGGTAAAGAGATCGGGGAGAGATCAATGGAGTGATGAAGTAGAAGAGAGAGAGAGGTATTTTAGGGAAGGATGAGAGAGAGATGGAGATGTAGATGTAGAGAGAAGAAAAGAAATAGAAAGAGTCACAGAGGGAGAGAGAGAGGGAACCGTTGAGGAAGACCGCTAGAGGGAGTCTGCAAAACAGAGACAGAGATAGACTGAGAGAGAGAGACATAAATTGAGAAAGAGTGCGAGTTAAATTGCGTTGTTTGCACTAAACTAAATAATAGTCTATGCTGATCTATTAAGTAGTCGAAATTGTGGTTACAATATGCTCTTTAAGTATGCACAGGATATACAAGAAAAAAGAAAATAATTATAAATACAATTTTCATAGACTTGCTTCCTATGAAAAGGAAGCAAAAGGAACTATGAAGTTTTTTCGCTATTAGAATCACTACAATCTAGCATCAATTGCTTTAGAAAAAGGCATAAATATTCTTTCTGTAAACGTAAATTTTCACTAGTCTATAATACCCCATTTCGACAGCCATCCAGGGCATATTTGGTCCAATGAAATTGTAAAGAGTAAAAACCCCTTTTTATGTCGGAGACAACAGCAATTATTTATGGTCTTAGACGCGGACATGTGAGAAGGCGCTTTTTGCAACAATTTTTGTAGTTATTGTTGTTGTTTTCCATGTTTGTTTGCCTTGTAAGACAAATGTGTAATTAATTGCGTCGCATCAAAAGGAAACTTGTAACGGAACTAGCTAACTAACTATTTGCATACACCAGTGTCTTACAAACTCCCAACCAGCTTGTCAGTATTTAAAACCATAGAAAGAGTCAGAGAGAAAGAGAGAGAGAGGGAGACAGAGAGACAGAGAGAGAGGGGATATACTGGCTTGGGGGAGACACGTGCTATTAATAAATCAAAAGGACACAAGGCTCTCAGAGTTTTAGACCGGAAGTCCAAGGCAAATGCAAACAAATGAAATGACTTGGGTAAACTTTCACAAAAGAGAAAGAGATAGACAGAGTTGGAGAGAGAGAGCTCAAGGAACTGCTTCGGTATGAGTAGTTGCCCACCCTTGTGGCACTGTCTGCTTGACTGCAACTAATTGCATTTCATTGCATACATTTAGGCGCAGCTGCAACCCAAATAAAAACAAAAACAAATTTCACACCGCAATTTCTTCAAATCTCAACGCAAAAGCCGTAAAACGTTTCAAAATTGTAGCCAAATAGCCATGGAGCAGCCATCGTGCCAACGTGCCACCGTGCCACAGAGCCATCGAGCCATAGAGATTTCCATGGAGCCAACCACACAAGTGCCGCAGCTTCTCCGCAGCCAAAGCCAAAGAAATGAAACTGGGCAGAGCCGAACCGAAAAGGATGTCTCAACTCCAGTTGAGGTGGGTGGGGAGACTGGACCAAGTGTTGAGTGCTGTGGTAGGATAACTAAGTGTGTGCACTGCGAGAAAAGGGTTGGAAGTGTGGAATACCAACGGAAACATTACTTTTGAGAAGGAGCTGAAGACAACTAATACAGGAAATGCAATTATTATTACTTTGACAAGAGTACAAATCATGCATACACTGTGCAAAAAGAAGACTTACTAGCCATGAAGAGCCTGCAGATAATGCTTAAGGAACTGATTTCAATAAATAAATAAACAGAGTAAACAAAATTGTTTAATCAACTGCAAACGGCAAGTTTTTTATGCCAAACCACTCATTATTCATTTCTCTCAGTGTACTCAAGCATAAGGCAACACTGTGAAGACATTAAACCAGCGCCAGCAACTTAGTTGAGTCGAGTTATGCCCAAGCAGTCAGCCAAGTTCAGTTCAGACTGAATGAATGTGTGAATGTGTGTGTGAATGTGTATGTGAATGTGAATGTTTGAATGTTTGAATGTGTGAATGTGCTTGGATGTGGATGGCAAATGTTGGACAGTCGACAGCAGGACGCGACAACGACAAGCAAGCAACAAGAACAAAAAGCACAAGCAAACCGAGGAAGTCTGGCAAAAAATAAAGAAAAATACGAAAAGAATAACAACAACAAGAGGCAGAAATGAAACACAGAAAAAGCATGCGAAATGGCACTAGAGAGAAATGTGGCAAAGGAGCGAGCGAGAGAGAGAGAGAGAAAGGGAGAGGAAAGGGGAGAGCATGAAGTGTGCTCCGACCGTAGCTCATGATGCTCCTGTATCCCTGTCTGTCCTCTCCCGTCGCCCGTCTCCCGTCGCTCATCTCTGTCTCGCCTGGCGCTTGTTCGACAGCTCGTAAATGGCTGCGATGAGGATGTATGTGGTGAAAGTGAAGTGAAGTGGCCTCTGCCCAGCTATCTGTGGTATATATATATATATATATATATATATATATTTGTGTGTGTGTGTGTGTGTGTAGAGTATAGAATAGAGAGTGCGACTCCGACTTGGTGTTGATTGCTGTTTGGGGTTTTTAAAACGTAGTTAGGCCAGCCCCCCCGGCTGGCCGTGCAGCATATGAAACGACACCCGCGGCACAGGTGTAGAGCACCCAGGAGTGTCGTCGCCAGCTGCCATATAACACCCCATACGGCAATTTCAATGGTTATAGCAACAACAACAACAGCAACAACAACAACAAAAACAATGCACACGCATTCAGCTAAAGGAGCAGCGGCAACAGTGGCAACAACAGCAGCTCGAGCAACAGTAGGAGCCAGAATCAGAAGCAGCACCGGAATAGGAGTGAGCGTCAGAGGCGGAGTCGAAGTAGGGTGGCTTAGTGGCTGCGACAATTATGGTCCACCCTCAGTGAGGTATATGTAAACATAAATGTTTTTTATGTCTTATCAAAGAAAATGTAAAAATGCTTTTAATGCTAACAGCTCATCTCAGTTAGCAATGTGAGAAAATTGGAAGCGAAAGCAGAATTAAAATAATTATTTAATTTTGTTCATCGTTGGATATCTGGGGCAAATTATAAGAGATCTTTAAGCATTGAAAGCTAGTCAATTATTTAAGAAAAGGTGTTCGATTTTTACGCTGACAGATTTTGATAGCAGCCGATTTTATGCTTTTCCACGAGTTCAAAAAGCTAAAGCTTTTCAAGATTAGACTTTATTTGATAAAGTTATGATTATTCATCATCTTCATAATTTTTAAACTTAAAATATTTCTTTAACTTATTATAATTAATGTGTGGCAAAATGGCTTTGAGCCGACTCACCAGAATAGAAACTGTCGAGACTGTGCAGCTCCTCATCATCGTAGTCCTCATCGCCGCTGAGGCTAAGCAAATCATCCGCCAAGTCATCCTCCAGTTCCTCATCCTCTTCGTCCAGCTCGTCGTCTTCGTCAGTTGGCTCAACAACATTCTCCATGTCCTTGTCTTGAGGAGCATTTATGTTGGCTGTAAGTAGACGAAGAAGAAGACGAGGCAAACACACAGTTATTTAGTTATAGTTGCAGTGGAAGCTGCAGCATTTGAACTGCGGCACGTTCCACAGCCGCTAGCTGCATGCCACGTCCCCAGATGCAAGGAATTTTGATTATGCTATGCCCCTGGGTGCCATAATTCCATGCTCAAGCAAAGCCAGCTGCGCTACCGACCCAATGCGAAACCAGACCCCCTAATCCCCAATTGGACCCCCACCCCCTTCCACAACCTTCCCCTCACCCTCCCCATCCTCTTTGAGCTGCCTTTGACTGTTGTTTTAAGAGTAATTTAAGAGCGAGCGCTGAAAATGCGCAGACGCCTCCCAAAAGTCCTTCGACTGCAGCTAAGAGCGAAACTTGTTTTGGTTTTAGTTATGCGCTCTCTTTCTGTGTTTCTCTCTCTCTCCCTCTCTCTCTCTCTCTCTCTCTCTCTCTCTCTCTCTGTGACGAACAGCTGTTTTTGGCTAGCACGTGTTGTGGCTGTTAGCAGTTAAGGGGTTTGTGGGGGAAGAAGGGGGGTTTTGAACCCGTCTGCGTCTATGGCGTGTGGAATGCGGCGCTGGCAACATTTTCTTTGCATTACTCATACGCAACGTTTGACGCGTCTTTGTCTGGACTGTGACTTGTTCTCTATGTGAGTGTGTGTGTATGTGTGTGTGGGCGTGTGTGTGTGTGTGTGTGTGTAGGGGGTGTAAATAACTCAGTCGCAGCTGCTGACTGTCTGGCTGCGGCAGCTCATTGAGTTGACAAATTAGGTTTAGATGTAAATTGTGTGTTGTGGAAGGTATTTGCAAGTAAATAGCGAATGTCTTCTCTGTGACGACAACTTGTGAATTGAGTCTTTAAGGAATCTGTCTAAATGAACTTATTAACTGTAAATGTCACAATGTAGTAGTGATTTATAGCCTAGTAGGCATAGCTAGTTGTAATCATTATTATAATATTATTATAATTCAACTTGGAAGTAGTTTTGTTTTATTATAGGGGATACTTGTTCTTGTTAATCTCTGCTTATCTGTATCTCTAAGAACCCAAGCATAGACTATGTTTCGGTCATATATCTAACTACCTAATACTATTTCACAGTTTGGTAATATCAGATTGCATTTAAAGGTATATTTATGCCAAGTTACTTAAGTAAGGCACTCGTTTTTTGAGGTTTTACTGAAGTTGTTAAGCGAAGATGCCACACTTTGATTATGTGGCAAGGATATAAGGATATGCTCAACATAATCATTAATTTACTATTATCATTTTCATTTCTAATTTAATATTGTATAATTGTTTATTAGCACAATGATTTCCTATATTTCCCAATTAATTCATCTGCACTTCTCCCAACCTCAAGATTTACGAGGCGTAAGTCAGATTTATCTATCTATAATCCCAAATCAAACGTTACGATACCAATTCATGTTCGTTCCTTTCGTTCCTTTCGCTTTATACTTGCTGCACTTTATGCGAAATGATGCAAACCCGAAACCAATTTGAAGCCAAATGGAAAATCGCAAACATAAAACCCGAAATACATTTCGAGATGCGTTTTTATTAGTTTCTAATGACAAAATGAAATTTTCGGCAACAGGGTGTTGCATGCCTGGCCAGCCCACTTGCAACATTCTAAGCGTTGCAACGTTTCTTTGATGGCGCCAATATGTTGGCCAATATGTTTGCTTGACGTATTTGACGATGTGCGCTTTTATGCCACACTTTGCATATACGCGCATAAGCTGACAAGAAGCGGAGTGGCAAGGAGGCGGAAAGGGGGGTGTGGCATAGAACGGACGTTGCCACACGTCCAATAATCCTTGTCCTGCAACTGGGGAATACTTCATCAGCGGAAACAAAATTTTACGAATTTCTCTGCAAAACTGTGTGTGTGTGTGTGTGGCATGTTGCTGTTGCACGTGCGCCGAGCGCCATCTAGCGACAGCCGGCGGCAGCAACCAGCACACACACGGACACACACACACAGACACAGACGAACAAGCTGAAACACATGCCAAAAACGCAAGTGCAACGTTTGGCGACTTTGACATGCTCTCGTTCCTAGCATCCCCCTCCCCTCCTACCCCTCCTCCCTTCTCTTCATGCTGCCTCGCTGTTGATGATTATTCAACATGCGCTCTACGGGGAGCCGTATGGCCTGTGTCCCCCTGTATGACCCCTGCCAGTCTCCCTCCCCCCTTTGTGCGCTGTCTTCTTTAGCTGCGGTCTAACACTCAGTCCCTCCTCTCTTTTGCCCTCTCACTCTCCCTCTTATATTCTATACCCATTAAATGTGGCGCAGAAAGGATATAATAAGTGGGAATAGTTCTTCGACTTCTTAAGTAATTCAATATTTTTGACTTAAATTTAGGCATGAGTTTTCGATTTTCAAAATCAGATCATATTTGGAATAAGTTTTAATTAACTAGTATCGCTTACATTAAATCTTAAAGCTTAATAACCTTACAGAATCGGATAACTATGTCATACATCATATCTCGGAATAATCGGTGGCAAGGTGAGTTCTTGTATAAAAACCCCTCCTTTTTTGACTATGTCACAGGGTGGCTCAATCTGAATAGTTGATAAATTTCTATATGCTACACATATCAGACTACAAAGATAGTAGATGGTATCTGCTAGTCGTGCACGCTCCTCTCAACTAGAGCACTCTTACTTGTTCTCTTTGTGGGCTGCTGCTAAAATTGGCTTTCGTCGAATTGTTGCTTTGAGTTTTGCAAATTTTTCGACGCCGCACACCGACGCTCATTGCGCTTTTATGGGTGGTACAGTGTGTAGGGGGAGGTAGGGCGGAGCAGGAGAAAGAGGGTGTGTGTGTGTGTGTGTGCGTTGGTTGCATTCATCAGCATCGACAGTCGCCTGGGCTAATTTTATGGCTCGCATCTTTGCGCGCTCGTCATGTTAATGAAGCAAATGCGAATGCGATTGTATGTGTGCGTGTGTGTGTGTGTGTGTGAGTGTGATTGTGAGTGTGTGTGCGTGTGTGCATGACTCATAAATAAATCGAAATTTGCATATGACTGCAGCAGCGCCATCTTGCGGCCATTAGGCAAGCCATGCACATTTTTATGGATGCCAACTGCGAGGTGGAGCAGGGGGAGGAGGAGGAGGAGGAATAGGAGAAGAGCTTTGATGTTGTTACCGTTATTGTTGCTGTGCCACGCCCACATATGTAGGCTGGTACTGCTGCAGCGACTGCAGACCACTCGCGTAAATTTCCCCAAGCGATGTCTACAACAACAGCAACAACAACAAAGCAGCTCCAAAACCAGGTCCAGATCCCGCACCAAAGCCCAAACCCAACAACAACAGCAACAAAAACTTGACTTGGACACTGCAATATGAACCGGGGCGCGGACTCCTAGAGTCCATCCATCCATCCACACTGCGCCAGCGCAGCGTCCCCAGGGAGGCGGCTGAAGCGGCCGTCGCCGCCGGCTCACTGCTCCCCCAGGAGTAGGTCGAGCAAAGACACAGAAAGAGTAAATGGAGTTGGAGGAGGAGGAGAAGGAGGAGATGGGCATTGGAGATGGAGATGGGACTCAGGGAGCTAGGGGAGTTAACTGGAGAACAGCCAGCTAGACGCTTCTGTGCCCGCCACCTCCCACCTCCCACTCTTTCTCTCTCTCTCTCTCTCTCTCTTCTCTCTTTCTGTCTCTCTCTCTCTCTCTCTCTGTGTGTGTGACTCGCTCTTAATTCGATTCGTTTGCCGGCGCTGCTCCTTTGCTTTCCCTTCCCGTTCCCGCTCCCTGCACAACCTATTCCTTTGGGATTTGTTGCGCAAATGCTTTTTGTGTGTTTCTCTGTTTGAAAATTATTGCAAGCAAAATACAAAAATACAAAAACAAAAACAGAAAGAAAATAACCAGCGAAGCGATACGATATGATATGACTATATATATATATATATATATATATATATATATATATATATCTTTTCCTATAATAATAAAACGTCAACGGCGTCGTAATCGAGGTTCACATGGGAACAGGGGTTGAGGAGGGTGCATTGGTTTCGGATTGGCTTCAATATGTCTCTGATGCAATTAACGAGGCGATAAATGACTTGTGCACTGCAGGAAATAGTGCTGCAGTTGCTTTGTTTGGCTTTGATTGCTCAAGTAGAATGACTCTGCAATAATCGATAAGTACGCTATCGATAACACATGGCCAGACATATTGTAATGACATACTTTTTAAACATATAATCATAATTCAAATCGATAACAAATTGTTTGTGTATTTTTCGGAATTTTACTAGCAACTAATAACAACCAATCAAACAATCTATGAATAACACTTACTCGCGTGGAAAAGGTTAATAATATCGCACTATTGTTTTACTTTGGCAACATAAGTGAAATCGATTACATTAAATTGCGAAGTTGATAAATTTATTAGTAATTCATAGTTGAAATCGATATCAGTAAGTATTACTCAAACAAACTAAGGATTCGTTTATATATTACACTGTCTCAAAAACAGTTGATAATTCGCAAGACATTAGCAACTAAAAATACACAGTCCACACAATTTATCGATTAATTTAAGGCAAGAGTGCCGCAATCGAGATAATCATTAATCAATATACACTTATGGCCGCTGACCCCATCAAAAATTTGTCATACCATTTGTCAAAATAGCGGACAACATCAAGGCAAAAGCTATAACACAAGCACACGCACACACACTTAAACACACACACACACACACACACACACACAGTTGTACTATATGCAATTCCCTAATCAAAGCCACTGAAAGCAATGAAGTTTTGTCATAAAATTTTACGCACCTTTCGTGTGTTCCCACGGGTGTTTTGCACCACCCCCCAACCACCCACTCGCTACAACATATAAAGGCTTTTTCTGCACCTGATAATTTTACCACACATTACACACTTGATGTGTGCAGACAGAGTGAGAGTGAAAGAGAGAGACAGAGAGAGAGAGAGAGACGAGGATAGACGATAACTCACTTTTGTTTCATTTTTCGATACACAACGGAATAATAAATGAGCAACTTCGCTATGCAACAAGAAGATGGTTTCTCTGGTCTCTGTCTCTGTCTCAAGATGCTCCCCAATGAGCATACCAATAAACATGCTACACACACACACACAATCACACAGAGTTGGCTCCTACCCGCTCTCAGCCAGCCTGCATATTGTGTCAGTTTTGTTCCCACTCGACTCGGCTGCTTATATGGCAATGTATAATTTTTATTCGCACCCAGGTTGCTCCCCAAGGATGTGTCTTCGTCGTCGTCGTACCAAAACTGTCATACAACCACCAAGCACCACCCTCTCCCCCCCACACACCCATCAACCCGTTGCCTGAGCTGAGTGTGTGCAGCGAACACAACCGAAATATTGCAACATAAAACTTTACACAAATATAATCTATAAGCAGCAAAACTCATATTAATGTCATAGCATATGAGCGAGACAACAATAGCGAGGCAGACAGAGACAGACACACTGAGAGAGAGAGAGAGAGAGAGAGAGAGTGGGCGGTGGGCGTGAGTTTGGGCTGGGTGTGTACATTATAGGAATAGCCTTGGATAGCAAGCGCCACAAGTTTTGAATCTGAGTATGCTGAGTATGTGACACTTTGGCGTTCGCTCAGCCGCACAGTGGTACCAAATTATCACAAATATAAAATAAATATTTAAAGAGATCAGTGTTAATCAGTGTTCACTGAAAGTATTGGGTTCAAGTGGTGGAATACCTTCTAATAATAGTAATTTATAAAAAGAGTAATTTTAAATAGAAATAATAAATGAATTTAAATGTTAAGCAAAATGATAAAAAACAATTAAACAAAAAATTAATTATTTAAACCAAATCTGTAATTATTAATGCTCTAAGTATTCATCGAAAATATGAATAGACGAATCAGCTATTCATTTACGAAAATAACTTTCACTTTGAGAAAGTCAGAATAATATAAAAATGGAATCAGTAAATCTAAAATAGAATCGAATTGGAGGATAAATGTGGGTGAATAATTGACTACAATTTTAAAGTTGTAAGTCTAAAATATTAACAAAGATAAGTAACGATAATAATTAGAGCCAAGATTTCAAATGGTGTTTTTAATAAAGTAGCTCAAACTTCTGCAAGGTCACAAAGTTGATCTCAGAAAATCAAAAAATGGAGGATAAAACTTGGCAACATTTTATATGATCTTAAGCTTAAAATAAAAAACGTGGAAGTCTAAGGACATGTTTACAAGGATCCAGGCTGACGTTTAAGTTGAAGAAAGTTGGTAACAACTCACCGATTGCACTTTATAACTGCCTTTGGTGTTTCCCAACTTAATTATGATAATTGTGGGCTAATTAAGAATTCTTTTTGTGAACGAAGTACAAAGGGAATGCATCAATGCTTAAGCCAGATTGGTGTCACTGTGCGCTGGTGCCTCGATGGTGCCTCTCAACTTGGGCCGTGTTTCTGATGCGCACAAAAGGGCCAATTCGTTCTCGCCGGGTTTCGCATGCCAGCAACAATAACAGCAAAAACAGTAACAACAACAGCAACAACAACAACAACAACAGCAAGCGTTCGAGGCAGAAAGACAATTTTCGGATCCCCCAAACTTATCACAGCCTCTCGATTTCCCTTTAGAACATTATACAACACACTGGAGAGCCACTGCCACTGAGTCAGGGGCGTGGCAAGGAGGCGGCAGCGAGGTGGTCCAAAGAAGGGAGCGAGGCGACTGCTTCATGGCTACAATGACAGTAAACGAGGCGACTGCGACGCCAGCAGTGAACGCACTGCAGCAGTGTACTTGTCATACATAAAGAGAGAGAGAGAGACAGGGAGAGGAAGAGAGAGGGACAGCGTTTGTGTGAGCGAGAAGGCAAGTGTAGCTGCGCGCACTGGTGATAAAGTTTTTGGCCCTCCACAGTGCCGTTAGTGGAGCCCCTCGTTGTGCGAACCGAAGTGAGGTTAAAATCGAGACTTGCCCATCGAGAGAGATAGAGAGAGAGAGAAAGAGAGAGAGAGATAGGGCTACAGAGAGGGGCGGGAGAGACGGCGAGCGCCACAAGCAAAACTTGAGCAGCGAACAGGTACAACAACAACAGCAACAACAACAACATCGACAACAACAACGGCACCCAGACCGTACAACATGCCACATGGCTCACTCGTCCAGCTGCCTGGCTGCAAGCTGCTCCCAATGGCTCGACTGTCTCTGTGTGTGTGTCTACACTCAGCGAAACACAGCAGTGCAAACTAGGTAGAATTACCAGCGCTTTGCTCTGCAAATTTCAAATGCGAATATTTCTCGGGTACTTTTCAATAAGTGGAAATCATTTGAAGTTTAAAAAGCGTATCTTAAAAAATATTATTTTTATACATAAATAAAATTCTTTTTACAAATTGCATAAATCAAGTACAAAATACACATTGCAAGCAACGTTTTCATGTCAATGTTTTGACTTAAGTCTTAAACATATTTGTTCTTTAT
Source organism: Drosophila picticornis (assembly GCA_035043845.1). Lineage (NCBI taxonomy): Eukaryota > Metazoa > Arthropoda > Insecta > Diptera > Drosophilidae > Drosophila > Drosophila picticornis. The sequence continues at coordinate 3,172,646 of JAWNMR010000493.1, read as the reverse complement.
TTAAGAACAGCAATTATTGCTTACAAGCAATGTTTTCACTTCAAAGCTTTGAATTAAGTTGAAAACATTCCTCATTCAAATGCTACTTCAAATTAGGACAAGCAATTATTGTGTCTACTGTTGTTTTAACCTACTCAATATAAGCACCAAAGGCTTACTTTAAGTAATCAGGAATTTGTTTTAAGAGTGGGACTTCTTTCAAAATGATTCATTTCTAATTTAAATGGTCTACACAAAATATTTCGACCTCTTGACACCATTTGTGGTTGATGTGCGCTAGTATTTTCGCTGAGTGTAGGGCGTTTGGGGGTTTCGCTTCGGTCTAGTCTGATGATGATGTTCTATGCCGCCGCTTGGCTTGTCTGTTTGTCCAGCGGGAATATGTGTGCCGGCAATGGCAGCAACAGCAGCAACAGCAGCAGCAGCAGCAGTGGCAACAGAGAAAAGAGCAACAAATAATGAACAAACACACACACACACACACACACACACACACGCATGCAGTTATCCAATGTGTGTGTGTGTGTCATCGGTTTGTGCTCCATTTAAACATGGCGCTTGCTTTATTATTGTTGGCTAAAACAGCAGCAGGAACTGTAACAACAGCAGCAGCAACAACAACAGCAGCAACAATATCTGCCACACACACACACACACACACCATAACAAGGAAGCGCTTTGAATCGATGGCTTAACACACCCAAGCGCCATAATCCAATGACGCACAGGAATATCCAAATACAACAACACAAGTACATGTGTATATATGTATGTATATGTGAGTGTGCGTGTGTGTGTGTGTGTGTATGTAAATGGGCGCGTGTATGATGCCACATGGACACATCAAACTTTATGCATCGACAGCAGCAGAAGCAGCAGAAACACTAACAGCCTCCAAAGCGAAAGCATAAGCGTATTTCTGTATGTGTGTGTGTGCATACAGGGTGATTCGAGCAGCGGCAAATGTTATAAGCAAAAAGCGTTGCCTACTTTACAGCGCAATGTGAACAAGTTCCTTGCCATGAAAATTTAACAAGAAAAAAAGCATGCAGCATAAAACATAAATAAATTAAATTAATTAAGTTAGAAGAACATTAAATGAATATGAAGAGCAGCTAATCTGTTCTAAATATATAAAAAAGAAGCATTTGTTGTTATTGTTATAGGGCTTCAAGCACTGCCACCTTCTGCGCTTACAGCTCTTCCATCAACCCCTGCTCGAATGCGAGAATCTTATTGAGGATTGAGGGGTTTTCACGTCTTCTGAACTCATTAAATACATCCACCGATAATTACATATTTTCAGCTTTTCATTTTATCATTCAAATTAAACAAACGTAAATTTCATGCCAAACAGCTACAACTGTATTTGCAAGCAGCTTCTGTGTTAATATTAACTCAAGAGTTGATCATAAATGGTGCGCAAAACTAGCTGACGAATGAGCACCCCTTAAATGTGACCATAACTGCAACATTAACCAATTTACAAGCTAGTTGAGTACTTTTAAACAGCAATGGACTAAAGCCATGCAGCCAATGCTAGCAGTAGTTGTAAAGCTGACCCACACGTGCTAGCCACAGTGGTTGGCCAGCAAAAGAGCTAACAACAACAAGTTAACATTTGCTATTTATGAGACTGTCGAGAGTTATTAGCCGGACATGTTAAAGCCCCATGGGGCAAGCCCAAGACGATGACTCTGCTCTTGAAACGTGGGCGACTCCAAGAGCTGGACACGAACCTAAATTCAAAGATGGGTGTATGTCTGTGTGTGTGTGTGTGCGTGAGGGGAGATCTGGTGTATCTGGTGCTTTGGCAGTTCATATCGGTGTATATATACATGTATATATCTTTTGGGCAAAAGGCAATAAAATATGCAAATTGAAGTCAAACTTACCAGTGGATGTGGACCTCGACTTGCAGTGCCCATTGGCGTTGCCCGTGGCTGCTGCAACAACCAGAGACGTTGCCATAGCACCACCAGCAGTGGCAGCAGCAACAGCAGCAGCAGAAGTATCCCCAGGGTGTTGTAGTTCTTCTGCCATTGCAGCTGCTGCTCCTTCTCCAACTTCGGCTTTGGTTGTTGCTGCAACATCAGCAGCATCAGCTGGCTGCCAGTTTTGTTGCTGCCGCTTCGACTGTGATTCATTGGACTGGACTCGCTGCTGCTGCTGCTGTTCCTTTTCAGTGCCATTCTCATTGCCACTGGGCTGCTGCTTCCCCTCCACCTCGCCTTCCCCCTCGCCGTCTTCGTCGTCCTGCTCGTCCTCCTCCTCGTCGGGCTCATCATCCTCCTCCTCCTCCTCCTCGTACTCCTCCTCACCCCCTTCGTCGGCGCTCAGCAACTCCTCTTTGGGCTCCAGCAAATCGGCTGCCTTCGGCGTCCTGCTGGCGCCTCCATTTTCCTCCTCCTTTTCGCCAACTGCAAATCAAACAACGTCAAATTAGAACTAATCAATTGATTTAAAAAAAACTGTCAACATAAATTTGTTTAAAATGAACGACTTGGCGATGCTCTGTTTAGTAATTGATAATATTTCGAATTAAAACTGATGCATACTTTTGTGAATAATTTTTTATTATGCTATTATTTATTAACTTAATGTCAGATAAAAATGAAACTATTAAGTCTTGGCAAAGCATGTCAAATATGTAGAATACATGTGTGTGCATCTCCTGCTCCTCCAATTTACAGGGCATCAAAGCGAAGACAATAATTAATGAGAGTATTGAACACTCGCACAACTTTGGCAAATTGAAATAGACTCGACAGCGAGTACTTGCCGAACAGCACTCACATACCGAGGCACTCATATTCATACTCATACTTGGGGGTAATCACACTCACACTCACACTCACACACTCGTACCCATACTCATGCAGATTATGCTAAAGCACTCCCCGGGCGGCCATCGTGCCAAAAATTCTATTTACACGTTTTGTGTTTTATTGTTGGTGCCGCCAGTTTACCGGTTTCTAAAGAAAACTGTTGCCAATAGCTCAAAAACTCCACGGTGAGTCTGTGTGTGTTTTGGTGTGTGTGTGTGTTGGTGTGTGTATGTTGCTGGCAAAGCCGCACGTGATCGATGGCTGTTGCTGTTGTTGTTTGCCAGAGAGAGTCTTGTGGGTGTCGTTGCCGTTGGCCAAAAACAACTGCCTTAAAAGTAATTGCAAGGGGTGCACCACCACCACCAACAACAACAACAACAGCAGCAGCAGCAAGCAGAGTACAAGCCAAGAACAAGAGCAGTCAGCAAAAGCTCATACGATATGGAAATGTGGAACATGTGTAATTGTGCAATTAAATTGAATTTTTCATAAATTTCGTTGGTTTTTTGTGTTGTGTGTGCTGCAAAAGGCAAAGCAAATGCGAAGTTTATGAGGCTTTTCTCTTATTTGACTGGCAACTGAGCCAGCTACAGGTGGAATATCATTTACCAGGCATGTATATTGAGTGTGGGCTGAATTCTATATCGAAATTTCTTATCTAGCTGAGATATTGTTGTTATTGGAATTACAGATTTGTGAAACTAATTCGTAATTAATCATGGAAAAAAGAAGAAATCCTTTATTAAAAAGAAGAATTCACAATTCCAAATATAAATATTCTTGTTAAGGTCTATTGCAAATGAGCTCAAAGTATCGATAAGTATCGATTTACAAGCAAATCTTAAATGCATACACAATCTTACTTGTTGCATTCCATTTAACTTCGCATCAGTTATGTTTAAAGCATTTATTACAAAATTGGTTGATTGTGTTTATATCATTATTCACCTTCTTCTTTGGAAGAACTATCTTTAATGTTCGTTCATCCCTACTTCGATAACTGTCCTCGTTCATCGATAACTGTCCTTCATTCTATGTTGCTTATCCCGAGTGTTCCCTTTTTCATTAATGATATTTTATTATAGAATCTGTCAGGCTCATTTGTAAAATGCAGAATTGCTTAACTTTTGAGGTAATCCAAAGCCGCATTCAAATGCAAATGATAAAATAACACACTGTGAATGATTTAGCCTCAAGTTAAGGTGTACATGTAGCTGTAGGGGTGGGGGTAGTGGGTAGGGGTAGCTACCATATTGGTGACCACGGCGTCGTCGTCGTCGCCGCCATCGTTGGCAAAGGTAACGGCTTAAAATATATTGCCAAAAGGACATGCCGGAATCACACCGCAAGGAATCGCCGCGCGGAAAAATCAACATTATGCCAAGCTGGACGAAAGGACAGACGATTGCCAGCCAGTCAGGCGTGCAGTGAGAGAGCCTGGTCAACATAATGGAAAAGCGTCGACACGATACGTGTCCTGTGTCCATGCGAAAACATTTGGTTATTATTTCCATATAAAAAAGCCCCAGCGAAACGAAACGAGCAAAGCTATAAAAATGAGAATTCTCGCGCGCGAGCCACTTGAAAGAGCATGTGTGAGGGGGGTAGCAGGGGAAGGGGTAGTTAGGGGGAGGGCAGTGTGTGTGGGGTATTGGGTGATGGGTGCCAAGGGGTCAGGAGTCGAGGGCGAGAGAGAGACAGAGAGAGCTGAGCTGAGTGTGTGCCGTTTGCGGCGGAAGTGCCGCGTATTTTAAAACAAATGCGAGCGAGGCAAGGAGTAGGGTGGGTTTCGAGGTGGGATGGTGCTTGGGAGAGGAAGTGCGGTGGTTGGGGTATGAGAACCAGTTATGGTCGTTAAAATTGTCGAAGCACCGCAACAACAACAGCAATGACGACGACGACGACGACGTAGTCAAGTTCTTTTTGTGCAAGGCAGCAAGCAGATGTGTGTGTGTGTGTGTGTGTGTGTGTGTATAAGCGCCCATATGTATGCAAGCGATTTTCATTTTTGTTTAAAGCCCCCCAGAGTGCATTTCGCACTCGGTCGCTGCCACTGTTTCTGTGTGTGTGTGTGTCTGTGAGTGTATTGGTGTGGAGCACAAGTGCCCGCATGTGTGGTTCTCTGTGTGTGTGTGTGTGTGTTTCTTACTTGTTTTTCGGCTATAGCATGGCTTTTAAGCGTTTTACCCCCAACCAGAGAAAAAGGTGCGCACTTACACACACACACCAGCACACACCAGCACACACCAGCACACACCAACACACACCAGCACATACTCGAACATATTTGTAAACGTAATAATAAGCGTCGTCCCCTTTGACCCATCAATCCGTTGCCACTACCCGAACGAACCCGCCGCTTGCCACTTTTCCAAGCTCCCAAATGGCTACTAAGCGTGTGTAGAGAGCAAAGCTAGCAACGAGCAAAAGGGAGTGGGTGGCGTAGGTGGTTGGTTGGGTGGCAGCAGCTAAAAACAATGCCAAAGCGCCTGCAACTTTTATAATGGCGAACACACACATATATGTGTATTAAAAAAATAATGAAATAACAAACCCGAAGGTGTTGTTAAAAGCGCCAAACAATAAATTTCATCAATAGTTGCGCGAAAAAAACAAAAAAAAACAAAGAAATTATAAGCAACATAACAGTTGGCAACAGCAAAATCGATAAGTGCTGCGATCACACTCTGAGAACTGACCAACCAATGAATGTATGTATCGGCACGCAACCGTTGCACAACTGCGTCGAATGAGTGGGCGATCAACCAATTGGCAACACTTTTTTCCATACCGATATTAAATTTTAAATTTCTTGCCAGTTATTGGACACTAAACACAGACAACGACTACTTGCTTAAAGTGCAAAAAGGCAGTTATTTCCCAAGGTGGTCGAGCTTGCCAAATGGCGCCGCCAGTGAATTCCCCATGGCATACCCGAAAAAACAAGAGACAAAAACAAAGCGCAAAAAGTAATAATCAACAACAAAACAGTTGGTAACAGCAAAATCGATAAGTGCTGCGATCACACGCTGAGAACTGACCAACCAATAAATGTGTATCGATACACAACAGTTGCACAACAGCGTCCAACGGCCGAGGCAATAAAAGATCGATCAAGCAAATGGCAACACTTGTTTTGCATACACCTATCGATGTACAGTTTTGAGTTTCTTTGCAAGATATTGGAAATTAAACGCGGACAACGACTGCTTGCTTAAAGTGCAAAAAGGCAGTTATTTCCCAAGGTGGCCGAGCTTGACAAAATGCCGCCGCCAGTGAATTCCCCATGGGACATCCCAAAAAAAAGACAACAACATTGCGATGCGAACAAACGCCCACAGCAAAATCTATTTACCCAAACTAGTTACCGTTAGACGCATACCCACATAGCCAATATACATGCATGTATGTATAGGTTTGTGCACTTAGAGAAAAATATACAAAAAATACTATTTCTATTTTAAGAAATACAAATATGCAAGAGCGGAATTGAATTCTCATAATCTCACTAGCAATTATGAAAATAATAGCTTAAAAATATCAACAAATTCGTTTTCTAGTTTGAGCTTGCGAAGTGTGCCTGCATTTGGCTGAGTGTATATATGGAGGGACTATATAACCCCAGAAAACTCCACACAGCAGACAACTCCCCACATAGCCCAGGCTCAAAGTGCTTTCAGTTGCTGCTGCTTTTGCTGCTGTTGTTGCTTTTGCTGTTGCTGTTGCTATTTTGGCGCCGCGTTCTCTCTTTGCAATGTCATAGCAAATATTTTGCCAATACTCAAGGGACGCGCACACGTTGACGATGTCAACGGTTTGGAGGACGCCCGGCAACAGCAGCAGCACAAGGCAGGAAGGCAACTCTGGTGCTCAACTTATGGCAGACGACGCTCGCTTGGGCCAAAAACTGTCGCAATGCTAAGCCGCCTCAGCAGCAGCTGTGGGGAATTCACTTTGGCAGCGGTTTTAAAGATTTTTGCCAGCACACAAAATGTTTGGTAAGGTGTAAAACGAATAGTTGGCTAAAAAAAAAAATGGAAAATCAAAGCATAAATATTGAGCTGCTTTTGTTGTTGTTGCTTATCAATAAGCACGCACTAATACTTACACATGCAAGCGCACATGTACACACACGTACATAAGCAACACACACACACACTCATACATATATATATGCCGCGTCAACGAATGAAAATTCCCCAGAGAATTGCGCATGTTTCGGTTTTTGCTGTTGTTGCTGCTGCTGCTGTTGTTGTTGTTGTTGTAAGCGCCAATGTTGAATTCCCTTGGGATTGGCCAGAGAGCCGTTTGTCGACTCCCATGAGAAATACATGGCAATGGGTTTTCTGTGTTTTTGTGCTTTTTTTTCGGGCAGAGCGAGAGCGAGAGAGAAAAAAAGAGCAAAGCCAAAGTTCGCTTCTATTTTTTTTCCGTTTTCGTTTTTACTTTGTATACGTTGGGGAAATTTTTTGCTCTGTGCAATGTGTGCATGTGTTTTGTGTATGTGTGTGTATGTGTCTGTTGTATGTGTATGTGTATGGCGCTGTCTTTGGGGGCTTTGAGCCGGTTGCCAGTTACCCGCCTCACATGTGCATTGGATTTATTGTCAATTTTATTTGTTATCATTGTATGTGTGTGAGTGTGTTTGCTGTTATTTACACTGACACAATTTGAAATTGTATTAAAAATTAACGGCACTTTGGTTGCCTTGGCTGCAGTTTGCAGTTTGCAGTTTACAATTGCAGGCAGGCAGGCAGACAGACAGTAAAAGCCAAACCCCCACACAAAACGTTTACTATTTTTTACACCTCCCCATGCCCAGTCCGACAGTTAGGTGTACTGTTACACGAGGGATTACAGCTGCTGCTGCTGCTGCCAAATTGTAACTCCCCACTCCCCCCACCCCTCCGCATATGTGCAGCACTTGTCACATTTTGGACTACTGCTTGGCCCCAAATCAATCAAACACACACACAAACACACCACACACACACACGCAGACAATTTGAACTGCTTTCACTGGGGAATTGTTGCTGTTGCTATTGTTGTTGCTTTTACAGTTATTGTCCAGCCTTGGGCAAACTTACGTTTCAAGCAAGCGCGCGGCTTTGCCTGTTTGCGCCTAGACATGCCAAGCAATTAAATAATACTCTTTCCAGGAAGAAGAAGAAGCACTGAATATTAATAATTTTTTACGACTACGCGCAAAAAAAGCGCGCCAAATACGAGAATAAATTTGCTTGACTATTTAACACAGAGAGCACTGAATGGGATATCCTTGCGCCTGCAGCGTTCGCAACTGACTGAAACATTGCCCGTTGGCCCAAAATGCCAAAACACACACAAAATAAAAGAGCAGACAGGCCGAAGCTCTTCAACAAAATGGCAACTCAGCCAAAGAGAGAGACAGCGAGAGCGAGTGAGTGAGAGCGCGCAGAGAGACCATATAACGGACAGAGAGAGAGAGAGAGAGAGAGAGAGCGAGAGTAAGAGCACAACAGAGCGCAATAGTCACCCATAGCAACCACCCAAAAAAAACACACACACAAAATACAAATAAAAAGCCAAAGCCAAAGCCAAAGGCAAACAACAAACAGCGAAAAAGTGCCGGCAAAAATGTGTACGTAATTCCCCCGAGAGGGTTGCTGTTGTGTGCCGCAACATTTCATTCATTCGATCATCCCCTAGAGTATCGGTGCCGTTGCCACCAATCGGCAGTTGGGTGACTCTAAGCCACATGCTGCGGCAACGCTGCCACTGCTGCCACTGCCACTGCTGCTTGTTGCAATTAACAAAAAGTCAAGTCAATTATTTTGCACGCGCGCCCCTCTCTCTTTCCCTCTCCCTCTATGTCTCTCTCTCTCTCTCTCTCTTTCTCTCACTCACTCTTGAGTTTCGCACGTGCTTTAGGGGGGGTCCTGTGAGGCACCTTGGCACTAGCAATTTGTTGCTTTCTCAGCAGCGGGAGTCGCTGTGCGTGAGAACGAGAAGGCGACGACGCCACAAGATTCACGTGCAACAACAGCAGCAGCAGCAGCAGGAGCACCAGGAGCAACAGCAGCAGCAGCATCAGCGGGTGACTTAAATCCTCAATACAATATTATTCCACTCAATCTCGAGAGTCTCCCCGTCATGCCTTGGGTTACGCATGCGAATCTTGACTTGCTCTTGTTTCACCCTAAATGCATAATTTTAACTATTTGAATTTAATTTACAATTGAATGCGTGTGACTTGCTTAAGCAAACAAGAAATCTTTATATTTTTCCTTGGCTTTTGTATGTTGTTGTTAAGCTTAGTCAAAATATTGGCTGCCGATTTTAATGACTATTCTTAGGCTTTCCTTATGCTTTTTGTGGGTGATTAATTTACTTGTCAGTATTGTAAAAATATTCCAAGAGATGCGTATTTAACTGTGCATAGAGATGAAGCTGAAAGTTGAACAAAGGATTTTCGAAATCGAAAATTTCCATTTAATTCGTGAATCTCTCCGTTTAATACATAACTTCATCTAGCTACAGTTTAATATTTGCAATTAGGTGTTTACAGTTCAAACGAACTAACAAATGTGCTTTGTAGTTGATTTTTTCTGTACTTATTATTATTAAATTAAAATAATTATTCGTTTTACTATTTTCTCAACCGTTTAAAATGCGCGCGCAGCAAGCAGTCTTTTAAGTTTTCCACATCTGAACTGCGTTCCACGTCATGCGGACACTGCTTGCACTGTATTTCCACTGCTTGTGTGTGCCTAGAAGTATGCTGTGGTTAAAATTCAATATGAACGTTATAAATTAATAGGCGGTTGTATTTTTAAGAAATTCATGTTAAAGGTGTCAAAGTAAATCAAACTTTGAAATTTAATTATATAAATAAGCCTTCAAGGTTCGACAAGGAATCAAGGAATCATAAAAGAAAAATTAATAGATGGTTATTCTTTTTAAATAATTCGTAAGGTACTTTTTCGTACTTTAATAAAAAAAATAAGTCTTCAATGATAGACAAAGAATTATTACGTTAATTTCGGGGAACAGGACATACAAAGTGTTTATGAATACTATAAAAGTCCTCTAGCTAGCTGTAAGGATACGATTTGATATTGTACATCTAATAATACATTAAAAGTATTGTATTATAGTATTTACTTACCAATAATCTAGCTCTTGACATTTTCAAGACTGCCAACCACATTGTTAACTTCCTTTTCAAAATCACGATACAAATATCCGCTCGATAACAAATCCGTTCTGCGCCCCCTAATCATGCGGATACCTTTCGCTCCGCTCCGGGCTGCCCTCGCAGCTCGTTCAGTGGTCCATTCATCAATTCATTCATGAAGAGTGCGAAGCAAAATGTTTCTTTGTTTACTATGGAGTACGAGGCGATACGAGTCGTAGTAAAAGTAGCGGGAAGCAGCAAGCGGCATCTTAACCCAGTCGAAACGAGCCACGAATGACCGAAGACCCAAAGACGAAAGGCGAAAAAACAAAAGAGAGAAGAAGAAAAAAAAAACATCTGTCGTCGCAGCATTAAAAATCCGGTTGCAAGCTGCAAACAAAGTCAAAGCCAAAGCCAAAGATGAGGCCAAAGTACGAGTTATATGCGCAGAACATATGATTGAGTTCCCAAAAACAAAAAACCAAAAAAAAAAAAACTGAAAAAAACATCAACAACAAAAAATGCACCTTTTGTGGTACGTTTTGGAGGAGCAGCTGCTGCTGCTGAGCTAAATCCTCGACTACAATGTGGCTGTGAATGTGGATGCCGCCTGTTGCTGATGTTGCACACACATGCTACAAGTTGTTGTACCTTCGAAATAAGTAAAAACAACAAATAAATAACATAATGATGAGCAGGACGAGTATCTGATCTGGTTGTTGTTGTTGTTGTTGCTGTTGCTGTTGCCAAAAGGAAGCCTGCACATTAAATTTGGAGTTTGTCGTTCAATTGCTGTTGAGGCAGCAGCTGCTGCTGCTGTTGGGAGTTTTCCTTTGGGTTTCTGGAGGAGGCGTGGAGGTCTGCACAAAGTGTAGATAGGTCAAGTATTAATGGTAGCTGTTGTTGGGCTGAGCAAATATGTAAATATGATCATAATAATGCCTTTTAATATAAACACACTACTTACCTCGACTGAGTCAAGTATGTGTTATTAAAATGGAGGCAATGAGGCCGTAAATCAATACGATTCCCTTTAATTACTTTTAACTGGTTTGCGGCATACGAATCCTTGTGAACAGGATTCCAACGTTTAAACTGTTTAAACTGTTCCCAAAAACTTTGCAGATTTCAAAAAGATTTCAACATTCAAAAGCAGTGCATTTCTGATCATGGTTTAGCCTCTATTTTAATACTATATTCAGATTTGCAAACTCCATTTTATGCTGAAATTCATTTCTAAAAAACTGTTATCCAAATGGATCTTAACTTTCCACAGCCATACCTCTGTAAAAACTAAACCGATTTTCAAAAGCAACGACATTTTGATCATGATTTGATCTCTAAAAGAATACTGCATTTAAGTTTGGAAGTGCGATGATAGGTCGGAAGTCATATTAAAATTGTATCCCAAAAAATAACATAACATAACATAAATGATCGGATTTTGAAAAGGCAGGTCTTTTAAGCCATGTGTGAAACTCTAGATTAAAACTAAATTTGAAGTTGCAAGTGCGATTTTGAGTCGATATAAAGGTCTAAAAAAATAAATAAATAAAAAATCAACGGCATTCTTATAATGGTCTAAGATCTTCTTATACATGCGGAGACGATTTTTATTTGGAATTCATGTTAACCGTTTTATTTTATTTTAATGGCATAAACAAACAGTTAGAAAACATTTTTTTAAGTCTAACGTATTTTAAATTAAGCTTCTACGTTTGTATAGAACTCTAAATGAACTAATTTTTTTTTAAATAAATACATAATAAATATTAATAAACTAAATAAATATTTAGTAAATCATTTGCCTTAAAATATTTAATCTAATTTGGAATGCAGCAGAAGAGATAAGCTTTTAACCAACTTCTAATTTTCTTTTCTGTGTTTGCAGTGATGGATTTCTCTCGGTGTTGCACACGCGAACAAGGAACAACAATGAGGAAGGGCAGATGGAATTACAACCCAACGAGCACGACGTCGATGCCGACGACGACGATGACGACGACGACAACGTCCGACTTCGTTGAGTGCCACAGGCCGAGGCAGAGAGTCGTGAGTTTGCTTGCCTCATTCGAAAATTGTGCGTGCAACGCGAAGGACGTGCAACGTGGAACGGTCGCCGTTGTTGTTGTTGTGCCTCGTCTTCTTCTTCTTCTTCTACTGAGTGTGGATTGTGGATTTAACGTCAAAGCCAATACGCAATCGTTGTTGTTGTCGTCGTTGTTGTTGTGGCCAAAACACCCAGTGACGTCAGAGAGTGCCGACACAGAAATAGAGAAAAAAATAAATACAAATAAAATATAGACACATTAACAAGGATTATAACAATAAATTCGTTATTATGTCGGCGAACAATGAGGCAGAGCCAGCGTCGGCAATGGCAGCAGCAGCGCCCTCAGCGGCGGCATCGGCTGCCTCCGCCTCGGAGTACCTGAAACGCACCTGCCTCATCTGCGGCTGCCAAACAAATCAGACGATCAACATCTACGAGCCACGCTCCGGACCAAATATCGTACAACTAATCCAAGCCAAATTCAAATTTCAGGTATGCATTCGCTGAACACACACAAAATCCAAATCCAAATCCAACCAAAAACAAAAATCGATAAATGAGTCACACACAGCGAACGTCCTTCGTCTCGTCTCGTCCCGTGTCTGCGTCTGTGTGTGTGTGTGTGTGTGTGTGTGTGTTTTGTATTTGTTTGAAAAAAAGGGGATGAAAAACTGTGAACTGTGCAAAAGATTTGAGGCAGCAGCGCCCCGCTAAAAGCGACACTGCTCCACACCTCCCTCTCTGCTTGCCATCCATTCAGGTGGCTGCAGCATCCAAGCGTGTGCACTTGAAAAGTCTCCCGAGACTAGGGTTGGGGGAAGAGGCAGCAGCCCCACCTAGGTGGGCGTTGTTTTTTTTACTGGGAGTTGTTGGTACAGCTCGAGTCCACAGTGCAAAGGGTAGGTTTGGCCAAGGAAGTCTGCTTGCATCTGAAGGAATTCGCAACTCAAATGTTTGATGTACAAAATGGATGGGTAAAAAGAGAACTGGAGATGGGTAAAAAGAGAACTCAGAGCAAGCATGGAATTTACAATATTAATCAAATTGACCCAACCTAGATGTATAACTAAAAAAGAAATAGAAACATATTTTAATAAAACAATAAAACGAAGTTTACTTGTAGGCTTGACGAGTTGAATGAGGCGAAATCTAATGGAAAGCTCAGAGTTAATAACTAAGTTGAGAAAGAATCAAATCACTGAGCTGAGAGACAGAGCTAGTCCAGTTTGCAGTTGATAATGTAGAGAATAGATTAAATTAAGAAAGAGCAAGTTTATTTAAAGAGCTTTACACACAATACTCAAACATAGTCATATCTCATTAATATAAACAGAAAGTTGATTCGATATCAACCGCAACTAAAGTAGTCGCAGAATCTTGAACAAAATGAAATTCTGTACACTCAGCGAAACAATTCATAACTTTGGAGCCAAGGGTAACTCAACTCAGTATTCCAACTTTTTCTCTTCTTCATTTTAAGGAGCATTTTTCTATTTGTTTCTAAATATTAGAAAGTATTTGTGGAAAAGCATTTTTTCTATCTAAATCAATTCCTAAGTTTTGGAATTCTCGATTAGAGATACTTTCTAGAACTGTTTTTATTCCGCATTTAACAGGCTTCACTTTAATACATATAGCCATATATCCATTTAGCCAAGTCATGTAGTTTCAGCCGAAATACGTTTGTTGAGTTGAGGCAACACACAAAGTAGAGCAAGGATGAAAACCCTTTGATAGAGTTAACAACTTCAGCTGACGTCATTGACGACCTTTGCTGTCAATATGCCTGCCAGTTTGACCAACTGACTGACTAACTAAACTAAGCTAAACTAAGCTAAATCAGTTTACCTGAGTTGTCTGTCGCTGTGTGTGTATCCATATCCATATCCGTATCCGGCGTAGAGCGTGGGTAAGTTGGACAACTTGGACAACATGGACAACTTTAGTAACTGGATAGCAGCTGCTGCATTTCCCTTTCTGTAATTTAACACTTTGCATGTGGCACTTAATCAATACGTGCGTCCTTCTGTCCTTCTGTCCTTTGTCCTTTGTCCTGTGTTCCGTCTGTTTCCATAATTTTCAACAGCTTGTTCTAATTTAAATGTGGCCTGGGAAAGTGCACAGCACAGCGCGGCACAGAACTAAGTGCGTTGCATATTGGATTACACAGTTTTTGAGTTGTTTTTGTTGTTGCTGCTGCTGTTGCTGTTGTTGTTGTTGTTGTTGTTGTTGTTGTTGTTGTGGTGCTACCTGTCAGTGAGAGCCTTGAAGCGAACTCACGAACCTGCTCTCCAATCAAGCTGGCTGTGTGGCAGCTGCGACAATTCGTGCATATATTTTTTTGTATTTTTTTTTTGTTTTTTTTTTTTTGTTTTTGATGGCTCTTCTCGCTGTTTATGATTGATCCAATTTCTGCGGGTTTTCGTTTTGCTTACAAACCTGTGAGCAAGCAGCAGCCTCTGAACATTTTTTCTTTTCATTTTTTAGGGCTACCTTTTTCCAGCTGCCTCACAAACACAGACAGCAGCTGTATTTGGCAGCAGACACACACACACACATCTTTCGAGCAGATCCGGCAAGGAAACCAGGCAAACTCTTTTGAGCTGCCTGCTTTTCGCATATCAGCTATTGTCTGTTTGTCTCTTCTCTCCCGGCTTAGGTAAACAATTTCTATGGGTTGTTGTGCAGTTGTTGCTGTTGCTGTTAACATTCTTAAAGGTTTTTGGATTTCTTTGTGAACTGCGCAATCAGCAGGCAGCAGCTGAGGCGCAGTTCCTTCAGCTTATCTAGCAACGGCATCGCATTTTGTTATTGATCTCCAAAGATAACTGAGGTTTGGCATTCCTTTATTTAGCTAAGAACACAATTACTGATTTCTTTAGTATCTCATATGAAATAGAAGTGGTTTTTAAATGTACTTTGCTCCTTGAGATTTTTTTATATATCTTATATTTTATTTCCAAAATCTTTCTATTCATTTTTCTTATGCGCTTTCAATGGATAAACCTCATCAACTATGTACTTCTTCATAGACCACTCTAATTGTTTGCGGAAACCATAGGAAAAATTCCAGAAAATTCCACGAATTTCAACGAAAATTGAGGTTTGAGTCCTTTGCAGGACTTCTTGGCCACTTTTTGGGACAGTTGTTCTAAGGTTTCATTGCATTCCCAGCTGTTAATTGGATTTACTGACAATTGAATTAGTTATAATACAAAGATATTGATAGGGGTTGCTGCTAAGATATGAAGGCTATTGAATTACACAGCATTTAATTAGTTAGTGTGATGGTCATGATATAATAGAGAGGTAGACAGTTCCAATCTAAGAAACCAGGCATCACATTTCTTTTACTTAGCAACAATGTTCCATAACTATAAATAGACAGCTTGCATATTATTATGAAGGTAGCTTGACAAGAACCGCGTTTTTCATAGTATAGAAGTATTTTAAACAGAATAGTCGATCTCCAAGTACAACTCGGAACTGCATTTAAACAATAAAAGTTAGTTTTCCTTATTACACAAGTTGAATAGGGTACGCTTTTTATGTCGGTTAAGATCTGTAGGACTAGAAACCGTTAGAATTTACCCTACTTAATTCAGTTTGCATAGTTCACCCTTACTCAAAGAGAGGCCAGCAACGCCAGTAACGATCGCTGTTGTTTATTCAATTTGCGCAACTGAACACCACCTGCCCACTGACTACACAATGCACCCCCTACACATATATATATATATATGTGTATAAATACATACCACCTCCGCCATAGAGTAGAACACACCCCCTTCTCCCCCAACCCACACGAGAAACCCATAAAGTCTCGCAAAGACTGAATGAGACTGCCATAAAACAGCAGCAGCAGCAAATATACAACTTCAATTTCAGTCACTCATTTGTCTGCCTCTCTCTCTCTCTCACTCTCTCTCTCTCTTCCCCCTCTCCCTCCCTCTCTCTCTCTCTCTCTCTCTCTCTCTTCAGTTTCGTGTGTTTATCAGCTTTGCGTGTGGCTCTTTGAGGCTGCCTGAATTGCACCTGGCCTGCAATTTGCATTATTTTACCATTTACACATGGCCTTTTGAGCGATCGCTTCCACTTTTTGAATTCCTTTTTGGCTTGCGGTACCCAACTGATCCTGGCAGTAAATATCCTTTACACTGCCTCCACTTCTCTACTCGACTACCCATTTACTCTATCTGAATTCGAGTTCAGCTCTGAAAGTGCAAATCTATTCGATTTGTAGTCTACTTTTACTTCACTTATACCTTTATCCATACTTTTGAGTATAAAGACCTTATCTGTGCTCTACCTTTACTCTACTTGAACACTACCTTTACTGATATAAATATATCTATACTGTTGCTCTAATCTTAAATGCATCAACTCTCCCAGTTCCTTAATTATAGTCTTCCTTTTGGAATACCTTTACCTTAAGCAGTAATTATTCTATATTTTTCCTAATTTAACACTATCACCACTACTCTATATGCTCATATATTCTTGAGAGTGTGTACACTATTTCCACACTACCTCTACTATAATTTTACTCTACTTCTACCAATACTTTCATCTACTATACATCCATCTAATCTCCAGTTCTAATCTTAAGTCTGAAAATTAACTCTTACTCTAATCGATTTACCATCACATCTAGAATATCCTTTACTTCATTTATAGTTTAAGAGTGAAGCATCTACTTCCAAAGCTACCTCTACTCTACGTCTACAAATTTCTAAATGTTATCTACCTCTAGTTTATATGTCCATTCATTTTATAGTCTAGCTCTGGTTTACCCATTCTTTAGAGAAAGAGAGAGGACTCTATTTCTACACTATCTTTAGTCTACTTCTAGTACCATATAATATAAGTCTACCTTTTCTCTAAAGTGTAAAATCAATGCGTCCTTTTGTATACCTATATACCTTGTGCCCATGCGTACTCTCGAGAATAAGGCTCTACTTCTAAACTACCTTTACTCGTCTTCTACTTCTACTTCTATCTTGTATTAATTAATATTTACCTCTCAACTGTCTATACTCTAACTCTACTCTAGCTGTACTCTAACCTCTTTCCTACTACTACTACCCTATCCCGAATCTCCCTCCCCCGCGCTCTCTCTCTTTCTCTCTCTCTCTCTCTCTCTGGCAGCTTTGTCCCCTTCTCTAATTCTAAGCAGCTGTCACTGTTGTTATGCCGCGTGCCTAATGTCATGTTTGGCTTGTACATATTTTATTTTATTTTATTTTCCTTATTTTTTGTTTTTGCTTTTTGTTTTTTGGTTCGTTGGGTCTCCTTCGCTACGCTTTGCAGGCGTTCGATAAGGAGGACGGCGCGTGGCCAAACGGGTTTGCCGCCTGGACAGAGAGCGCCTACCTACAACATAACCGTATCCTCAAACCACGCCTCGAGCCCTTTTTTTCGACGAGTTTGGTTTTGGTTGTTGTATTTTCGAGGCAGCTGCTGGGCGCAATTTTCGGCAGGTGCACGCAAAGAAATACAAAATATTATTGATACAAGAAATGTCGTGAAGCAGCTCCCTTCCCCATCCGCGCTCCTTCTTCGTCTCTCGCTGCTCAAGCGGTAATTAATATGCCACGACGCGACGGACCCAAAGCCAACTTAAATTTTATGATATTTCTTGCACCTTTCAATCTGAGGACGCTCATTAGTGGTCAGTGATCGGAGTCGGAGTCAGAGTTTGGTTTTGGTTCTTTGGGGCGTAGCACAATTTTACTCAGCACATTTGGGTATTTTTTGCTGTTTGCGGTTATATGCTCCAGTAGTTATTCATTGGGCAGGACTTGAACACAATTGCATTTCACACGAAACTCTTCCGGGCTTGAGCAGCTCCTACATATTTTACACTCATGTTGTTAATTATACAATGTCAATTATATAATTATATATGTGGACAACTGGGCCGAGTAGTCAACATGCTGGTTTATAAATAATAACACCTTTCTGTTGGCAGCAGCAGCAGCATCAAAAAACCATTAATTTGTTTAAACTGCATGCAATTTTAAATTTCGCGCCCTGCGCAGCATACTACAAATGTTAAATGTTAAGTGTTGTAATGTTAGCTACTGGAATTTTAACATTTTTACATTTGCGTTAACAGCGTTCTCCTTGTGCAGCGCTCTATTTCTCCAAGCAAAGGTTGAAGGAAAATTTTAATACTTATATTTTTTGGTTGTAAAATAAACATTAACATTCGTTATTTGAAAATGAAGCTAGCAAACTGACATCATTGACACTTTCCTTAACTTCATATCAACTATTAATTTATATATATATTAATATATTATATTATTTATATCAACTAATATATTAATGGGTAAATGGCTCTATTCTTGTTCGACTTTCAATGAGACTAAGCTTGGAAACATATGCTTAGCAACAACTCTCACACTTTTTTGCTTGCTCTTCTCTTCTCTGGCTTTGTGTTTATTAACGCCTTGCGTTTATCGTTAGCAAAGACTCGTCAGCAACATGTGCCTGGCAGCATCTTATTAGCAACAACTCACTAGTTTTTTCACTCGCTTATCATATCTTTTTCAAGATCTCAGCATTTTTTTAACAACACCTCTTTAGCAACATCTCTGCGGCAACATGTGCTTAACAGCGACATTTGTTTAGCAACAACTAGCTGCTTTCCCTTTAAGCCCGCTCTTCTCTCTGCCTTTCTATACATTTATCTCTCATACATCTTAAGTTCTCTTTCTCTCTCTCGATCTCTCACACATCTCAACACGTCGATTAACCTTCTCTTTCTCTTTCTTTCCGTCTGCTTACAGCCGTTGAATGAGGATAAATTCCTGTGCTTTAGCTGCAACAATTGGCTCATCAATTGGCACTCGCTGCAGGCGCTCAACAGCAACGATGCCGAGAGTCCGAGTCGCAGTCAGAGTCCCTCGCATCTGGGCAACAATAGCAGTGCAGGCGCCTTGGTACAGCAACAGCAGCCAAAGGATCAACCATTGAAGGCAGCCAAGTTGCGACCAGTGGCGCAAGTGCATCCTCAGCCACAGCCACAGCAGCAGCAACAGCAGCAGCAGCAGGCACACATCCAACTCCCCTCCCCCCCGCCAGCTGCACAGTCTGCGCCCGCTATGAGCTACAATAAGCGAGGATTCACTGCATCCTCAGCCGGCGCCGGCTCCGGCGCCATGCGCAAAATGCTGCGTCATTGCAGCAGCTGCAGTGCGCCGATGGTGCTGCGTCTGCTCTCCCTCAAGCCGGCCCAGACGCTGGCCAAGCTGGCCACACGCCGGAGTAACAGTCAGTGTCGGCGGTGCCGCGAGAGCGAGATCAGCAAATGGCGTCGCATGCATCGACGCAGTCTGCGCAAAGTGGCGCAGTTGCAGCGGGAGCTGAGCAAGCAGATCCTGGCCAAGGATCAGCAGCAGCAGCAACAACAGGCAGCAACACTAGTCAACTACCAAAGATTGCCGGCGCCGCGTGTCGATGGCAAAGTGGTGGCCATGTTTCGTCGCTTGGGCACCACGCTCAGCAGCGAGCAGACGACCGCACTGGAAACGGATGCGGATGCGGAAGTGGAAAAACCCACCACGGTGCGTCCGTTGCGCATCATGAGTCCCGCCAAGCAGCGTCCACGCTGGACACGCAATCTGGACGAGGATGAAATACTCCTGGAATTCGATAGCGTCATTACGGAAGTGCTGCCGGCGCCAGCAGCGCGTCGACGTCTGCGCTATCAGCTTACCAGCAGCAGCAGCAGCAGCGAACAGCAGCAGGCAGCAGCAGAAGCGGAAGCGGATGTGGTGAGAAACCACAAAGCAGTAACACACCACACAGCAACAGCATCTGCAGCAACAGCAACAGAAGCAACTCTCTCAGGGCTGCAATTGCCCCAGGGACTGAGCATTACCTTGATCTGAATTGGAAGCGGAAGCGGAAGCAACAATAAAAAATACACGCACACACACAGCATATAGTCAAATTGAAAGCAAAAAGAAAAACAAAAAAAAACTTCATTATGTAGTCTTAGCATAAATATAATTTATTGGGTACCTCAATCAAAAGATTAATTGTTAGTCAAAAGAGTGGCTGCAAAAGACACAAGACCTAAGAATGTTAAGTTACATAATTAGTAAACAAACGCTCCCCGCCCGCCCACAATCCCTACCACGTTGAGTAAATCGCGTTATTCCCGTAGTTGAATTTGTTTGCATTTGCCAATGTTATTGCTCCAAAAAAAACAAAGTAAAAGTATTTAATAACAAAAAAATAATAATGAGTAAAAATAAATAGCACAACTACAAAATAATCACAGTAATTAAACGCTTTTTATTTAAGAATTATAATTTATAAATTTTATTTGAATTTCAAAATGTTGAGCGCGCAACGGCTGCACAACAGTTGTGTTCGTTCAAGCTGCAACCACTGTAATTGTACATCGAGTTAACAGCTATTAACTCGACATATCGATAGCGCACACACACTTCCGATATATCGATACATTGGACATAGCTTGCACATTTTTTTTCCTTCTTTCAGTCTTTCAGTCTTCTTTTCGTTTCTCTTGCGCATGGTTCGTTGCTGTTAGCGAGTCTTGGCATTTTTGGCATTAAAACGCGCTCTCCGCGCTTGTTAAACCAACAAAAAAAAACTCATTCTGTTCTGCAAAGTGCAGCGTGCTTCGCTGGTAATTACGACCAACAACAAAAAAATACAAGAATATTCATAATTTCTGTTACGTGCTTGCAAAAATGTGAATGCCAAAAAATAAGAAATAATAAATAAAAAAAATACAAACAAGAAGTTGCTGAAAGCGAGTTGACATTGAACAGCGCGCGTCTGTGTGTGTGCGAAATTCTTTTGTGTTCATTCTTATAAAAATTCGCGCAAAAAAATAATTGCAAAGGCGAAGCAATAATACAATAAACAGCAACAGCAGCTTCAAGCGGCCGCATCTCGATTTGCGCGTGCTTTTCGATTTTTCATTAATTGTTGCACATCGCATAAAAATCAATAAAAAAGCAAAATTGTTTGTCGTTGTTGTTGCTGCTTTTATTGGTGTTGTTGCCGCGCCAGGAGTTAGTTTTTGTCGCCGTCGTCAAACGTTTCCGTCAACAAGCAGCTCGCTCGCTAGTTTTTTATTTTCGTGTTATCTAGCTTAAAGCGATTTTTTGTAATACAAATTTACATTTGACGGCTTGTTTATTTTCTCTTTATCATACTAATATTCAAGGAGGAAGCTTTTGCAAAGCTGCTGCATTTGAAACAACCACAACAATAAGAACGAGTGGAGAATTCACCACGGGAAAAAGACGGTAAGCGAAAGCAAAATTAAGAATGTAATAAAAATGGCGCTCGGGCAAACTGTTAATTTGTCTTTTTTTTTGTATAAGTATTTATTTGACAAGTGTCCAATAATCGCTCGTACAAACACACACACGTAATGGCTATTGTGTAACGGTTCATTGCACTGTGCAATTTGCTGTTGTTGTTGTTGTTGTTGCTGTCTCCTTTTTGATATACTTCCTTCCAGCTGCTGCTGCGTCAGCTGCGTGTGTTCCGTTATACGGGTTTGTGACTCAAATAAATGAACTTGTTGTTTTTGCTATTTTTTTTCGTTAATTTGCCTTATTTGGCATAGCCCGCAATTTGTTTTGTCTCAAATTTGCCGTAATTAAAAATCAAATTGATTTTTCCGTTTGCCAACAAAAATACACACAAAAAAAAAACGGGCAATCAAATTGTCAGTTAACAACAACAATAACAACGATTGCTGCAACAATGAAAAAGCAATTTTCGTATTAAGAAAAGAAAAAAAACTCAGTCAAGGCATTGTCTGTTCATTGATGTTGTTGTCATTGCTGCTTGCCACACTTTGTGCCTCGTGTTGTTGTTGTTGCTGTCTGTTGCAACAATGAGCATGGCTAATTTTCATTTTAACAATAGTTAAGTACTCGACTCTTTAGCTTTGGCGGTTGTTAACCAAACGGTTTTTCTTGTTGCTTGTTGCTGGCCATAACTATAACAACAACAACAACCGTAAAAACAATGACAACGAAGAAGAAAAAGCAACAACAAAAAAATGTTTATTTTTGTTTCGTGCTTGTTTCTTTTGCGTGGCGCTTAGGCATTAACCAACACTATGCCAACCCACCAACCAACAAATATAACCAATAAAAATAATAGCATTTCATTTGTTGTTTTTCTTGTTTATTTACCCTTTTTCTGCTCTTTCGCTACTAAGTTGGTCAATTTCTAAGCATTTTGTACTTGTGTTTAGATTAGTCAACATTAAGTTTAAGCACTCAAATGAGATCAATTTCGTTTTGGATGATTAAAAACACATAAAGAACTTGGTCTAAAGTTAAAGTGATAATCATGTTGTTTAATAGGTATATTAATTGGTTGACTAGTTGTTTTCTTTCGAGCTAATCTAATAAGGAATCAACTTGATTTAAATGAAATTGATACTTAGAACTTTCTTTTATTCTATTATTTTCTTAAAATATATATATATAAAAAATTACTTCCCATACCGGGAATCGAACCCGGGCCTTCTGGGTGAAAGCCAGATATCCTAGCCACTAGACCATATGGGATTATGTAATTGGCAAATAAATTATAATATCCAGATGCATTTTTAAGATACACTCTTTAAATAGACGCACCCACAAAAAATTTATAACATAAATAGATCAGGACCTAATGATTCTACCTGGTCTTTCAAAATGAAAGAAGTATTCAGTATCCCATATTGTCTAGTGGTTAGGATATCCGGCTCTCACCCGGAAGGCCCGGGTTCAATTCCCGGTATGGGAAATCATTATTGAGGATTGATGTATATTTTTATTGCAATTAATTTATTGTCATTCTGATTACTTGCACTTGTACTTTTAAGGGGTCGTCTTTTTGATTAATGCATCATTAATCAGCTAATTTTTGGTGACTCTTGAAACGTTTCCTCAACACAGAGTCAAAAATCTTGTTGTCCACTTATTGTTGACCCCTCCTCGACTTGAGGCCTACTTTATATTGAAGTGGGTTTTTTTTTGTGTTCTTTTTTAATGAATATCAGCTAAAAAATGCGCCACTCATGATCCGGCTCAATGAACCTTTGCTTGTTTTTGCTTTTGCTTTTTTTACAAGCAGCTGCAACTCAATTTCGAGCTGAAAAAATAAAAATAGTAATAAAACGGTTAATTCATCAAAAGCGTGGCAAGCAGGCCCTTTTGTAGTTGTTGCAGCAGTTGTTGTTGTTGTTAGACCGCCCACTTTTTGATGCCTGGCACTTTCGCAGCAATTGAAACTTTGTTTGTCTTTTGGATTTGGATTTTATTTTGTATGCCATCACCAACATCAACATCATCTCAGACAGCAAACGAACAGACATTAGAAGCGCGTGTGAGACGATATACGATTGAGCAAGACGCAAAGAGAATAAAACGGCAACAACAACAAAAACCCAGGCACAGCATACAAATTAACATTTTTATAGTGCTAGGCAACAGTCAAAGAAAGCCAAGCCCCGAGAATCATCGACGAGAGCAGCAACAATAAAGAAACATTCAGCTGTTTTTTTTTTCTTTCTTTTTTGTTCCTCATTTTTAACGCCAACGCTAACACGGGCTGCGTTTTGTTGCTGTTTTGTTAAACCAGTTGAGTTGAAGAACAAAAGAGCAAAAACAACAACAACAGCAAACAGTTGCCATCACCCTTGCTCTCTTCTAGCTATGCTGACTGCATATTAAAGTTATTTTTTTGTTTGCTAACGGCTGCGCCGTCGCCGTCAAAGCAAATGTATTTGTTTGTGTAAAGCTTTTGTTTGTTTTGCTTTTGGTTTGAGTTTCATTCGCAGTCGTCCTACAGGCAGTCGCAGTCGTCTCCACTACAACTATGTTTGATGCGCGCCGTCTCGTCTCCATTTTGAATTATTTATTTTTTACTGCTATGCTCAAGGGCGCCTAATCAGCAGCCGAGCAATTTCCTTAGGCGCATTTTAAACTTCAATATTAATTAAATGTGCCTAAATTTCAATGCACTTTCCCCAACAATACACTTATCCATTTCTACTGCGTAGCTAAAGTCAGAGTAAATCAATTTGTGATCTATAATTACTTTAACATCGGTGTTTCATGTACACTGCCAAGCAGGAATGGATCCGTTTCGTTTTCACCACGGACTCTAATCAATTTGATATGCCTTTGGCGCAATCGCTTAATTACCCACAAATGCACTTTCCTTAGTAAACCTCCGTTTCAATTTCACGGCGTACCGCTCGAAGCAGGGAACTTTTAACCTCTCTGTTTAATTTCCAATGCAATTTATAAACAGCAAGAAAGAATGTGCCCGTTTCGTTTTCACCACGGACACCAATCAATTTAATGTACCTTGAGCCCATGCTCTTAATTGCCTACAAATGTACTTTCCATAGCCGAAGCTCCGTTTCAATTCCATTGCGTACCGCTCCAAGTCGGGCTCCAATCAATTTGAAGTGCCACAAGCGCAAGCGCTTAATTACCAAAACGAAGTTAGCTGTGCAGTTTTCGCTGCAAAAAAGAGCTTTTCATTTTTCCGCCCGCTTGCTGTTGGCTTGGTTACTGTGACTTCTGAAGCGTGTGACCGGAGGTGAAATTTCAATTTATTTTTGTTGTATATTTTTTCTTGCATTATTATTTTGGCTTAGCCTAAGCAGGCGCTAGAGCAACTACGACGCCGTCAAACTGTCTAAACCTGGCGATAAATGTGCGCAGATAGTTTTTGGCGCAGTTTGGCCGCGTTTGCAATATAAATTCGCATTCAATGCTGGCTGCTGCACAAACTGGGAGTGGGTCACACAGCTGCAGCTGATGTCGATTATAGGGATGCGGAATGTTTTTTTTTTCTTAACCCACAGACACACAAAAACTCAGATGCAGTCTTGAGTCTTGAGTCTTGGAAAGACTCCCAGACCGGTTGGCGCGTTTTTTCGTTCGCTTCGCTCGTTCCGTTTATTCGTTCGATTCTTTTGCTTAAAGCGTAAATATTTCAATTTATTTATTGGTCATGCGTCTTGGCGGCGACTCCACTTTCTACCCGCAAGTCTGGCAGATGTGTCTCCTCGCCACATGTGTCGAGTCGTCTGTCGTCTGCTCTTGACCAGAGTCCGGATTCAAGGCACGCAAGTTACTTAAAACCAAAAAAAAAATGACAAAAACTGTGTCAACGGCCTTTGACTTTGAGTGCGGGCCCTTCTTGGGGACAGACAGTGGGCGTGTCTCGTCTTCGTCTGCCCAGTCTTTTCATATGTCGTTTTTCACGAACATGAAAATGAAATGAGTGAAAACGTTTTGCACTTTTTAATTTTTTTTTCGTGTATTTATTTCTCCGTTTGTCTGCGCAAACAAAAGGCAAAGAGGTGTGTACGACAATTTCAACTGCAGGCCATGCATGACCCGCGTGTATTATTCCCCCCCCAAAGGGGTGGGCGGGCTTTTGCCTACGGGGGAGTGGTGGTGGGGAGTAGTGGGCTTGGATGGTTGTTGTCTGATTGCCATGCTAAATGGCTAAGGAGAAACCTACAATGGCAACGGCAACAGCTCAATACTCAATAGTCCCATAAAAGTAAACCACGCCAAACTGTTCTTGTTGAAAGTTCTTAACTATAAAATACCCTCTAAAACTACTCATAAAACTGAAGAATATCAAGAAATTGCAATATAAATCTTATCTGTTTAAGTAGGTTTCCCATCTCAAATATCTATTTTCATCACTGCCTTGACTAAATGAAGATTAATTGAAGATTAATTCATGATATTTTTCAGTTCAAAACCTGATAGTGGAGGTTAAAATTTAAATACTTGAAGAGTATTTGGAGGTATTTCTCAGTTCAAAACTTGTTAAAGTAGTTTTCCCAACTCAAATACCTATTATTATTTTTTGTATGTATACACGCCCTCTATTGGCATGCGTGCAGGGTATTCAAGAAAGAAAAATAAAAATTGTTGCCTGTCGAAATGAAATGTACACGTTTCTAGCTTGCTGCTGCACCTCACGACAAGTCAAACAGTTTTGGACCCGCAATCGCAATCGCAGTTAAAGTCAAAGTCGAAGTCGAAATCGGAGACGTCGACTAAACGAAGAAGAAGCGAAGTGCGTGAGTATTTTTAATGGATTGATAGTCTGCCTACCAGCCTGTAGAGGAGAAGTTAGCATGCTAATTGGGTTGTTGTCTTCTTGTTGTTGTCTACGTGTTGTGTGTAAATCGACGGGGTGCACTTAAACACTTCACTCTAACCATAAATAGGGTTCATTGAAGTTCACTTTCGCTCCAGGGCAATGATTGGACTTTAAAGGTCAGCGAGCATGATAGCTTGGCTCATTAAGATAATAGCTAAAGAATAATTTTATGGTGCCTTTGAGGCAAGTAAATAGACAAAGGTTGCTCGAACCAAGGGTTATCACCTTTACAAGGTATGGGATATGTAAATAATGCTCAATGATACTGAGAACTAATGCGAAAGCTAACTTAAACTAAATGACTAAAAAAAAGTGTTTCCCATACCGGGAATCGAACCCGGGCCTTCTGGGTGAAAGCCAGATATCCTAGCCACTAGACCATATGGGATATTGTATCTGAATCTGTTTTATTTTCAAACAAGCTACTTCTCCATAGTGTTAATGCATATTTAAAATTAGAATGCATATTAAAAAATTTATATTTAGATGCATTTATAGATTTTTTGCATCATTTATCTAAATATGTCAGCTACTTAATAGCTACTTTCATATAGCATTTTTTGTTTTATACCAGATTAGGAATTTATTAGCTAATAGTTTTTTTTTTACTCGACCGTCAGATCTAATATTATACATGCATTTGTCTTCATCAGCGTTATTTCTTTGTTTAAATATGTGTATACACATTTAATACTTACTTTTAAGTACTCATCTAAAGCGCATCCGCTTGCAATTTGTCAGGGGATACCGCTTTTGTATAAAAAGTAGTTAATTTTTACAGTATCATCATCAAGTGTAGCTTAAAGTGAAATCCAAAGTAAATATCTTGATTGCCGGTCCATTGTATCTGCTACTACCACCTAACTCAAATGTTTTATCCATTTTGGATCGTCATTTTCTGTTTGAACATTGATGATTACTTCCACTCCGATCCCCTCCACCTGCACACTTCTCTCGTCTGCCCAACTCTACATCATGATTTTTTATTAATTATCAAAACGAGTATTTTTTATCTTTGGGGTCCAGGTTATCGTGGTCGGTGGTTTTTTCTCATATTTTTATGTTGCTCGTGTAAGATAAATTGAATGAATCTTCGCTCCCGGCTCTGCACTTGAAACGCATATAAAAATTGTTGAGTCGTCAGCATCATTGAAACTGTGGATTCATAACATGCGTGGCTCCTCGCCTCATCCCATCTCCCCTGTCCGAAACGAGTCAGATGTCTTCCTGCCTTTACCGTTACAACTGTTTTTTGTGCTGCTAATGCAGTGAAAAACTTGTAAATTTCATTTAATTTAGTGATGAATCAATCATCATTGCGTCTGCTCGGGCTTAGCTATTTAAATGAACCGGTTCCAACTCTAATGAGCAAGGCACTTCTTCCATCTATACGCGCCGCAGCCAAAACACATTTATGACGGGGCACTCAGTCAGTTGATCTCTGTAAGGTAGGGTTTAAGTTTTCTCCACGGGTATATTGTGAGAAAGTCCGTTAAAGATTGCCTACGGTTATGTATTACACGTGTCTTAACTCTTGAATTGAATTTATTAATCGCATTGGATACACTATGTAAATTATAAATGGGCGTTACATGAAGCGCCAGGTTTCAAAAATGAAACCGTTAAGAGCTCTGCCAGGGTTTTAAAAGGGCACAGCAAACGCATAAGCTTTTAAGTAGAAAGAGTTTCAGACTTGAGCTTCAAATTGGGTCTTATTTCTTGGCCAAGAAAACGGGTTCGTTTTCCAAGAAACCATAAAACACGAATATTTCGACATTGATCATTAAAAAAAAGTGGAGTGTGCACAAACGGTTTGATGATGTCACTGAAATTTTACCACACTTGAGTGCTTTAATCATGAAAGAAATGCTAGAATTGCAGTCTAAATCCATAATAATCACATATCATTTAGCATTGCAACTTGAGTGCAATCATATTTCAAGGGTCTCTAGTCTCTGGCTACTCTCCCCCTCTCTCAATCTCTTGTCTCATTAGCAAAACTGGCTGATAGTCTCGCTTTTGTATTATAACTGTTTAATTAGCTAATGTAATTAGACGAAAACCAGTTACAATTACGCAAATGAGACCTCAAATTGCGAAACTCGATTGTTAAATGTGAGCGCCACACTTAAGAATAGATGTGAATGTGATTTCTGACTAAGTCCAGTTTGCTGTGAAGGTCTTCAACACATATAAATAAGAATAATATCTATAAGCTAGACGACTAGACATTAATTAAATAAAATAAATATTCCACTGAATAGGTTCTTCTTTAGCCAAAACGTGCATGATTTAATATGCTTTGCCTATGTTCTTGTTAAGCTATTTATTTAATTTGCCAATCCTAAATATTTAACTCTTTAGCGTTGCTCTTTGCCCTGCGCCGCTCCTCTCTGATTTCGATACAATTTGCAAGTCATTTGAAGTTTTTTCCGTTTTTTTTTTCCTTGTGTTTCTTTTGTATGTTTGCCAAATCTTTTATCATTGTGTCATGTCCAATGTCGCGAACGAGTAGCACAAAGTTGAGTTGAGGTTAGAGGGAGACAGAGAGAGAGAGAGACATGAAGTTTCTGGTTTTTGGCTTTTATCGCACATTTCGTTCAAGGCGAGAGGTGCGCGTGTGCCGAGGGACAAATGGAAATGAAACACAGCGAAGCGAATGCAATTAGCTTAAGTACTTTCGTTAAATAGCACTCACCAACACTGGCTGCGCTGCAATAAGACAAATGGCAGTGCTGCTAACACTTTCAATACTCTCTTGTTGCCTTGACGTGCGAACGAACATTGCAAATTGTAAATTGTTCGTTTTAGTCATGACTTTATAATTACCTCTGTTATTATTACTTCTTTTTTTTTTGCGATCGCGCGACATGCAATTACTTTTCAATTATACTACATTTATTACCACCATTCAACCAACATCATCATCATCGTCTTTTTAATGCTGTCTTCGGCTTTTGTTTTTCTTTTTTTTATGACTGCTGCTTCATTCAATTAAACTAATTGCTTTGAAAATGGAGTTCGTTTTCTTCTTGAGAAAACTTGTTGAACATTGAAATTGATCACTCACTTTTCAGTGAGCGGGTGAGCCTGTTCAACTTTCATTTTGCTTTATAGGCCTAATCGTGACTATTTATTATAATTACCACCACTTCTAACAAACAAATGAGGAAAAACACACAAAATGTGAAGTAATAAAAAACACAGCTCACCTTATGGCTTGTCATTTTTTTCTATTTCGCTACTTTTATTTATTTATTTTTTCTTTTCTTGCTGTTGCGCGTGAGCGGGCAAAAAGTTCAGACGCCGAGTCAGATGCTGAACTGACCAAGCTACTGACCAAGCCAACAACAGCCGCAGCAGCAACAACAACACGTTGCTGATTGGCTGAGCAACAAGCTGAGAGAAGTCAAGTCGCAAGTCGACGCCTGCGCGCTTGCCTAGTTGACCCCAAAAATGTTAGTTGTGGTAGTTAACTGCCAGTTGAAATCATTTGTACAATGTGCACCCAGACGATGGATGGGTTGACTGCAATGTGAGTGAAAGGTCCATCAAAAAGTGTGCAAAGGTGCCCGCTAAAATGGTTAATTTTTTGCAAACCTAAATTCTTCGAAGTTCCCATCCTTAGAAGAAAGAAATTACGACCCTATATAGTATATATATATTTTTTGTCAGCCGAGTCGACTTAGAGATGTGTCTAATAATGTCTCTCTATCTATTGAAAGAAGCCGATCTCTGAAGACTAGTTTCAGATATTTATTTATGTAATAAAATTATTTAATATTAGTCCAAGTACCCTTTCAAGACTTTAAGGTCCCAAACCCGAAACAATAATATCAAATATATTTGAACTATCTCTTTTCAATGAAGGTTTTCAAATTCCCTAATCGTACCTTTATAAGTCTTTAAGATCTCAAATGTTTTCAATGTAAGTTTTCCAATACCCTTACAAGACTTTAAAGTAACCTTTAGTAAAGTTAAACGACAAAAAGAATAGCTGATGATTTATTATCTTTAGCTTTGGGTTCTGCTATCTCACGGCTATTATAAAGCCCGCTGGAGACTAGCTGCTTTTTGCTTCTTTTTTTTTTGTCGCTGTGGTTTTCCACTACACTTGTTCTTTGGACTCTTTCAACATATCAAATTGCCAAACTCCCTAACCCTGCCCTCCCCTTCCGCCTCTTTAGACATTAACACGGCTGTCAGCGTCTTGTATTTTTTATGATCCAACCGTTTTTTTCTTATTCATTCTTTTTTTTAATGTTTGTGGTTTATCTAATTGGGAAATTATGTTGGTACCACTATCTAGATAGAAATGAGATGATATTTAACCCACAGCCAAAGTACGTGCTACAAATGGTGCTGCCAACTTGAACCTTTTTTTATAGAGCTGGCCAAAACAAAAAAATAACAAATGAATGGATAAACATTGACTACTTTCGCCTCTAAAAATCTGTTGGCTATGCCACTGATTTATGTAGTTGTTGCCTTTAGTTTATAGTGCATACGAATAATTTGGATGTTTGACGAGCGCTTTTCTGTTCATGATGAAGTTTTTTTTAACAACTAATCACATGTTGCCCAAATGTCTGGTTGGAGTTGTGGAGTTTTGTGGTTTGTTGTCCAGCTCGGCGCTTTAATAACTTCATTGTCAATGCAACAAACGGCTGCACACAACGACAGCAGAGATACATTTGAGCATACAGTCTATGTATACCCTGTAATTACGA
This sequence comes from Drosophila picticornis, assembly GCA_035043845.1. Lineage (NCBI taxonomy): Eukaryota > Metazoa > Arthropoda > Insecta > Diptera > Drosophilidae > Drosophila > Drosophila picticornis. The sequence continues at coordinate 3,141,686 of JAWNMR010000493.1, read as the reverse complement.
ACAAAACTTGAAATATGATAAACCAGTCGAAATGCGCTTGTCGATAGAGCTCGACCCTAGCTTACTCTAGCAAGCTTGCTGATGTTAGCGTGTTCGATATGAAAACTCTTGATTAAGTTAAAGAGGACAGATCTTTTCCAGAAGGATAAATAACAGATATAGACTTTAATAATATGAAGTCTGTGCATATCGTATTTCGATTGGAAGGGGGTCGCACAAGATTTCCTCTGTTTTTACTTGCCTTGACACAATTTCACATTATCCTTTTACCCACTTTTAATAAGTTTATTAATCGAATCTAGCGTAGAGTGTGCAGCTAATATACCCCGTCCACTATAAAGTGGAGTATGTGCCTGCAAACAGTAGTAGTGAATGTTACCAAAACAACAATAACAACAACAACAATAGCGACAGCCAACAAACATAAAACAAAGAGTGCAACAGCGCTTGACTTCTTTTCTAAACGCTTATTGTGCATGCTCAGCCTGAGGCCGGATTCGAGCGAGTCGAGTCGAGTTGAGTGGTTTGGATTGGTTTGGATTGGAGCTGATCTAGATGCGGATACGTTGTGGCCACCAGTGCCACAACAACAAAGATGATGACGCTGCTGGCCAGTCAGTCTAGTAGTGTGGCGCTGTCCGCACAGTAGTCTTAGCGATGATATCGTGATCGTGAATGTCAGCGCCTGGCAGATTTATTGAGAGAGTGCGCTGCAAGCAAAAAGAGTTTTGTGTCTTTTTTTTTCATTTTTGTTACTGGTAACGATTTCACAAATCAGAAAACGCAATAAAAAATGTCTTCATTGAGATCATCAGCCGCCTGACTGGCTGACAGACAGAGTGACTGAGTTACGGGTTGATCTTTAAGCTACAGGTTTTATGATCGCATTGCTTATTGTGCGATTGATGGTGGGTAGTTTTTTATGTGACCGCCACACATAGCCGACTCACATCTTGGCTGACAAAGCTGACTTTGCCATATTTAGTTCTTGGCTGTGTTTTTTTTTCGTTTTATTATATTTTATTTTTAGGATTTATGGGTGCATAACTCTCTCAACTCGCCATCGTCATCGTCATCATTACACCCGCACAAACCTCCCTTTAGCCAACCTTGATTAGATTAGATCAGAGACAACAGCGAGAGAGAGAGCAAACATATAAAAAAAATTATGCTTGAACTTCGCCCCAGTCCAAAATCATTTATCAACTGCAGATGAAGATAAAAAAAAGCGCTGAAATTTCTTGGAAGCTTATAGTTTTTAGCTTGAATTGTCTACACGAAAATTAATTAAACAGTCACAGCAGCATATAATTAATCAAAGAATTGAGTAACTCCTTTGATTAGAGTGGCGTGATTTATGTGTGCTCAACACTCAACAAAGAATCACTGGTTTCTTACTCAATTCGACTCCACTCAGCTTAAGCAGAGAGTTTTTATCTAAAGCTTTCAAAAAGCAATGCATTTGAAAATGTTGAGCTACAAAAGCCGTGCTGGTTGCATTGTCTGATGACAAAGCCAATGGACAACTGACAACTGCCCTTAATCAGGGCGTGTCACTTTTAATGCCATTGAAAAGCTCGGCTATATCCCCAGTGTAATGCCGCAGGCAATCTCCCACTCCCCGCCCCATCATGACCGCAGCATAACACAAATACACTAAGCAAAAAGATCTAGTCAATCGGAAATTTCAACTAGTTTGGTGCCTTTGTATTTTAGATGTCAAAAGATGTCAAGTCAAGGCGACTTAAAAATCAGTTTTGCACCCATTTAAAGTAATTTGGAGTTTTGTGCTCATTTCGTAACTGAACTTCATTCAAATTGGGAGTATAATTTTAAGTGTACATTTTGAGCTAGGATTGTGTTTTCCACTTTAAGTGTTATCTTAATCTGGCAGTCAAGCTGTGACTAAAAAGCTCTGTTTTTTCAATATCCAATCACATTCGACGAAATTATATGGCAATGGAAAATTTTGTCCCGTCCCTTCAGGCAATTTTTAACCGTATAATTTGAACATGAATATAAAGCCAGAATTACGTTTTCAACTTTAAATGTTTCTCGCCATGTAGACCCAACCCAGAAGAACATTTACACAAAAAAAAAAGAGAACGAAAAAAAAAACCACACAAAAATTACACAGACAACATTTCGAAATTTACATTGAATTGATTTAATTTATGCGCCGAAATGCTGAAACTCAACTCAACTGAACTGAAATGCTCTGCGGCGAGTTGATTAGAAACAGTGCACAACTGTTCTCGCCCCGCAAACAAACCACCCACCCATCAACATAATAGAGGAACCCCCCGCTTAGAGATAGGAGTGCTTAGATATGCTATTATTACAAAAGTTCCAAACAATTCCAAAACGGAACATAGGCATACACATGTATATATATATACATATATATGTGTATATTGAGGCAATTGCCAGCTGCTTACAAGCGCGATGAATCAGCATTTGTTGTTGTTGCAACTTTTACAGGCAGCAAAAAGAAAATAAGGCAGAAAAAAGAGCTACATACATGGACCATTTGTATTTATCTTACAGTTTTCCATATCACACAGAAATAGGTACATTCCCACGCCCACGTGTCTATTTCTAGGTCTCTCTCCCCCCACTACTCACCCCCATGTGGTTTATCTTTACTATTGCTACTATTATTATTATTATTATTACTATTATTATTAGTAGTATTATTATGCTTGCTCTTGATGGCATTGCACTCATTGTGTTTGAGGCTGCTTTTGTCAGATTGTGCAATTTGGCGCTTTTCCACATTTGTGCTTACCATTTTTCTTTTTTTCTTCGGCTCTCTTTTTTATGCAAGGGAAGGTGAGAGGGGGGAGACGTGTATTCCACTTTCCATTGCAATTTGTGTTGCTTTGTGTGGCATTAGTTTGTGTTATTTTAGGCTTCTGCTCTCTTTTGTAATTGTTGCCACTTACCGTCGTTCCAATTCCGGCTGTTTCACTCGCCCAAAAAAAACGGTTTGCTTGTGTTGAGGTGAGTGCCGTTAGATTGATTGTTCTTGTTATTTCTCCCGCAACATTGATGGCGCTCAATTTTTCTCACCCATTCCTCGATTTGGCGTATACCCTGTACAAAATTGTTTATGGGATGTGACAGACTTAACATTACAATAAACAACAGCCAATTTACTGATTTTCTTTTAATTACCTATAATTTCTTTAATGGGTATCTATCGGTCGATGCAGCATAGCCTGCGAGCATGCTCTCACTTGGCTCTTATATGTGTTTAATGTGGGTATATATTTTTATATTTTCTTTTAATATATTTTCAATTTTCCGCAATACTAAAAATAGTCGCATACAAGCATAAATCCACACACATACACACAGGCGTAATCACGCCTACATTCTATTATATACATATAGTGTACATTTTATACACTTTGCAAATTTTGCACAAAATTTTCATTGGGCAAATAATATCATCATCATCATCACCACCTGCTGTTAACTTGGCACAGTGGTACGTGAGCTTAATGCAAACAATATGGGCATGGAATGAGGCAGGTCATGATTATAAATATACAGCAGAGAGAAAAAATAAAAATAAAATCGTATGACTGTAACATGACTGAAAAACTTGGCCGTAGTAAACCAAAAGATGTTTTCTCAATATAGCTATAATAAAAAACGATTTAAATATGCTCGTATTTACAATTTAAAAGTTTGGAAGCTCTTGCTGTAACTTGCACCACTGTGCGACGGCGTCAACGACTCGCCGAGCGGTTGCTGCCCTCCGCTGCCTACTTTCCCTCTTAATCTCTCGCGCACCTCACACAAAAAATAAAAAAATAAGAAAGAAAAAAGATAAAAAAAAAAATGGCTTTCTGGTTGCGAGTGCTAAAATTAAATATTCAAATTGGTTGCCTTAACTTTTCGGTTGCGCTCTGCCGCCAGCCTTCTCCGACCATCTCTCTTGCTCCCTAACTATAAAAATTACACTTATATATACATTTAAATGAATTGAATTTATAATCGATAAATACAATATGTTTTTTGTGTGCTTTTGCCAAAAGCCAGTTAGTATGTATTATGGCTAATAGCAAATTTCCGCTGAAATCGTCTATGATTCACACTTTGATATCGCTGAAATGGAAATGGGGTAAAAACCAGTAGTATATCAAAAACACGAAACTGACTGATCTCTTAAGAGTCATCAAGTTTGCTGATAAGCAAAGCTTACACATCTCTCTTTCTCTCTCTCCCGCTCACTCGCACACACACACGATAAATACGCTGCAAAATTTGCAAGAATGCGCGTAATAGCTTCCGGTTTCAGCTCAGGTACACACGCATCAGGCAACAACAACAACAGCAATGAGCACACACTAATCAGCGCAGCCGGCAACGCTCTTTGAGCTTTCTCTCTCTCGGGCGCTCTCTCCCCCACACACGCATATGGCAAGGCTGTCAGCTGCTTGAGTGCTGCGTTCAGTTCTAAACGATTCATTGATGCGGACGTGCGCGTTTCATTTGTCAGTTCGCGTCGCTTTTTGATTTGTTGTTGCTGCTGCTCATTTTCGTTTTGTTTATAATGTTTGTGCAACAAACAAAGGCAACAATAAGAACACTAGAAATAATAATAATATCATTAATAAATACGACAACGACAACAATATCGACAATTGCAATCAACGTTAATGCATAAAGTGTGAGTTGTGTTTTTTAATTACCCTACACCCACTCTCTCTCTCTCTTTCATTCCTCCTATCTCTATCAGCTGTGTTAGTGCATAAAATGTGAGTTGTGTTTTCTAAATCCCCCCACATCCTCTCTCTCCCTGTCTATCAGCTAATCCCCTTTGTGCAAGAAGAAATGTAATAGAAATGTTGTGTTTCTTAAACCCCCCCCACCGACTCTCTTTCTCCCATTCCCCTCTCAACTGGTTCCGTGCAAGAAGTGTGAATTGTCTTTTCTACTCCCTCCCACAACCGTTTTCCCCATCCCTTTTTCCTTCTCTCTCTTTCTCACGCTCAGTTAACTGTTGGTGCGTTTGCTTTTGCTTGCGTGACTTTCCTTTGGCGCCCCATACATAAGTGTGCATGTATTTGTAAATGCGCAACGTTTCCTTATCGCGCGTTTTGCTTTACGTTGTCTATCAGTTTTCATTATGTGCGTGTCCGTGTGTGTGTGTGTGTGTGTGTTTGTGTATATTGATATTGCATTTGCACAAGAAGTAGGTTATGGCAAAATGAGCAACAGCAACAAAATAAGTAACAGTAACGACAACAAACAGTGAGACGAAGAAAATCAATCAGCAAAGTGGCTCAGCACGCAGTGCATGTAATTATCACGCAACCAACTGTTGTTGTTGTTATTGCCACCTCCTCTTCTTCTGCTTCTTCTTCTTCTTGTATCGCTTTTATTATTGTTACACAGACAGCAACAGCAGCTGATTGTGTCGTGTCATGTTTGTTATTTCTCGGTTGCTTGCTTGTTTGTTGGTTTTTTTTTTTATTTTTGCTTTATCAATGCAGCGACACAATTACGCATTAATTGAGTGCGTACGAGCAACAACAACAACCACAGTCGATAAACAAACAAACTTGATGCAACTAACCATCAAATATAAAATGGAAAGTGTGAAAAATGAAAGAGAAAAACGCCAAGCTTTATATCAAAGTCTGCGCTGCTGTGTCTGTCTCCAGAGTCATTTATCTATAGATTATCGATTGATGCTGCTGTCGCCGTTGGCGGTGATGTAATTTGCATAAGCAACAACTCTGCAGTCCACAAGCAACAACAACAACTAACAAGCAGCAACAACAACTAACAGCGAGCAACAAGCAAAGCAACTACATACATAATTTTTGGAGCGATTTCAGGTTTGATGCCCACCAACCAATCGCGTAGGCAGCATCAGGCAAGCGCAGCCAACATTTTCTTGATACCCTAACTGGAGTCTGTGGTGAATTTCCAATAGCTTTGCCTGGAAAGTTAAGCCCAAGCACAAACGTCAGCTTATGTAAAAGAAAGATATTTTTTTGAGCTTTACAGAAGATAACAGCTGACAGTCGAAGCTTTAAGTACAGATAGCTATTGATAATGAAATGTGAGTCTCAAGAAAGCATTGCCACATCAAAATTAGTCCTTTCTACAATTAACAATCGATTCCTGAAGATAACTGCAACGTATAGATATATTCCTTGCCTCACTTCATTCCATTGAATGGAAGCAAAGCTTTACAAGTATAGATAAGTGAAGATAGTCTTTGCTTAATTTCCTTTAATCAAGTAGTGAAGAGAACGAACTGCTGATAGTCCAAACTTAGAGCTTGCACACAACTATCGATAAATAAATAATAAATCAAAACAGTCTTTGCGTCACTTCCTTCCCTAAAATGAAACGAAAAACTTGCGATTAAGGAGACAAAGAAACTAATTTGGGAGCCGTATTTTTTTTAGTAGTTTATGATTCAAACTTGTCTTATCGATAGATTAACTGTTTATTCTTAGATCTGTTTTGTAAAGGGTATTAAAATTTATTGTTGCTGCTGCTGTTCCTCGCAACGTTGTTGCCTTGCCGTCTAAGCGAGCGCAGAAACAAACAATAAAAATGCCTTAAATGCTGTCGGACCCCGCCCACAAGCAACTAAAAAAAATTGAAGCAAGTGTCGGACTCGGATTGATGCGTTATAGCCGCCAGCGATATTTGGCTGTGATTTGAGTCAGCAGCCACAGCTGTGAAATTCAAGTCAACAGCAGCAGGCAGAAGCAGCAGCGGCAGCAACAGTTCTATCTTCAGACGTCAGTGGCAAGCGATGATGATGATGATGATGGTGATGGTAGGGGTGGGGGGAAACCCCTCTCCCGGCGAGACTAGTGTGTCATGCGGCTAGTCTGCTGGCCAACAGCAACAACAACAACAACAACGACAGCAGCAACAAATAGCAAACGATTCAATTTGAACGTTGTCGTTGTCGTCGTCGTCGTTGTCGTCATTTGCTGCTTTTAGACAATGCTACAAGTTCCTACACCTACGACCTAGAATTTGCCGAATATGTCAACAGGTATATAGACATTGTATATACAAATATATTTATATATGTATATATATATATATATATATTTATATTGCCATAAATTTGTTTTATAAATGTAGCAGCTAGTCGGCTAGTTTGCCTATATACATACTTATATATATAGTTATTTATGTATGTATATATAAATACATAAGCAATAATATGTTGTATTCGCTGGCAGAGAGGGTATTACAAATTTGTTGTGAATACTGTCAGGGTGTAGAAGGGCCATTAAAATACATTTAAATACCTGATTACCATCACTATCTTGATAGCTGACTGTGAAATCTGACGCGGCTTTAAAGTTATCTTTATGAAACTTGGAACATATACCATGAATTAGTTGTAGTTATATTTGCGCTGGCCAAATCGGACTAATATATCAAATACCAGCCATAGGAATAATCGGTTGAAAATTGTTTTTTTTTTTTACCAAGACATTCAAGCCAAATTTGGCCAATATTGTTAATTTTAGGCTGCTCACATTTGGGCAGAGATCGAACTACTTTTACCTATATCTAATAGGAACAATTGGTCGACAGTTGACTCCTTGTTTGAACAAGTCTTTTATTTACCAAAATATCAGATTATATAAACTATGAGACGCCAGATGATTTCTCTTTAATTTCCCCAATTTTTTTTAAGTTATATTATGCTGCTTATAATGTGATTCATATATTAACAATATTTTTGCAAAGAACTACTGCAAGAAGGGTATTTAATCTGCGGCTTGACTGAGAACTAGTTGTACTTTCTTGTTTTATATTATATGTATTTGCATTGAGCAAGCCTCATTTGAACAGTTTTCTGACAACTTATTCAAGAGGCGTTTAAATGCAAAGCAGGCGTGGCATGAGTTGTGACCTTGAGCTGTGTACATATATATATTTATATAGAAATATATTTAAAATTGCAATTGAAAATGAAAGGCACAAATTATTGGGAGATAAGCAGAATTTTTTGTGGGTCAAAGTTTGATGTAACTCGGACTGGCTTTGAACTCGCGACCTTCTTTTGCTGGCGAATTGGGCTCTCTCTTAGCTGTTGACGCCATGGGCAAGCAAGCTGTTGCATGCCTCAAAAACAGAACGCAGCATGCGCAGTGGGTGGCTCTCCGTTTCATATGAGCCACTTTTGCCAAGCTGGCCAAGTTGGTTCCATGGTGTAATGGTTAGCACTCTGGACTCTGAATCCAGCGATCCGAGTTCAAATCTCGGTGGAACCTGACCTTTGAACTTCCTGTCCTTTTTTTCCAATATAATTTCTTATGTTTGTCTTGCGTTAAATAAAATTTGTACTTTACTTCAGCTTGTGACGCATTGGCTTAAATATTGTATAATTTTGCTGTACCAGAAATGTTTATTAATGATTCAGCAGCTTGTTTTTGCTTGCTCTGTAAAGATAACCTTAATAAATATTGTGCAATTGTTTATGTGCATTACTTAAATGGAACTGTAAATAAAATTCTGATGAAAGAGCAATGATTTATTTACATAAGTGAATAATAAATCAAAGAACAAGGAAATAAAGTTTATTTTATTAAGTGTCCTTTGTATATCACAAAGGTATGCTAAAAAAATTGGGGAAACATACTGTTAAGCATTAACATTAAGGAACTGTAGCCGAATCGCTGTTAAGTTTACTGTTAACATTATTGTTTGTTTTCAATCTGCTTAAGGTCGTTGGATAAATAGTTAAATTAAATGGCAAACACTATGCATGCCTTATTTAATTTTTTATACGGTTTGCCCTTTTGTAGCCAGTCACCTCAAAAATAATTACAGCATTAACTTAACGGCACACTCATAAATATTCTGGTTAACCCACTGTGAATGATTAGCAGTCAGGTGTGTTTCGTTCCATTTACCATTTCGTTCCCACAAAATTAGACAGAGATAGATGTAGCAAATGTCATGTAGATATTTAGTTAAGTAATTTGGCTGTCGTAAATGCGTGGAATTTCTTAAATTCAATAAATTTTATAATAGCCGACGAACGCACACGCATCACCCAAAGTCATAAATTAGACAAAAAAGAATTGAGTAAAATAAAAATGCCAACTAAACTTAAGAGCAAAGCAAACAGACACACGCACATACACACATACACAACACACGCATACAAACGCCCAATAAGAACTCCTCAAAGCAACCCACACAAATAACAACAACAAGTTATTTAAACTTTGGCAACAACAACAATTTATTCACTCAGGTTTTGGGTCAGTCGCATAATAATGTTTGTCATTTAGCTGCGGGCCTGATTTGTAGCACACTTTCGTTGGCAACATGTGGCAACAACAACAATTGACACAGATTAGCCAACAATAACAACAACTGAGATAAGTGCATTGGCGTTGTAATTTTATTTGATAAAATAAGAGGAGCAAATAAAAAAACAAAAAAAAATTGTGTCAAGGGGGCTGCATGACAACGAACCAAACAACAACAAACACAAATTAAATAAAATTAGCGAGTATTTTGCACGAAAAATGTGTGTGTGAAAAACAATGGGCGAAGATGGGCGCCAAAAGCCAAACGCCAAAAGAAAAAAAAATAACACCAAAGCAAACACAATGAAATAAAATTTGAACACACGGGTTTGTGGATCGACAGCGCAGATGTCGCAGTCAGCGTCGCTGCTGGCATTGCCGGCTGAACGCCCTACACATGCGCCGTCCGTCCACCTTTAGTGGCGCTCTCCGTGCCTTGCCTTGCCTGTCTGCTTGCCTAAGCACTGCTGTGCGTCTCTCTCTCTTTCCATGTCTCCCTCTCTTTGCGTGTCTCTCTGTTGCTGTGTGTGGGCGAATGCGGCGGCTCATGATGAGCGAGATGGAGAATGAGGTTTTCGTACGACATTGAACTCGAAATGTGGTACAAAATGTAAAACAAGAAAATGAAATTAAAGCAAATATCGCGCTGGCTTTGCTTTATTTACAGCTCTACGTGCTTTTGTTTATTTTTTTGTTGTGATTTTTGCTGATCTTAAGCCTGCCCTGAAGCCAGTCAGTAGGCATTGGCTTGCCTTTTAACAAAAACTGCCAAATATAATAGTAAGTTATACAGAAAATCTAAAAAGTATATTCACAGTCAAATTTTTCTATAATTTTTTTGTTGCTAAATTTGCTGCTTTTTCAACGGTATTTTGTTGTATTCTGCTGCTGCTGCTGCTATTCTTCTTCTTATTAACTCATTCACTAATTTGTCACTTTTGTCTTTATTTGTTGTATTTGCAGTTGCGCTTGAAAAGAAAGTGGAACAAGAAGCGATTCTATTGCAATTGAAAAAAGGCAATAACAAACAACAAATATAACAGTTATTAAGTAACACACACACACAGCAACAAAATGGTGGACTATTATAAAGTATTGGATGTGCCACGCACTGCAACCGACGGTGAAGTAAAAAAGGCGTAAGTATCGCAAGTGGAAAGGGGTTCTTATTGGAATACTGATTACGATTGGAGCGAGAGCTAAGCACTGGAATGACTCTATTATGGCATGCTCATTCCAGTGAGAAGGGCTACCATTTTGAGTAAATTATTCCAGAGAGAGCGCTGACCTCTTTCTTCAATTTCTTTGCGCTCTAATAACTTACATTTTTATTTTTGTTTATTTTTCAGCTATCGAAAATTAGCACTCAAATGGCATCCAGACAAGAATCCGGACAATTTGGACGAGGCAAATAAACGTTTTCGTGAGCTCTCCGAGGCCTACGAAGTGCTATGCGATGGTAAGTGCACCGTTATAAACATTGTTGCCCATACGTTTCCCCCCCCCCCCCCCCCCTCCTTGTTTGGTATGGTAAGGAATCCATATTTTTACGATTTTTGTTTGTTGTTGGTGTATTTAGCGCGCAAACGACGCATCTATGATGCAAGGGCAACGCTGCATAAAACATCGGCGAGCAGCGGCAGCAGCAGCTATTCGCGTTATCGCAGCAGCGGTGGCAGTGGTGCCACAACGGGATCGTCGTACAAGAGTCGTGACTTTGACTACCGTGATTATGATCGTGATCGTGATCGTCATCATTATTATCCCAGCTACAGTGGTGGCGGCAGCGATAGGCGAGGGAATCGCTATCAGGCGTTCACCTTCCGCAACTTGTTCGAGGGCACACCGTTTCACAAACTCTTTGGTAAACCCTCCCAAAGAGAGGAGCATTCTTTTTTTTTTGGTTTGCCAGTTTTCAGTTTCGTTTCTTTCTTTTTGAGGTAATGATGCCATTGTTTGGTGTTGTTACGAGAGTTTTGTTTTTGCTGTTATGTTGCTAAACTGACAACCTTGGCGCGTTCTTTGTGTTACTCTTGTTTTTTGCACAAGCAGCGACTAAAACCGAAAGACACATTTTCAACATCATCATCATCATGATCAGAGATCATCATCTGTTTGGGCCTTGTCTAATCGCTCGCTCCGCCAGCGTTTTTTTGTTGGACTACTAACAAAAAGATTATAATTTGAATTTTGATGAATTTTGTTTTAATATTTGTTTTGTTTTTATTTTTTTTTTTACAGAGAAGAAACGGCGCATTTACGATGAGTACGGCAAGGATGGCCTGGGCGATCGCGGCCAGGCCAGGACGCATTCGGGCTATCATTATGCGACGCATGATTTCGATGACTTTGATATAATGGGCGGAATTCCGTTTGTGTTCCGGCCGCCTGAGGAAGTCTTCCGCGAATTCTTTGGCGGCAATTCACCGTTTGCCGACTTCTTCAGAGGTATGACGTCTTCTCAAACCCCTATACAGTGGTCGCTTCTCGAAATGCTAGCGGAATTGTAAATTCCATTTTGAATCTCACCTTTTTGGCATCCAAAATTCTTCTGCTTACAAAATTTACCTTATATATTAAATTATTATATTAAATAAATAAGGCCTCAAGTGAAAACTGCTGTCAGCGACTACTGTAGTACCTGTACATCTATCTTTAACTATGTAACATTTAAATAAATCTTTTTAAATCTTGCAGATGCCAATGGCTATTCGGCGTCGAATGGGGCCACGAGCAGCACGAGCAGCAGTCGACGTCATCATGCTGGGCAGAATGGTCATCAAGGAGCTGCTCGACATCATCACCATCATCAGCATAAGATGGCGAGTCCGTTTGGTGGGGCCAAGTTCAACTATCAGATGATGGACTGTTTTCTGCCACCCGGCTTCACTACCTTCTCCGCCAGCAATACCGTCTCCGCTGGTGGACACCAGACGCCAGCGGTTAAGCGTACATCGACCTCAACGGTATTTGTCAATGGCAAAAAATTGATGACCAAACGGTAGGTCAATACAAATCTTCATTTTATTTTTGGATACGAAGAAGTCTTTCCAAAACATACATTTGAGTAATATTTTCATCTAATTTCCTCATCTCTTTTTGCAGTGTCGTCGAAAATGGCAAGGAAACTGTCTTTTCATATGAAAATGATGTCCTTAAATCAAAGACTGTGAATGGAGTATCCCAAAAGCTCTCTCCAATAGCGAATTAATTAAACAATTTATTAACTGGCAAAACCCCACACACACACAAGATGCAAAACAAAGCAAATATAAATAATTATAATAATAATACAACAAAAAAGAAAAAGAAAAAAGCGTAAATGTTGAGGACATAACAAATAACAAAGAAAAAGTCATAAATTTAAAAACAAAGAACAAGATGAAGATGATGAGAAGAAGAAAGTACATGCAAAATACAAGCAAATTGAGAATAATTAGCGAGAGAATATTGCTTACTTAAATAATGCTTCGATCATAAATATGTTTAAAGATATTGTTCTACATTAGAATTTAGTTATGTTTAAATTGAAATCGTTTTTGAAAATGAGCAGCAGAGAAGAAGCAACAACGGCACCTACAACAACAACAACAACAGAAGCAGCAGCATCAACATCACCAACAACAACAAGAGGCCAATCCAGGAGAACAAACACAGCAACAACAACAACAACAACAAATGGCACTAAATTCAATAATCAAAAATGGTTAGGATTGTATTTGATTTGAGCGCAATTTATTCTGAAATTCTGGTGAATTTGCTGTCAAGAGTTTGGAGCAACAAAATGCCTAAAAACATAATATATATGTAATATTGAAAAGCCAAACAACAAAAGTAAAACTCCCCAATATATATATATATATTATAAACAAATGAAATGCTAAAAACAAAGCACTTAAGCGATTTAGTTGATAAGTTTTTGCTGGATTCTTAACTCTCTCCTCTTAATGTCGTAGTTAGCTACCGTTAGTCAATTAAGTTGCCACAATACTTACAGCAAGAATCGACTACAACAACAAAAACAACAACATCAAATTCAGCAGCAAGAATCAACGAAAGCTGCACACTTTTTTGTACATTATTAAAATGCTTAAAATAATCCTAAACAAAACAGCTAAAAAGAAAAACAACACAAAAAAATATACATACATATAAATATACATATAGTTATAATATTAAATTAATGCAAAAACAAGAAGAAAAAACATACATTTCGGACATTGAATGTTTGTATTTAATAATAATTTAAACCCTTCTTTCATAGTCTGTAGTCGTTTTTTAAATGCTTAAGCTTAAGAATATTCTTACATAACCTACAAAAAACAAAAACAAAACAACAAATATATAAAAATACATCGTATTTGAGCCGAATAAGATACACACACAAAAACCAACTAATCATAATCGCCCACAATTTAATAATGTGTTCTTAGTAGACCATTCTCTCCTACAACAACAAAAAAATGAGTTGGATAAATGAAAAAAAAATCAAAAAACAACATTAAAGATAAAAACAAATGCGATCAATTAAACTGAAGTTGTTATCTTACCGGGGGGCCTTCTGAAATTTGAATAGCGCGCGCACTTTGCGGCTCCTAACACCCGAGTCTAACAGCGTTGCCACCTCGACGACAGTCAATTAACCGCAGCTCGATTATGTTATGTCGTTTGATAGCAGTTCGATAACTGCCAGCTGGCGATCACGATAACTTCTTGAGTTGATTGCAAGCTGGTGTGCAACTCTGCACGCACTTATCACAGATAATTCCTATTAATAAGTTAATTTTTTTGTACACATTTTGAACGGTATTACAAACAACTACATAGACTCTAAATGGCAGCATAATGACACGCGATGATCACATGAAATGGTATCACGGGCGCTTGACACGCGAAGCAGCCGATGATTTGCTTAAACAAGGTGTGTATTAGCAGCAGGAGCAACAACAACAACTGAGACTCGCCCAAAAAAGGGTTTAATTTTCATAAATTGCAAATTGTTATTTTGGCTTGCAGGTTACGAGGATGGCACATTTCTGGTGCGCGAGAGCAGCACAGCAGCTGGCGATTTTGTGTTGAGCCTCTTGCATCAGGTGAGTAACACATTAACAACAACAGGTTGCAGACTGTATACATTTGTATAAGTGTGTGTCTGCGAGTGTGTGTGTTTTAGTGTTCGATAACACTATTAGGTGCTAGACATGATCGTGCATGTCTCAGCTTAGAAATATCAAAATTGATTCACATATTTATATTAATTATTATTATTTGCAGGGCGAGGTGTGTCACTATCAGATTCGACGACATGGCGAGGATGCCTTCTTCTCCATCGATGACAAGAGTCAGACGAAAATATTGCATGGCCTGGAAACTCTGGTGGATTATTATCAACAGGAACCGAATGGTTTGATTACAAAACTGACGGTGCCACTCACTGGCGATGTGCCGCCGCACAATACACGCAGCCAGGGCGTGACGAATCTGTTGCATCGTGCCACCAGCAAGAACGAGAGCAACGTCGTCTTTGAGCTGCTCAAATGTGGCTATCGCAATTTCGATGCCAAGAATCAGGATGGACAAACGGCACTCCATTTGGCTGCCCTGTATTGCAACGAGAATATTCTCGAACTGCTGCTGGATGCACACGTTCAGGTCAACAGCGCCGATGCCTTTGGCTGCCAGCCATTACATGTGAGTGGGACCCCACCAAGTTATTCAATAGTTCTCCTGCTAATCATCCCCTTTCTTTTTTTAGTATGCCTGTCGGCAGAAGCCGGCCAGTTTTATTCGGATTCTGATCGCGCATCAGGCAAATGTGCAGGGACGCAACATTGAGAATGGTTATGTGCCGCTGCACGAAGCCGCCAAGCATGGCAATTTGCAGGCAATCCAAACACTGCTCGAGGCACAGGCGCCACCATTGCCACGCACCAGCTGCGGCGAGTTTCCCTTCGATCTGGCAAAGGAGACGGGTCAAACAGCCGTTGAGGAATTTCTGCTCAACTACAAGTTGCCGCCGGCGAGCACCAGTCGCGAGCAGTGGTATCATGGCACCCTCAAGCGAGAGGAGGCCATCTCCATACTCAAACAGTTTGCCCATCATCTGCAGCGCAAGCAGGTGGCCAGTGGCCAGCCGGTGGACACAGCCGGTTGCTTTCTGGTGCGCTACTCGGAGTCGCAAGCGGCATCGGGCTATGTGCTCACCCTGCTCACCGCCGATCAGTCGGCCAAAAACTTTCTTATCTCACAAGCGGATCTCTATCAGAACAGTAATGGCAACAAGCTGTCCTCCGGCGGGGTAAGCAATTCAAATTAATAATCATTTTTATTGTTAATTTGTGTGAAATTTGAATGTTCTGTTTAAAAATATTATTCCTAACCAGACTGATTTATTCGACGATTAAATGTTACTAGAAACTTCGAATTATTAATCTAACTGATTAATCTGATTAAAAGTGTGTCAATAACATCTTTTATACAATTTCCGGATCAGCCCCTCGAGCCTGTCCCCTATCAATAGCTCAATATTTAACCTTCTATGACTGCGGGGCAGATTTAAAATCAGTTTCAATTCGTCAATTTAATATTATTTGTCTTTCAGTCGAAATTCCTGTACATTGACGATGGTCCGTATTGGCCGAGTCTGGAGCATTTGGTGGCGCATTTTATGCGCTTCTCCTATGGCCTGCCCGTCAGTCTAAGGCATCCGGTGGCGCCGCTGCCCAAGCCGGAGGTGCCCTCGTTTGCCACAATACCCCGTGTTACGCACAAGCATGCAACGGATATGCCCAGTCCGCCGCTCAGTAACATGCCGCCCAATCCGATCGCAGTGCCAACGCCCGGCAAACAGAAGAAGCAGAAGGAGAACGTTAGCTCCATGTTTAATACGCTGCGCAGTCCCAAGAAGAGTCTATTTGACATGAACAGTCTGCGCAAGAGTAAATCGAAGAATAAACGCAGCGATTCCGAGAGCAGCATCAGCTTTGAGGCAGCCGCCGCCCGGGCCAGGGAGGAGCTGCAGGCGGCTGCTCCGATGCTCAAGAATCTCTCGTTCTCAACGGAATTTAGCAACTTTAATGTGGACAACGATGATGTTGGCGGAGTTGTGTACAATGTGCCAAGGAATAATACACCGATTGAGGTGCCACCAATTGCCCATAAGACTGAGGCGGAAGTCGAGTATTTCACCAAGAGCGATGTGGCTATTGAGCGGGAACGTCTCGCTGCACTCACCGCCAATGGTTATTTGCCCACAATGGATGTGCATATGCTGCTCGAGCAGCCCATCAAGCTGATTGACTCAAAGCAGATGTCGCGCCTTGACTCGATTATATCCACTGGGTCCACAGAGAGCGAAATGGCTGGCTATCTGCAGCGCAAGTGCAGCGGAGGAGCAACAGCAGGCAGTGCACCGGGACTCAGTGGCGATGAGTTGGCCGCCGCCAAGCAACGATTCTTTATACATCGCGATCAGCTGGAGTGCGGACCGGAAATTGGAGCCGGTGACTTTGGCTCTGTTTACAAGGGTTGGCTGCGTCGCGGTTCCGAGGGCAGTCCTCGTCTCGAGGTGGCCATCAAAACGCTGCGCGACGAGGAAGAGCATGCCATCAACAAGCAGGACTTTCTGCGTGAGGCATCTGTGATGATGCGATTGGAGCACAAGTGCATCGTGCGACTCATTGGCATCTCCAAAGGTGACATGCTGATGATGGTCCAGGAATTGGCGCCACTCGGCTCCATGCTGCAGTACATCCTCGATCACAGTGCCGAGCTGAAGGTCAACAACGAGCTGAAGCTGTGGGCGACGCAAATCGCAAGCGGTAAGCATGAATAGAAAATATCATTTGAATTTTTAAAGATTTCAATTAAATAATCATTTGCTGCTCTCCTTTAGGCATGCATTATTTGGAGACGCAGCACTTTGTGCATCGCGATTTGGCTGCACGCAACATACTGTTGACATCCCGGCAGCAGGCGAAGATTAGTGATTTTGGAATGTCGCGTTCGCTGCGTGCTGGCAGCGATGAGTATCATTTCACGCAGGGCGGACGCTGGCCCATACGCTGGTATGCGCCGGAGAGCTTCAACAATGGCATCTTCTCGCATGCCAGCGATGTTTGGTCGTTTGGCGTCACGCTGTGGGAGATGTTTGCGCTGGGCGCACCGCCATATGGCGATATATTGAACAAGGATGCCATCGAGCTGGTCGATAATGGACAGCGTTTGCCACAGCCGGATCTGTGTCCGGCGTACATTTATGCCGTCATGCACAGCTGCTGGCAATATCATCCCAGGGAGCGGCCCACCTTTGCCTATCTCATGGAGTTCTTCAGTCGCGATCCCGAGTACCAGAATCTGCCGGAGGTGGTGCAATCGGTGCATATCTAGGCCAATCTCCAACTGCTTCTGGTCCAGCTCCCACTCCTCGTCCACAATTTCCTTCCTTAAGCGTGCAATGTCTTTTATTACGGTTACTCCATGTATTGATTTGTTTCATATCTTGGTTAATTCCAATTTCTAACGTATTATTGTTATACATTTGTTTTTATATATATACAAATCTACTTGTACCATATGCCAATCTATATATATATTCCTATA
Source organism: Drosophila picticornis (assembly GCA_035043845.1). Lineage (NCBI taxonomy): Eukaryota > Metazoa > Arthropoda > Insecta > Diptera > Drosophilidae > Drosophila > Drosophila picticornis. The sequence goes on along the minus strand of JAWNMR010000493.1, from coordinate 3,123,762 downwards.
TAAATATATATGTGTTTTGTGTAATCTATGTGAACAATTTGTGTCAAATGGCAAACAAGTGTGCCCTACATTATTTTATAACAATTAACCATTATGCAATAAAATGTTGCATAAACGTACATAATTCATTCGTTTTATTTATTATTATAAATAGAAAAAAAACGCAGTTTTTATGCACATTTCATGTAACTCATTTATTATAAAACGATTTGATATATAAAATAGAAACTCAATATGAAATTGTTAATGCTCCTACATGCTATATTAGTTCAGATATATAAATCAGGTGTAGAACTATATATATATATATAAAAAATGGCTTGAGCAGAGACAACAGGCAGATAATGCAAAATTTGTGGCTCTGCTAGCAAAACAAGAATCAAATGGAACCGTTCATCGCCTGCTGCACATTCGAGGTGGAGACCAACTTGAGAGCGCCAATGATTCCGTTCAGATTGTGCTCGTTATACGCCTGGCCCTGGAGGGGAGTTACCACAGGCACCAGCTGATCGCTTTGCGGCAACTGAATGCCAATCTGTGTCATCAATCCCTGCAACAAATCAATGTAAAATTAGCAATAGTAAACAGTTTCTGGGATTTCCCAAAACTTACGCCTTCAACTTCAACGTTCAGCTTTAGTTTCATGTCATGCTCATCGCCCTTCAGTTCGAGCTGCTTTTCCACCGTGAACTTGGGTGTCTTGCCAATAACCCAGTCCCAGGAGGAATAGTTGGCGCGCAGCTCCTCTATGCCGGGGAACCATTTCTCCGTCGGATTGATCAACTGAAAGCCACGCTGATTCATTGTCTGTGCGCTGCCACCATCCTCCAGAGCAGTCGCCACCGTTCTCAAGTATTCATAGCCCACGGCTGAGAGCAACTGCGGCACATTCACATTACGATTAACATCGACCAGATTGCGAATGGGCGACGGAACGGATGCAGTGGCGCGACTAATATAATTGGCCGGCTCCTTAACCAAGGACTCGCCCAGGTGCAACTTATTGGCGCTAGCCAGAATGGTGCAATGATGATACGCATTGGGACGTCCCAGCTTAGCAGCAGTGCCCGATATCTGTGCAAATATATCAAATACAAATTATTATATAAATTATAAATAATATACCTGAATAAGTATATAAATCAGTGATTTGAATGAAATTATGTTTTTCTGAAATTGTTGGCAAGTGGCGGGGTCAACTCAAAAGGTCATACGTTTCCAGATGTACGGCTATTTCAGCTGATAAGGCTGATAAGCCAATGGGCAAAAGAATGAAAGCACATGTCTAACCTTTTTGTTGGCGATAACGATATCGTCGCGATCATTGATCTCTGCCTTGATGGCCCACTCACGGAACAAAGCGCGCGTCACAATATTTAAATTGTATTTGCGATCATAGCGCTCGCGTGGCGTGAAGAATGTGCAATTGAGATTGCCGCGATCATGATAGACAGCGCCGCCGCCACTGTTCCGTCGCGCCAAGGTTATGCCGCGCTCCATCAGCGCCGAGACATTCGCTTCGGTGAAGGGATTCTGATGGCGGCCAATGACAACGCACGGCTCGTTGGCCCACAGGAGCAGCACATGATGATGCCCAAAGTCAAAGTTCTTATACAGCCAATCCTCCAGCGCCAAGTTGGTGAAGATGTCATGCGATTGCGATATGAACACCGATTTCTTGATATCCCCATCAGCAATTGACTTAAGCTTCTTATCAGTTGTCATCGTCTTTGTTGAAGTTCCAGTTGCATTTACATTGTTGTCACTGTTATCGCTAGCAGTGATGTTATCGCTTGATCTATGCCGAATGATTTTTGTTGACGATGCCCCCAGCCCCTGCAGCAGCAAACGCAGTTGGCTCGAATTACGACGCAATAAACTCATTTTACAGTTTTTAAACTTGACAGTTGGGCAAAAAAAATATTATTAACTGTTTTCTTGCTTTAATTGCACAATTTGTGTGCAGTGCTCGGTTCGCTGCTGCTGTTATGCTCTTCTTACAAGAAAGTCAGTTGGGCGCTGTTGCTATGGTGCTTGCTCTTTCTCTCTCTCTCTCTCTCTCTTTCTCTATCTATCTATCTGTCGCTTGATCTACTGTAAGGGCATTTGCACTTGCTGCTTAATATTTGCATTCGCTGTTACAAAAAACAATGTCAATTGCTACAGCGCGTCAGCAGCGTCTGCAAATTAATATTTTTCGTTAACAGCCGACAAAGCGATTCGGTTTTTCTTTTTTTAGTTTTTTTTTTATGCTAGCAGGTTAGGGTGAATCTTTAAGTGTATATGTCTATTTGTTTATATGTCTATGCTAGGCGTGTGTAGTATTGACTGTATTAATTATTATCTGTATCGTGTCTATTTTAGCTTATTTTATTTTTGCTTCTCTTTCTATCTCTCTCTCGTGTTGTTGCTTGTTTGCTCTGCTCGAAGCACGTATTCCTTTTGGTTTATTGCTTTTTGGTTGCTGTTGTTTTGGACTTTAGAGCGTAGATTCTTCTGCTGCTGCTGCTGTGTTTGCAGCGACGGAGCTGGCGGAGATGAGATACTCGTGGAGGGCGGGTGTCTGGTGGAGCCACTTAAAGGTTTGATGCAGTCCGCAGACACGTTTACGGAGACCCAAGCAGTCCTTGTTGGTGCACCACTTCACTTGCATGCTCTGCTTCACATCCATCCAAGCACCGATTTTGGCCAGAGTCTTTTATCTAGCCAAGAATAAACGCCTGCTACGCAATATGGCACAATGCGAAAAGTTATTAATAAAGAGCCAACCGTTGCTTCCAAATGCCTTGGGAATTTTCCACTCTTTGTGCCGTGTGATGGCTGTTGCGGGGGGTGGTGCGATGCGGTGGAACGAACGCGGTGTATTACAAAAAATAATATAATCACAGAGACAAGAGCACAGTCGGCAATAAACGGTAAATGTTGGGCGAACTGAAAACCACGTCTGATTTATATTTGCGCAAGATTAGCACTGAGTAAAGCCCATTTGGTGGAGAATGGCAATTTCTACTAGCATAAATGTGCTCACTTTGGCTCCCCATTTTCAACATAGCTGCTCCTCACTTAACAGTGAGGCCTCTGCTATGGTCTCTGCACATGCAATTTAAATATAAATGTTAACTGTTGTTTTTGCTGCACGCATTCAATTAATTCTGATTTAATTACTCTTTACTACAAAAATTAGACAACAAAAATTTGGGTGTTTTGGGGCTGGCTGCGTGTGCGTGTGAATGCTAAAACAGCTGACACGCGTATTACAAATAATTCCATTAAATTGTGTGGCTTGCAAGGCATTCGTGTTCGGTATTCTTAGCTTAATTCGAGCAGCACTTAAGCCGTATCGTTAGCATTTTCAGTTGGGTATTCCGCCATTATTGATGTATTCCGCTTCTAGCGGATCAATTTTTTTGCGAGCAAAACGCGCAGGCAGCTCCCAGTCCTCAATCGCTGGTCCACTTGTGACCTGATGGGGGCGAAACGAAAAAGGGACCATTAGCCAAAGACTACAAAGATTTATGCGTAGTTCTCAAGAAAAAAGATGATGCAGTAGATGGGCTATAAAGTTAACCTTTTTGCCTCCCGACTCCGTTGAACTTGCCTGCTGACTTGGGCTCGCCTTACTGCCTGGTGCCGTCAAAGCGCCCTTTCGGAATTGAATGAGGGGCACTCGTTTCGTCAATGCAACTAAATTTAGACGCACCATTATTAATTTCAAAATTGATTTACTTTTCAGGGCAAGAAAGTGCCGAGCTAAAGTTACGTCAAATCAGCTGTGCGTAAATCTTGAATAGTGTTGCCACACCGTTTCGATACGAATGTTATTCACCAGGAACGTTTACAAGAAAATAATTGCCACTCACAGAGCTGCGGTGCAGAAAAACAAATTTGTTTGCATTTGATAATTGTCAAATTTGTCAATTAACTTACCAGAACCCTTTTTCAAGCTGGTCAGCGCAATGAGCGTCGCAGGCGGCACCATTAGCACCGCTGCAGGCAACGCTGGGAAGAACAATGCACTACCAATGGCACAGCTTGCAGATGGCTGGCTGGAGCTAGAATCTGATCCAGGTCTTTTCACACTGCTCCTGGAAGATTTTGGCTGTAAGTAAATGCGGTTGAAATAACGACATTCATTTCAAAACTCACTGCTGTCGTTCGTTACCAGGTCACGACGTGCAGGTTGAAGAGGTCTATGATCTACAAAAGCCCATTGAGAGTCCCTATGGATTTATTTTCCTGTTTCGCTGGATCGAAGAGCGACGGGCGCGTCGTAAAATAGTGGAAACAACTGCCGAGATATTTGTCAAGGATGAGGAAGCAATCTCGAGCATTTTCTTTGCCCAGCAGGTGGTGCCGAATAGCTGTGCCACCCATGCACTGCTCTCTGTGCTGCTTAACTGTAACGAGAACAATCTACAGCTGGGCGAGACGCTGGGTCGCCTCAAGGCCCACACCAAAGGTATGAGTCCCGAGAACAAGGGTCTCGCCATTGGCAACACACCGGAGCTGGCGTGTGCCCACAATTCGCATGCCATGCCCCAGGCACGCCGTCGTCTGGAACGAACGGGCGCTGGTGTCGCCAGTTGCCGTTTCACTGGGGAAGCCTTCCACTTTGTCAGCTTTGTGCCCATCAATGGGCAACTGTTCGAGCTGGACGGCCTCAAGCCGTATCCCATGAATCACGGCTGCTGGGAGGACCACGAGGACTGGACGGACAAGTTCCGGCGTGTCATGGCCGAACGTCTGGGCATTGCCACTGGTGAGCAGGATATACGTTTTAATCTGATGGCTGTCGTCCCAGATCGACGCATTGCCATCACGCACAAGCTGAAGATGTTACGCACCAATCAGGCTATCGTATCCGGCACACTGCAGAAACTGCTTAAGGCCGATGAGCAGGGAGAGCGGGATGAGCAACAGCGTCCGGATACGCCCACCACATTGCTGGAGCCCAGCGCGTTTACGGCGCGTGATTTGCAATCTCTGCTCAAGAATCTGGACACGGAAATAGCCATCAATGAACAGCACTTGGCCGATGAGAATGATCGTCGACAAATGTTCAAGGTGGATGCAAGTCGTCGCACCCACAACTATGACAAGTTCATCTGCACGTTCCTCTCCATGCTGGCGCATCAAGGCGTCCTGGGCGAGCTGGTCAGCCAACATCTGCTGCCGTCCAAGAAGATTGCCAATCGCTTGAACCGGCAGACCAACGCTGCTGCTGCAGCTGCAAATGCGGCCAATACTAATGTGGCTGGAGCCAATGCAGCTGGGTCCAAATCCCAGCAGCAGCAGCAGCAGGCGCAACAACAACCACAACAGACGCAAACTGCTAAGAATGGCAAGTCGCCGGGAAAGACGCCAGGACGAAGGCGCAAGGGACGCAACAAGTGCAGGAAACGCAAGTGATGCGAGTCTCGATTATAAGCGCATAAACTTAACTTAATCCACATAGCTGTTACATTTATTTTTAACCAAATTCGAATTGCAGTTTTTCGATTTTTTATTTTGATCATCTTTTTTAATATTAAAAAACATGTAGTTTTCATGTGATTAAATGAATCAAGACCTTTTGGCATTTAAAGGACTTAAACTACATATATATATATATATATATATATATATATATCTATATATATACATACGTATATATATGTGTGTGTGTGTCAGTTTGATGTCTTTATATATATATATATATATTTCTATATATCTATATGGTAATTGTATAACAGAAAAAATGAACCATTTTGTTGGCTTTCTCTTTGTTTTCGCATTTTCTTTTCAGTTAGCGCAATCTTAAATTATGTAAATATTGTTGTGATCAACAAAACAAAAACAATGCATTCTAGCTATAAATGAATATATATATACATATATATATATGTGTGTTTATATAAACTATGAAAATAAGACATTTGCCTAGCGCCCATCAAATGGTTTAACAAAAAGAGTTCTTCACTACACACAGTGACAATTGTTTATGTTGCTTTGTTTTTTTTTTTCTTCTTTTGGGTTTCTTTGTTCTTTTCTATAGCCGATGATGATTAGGGTTAGGAGGATGCTTGCTAGTATTTGTATAGTTGTTCCTTTGTTTTTGACAGACTAAAGCTAAAATGTGTTTTTTTTATGTTGTTTTTTCAATGCCGTTTATCACCTAAGGATATGGCCGTAGTATATAGTATAGTAATATTTAACGATACATATGTGTGTGTGTGAGCAGTACAAGAGCAGCCTTTAGAAGAAAGCATAAATAATTATGCTTTATTTTTTTTAGTTTGTGTGTGATTAGATTCGGTTGTTTCTTTGTTCCACAACAAAATTAAAGACACTTTTCCGTTACGAATTTTTGCTTACGACACCGAATTAAACGTTGCAATGTTGACAACAATCAACAGATGACAATTTTGTGACGTGTGTGTATTTATGTGTTGTTCATGAAATTGTAGTATTATTTAATATTTGTAGTTATTGGTGTTTGTTGTGTGTTCTTGTTGTAATAGCTCCGTTGTTCAACTGGAAACCGTTGCAGTTGCAGTTGTTTCCTCGCCTCCACCATTTGTCAGCTGCACGGGCGTTTCTCCAGCTACCGGTGCTGCACCAGCTGCAGCTGCTCCTTCATCCTTGGTCGTCTCTGTCGCATTCTCATTGTTATTGGCAGCTGCCACAATGGTTTTGAGTGCATCAGTTATCTCATTCTCATCAGTATTCGTCTTCAAATGCTTTTCAATCTCGCTGCGCACCTTCACAATATCCTTTTGGCTGAGCCAGAATTGAGAAATGGGAATAAGTTAACAATTCAGCTGGATTATAATGCAAGAACTAACCTGATATGCACCAAGAGAATGCCATTGATTGTATTCAACATTTCGAGGACGGAGCCCATTGAGGGTGGCGTTATGTGGATGGGCGGCAGATCGCTGGTCAGCTTGCCATTGGAGTAGATGTCGTTCATCTTGCGCTGCAGCGCGACGGCCTCGTGAGTCAACAGACGCAGACACTCCGCCGACTCGCGCGTCTTTTCGTGCTTATCACCCATCTGGAACAGGAAAGGTGTTGATTAACTGTTGACATTGTTGTATTTGATATGGCACAACTTACCTGTGACTTGTATATGGAGTACGTCTCCTTCTCGTTGCTCAGCGCTGAACGGAAATCGCCCATGCAGGATTGGGTGCGCGCCATCAAATGATAGCTGACAGCCACATGCATTGCCTTATCCCCAAAGTATTTGCGATTCAGCTTCAAGGCGTGCTCGATAAAGCGTAGCGACAGCTCATATTCCCCTAGAGCATGCAGGATTAAGCTGATGTTGCTCTGCAATTGAATTCAAAATTTGAATTGAAATAAATATATTGCTAACCAGTTACTGCCTGCAACTCACATCGATGAGTGCCACCTCGGGATGATCCTCGCCGCAGATGAGCACCAGCAGATAGCGTGCGCGATAGAGCAGCTTCAGGGACATGCCCACATGTCCATTGGCAAACGAGTAGAGTGACAAATGTGTCTGTACAAGAAGAGAGAAACAGATTAGCCCTTTTATTATAAATATATATATATTTATATATATAATCAGGCACTCACGTATTCCAAAATGGTTGAGGGATGATCGATGCCATTGACACGCTCGCTCATGATGACGGCGCGCTGTTGAATGGCCAATGCATCACCGGCATCCCCCAGCAGATAGCTGAGACGGGCGAGCATGCGCAGACAGGAGCCATTCTCCTGATGCATTGCACCGAAAACATTGTTCAGCAAATTGAGCGCCTCGCTAATCAGTTCGTAGCCCTCCTTGAGCAGGCCCTGCTGGATCTTGGCCTGACCCGTCGAATAGAAATTGTAGGCATCTGTAGCACGTGGACTGATGTGCTTGACAACGGGGAACACATTCACGATGTCATCGTCGCCAAAGGTGGGCTTGTGCTTCGACTCAAAGTTATATTCGCGCAGCAGCACCTGGATGCCCACCTTCAGACAGAAGGCGCGCAACAAGCTGATCCGCAAGAAACCGTACTTTGCGCCAGCCGTCTCAATGGAGTCACAGTCCAGCTCAAAGTTCCAATAGGCTTTCGTCTCCTTGCGTATCTGCTGCCACAGAGATCGTGGCGTGACCAGTGTCCAATCCGTGCTGCTGTTGTTCGATGCACTCGAGGATGATGCGGCTCCTGAAGCAGCAGCTGTCGAATTGTTGTTGTGATTGTTGCCACTATTCTGTGTGGATGTCGCAGCCGAGGAGGACGACGACGATGAGGACTGTGGTTTGGCTTGGCTCTTGGAGGATTTGTTATGCTTATTGTGCTTGCCACCATTGTTGCGCGATTGCTTCTTGTGCACCTCCTCGCTGCTGACAGCGGGATTCACTGGTCCCGTCGTCAGCAGACAGTTGAGAAAGTGACTGATTGCCGCAGACAGATGCAGTGGCTCCGTGCTCTGCATATACGTGTAATAGATGTGCTTTGTGGCACGCACAATCAGCTCGAGGATCGCAATCCGATGCAGATAATCCATGCGTGGCATCTGACCGAGCATCTTTATCACCTTGCCCAGGTAACGCACATTGATGCCATGGCTGTGCAGGGATTCGGTCAGGCTCTGTCCATCGATGGGGGGCGACGAGTGCGCCGTGTGCTCCTTGATGAACGCGGGTATTTGCTTCAGCACCAGAAACTCGGCGGCGTCTTGAACGAGACGCTTCTGCTTCGCCAGCGATTGACCGCCGCCATCGGGTCCATCGATGTGACGAATGCCCGGCGAAAAGACATCCGGATTGAATCGGAATTCGAACTCCTTCTCCTTGAGAGAGCCAACAGCAGCACAAGCACGTTTGACCACCTCAGCGGCCTGCACCTCATTGGAGACGGCCACGTTGGATTGGGCCTCACGTATCGCATTCACCATTGCCTCAGCGCTCTTCGTCTCAGTGGGATTGGGCTTGGCTTCTTTATCCTTCTCCTTCTCCTTATCCTGCTCCTTGTCCTTCGCGTCTTTCTCTGCCGGCTGCTCTGTGGGCTTCTCAGTCGGCTGCTCTTCTTTTGGCTCCTCCAGCTGCTTCTCTGTGATAACGGGCAAGTCTTTGTCCGCCTGTTTTTTGGCATTCAGGCGCTGCAGATGCGCTGCAGCAATGCGTATGAAGGTCACATAGCGATCCTCGATGAAGGCCTCGAGCAGCTCCTGGCGCAGACAGCACAGCTTGTGGCGATGCTCAATGGGGAAGCCCATCTCGCTGAGGTCCTTGCTCATCTGCACATCCTCCAGCTTCAAAAAGTTTACATCCGGCGGGAACGTGCGCAACAGATCGAGTATATAGTGCCGGCCATCGTTGCCAATGATGCCCTTGCACTCCACCGAGGAGCACAGCTCGACGGGCTCATCCCTCTCATTCAACACCGAATGCGGCAGGATCTTTAAGTGTTTGCCAGCCAGACGTAGTAGCTCCAAGTATTTGGGATGACTGAGAACCGTTTTGCCAAAATCAATGGAGCCATAGACAACAGACTGTTCCTGCTCCCGCTCCAAGATGCCCGGTATGATGGACTGGGCAGTGACACGATAGCCACGATAATCAATCACAACGGTGCCCAGGGTGTAAAGACCCTCCACATCCACAGCATTGTAGACACGGACACCATGCAGATCATAGCGTGGCGCCACAAACGCGGCATGATCTCCACCGAGCTCCTTGTAATGATCGCGCACATCGAAACCGAGCGAGAAGAATATATTGTTCCAAATGAACATTTGCATTTTGGCATCCTCGCCGGGATTGATGGCTAGAACATTGCCATCGATGACGGCCATGGCGCCGCGTGTGGCAGCCGTCACAAAATCTCCATGCACCTTAAATATAGCACGCTCGCGCAGCAAGCGCTCTGGCAGTGTCTTCCTGGGAAGTTCCCGAGTCGTCTGCAGCTCCTCGTTCCAATCGCGCGTCTGACCAGGAATATGCTCCTCATAGCTGGAAGGGAATAGAGAGAAAGTAAGTAAAAGATGACTGATTTAATTGCTTCAATTTACCCCAGCTTGGAGCTAAAGGCATCCTCGGCTCGTATAGCGTCCACGGTGTGCTCCAATTGTGGTGCCGACCACTGATAGACCTGGTAGGGTGTCGCCACCCGTTCGAAGGCATGACGCATGGTGCGACGCTTCTGGATGGCCTGGAAGGCACGTCGGAAGGAAGGTGAGATGTGCGAGAGTAGATCGATGAGCGAGTGACTCAAATGGCTGGGATTGTCGGGCTTTGGATTGAAATTGTCGTCGGTGGACTGATTGATGTAGAAGCCCTTGGAGCAGGCCGAGATGTGAAAGCGTTTATCCTCCATGGTGACTACATACAGATACATGAGATCACCGTGCAGTTTGCGTGGACCCGGCGGCGGATTCCATGCGGATGTGGTCAGCACTTTGAGGGCCTGTGGTCCCTTCGCATTCTTAACGTTCGGATGCAGTGGCAACAGCGGCGGCTCACGCACTCCGGGCGTCACATAATCGGGCGGTGTGCAGTCCACGGAATCGGGACGTGTTCGCTTCTTGTCCAGCAGATCGCCCTGTGTTATCGTATTCAAATAGGTGAGCGAGGTGCAATCGATGCCATTGTATGCGTCTGCCGGATCCAGATTCTTCAGTAGATCGCGCACATGACGGACATGAATGCGCGCCTCGCGCATTGTGTACGGCTCCTCGACGACGCGTATGGTGGAGCCCTGCTCCAACGGTTCGATTGTCTTCAGCTCGGCGAAATTGTCCAGTGTCACGTTGTCCAGCTGCAGGGAGAAGCAAGTGCGATGGCATGTCTCCTCGCGATCCATCAGCAGCTGATGGATCTCCTGCACCAGTTCCATGCTCGACAGCTGCACCGATAGCACATCTGTGCCGGGACTGCTAATGTTCACTGTGATGCCCATGTCATTCAGCGCATCCAGATCAGCATCATCTCCAGCTGCAACTGCCGCCGCAGCTTCATCGTCAGGAGTAGCGCTCTTCTCCTCAGCTGTTGCTGTTGCCTTGTCCGGCTTATTGGCGAGCACATTTGCATTGGCATCAGCAGCATCAGCATCTCCATCGCCAACACCATTTACCGCATGGCCATTGCTCAACGTGGCGCCTACTTCAGCCTCAGTTGCGTCTTGTTGGGGCGGGCTTTTGTTGCGATTCTTCTTGCCTACAAATAAAAACATCAATTGTTATTCCAATTGTGGTCAAGGCTCAAGCAGCAAATTTACAACTCTACTCTATTGTTTGTGTATTCTATGGGTGTCTTTGGGGGGTTTTCCATTCAGAATACTTGATGAACTCGTTACACAACTGTTAACAGCATGTAAATATGTAGATTATCTTGTTGTTTATCTGCTGCTAATACTTGGTTTGAAGAATAAGAGTCTTGATTAATACGTTAAAGATATGCAATGTATGCATGTATTGTCATTTGATTTCTTAGTTTTGTAATCGCTATGAAAGTGATCCATAGAAATATTACACACAAAATAGATAACAATTATTATTTTATATTTTTAGTTAAAATATATTATTCGCATATATCTGAATTAAAAACCTCTCCAATTGCAGAAAATTAACCTTTGCTTTAAAAACACATATCATTTTATATAAAATGAGATGATAAAATTTGGAGAAAAAGTGGGCAATAATATTTATTCACATTCTAACTTGTGTTTACGAGGGTTATATAATTAACATATGAGTATTTAAAAACAAAAACAACGATACCAACAAAATAATTTCTTATTGCTGCTTTTATAGGTCATTCCAATTAACTGAACCGGGCGAAGTGCAAGAATTCGTCAAAGGGCAATCACATTGCATCGACCTGACCTCACCTACATTTTGCTCACTTGTTACATAACATATGCCCCCTAAGTGTGGCCGTTTACTTTTGCCATTCACTGTTACCGGCTGCAGCACACACGCACACACACACACACACACGTATGCCTGTTTACGCTTGTGTGCGAGTGCTGTAAAACAAAACAAGAAAAGAGAAAAGCATACAAAGCAACTGCTGCTGATAAGACAGGAATGCATCAGAATACATTTCTTAACTCTAATCTCAACTGTTAAGCATCTCTCTCTCCCTCTCTCTGTATTTTAACAGACTCTTGTTAATTCCAACCCGAACATTCGAAATTACAGCAAACTAAATTTGATAAACAAACCAAAAAACGGAGAGCATCTGCTGAGAGAGAGCGAGAGAGCGGAGAGAGTTATGATGGGGATCATTTATTAAAAAACATGATTTACATAATTAACACAACAACAACGACTGATTGCGAGTTTTTTTTTTTGTTGGTTGCATGCAAGCAAGTGCGTCAAGCGGCAAGCACGTGGTAATTGGAGGTTAAAGAAACATTTCAATTGCTGGGCGCCGTTGCTGGGGGTTAATGAACATCGGACAACGGCATTTATGTATGTATGTGTGTCGCCATGTTAAAAAAACGCACGCACATTCACAAATACGCAGACACTGCACACATTCTGTACGTAACTCCCACTAATACTAATGCAATTGAAACGCACGCGGTACTAGCAGCACTGCTGCTACTTGTGCTGCCTGCTATTGGCTGTTGGGGGGCAACGACAATAGCGCCCAGCAATAGATGACGACGGGCCGCATTTAAAGCATTATAGAAAAAATATATTACGTAACGCAAAAATGTTATGTGATAGACTATTTCTTTTTGTTGCTTTTGCTTTTGCTACTCGCTAATATCGCACTTCAGCACTGGATAGTTGTGGAGTGGGTGGGAAGGGGGGAGGGTTGATTTGATCGAAAATGTCATTGTTAACGGTTAACGCGTACCTTTCTTCTTTGCTGCTGCGGCGCTGCTGCTGCTGCTGCCATTGACCACATTCTTTTCGCCGGCTGAGTTGTTGTTATTATTGGTTTTATTTTCCTTGGCTTTGGCCTTGCCGCCAGTGCCACCACCAGCATCGCCAGTCGCAGCCGTTGCATTTTTTGCATCAATCTCGAGCGCCATGCTGCCTGTTTCTGCCTGTTCTCACAAAACCCAAAAACGGATAACCGAAAACCAAATCCAAATTCTAAGTTCCAAATTCAGTTCAGTTCACGTTGCCGTTGCCTTTGCCGTGTTACACAACTCTACGCTTCTCGCTCGGGCGACTGACTGTTTGCTCTGTGCTGCTTTTTGCTGCTGGTCACTGCCGCTTATGTGATTTTTAATTTTGTAATTTGTTGTAACTAGGCATATATATATATAAATCTATTTAATAATATAAACGGGGATTTATTGTCTGGGTCTCTTTTTACAAACAAATGACACTTAGATCTTTGGCTACGTTTAGCACATTACGAGCGACGATTTTATATCAGTAATTTAGAAATTAACGCGTTGTTTTCAACTGGAACTCGACAGTGTGACCAAGCTTCACAAGCCATAACATGCTAGAAGTCTGGTATTTTAGGTATTAAGAATTGCCAATCACCGTGATACGTTAGCACCCTAATAGTGGAATGACTTAATTTGTCAACAAACATGTCACTTATAAAAAATTTAGTTAAAGAAACAGAAAACAAACCGCGAAAAAAGAAACAGAATGCGGGCACCGACGAGGACGATGCTGGGCGGAAAGATAAACCATTGGGGCCGTTCATCAAATCAGCCACCGATCTACAAAGACTGAAGCTGGAAAAACTAATGAAAAATCCTGTAAGTAAATTTATGATTCCCATTAAGAAACAGCTAATCAAGAATATAAATGACAGGAAAAGCCAGTTATTATACCGGAACAAAGGCGCGAGCGCGACTACATGTCGTCCGTGCCCACATTCGTGCGCAATGTGATGGGCAGCAGTGCGGGTGCCGGCTCTGGAGAATTTCACGTATATCGCCACCTGCGACGCAAGGAATACGCACGCCAGAAGAACATACAAAACCAGAGCTTACGTGAGGCAGCCGACGATGCCTATCAACAGAAACTGGACGATAACAAACAGAAAGCCGAGGAGCGCACGGCCAAGAAGCGAGCAAAGCGCCTGAAGAAAAAGCAGCGGGCCAAACGACCACGTGAACCAAAACCGAAGGAGGACAATAAGCCGCCGGAGAGCGAGTCCAGTGCAAGTGGCTCCGGAGAGGAAGAGGAGGACGCTATACAGGCAACTTCAGCCGCGCAGCCGAATGAGGCGGCTGAGCAGGCAACACCAGCTAAGAAGCCAGAGCTGGAGAAGGCAACTGTAGGTGAGAAGGCAGAGCAGGAAAGCTCAGAGGAGGCAACTTCAGTTGAGAAAACGGAGGCGGAGCTTGCCGAGATCAAAGATGAGGCAGGCACATCAAACACCAATGAAGCTGTAGTCACTGATCCTTCAACGAAAATCACAAAATCTGCTGATCCAGATGCGACTGCCACTTGACTTAATTCACTTACTTTACATGCTTACAATAAAGAACAAAAATATAACTTATGGTTTATTAGTGAAACAAATTTGTGGATTTATTCATGTTATATGTATATATTATATATATATGTATATATATATATTAACCACTTTCTGTAACGTTAAAATTGTGGCCATTGTAGCTATAATTGGCCAAATTACCGCATTGCATGTTGTGGTTTCTAGCGATTTGCCTTCATAATCGGTCATCGTGTTAAAGCAGCTTTGGTGATAAGAGAAGCGTTTTGAAAATATGCATTGATTTTTGCATCATTTTTCTTTTGTATTTAAGTGTTATTTGCATATTTAATAATGCTTAAAATACATGTGTATTTATAAAGGTGCATTACATGAGAGAGAGAGTACTCTAATTTGTAGTCTAATATCGAGAGTGCTCGACTATGCTGAATACCCTGTACCCAGTACTCAATTCTTGGATGGATCTGTTAATGTTTCAACATGCTTTGAGTACAGAGTATATTAAACATCTTCGATTGTTGCAGTTATCTTTTTGTTTCTTGAAGAAGCAAATTTTATTTTTGTATTTTGTTTTTGTTTTGTTTAATCCACAATCCTGTTGTTCTTCTTATTTTTTGCGTGTGTATATACGAAATTTTCAAAGTTCCACAAATAATTAATAAAGTATACATACAGACTACTATATTTTGCCTTTGCACTTATGAACAATTAAATTAAAATTAAATTTGCAGCATTTTTACTAACGTAAATCATATTTTGAACTTAAAGCAAACTTAAACTTGTACACATTTTATAAGTTTATTTGTATTGTTTGTTGTTGTTTAGTTTTTGTATAAATCCTTTAGCAAAAAAGAACACAAAACTCTGAGCTGAATTTGTTGTATATGTTTGTAAAAGCATAGTTAATTGTTATTTCAAATAAAAATAAAAATTACCCGAATTTCATCTGAATGAAATTTCAAGTAATTTCTTTGAATAACAAATGTCGCCTTTTTTCTTTTTCCTTTATCGAAATTTCGTTCGCTCTGCGTTTTTAATTAATTGTATACATACAAATATATATAATAAAAAGAATACTTTTGCTTGTTGCTGCTTTTGTTGTTTGTGTTGATTGAATTTCTTATTATTGCATATATATATTTATCTATTAATATGCGCTTACTATAAGCAACGAAATTCAGAGGTGACAATCATAATTTGTTTGTTTTCATGTTTTCGCAATTTATCGGCTGGCGTTTAGTGATTTCAACATTTTTTCGATTTGACATTACAACATTTTTAGTTCGCACAATTGTTTATATGCATTTTATATATTTTGTTTTAAATTGGGTTTCTTAACGAAAGTTCAACTACAGATCTCAAGTTTTGTCGGCTAGCGAGCGTGCTTTGTGGGCGTTAGTTTTCTTTTGTTTTTCTTATCAATGTTGATTTCTTTTTTTTTTTGTGTTTAGCTTTTTGTATTTTTGAGGCGTGGGTCTACACAGCATTTAAATTAACAATAATTGTATGTATATTTAAAGGTATATATATATATATAAATATGCATGTACTTTGTATATTATATAGTTGGTAGGTTGGTAAGTTAGTTAGTTAGGAGGAGGCCGTACATTAAATAAATATTTCGTTTCTTTCGCTGCATTTTGTTTTTTCTTCTTTTGCTAATTGCTGGTTGCTCGGATTTAACTTTAGACATAGATCATATATATACCACACATATATATATATATATAGATATATTTTGAGATATACAAATGTAGTTTGCACTTAAGAATCTGGTAAAGGTGGCTGAGAGACTGTATGTGTATTGCATATTCAAATTTTAAATATATATCTATACATATATGTATATGTATATATATTAGAATTTTAGTTTTCTTTCTATTTTGTTTTTTTGTTTCTTTTTTTTTGTTTATGAATTATGTTTAAATTGAGAAACAGGCAAATATCGTTTGCTGAGTGTTTTCCTAACGACATTCCCAGACTTTAACTGTTTGATCGACGCTACCGGAAATGACATACGGATGCGCTTTGTGAAAATCTAAATAAAAAAACGACAATCATTATAAAGAAACTGAGAATGTTAAGTATTCAGTATTTGTGAACTCACCAATCGATGTGCAGAAATGCTGATGCGCATAGAGCGTCTTCATGCATCGCTTGTTGCGCAAGTCCCAGACCCGAATGGTCTTGTCATCGCTGGCCGAGACCAGATATTTGCCACCCGGATGGAATGCCAAGCCCCTCACCCAATTGTCATGCCCGTTCAATGTGAGCAGGCACTGTCCGACGCTCACATCCCAAATGCGTATGGTTTTGTCGCGCGAACCGGATGCCAAAAATGGTCCCTGATGGTGGCCCTTCTTGTTGTCAGCCCCAGCTGCCTCATTTATCGCCGATGCGGCTGCCTCGGGCGCCCAGGCAATGCATTCCACTGTATGCTCATGATCGCGTAATTCAACCTGATAAAAAAAGAAATAGAAATTAAATGAAAATGTTTAAGGTAAATATACGATGTCTTTCAGAAGTAAGCTCTTCATAGTTTAAGCCATGGGAAGCCGTAGAGCTACAACTCCCCTTAGGCATGATCAACCCTCTAATTTCTTGGCTTCACCCCATTTCCTTTGTCATGCTTATAAGGATTCCTTTGCCTCATTTGCTCACCTTGCAGTCTTTTGAATTCGTCAACCAAACGCGTATTGTGTGATCATTTGAGCATGTGGCAAAAATGCTGCCTTCAATGTGCACTCGCACCATTCGCACCCACTCCCGATGGCCGGTGTAGGTTTTCACGCAGTAACTAAAATAAATACATTAATCAATTAGTATTCAATATAACTGTCTTTCTCTCTCTCTCTCTCTCTCGCTCTCTTCATTTAACTCACCCCGTGGCGACCTCCCACATTTTGATGGTGCGATCACGCGATGCAGATAGCACATAATCGCCGGCGGGCACAAAAGCCACCGAGGACACATTGTGATCGTGACCGTGCATGGTCTTAACACACTCGTAACTCTGCTGGAAATCCCACAGTTTGATGGACAGATCAGCGCTGCAGGAGACTGCAGAAAGTGTTCACAGTTAATGACTAGTCTATATATATTTAAATATATGTTGGTTACCTAAGAGCTTGCCCTGCGCATCGAATGCCACATCTTGCACAGAGTCTGTGTGTCCTTTGAGGGTGCGCTCGTATTCGCCAGTCTCGAAATCCCATATCTTAATGGTGGCATCTTCCGAGGCCGAAACCATAAGTCCGAATATTGGATGAAATATAACCTGTCAGTGTAAGAGAAATAAGCATAATTCAATATACTGTGTGTAGGTGCTTTTCCCCAGTTTAAATTACCCTCGTTATGCTGGCACGATGGCCCGTTAGTGAGTATTTCTCTGGCGGCCGTGGTATCCATTCGCCAGGCGTACGTTTGTTCTTTGTGGGCGCACCCTCGATGACCTCCTTTTCAGCTTCAGTTAGCTTAGCCTCCAGTTCCATCACCTTCTTTTGTAGCCTAATGACCGATGTCCATTTCTTCTCCAACAGGCCACCAAATTTCTTTTCCGCTTCTGTGCTGAGATCTGCCTCCTTGCGAAACGCTTCCAATGAGTCCGCATAGCCATTTGTGCCCAAATAATCGGCAATCGCTTGGTTACTGCATGCATTCGATTAAGAAATATACACATTTAGATATGGAATTTTTGATGATTTCGGGTTTTTACTTACAGCTCCTCGCGCTGCCGCTGCGACAACACCATTTTCATGCTGTTCTTCGGGTTGGGCGAGCTTCAAATTTTTCTGCTATTGCTTTAATTTGTTGCTGCCTTCTTCTTGTGCAATAAATGCTGCAAAGAAACCAAAGAGAAAAACACAAACATCAAATCAAAGCAATCGTTCGAGTATTATTATAAATGATTGACTGACTTAACAGGAAATTAGTTTTACATAAAAGAAAAGGCAAACTTCGCAAAGAGGCAAGTCACCCACATGTTGATTTTTTTTACTTTTGCAACTTTTTTGTATTATTTTTTTTTTTTGGCAGTGTTGCGTCTTTGGCATACATACTCATCATTCTTCTGCTGTTTGTTCATAATTATCTAGCCTCGTGTTTCATTGTTTCGCAGCGTGTAGCATGATAATCAACATAAAGATTATCATCAGCTTCCGAAACTGTTGCGTTTTTGTGTGTTTCTGGCACACGAAATTTTTGTTTTTTACTCATTTGGTCGCTATTAAAGCGAGCAATTGTCTGCAAAAAATCAAAGCAGCAAAAGCAACTATTCCTTTAGTTTGAACTTTGGATTTCGTTTGAAATGCAACCCTGCTGCTTGCAATAGATAGAAAAAACAGTTAAACCCATGAATCGATCGATTACTGCTTACTTATATTCCACATATTCCAGTGCAACAGTTTCCACAATAAAGTAAAAAAAAACAGTTTCTTTTTATGTACTTGTCGCCTTTTGTGCTTACGACAATTGCAATTTAATTAACTCAAGGTGGCCACCATCTTTTTCGGTTGAGCGATAGCAGTGGGAACAAGCGAAAACAAATCACAGGTTGCACGCAATAAAACGGCTATTAAACAAAGCGCGAATCAGCACAAAATCAACGAAAGCATAACGCGCTGTTTGTAGCCTATTTTTTTTTTGTTCACCTGATAAACACTTGACGACACGTAGTCAACGTTGCCAACGACAGCGAATGTTACAAGCAGCGTTGAAAAAGCCAATTAGCAAAGATGTAACGGTAATTCAAGCAACTTCTTATAAGTAAATAACAAGCAAGCAAAAGAGAGACGCATAACAAAGTCCAAGCTTAGACCATACACACACACTCACTCATACGCAATACACACACACTCGAAACGAGGAAATGACGTTTTCAGATTATTTTTGGCTTTTATAACCATTGCCGAATCATTTTCAACGATTTCTGTGCTGTTTGCTGTTTAACTCGGGGCGTACATCTAAATACATTTATTTTGCGCTGAAAACTGACCAAACAAGTTCAAGCGTTGAACATATTTTTTTGCGACGACGACGTCGACGTCGGCATTGAAACTAGTAATGAGTCACGCGTGGAGAGTGTGTCGCAGTCGGCGAAGAGCGAAGCAAAGTCAGCCTTTTTTTTATCAGCTGTTGGGACATGCTCAGCTCTGGAAAAGAGAAAGAGAGATGGAGAGAGAGAGACATGCATGTAGTGCACTCACTCCATTAACTGCGCATCTAAATATAAAGAACAAAAATCAATATACAAGTAGACAAAATAAAAATAAATCTAAATTCCTAATGGAAGGCTCCGACTGCGCACTGCTCTGTTCTTAATTTATTTTTTACATCTAAAATGCTGACTCATTTTAACTTTAAAAGAGGATGCAAACGAGGAGTTAAATTATTAAAAGTCTCTTGCACATATAATATCCCCAATTAACCCATAAGAACAGCGTATATATATGTATAGAAAAAGACAGTGCTGCTAACGTCACGAGTATTAACGGAACACGCGTGGGTTTGATTGGTTGCTGTTCGGGAAGGCGGCAGGAGGAGGTGGGTAGATTGGTAAGTTGGTTTGCATGTAATGCCGGACAACGACAACAACCGTTGTGTTGTGGCAACCAAGCGTGCGTTTTGTTCTTATTGGTGCCAGCATTCCAATACACAGTCATGCGCCTTGTAACTTTTAACCAACCACGTAAATATATATAACTGTGTGGGTCGCACTAGTAACGGTGTCCCAAAGCAACAACATCATCATCAAATAATAATAATAAATACATCTACAAAGGGGGCGTCGCTTGGGTCACACGCTGCACAAGATTTGAAAGGCGATGCGACGACGGCAAACAGCAGCAGCAGCAGCTGCGAAAAAAGGGTTGCCAACCAATTTAACACCCACGCAAATTATATATATGTATTAACATATACATACACAAACAAACATTCACATGTCTGCCAAAGGTATTTCATATTCCAATTTGAATTGTAAATTAGAATTACACATGTAGCTTTTTAAAATGCGCTGGGTTTACCTGTTAAAAAAAATAAAAGAAAAACAACTCGCGCGGGCGTCTGATGTCAGCATCAGTGCTACACACAACTATATACACATACATATATAAAAATAAGCTCACACATGCATAAGGACTCAGGCACGCTCTCTCTCATTCCCTCTCTTTTTCAATGACGCTCTCTCGACAGACCTTGCACTTGCTCCGTGCACTTGGCTGCCAACTGCGTGTGTGTTTCTCACGCTTTGCCAGTGTTTGCAATTGTTCATTAATTTACGCTCACCCACACGTATCAAAAATTTGGCAATGCAGCAAATTAAGCAAAGGATCAAGTATCAAAAGTAAAAGCAACACTTGCCAGCCAAAAATGTCTAATTCGCATTGAGAATGACCTTTAGCTTGGAAAGCCCGACAAACAAACAAAACTTTATATTTGTAACTTAGTTAAAGCTCGTGAGCAAGCATTTAGTAGATAAGACAAGTCATGAAAACAAAATAAAATACAAAAGAGAAGACTAAAAGTAAAAGAGAGAAATACAGGTCTAAGTGTTAGAAAACAGACCAATAGATAATTGCAGCAGCAGCAACAATTTGTGGCCAGCAAATTTGCAGAGTCAGTGTCTCAGACTGGGTGACTCCAGCTCCAGACTGAAGAACAGCTCAGCTCAGCAAATTGCTCACGTTCGTTCTTCTGGGAACTGTTAACAATGCGACTTTACACATGTGTTTTGTTTTTAGTGTATGTACGTACATACATACATGTGTATGTGTATGCCAAAGCATAGCCCAAAACGGAAAACTGTAAAAAACATAAAAACAAGATTTCCACCGACAGCCGACTGAGTTGGCTGCATTCGCAGAACAGGTTTTTTTTTTTTTTTTTTTTACTTTTACTACCTATGTAAAAGAGCTGTTACGAGCTATACCAAAGGAATCGGAATCGAAATTGGAAACGACAGTGTTGCTAACGTTTTGTTCTGTGTGTAAAAATCGATCAATTCCGCAGCAAACGTTGAGCAGGGGGGAAAAGGAGACGTAGTAGAGGATACATGCGCGAAATAAGAACACAAACACATACTGACACACAAACTGAACTGACTGACGCAGGAGCGGCGATGTGTCATCACTTTTGGTGGTTGTAAGATTCGGGGTAAAACAATTGGAAATTTGTTTTTGTTTTTGAACTTTCAGGTTTTTTTTTTTTTTAACTCAGTTCAGCATTATTTTGCATAAGCTCTGCTTGCTGCCATTGCTTTTCAATAACAAAAACACACAACATAAAAGCAAACGAACACTCAACAAACACAATAATAACAACAACGACAATAGCACTGACACTGACGAAAAAAAAAAACTGTTACGACGGCCATCTTGAATGAGCAGCGCAGCCAATGTCGCTGCGGCAGCGCTTCACAAGAGAAGACAATATGCAAAATTGGAAAAGGCCAAATAGATTTGTGAAACACGCACATTTTTACGCGAAAATAAACAGCATTTCAAAATGGGACTTTAGTTTCTTTTGCATATAAGCGCGCACCAACACACTGACAGTGCTCACTCACATACATATGACAAATTTTTATTTTTTTCATTTGCCCATTA
This sequence comes from Drosophila picticornis, assembly GCA_035043845.1. Classification (NCBI taxonomy): domain Eukaryota; kingdom Metazoa; phylum Arthropoda; class Insecta; order Diptera; family Drosophilidae; genus Drosophila; species Drosophila picticornis. The sequence continues at coordinate 3,101,772 of JAWNMR010000493.1, read as the reverse complement.
CATACACTTCGCTGCTACTGCTGAGTTGCCGTCAAGCAAACGACACTTTTGCGAAAAAATGGGTAGCTTTGATTATGCGCTGCGGAGTGTTCACTTGCGATGATTCAATGTTTTTTCATGGCATACGTCGCATACTTACACCAAACTGTTATTTTATGTACTTTTTAATTGTATTAAATTTAATCAATTGGGAAATAATTACGCAGAAGTGAAGCGCGGCGAGAAATGCTTCCAATATCTTTCGATGCTTTTCGACGTATCGATGCTCAAGTTTTGTTTACCAGCACTACTTGCACGGTCAACACTTCATTTTGTTATCGATGCTTGCTTGGTGCGTACGCCAGTCGATGGTAGCGACAAATCGTGCATCGAACAGCTGTTTTTGGCGGGTTGTGCATTAGTTCAAAAATTTAACTAATGTGCCAATAAGCTTGTGTGTGTGGTCATTTTTATTTGAAAAGAACATGCCTGTTGACAATGCACAACACTGTAAAGGGCGCGAACCAGAACAGACAGAAGAACTGCAATGAATTCTTATTTATTATCTTGTATACACACACACGCCTCTCCCCTCATGCACACCCTGTCGGAGTAAACTTTTGCTTATCAGTAGAGTAGCAGAGTGATACAGACATGTGTAATTAATTTGTTCGCTCAGTTCCCGACTAACGCTCAACGGAAACGGTTATTTATAACAGAGTTAAACAACGCAATCGTTTCGTTTACTCAAGTGCAATAGTAGATTTTAAATCGGTTTCGGCAACAACAAGAACAACAACAATAAAAAAAACGATCTCTTACTGACGTATTTGCGACCACCCTGTGAGTGCTACGACAAGATTTGTTTTATTGATGACACAGACAAAGTCAATTTAATGATCAAATTGCCAAAATATGTAAATGATTCGCATATTATGGCAGGCAAGCGGGCAGTCACTCAATCAGGCAGGCACTCATTTGTTATCGAAGCAGTCCAAAGCGATTCTAATCATATTCTCCCCATATTACACGCATGCCACTGTGAAGATAACAGTGCACAAAATTCAAGTCAATACTGCTGCCAATCGATGCCCCAAACGATTCATTTAATTTGTAACGGAAGCGCATCTTTTAGTGGCTCATAAATTGTGAATGGACAAACTTTTATAGACACAAAAAAAAGAAGCGAAAAAAGCAATCAATGATGGACTGTATATTTTGAATAGCCTTAAGCGATATGTATGCACATTATCTGTTATCAGGGAGCCGCGCTCTGATTATGTTTACCTGTGTATTGTGTTGTGATATGATAAAAAATTAACGCGAAAAGTAGCCAAAGCTGCCCCGACAAGCATTTACTTTCTATAACCGTTAAATTGTTATTATTGACTTATTTACCGTGTGATTTGTGGCCACGCGAAATTTATGTTTTGTTTTAAAGAAAGCAAACAACAATTTGGCATTTGAAACCAAGCATTGCCACCACATTGAAGATAAGAAAATAATGTCGCAATGCTATTAATAATAAGTGTATCGGGCGAAGAACCAAAAAATTTGATTTGATTTTTTTTAGAGTGACTGACGTTGGAAATTAGTAATTAGCCTTGTTCACCCGACATTGATTAAAAGGCCTCAGCAGCAACGCAAACTAAAATCAATAACAATGAAATATCTTATAAATTGCTTATTCGCATCATATACGAAATTCTTCAGCGTCTGCCTGATAAGAATTGAGTTAAGGCTTCTTTCGATAGAATTTCCTTTGTGAGGAGACTTCATTTTGCTGTTGTTCTTGTATATGAAAATTTCAAGTTGTTCAGGTTGTTATCTTTATCATTATATTTTGGTTTAACTCAGTTGGACGTCCAAGTATTGTTCATGAAGTGGATTGATAAGCCTGATTCCAATCCCCTGGACTTGACATTGCTCTCAAGTGTAGATAATTTGCGATTTTTTGTATTAGTTTTTGCGGTTCTTAACCGCCAATTGGAATATTACCCAGAAGCTCTCAATTACCCAATGCAAAAAGAAAAAATCAAGAAAGAAAAGATACTACTGCAAAACTTTGTCAAAGAATTTGACTCATTTAGAAAATATACCCATTTATATATATATATATATAAACGTATACGTATACGTACAAATATATATATATATATATATATATCTGTGTGTATTTGTTTATTTTTTTTTTTCAATTTGTTGCAAGTTATTTGTAATAATCATAAAAGTTCCAAGCCAGGCGATTTCTCATTTGCTGCAGAAATTCCATACGATCTATCTGATAGTTGAAAAATGTGGAAAAAAAAGCTAATAAATATATATGTATATATATAATTTAAGAAGCAATACTTAGCTTTGTTAGCTATTTTTCATTAAGCTGATCAAAATTCGCTTACAGATTCTTATGTTTGAATAATTTGTGTAAAATTCCTCAGTAAAGATTCTTTTAACAACATTTTTTAACATTAAAAAAAAAAGAAGACTTTTGAGCTTTTCAATGGCAAATGTGTTTATTTGTATTTATTTTGTTGGTCGCTGTTCTTTAGAGTTCAAATGCTTCAAATGCTTATTGTATAATTTGCTTTGTTTATTATTTTTAATGATTTTTAAAATACATTATTAACACCTGGGCGTTTGTAATAAGTTCAAGTGGCCAATACTTGTAAATCACGTATCACAAAAATAACATTTGTTTGGGAAACTGTTAATATTATTGTTTTTTGTGAGATTCTTGCTATAAACATTATTAATGTGCTCATTGCACTTTAACGAGCTGACTTTGCCGATCGCTCTTATATACATTTGTATGGCGGGGTTAATACTTTCGATATATTATTTCATTCTCTTTTTTTTGGGAAGTTGAATCGAATAACCGGTTGAATTTTTCATTTATGGTTTGTTCGACTTTGAACTTGACTTTAACTTCCATAATTCGCACATTCGTTTAGTAAACTGATTGCAATGTGGTCCTAAGATGCGGCTCAACAAATGCGACAAGCCAAGGACACGGTTTTATGGACTGCTCTGCATACCGTTATTCCTGTTAGCCTGGTCACAAGTCCAGGCTCAAGCCCAAACAACAAGCGCCCAAACGGGGCTAGACCAAAGTGATGGTAAGTTTAGGGGGAGAAGTATACCTCAAATAAATAAAATATGCCTTAAATTTCAAATAGCTATTATACCGTTTGAAATGCCGCTTCTAATTTTTCATAGTGGTGCGAATAAATGTGGTTAGCACGGCATATACCCTAACATTTAGTGTCGGAGTTGAGCAGAAGGACAGTTACATCATCGAGAATGTAGCCTGTCCATCTGGTGGCACATTAACAGCTTTGCCTGATGACAATTATATCTGGTAATATATTCTAGATATTAGTTCAGATTTCAGTTGGCACTAATTTGATTTTCAATTTGTCAGTGAGAATTTGGAGCCCTGTACGAGCTACACAAACATTATAACCCTCAAAGGAACAGCTGAGGGATCAACCCCCTTCGAACAAATCGTGGCTGTCTACACGGATTATAAAGGTGAGTAGGGCGAGAGTTTACGAGAGCGTTGACTAATGGAAGTGTTTCCATAAAGTATTCCATTAAAATACCTTACAATTTTCTTTGATAGTTTTATTTGTATCTTTCAGATCCAGTAACCCGATTGCTATCCGTTAAGGCAACAGCGAATACGATACTTCTGAACTGGGAGACCAGCGATCGGTCGTGTGTGAGGCATTTTGAGATCTCGGCAACGGCACCAGACAGCTCTTTTTCGAGGCAACAGGTGAGGGAGGAAAGCAGCGATACCATTGAGGATGTGTGGCCCTGCCGCAACTATACAGTCACGCTGAGCACACGGAACAATGACAGCGTTATCGTTGACAAGGATACGACACTGGTGGAAACGGATTACTTGGAACCCGGCGATCTACAGCTGACCATTACAACGCGCCCCAATGCGGACACGCTGATCACATGGAATGAGCCGGATAACAAGAGCTGCATAGGGAACTTTACCATTATCTGGCGCCGTAACGATTGTGGGCCGGATGAGGGGGAGCCGACGACAACGCCGGAGATTGACGGGGAGACAACAACGCCAGAGATGGACAGAGAAACGACAACACCGAAAATGGATGGGGAGACAACAACTACGGAGGTGGATGAGGAGACAACCACTACGATAAGAGATGATGAAACAACCACCACGATTGCAGACGATGAGACAACCATCACAATTATTGATGATGAGACGTCGGCTACTGTGAACCTAGATAATTTGAAGGGGGCAACTACTGCGCCTGGACCGGTGATACAAGCGAAGAAAGGTAAGGTGGCTTAAGCCCACTTTAATAAGAGCCCCCACTCTCAACCAAGTCCAATTGCAGAGTGCGAGTGGAGAGATTACTCCAACGATAGCTCCCTCAAGCAATATACCCTGAACAATCTTCAGGGCTGCGCAGAGCACACCATCGAAGTCTACATCAACATGGAGCGCAATACAACTGCCAAAGCCACGGAGACTTTTCTCTCCGGCGAGAGATGTAAGTAAAGTGTTCTTAGTACACTTGCCAAAATTATGAGTAATTCTTTACCAGAAAACGATCATTAAATGATTACAGATGGGTCAAATAAAGTGGGTTCTTGAAAAGCAATGCTTTTTCAGACTGGTTTTAGTACTTAAAATCGATTGTTTTAAGATTTAGGTTTTTTGAATAAATTAAAGGTATAAAAAATAATCCAGTTCCTAATCTTAACTCTGGCTATATTTAACCAGTGCCCAGTGCTGTGGCGGAGCCGACACAAGAAATTACCTCGACAGAGCTGAAATGGCTATGGTCGCCGCCTATCGATCATTCCAAGTGCGTGGCCAATTATCGGGTGAATCTGAGTGGACCCATCCAGCGTGACGAATTCGAGATTGACGAGCAGTTGACCACCGAGACATATATTGTATTTAGCAATCTGGAACCCTGTGGCAGCTACAATGTGGAGATTGTGCCCATCTCATTAAATGGCAAATCGGGTGCAATTTACCAGAGTCAAAGTACTCTTGGCGAAGATCGTGAGTAGCACATAGATCATAAATTATAATTATAGATCATAGTTCTATATTATTGCCACAGAACCCACACAGATCCTTGAGCCGAAGAGCAGCACCAAACCCTTTTCCATCGAGCTGAGCTGGCTGACTCCAAGCTATGCGGATCTCTGCATCGCTGGCTATCGCATTTCCGGCTGGATGGACGATGACAAAGAGGTGGACGCCCTAAGCGTTAACACCCAGCAGAATTCCGCGGTCTTCGAGAAGGATCTGATTGCGTGCCAGGCGTACACTATACAAATAATACCCTATACCCGGGAGAACTTGGATGGAGAACTGCGACAAATTGAGGTCGAAACGCAGGCAGCTGTTATCAATTTTGAAAAGGTAACGATAATATTATATTACCAAATTGTTAATGAGGACTGTCTGCGTTTTTCGAAACAAGCTGTGAGGAATTTATGACAAATTTAGTATATTAAGAAATAATTAAATATTTGCTATAAAAATTATATTTCTGATTTTTAGACAATCATTTTTGATTAGTCAGAAAACTATTTAGAATGTTTTAAAAAGTTTTTTCAAACAGACTAAAACTGTTATATATTTTTTGTTGATTTTTTGTTAGGTACTTCTGCAAGTGGCGGGCAAAAAGGCGACTTCGCACAGTCTGGAGCTGAACGCACAAAATCAGGATTTCAATAACAACTGTCAGACGGTCTATGCGCTCTTTAGCTGCTCCACGACGGCGAATGTACGCTACAATTATGGGGAGATGTATGTGGAGAGTTATCGGGATCGTGGCTTCCAGGCAACGATTGCACCGCTCAGCCCCTACACCCAGTATATATGCAGTGTGGTGCTCTACAATGTGGCAGGTGCCTCGGCGCCGAAGCGACTAACGGGCACTGACCTCATGACCCTGGTCTATTGTATGTGCTGCTGGTAGAGTTTCTAATCTAAGCATTTCTAATTCTAAGCAACCCCAATCAATTACAGTTCCCGATCAGCCGGAAAGTGTCACGTTAGACGGCAGCTCCAAACACAGTCTGACCTTCAACTGGTTGCAGCCCGAATCATCGAATGGACCCATTAAATATTATCAGGCATTTCTCATGCGCTACGAGGCCGATTATTTTGTGCCCGACATCTGTGAGGCCATCACAGAAGTGCCAAAAACCGATACGAAAGGTTTGACACTCAATCCACATGTATTAAACTTCCCATCTAAACTCTATCTCAATTCATTTCAAAGGTGATACGACGAATACCTTTACGGATCTGTCGCCGGCTGTGAAGTATATTATGCAAGTGGCTGCCCAGAATGATTTCGGCTTGGGTCAATACACGGCGCCTATTATAGGCATTACAGAACCAGATGGTAGGAAAAAAACACAATTACTTTCAAGTAAAACTTAAACTTTATTTTTGCCACAGTTTCGGATCCTGTAACGAATTTGGATGTAACATCGGAGGGACCCTCGCTGGATCCAAATATTTATAGTGCCAATGTGACTGTCTATTGGACAATACCCTGTAAATCGAATGGCGAAATCGAGTGCTTCATTTTAGATTTTAGTGGTAGACGGAAGGACACGGAGATTGCATTCCAGCGAAAAGTGCCGCTCGATAGGTTGGCCAAAAAGGGACGCATGTCATATACCGAAACCGATCTGCAGCCAGAAGTCGATTATGCCGTTAAAGTCACAGTCAAAACGCGCAGTGTGCCAACATTGAGCGAGAGCGAAACCAAGGAGTGGACATCGCCATCGGGCTGTGAGTATTGATAAGTTTTTTGAATTGATCAAATTTCGGTGTGAACAGAAAAACAAGTTCCGAAATGAGACACAACATTTTCGTATCATATTTGAGCGCACTTGTTTACGTAGCGCTGTGAATTGTTTGCTCATTATGGCAGCATCCCAATTTGCAGTTGCATAAAGTCCTCAAAATGCCAGCAGCCTTTTAAAATGCATGCTGCGCATTTTGCAGCACTGCAATTACTGTAACTAATAACACTTGAAAGTCGTCTGCTTAATTTGAAGCGCGTTTCAAATGTTGAATATAAAGACATTTAATTAAATTAATAACATATTTCCATTTTCTAGTACCCGCTGGCCTGGGTGATGATGTTGTGCGTCAAATGCGCGTCAGTGCCTATGAGACAAATCATCCCACCAGTTCGGCTATTGTGCGTTTGCCCGCCAATATTTTAGACTCGGAATCGGGCAGTATAACGTATATAGCGCTATTGCTATCCCAAAAGAGTTGCACGGGTCCACCGGAGCTGAAATATGATGTGCTCAATGCGGGAGATTGGCCCTCTGTTGCTTCATGGGATGAAGTCGGTGGCGATTGCATTTATCAATATCAAACAACGCCTGTGCGCTGGAAACCGCCGCTAACCAGCAGAAGTAGACGCGACACCAGCGGGGAGGAGGAGATTGTTTTTGTCATTGGCGAGGGCAAGTGTCCAGATATTAAGGAGCGTTATTGCAATGGACCCCTTAACCCCAATATGGAATACAATATGGTTGTGCGTCTGTTCACAAATTCTGGTTATAATGATGCCGCCGTGCTGGAGTTCAAAACGGAGGCGGCCATCAAGGTGACCCTGATTTTGATCAGTGTCTCCTGCTGCCTGCTCTTAGCGTTTATTCTGGGTTTGGTTGTACTCTACGTGCGCAAACGGATTGCCTGGTAAGCATGGACTAGAGTATTACTAATTGTTTGGCCCATATTTAATTGAGAATTTCTTGCAACAGGCATCGCGATTCTTGTCAGGGCATTGAGGATTCCTTTGGCAATGTGACACCCAAGAATTTTGCCATATTCTATGCCGATGTGTCCAAGCCGGAGAAGTTGGCACGCGAATACAAGGAACTCACCGTAGACGCGTTGAAACTGAGCTACGCCGCCTCCGAATTGGGCTGCAATAAGAATCGTTATGCGGATATATATCCATGTGAGTTGGATTTGGCTTACAGACAGAAGGGGAAGTACTAATTCTGACTAATTCCAGATGACAAGAACCGGGTTATTTTGGACATAGATACGGAGGGATCGGACTATATCAATGCCTCGTTTATTGATGTAAGTATTGTCCGGGTATTATTATTAATATTACAAAACTTTGCTTTTAGGGTCACACACGTAAGAAGAATTATATAGCGACCCAAGGACCCAAGCCGGAGAGCGTTATGGATTTCTGGCGCATGATCCTACAGCACAATGTGCGAGTCATTGTTCAGGTTACCCAATTCCGAGAGGGCAATACGGTGAGCAACCACTTAGGAATTCCACACTCTTGTTAAAGATTTGTAAATCTTCTTTCCGGTTCCGCATGCAGGTCAAATGCCATGAGTATTTTCCGTATAATACGCGCGGTGTTATTGTCACAATCAAGTCAAAAGAACGCTTTGACATTTATGATCGCACCGAACTGACGGTGGTCCATGAGAAACACGGCTTGAAGGAGAAGGTGATACATTTCTATTTCAAGAAGTGGCCAGATCACGGCTGTCCCGATGATCCTAACCACCTGATAACGTTCGTGAAGAAAGTGAAGGCAGAGAAGCGTCCCAATTTCTCACCCATTGTGGTGCACTGCAGCGCAGGCGTTGGGCGGACGGGCACATTTATTGCCCTGGATTTGATAATGCAGCGTCTGAAGAGCGAATCCAAAATCAATATTTTCGAGACGGTCAAAAAACTACGATTTCAGGTGGGTGCATAAATTTATTTTTAATGGACTGAATCTAATTGTTAACCAATCTTTAATCCTGCAGCGTATGAAAATGGTGCAAACACAGCAGCAATATGCATTCCTTTATGCCTGCACCTATGAGCTGGCCAAGCACAAGGTTCCACGTGCTGCTCTTAAGCCAAATGGGCGTGCCAAAACGAATTCAGTGCCCACCACAAAGAAGGTCAGCTTTCCAGATGTCGATCTGGACCGCGTCGAGAAGGTTGTGCAGGACTCACCAGATCCGGAACAGGGAGAGGTCAATAACCTGTCGCGCTTTGGCGGCTTACGCCGCACAAAGGATTTAGGGTCGTTGAGCGAGCAGCCGGAGCGTAACACTTACAATCGACCAAATGGAGAGTGCGCCATATAAAAATATATATTTTTATGAGCATATTGTGACATCAAACATATATGTATCTGTATATAGGAGGAATTATGTGTATCTGTATTTATTGTATTATACAAATTTATAATTTATCAACAATAATAGCCAAAGAGAAGTGTCTATCGCAGTACTGTGAAAATAAACAAATATATGTGAAAAGTGTAAGGGTGCCGGAAATGCAATTATGATTTTTGATTTGAAGTTCGAAATGTAACAGAAAATTTGGATTGTGGATGTATCGTATTTGAGCAGGCTCGGTCCTATCGAAAACTTATCGATATTCACAGCAGGCAGCAACTCTATTGTAGCCACCAATGTGAATGGCAAATTGGCGAAAAGAACTGCAAAAACATTTATTTACAACGCGGAATTTTAGTGCAGTAACAAAATGTCTGAGCGTAAAGTGTTAAACGTAAGTAGGAGTAGGGAATTATGTGGCAATAGGCACACTAACGATGACTTCCTTCTTAGAAATATTATCCGCCGGACTTCGACCCGTCGAAGATACCGCGCATGAAATTGGCCAAAAATCGACAATATACGGTTCGATTGATGGCCCCGTTTAATATGCGGTGCAAAACCTGCGGCGAATACATCTACAAGGGCAAGAAATTCAATGCGCGCAAGGAAGATGTGGAGAATGAAACGTATTTGGGCATACGCATCTATAGATTCTACATCAAGTGCACGCGCTGCCTGCAGGAGATCTCCTTCAAAACGGACCCACAGAATACGGACTACGAGATCGAGGCGGGCGCCACACGTAATTTTATGGCCCTCAAGCTGGCCGAGGAGCAGGCTCGGCGCGAAGAGCAGGAGGCTCGCGAGGAGGAGGCGAACAATCCCATGAAATTGCTCGAGAATCGCACACAACAGTCGCGCAACGAAATCGAAATGATTGAGAGTTTGGAGGAGCTGCGCGATCTAAACAGACGCCAACAAACTGTTGATTATTCCACCATGTTGGAACAGTACAATCCGGCAGAGACGGAACGCGAGCGCTTGGAGCGCGAGGAACGCGAGGACGAGGCGTTTGTCAAGTGAGTGAAGTTGGGCAACTAACTTTAATGACTAATAATATATTTCTTTTATTCGTGGACAGATCTGTAAGCTTTAAAAACAAAACGGAGCCGGGCACGCGCATTGTCTCCGAAGAAATTATTGAGGATGTTAAGGAGGAAGAGCCAAATGTGCCACCACCAGCCAAATTAGCCAAAATGAGCGCAATGGCAACACCCAGCAGAGCATCTGCCTCACAGTCGCTGGTGAAACGGAAAACGCCTTTGGTGCTGGTCAAACCCAAGACGGCAACTGTAGCAGCAGCGTCAGCAGCAACGATTCCAACTCCAGCAGACAATGAAAGCTGTTCCAAACCAGTAGCATCTGCTGCTACATCAGAAGCAGTCACCAAGCCAGCTTCAACTGCAACTCCTGTTGCCAGTGCCAATTCAAAGCCTGCTGGCTTATCCCTTTTAGCTGCCTACAGCGGCAGCTCAGACGATTCCAACTGACCCTTGCATACTATTAGCATTTATAGCCAATTAATGTTTATGTTCAATTGTATTAAACTGTTTACTAAGGCACTAATAAATATGAATGTTAGTTTAACAAATTAAATGACTTTCTAAAGCCTTAAGAGTGATTGAACTATGATGTTGATCTGTCCAAAATAGATGATGGTTTTACAAAATTAGAACAGCTTTAAATATAATTTTATAAACTTTTATTTAGCACTTGCTGACTTCATGATGCTTTCAGAAAATGTATAGCTTACGTTACTAAATTTTCAAGAATTATATAGTCAAGGCCATAAGCATAAGGCAAATCAATTTTTATACACAAATATCAAATTTGTTTAAATAAAAGCAACTTTAAAGATGGCTAAAATGGATATATGTATATATATCATGCATTTGACATTCATATATATTTTAGCATTGTTCATAGCCGACTTCGTGGCAAATGGACTTAAGAGCTAAGAACTATGGACTAAATACTAAATGGTACCGGTGTTATTGATATATACAGCTGCAAATATAATAATATATGGTTATAAGGCTTACGAAAACTTGGAAGGCAATCCGAAAAAAAAGTCAAATAAAAAATAATATCACAAGCGAAATAAACAATTAGAAATGTTAAATATATAAACATATGCTTAAATATTAAACTACTATATAGTTTTATAAGTATATAATAATAATAATAATAAATCCATTTAATTTCAGAAATTACGAAGACACTGGTATGTAATAGAGCTGCCATATCGGTTGTGTATATATATAGCAAATGTATCTATATATGCTCTATGTCGCTAAGGCAAGCGTCGTCACATTTTACTTTTACTTTTACTCTAACTTTTACTTTTACTTTTACATATTTACGAGTAACAGTCTTTGTTCGTTTGTTGTTTTTCTTTTCTTTTTCTTTTGGGTGGCGGGTGGTTTTGGTTTTTCATTTTCAATTTGGGGGGCGTGGCAGGAGCAGCCCAAATTTTCACTTTTTGGTGTGTGCATTTTGGTTTTGGTTTGCATTACATCCTTCGCTTCAGTCGCATCAGGAAGCAAGCTTAAATATCCACCGCTGTGGACGACGACGGCTTGTAGTCAACGCTGGCAGCTGTTGCTGTTGCCACGCCTACTCCGTGAACCCCGCCCCCGCCACCATCATAGTTGTGATTGTTGTTGCGCAGAAAACGCTGCTGTTCGGCAGCGCTGTGATTTAGCTCATACAGCTCCATTTCATCGTAGACGGAGACGCCCAGCGCCCGCGTGGGCGCAAAATGCAAATAATTATCTGCATCATGATCCTCGCCAGCATCAGCATCAGCATCATCATCATCGTCGTCATCACCATGGGCGAGATGATGTGTTTGCCGGCGCTGCGTCGGTATGGCTATGCCAAAATCCTCTAGACTACGCTTGACGGCCGCATCGGAACCCGTGCCAGAGTCCTTGCTGGACAGATGATCCTGCTGAATTTCGAGATCCGCCTGCTGCAAATAGCTGAGAGTGAGACCCTGCTCCAGGCAGCGTTGCTCATACGATGGCGTCGTGGTCACTATCAAGCGGCTATTCGGCTGCTCACCCACACAACCCAAGTCAGCCAAGCTGCGTGGACGGAGTTGCGATTGCTGGTCGTGCTGTTGCTGCTGCTGTTGCTTCTGGATGCCATCGAGCACCGGTCGCAACTGGGTGCGATTGAGTGTGGTCAACTGGGTCTGATCCTGCAGCTGAAGCGTGTGCGAGGAGCTGCTCGCATGCGTGCGCGGCAATTTGCCGCGATGCTGAAAGCGCAACGAGCAGTAAATGATGCAACCGATGAGGATGCCACAGGTGCACAATGTCAATATAATCACGCCCACAAAGAGCATATCGATGGTCGCACCACCATCCTGGACGACGAGCAGCTCCGATTGGAGTATCAACGTGCGCATATTATCACTGATCTCACAGCGATAATGACCCGCATCGTTCGACTGGGCATTCACGATGACCAGCAGCTCTTTGGCCTTGGTGAAGTAATAGCGTTCCGCATCCGGCCCGGTGGGTGCATTGTGCAACGGTTTGTTCTCCTTGAACCACTCGCGATGCGACTGCTCCACGTCGAGATTGAACGATTCGCTGAGGCACTCCAGCACACAGGTGCGTCCCAGCAGCACCTCCTTGTGCATGAGGGGTATGCGTGGCAGTGGTTTATCTGCAGGATTAGAGCGCGTTAAATACTTTTCCACTTGGAAAGGGGTTTCCCTTTATTGCAAAACTTACCATTGACGAGCAGCGTGGCATTTACTTTGATCACGCCCGCCGGACTCTCAGCGGTGCAGGTGTAGATCCCCGAATCACTTGGTTTGGCATTGGTGATCACAAAAGCGTCCTCCTCGCGTATCACTTGCAGGCGTCGCTCCGTTGCAGCTGGGAAGTCCAAAGCCCCAAACTTCTGCAGAGCTATCTCTGGCATTGGATCACCGCTGGCGGAGCAAACCAAACGCGCCGTTTCGCCAGCGTCCAGCGTAAGATTTGAGGGCACATGCAAGAAGCTGGGATGAACTGAAAAACGGAATGAGATTCATATTTAGATAAATATTTACGTAAACGTCTATATATAAAAAACGATATGCTCTACTCACTGCCAATGGATATTTTGAATTTTTGCGCATAGCTGGTGCCAAATGCGTTGGACACAACGCACTGATAGCGTCCGGCGCTCTCGTAGCTGACATTGGAGAGACGCAGATAGCCGTAGATTGTGGTCTGATTGGTGCTCTGATCGTGATGGATTTGCGTCTCGGTGCTGGCGCCATCGTGTCCGGTTTGCCGCTCGAGCACGTGCTGATTGTCGTGGCGCCACTTAATCTTTAGCTCATCGGCGGCGGCCAATGAGGCAGCTGCCGGTGAGCTGGCAATGCACTCCAAACTGATATTCGCACCCTTGACAGCCAGCATATTATTTGGTTCCTTCTGCACCACCGGTTTGGGTGAATCAGCTGTAAGCAGGTGTAAAAAGAAAAGATTCATTAAAAAAAGAGCTGGCGCAAATCCAGTTAAACTTACAGCAGATGAGTTCCGCTTGGGTGAGCTTGAAGAGCTGGCGATCGAGCAGATGCTCAGGATAACCACAGACGACATTTGTCAGCAGCTGCTGTGCCTGCTGCCCAAAGCGACCGAGCAGCCATTGGCGGAACCACAGCAGATCGCAATCGCATATAAAGTTGTCCGACTTGAAGATGAGCTTCTGCAGATGCTGCATATGCTCAAAGGCATTGGTTTGAATGCTGGCCAGCGCATTCCCGCCCAGATTCAGCAGCTCCAGATTGTTCAAGCCACTCAATGCCTTGCTGCTAATCTGCTTCAAGTTATTCCCATAGAGATCGAGGCGACGCAGCTTGCGCAAAGCCTTAAACGGCGCCATCGCCGACTGATCCTCAATGATCCATGCGAGGCGATTGCGACGCAAATTCAACTCCTCCAGATTCTTGACACAATCGAACGTATTCTCTGGCAAATATTGCAATTTATTGTGCGCCAAATTCAGCTGCTTCAATCGCTTCAAGCAATCCAAATGCTGTGCCTTAAACTCGCTGATGTAGTTGTAGGATAGATCCAACCACTCCAGCGATTGTGTAAACTCCCACGTGTCCAGCTCGATGCGAGTGATGGAGTTGTTCGACAAACTCAGATGATGCAGCTTGGTCAGATTGAAGAGGCCCTGGCGGGAGAGCGAACTGATGCTATTGTGATCCAGCTCAATGATCTCAATGTTGCGCATCACATGGAAGACGCCGTCCTGCAGCGCCTTAATGTTGTTCGCTTTGAGTTGGAGCTTCTGCAGCGACAACAGTCCCCGAAACGTTGACCAATTAATCTCCAGCTGATTGTAGTTCAGAGTGCTGTAGAAGGCCAAAAAGACATTAGAGATTGAAGCAAGAAGAGATCAACGCACAAAACTTACAGTTTCTTGAGACGATTTAAATTCTTGAAGACGCCCACTGGCAGGCTGGTCAAGCGATTGTTGCTCAGCTCCAGATCCGTTAGATTGCTCAGCGCAGCAAATGCTTGCTCATCAACGCTCGCAATCTCATTGGAGTTGAGGATTCTGTAAAATGAACAAATGATGATGAGAATGTGAATGGAAATGGAAATGGATATGGATATGGATATGGAAATGGGGCTGAAATTTTTGTTGCTTACAAATGCGCTAAGCGATTGGGGCGCAGAAACATATTGGCCTCGACGCTGTGCAGCTGATTCTTCGTCAGATCCAGAGATTTGAGCTTGGGCAGAAGAGCCAGCGCCTCGCTCGAGATGCGCTGAATGCGATTGTTGGCCAAATTGAGTTGACGCAACGAAGACAAACCGGTAAAACGGGGCATTACATCTAATTGATTGCGCTTCAGGGAGCTGTAAAGGGAATAATACAAAAATAATAGATTAAAGATCCTGCAAATTATTTAATAACAAGTGTCCATTCATATATAAATTAAGTTCAGACTATCTAAGAAAGAAATCGCTCAACTATAATCAAAAATAATTGCATATAATTACATACGATTAAATAATCGTGTAGACCATTAAAATATATTTGTTAAGTTATTACTTCAAACAGCTTACAATAGTCTAAATTTAATATAATTTCAAATAGTTTAATAACAAGCCTTAGTTAAACGAATAAATGGACGAAGTAAGAAATTATATATAAATTGCAATTCCAACGATGTAACGATTTAGATATTTAATTACTAAATAAAAGAGTTACGTAAAATATAAGTTAAAAGTACAAAAATAAATACATATTTCATTCAAACAGGGTCCAGATCTAAAATAACAGCAAATTATTAAACAGTATTGTTAATTAAAATACATATTTAATATTGTCAAATGCATAAATTAAAAAATATATATCCATAAAGGCAGAAAAAAACATGAGTTAATATTTAATATTACTAAAAAGTATTTAATCACAAGCTTTAATTAAAATACAAAATAAATAAAGAAATCCTATTAATTAGTCAAGCGTATTTATGCATAATATCAGCAGTTAGTTAATCAAAGGCTTATCTTCAGTTTTAGATAAATTGAAAAAAAAGGAAGCAGATGGCTTTTTCTGTTAGAACTTAAAAATACGCGCAGAGTTTCTAAAAATACGCGCTTAGCTAACACAGCAGATTCAACAAAGCATTATCTAAATGGAATAAAACAATTAATTCAATATATGCAATGCTTTTGTTGCTGTTTCAATTCAATTGCTGTTTCAATTGTTGTTTCGATTGTTGCTGTTATTTTTTGTTACTTACAGTTTGTGTAGCTTGGGCAGATTTCGTATCGCAAGCACGGTGCTGTCGTTCAATTTGTTGCCGGCCAGATGCCTGTAAAAAAAACCAGCAAAAAACAAAACAAAACAAAAAAAACAGAAAAACAATGTTAGCTGATTGGATTTTTATTTTTTGAAGCCTGCAATTAAATGCAGCGTAATTATGCTGCTGCCATTTGGACTGATAAGCCGATAAGCGTGCGTCAGGCTGTCAGTCATGCAATTATTGATGCATTGCCGTCGATAAACACACATTTTGCATAATTCTGCAGTGCATTAAATTGATTAAAGCGCAACGATAAAATCGCAACCCCCAAAAAAATGAATGGAAAATTTACAAATGCTGCACTGACTGACTAAAAAATACCCCGTGTTAAATGTTTTAGATAACTTAAGCTTGATATTTACTTTATATATTTATTATTAATATAAGAAATTGGAATAAATTGTATAGCTCTAGTTTGCCACTTACTAAACTGGAATATTGGAATCCTATACGATTTTAAATCAATTCTGTAACCAAAGCGTTCCCATAATAAAACAACTTCTTCAGGGACTAACGAAAAGAGTGCAAAGAAACTGAAAAAAAACATGCTGCGAGGGTTGTTGCGAATGTTATAAATACTATTTATGCATGACGTTGGCTTGGTGTCAGTGGGGTTGCTTAGCTTTCTTTTTTTGGGGGCGATTTACTTACAGCGTTTCAACATAGCTGGGCAACACTGGAACACGCTCCAAGTGCAGCTTATCGCAATCAAAGAAGGCGTTGAGGCACTTGCACTCCTTGGGACAGTTTATATTATTATTGTTGTTGTTGTTGGTATTTTTGGCATTTCCATTTGCTGCTGCTGATTCGGCAGCTGCCAGCGCCTTTTCTGCTTGCTCGTATTGCGCCCCATCGTCGGCAACGAAACCGTTCGTTTCCAGCGAAGCGGACGGCGGCAGTGCAGCGGCAGCGGCGAATTCCACTGGAATATGCAAGGCAGCAAAATCTTCATCATCCGTTTCTTCTTCTTCGTCGTCTTCGTGCAGCGGCAGAAAACGCGGACGTTGTCGATGATGCTGTTGTTGTTGTTGTTGCTGCTGCTGCTGTTGTAGTTGTTGCTGATGCGCCGCTGTTGCTGCTGCCAACGCAGCCGTGTTTCCGTTAGCTCCGTTATTCTTTGCTGCTAGCATTGCGAATAGCTGCTGCTGCGGCAGCTGTTGATTGTAGGAGGCGCCGCCCGTTTTCAGCAGAGCGCTCAGCGGCGATGTTGACGATTCACCCGACGACGTCGACAGCGAGGGCGCAGCGTTACTTTGACAAATTGTGGTAGTTGTTATCAGCAGCATGCACGTAATTAGCATTAATTTATTGATTTTATTGAAATCATTGCGACGCGCACTTGCTGTTCTTGTTGTTGTTGTCGTTGTTGTTTTTGTTGTTGCTGTAGTATAATTGCAATTATCATTATGCATTGCTTTTGTTGTTGTTGATGCTGTTGCTATTGCAATTGCGTTGTTGTCGTTTTGCTGTTTGCGTCGCCGTCGGCGCCGTCGCCACTTGGTACTCATGCTTAGTGTTGCGAAGCGTTGCAGCAGCAGCAGCATTATTGACGTCGTCATTATAAATTTGCTAATATAGTTGTTGCTGCTGCTGCTGCTGCTGTTCTTGTTGTTGTTCGTGTTCTTGCTGCATATTCTTGGCTTTCGATAATTATTAAAGTTTATCGTCGTTGTTGCACATGCACCCTTCTCTGCTGCTGTAGCCATTTCCTGTTTAATAGCCGAAACGTGCATTTTGCAGATTTTTCGCTTTTGTTTTTGATTTGCGTCGCTTTCTTTATGCTTGATAAATTCGTGCGTTTTTACAACTTTTTTTGCTACATTCCGTTATTCCCGCACAACGAAAGTGTTGGCGGCCTCACCAGCGGCCAGTGCTGCAAAGCTCGAGCGCATTGTCATCATTTGAATTTGCTGCATAATCGGCGCCTAAAAGAGTACAAGATAGAAAGAGAGAGAGAGAGAGAGAGATGAGTTAAAGGATGCCGGAGTAATTAAATAAATTTAAACTTTACTCGATGCCATAAAAAATCAACAAGTGCTTTGCGCTCCAAAAAATTAAAAAAAAAGTCCCCTTTGCGACTCTTGCAGTTATAATTAAAATTGTTTATGTTGACGAACAACAAAAGTAAATAAATATTAATTTATAAACAGATCAGAGTGGCAAATGACTCTCTGCAGCAGTGTGCAAAATAAATGCTCATTAAATTAAAATACGACCGGATGTTTTTGTGCGAAAAAATAACAAAAAAATAAAAAAAAAAACAAAATAAAACACGAAAAAAATGCGCAGAGCCAACGAAGCAGAAGCAACACAGCAGCATCAAGCAAAATATCTTTCAACTTGTTGAAATTGTGCAGTGCTTTGCATTTTGTACGCTTGCAAAGTCCAATGAACACACACACGCCCACACACACACACACACACACACACCTAAGCACACAGGCACACACACACACTCACACAACACATGCGAAATTTCGGTGACATTCAGATAAAGATAAAGCGAATGCTGCGCACTTCTCGCTATCAGCTCAATTGGGGCGTGCTCGACACTTAAATGCTCAGCAATCCGCAGCATTCCGCAATCAGCTTAACAATATAGCAAACAAGGATTATCAGCTCTATAGATAAATGTTATATGTGCCACACCAAACGAACCCAGCCACAAACATAATAAAAACTGATAAAATGATTGCGCAAATAAGAAAACTGCACCTAACTTTATTATATGAGCTCAATGATCTTGGGTACTTTGAGATACTTGAGCTTTGAACCGTATCCTATGCTTAATTTAGGGTTGCAAATATTTATACAGTGAGTCTTAGCTTTATAGAGGTGTTACTCTGAAAGGTTTTTAAGTACAATCAATCAACCAATAGAAAATGTGCATATTGTAAAACATAAATGTTAATCAAACACTGACGAACTATGCATCTTGTGAGTAAACTTAATGTACTCATTGAATAAGACGCTTGAAATGAGAGTAACTAATAATAATTTATTGCTTCCTAAAAATGTGAATAACATTTAACAGACTCTCCAGAAAATCTTATCCACGAACAAAGAGACATGAATCCATCCCAGGTAATACAATTAAGATAACCGTTTCAAACTTAAACAACTCCTATTTATTAATCTTTTACTTTTTGAATTCATGCTGGAAACATTTAACATATAATTTCACTGGCTAAATGAAGAGTTCCCTTGCAATACTACTCCAATTGTCACTCAAAACTCATTGGTACCAATTAGCCAGTCAACCAATCTACAACTAAACAAGCTACTCTTGGCAAATCAACTTAACACTTTTCAGTATATTATTCTCCAAGTTCCATCCTTCAAAATGTGAGTTTTTCAATTTAACATCAACTCCAAAAACTGCAAATGACGCAAAAAAAAAAATCTAGAAAATCTTGACCAACTCTAGGCACAATTTTTATATATATATTTTTAATCACAACACTATATTTAGACTTAATTTTCGTTCACAACACTATATTTAGACTTAATTTTCGTAAAAGAAAATGACAAAAGCTCGATTTTGAAATACTAATTCTACTTTTTGGCAACACTTGTGTCAATTAAATTAGATAGCAAACAACTTTAAAACGTGCTAATGCTCATTAATGTTTGATGCTGAATTAAGAAAGATAACGCTGCCGAATTTGGTAAAAAGCCCGTTAAGGCCAATCAACAGCTGAGCAGACAACAAACATGATTTTCCCAGGCCAAAAAAAAAGAAGAAGAAAAACACAACACCCACCAAAAAGGGCAAATAAAAAGTGGCTGCAAAAACTCAAGCAATGGCAGCAATTACCGCACTAGACATGCCCATATATATAAATACTATATATATAAACATACTTAGACAGATATATATATATATCTCTATATATATATATATATCTGTACATATATATGCAGATATATATATATAAAGTAACGTAACGAATAGCAGGCTATATAGAGAGACGACGGCCGCTTTTGCCGGCCAGGCTACTAAAAATGGTCTGACACACACACACACACACACTCAGATACACACACATAGGCAGACAGAGGCGCGTTAAAATGCCCAGACAACCAAATTTAGTAACAACAACTACAAAGAGGGGCAAAGCGTAATGAAATCATACAAAAAAAAGTGCCCCGCCAACAAGGAAAAGCTGCAGCTGAAGATGGAAGAAGCAGCTGCTAAAGAAGCATCAGCAGTTGCAGCAGCAGCAGCAGCAGAGGAAACCGCTCACTTTACTTAACTGCAACAGATATTTTGTTATTCTTCCTGCCAGCTTCAAAGAGTTTTCCACAAGCAAAAGAAGAAGAAGCAGCAAAAGCAGCAGCAGATCAAAATCAAAAACAGACTCTTCTTGTCTATATATAGTTAAAAGAGTTTCCAGCGAGTTTTCTGCTCAACTTGCTCAAGTTGCGTCCGTTTTTGTGAAGTGCTTTCGATTAGTTTCCACAGTTGATAACAACAACAACATCAACAACTGGCCTAGATTCTAGGTAATATATATATATATATATGCTGTATATATACTGTATAGCACTCCCCCCAATAATAAGTAACTGACAAAAGTCTGTTTGGTCTCTCAATTAGATAATTTTGTATTGGGCTCCCTTCAGTTACAGATATACACACTTATATATATTTATATATATATATGTATATACTCGATGCAATTATCTAATCAATAGGTTTGCACTGTCTACGATCGAACGGACGAGTGCTGCTCGGGCGGTATCTACAGAAGAAATCATTTTTGTAGTATGACGAGCAGCGCACAAAAAAAAAAAACAACAACTTTATTGAGCAGTTATGTGGAAAACTTGTTCTCGGTAAACATTTGAATTGTCCGCACTCAACACACAAGTGTCTCTAGACAAAATTAACCAAGATCATAAGCGCAAAAATAAAGGGTTGGGTAAAGAAACTAGACAAGATAAAATAGTTTATAATATAACAAAGATTATTTTCCGGAAAGTTGATTTTTGGTGGATATGTTCACAGAATC
Organism: Drosophila picticornis; assembly: GCA_035043845.1. NCBI lineage: Eukaryota > Metazoa > Arthropoda > Insecta > Diptera > Drosophilidae > Drosophila > Drosophila picticornis. The sequence goes on along the minus strand of JAWNMR010000493.1, from coordinate 3,080,751 downwards.
GATTGCTAATCGAATGCTATTTGAATATTCCTTTCCAATAACGCTGAAATGATCAAAAATCGACACTCTCTGATTCCTTGACAGGGAATCAAATCAGCACCAGAAGAGAAGGCGAAACTTCTCCATATGGGATCAAAACTTCTCAATATGCAGATCAAAAGTCTTTCAAACCGAAACCGTTAAGCGCACTTAATCGATTGTCCGAACCCAAAACGGAACCAGAAGCAATAATCCGGATTTCCCGATTCCTTTACAGGCAATCAAATCGGAAACGAAACCGTTAAGAGTTGCCTGTTTAAAGCATAATTCATTTTCGTAACTTAAAATTCAGCACTGACTCCCCCAACATAAATAATAAATATTGATTTATAATGTGGATAAAAATGCAAAATGAACAAATGCACATTAATCTTAAGTTTGGCTTAGCGGTTTTCTACGCTTGATTTGACAACATGGTTGTGGAAAAGAAGAGGCAGAAGAAGAAGAGCCAGAAACATGATCCAACACCTTTGACACGCTTTCAATAAAACTATCGATCAATGCGGGAAGATGATGCTGCTGCTGCTGTTGCTGCGGGTGGCCGCCAATCACAATCGATGACAGTTCGACAGACGTTTCACTGACTATCGATCAAAAAAAAAAAAACAAAAAACAAAAACAGCGTATATAAATTAGTTGACTATTGTCTTTTGTCTTTTGTTTTAGTCAACACTCTGTTTGCTACAATTTTCACACACCAATCAGCGACGTTCGCCAGGCAGTTGAGTAAATTTTCGTCAAAAAAGGAAGCCATTTTGAATGAATTTGCATGCATAAAATATGCATAAAATGCCAAACTAAATCGCATTTACTGATTAGCATAAGTTCTCTTTCAGACAACTAGATAGATAGTTGGGAAAAACCCAGACTAAGGGCAAAACCCACACGCCAATCAATTTGCGATGAGAGTAAACAAATTTGGTTAAATTAAAGCTTTCGCTTTGAACTCATTATTATTATTATTATTTTTATTTTTTCGTTGCATAAAAGATGTGCAAATCAAATGTAGATTTTTTTATGTCAAAAATGTTTTTTTGTTGTTGTTGTGTTTTTGGTCAACTCCCTCACAATTTATTGTATAACGGTACGGGGCATTTGGACAAGATTATTGTTTTCTTATGAAAAGACGACAAAATGTCGACGCTGTTAGCTGTCCGATGGCTGTCGATGATATGATAATGCTGCCGATAAGTGTATACAACTGTTGTGGGTTAAAATACAACACATTTATATGTATAAAGATATATATATATATTTTTTTATGGGTTTATCTATTGAAAGATCGTTAGTTGTACGACAGAATAACATTCATTTTTCATTAGATTCGAGAGCAGATTGTGGAGCAATAATAGATGGATAGATAAAATCAACTGAATAAAACATGTTGCTTTTTGTTTTTTGTGTCTTTTGTTTTACATTTAATTTATATAACATTTTTAATGTGATTTTGCTCATTATTTTTTTTTGGTTGTTGTAACATTTTCGTCGGGTGTTGTTTCTTAAACATTTCACAAATGCCTGAGGCTGCATTTTTATTTGTCTTAATTTTTACCTGCTGCCTGTTGAATTGCTTTTTAACATTTAAATTGGTAATTTTTCCTCTGCTTCTTGCCTGTTTTTTCTGCTCGCTTGGCGCATTTCTTGTTGTTGTTGCTGTCGTTGTTGTTGTTGTCGCCCACTTCTTGTTTTTTCTGGTTTTATCTGTGTGTGCGGAGAAAATGCTTCGCCCAAAAAACTTTGTTGATGTTGTTGTTGTAGTTGTTTCTATTTGTGTCGTTGTGTTTTTCGTTGTTTATTGCCTTTGCCAAATGAATAAAAATATATACAATATTTTCGTGTGTGTTTGCGTTTGTCTGAGTGACGATTGTCGTTGGCGTAAAAAATACACCAAAAGCATAAGCAGCTAAAAAAGAAAAAGCGTATAAAAAAACCACAGCAGAAGTCAAAGCGTTTGCTGTGGGCGGGCAGCAGTCATTTGAGTTGAAATCTGTTGAGGTGGGCTGTGTGTGGTGTCTTGTGTGTAGTGTGCACTGTGGTGTGGTGAAGTTGAGTTCAAACCGCATCTGCAGCTACCAAAAGAGATGCACAAAAGCTGCAGACGAAAAAAGTTACAGTAGAATTTTGCATGCTGCATGTGCTTCTAAGATTAGAAACCAAGAAGCAGAAAAGTAAGAATAATTGAGAAAAATGTGATTAGCATTTTTTGGAACAATAATTGTTCAATAATAATCTCAAATCTCAAGGCAAACATACAAAAAGTTCTCATTCTCAACACGAAATTCGCTGATTCACTTATTATCTTTTTAATGGTTTTGTCCATTAGTGATTATCATCTTTTTATATTATATTTATTACAACTATTACAAAATTACCAAATACCTCAATGAAATTCCCATTATTAAATTCAAATTGCATTATTCAATTATTTTCTAGTTTTGCCCATGGGTCTAAGTGTTTTTTCTTAGTATTTTGTATTAATTAAAACTATTACAAATTACACAATTCTTTATTAAAGCTCTCATTATTAAATCTTAAATTCGTAACTCACGTATTATCTGATCTATCTAATTATTCTCTATTTATTTATTATTTAGAATATTTATAATGCTAATATCTAAATTCCCACTAAGTCTCACATCCGGCTATATTGCAAATTTAATCAATTGTATTTAATTGCTTCTAAGCTGGTGCGCATTAAACAACAACAACAACGTCAACTACAAAGCTGATCAGTTGCCAAAGTGAACGCTTATGCTAGTACTTAAGAAATGTACACACATACATACATACATACATATAAATATACACATATATACATATATATATATATATATATATATGCATTTGTGTGTGTGCCTGTATCTTGCATGTCTAATTTGTATGCCTCTCTTTTGAGTGTAATCGATTCGTTTCGCCGTGATCAAGCAGCTATTGAAAAGCACATAAAATTTGCTCGTTTCCATTACACCCCACAAATTTGTCTTTCTCTCTCTGACAAATGTTTTTTTTCTATTTTTTTTTTCGTACAAGCAGCAGTCGAATCATCAGACATAACAGCAACAAAGTTGAAGCTGCGTTTGTTGTCGCGTGGTCTGCGCACTCTCTCTGTCCCTTTCCCTCTTTCGTTCTCTGCTGCTGCTGCCTGCCTGCCTGCTGTATGTGTGTTTGTGTGTGTGTGTGAGGTGCGTGGGCACGAGAACGGAAACAGCGCGCAGTCAGCGTCGGCGTTGTGTCTCTGTCGCTGCTGACGTTACGTCAATGCGAGATGAGTTAGTGTGAGTGTGTTTATGTGTGTGCGTGTGTGTGTTTATTTGTTTGTTTGTGTTGGCCTACGGCTTACAATAACAACATAAAAGGTAAAATCGTTGCCTATTGCCGCGCTGTCTGCGGCGACTAATTAGGTAACGTGCCAGCTACAACAACCACAACCACAACGAGAACCCCATGATAAGAGCAGCGCAGTCGCTGCGCCGCAACAACGACGCAAATAGCAACATAAATTTTGCACACAGACACGAACACATACAGACACAAACACAACACACAACACACGCACGCTAACAGCAAAATCCAATAAGAAAGCAAACTGCCAGGCTGTCTGTGCCAGCGGCTGCCTCGTCTCGGCTTTTTGTGTTACTGTTGTTGTTGCTTTGTTTTAGTTTTGCTTTTTGCAAAAATAAATTTAATTTTGTAGCCATTAATTTTCCACTCTAGATACGAGCGCAAGACGCTGCCAGCCACTCGCTTGCACTCGCAGACAGCAGTCGGAACCAGCAGAACGCTCACTAATTAAATAACTAAAGAGTTTTTATAATTGTTGGCTTATTTCCATTGCCTTCTGCTTGGATGCTTTGTGCACTGCACACGGACAGACCCACAGACAGACAGACAGGCTGGCAGACAGCTGCTATGCACGCCTGCTTATAACGGTTTATTATGAACGAAACAGGGCGGCAAGTAGTAAAGGGAGACAGAGGGACCGAGCGAGATAGCCGCTCAGCACGAGTGGAGCTTTTAAAGCTTTTCTTAAGTTCGATAATTTTATTTTTTGCGCAATTAGTTAAGATTCTTGTTTATGTAAATAGATAATATAGATATAGATATATGTATGTGTGCAAATAAATTAACGTCTTTTTTATCGCTTTAATGATAAACCGTTTTGCTTGATTGGTCTAAAGCGCATAAATAGCAAATAAACAAAGCTTATTGTTGTTGCTTGTTGTTGCTATTGTCGCTTGATAAGACTCAAGGGCTAGCTTGTGATATGTGCGTGTGTGTCACTGTGTGTGTGTGTGTGTGATATCATATGCCAAAATGAGCTGAGGGTGGGGAAAGAAGGAGAGAAAGGGGGTGTGTGTGTGTGTGTGGGAATCAGGTGGAGTGGACTTAATAAGACTTAACCTTGGGAATGTGCGATAAAAGGAAAAATATCGCACAAGGCAAGCAAAAGAAATTCCAGTAAAAAGAGAGATGAACGTTTCAAGAATAGGAATCAATTAATGCGCAGTTTATTGTGTATCAATTAGCATATTAAATGATTTTATATTTATTGAAATATTAAAAGCTGCTGATTTATATGCCACAAAATTTTGATTATACTAAGGGCTGCTGAAAAAAGAAGGTCGTGCTATAAACGTCATTTGGCAGCCATACAATAATCTTTCTAAATATTGTAGAAATTTCACTTCCATCGACAACACTAAAGCAAACTATCAAGTATGTTTAATTTCTTTAAAAAAAAAATATCTTCCATTCATGTAAATATAATAAAAAAATATATACCCACAGCTAACTGTAAACAGTATATCTTAGATAATGTCATTCCCCAATGTAAATGATGAAATGGAGAATAATATCCAACAGCCGCCAATAATTCAAGATCAAGCAATTGAGGAACCATTAATCGAAGATCAAGAAATTGTTATCGCCCAGCCACGCCGCAGTGCTCGCATCGCAGCTAGGCAGGAGCTGAAACGCAAATTGATCGAGGAGGAGGAGCAGCGGGAGGAGCAGCAGAAGAAGCGCTTTCGTGCCGAGAAAATAGCAAGGGTAATGCAGAAAGAGGCGGATGCCAAACCCTGTGTCTGCATCAATATAAAGAATAAATTATATTGGCTATTTGACATCGAAATACAAAACCCTCAAAGTGGATCATGAGATTTGAGGTGCAACAGTTGCTTATTTGTTATTTTGCATAACTGTTAATATATTTGAGTTTTGAAATAAATTTAGTTGTGAAAATAAATGATTTGCATTCTGTGAAGAGTATATATTGAATCATATCAAATAAAATGAAGAAATAAATACAACAAGTATGCAAAGGATATCGAGCTCAAGTTCTCACCATTGGACAACTGAATAATACAATTAAATAAAAATAGTGTTACAACCACAGAACAACATCATCTAATAGCCTCATACAAAGCGCCAGTAATCGAAGAACCAGAAATCGAAGTACGCATAACCGAAGATGCAGTAATCGAAGATTCAGTTCCGTCGCCAAGCTCAAGCGCCGAGAAGGAGCTGCAACGGGAGGAGAAGGAGCAGCGTTGAAATAAACGATATCGTGGCGAAAAGGCCAAGCTTTGCCTTGCGTTCAAGTGAAAAATAAACTATTTTGTCTATCCGATATCAAAATACTCCATTTGACCCTAAGATTTTATGCGTTGAGATTTTAATTTGCGTTAGTTTATCAAATATAAATAAGTGGATTCTTCATAATGTTGTATTCCTTGTCCTTGGCTCAGCTTACGCCTGCTTTTGCCATAGAAAGAGGCGTTTAAAAGGCCATAAATCAACTATTTGACTTCTATATTCGATTTCATATCTCGGTCTAAAATTCCTTGGAAATCGTGGTTTTTTGCTGGGTTTGTGAGCCGTGACATCATTTGCAGTGCGGACTTGTACAAATTTAATTTGCTTACCGCGAATCGAGTTGAACATAGATACCCTGTACGCGATGTCTACTACTCATTGGAGTACGTGTACAATTTATTATGCTTCAAATTTGTTTATGACTAAATACACGATTTGTGCTTATATTAATATTTACATTTCTATTTCGAATAAATTAATGCCTTCAAGATATTGTTTGAGTAGAACAAAAGATAAACACAAGCAGAATATATTTTTCTGCTGTTCAATAACTTACAGGGTATTTGCCAGGCCATTCAGTTGCCGTTGTGGCTTTGTTGTTTGTTATTACTAAACGTGTTATCATCATAAATGATAAGCAGTCAACAAAACAAACGACAAACACATTTTATTGGTGCGACAAACTAACTCTTTATCAAAAGGCCCCAACAGACTTACGTAATATATAGTACTATTTCCTCTATAATGTCAAGTTGTTGTTCTTTTTGCCAGGCTTTAATTAATGGGAGAGAGAGAGAATAGCGAGAGGGACGAAAAGGGACATGGGAATCGCTGGGAAACGTAGGATTTGTAAGCTCATGATTTAAGCGGCTCGTATATAACGCTTACGGATAGACTTCAAAAGCAGGCAAAGGCTGGGAGAGGAGGAGGCAGAGAGGCGGGTGCGGAGGCTGGCCGTTGGCGGCGGCATTCATAAAATTAATCCGTCGCGCAATAATTTTTCGATTTAATTTCGGTTTCTTTTATTTTTTTCTTTTTGAACTTAAAGCGGGGCTCAGAGAAAATCTTCAGGCATGTCAAATTGAGTTCCATTCAAAAAAGGAGAGCGACAACGAACAAAAAAATGAAGACGAAAAAAGAATAAAAACAAAAGCAACAAAATGCGGGCGAGTTAAGCAACGCGCTATGCGGCTGTCAAAAGATCTTAACGAACAACAACAGCGAGCAAAATAAAACGAATACGAAACGATCCTGGGCAGTGCGAAGGAGAGGAAGACTTACAAAAGCAACGCTAGCGGAGTGGACGACTAGAAGGGCAGGGCGAGCACTGGGTGGGGGGAGTAGAAGCGCTGTCAGTTAACGCGCGGCGAGTTCGCGCAGTTTCTGCAGTCTCCGTCTTCGTCTCGACAGAAACAGAGAGCCGCACTGAGAAAAATAGTGGGTGTACTAAAGTAAAGCTTACAAGAACACATTTTTATCAGTTCTGGAATAAAGAAGTCAGTCTTTTATACTTATTTGAAGATCGGAAAGACATGCTAAAAATCATGTTTGAAATAAGATCAATAAGTGAAGACTTTTTTCTTAGTCCTATGATGAGGAACTCATTTATTTGATTTACTCTTTTTTTTTGTTTATTTCGTATATTTATTTGATAGCATTCATTTCACGAACATTTTATACTCGAGCTGACTTGCTAAAATACTAAAAATAGTTTTGAAAATAAAATTAAAATACTCGAATAAACTAGTTTCACTTTTGGTAAACTCCCAAGTTGGGAATGCAATGTACTTGATTTCCTTTCTCTCTGTACAAAAAAGAAACACATATGCACACATGCACTCAACACACACACAACATACATACACAACACACACACACACACACACATGCGCACATATTCGGTGTCTTCGGGCCAAGTGAGAAAACCAAGCGCGACACCAACACCAAAAACCGGCTACGGCTCTCGGCTCGGGCGTCTCATCCGACGGCTGTTGGCCTGTGGCAAGGGAATTGAATTGAATTTCCAGTCGACGTTCAAAATTTCAGCCTTTTTGCCTTTTTGAAGGTGTGAAGAAAAAATAAAATACAAAGCACAGCCAGCTACAACAATAAAAACAACAACAACGACGAAGGCACACAGCACGAAATTCTGAAAAACTTCAGAACAACAAAAACAACAACAATGCCCGAAACGAAACGAAACGAAATCAACGGCAGATCTGCCAGAAACTCCAAAGAACAGAGAGACCAAAGAATACGAAAAAAAGACGCAGCTAAAATTGACAGTAAGCCGACGTTGGCATACCCTGGAATTATTTATATCAACTGTTGTGGTTTATTTGAAAGCTGATTTAGTAGACAAGGCTAGATAGAAAGATAATTCGACACTCGTTTATTAATAGCTGAGAAAGAATAGATATGATACACTCAGACATGCCTCCTTTGCTGCGTTGCACAACAAATTGAATATACCCGCTTGCAAGGGCATACAAAAAGAAGCAGACAGAAAACTGGATTGTGCCTGGTCGGGTCGTTTTCCAGAGATGAGGCATGGGGCAGACTCTTTGGGATTTCAGAGGGTTTCAGTTTTATTGTTGTTGCCGTTGTTGTTGCTGTTACTTTTCTGGCTATGATCTCTCCGCTCCGTGTCTTAGAAGCATCTGTTTCTTTGGTATTGGATTTTCGTATTATTGTTGCTGTTGTTGTTGTTGTTGCTTTTTGCCACTTCGGTTCGGAGAGTTCTGACAGGCCTCAAGAACTGAAGGTGAAAAGTACTTATAATAAGGAAGCCCGACGGGTAAATGGTTAAATGGTAAATGGTCACATTAAGATTACCGTGTCCTCAACTCGCATGGACTACGCCCGATATTATTATTGTTGTCTGCTTGAGTTCATTTTCAAAAGGCTTCATCATTTCATTTTTTCTATAGATGACTTTTGGTATTGAGCTGTTTGAATTGATTTCTATGACAATCTCTGGAACGTTAACAAAAGTTTCCATTTATGACTTGGTGGATTTGTTTAATGAATAGACTTTTGTTCCATTTGGCAGAGTATGTGAAGCAAATATTTTAAAGTTATTCAATGGAATGAATCTAAACAAAAACGTACTTTAGATTTTATAATTGAATGACAGGGGAAGAAATTTCAAACCTTAAGAAACTGGACAGGTGAGAGAAATAGGATTATGTTTCCAACCTTAAGATCTTTTTAAATATACAAACACATGTATAGATATCTGCGACTTGTTAGTTAAAGGTATTATAGACATGGTGCTCTTTATACTATTTTGTAAGCTATTTCTTCTTGGGAAAGTACTTTCTCACACATATATTTCTGGCATATAGGCAAATTATCATCCACGCTTAAGTTCTATTATAAGAAAGATGGTTTTTATGTGGCAATAACTCAACGATGTTCTTTTTAAAACTTCTTTTTCAATAACTTTACTTTTCACATAAGATATATTATCAATAAGACATAATTCAATTATGGTTTAGCATAATAATATCATTTTATACTACAAAGGTCATTTCCAATCATTCTCTTAACTTATTTGCTTTCAAAAATGTATCAATGAGCTTTCGGTTTTCTTCTCTTTTTTTTTGGATGAACATTTATGAAATTGTAATTTATTTTCGAAACGTTTTTGTATGCCAAGACATCTGCTAATCCCGACGCTACAAAGTAGAGAACCCATTGAGTTCCACAGGTGTGCACGTAACTCAAAGACACACACACACTCGTACACACACACACACACATGCAGACTGACAGTGGGCATAGAGAGAGATACCTACACAAAAAACAACAACAACAAGAAAAAACTATTCAACTTCGAACCGAATCTGATTTCTGAAACTGATTGTGAATGCGTTGCTGTTCTTGTTGTTGCAACTGTTGTTGTTATTGTTGTTGTTGCTGCCACACAGTTGACGTTTCTTCCCAACGTCAGTTCGAGTTAAAGAAAAATAAAAACCTACGAGGTATCCTCCACATACACACACACGCACACCACACACACATGCCCAGTTCAGTTACAGATACAGATACAGATAGACGCAGAGAGTTTTGTGTTTGCTGCCACATGGAGGCGACTCGACGCGTCGCTTGGCTTAAATTGGTTTTTATTGTTGCTGCTGCTGCTGCTGCCTCTGCTCTGCTCTGCTATGTTACTGCCGCTGCTGCAACACATGACCATTGTTGGTGTTGCCGCATTCGTTTTGACCATATTTCTTCTTGTTATACCAGTCTGTTGCTGCTGCTGTTTTTTCTACATTTTCTTTGAATACCCTTACAAATAGTTTTATAATTTTATGTGCGGATATATCCTCGACTACACAAGTAGTCAGTCTCCTTCAATTGATGAGTCCTTTTATTTCGGCTTCATCTATTCGCCTTTTCAACTCACTATTCTGAGTCAGTTTTGATGTTCAATAAGCAAAAACAAATTATCTACATTAATTCATTATATTCAATATATATATATATATATATATATAACTATTATAATAATTTTATTGCTCCCATATCTACCAATCGAAGGGTATTTCCACTTTGGCATGTCAAAAAAACGTTTTCCTTTTGCTTTTTTTGTACCTTTCTTTGAAGTCGCATTTAATTCTTTAGCTTCTTGGTTGGGCCTTTTGTTGTGCTTGTGTCTTGTATGTTGGGTCCGACTTTGACTCCGACTCCGATCGAGGCAGAGGTGTGAAGAAAAGAATTTTTCTGTGCAATAATCTTGATGCCTTTTTAAGATTTGTTGTCCAGCGCTCGCCTTAGTTGGACTTGAAGCTGCATTTTATGTTTTTTTTTCTTCCCCCATGCGTTTTTTGTTTCGTTTCGGTTGAAAAATGGTTTTTGGCTGGGGGGAATGAAGGGAAAGGTTGGGGCAGGGGTATGAGGAGGGTTAGCTGGGGCTGAGCTGAGCTTAAGAAAATTTACGCCATAAAATGTGAAAATAATTGGATACACTACTCGAGACGCTCGCATCGAATCTTTCTTCTTTTGTGAATGCATTTCAAATTGCTAATGATGAGAGCCAGGGAAGTTGCAAGTTGCAAAGAAGTCGGCTCGATTTTGGCCTTGCCACAACAGAAACAGATTCCTTCCGTGAGACAAGCAACGTAACGAATCTTATGCAGCAGACAGCCCCCGTCTACCCCCACCCGTACCCCAGCCAAAGTCAGTCAGCCAGCCAAGCATTAAATGCATTTATTTATGAGGTCTCCTGCTCCCCCCCCCCCCCAACAACCTAAAAAGTATTCGATATAATCTTGGCTAAAATTGCTTGGCTCATATGCATATGATGCGCATATTGCGATATTGAATTTAAGTAGAATTCACACCTTGAGGCCAGCACTTGGATACACGTCCCTCTCTCCTTCCCTCTCCCCCACACTCACACATACGCACACACACATACACACGCACCAAACACACACAATACACACTCAGTCGTAGTAAGCCACAAAATGTTTCGTGTCTGATTTAAAGCGTTCACGAGAGCTGAACGTTAAATGTTATGGAAAAAGTTTACATTGGCTTGGAGTTTTTTTTTATTAAATTAATTGTTAGTTGTACCATTAATTATCAGGGCGATTAACTGATTTCAACGGAGATTTAACAAGGCGCAGAGACTAGCACAGAATTAATGCTTGAGCTGCTTCAAATATATTAGATTACTGCACAACTAGGAAAAGTGGCGGAGTCTACAATGTGAAAACATATAAACAATGTGAGGGAGGGGAAGGGTGGAAGCAAGCTGCAGGTGGAGCTGGTTATGGAAATTTTCAAGCATTTTTCAGAGTTTAGAACAAGAACTCTGAGAACTGAAACCAATCATGATAGTTCTGAATCAAGAGAAAAATCTCATTTATCTCAGGTAGAGGCACAATAGGTTCAGGTAATCTCCAGTTTATAGCAGTTAAAGCAATAATAAACGAAGCCACTTATATTGAGTGCTTCGATTTGAAATACTAATGGTAGTTATAAGTCAGCTCCTTATGTAGTCATTGCTCACTTATCACATCTGAAAAGCACTTAGCGATCTTTATACCCGCAACGTGACTTTCCGGCTAATTCATAAATATTTTAGCACATTGCGAAACCCGGCTTTGGCACAAAACAATATGCAATAAAACAAAAACAGAGGTACAGAAAAAAAACACCTTCAGGTACTGTAAATGCGGTTAAAGTTATCAGGCCAACTGAAATCTACAGCACAGCACAGCACAGAATGCACTAACACCTCTTCTCAGAGGTGCTCAATACAACAAAACACACATTTGCAATCCCCTCGCTCTCCGCTTTACCCCCCTCTACTCCTACCTAGAGAACCTACAACTCCCACTCAGATATTTGTTTTGTATTTGCCAAGCCCTTGTAACAACAACCGTTTTTTTCTCCAAAGCTACAAAAGCAATGAAAACAACAGCAATGAGTACAACAAGTGCACTGTGCACAAATCGTGCAAAAAGTATGAGTGCTGTAGTCGGGAGTGCTCGATTAATACATAGCCAAAGCCCCAGTCCTTGCCTGAGGAGTAGATACCCTAAGCCCAAGTCTTTGCCTGACATAAGTCGAACACGTTTTGATTTTGAAATAACAATTTTCTAGAATCGCGTTGGCCAATTTTGATATAATGATAATGGGAAGTTTTTAAGCGTTCCCAAATCGGGGTTTTCGGACAGAATTTTAAAATGAATTTCGAACTAGAGTCACGTTTTCAAATTTAAATGTCGATTTTTTCTAGGCCTCAAAGCGTGATTAAAAAGCCGTGGTTTACAGAAATCGGTTCAGTTTGCGAAAACATATGGCATTGGCAAGCAGATTTTCGGCCAAACAATTTTGACATAAATTCTAACCTAGAATTATGACGTAAAATTTTAATATAGTTTTAAATCGCGATGAAAATGTCCTGGGTTGGAAAATCAGTTCATTGAAAAGTGAAAGATAGTCCAAAACTCTGAAATGCTCTTTTCATCTGTATTAAATATTTCCACAACATATTAATACCCCTTTTAAACCATTTAAAATGCTTTTAGGTCAAAGAAATTAAGAGCAAAAAAAGAAGAAAGAAAAATATGAGAAGGGAGCAAAAAATAAATAAATAAAGCTGGCACGAACTACAAAAACGATAGAGCAGAGCTAATAACTAAATTGCATTAAGGGTAATTATAACTAATTAGAAAAAATAAATAAATATCAAAAACAAAGCATAAAAAGCCGTATAACTAGCACACATAAAAAAATAGAGAACTTGGAGAAAAAAAGGCATTTTTATGAAATTGCTTTTGGTGTGCTTCTTTCTCTCCACCTCCTCCTTCTCCTTCTCATTCTACTGCTGTTCGCGACCATGGCAAACGATTAATGCCAGTGGAAAAATATTGTTGTTGTTGCTGTTGTTGTTATTGCTGATGTTGTTGTTGGAAATGAGATGCGATTAGTTACATTGGCAAAGCATGAAATCAAATTAAATAAAATCCCCACAAATAATTGATTTAATTGTTCAAATTTTTGAGTCACCCCAATGGAGAAATGGCATTTCAATTGACTAATCAAATGGCTTGATTAGATACCCGGAATAACTGTGAATATATATATGCATATATCCCATTCATAGATAGTTGCAGAACTGTACTCTACTCGATTCTTTATTCATTCAATAATTGAACTTAACTCAAATTTATGTAAATTCAAAATAAAATGATTCGTTACGCTTGGGATAAGGAACAAATACTAATAATTCTTGATCATGCTGTCAGATTTGCTCTTTTATTTAACTCGAGAAATAAAAGGCGCAAGGCGGCAAGGCGACTGTACTGCGGATTTGTACAATTGCTTGCTTCAATTACCAGACAACAAAAACAACAACAAATGTAGATACAAAAGCAGAGCAGATTGAAAGGCAGCAGCAATGGGCATTAAGCTTTAGCCCATAGATGAATTCTTTTCAGCTTTAGCTACGGTCAAAACACAGAAAGAGAGAGGGAGGGAATGCACAGCATAAGAGAGAAACGGGCACAATGAACCTGCGGGGCAAAGAGGCCAAAGGGACAGTGGTGGCGGGGGGCAGCCGCCAGGCAAAATAAATCATTTAATATTGCGCGCGCTATTTATCATCTAACATTGCTGCATATCATTCTTCATCTTAGCACACACTCACACACACATTTACATACACACGAGCGCACAGTTGGGTGCCCCGAGAGAAGTAGACAAAACCGTGAAAAAATATCTTAGCTGTGAGTGAACGCAGCAAAATACTCTGTACTTAGCAGCGTGCATTGATTTAAGAAACTGTTGTTTGCTTTGAGCTGCTAGGCGCGTATATATAATTAAAGCTAAAGGAATTAATCAGGACCGTGTAACCCCTACATAATTTCACATATGCTTCCATCTGCCTGCTAAGTACATCTGCCAAGCGCTAATACTCCTCATTGCATGCATGTATTTTTAATGGGTAAAATAAAAGTGGAAGTAGAAATAGTAGTGAAGGCAAAAATTAGCGTGAATGAAAACTGATGTGCTTGAGATGGATGCCAATGATGGGGGGCGGGGTAGGGTGCTTTGGTTTGCCTGTAGAGGTAGGGAATTTAGATATGGGGGAAGGGGATTGTGGACTGTGGCTGCACTCATATAAACAAATTGCGCCAAGCGAAGCAGCCAAAATGTCTGCCACGGCTATAAACTAAACAGCGTGTGTACGCTGGTGTGTGTGTGTATATATACCTTTCTGTATATATGTGTGAAAGAAATGTACAAATGTTTGGCTGTCTAACTGTCTGTCTGTCGATTTGTCGTATCTTTTTTCCAGTGAACGATTCTGTGTGTTGTTTATTCGTCACTTTAACACGTTCGATGCTGACGCGAGCGCAGGCAGCAACTGCGACAGCGACGTCACTGACACTGACACATACAAACACAAAACAAACGCAGCGGCAGAATTTATTTTTATTTAATGCGCGCCTTGCATATGCGTCTATGTATGTGTGTATGCATGTGTGTGTGTGTGTTGCATGCCTATCAAGATTGAATTTGGATTTTCGTTGATTGTTTTGATTGTTGCCGCCGCAGCAAATGCGTAACAAAACATAAAACATTAAAAAAAAACCATGTTAGTACTTACATGTGTGTGTGTATGTATTTATTTTGTTTTTCTGCTACTATTTCTGCTGCTGCTGCTGCGACTGTGATTTTATGCTCGCGCTCTCTTCGACGCTCTTTCTCTCACTCACTCTCTTTTGGTCACACTTGCACTCGCTATTAGAATTTATTTTTTTGGTTGCCTTGTAAGAAAAATGCAACGCGTTTTGTTTTATTATGTGTTATCACACATTTGCTGTGCACATTGCTTCAAATATTTAGTGTTTTTGTAAAGTTTTGTATTGATTCGCAAGACACACGCGCTTTTGTTTTCGATTAATTAAGCGTATAAACGATGCTCTTTACGAACGCGACACTACAACACCCTTCCGCCTTGACAACTGAACGAGAACTGATTGTAAATATTCCATATATCGATACGTCAAATGCAAACTGTTCAGCTGCTGCTGCTGCTGCGCTCCGATAACAATCAGGGCTGTCTGCTTAGCAGTGTTAGAAAACTCAAAATGTTCTTCGAAAATTTACAATTTAAATATTGTAAATTATTTTAAGTTTAATTTAAAAATGGCTTAAGCTTAAGAGGTAGAAGATACTATACAGCGCATAATTATATAGCAACAACAAAATAACATTAAATTCTCCACTCGCTGTTTTAAGACGAGCAGTGCTGTGTAACGGCGCAGAGCTGCGTAAGCTTGAACAGCTGATTTGTTTTCGGCAATGTCGCTCCTACATACAATTACAAAATCAATAACAAATCGGCTACTACTTAAAGCAAAGCCCCATCGAGAATCCTCAATATGTGCGACACCTGTGCGCAATATATGGGGCTATGTGGCAGTGGCATTCAATCAGGTTGATGCGGAACGTTTGGCACGAGTTGGTCCCAATCGCCTCTGCGCAGAATGGTTGGTTAAAAACGGCGGCGGCGTCCGCTTCACCGATAATCCCTCCAAGCTGTGGAAGGACTACAATCTGCTGCCATCGGAAACAACACAGTTTCGCATTAAGGTTGTCGACGCCTCCAATGCATCCGTGATGAAAATCGGTTTGGAACACTTCAAGAACTGTGATCACATCGACACGGTGATCTTTCACAATTGCAAGCATCTGGAAAACGATGGTCTGGTTGGACTAACCCATTTAACCGATTCGCTGACAAACCTGCAGGTGTCGGGCTGCTATAACATCAGCGATTCAGGTCTAGCCATTATCAGTGAGCTTAAGAATCTAAGGCAGTTGCTCATCTTTGACATGTTGTATGTGAAAGACATGGATGAGGTCGCCAAGAGCCTCAAGTCCAGTCTGCCCGCCTGCGATATCAAAGCCACCAAATTTGATGTGCAGCTTAAAAAGGATTAAAAAGCCCTGGAACATTTGCAACTTGTTGTTAAAATATATGCAAGAACTTGTATATTTTTGTACAACTTAATAAAATATTGGAGTTTGATTTGCGATTGTGATCTTGATGGAACTCAGCCAGAATTGAAGGCAAAGGAGCGGTAAAATGTGCTAGCAAATTGTAAGTAGCATTAGATTTAATTGTTGTCATCTAAAATTATAACATATCACCCTTTTTTTTATAGAAAACTCCAATTTGAAATAAGGTTTTATGGTAATTGATACAAGGATTCATTAATTGATATTTGGGATCAAGCTGTGTTTTCTGCATGAATTTCAAATCGATTGGGAATCGAATACCCAGATGATAAGTTCTGATTAGAACAGCTTTTAAACAGAGAGGCTAGTTGAGATTACTGTGTAGGCCAAGAAATGTTGGAAATGCTGTAGGCTGCAAAATTATAAAAAATCTAAAACATATTCTTGGAATCTCCATTGTTTAATTTGTTATATCAGGTGAAATCGGTGCCTTATGTAACTTATAAATACTATTTTTGGTGTTGTTCAGTGCAGTCTATATATGCTTGCTTAGAAACTAATTTAGGATGCGGCCAATATATAGGGGCGTATATCCTCCACATCGAACAGCTGCTCAGGCGCCACACGCTCCCCGCACATGGGACAGTCGCCATTCTCCGAGAGTATGCTGCAGATAGTTGGAAAAATGTATAAATATAAAAATATTTAATGTATATATTGACTCACTTCTCCATTTCGGCGCGAAAGCAAAGGAAATCGCATTGTGGACACGAGGTCATCTGTTGTTTAATGATGTGCTGACCTGTCGCAATGCAAATGGGCAGCGTTGTCTTGCAGCTGTAGCAGGTGACCTCCATGTTGGCCAAGTTGGCATCACAAATGGGACACTCCATGGTCTCATCATCGATCTCGTCGCGCAGCTGCTTAATGCCTTTCGGTGCCTTGCGCACAATTGACTCAATCTTCTTGACATAACGTCCGTCCAGCTGATTGCGGTAATCGGGTCGCATCAGCATCGAGGCATAGGTAAAGGCGGATTTCTTGAGCCCAGCACGATGGCATTCAATGACCGTCGAAGTCAATATGGGCACAATGTCTGCAAGGGATTCAAGTATAAATATAATAAGGTTCGCCAATCTTGATAGGTCTAGCTTACGCTCTGGGAATTGTGATATGCAGGCGGCCACTTGGACGAGCAGCTTGGCGGCCAGTAGATGATTGCCCAGCTTGACATGGATGCGCACCAGCGTGTAGCGATGCAACAGTATTAAATTGTGTCGCATCTCCGCCGTAACCGAGAGATTGTTGCGTCGCAGCTCCTGGTACATGGAATAGAGCAGATCCCGTGCTGATTTATAATTGCCCGCCAGCTGCTCCTGATTGGCAATAATGACAGCAGTCTTAGCCGCATCCTTGTAATGCTTGCGTGCCATATACAAGCGGAATAGATAACGCGGATCCTTCGGCACACCATCCGATTCACCGAGCAGAAACTCAATTAGTTGCGTCGCCAGCTGCTCGTTGTTCGATGTTGCCACACAATCGATGGCCAGCGACAGTGCTTGAGATTCCTCATTGCTAAAAGCGGAGGCTTTGAGCAGAAATCGCAACGCTTTGGTAAATTCGCGTGCGAGAAAATAATATTTGCCTGCCAGCAGCGTATATTTCTCGCTCTCAAAGTAATGCGCCAGCGCCAGATAGTCCGCTGATTTGGCATTCTCGTAGCGTTCGAGGAGTTCGCCATGACGCCGTAACTTGTTGTGCCGCTGGGCCAGTTGGAAGGCCTCCTCCACACAGCCACAGATGACGAGAAACTGCAAAGCCTGCTCAATATCATTGATCTTCTGATAGAACTTCGCGAGCAACTTGGCCGCATCCATTGAACGCGATTCCAGCACAATTTCGGAGGCAGCATGCGGATCGCATAGGTGATCCAGATAGATTCTCACACAGGCATCCAAGTCGCCAGCGATGCGATAGCTTCTGATGGCCTCCTCAAACTGGCCATCCGATTCCTTGGCCTTGGCGTAGGCGGCATGCAGCTTGCTGCTCTTCACATGCACCAAAATATTGTTGGCCTTGTGCCACATCTTCAAAGCTATATAATGGCCACATGCCTCGTCGTAGAAGCTGCCACGCTCATAGAGACCAGCTGCCTCAGTAAGATGACCAACAGTGGCGAGTAGCTCGGCACAGTCAAAGAGCAGCTGCTTATCCTGCAGCTCGACAGCATATTGAATCTGTTCAGGGAGGAATCACATTAATGAAGATTAAGCTGATTTGAAGAGGGAGTATCAAGAGTGTATAACTGAGATAGATTGATTGGAAATGGCGCTTAACAACGGCAGCAAATTAAGTCTTCAAGAGAAACCGCTTCTTCCACTTCTACAGAAATCATTTCTCAGTTTCTCTATTTGCTTACGCCACGTCGAAAGTCTCCAGCTCTGATTGAGGTGCGTGCAATGCCCATTTTGCACAGACGCACATGCTCCTCGTATTCCGGCGAGCTGTGCAGCAGCAGCGATGGCTCCGCATCCTCATTGTTGATCAAATCCTCCTTGTAGCCCTTCTCATAGTGATACAATGCATCCGCATAGTTCCCACTAGAAAAAACTGTTTAAATTTACATTTTAAATGTAAAATGGATTCTTACGTGAACTCCAGCTGTTGAGCATATTCACGTGCTATAAACGGCACCTCAAGCGGCTCATATTTGTGGGCCAGAAGCAGCGCCTGATCCCATTGCAGCAAATCGCGGCTGAGATCGAGCGCTGCACGCGTATAAACTCCCTTCAGCAGATACTCCTTCGCCTGATCGTATTGGCCCAACAGCATGCAACAGCAGCCGCTCAGCATGTGCAGATCCTCGATATAGCGCAGCTCCTCGAGAGCGTTCACGAGAGCAGCATCACCCAACTGACGATAGGCGCGCAAAGCTATGGCAAGAGGAGGCAATAAGTATATATATAGATAGATGGATTGCAGGCTGCTCACCAATCTCCGGCTCCAGATCGGCAATTGCATGCTCGCCAAACTGTCGCCAGGCGTAATCCATGCGCACCTGTTCGCACAGCTTGTAGGCTTCATCGTATTTCTTCAGACCGAGCAGCAGCTGAAGATTCTCGCTTTGAATGTTGGCGGGATTGACGACATGGGTGCTCAACGATTGTGTCGCATACTGCCCTCCATCAATATGCAAAGCCATTTCACCGGCGCACAACAACAACGGCACCTGGCCGGGATTCAGTTTGGACTCGCCCAATTTCTGGCTGTGTCTGCCACGCACCGAGTGGCGGGCAAAGACATGGGTGTAAACCACACGCGTATCATAGCTGATGAAGATGTTTGGCTGCGTTAGATCCCACAGACAGCCCACACACTGTTTGGGCATGTCCGCTATGAGCAGCGCCTCCTGATCCAGTGCGGGCAAATAGACAAAACCCTGGCCATGTTCATCAATAAAAATAGTTTTGGTGCCTTCGACATCGGTGAAGAGTTGCCTGATTCCGTTGCTATGCCGATAGACGGTGCAGGTGTCCCACTTCTCAAGCGAGTAGAAGACCAGGTGGCCAATCTGCAAGGGATTAAGCAACATTTAACAAGCAGAATCTTAAAAGAATCATACGCACGTCGGTGGCAAAGATGAGCAGCTCCTGGCTGAGGGCAAAGCATGTGATGACTGCATCGCTGGGCATGGTGGGCAGCGCACTGGGAAAGCTAGCCTGCAGTTTGTCCTTGCAATTGGGATTATCCGTTGCAATGGCCTGCAGTATCAATTGGGGCGGACACAGAGCTGCGCAGTAATCCGCATTCAGTTTCATTGCCACAATATCATGGGGCAAATCACGTTCGCTCAAGGGACGCGGCTCATCGCCCAAACTCTTGCCGAGATCGTAGAACCAGACGTGTTTGTCCAGGCCCGCAGCAAAATTGTACGGTCCAATGGCCAGAAAAGTGGGCTCCGTTTCCAGAGGCAGGCGAAATGGTAACGCCTTTGATTTATCCGGCGCATAGACATAGATGGAGACCTCCGCCAGGCTACTTAGCATGACGAGGCGCGGTGCAGACACGGCAAACATATGCGGCAGCTTGGTCACATACGTATAGACGGTGCCCACACTGGTGGTGACGGCCAAGAGTTGTCCATCGGGTGACCAGTCAATCATTTGGACAGTCGCATGATCCGGCACAGTGATAATACGTTCCGTCTCCTGCAGATTGGTAATCGAGTGGATTTTGATGCTGTGCGAGGGATTAAAGGCTCTGGATGATTGCAAGGATTACAAGTATAATTCCCTACTCACTTATCGTCCCCACACGAGGCCACAATGTCGAGCGTTGGGCAGTAAGCCAAGCCCGTCAGCGTATCCTTGTGATTCCTCACCTGCCACAGCTCCTGGCCGACATCTTTGGGATGCGTGGATATGGCCACTACATGGCCATTGGAGAAGCCCAATAGAATGTAGCCATCGCCAAACCATTTGTGTTGCAAGAGCGAACCGTAACGACTCTGAAAGCCCAGCTCCGTAGGATTTTCCGGCTGGGGCAAATAGTACAGAAACAACGTACGTTTGCCAATGATCATGCTGATCGCATTGTCACCGGCCAAGTGTTCATCGTTGGACATCTCGGCAAAGTACATATCCGTCGGAGCATCACGCAGCTGAACGATTCTCACCGTGTCCCCATCCTCGCTGCTCAACGAGAAACTCTTGTCATCGGAGCCGAGTGCGAGCAAATTCTGAGCAGACCACGCGCCACATGTAATCCTCTTATTGTGCTTGCCCAGCACCGGAGTACGTTTACCACTCCGATGATTATAGATGGCCAGATTGCCACGACCTGTGCCGACGGCGAGCAACTGTTGCTGCTTAGACCATAGTATGCAGGTGAGCGGATCACGCAGACCGGACTCCACTGTGATCTTTTGCTGTGTGGCATAATCCCAGAGCGTCACATTCGGTGAACTGCTGGTGATGATGCCCAAGAGTTCCCCATCCGCATCCCAGGCAAAACCCGAACACAAACTGAAATATACATAAGCTTAAACACATTTCTTGTTTATGGTTTGCTTAATCACTCTATATATTACCCGGATAGGATGATGCGCTGCACCAGCTGCCCTTGGCGATTGTACAGGGCGACGGAGCCATCGGTGCCCGTTGTGGCCAGCAAAGCTCCCGCGCTCTTCTGCCAAATGAAGTAAACATCGCCAATACCGTGCGGTTCATCGTATTTGTACAATATCTTCTCAAAGGACATTTTCACCACCCGTACACACTCACACAATACACTAGAAGCTCATCTTTTTGCCCAGGCTCTGCTGCATTTTTACACCCGTCCACGAAACTTTTCTCGCTTTTTTGTTTATGGCTTTTTACCGTTGCTATGGCAGCAACAAGTAGTTTTCAAACGATGCTTTCTATAGCTGCTGCATACAGTGTGACCGCATACGTGGAACTTTAAATGGGCAAGTAATACTGCAGAGAGCTAACAGCTGTAGCTGTAGTTATAATAATAATATTGTTAATAATTAAGTAAACGTTCTTCTACTACATTCTTTAAGCAAAATTACATGAATTATCCTTCAGTTTTGCACTCATAATGCATTTGGAGGCTCACGAAGGCTTTTCACTTTTTTGCTTATGCTTTTTTACAGTTGCCATGACAGCAACAAGTAGTTTCATAGCTGACGCAGTGTGACCGCAGTCGTGGAACTTTAAATTACCAAGAAATACTCCAAACATTTAAAAGCTTTTAAAAACTATGTAAATGTTCTTCTGCTGAATGAAATTAGCACAGTAATTACCGTTCAGTTCTGCTTTCATTATGCATTTAACAGTTCACCGTTGTTTGCGTTCTCTGTCCGCTGGCCATGGCAGCAACAAGTTGTTTTTTAACGATGCTACTCGATAGTAAACAATGTGAACATGTCTGTTTAACATAGAGAATACCAAAAATAGCCCCAACTTTCTCCTGGGCAGCTGACAGCTGTTATAGTAATTAAAAAGACAAAAGGTTTCTCCTTAAATTTTAAGTACAATAATTACTTAAGCGTATATACTTTGTCAATACTCCTGGTTAATTTTAAGCAATAAGATGTCGGATGATCTGCCCGAGGAATTTGATCTAATTGTTGTGGGCACAGGTAAGCTTTGCATTGTTTTTTATTTTCCTCCCTTCGCTGATGACTCATTGTTCTTTTGTCAGGCTTCACGGAATCCTGCATTGCGGCCGCCGCTAGTCGCATTGGCAAAACGGTGTTGCACATCGATGCCAATGAATATTATGGCGATGCATGGAGTTCCTTTAATCTAGAGGCATTTAATTGTTTGCTGGAGCAACCCAATTTCACGCTGAGGAATGGAAGCTACACTTGGCATGATCCCGAGTCGAAGGAGGAAGATGAGGCTATGGAAACTGCGAGTTGGACACGTGAAACGCTGCTGGAGAAGTCGCGTCGCTTCAGCTTAGACTTGAGTCCCCGTGTTGCCTACTCCGCTGGCGAGTTGGTGAAGTTGCTGATTAAATCCAATATTTGTCGCTACGCAGAATTTCGTGCCGTGGATCATGTCTGTATATTGTCCAACGATGAGCTTGTGTCGGTGCCCTGCTCCCGCAGCGATGTCTTCAACACTAAAGTGCTAACCATGGTCGAGAAACGTATGCTGATGAAATTTCTCACCGCCTGCAACGATTACAAGGAGGAGGATGAGCTCTCATTTCGCGGACGCACCTTTCTCGATTATCTGCAGGCGCAGCGAGTGACGGACAAGATTGGCACGTGCGTCATGCAGGCGATTGCCATGTGCGATGCCAACACCAGCTTCGAGGTGGGCATGCAGCGCACTAATCGTTTCCTGAGCAGCCTTGGTCGATACGGAAATACTCCATTTCTGTTTCCCATGTACGGTTGTGGCGAGTTGCCGCAGTGCTTTTGTCGCCTTTGCGCCGTCTTTGGCGGTGTCTATTGCTTAAAGCGCAGCTTGGATGACATCACTCCGGCGGAGCAGTCCAATGAGCTGCTAGTTAGCAGCGCAGGGAAAACGTTGCGCACCAAGCAGGTGGTCTGTGCGCCAGCTCAACTGCCTGCCTCGCTGGCCAGACACTACGGCGAGCTGAAACCACACATTTCTAGGGGTCTATTTATAGCCGCCAGTCCGTTGGGCAATGAGGAGTTGAATAAGGGTGGCGGCGGCGTCAATTTGTTGCGTCTGCTGGCCGAGGGGGGAGCGCGGGAGGCTTGCCTCATACAACTCGCACACTACTCTGGCACCTGCCCCGAAGGATTGTGTAAGTAATTGCGTGTCTAGACTGATCTTTGATCCTAACTCTTTACTCTCCTGCAGATATCTTTCATTTGACGACGCCTGCTATTAGTGAATATCCTTCTGCTGATTTGGCTGCCTTCACAGCGCAGCTCTTCAAAACGAATGCGCCACAAATCCTCTACAGCGCCTACTTTACGCTAACAGCGCAAACCAATTCAAATCCAAGCACTGCCTTGCCCATTTATTGCACTGCTGCGCCCGCTTACGAGCTGGATTATGATGCAGCCATTGCCGATGCACGCGATATCTTTGCGAAACTCTACGGCGAGGCAGAGGAGTTCTTGCCACGGGCACCCGATCCCGAGGAGATCGTTGTGGAGGGCGAGGATCCGAGCGCTCTGAGGGAGCACAGTCTGCCCGAGGATTTGCGGGCCCAGCTGCAACAAATGGATATTGCCGAATAGAGGGGAACAAGCCACTTTATTTAATCATCATTTTATTTATATAATTGAGAAAAAAATGAAGACTTCTATATACACTAATATTCCAGACAGATATATATTATCTGGACAATTTGAAATTCAAAGAACTAATGTGTTTAGTTTAAGATCAATCAAATATTTGCTTTTTGCATATAATTCTTTATATATATTTAGTCTGTAAATTATTTATATAAACTCTAAAAGTTACTATATATATATATGTTTATATATGTATTTATGTGAGTATGTGTTTTGTGTATGTGTGTGTTTGTAATATATATATATTTATTCATTTAAATATATATCTTCGAAAAATATGCATTGCTATGCGTTATAAAAATTGTTATTCTTTTATTTATTGCTTGACGGTTTCTTGTGGTTTTTGTTTTGTGATGCACATTTTAATGTTTCGTTTCTTTTAAATATACGCAAAGCACAACGTGTTAATAATGAATTTAAATTAATGTTAATAGTATAGTTAACAAGGAAGAACGCACCAAATTAGTCTTAAGGTTATATAGTAGGAGCAGTTGGCTTTGGGGGGGCGTGGTGGTTGGGTGGTTGGGCAGTTGTCCAAACTGAAGAGCAGTTAAATTATATATGCCACACAATTCGAATTTAGAACTCATTTTATTCTCCTCTTTCTTTGCAAACGTGCATTTAAGATTATCGATGTTTTTTATGTAATATCATAATATATATAACTATATATATCTGCCGCATTTCACAACTGTTGTTTTTTCTTATACAAATAAAAATATTTGATCTGCATTATTTTGTTTTTTGTTCAGTGCATTTTACAATAAAGCTTTCATGTTCTCGTTTCACTTTCCATAATCAGCTGCTGTTCAGTTGAGTTATTGTTTTATTTATTATATATTTAAATTGTTATCTTTCCTATATCTTAATCAGATTGTTGTTGATATTCTGCTGACGTTTGCGCTTCGCATTCATTGCATCGACAATCGGTTGTCGTTTGGCATTATATTTTTTATTCAACTGCTCGATCTCCAGCTCCATTTCGTGATCGATATTGCTGAGCCGTTGATTCAGATCATCAAATGTGAGAAATTTAAGGAACTCAAATTCTCCCTCCACATACGCATGCGATTGTGTGTGCAAATGCTGATGCTGATATGCGGGCGGAGCCTGTGCTGCACCAGCTCCTGCTCCTCCCCCTCCTGGTTGTTGTTGCTGTGAGGGGGTTGCATTGTTGCGCAGTAAATTCTGCTGATTGTTGAGCGCTATGAGTTGCTCGTTCATCAGCGGATAGGCCATGAGCAAGTGTTGCTGCTGCTGCTGTTGCTGCTGATACTGTTGTTGCTGCTGCACTTGCTGATGCTGCTGCAGTCCATATTGATTGATGGCCAAGATTTGCTGGAATTGCATTTCCATATTCTGCTCCCAGTTGTTGGCATCGTGCGCTCCACTCGCCAAATGCTGCAGCTCCTGTTGAGGTTGTTGTTGCTGCTGCTGCTGCTGCTGTAGTTGTTGTTGGTGTTGCTGCTGCTGCTGCAGTTGCTGCTCGACGGCGGCGGGCGAATACTCTGTGGGCGTTGTCGTTGATTTGTCGTCAGCACGTCCATCGCCAGCATTTTTGCGCTCAAAATGATCGAGGAACTGTGGCCGATAGCGACAGCGCGGCTTCTGATCATCATTGCGCTTGGCCGCCGTCGAATCATCTGAATCCGAATTGATCACCATGGTGCCTGAGGAAATCAAACAAAGCTGCTCAACAAACTGATCCCACATTTGGCAGACACACAGAGAGAGCGAAAGATAGCTATCTCATTTGTTTGAGATAAACATTCTTCCGTTGCTTCCTGAATTCCTCCAACTGCACTCGAGATAAACGGAGTTCTTATCTGTGCCTGTCTGCTATATATTTATATATCTATTTTTTTATATATGTATATGTCGTTGCATATTTATATATTTCAAGCACAAACTCGCAATTAACAAAAGTTTCTAAGATGAAGACTTATTTTTGGACGCGTGGAACTACTTGGAATCCTGATCGGTAGCCCTGCAAGCTCAAAAAGGTATCTTATTCAAAGATATGATTTGATTAAGATTTGCAATTCGAGATTTTACTAATTAAATAAATTTCTTTTCTTTTCTTTGTACGATTCTGAATTTTAGTTTTTAATTAAATTTATATTTCTCTGCCCCAGCTTAATCTCTTCTCCATATTCAAATTTTGTTTGGGTTTTTGGTCAAGGTGAAACTTCCTTTGAACCCCACTTTAGAATATCACAGTCTCATCGCTTTCTCTTCTTCGCCATTCGCTACTCACCCAAATTGGACTCCAGTTCGACCATTGTGCCACTATCCACAGTGGCCACATCCGCTGATGAGGATGAGCTACCACCGATTGCTGTTCCCGCTGCTTGGCCAGCCGCTGCTGCTGCTGCCGCTTTGGCAGCTGCCTTCGCCATGCCGCTACGAATGCCGCCCGGACCCAGTGTGCCCTCATCCATCTCCTCGGGATGGGCGATCATTGTCGCATCTGACGCCGAGTTCTGTTGATACTCATTGAATTTCTCTGGCACCAGCGTGCCGGGATCATCTATGAATGTTTTCACGGTGCCCGAATTGAATTCGGTTTCCTCTTCCTGCAGCATTAGCCCGGACTCCTGGGTGGCAAGACTCTTGGCCTGGCTCATGACAACGCCTGCCGCGCGATTTGCACGCTGTTGCTCTCGTATGGCACACGTCTCCTCCAGCATGGTCTTTAGTATGCTCCGGTGCTTTGCATTGCGTATGAACTCATGCTCGAGCAGCTCGGTGGCTGTGGCACGCTCTTCCGGATTCTTGACCAGGCACTTGCTAACGAAATCAATGAATTCGGTGCTCCAGCGATCGGGTTCCCGAAACGATGGTGGCGGCTTCTGTGGTATCATAAATATGGCACGCATCGGATGTATATCGCCATATGGTGGCTTTCCCTCCGCCATTTCCAGGGCAGTTATGCCTAGTGACCAGATGTCCGCAACACAATCGTAGCCAACCTCTTCAATGACCTCGGGTGCCATCCAGAAGGGTGTCCCAATCACAGTGTTCCTCTTGGCCATTGTATCCGTCAGTTGGCCGGCGACACCAAAATCGGCCAGTTTGGCATAACCCTCGGTATTGAGCAATATATTGGCAGCCTTAATATCACGATGGATCTTGCGTCTCAAATGTAAATAGACGAGACCTTTGAGCGTATCTGAGAGTATTGTGGCAATTTCATCTTCGGTCAGCGTCTTTTTGCGCAGACGTATTATATCGGAGACGCTGCCGGCGCCACAGTATTCCATGCAAATCCACAGATCGCATTGCTTGAAATAGGAGCCATAATAACGGACCACATAGGGTGAATCACATTGTTGCATAATCGATATCTCCTTGATGATCTCGTGCAGATCGGACTCAACCGGCACCAGTTTAATTGCCACAATCGAGCTGCTCTCCTTGTGCAGTGCTTTGTAGACGGAACCGTAGCTGCCTTCGCCCAGCTTGTACATAATGTCAAAGACCTTCTCGGGCGGCTGCAGCAGCGATTCCTCCGATAATTTTTTCAACTCCCCCCCATTGCCATTTGTATTGGAAGACATGTTGCTGGCTGCTGTTATTGCTGCTGCTACTGCTGCTGCTTCTGTTGTTCTTCTTCTTGTCTTGCGCACCTTTTGCTTGCTGCATGCGTTCAATTGTTGACGGCAACACACTGCTGCGATTTTTCCTCTTTTTTGGTATATTGGCGTACAATTAACTCACAACTTGCGCTACGATAATTGCCAATTTAAAGCGAAATTTTTTCACACACATTTGTTCTTTATTCGCTCAGCCAGTAGTAGAGCTGGTGCAACAAAAAAAAACTAAAAAACTGCTAGTCACAAGTATTTTCCAGTGACTCTCTGATCACAGACACATAAGTTAGTATTAAAATACCAAATTGCAGTTGCATCTGAAACGGAAATGAACTGGACATGTTCTGGTTTATATGGCTTGTCAGTAGTTTTACACTAAACACTTGCTTATTAGTGGAACGAGTAGTAACGAGTACTTCTAGCTCTTTGTTTCTTATCAAATACCGATACATGCAGTTGATATTTTTTAGCACTTTGTTTGCAATTAATAATACCAACACAAGCATCGATACCTAATATATTTCATAATTGGCGCGTTTAAGCAAAAATAATGAAGTGGATATTGAAAGTGTTTTCTATTTGCGCCTTTTGCGCGTTGCCAGACAGTCGCAAGCATAACAGTTGCTGCATCGCTATTTACTGTTACAATGGTAACGGCAAAGACAAAACAACAAGCAAGTCAAAATTGCTTTAAATGCAATTCGTAAACAATGTGCGCCTTATCAGTCACTGCGCCTTTGGCTGTCCTAACAACGTGCGCCATAGTAACGGACACGGACACCCACAACGAACGAGCAGCTAGAAAATTCCTGCACCTGGGTGTCATTTAGTCACAGTCAGCCAGTTAGTCAGTCACAGTTTGTTGTTGATGATGGCAGCAACGGTGCCCACGCAAATGTCTCATTCACGCATAGCGACCGCTTATGGAACGCGGCCATCGCGCGATTTGCATACAAATTCGATTTCGTTAAAGCAACGCTCGAAATCCGCAAATCCACCGCAATTACGGCCATTTAGCGGCACACAGGGTTCGCGACCCCGTTATGTGCCGCCATTTTCCATACAATCACAGCAGAAAAATACCGTTGTCATTAACGGTCCGATACATGAGGCGGCAGCCGTTACGGCAAGTGCGCGGGGCCGAGCCCCAAATCCCAAATGTGTGTATTCCCCAAAAAGTTGTGCCCCAAAATATGTTTTTCTTTGTCTTATTTATTTTTCTTTCGTTTTCTTTGTAGGTTTGAAGAAACATCAGAAATCCATTTCGTCGTGTAATTTGGCTGCCCGCTTTAATGGCTGCAGCACGACTGTCAAGAATCCGGGACGAGGAAATACCTTGTTCCGCATGTATTTCGATCGCGGCGATTTGCCCATCAAAATGGAATATCTATGTGGCGGCGATAAAATTGGCTGGACGGTGAGTATGTGGTTTGGGAAAGGATCTTAATTTGAAGGCCGGAAACTATTAGATATAAGCTATGTTTAATCAGCTATCATCAGTATTATGTGCGAGAGAAGTTTATATATTCTATTCTTAATCCATTTGAGAACCATCAAGCATAATATAATTTGGGGATTGTTTAATGTTTGGTTTCTTTGAGAACTATAAGTGGAAACTATTGAATAATGGCAAAGTTGGGCACTCTATAAAGACTATGCTTAAATTATTTGTTAGACATATACTTCATTATTTATATATACTAGACAAGTTTTTCACTCGCAAATTGGAACTTACTTATGTTAAAACTGCCAAGATATCAAAATCGTCGATGTCTTATGTCTAAAAATTGAAAAATGCAATCTTTTCCCATATATTCACTTTATTACTTATTATTCGTTTGCTTTGTGGTTTCTAGAACTTTCGGGTACCATGATTACTTCAACTTTGGGCTGTAAATTACCCGATAACCTTCAATGCCAACTACTAATTACCGATTGTAGGTGTTGTGGCCCCAAATTTCTACAGTCATCCATCTGCACACCTGCGTGTCCAATTATTTTTGAAGTGTTCGCGCCACGGTGGCACCAAAAAAATGAGAAAAAATGAACAAGAACTCTCTCATTATTTTGTATATGTATAATATGCCATTGTCTATTTCCGGAATTACTATCAAACAAACGGACTGACTCCGTTCGCATTTCAGCTATAGTGACGTCCAGGTGTCAACCAGTCAGAGTCAGTTGGAAAACGAATAATACTTATTGGGAACACCATTGGGAGGTCGTAGGATTTGAATTCATGTGTGTTTGCCGCCCACTTTCAATGTCGGGAACCTTGAGAACTATTTTCTGTATATACACGTAGGATCGTATGTTGTTTAAGAGGGTGCGTTTGTTTATATAGCCATGCGGCATTTATGACAGCTCATTTACATATGAGCGATATGTGACTGACACTGTATCATTTTGCGTCATATGCGAAACTCAACTGAAGGTCAAAGAAAACACAGCAAAAATGGGGTTAAATTTGTGGAGAGTTATTTGAGTGGAAGAGGTTGTACTTGACAATGAGAAGGGAAGTTAAATGGTTATATTGTAATGAGAGATACAACAGATAGGTAGATAACATAGATACAAAGCTGATTCTCATTTTAAATGATGTACATTCATTGAAGAGCAAAAAGTGGTTATAAGTGTGGGAAGATATTTTACTTGAATGGTAAAAGGGAATTTAAATGCCTAATGAATTAAAATGCCTAATACTTATCTCATAGATACATAAACAACTTGGATATATATTAAAGCTCATGTTAAGTTTAATACAAGATTGACGTATGTACATCGTCGTGGATGTAGCCCTTGAGTTATAAAGCTGTATTACAAATAAATATATGTGCCTGATAAGCACATATATAGTATAATAGATACAGTAAAAGTTTTTGTTGATTTCCAAGTATTTATACTCAGGTAAAATTGTCTTAAGAATCCTTAAAATAATAATCCCAAAATTGTTTTGTACTTTTCTTACACTCTAAGCCATTGTTTATAGAAAACATATAAATAGCAAACTTGGTAACTTTCCCAATATTGACAAGCCAAACAACAAAAAACCCAAAAGCATCTTAATAGAAATCAGCAAAAAAACAGAAAACACAAACTTAACGAGCATCGCGTGCAAATTTACACCTGTAACAAAATAAAGCAAAAACAATGCCAGTCACACCTCCAAACAAAACTGAATTGAGACTAGCTATCAATAAATGTGTCTCTGTTTCTCCTGTTACCGTTGCCAGGTGGACATTGACAAGCTGGACTACAGCCTCTATTTGCCGCTGTTCTTCGATGGATTGGCGGAGCCCAAGCATCCCTATAAGACATATGCGAGACAGGGTGTCAGCGACTTGCTTTTGGCTGGCGGCGATAAAATCCATCCCGTCGTACCGCAATTAATATTACCGTTAAAGAGTGAGTACCTGGCGGCGACGGGAGCAAAGCCCAAAAAACAAAAAAGGAAAGAGGCAATCAAAAATGTTTTGGCACGCAAATGTCTTTTGGCTTAATTTACACCTACAACTTTTCCTCATTTTCTGATTTGGTCTTTTCTTGTTTTGGCAGACGCATTGAGCACTAGAAATGTGGAGGTGATGTGCACGACATTGAAAATTATACAACAGCTGGTCATGGCCTCGGATATGGTGGGACCCGCTCTTGTGCCATTCTACAGACAACTGTTGCCCATGTTCAATGCGTTCAAGGTGAAAAACTGTAAGTTATTTGTAAGCTAAAGCTAAAGCTCAAATATTAAAGAGGATATTCTAAATACATTTGACTTTCTTCTAGTAAACTGCGGCGATGAGATTGACTATGCACAAAAGAACAACTTGAATCTGGGCGATCTGATTGATGAGACGCTGCAGGTGCTGGAGCTGCATGGCGGCGAAGATGCCTTTATCAATATTAAATATATGGTACCAACCTATGAGTCATGCTATTTAAACTGAAAAGTAATCTCTACAACAGTTGCAGCTACAATCAGTGACTATATAAATAGTCTCTGTCCTTAAACATCATATCTATATATAGCTCAGAAAGCTTTTCTTACATTGTATAACATATCACGAGTATTTATTGAATTTTACATAGATGCGAATGATTAAAAATTTGTTAATTAATAACATTTACTTGCTTGAATTTATATAGTTTAATCGACTATTCGATAAGTGAGTAAATATGTTTGCTGAGATACAATAAGTGATATATGTGTGCAAAGAGCACAATAAAGCCAATGACTAAATAACATTTATAAATGTAGTTAGGCATTGGCAACGGAGGCGCAACAGCTCACAAAACTGAAAAAAAAAATATATATATAAAATACATATATATATATGACATTGGGCATAGCTCTACTTACAGCTGCTGAGCCGCCGTAAGAGTTTTCAGAACTTTGGCGGTGCGTACTCGTTCTTCTTGACATTGTGCGGGGAGTAGCGATTGTATAATCCCCAAATGGAGTTCATCAGCTTGTCATTATACTTGACCGGCGAGTATTCGCGTTCTGCTGAGAGAATAATGAAATCACAATGTTCAGCACATTTCAAGTATAGTTGCAATTTGTTTACGAACTTACGCATATTGTTATCAGCCTTATCAGTGACATTGGCAGCTCGCAAACGGGAGATGATCATATCTCGTTCCTGGAACTGCTCGCGCACCTTGCAAGCGGCAAAAGCACCCTGTGGCAAAGCCATGTCAACTAAAGAGAAAAAAGTTTAGCAAATAGAATTAAATTCCTTGTAATTGTACTCCTTTTTTTGACACTTACAGCTTAGATTCAGACTATTCAGGAAGAAGAAAACTCCAGTTAATTGCAGCTTGCTGAGATTGCACAGTTTACTGTCGATTTTAGGGGCGCGTTTGGAAATTTTAAGTTTTTTATCGCGCACTTGCAGCAGCACCATTCAAAGTTCAAACTTGAAGGGTTGGTTTTTGTTTTTTAAATATAGATATTTTCAAAGCCAATTGGAAATTGCTTGCAAATATGTACGCACAGCTCTTAAGTAAATTTTTGGTTGATTTCTTATAACTGAAAAGGTATATTTAGTCTTCTTTTGTACGGGCATTTGGGAATGCCGGCGTTTTTTTTTGTCGGGGTTTCCGTTTACTTTGCACACACAACACGAACAGGTTCAAAACTGAACTGAGTCTCCGGCTTGGCTTCGTTGGAATTTTATAGAGCACACCGGACTCAAAACAAAACTTATCAAGCCGATAAGCCAGAGAGACAGAGATCAGCTGAACGCCATTTTGTTTACTCGTACTTGTGTTGCGTGTGTTGATGTGTGTGCGTGTGTGTGTGTGTGTGTGTGTGTGTGTGTTTGTTTATGCAGGCTTGGACATTGCTGGATTTTTCTTTTTGCTGGATGTAGTTTTTTAGTATGCAAATATATATGTATATATATATACATATTTATACATACATATATGCATATATATATATGCAATTGAACCCCATTCGATCTATCAGGCTAGCCTCGAACTGATTTGGGGTATATGACTGATTGAGTTTCGACATTGTGCAGTCAATCATTTGATAAGTCGGATCGATTAAAACTGCGTAGTTCATCAAATTGATTTGTTGCTAAACCATGTGAAGGCTGAACAAAAAATTATCGCCGAAAATCTCACAGATAACCCCTAAAAACGTATCAGGTGCTTTCGAAAAGCACATTATTGCTTGTCTGCGAGAACAGTCTACAAAACATCTCTTGAGGATCTTATGAAGTCAATAACTTAACCGGTTATTACCGGTCTGTCCAGAAGTACTATTGGCTATATTTATTTTTGACTTATGAGGTCGTTCTTGTTTTTGACGGCTATATTTAAATAAGTGAGTATTCATGTATATTTTTGTATACTTATAGGTATTTATACAATATAATAAGCACCTGCTGATGCAATTACTGACCTTACTAATGTTGATTGTTTCGTTTAGTGAAATGTTGTTTACAACAAGTTTCAATCATTTTGCTTATGTCAATTGTTGTTCACAACTGACTCACAAGATTTTTACAAAAATATTGCGATTAGAAAAACTTATTTGAAAAAAAAAGAAAACACTGAGTGCTCTTTATGTTTAGTACCTTATCTATATACAATATATACATTTTGTAAAATGAATTTTTAGTTATGTTTTGTACGATTAAAAAACGCTGTAACCCCATTTTCCCATTTTCCTTCATTATTACTATTGGCTTTCATTGTTCGCCCGTTAATCTGTCTGTTGCCATGGCAAAAACTTTGTGAATGATGTTATTGAGAGCATTGTATTAATTATATAAATTTGTGACGTATGCTTTTGTTTATAATATAAAATACATTTTACATTTTTATTCCCGCCTCTAATCAGTTGCAGTCAAAACACATTTGCAATGTTCGGGAACATATCATTTAATATTAAAGAAAAAAAAACCAAATAATAAGAGTGGTGCCCCAAAAATTCCAAGAGGGATGACTTGTCTAGCCACGCGCGTCTGAAGTCACGTATTCTCGTTTGTTTGACTGATTAAAGGCGAGCGTGTGTTTTCAATATATATTTAACAGATAATACATACTTAAACAGATTGCATGGACTTTCAATTGGGCAAGGCTAGCAGCGTCAAACATATGTAAAAGAATCGAGACATCAGATTAATGATCTCGCAAATCAATCAACCAGACACAAGCAAACATTGAACTCTGCCTGTGTTTTGAATTGACATTAATCAAGTTCAAACAAATTCTGTAGAAATACAATTTTGAATTCAAATCTAGCGCGTTCTTTACTATTCGCAAGCATTTAAGAGCACTGAAACCTTAAAAGTTTGCAGCACTGTTCACTGGTCACACTCATCGAGCTGCATTCGGTTTATCGATTGTCGAGTTGCCAAAAAAAATTAGCTAAGAACAGCAGTAAATACACGGCAAGTTGTTAATTAAAATAGTGACCCAGTTCAGCAAACGCAACGCCATGTCATGGAAAAAAGAGTTGCGCGTATTGGCCAAGCCATACTATTGGGTCAACATATTGCTAGCCGTCTCATATCTGATTTCGAAGAAGACGAAGGTGATTTGCACGCGCCTCTTCCAGCACGCCGCCCAGGATGAGGTCTGCGACATGGACAGTCGCGAAGTGGAAATACTCTTCTTCCTGCTCATCGTTGTGATGATACGCTCGCGCAAAACGGGCAGCGTTACGATGATCAACTATTTGACATCATCGTTCCTCTACACAAAAGTCGCCAATTTAATACTTTGGGGCTATGCTGATTTTCGCTATGGCTTGGGATTTCTACTCATCTGTGTGCTCGTTGGTATTGTGCTGCCGGAGCCCTCGTATCGTGGTCCCGAGCACATTACCTATTTCCGCAACGCACAGGTCTTTGAGGATGAGCTGGCCCGGGATAAAAAGACCAGTTGGTTAATCTGCTTTTATACAGTGTGGAATCCCACTTGTGTTAATTTTGCGCCCATCTTTGCCGAGCTGTCTGCGGAGTATAATACGCAGTTGCTCAAGTTTGGGAAAATCGATATTGGACGTTTTCCGGATGTGGCCGCCAAATATCGCATTTCGGACAGCAGCTTCTCGAAACAGTTGCCGACGGTGATACTGTTCCAGCAGGGCAAGGAGGTGGATCGGCGGCCATGTGGCGATGCCAAGGGCAAACTGCAAAAGTTCTTTTTTTCCAGCGACAATGTGCGCGCCACCTTCGGACTGAATCAGCTCTACAAGCAGGCGGTGGAGAAATTGCCACCAGTCAAAACGGCGCCAGTGGAGTCCAAAAAGACCAAATAGTTTTCTCATTTCGATTTTAAATGCTTGTTTGTTGTACGTGCTAACATTTGTTGTTTATTGTCGTTTGTAGTAGTCTTTAGTTGTTATAATTTATTTTGTCGTTTTGCACAAATGGAACAATTAAAAGAATGTCCCGAGGCACGTACATAAGAATAACAATAATTGTTGTGTAAAAGTCCCCCATGCAAGCTGTAAACGTTGCCATTGCATTAATTTATTAGTTTTTGAAGCTAAATTCAAGTTATAAATTGTAATTAATAAAATTTATAAGCTGATTTAAGTTCTCGTCGCATCTGGTTTTCTGTGTCTTTCTTGTTAGCTCTTAATCAATTTAAAGTAGCATTTCCGTTGCTCATATACCCTGTTATCAAGGGGGTATATTAACCTTAAAGTAAGTCAAGTCAATTGTAATAAAATAATACGATTAAGAGTGAGAGTTGTATTTAAATAAATTATTTCTTAAATTAACTCAACAACACCTTAACATATATATTAATGACGGTTATCGGTTAACATTGCTGTAGGATATTTCGTGGGCAGGCAACGCTGTTATTGGTTTTGAACTGCGTTAGCTCTTTACAGTGTTGTTCAATGCCATCGGCTTTAGCGTTGTATAACATTGCTTCTTTGGCGCTCATTTAACGTTTTGGTTGTTGTCTCGGCTAAGCCTTTTGAAATTTCAAAAATGTAAAAATATTTTTTAAATCACATTTAAAACGCAAGAATATAAGCCATGTGTGGCTTTCAGTAACTCATAACAAATATTTTGCATATTTTATGAAGCGAAACTAGCGGTGACAGTCGTCGCATGCTTCATAGAACATTCAGTGACTGTGGCTCTCTCTGCTGTCATGTTGTGTTCCTGTGAATGTGTGAAACAAAAAAAAAAGAAACAAAATGTGTAACAATACAAAGAGGACAAAGGTATACAGCGCTTCCGGTGCGTTGGTTCGACAGCTGAAAGGGAGGTGGAGCAGCCCCGGAGAAAGGCAGCAGTCAGCACCCCTAACGGCCAAACGAAACACGAAATAATCGCAAATCCTTTTATCCATTCAATATGCATATTTACCAACACAGGCGAATTTGAATGCACTAATACAAGTAAAGCGAATGCACACGTGGGAGAATGAGACAGAGACAAAAGCAGGGCAAACGGGGCTTCTGTGGGTTATATTTATATTCTTATTGTATATATTCAGTGAAACATGGCTTGGAAA
This sequence comes from Drosophila picticornis, assembly GCA_035043845.1. NCBI lineage: Eukaryota > Metazoa > Arthropoda > Insecta > Diptera > Drosophilidae > Drosophila > Drosophila picticornis. Next base: position 3,044,253 of record JAWNMR010000493.1, on the reverse strand, counting down.
TGGCCATTATTAGTGCGTATTGTAATGCATAATATGATTCTCTCCACTTATGCGTGTGCTATTTGCTTGGGGCAATTTATTTTGCGTAAAATATTTCATTTTATTTAAGAGAAGGCAGGTTGAGGCTCATTCAATTAAAATCAGTTGACGATTATTTTGCTTGGATTGCAAAATGTGAGAATTGTAGCGAATGTGACAAGCAGGAGCGCCCCCCAACTGGCAGAAACTGTCAAATACTTCACGCTCACGAAAATCCAATAAGCAGCACCTTGACAACAACAACAACGAAAACAACGACAACAACAACAATAACAATAGAATGTATTGTCGCCATTTTGGTACACCATGCAGCGCTGGTCACATTGAATTGATTTTGCGCCATTTTTCTCTACTTGCTGGGAAGAAAAAAATTAGAAGCACATTCGCTTATTGAAAACATGTTGCTTTTACACCTGTGTACTTTTTACGTTTAAATCTTTTTTATAACTTATTGAATTAATAAATTGATATAACGGTTTCATTTATTGATTTATTTTTATATATATTTTTAGTGCATTGCAAATTCGTTTGCTTATGTGGAAAAAAACACAAACTTATTTTACTCAAGATGGCTTTCGCTTTTGTGACAGATTTTATTGCATTTTTATGTCAACAGCAGCTGATGCCGCCCTGCCGCCCTGCCGTCCTGCTGCTTTGCCTGCTCTGCCAACTGTCGAGTTGAGTGGAGTTGATATCGTCGCACCTCACTTGAGGGGCTGTTTTTGTGTATTTCTGTCAATTGCTTGCAATTGAATTAAACTTGAAGTCACTGGCAGTTGGTGCTGGTGGTGGTGGTTGTGGTGGTGCTCGCCCAGAAAAACCACAGCGGTCAGCAGCCAGCCACCGAGGAGAATAAACCAGCCCAGCCGCATTGCGTCCAGATCGAGTGCCTTAAAGCTGTAGCTGTTATCAATGTGGTGGACATAGCCCGCCTTCAAAGCATCATTGAAGTCGGAGACTACCCAATGCTGAAAGAGACCGATGCTCTGGATTCTCATTATAAAATGCTTGAGGGGTGACTGCAGATGCGAATCTTTCCGCATCGGATAGCCAATGACAGGTGCACCCAGGCAGACCGAGGAAAAACGATAGATGGGCTTGTCGGCGTATTGCTGCTGCAGCGCAAAGAATTGCCAACGCTCCACGGTAAAGGGATACGCGTAGCTGACATTAAAGTGGAGCAGAGCACTCACCTGCTCCCCAGCCTCGGCGCCAATGACAAGACGTGCAACCTGCTGCTTTAGATGTGGTGGCACTTGTTCCAGCAACATGGGCACCTCATGATGCTTGGTCAGAATGCGTTGCTGCTGGGCGATGAGCTGCTCGAAGGTGTTCACCTGCTCTCCGACCAGGGTGGCTGTCAGAGAACTACTCAACTGATTCGAGTACCAGTTGGTCACAAAGAAGCCCAGAACCGATAGCTGCACGGCGACCAGAAAGTATCTAAGAGAAGGTGCATAAATATGACTCGGTGCACTGAGGAATAGCAATTGACAGAGCGCCACCAGGAAACTCAAACCAGGATTGTGATCCAAGCCCGGTCGGAGCCAATAGAGACCCAAACTAATGTAGATCACGGCAAAGAGCAGGAGTAGCCAGCTGCTCCAGTGGAACGGACGCAGCAGGTACATAAAACGTGGAATCTCATTGCGCACTGGCATAATCAAACAGTTCTGAGCGATGTGCAGCGGATAGCTGAGAATGCCCAGTTTGCGATTAATGGCCACATATGGATGCATGGTGATCTCTAGTTTATTTTTACCGATCAGATTATTGATGCGAGTCATGTTGACGCTACTCTTCATATCCAAAATCTCTCCGACATTGCTGACAATCAGCCGTGCATTGTGTCGATGCAGGAACTCGGCGAGGACACGGTAACCATAACCACGGATGAGCTGGACACCCGTACGCTCATCCCTCGATCGGAATACACGTGGCAAATCATTCTGTGCCGGCGTGGAAATCACATATCCACGCAAATTCTGTGGCATGCGATGTGGAAAGAGGCGACTGGAGCGCTTCAATTTGATTTCATAGTAACGCACTGAAGGATACGGCGTGTAAGTGTAGATCCTTTGCCTGTGCAGCACCAGAACTCGCATGAACTGCAGACTCCACAACTTGGCGAAGATGTCACGCAATCCCAGCTGATTCTGGAGTGCATCCAGGCTGATGATGAGCTTGCTCTGGCGTAACCTGCTCAAACGCTCATCGAGATGCCACCAGATGTGCTCCTCGGCGCTGTGACAGAAGAGTAAGCTCAACGCATCGTTTTTGATGTGATTCCTCAACGGATTATAGGTATCCGGCTGCTCCTGAGTGCCATCGAATAGATAGCTTGCAACACTCAAATTGTTGTGCAACCAGTGCAACAATTGATCCATCTGCTCGTATTGCACGTAGTGATTGAGGAAGATGGGCGTGTTCGTCCAGCGTTCTTGACCTGCGGCATTGTGTAGCACATCCCGGATGAAGCTCAGATTGTGTGATTCCAGTTGCTGTTGCTGGGGCCATGTGGCAAGCAGCAGCAGCGTCGCAGTGCCCAGTTGCATGACCAAGAGGCAGTTTGCTTACTGCGCCTCAGGACGTTGCCAGCAGCAGCAGCAAGGACACTTTGTGGCGCAGCGAACCTAATTAATATAATTGAATTAAATCGACGAGCTGTGATTGAGCTTATCAGTGTTTGAGATGGAAAATTGGCTATTCAATACTTAAATGTAATACTAATTGGCTCACAATCATGTAATTAACAGACTTCATTTAATTTGTGCACATAAATTCGGTTCTGGTTGCCTTGATTTCTATGTCAAAAATGCCACACATACTTTGTGTATGTTTTTGGATATTTTTGGCACATGATCGAGCGCTCAGCGTATTTATTTATAGATACAAATTTAGCTAGATATTTTTCCTGTCTACAACAATATTTGAAAAATATGTTAATCATAGGCAAGAAATTTGTAAAAAAAAAGTAAAGTCTTCTCCGTGACAATGCCGTATTGCAGCATTGCCGTGACCAGGATTCGAACCTGGGTTACCACGGCCACAACGTGGGGTCCTAACCACTAGACGATCACGGCTATTGAAGACGCTTGAGTAGCCGCACAAAAATAGCGCATACAAAGTGGAAAATCTCAGCAGTTGGCCAAGCTTTGCTACGGTTTGTCTGCAATTGCTCTGAAAGACTTGTTTATGGAGCATGTACGTCTATAACGAGCAGCTGCAGCAATAACAACAACAACAACAAACAGAGAGAAATAAACCAAAAAAAGATTCAGCGGTGAAAGGCAGCTGCGAGCGAAACCCGCCCAACCCAAACAAAAAACAAGAAAACAAAAAAAAACAAGTAAGAAAATAACTCAAAGACAACCAAACAAACGACCGACCAGCAACCAATAAACAAGATTTTGGTTTATGAATGAATTTAAATTTCAAACAGCAGAGAAGTGCAGAGGAAGCGGGTGGTAAGTGGGGCGGGGAGTGGGGCGGGGGGTGCTTGGTGTATTGGGTGTGTTGCTTGACTTGAGTTGGCATTTCAATTCACTTTGCTATCAGCAGCACTTTATGGCCTTAGCTCTCCTTTCGATAGTAGAACCAGTGCATGAACAATTTGATTATGTTTAAATTTATTGTTACGTTTTCTGTTTGTTTTTAACGGATTTAAAGGTCTTCATTTAGGAAAAAATACCGATTAACTTCTGTCTGGCATTCAAAACTGGTTCCTCGTTCCAAAAATAGATTATCTTGTCGCTGCAAATACAAGGCTCATAAATATTCAACTGATAACTGAGTACAATCTATGTGAGTAAATTGTTAACCTTTGGGTTCATTCGAATCGCTAAATTGCTGGGAATTCAACTAACACAAATTCGCTAAAAACTAGTTTGTTTATCAGCAGACACAAAATTAATGCACTTTTCTAATTGAAACCAAATTATTATTTTACCTTTGGGGCATTCTATTAATTTGTTCAAACATGTGTGCTCAGACCCATTAAAAAGATGAAAGCAATCCCTTTGCGTTAACCATTTACCATTTACCATTTACAATTTGGCATTTTATGTTCTGGTTTTGTGTGTGCACAATTGGATTTGTACCTTTTTTTATGATTGCGTGTTTATTCCAATTCCAAGAAGAGGCTTAGGCGCCAAACTCGACTCGACTCGCAGATACCCAAACCTAATATTACATTAACAAAATCTAATAAGCTCCTGATTTCGGAGCACTTTAGGCCGAATTGCTGTGGAGCACTTTTAAATGGAAACCAATATACCCTTTGCTCTCGGTATACAAAATTAACTGAGAACCTTTAATGACTTGCTGACTTGAATGCGTCGGATTTTATAACTCCCCAGAGGCATTTAAATGAGTTATGTTTGTTGCCACCCAAAAATGTGTGAGTATTTTATTCGTTCTGCGATTGCTTCACAAATGGAATACATTTATCGGCTTAAGAATGGTGCCCATATTTTTGCTCGGGGAGATAAGAAAAAAGCCGTGTTTGCTTGTCATCAACATAAATTTCACGAGCAGCGTGTAAAGCATGATTTATAAGCAAGCTGCTGTCAAATCGAATTGTATTTATAATTTAATCAATAAGCGTTCTGTTAATAATGACGAAGCAGTTGCATATTGGACTCAATTAATTATGTTAAAGCACTTAAAAAATGAACACACCTTTGAGCATCCTATTTCCACGCACAACCTGAATAATTGCCGTCAAATGGAACTTCAAAAGTTGCCCGGCAACAGCAATATATTTAAATATATATAGAAAATCAGACACTTCCTGTAAACAAGTTTCAATTGCCGACAGCTCAAATAAACTGAAAATATCCCGTTGAAACCGGTATTCGTAAATTAATTTTTTACATTTAATGATTTTGTAATTACCCATAAGTAGAATATGATTTCAATGGCACTTTTTGTTTTTATTGTGCGCCATTTACAAATAATATAAAGCGGGTCGGGTGAGGGATGTGTGTGGCGGGGGGAGAGGCTCAAAGTGGGTTGGGCTTTCAGTCATTTTTTAACACCACTTTTGCGTTACGTGCTGAAAGTTCTTATAATGTAAAAAACTATAAAGTGTTTACATGTGAGCTGAAAATGTACAAGCACCCACACACAGCCACAACCCACCCACACGTACACACACACACACACACACACACACACACACACACACACACACGAACACACCCACACAGAGACAAGAATCCGTAAAATTTTTTGCACGGATTTTACTATTTTTGTTTGCAATTTTTGTGGACTGCTTTTGTGTGTGTGCTGTGAGTGTGTGTGTCTGAGTGTGTGTGTGTATGTGTGTGTAAACATTCGCGCTCTAATAATTGCGCAAAAGAGTTGGGCTATTTACAAGTATTGACCGTATGACGATAACAGGCATATGCAAATTTCTGTGCCGTATTTGCAAATTAATATTTGATGGCAAACAACATAAAAAAGACGCACACACATCTAACTCCTTCAACCAAATGTGGCACGGCTTTGTGTGCAGTGTAATTCAGAATAGAGGTCAGAGGGCAGCAAAAAACTGCGATTAATAATTGCGATTCAAATGTTCAGATAATTTAAATAAATATCACAAAACGCAGTTTATTAATTGCAATTTTTTTGTACTTTTTCGATTTATGTTTATGAAGATGATTTAATGCATTTCTTCTGCATATATATTTTGGTATTTGTTGGCAACAAAATTTTGGCTAATATATTTATTGTGTATTTTTTGTATTTACTTTGTGTTGCCATAGACTGCATACAGTGGCTGCCAATGGCCAATGATATGCAGACTGCCGCCAACCAGTCTGCCGCGTCTCAGAGTCAGAACTGAATCGCTGATTTCGCTTGGTTTGGCTTTTTGCATTTCAGATTGTGTGAGTTGCGATAATTTGCAGTTGTTCGACATTGTCGGCAACAGGAGCAGGAAGCAGGACTAAGCCCCGCCCAAACAGAGTCACAGCAAGTTAGCACTTCAGCTATAAATGTGGCCTGCAACGCGAATCGTGCAAACAGTCAGTCAGCAGAATGACAGAGGATAACATATATTCACCTGTCAGCTCGGACATTCCGCACGTGTTCGCTGTCAATGATACGCGAGACGAGAGAACACTGTACTGTGGACCGCACTTCAAGTGCATGGAGACATTTGCAAAGGTTTTTCACTACCAGCTGCGGCTGGATCATGTGGCCAGCGTGCCCCGGATGGCCGAGTTGCAGGAGCAAATGGCCGATGGAGGCTACAATTTGTCGCTGCATGGTGTGAGCATCAGGAGTATGTTCCTGGGTTCCTCATCGAATATAAAATACAGTTATCCCTTCGAAGTGGGAAAATATTGCGTTGGGATTCCGCTGGCACCGGAGCTGCCCAAATGGATGTATGTGGTGTGGCCATTGGGGCACTATGTGTGGACAACACTCTTCGTTGGCGTCTTCTATGTGGCATTTCTGTTGTGCTACAATCATTATGGAGAGCGTTTATCCAGTTCCTACAGCCGGAATCTGCTCCATGCCATTGCACTGCTTATGTACAGTCCCAACATGAATCTGCATTTGCCGCTTAGAAGCCCACCCTTAAGGATGATCGTCTTCTACACGCTGCTTTATACCCAGGGATTTATAATATCCAATTATTACTTAAGTCACTTCACAAGCTACAATATGAAACCGGTTTTTGTGAAGCCCATTAATACGTTGCAGGAGCTAATTGAGTCCGGGGTGCGCATCAATATACCAGACACTTTGTTGGAGGAGCTGCGAATTTTACCCTTTGTGGATATCTCCTCGTTGGAGGCACAATTTGAGCCACGCAGGTGACCGGACTATCAGGAACTGCTCACGCATCCATCTAGGAAACATGCCTATGTGTTCACCTATGATACATGGAAGTTTTTCCATCGGCAACAACGTTTCCTAATTCAGCCGCACTTTCAATTGTCCAAGATCTGCTTTGGAGGCGTACTCAAGGCGTTTCCCCTCCAAAAGAAGGCACCATTTGCCTCGGCCTTGGATCGCTTCGTGTTGTATGTGCATGAGGCGGGACTCTGGCAATATTGGGAGGATATGGCCTTTATCTATGCCTTGCGAGCCGATTACGCACACATTTTTGTGGACAGCTATTCCGTGGAGCCATTGAATGTGGGGTTCTTTACGATAGCCTGGATTGTACTGGCAGTGGGTATACTCATAGGCCTTGTGATCTATGGCTTGGAGCATTTGTGGTGCCGCTGGGAGGGGTAGAGACTAAGAGAGGTGGGTATTTGTACTACAAATAGTTTTTAGAGTAAATTGGATCATAACGAAAGAAAACTGGTAGCTTGAAAAGGTGTCACTAAAAAACAGGGTATAATCCAGTCGAAAATAATCGTTAGGCCTTCGTAAAAATGAACTGGCTGCATTTATAGCAAAACATGATCCAAGGGATTACAAAACAAATTACTCAAAGTATGTTTGACCAGTGCGCTTGTCATGTAAAAATATAATATTAATCATCGAACGAAGTCGATTAAATCAACTTAAATGTTCCCATTTGTTTTAATTGTTATGTTCCAGATAAAGCTTGCATTTGTGACTAATCCCCTGGGAACTTTCCTAAAACTACAAATGCGTTAAAATGCGTATCAAGCCGTTGACATTGCGTATACGAGTCGTGTGCTTCTTGAAGTTCAGTCATGAATTTATTGAGAGGAATACTCTTCATATTCACATTTCAATGGGGCTGTGCCTTCAATTTGAAATACATTAGCAAACTAGTAATAACTTTTAATAGTTTTGGTGCATTTCAGGATCTGGGGTGGTTCATTAGCCAGCAACTGGACGGCAAACATATCGATAATGTGGAGAAGTTCATGCGTACAATAGACGATGCTGTTGAATTAACTCAGATAGTTAACACCAACAACTCGGAGATGAGGGTAATCTCGTCAGCTGTGAGGCGCAATCAGGCCAATTTTGTGTTCACCAACGGATCCAATGATCCTATCCTCCAGGTGGCCAATAAGGTACTGATCGGTAGGCACTTCAATCTAATGATCATCATTATAATGTACAAAGTGAGCGATATGGAACCGATGTATGACATATGTCGCTTCCTCAACCGCAACCAGTACGAGAATTCCCTACTATATTTCGAGTCTGTCGATGGCATCAATCAGTTGTTCGGGGTCAGCCAGTATCCACAGATGACGATCGAAAACCGCACAGACCTGCAAAAGTTTATGCAGAAGAAAATGAAGGAGATTTTATATTTTAGCAGGAATGTGGGTGGATATCAGTTTGCGACACCGTTGCGAGAGGATGTGCCACATTTATTTCGTGTGGCAGAACGTTTTGAGGGAAGTACTTATCGCATCATCAACACCTTTGTGAAGCATATCAATGGCAGATTTAAGGAGTTGGAATTACCAAATGATGCACTGGGTGGCAGGGCTGTCAACATGAAGCAGACACTCCAACTGGTAAGGGAGCGACGAATTCAGTTCTCAGCCCATGCCTACGCCTTGTTTATGCCCGACGATGAGCTGGAGAAGAGCTATCCACTGTTGGTGGTGCGCTGGTGTCTGATGGTGCCATTGTATAACAGTGTCTCCACCCATTTCTATGCACTGCAACCGTTCGATTGGACTGTTTGGTTCTTTGTGCTGGGCGCTTTTCTACTCTTGAGTTTGCTGGAGCTGCTCTGGCTGTTCTTGGGCTCGGCGAATGCGGCTGAAGGACCCACAGTCGCCCTGCTCAACTCCTATTGTTACATAATCAATATATCCACTGGACGGCAGTTGTTGCAGAAGCCATCTGTCATTCGCTTCTTGCTGCTGTTTGCCGTGTTCTTCCATGGCTTCTTTTTGTCGGCCAATTATACATCGACTTTGGGTAGCATTCTGGCCGTCAATCTCTTCCATGCTCAACTAAATACCATGGACGACATTATAACCGCCCAGCTTCCAGTCATGATCATCGACTATGAGCTGGAGTTTCTGTTACAAGCACACACTGAGCTGCCGGTGGAGTTCAGTAAACTGCTGCGACCTGTGGACAGCGGAGTTTTTGCTCAACATCAACTGAGCTTCAACAGCTCCTTTGCGTACTTTGTCACCGAGGATACCTGGCAGTTTTTGGATGGACAGCAGCAACACCTGAAGCAGCGTCAGTTTAAGCTGAGCGACATTTGTTTCGGCTCCTATCACCTGGCATATCCTATGCAGAAGGATTCATCGCTGTGGCGTGATCTGGAATACTTTACGTTCCGGGTGCACTCCTCCGGACTGCTTTACTACTACGCCCGGCTCAGCCTTGAGTCTGCCATGCATGCGGGATTAGTGCAACGACTGCAGCAGAACAAGGATTTCGAATCGGCGGGTCTACAGCATTTGGCTATAGCCTTCTTTTTCCTTATGGCCATGTCAGCGATTGCAGCTGTCGTTTTTGCTTTGGAGGTGTTGTTGGCACGCGGCTCGAGAACTTAATTCTTTAATTACATAATTTAATATGTATCCATAAACAAATATATACACAAATTGAGATGCGTGCGTATGAATAAAGTCGACATTTATATTTAAAATTACAAAATTAATTTGAATGCAGAGCGAAAACAAATGAAATATTTAATTTAATAATAATCACACTGCGAATTTGCACGTATTTTGACCACCAGTCGACCTCAACATGTGGTAGATATATATTTTCATTTAGATAAAATTAGTTTTGGAAAATATAATGCATTATTGTCACACTACAAAAACAAACTGCGTTTTTTATTTAGTGAAAACAAGTTAAACAAAATTATAATTAATTCAAGAAAAATCTTTAAGCTTTCCCATTTTCAATTCCAAAAATCATTAAAATACATCATTTTTAAGAACATAAAAATGAGCTGTCTTAATAAATGGTGTTATAGCTGAAGATTTATATTTTTTTTATTGTAAAGATGCGTATAAAAAGATGTGTTATAAGAAGCAATTAAATTTTAAAATCATCAGATTGCAAATTCAACGTCTACTGAATCTCCTGCGTCTTCTGAAAATCCTGCGCAGTTTGTTGTACGACTTCAGGCAATACTCTTGAAAGACATGCTGATGCCACTTCATCTCGAGGGCAAAGGTGAGCCCGGCGAGAACTAGTCCAACGCACCAGGTGCGCATCATGCTGGAGAAGAAACTCATGCTGAGCGGCACCGGGTGTTCATTAACAACAATCCACTGATAGACCCGCATATATATTGCCTCCCAGAAGGCCTCCCACTTCCAATGATACCGCAGACCCGACTCCTGTGCAATCATTATAAACTCCTGCAGCGGTGAACGCAGATGCGAATCCAGAGGCAGGGGATAAACATGATAGAAGGGGCCGGAGCAGATTGAGGTTAGCTTAAACACGGGCACCCTCAGATTCCGCTGGAGCATGTCAATCGTTTCCCAACGATCGGTGGACATAAAGTAACCATACGTTGTGTTCAGTGTATCGCGATGACCTTGAACAACATGAGCTTCCCCCAAATCCACCTGCTGCATGAATCGCGGCGAATACTGTTCCGGCATGCCAACGAGTGCTGCATATTCATAGTCCACAACCAGAATCCTCAGGTTTGTATCAATCACATCCTGTATGCTGCTGATTTGTTCCTCCTGCATTGGAGTTGTAAAATAGCTGGTCATCTTGCTGACATACATGTTAGAGCCAACCAAACCCATGATGGAGAACATGGCAAACAAGTATCTCATGCGTAAGGTGGCTATCTTGATGACCGCAATGGGCGGCATATTTGTCAGGCTGCAGACGCACTGCAGCATGGCGGCGCTGAAATCCCTCGGACGACGTGGCGTACAAATCCATACGGAAACACCCATATAAAATATGATTGCAATCAGGATAAGCCAAACATCGTCTTCTAATGCTTCCTTCACATACAGCTCCTGCCGAGAGTTGTTTCTAAAGGGCACCATCAAACACCAATCATTGATGGCAATGGGATAACTAAAGTTCGAAGAATAGTTGGCACCGAGATCCGTATAGGAATGTATCAGGGCCTCATAGACACCTTGGGAAACCAGGTCCAGCAGATAAGTTAAATCGAACTCCTTAATCGTCATATTTGCACTCGTATCCTTTAATGTGGCATTCACATAATCCAGAAAACCCATAAACAATTTTGCACTCGAGCCGAAGATAGTTTTCTGATCCGCACCCTTAAACACTCGGGGCATGTCGTACATGACGGGTGTGCTCAGCACATATTTTTGCATGTTCCTATTTAGAGGACGAAAGAAATCGGCAGCCTGCCAAACTTGCGTATAGTTCACAATGCTCTCCGTTGGATACGGATCCAGCTGGTAGACATTTTCACTAATGGTCAACAGGAAGGAGTTGATGAACTGCTTCTCCCATGTCCAGCGCAGCACATTCTTGCAGATGTTCCAGAACTCGGTGAATGTGGTGAAGTTATTGTGGATGTCGGCACTGCTCAAATAGGGAAAGAGTATGAATATTGTCTTTAGCCATCGCTTGCTGGTTAGTGTTTTTGACGCTACTTCCATAATGGGATCCGCGTGATCCGTTGTTATGACCATGACCAGGGATGGTGTGCTAATCATATCCCTTATCCTATTACTCGTTCCCTCATTGTTCCTTACAATTATGCGGGGTATCAGAGGAAATAACAGCCACATCTGATTGAAAAAATGCACTGCGCCGGGTGTGTTTAAACGTAGCTTCTCCGATATGTAAAAGATAAGAGTATGGAAATGATGCACTCCATCGATGCTCCGCACAACTTTCAATACAAATGTGGTGTTTATCGCTTGCAACACCTTGCCGCTCTGCACATTTGGGTGCGGAGTATTAAACATGAGCTCCATATTTAGGGAACGATTGCCGATTCGCAACTGAAATACAAGGTTGGCGTGTCCAATCCAAGGCGCATTCCTGCCTTGCGTGTGGTCTACTTAATTCCTGCAGTTGATGGCGTTGATTATTGCATTCCAGCACCAAAAGCTTGACATTTTCGACGAAGCTAAACGTAACCAGCCACGAGCTGTTTATTGGCAGGCACTCAACATTGTTTACATTGGCCGACGGACAGTAGCGCCAGTAGAATATGGGAAGAAGGTCCTTTAAAAATATAATCAATAAACATACATTTTATTTGCACATAAACCAGAGCTTTACGGAACTCCTAATTCCACAACTATTCGCAACCCCTTTTTGGGCCCCTCTTGTAGACACGGCGCCTCTGTGTGCAAGAAATGAAAGAGCAGCTGTGATCGGCATGCCGACGCTGAAATACCCTTGCAGATCAGGGAACAATAAGCGGATATTTTCCTTTACATGTGGCAAATGGCTTTTCAAGCAATTCATCTATAGGAGCTATAAGATATAGAATAGTTTAATCCGACTGACTCCGATGCATAACTGAGTCAATTACATATTTAATTAGATAAGAAGATATGTATTAAGATAACATCTTCAATGCGTTCGTAACTCACAGCAATGCCAACTGGCAGGGTGTACAGGGTATACAGGGTATAAATCAACATGCTGTTTTGTGTACTTGTTTATTGACTCATAAAAAGCGAGAACCCCTTTTATTTAAATCTTATCTCAAGTGCAAATCGTTCACATTGGCTATTTAGCCGTATTTATGCGCAAAGTTCCATATAATTGGACAAATCGTTGCTGGACATGCAATTTGACTTAAAGACTTAAAAGCTTGACGCTTAACGCTTAACGCTTCAAGTGTCATTATTCTGGTATATGGGCCTCGTTAGCAATTAAAAATCATGCACGCAGCCATACACACACGCACACACACACACACAGAAGCACACACGCACATTGATTTCACGTGAGCATTTAAAATGTGTTGCCTACTTTTAGGTGTTCATTTACTGAACGCTTTCTCTGTTGTTTGCTGTAACTGAAAATCCTTGTTGCACATTCTTCATTTAGCTTTAATTGAAGTGAAATTTTCGAATTAAGCCAAAATGCTAGCATAGAAGGCTTATCTTATCGAGTTGCGTTCTACAGCAAATGCAATTAGCCAACAATCACACACACAACACACAAGCAGAGAACATACAAAAGCCAGCTTAAAACATTTATGATTGATGCTGGGCCAAAAGGTTTTTCGCGCCAATGCACTTAACGCTTGCTATTATTGGCCATAATGCCATATTGACAGAGTTTGTTGCCTGCTTTTTTGTTTGCTCGATGATTTGTCAAATTCGGGGATTTGCTGCTTACGTAATTGTAATGCGCATTACTGTAAGTCAATTTCCAAAAGCAATTGTTGTCATATTTCCAGAACCTCTTACACAGCCTCACTCACACACACACATACACATACACATACACTCCTACACTTACACACATAGTTGAGTATCGTGCGAAGCAAAGCAGCTGGCCAACACCTGAAGCCACACTTCACTTGGCTAACGTGCTGGTTGGGCAAAATGTAAGTGACGCAAATAAAAAATAAAGAAAAGAAATATGCTTAGAGACAGAAGACAAGCATTTCAGCATTTCAGCATTTCAGCATTTTATTTATTTTTTTCGGGTATGTGGTTTTTAATGTGTGCGCCCCAAGCGCTAAAATACATTAAGCCAGCTTGTTGAGCCGCATTTGCTATTTTTTTCATCGGTTTATTTCAAATGCTGCGCTTTCTTAGCGGGTTTGTGCGTTTGTGCGTGTGTGTGAGTGTGTGTGTGGCTTGTTTTGAAACTTTCTTATTTGTCATTGCATGATGAAGAAAATATTTAAGATTATGCCACAGCTTAGTTGTTACGCGAAAAAATTGTATTTATGTAAGATTTGCTCTTTGAAAGCATATAATTAGTGAAGCGCAAACGGTTTAGTAAAATAAACTTTCAGAAAATTCTCTTATATTAAATATATAGTAATTAAGACACTTAATTCTATTACAATGCACCCAACACTCTGCAAATGAAGTTATAAATTTGACAACTCCATTAAAGTGAACTTTTTTCCATTGTATTTCCATTTTTATTTTGCAGTCCCCCAGAAGTATCTTATTTCAAATTATTTTAGTTACACTTTTTCCACACTGCACAGCTCTGAATGTATCATGTGTAAATATGTGTTCCACTATGCATGTGTGTATTTCTGTGTGTGTGTGTGTGTGTGCTGGTGTGTATTTCTGTGTGTGTGTTTTGGTGTGTTGTTATGTGCTTTTGCCATTTGGCAGCGGAAGCGAAATGTTGCAAGTGTTGCAAAAAGTAGTTGAAGCGAAGGCCCTCGAGTTGTTTCTCGTTGCCCGCCTGCTCACGTCAAGTGCCAGCTGTTGGCCTCCTGCCTCCTCTGTCCTTGTCTCTCTCTCTCTCTCTCTCTCTCTATGTGTGTGTGAGTGTGCGCTGGTGTGTTCTCCTCCATCCGACAGTTGGGGCTGCACATTCGACATTTAGCGTCGCCCACACGCTTACCGACGCCCTCGTCTCGTCCCCTCCCGTATCAAGTGGCGAGCAGGTGTATTTGACTGGCACCGCAGCATGTGTCGAAACATTTCAACCGCTGGCCAGCTGTGCATGTGTGTGTGTGTGTGAGTGTGTAGATGTGTGTGTAGATGTGCGTGAGCGTGTGTTTGGCAGCAACTAACTGTTAAGCGAAATTACCGCAATCTCCGCACGTCGAACAATTTTTAATGCTGAAAAATGTGCTTTCTAGTTTTTTTCTCTCTTTTCTCAACTGACCTGAAGTTTATTCGAGCTTTTATCAGTTTTTTTTGTGGTTGCACAACAGGTGCAGACAGTAAGCTTGTGTGTGTGTTTGTGTGTGTGTGTGTGTGTTTGTGTTCATTAGCCCCGACTGTAATATTAATGAAAAATAATTATTTTGCAGTTGAAACTTGTTGCCAAGCAAGTTTTAGCTTTAAGACTCTTCTCTTTTTTCAATGCGACTTATTTTTATAATTTCTTTTTTTTATGGCATCAATTTTGTTCTTCTCTGCTTTTGCACCTGCTTTGATGTGCATCACTGGTAAATGCAATTTGCACATAAATATCGGAGAGCAGCTAATTTTCAATATGAAACCGGGCAAACTTGCAGCTCGCAAGAGCTTTGGCAAAAAAGGCAATTTCCGTTTTTTTGATGCATTCTTTAATGGGCCCAGTTAAGCGGATAGGTGTCGAGTGGAGTCAAGTCACTGCGTATGGGGAGGAGGAGGTGTGTGTGTGTGGATGTGTTTGTGTTTGTGTGGAGCAGCGCAGCCAATAAGCCATTATGCTAAAAGTTTGTGTGCGCGCCAAGGAAAAATGTGTGTGAGAGAAAAGAAAAAAATGCTATTAATGTTATTCGATACGAGAATGAGGCTAAAACGTTAGAAATGCCATTATGTGGCAATAACGGAAAATACGGAAATTCCTATATGCCTGAGTAAGTAAAAATATAATGAAGTTGCAAGCGATCTATAAAGTGCATAACAGCCCAAGGATGATAAGGAAATGAGCTCCTGAAAACGTATTTGGAATATGAAATATTATTTAATTGAAAATAAATAATTGTAAAAATTGATAAGTAAAATGGGTAAAATGCTATTTACTATTTTTAGTGTGCCTATTTAATTATTTAGTACTATATTTTAAATAACCCAAACTAATAAAATAAATATGAAACGAAAATAAATAACAACGGATCGCCATAATTTATTAATAATTATTTAAGCAAATATTTTAAATAGGTTGAACAGCAATAACAACTGATTGCCATAAAATATTTAATGCTTTTTTTATGGAATGGAATTTTTTAATTATGAATACGTCACACATGAGTTACGCGTCTAGAAACTTTCGCGTGCTGTTAAAACTTCACCAATATTAATTACGCACGAAATTTAAGTGCATTTTGGCTACCAAAAGCGTATGAGCCAATGATTAACTTAATTATTATAAGCAATGCGAAAAGCTGTTTAAGCTTTGGCAGCTGCTCTCTTAACCGCTTGGCATTTTGGCAGCTGGCGGAGATTTCCTTTTCGCCTTTGCCTTTTTTCGCTGCATAATGCAGCCATTTTATGCAGCAGCGAAAACGAAAAAGAGTTAAAAAAAAAATGGAAGAAAACATGGCAATGCTTCTCCTTTTGTCTCATTATCTCTTTTGGCCATACAACAATTGTTGTTGCTTGCAGGCAGACAGGAATTGCTTGCTAAATGAGTGAAATTCCCTATTTTTTTTGGGAATGCTTTCCGCTCTGCAACCATTTAAACAGCAACTTTTTTGGTTGCACTATTACAATGTTTGCAATTAAACTAATGAAGTCATTTTGCACTGCTGCTCACTGACCTTTCCCCCTTTCCCCACGCAACTCACAGGCTCAACTTTGCGCGGTGGAGCTCAGGAAGTGGGTTGAAATTTCTTCTACTTTCTTCAACTTTTCCATGTGGCTGCAATTAAGATTTTTGGCATTTCCTTTTGGTTTTCCCCATCATTTATTTATTTATATCGAATCTGTGCAGTCAGAGTGTCATACTTTGACACTGAGTAATATTAATTGAGCGTTTCGCTGTTGCAGTTTGGGATCGCAGCCACAACTGCCAATGAAAATACTGAATATAAAAAACTGAAAAGGACAGCATTTTTGTAGCTGAAAAGGTCAAATGCTATCGAAGAGCTAAAAATATTAAGCATCATTTCATTGAACATTTTTTGTGTATTTTAAAACTCTCAGAAATGCATAAAATCAGCTGCAATCTAAAATTATGAATTTCAAGTTCATTTTCATCATCAGCAGGAATTGTTGAATAAGCTCAGCATACTTTTACCGCACGCCAAATAAGTTTTCCTCACCAAGTAAAAGTATGCAATTAAATATTTTGGGTCTTAAAATGGCCTGCAATAAAAAGTATGCAATGCATTTTAATATGTCCCCAAATTGTACCACAGCAAAAGTATGCTTTGCTTTTGTTTTTTCACACAAAAAGCGACTTGCTGCTGATTTCTGTTCGCCTGGTACTTGGGGCTCGAAATCAACCAAAATTTGTGTCTTTTGCTTGAAACGAAAATCCAAATCGACTCTGCCGCCTGCTTTTAAATAAAATTGAGCAGCAAAAAATGCTACAAAAATACGCGTAATTCCGAAATCAATAATTGCGGACCATATTGGACTTTTGCGAGTGTATTTTGATGGTCTTTATTTTGAATGATTTAGCGAATTTTGGCTTTGGCGCCTGAAATGGCGATAAACGCCAAAAGTTTATACACAGATTGTGCAGCATTGAGCTGATTTATTTCTGGCAGATTATATAAGTCGGCATCCAGAAGGGTACTTACTGTCAAAAGCTATCTGTAAAGTAAAAGTTCGACCAGCCACCCACCACCCACATGTAAATAAAAGTTTTTCTCCATTAATTTAATATTTAATTTTAATTGTTATTTATTCGCATTTCGTTTTGCTTTTACAATATTTGTTTGTTTGTATGCATAAAGGTTTCATTATAACTTGCCACGGGCCTCAATGCATTCGCATTACTCTGGCAATTGTTATTATTGTTTGCTGTATTGAAATGTTCTGGGTTTGTATTTGTTTTTTGGTTTGTATTTGTTTGTTGGTTATTTCTCGCACATATGATATTTACGAGTAGTACGAGTACGAGTACGTTTTATGTATGAACATTTTTTATCATATATTTATCTTTTCGGGGTTTTTCCTCGGCTTTGCTTTTATTTTTACTAACATTTATTGTTATGAGTTTTCTTAACTGTTGTCGGAAGTGTTTTTTTTTCATCTTTTTTCTTTTATTATTTAAATATTAGACAACATTTTTTGGGCCTCAAAGTAAGTGTTTACCTTGCTTGTTTTCATTTGTAATTTTTTTTTTGGCTTTTTGTTTCATTAAAATTAAATAAAATCTCATAATTTTGTTAACAAATTTCGCAATGCGCTTAACCAAATATATTTTTTTATATTATTTTTTATGTATGTTTTACTTTACAATTAAAATTTTCGCTAACAGTTAAAAATTGTTTCTTGTCTTTTATAGAGTTGTCTTTATCAAGCAATTATTTTGTTTATTTATTTATGTCTTTTATTACAATTACAATATTTAGCTAATTTGACACTTAAAGCGGAAAAACTTAACAACTTTTGGTTGGTTGAGTTGCTTTTTTTTTGTTAGTTTTGCAATGATTTTAATACACACTTAACAGCTATATAACATTTATTCATTATATATTTTGTTGTTATCTTTATTATTTTTCATTTAGCTTGTATTGTATGTAGTCGTTACTGTTAAATTTTGCTACTAATAAAATATATTTGATGTATGTATGTATATTATTATTATTATTATTATGATTATTAATATTGTTATTACTATTAAATTGTATTTACTTGATGCTTTCCTTCTGTATGCATGAGCCTCGCTGTTGGAGTCCTATGTGTATGCCACAGAGACAGTTTTAAAATATATTCAAGATTTGTTTTCAGTTTTAGTTTTAGTTTTAGTTGTAGTTTAAATTTAAGTTTAAGTTTAAGTTTTACTTTTTCGTTTCGTTTTAGTTAAATATGGTGGTATTTCTGCAGTCAGCGTTGAGAAGAGCATCTCTTTTAGGTGATGGCAAACATATGTCTTTAGATATGGATATACCCTACATATAAATGTTTTTCGTTTTGCATTTGGAAAAGGACTTGTATAGTTGTGGTTTTTGGTGTGTGTGTGTCTTTTTAATGCGTCTTGTTTGGAAGAGCAGCTGGTGGGTAGTTCTAAAACATGAAAGATACAAAGTTGTATAGATAAGTTTATGACTTACTTGAATGCTGTGCTGATAATTGTATGCTTTGAAATTATTTATGAATTCCCAGGCATCAAATGCAAAGACTTCTTCAAAAATGTACACAGAAAGAGATCTTATTTACCTTCTTCTTCTTCTCCTTCTTCTTCTTCTTCTTCTTATTCTTCAGCACCTGATCAGTAAACATATTTGAAGATTTTGTGCTAGATTTGAATATTGAAGCAGCTGTTGGCCTATTGCTTTAGCCAGTTTTCGCATGGGATTTTTTATCCTATTATTTTCTTATGATTTCTTCTTGTTCTTGTTTTCTTTATAGATTTTTTTTTTATACTCGACCAGGTTGCACCACAAACACTTACAAATCGTCTACTTACAAATTGTTTTTCGTTTTTTTTCTTGGTTAGTTTGTTGGTTTTGTGTGTTTACTGCATTAGCAACATCGAAAAATTTGTCCAAAAAGGATTTCGCATATGTATATACTATATAAGATTATCCTGTATAAGTACATATGTATATCTATATATATATTTAATAGTTATTTTTATGTATAATGTGTATATGCTGTATATAAGTATCTTTCAGTTACACAAGTTCGAGTACTCTAACTGTACGATTAAAGAACTGTCATTTCATCTTCATCTTCATCTTCACGTTCTTCTTTTTTTAAATTGTTGTTGTTTAATTTACATTTATATAGCATAGACACAATTTGTTCACAATTTTCTCTAAGTTTATTTGTTTAGATATAGAGGCGGTGGCTTTTATTTGGACTCCATTTATACATTTAGTCAGTGAACTGAGAATCGTAAGTATAAATTAAAGCAATCGTAGCAATCGTAGAGCTAAGGATCAGATCAAAACCAAACAGAAAAATACAGTCATGTCCTTAATTCCATTTTCGCATTGATTTCAACAAAAATTGAGAGCAGCAGAAAATTGCAAAAACCGTGTTTTGAATATCTTTCAAGTGTCGATCTTCATATACATTAGCATTAGCCTACAAATATCATTTTTGCCTAAGAGTACGCAACCAAAAATTGTACATAGTTGAGTGCATATGTGTTATGTGTATATATATAAATCTTGTAATATATTTCTTTTCTTATTTTTCTTTTTATACATACATATATAGCAAAATCACATTTGATTTGGTGAATTCAAAAAAACAGCATCACGCATTTCGAATTGCTTTGTTCAACCATCCATCTTTTTGTCGTTTTTTATACAATGTAAATTGAGTTGTTAGCTTGTTTAAAGCGGAAGTGAATGACTGTGTATAGGTGTGTATAGACGTGTGTGTGTGTGCGTTTTGTAATCGATTTTCGCAGAAAGTTGTTTGTTTTATGTTTTTAGCAACTACTACATAAAATACAGTTTTGTTTGTGGCTAAAGTAACTCGTTTTTGCACATTGAATTGTTTGCTTCGTTTCGTTTCTTTTTCTTGTCTTTTCGCTTAATATATAAGTTTAATTGTTACATACATATATATTGTAATATATATGTTGTAGTTAATTACACAACTACAGTTAAGTTTAACTTGAAATTGACATTAGGATCGTTTGGTTCGCACGCATCGGGAAATGCTTTCAATCGAACTGCTTTTTGCTCAAAATACACAAAATTAGAATTCTAATTACACCCGAATTTGTTTTGTAAATGATAATCTGTTATTGTGCATTTAATAGCTAGATATATGTATATGTATATGTATATGTATATGTATATATGTACTTACTATACTTTATTATTGTGCAGTTTTATTTTCACTACTTTCGACCAAAAATAATTGAAAGACAATTGACACTAATCTAAATTGTTAATTGAAGTGCGTTGTTTACATTTAATTGGTGTAATTTATTGTTGTTGTTTAGATATTTATGTTTTAAGAACTATCCGCTTAGTTTTTTGCCTAAATTTAAAGAGAATGAAAACTAGTCAACCACATTTTAAAGCAATTGGATCTATGAGCAAATTGTTGAACCTTTCATTTTTATTTTCACTTCCTAACTGGACCTTGCAACTCCTTTTGCACCTTTTTCTACTTCTTCTTTTGTAAATTATTGTACCCATTTTTTGTTTTGTTTTCAATACAATTTGCTTAATGTTATATTCCTTTTTTTTGTACTTATAGCAACACATTTATAAAAATACAAAATAAATATGAAAAAAGCTAAGGAAAATCAATATTTTTTTTTGGTTTTTTAACTGTCATACAAAGATTTACAAATATGGATGCCTTAATTAATATTACATGAATTTTTCTCCTTCGTTTGTTAATTTACATAATATTTATTGTTTTTACAAATTTTTTCGTATAATTTTTATTAATATTTACAAGTTTGACGCGTTTTCTTTTGTTAATGAAGTTGATTATTATGTAGATTTTAATTTACATATATTTTAATTTGTATTTTTTAAAGTAAACTCTGCAATATTTTATTATCAAGGCTATGTGTAAAGTTTTGTAGTATTATTTCTTTAATGTTTATTTTTACATCAAGCAACCGAATTGCTAAAAAGCCAAATCATTTGTGTTTGTGTGACGAAAAAGATTTAATCAAAAATAGAAAATTAGTAAAATATACGTTTAAGCAACTCAAATTTGGTCCCTTTACATTTATTCATATTTAGTTCTGTTCCGAATTCGGTTTACGCTAAGCTCAAAACTATTGTTTTCATTTCTTTGTGTTATACACACATTTATGTTTATAGTCGAGCTGAAATTCAAAAGATTTGTATCAAGATTCATTGTGTTAGGTGTTGTTTTAGTAAATAAGCTCTTTCAAATTGTTATCTGCAAATTTGGCATGAATTTTGAATGGACAGCTGGGAATTTAATTGCTGGAAACAAAAAGGCCAATAAATAATATAACTCCTAAATCAATATTGCTTTCACAATGCACTTTTTCTAACAAATTGTATTTTGCTGTATTTGGTTTCAACTATTTATTGCATTTGTCTACGCTTTGGCTGTAGTTCTGCTAACTGCAATCAATCAATGGTCAACGAGTTGGACACACGACATGTAATTTAACGCCAAATACAAAAGAACTGGCTACAACAAAGGGTAAAAAAGTAACTCGCATAAGCACAGATAAAGCCAGTGAATAAATAAGAAAATAACACTCATTGTTGTGGCTGGCTGCAACTAAATAAAATAGAATGAAAAAATAAATGGCACAAAGATAAATACTGCTGGTGGACAGCATGCTAGACTGGCAGACAATTCAAACGGAATGACAATGGCAGGCAAATAATACTAGCACAGATAGACCTCTAGCCACATGCGCCTCCCTGCCCCTCGCCTGGTGGCAAGTGGCATGCATTTTAAATGGAATATTTATGTAAGTCGGGTTCGCAAATGAAATAATAGGGAAAGGATTACGAACGGTATGCAATGCAATGCGTATCTGCTACTTTACACAGAACTTAAGCTTAAGCAAATTATTTATTGAGCCAGATAGGGCTTAGCCTAAATGAAGGCAGCTCTTTGTGGGATTGTGGCAACTCTGGACACACGCACACACACTCACACACGATACATGGATACATGTCACACACAGACAGTTGATAAATTGAGCAAATTGAACCCTTTTTGGGCTGGCGCTCGTTAGAAACCAGCTGGTTTTCGATCAAAGTTTTGCCCCTAGGCTTAGGCCCGAACCCTTAATTAAACAATATTAAATGCAATTTCCAAAAATTATTCAAGCGTACACTCGGGAAGCGAAAAACTTGAAAAGTTTTTGAGTTTTATGCGAAATCAAAGCGAAAGAGTTGTATTTTTTTTTTTTGACAATGTGCATTGAAACGTAAAGCAAATGTTTATGAAAGTTTCTAGCTGAAAAGCAGGCTTCCCATTTTTATTTTGTGCCATCAGCGGCGCCTTTTAGCATATATTTGACGACATTGTTGCATCACTATTGCAATTAAGAGGAGGGAAATGGTGGGCATAAGTTGTATCTATCGGGAAAAAGATGAAGATTTTACAGATTTTTGCGTCACTTTGCATCTGCTACAGGGTATCTTCTAGTCACCCACTGTTGCTTCAGTTACTCTTTTCGCCATATGCTGCTGTGTCACTCGAATTTTAATGTTGGTTATTTGTTTGTTTGGTTATTAGCTCTGTACGTGCACTCATTTAAATAGTCGAGGCTCTCGATTTGTTTTCCTGTGGCAATATTTTCTGATATATATTTTTTTGGCGTTCTTTAATACATTCGATTATAAATTAATTAAATTTAACAATTCAATGCGCTTCACTGGTTGCCAGGTAGCCCTTTGGGGTTGTGAAAATGTGGCCATCAAATAATTGAATATTCAAATGAGGATATACAATTTGGTAATTGGCTGTGATTAAAGTTAAATACTGCTAAACAAATAAACACAGTGGCATGGATGGAATATGCCTGAATCATTATATATTTATATATGTAGCTAATGAACACATGTTTAAATTAAAAGCTTTATTTCAGGTTTTTGTTTAATGAATTTAATTCTTGAAAAGCTAAGGAATTTGTAAACTTAGTTTAAACTAGCTACTTGAATTACTTACCGCATGCAGCAGGCGGATAAATTATAAGAATTAAAAAAGACTTGATAAACTTGATGTACACTTTAGCAAATGGTTCTTAAATCAAAGCTGTATTTTCATAATATTTTTTTTGAGGTTTTTAAGACTGCATGAAAATTGTATGCAATGCAAATTTGAATCAAAATCGAAATGCAGAAGAAGGTTGTGTATACAATTGAAAAGAAACGTTCAAATACGAATACATCTGGAGCTATACTTGGTTCTAGTTCTTGTAATGAAGGTGGTGGTTGTTGTTGTTGTAGCTGTAGTTGTTGTTGTTGTTGTTGTAGTTGTATTTTGTTGTTGTTGAAGATTGTTTTTTGGACTTTGGTGATTGACTGTGGTGCTTGTTGTACTTGTTGTTGTTGTTGTTATGCGGCCACTAACTGTACTTGATGTTGTAGTGTGGTTGTTGTTGTTGTTGTTGTTGTACTGCGTTTTTGTTAACTGTAAATATGATAAAAGTATAGGTGAGAGCTTTTATTTCTTTTGGTTAGTGAGTTAAGATCGAAAGAAACATTTTGGTTTTTGTTTGGGAAATAAAACAAAGTTTTCTTTTGAGTTTTTTTTTGTGTATAAGTTTAAGTATTTCATTTATTTGTTTTCGCTCAAGATCAAAGAATTGTATTATGTATTTGTTGTTGTATTTGTTGTTGTTGTTGTGGTTTGCTTTAATGTACTTTATTGAGACATTTCGCTTGCATCGAAAATTTCTCGTTGGTTTTGTATTTTTTGTTTTGTTTTGTTTTTACTGTATTTGCGCTTAAATTTAAATAAGTTTTTAATGTTTTGCTTACAATTTTTTTCGTTCCTTTTTCAAGTTTTTTTTTTTTGTTTTGCACTACAGCTTTTTTTGGTTTCTTTTTTTTTTTTTTTGAAATGCTAACAACATTTAATAAATAGTAGTTTTTAATAATTGTTTATAATTTGTCATATTGTGTGACTGTATAAGTGTGTGTGAGTGTGTGTGTGTGTGTGGTGTCTGTGTTTGTGTCTATTTAAACAAATTTGCTGTAATATATTTTTTGGGGTTAGTTTTTAACTTTAATGTGGGTTTTGGTTTATTTTGTTTAAGACTTGCTTGATATACGCTGAATGAACGCTATAAATATTTTTTGCATGTGTGAGTGTATTTCTGTGTGTGTGTGTGTGTTTGTATGCGAGATGCAGAAACGTGTTTTCGAAAAATTGTTCATAAATATTGAAAAGTTGCTATCAAAAAGATGTTAGTTCGGATTGTGTGGCTTTCTGTAGGCTTCATGTTATTATGTATGACTGTATGTGTATGCTTGTATATATGTATATATGTTTATGTATTTGTATTTGTATTTGTGTGTGTATTAAGTATATAATGTAGCAAATGTCGCATATATAGTTATGTTCATATATATGTATTTGTTTATGTTTATGTTTATGTTTATGTTAATGTTTGAGTGTAAGTATTTTAAGTGTAAATGTTTTTTGTTTTTGCTTTTGTTTCTTTTCTTGTGTGTTTTTGTTGTTTATTTTTAGTTGTTGTTGTTGTTGTTGTTTTTGTTTTTGTTTTCCTAAATAAATTACATTACGCGTTTTCGACTAAACACTTAGAAAATTCAATTTAAATTTGTTGCTAAGTTAAGTATTTTAGCCCTCAAAATTATGCTGTACTTTTTGGCAGCGTGTCTGACATTTTTGCGGCATTCAATACTATATTGTAGCAATACCCCGACTACAACATCATCGTGTGTGAAAAACTCAAAATTCTTAAGCGAGCGGAAATAGTTGACAGTGTTTAGTGTGTGTGTGTGTTGTTTTCCTTTCGTTTGTCGTTTAAAATTTAATTTAATTAAATTTAGATAATGAGATTGTTTTTATTCGGTGGATAAGTTTAACAAGTGGCTGTGTGTGTGTCTGTGTGTCTGTGTGAGTGTGTATTAATCGTGTAAATAATAATTACTATTTCCGCCACACACAATCGAATCTAAAATTATATTAATGCATTAACTAAACTAAAACGTTCAACGCAAATTCAACTAAATTGCATACTATTATTATAATTATTATTTATATGAATTTGTGTCAACTAAGCACAAGTTAAATTATATAATTATTGCACACGCCAAATTAAACAACTTCCTCTCACTTCTCCTCCTACTTCTCTTCTATAGCTAAACTGTGTTTGTCATGTGTGTGTGTGTTGTGTGTGTGTGTGTGTTTGTATTGTGTAAGTTTACAACCGGTCGATGTCCTGTGCTTTTAGAGTCACATATAAATGTTGGGGTCGGTCTGCTGCTGTTCCCTGTCTTTGTCAGCTTGGCTCAATTAGAGACCAAATATTTTAAGTGAGCAATTGTGAAGTGGAGACACTTCGAGACTTTACTGTAGCTGCTCGCGAACTATATTTAATCGATTTTACATTGATGGAGTTAATCGAAAATGAAACAAATTAATTTGACAGTTATCGATTAACGATTTCTGCAATCGCTAAAGAAATAATATTATTTTAAGTGTAAATGTGTGCGCAGCTTTGCAAATGGGGGGTACGCATTTTGGGGTCTGCACAGAGCACACTTAATTGGAGTCTCAAATGTGTGCAATTATTGCTAAGCCAAGCACACACACACTCACACGCACACGCACACACACAACACGCAAACAATTAAGATGAAGCAATAAATTATTTGGAGTGTGGGCATCGCAGGCAGGAGGGAATCCCAGATGTTTAAAATCACGCGAGTGTGTTCCAGGGTATATATACATATATATATATATATATACATGTGTGTGTGTATGTGCGTGTGTGTGTTTCGGGTCGGTTTATGTACACATACAGCATTAGTGGGGTCAACTTAATACTGCTTGTCAGATTCAATGCTTAACTCGCTAATACACTGCGAGAAGAATTCTTCAGAGGGATTTTGACTTGAATTGGGAATGCATGTGTGTCTGTGTGTGGTGTGTGTGTGTGTGTATGTACGTTTAGTATCTATATAGTAGTATATAACTCGGTAAACCTTTAGCATAGACATCTATTTTGTGGGACTTCATAGCTGCTAAGTATGCAAATACGTTTTATGTACGAGAGTATTTTATTTGCAATATTTGTTTTTAAGAATATGTTTTAAGATTTTTTCAAAATTATCACCAGTAATTACGCGTACGACTACACTATGCAGTTGTCCTTCTTTTTGTATTTTTAATTATTTTTCCTTTTTTTTTTTTTTTGTTGTTACTTTTGACTTGTTTTCGTCCTTTCGTTTTGTCGGTGTCTGTGTCATGTTTGTCTGTCTGTGTGTGTGTGTCCTGTGTGCAGATTGATTTGTGTAATTTGTGGTGTAATTATGTAATTATGTAAGAATGTAATTTTGTTTCCTCATCAAATGCCAAAAGCGAAAACGTATTCGTATTTTATTTGATTAAGATTTCCTTTTTTTTGTTTTGTTTGCTTGCATTTAAAATTGACACGCGCTGCTTCCTCTTTCTTTTTGTTGTTAAAAACTATGTATATATATATATATATATATATATATATGGGCATATGTATGTAGATATATATATATAATCTATATGTACATATATGTCATATATCGTACATGTATGTATGTGTTTGCAATTGTGTTTGTGTTTATGTGTGTGTTTGTGTGGATTTTATTACTAGACGTGTTTATGTATTATGCATACATGTATATATATATATACACACACATATATATGTAGTATATAGTTATGTAAATATTTTGTTTAATGTATATAAGTATGTATGTATGTGTATGTTAAGTATAAACTATAAGCCTATAAGAATATAGTTGTAGTTGTATCTTTTATGCATTTTTCATATGTAGCTTATTCGTTTTGTTTTTTTTGTTTTGTTTTTTTTGTTTTGTTTTTTTTTGTTTTTCTTGTTTTTGGATTACTCTCTCAATATGCATTTTCATCATATATTATTATGAATTCGTTTCGGTGTACAAAGTTGTTGGTTTTGTTTTTAGTGTTGTTTTCTTTTCATTTGCTGGTTTGTTTTTGTTTTTTTGTTTTTTTTTGCTGGAAAAACCAAAATAATAGAAAAATGTTGTAGCAAGTAAAAAGTCTCATTCATAGAAAAATGCTTTTCTTTTGTAGCTGGTTGGTTTTCTTTTTTTCTCTTTTGGCTAGCAAATAAGATGTATTCATTGTTTAGCTTTGTAGTTGGAACTCGTGTAAGCAGCATGGTTTTCGAAACGTGTATAAAAATCGCCTGCGAGACTCAAAAACGCTTTCAAGAACAAGTTCGAATGACAGGCAATTATTATTTGAGGTTGTGTTTTTTTGTTGGATAGCAGTTTTCAACTCGTGTTTAATGGTGTATTGAAAGGTGTTGTTTGTTGTTTGTTGTAGTTGTTGTTGCTGTTTCTTCATCTTTGGACGGTTTCATCAATTCATTAAATGTATATAATTTTTTGTTGTTTTTCTTTTCTTATCTTTTTTGGTATTTGATTCTTGGTGGTTGTCAATTCAATAATTCTGAATAAACTGGTCCATTTTTGTTTTGTTTTTGTTGTCGTTGTTGTTGTGGTTGTTGTTGTGGTTGTTGTTGTGTAATTGGTGTGAATGCGAATTACAAGAACTAAGTAAAACCGTTTCGAGCATATGCATCTCTCTCACAACAGAACAAGGGGGGCGAGGGGAGGTGGTACTTTTGGGCAAGTGGCAAGTTCGGGGAGTAAATCGAGTTCGAGTGTTAGTTATAAACAGCACCTACCTTGTGCCCCATGCGCATTTTTTTAGAGTTGAAAACTACGCGGCAATAAAAATCAGGCTGGGAAAAATATTTGCGAAAAAAAAAACAGTATTCCAAAAAACTGTGCAAAAAAAAGGAGCGTTATTTTTGCGCTTAACAAATTCACTTTGCTGGCAACCTTAATTTAACATAACTAATTTTTTTTGTAACGAAATTTGTCTAGTTTTTTTCATATTTGGTTTCCAATGCATTTAAATAAAGTGTAATTGCGACTAAAAGTTTGTTTGTTTTTCTTTTTGACTAATAATTCTCGAATTTTGTAACACAGGCAAATCAAATGAAAATAATTTGGCTAGTTTTTATCTTAGTTGATTTTTGTTGTTGTTCTCAAATGATGCACACCAATCTTAATTTACACACATCGCTTAGGACTAGCATTGCATATTAAATATTAGATACAATTCTTTTGCTGGGCGTTTTACTCGCTTGATTCCTTTCTTTGATCAGGGATTTTTTGTTTGCTTTGTTTTTAACAAATGGATTATGTTTTGTTAGCAGTTGTTTCAGTGAAAGTATTCTGGGTTCTTTCTTTCTTTTAATTTTTTGTTTTTTTTTTTTGTTTTCGCTATAAACATTTTAATGCCTAAATTGTAAAATCGTTTAACTTAAGCGGCCTTATAAATTTCGATATGTTAAAAATTCAGGATTTAAACGCTTTAACAATTTGGCATACATTTTGGTATAGTTTTTATTTTAGTATTTGATGTTTATTTATTTTTGTGTTAGTATTTTATAAGTAAGAAACTAAAAGGCGGAGAAGAGGGGCTGTGCGTTGCTAGGATGTGGCTTCTTGCGAGTTTGTCTATTGAGCTTTTCTTTAAGCAAATTATTTGTCATGTTTCAATTCCTGTAAAAACATATACGTATAAAACCTATTTTTCCATGTTCTGATGATGATGAAAACAATAAAAAAAAGACGAAACAATTCCTAAATAATTTTACATATACATATATATTTATATCAAAAAATCGAGCGCGCATATTACAAACTTTGGGCACACAATAAACGCGTTAAAAAATAACAACAAAATTTAAATATTAAATAAAACAAATTATTTATATATCTATATATACACACACACACATAGTATATATATATATATATATATATAGATATATAGAAATATTTTTGCTTTGTGTTTAACTCATAAGAAATTAAAAGTAAAATCATACAACGTTGTAAAGTGTTGCATTTAATGGATTAACATTTAAAATTCCATATTATTATTGTTTTACTGATTTTCATTAATGTGTGTAAATTATATAGCTACCAAGTTGTATTTGTGTGTGTATTATTTTATATGTTTTGTTTAATTTATTATATACTTGTTTTGTTTTTTGTTTTGTTTTAATTATTTGTTTATGCACTAATTAGGAGCTCAAGATCGTTGTTGCTTTAAGTTCTTAAGAAAATAAATTGTATGATTTAATTAACGAGATTTTTCTTCTTACTTTCTCTTCTCATCGTCATTAATTATTTAAATTAAGTACAATTATACTTAATTAGATAAAAAATATTTTACAATTTATACGATTTACAACAATTTACATAAGAACTAAGACATTTAAAAAAGGTGTATAAGATGACATAACCGAATAAAATGAGCAAAAAATTGCAATAAATAAAATAGAATGAAGTGTTTTTTGTTTTGTTTTGTTTGTTGTTAATTAAAGCAATAATTGCACATAGTAATAAAAAATGATTTTTGTGAGAAATATATATGTATGTGTGTGAGTGTGTGTGGGTGTGAGTGTGAGTGTGTGTGGGTGTGAGTGTGAGTGTGTGTGTGAGTGTGTGTGTGTGCTTATGCATGAAAAATTCGTTTAACGCTTCTCTATATAGCATATAGTATTCGTTGATTTGCAGTTAAGAACAAAGGTGTCATAAGGAGCATCGCCCTGCTTTTAATTTACAGACTGTCTAAAAAAAAAATAAAAATTGTTATTTTTGTTTTTAATAACTAGCTGCAGTTGCTTACAAATTATATGAAATTAATTTTCATGTTATTATTTTGTATTTCTTTATATGTTATTGTTATTGTTGTTGTTGTTGTTTTTTGTTGTTGTTATAGTTAATCTAACATACGCCTTTGATATGGTTGTTACTGTTGCTTTATTGCTGATATTTTTAGTTAAATTATTTATAATTCATTTTATATGCGTCACGCCAAATTTTACTTGGAGTTTTGAAATGTTTGGCTCTCTTGTCTTCTCTAAGCTTAAAACGCCTCAAAAATATTCATTTTTGTTTTTTGTTTTTTGTATTTTTTTGTTTTTATTTTTTAGGTTTTTGTTTTTAGTTTTTAGTTTTTATGTATGTATGTACTCGTATGTGTATTTATGCATGTATGCTTTTTGTTTTGCCTGTCTCAATGTCGCTCTTAATTTAATATGCTTTAATTGTTTTAATTATTATTAGATTGATGTTGGTTTTTTTTGTTTAGTTTTGTCGTCGCTTTTTACATTTAGTGTAAAATTATAGTTAATATTAATTTAAATACATATACAGCTCATACATATTAGATTTATGCCTTTTTGAAACACAAAAATTATGTTAATGTTCTTTTGTCTTTTTGTCGTTTTTATTTGTTAATATTTAAATTTAAGAAAAACTATAAAGTTTACAAGAAGAAAAAAAACATTGGCTTGTGCAAGTTTCTCTTTTCTCGTTCTTTTTGTTTAGTTTAAAAAATTTGCTGAAATTTGCGTTAAACTAAAATTAATAAATTTGATTTAAAATTGCTAAATTTTTGGTTTAATTTTACACGTTTTGCGCTCTCGCATTTTTTTTTTCGTTTGTTTTAGATTTGATTCAATAAATATTTTGTTTTTTTTAGCATCAGATTTTTTGTCTCACACGTGAATACTTGTCGAAATATTGTCCAAAGAAATTTGTTGTTGCATTTGTTTGTTTTTCTCTTTTTTGTTTTTTGTTTTTGTTTTTGTTTTTTTTTTGTTTTTATCCCATATAGTATATAAGTCTAAATAAATGAAATATAATTAACTAAAATATTTATATATGTAGTTGAAAGTCAGTTGATTTGTTGTTGGTTTTCTTTTTTCTTTTCTGAATTTGCGATTGTGTGTTTTATTTGTGTTTTCTTTTTTGTTTTTTTTTTTTTAGATTTATTATATATATATTTATATATTAATTGCATATTACATTGTTTACAATTTGTTGTTGTTTTTCTGCAATTTCATCAAGTGCAACACACAACACACGAGAAACTTTACAAAATGAAAACAAGAAAACATATTAACAATGTTTGTTTTGGTGTTGATGTTGGTTGTTGTTGTTGTTGTTGTTTTTGTTTTTGTTTTTGAATGCAACTAAACAATTTTTTAACCTAATTTTTTGCTATTTTTCCATAATTTTCATGCACTTAGTTTCATGTGACGCAAACGCATGTAAATTTATTTTGGGGGTTGTGTGTAGCTTTTAAACGCCGCCACTTTGTACATGAATGTGGGGTGTGTGGGGGGGGTGTGTGTGTGTGTGTGTGTGTGTGTGTTGATTATGTTTAAGTGTGATTCTCATTTTTTGTTTTTGTTTTTCAAGTAAATGGCGCGTAAAAAAGTTACATGCGTTTGCAAATTGTTTTAAAAGTATTCATTTGATAGCTGTTTGTATGTGTTTTGTGTGTGTGTGTGTTTGTTTAAGTCAAGTCATTGTAATCATATATATTTATATATATATGTATAGACATATATATGTTGTAATCATCAGTTTCGCTGCAGTTTCAGTTATTTGTTGTCTGTCCCTTCCAATATATTTAACATATATTTTATATTGTGTTTGTTGTGGTTTGCTGTTTGTTGCTGATGTGTTTACGTCTGCCTTTCTTCCTATGCTTCTCCTCTTCATCTTCTTCTTCTTCTTATATTCATTGTTGTTGTTGTTGTTGTTGTTGTTGTTGTGTTGCTTAGCTTTGTTGTTCTGGTTGTTGTTGTTGGCTGCGCTTACACAATGGTAATCAAATCTCAATTGTAAATCTCCGCCTTGACATCGCCATCGTTCTCCTTCTCGATCATGCCCTCATTTGCGGCGTTGTTCCACGCTCCATTCATGCTCTTCGAGGATGAGAAGCACAGCTTCATGATGAATGGGAATTTGGTGCCTAGATTCGTCGCAAATGGTGGATAGTGGTTTGGTGGATTGGTGGATTTGTGGTTTGGAGGTGGGTTGTGGTTGGTTTGGTGTGGTGTGGTGTGGGGAATAAAAAGAAATATGCATAGTTATAGAATAAATGGGGTTCCTTCGTTGGTAAATAAGATTTGTATTTTAAATAGTATTGTTGTAGTAATGTGTATAAGTGTTGTATATCTGAATCAAGTTATTTGCTTTTCGCAGAGTTTTCGTGAAGGGATTTTCTTGCGGATGGGATGCATGATGGGAGGACGGACGGGGTATGCTATGGAATGTTGGATGGAAGGTGGTGCTCGGGGTTTGTTCAAGGGAAATAGGCAGTTAATTTCCACGCTGTTGCGCAATCAGAAAACTTGGGTCATGCTTATTGCTAAGCAGCCATTATAGGCCAAATTTTGTATTGACGCCGCATCTAATTAAAATCATTAATACCCTCGACATGAATGCTGCAGCCCAAAAGTATGCTCGACTATTTGAAGAAGGGGAAAGTGGAGCAAACTCGCCGACTACTGTGGAAATTACCTAGCCGAATGCTTGCTAAACGTGTACTTCCTGTCAAGTTGAATGTCATTTCTACAGGGCATTTCGCAAAGGACTAGAAACTTTTATTAGATCGTCAAGGTGCTTGGTAAACCGACTAAGGCAATTTTATGTGCCAATTAAATGCGGGAGCGCCATCATAAAAATACTTTGGGGTCCAATATGCAATCAAAGTCATTCGAATGTAAAAATTGCCAACCATCAGCAACGAGCACACACACACACGCACACACACTCGGAGAGAGTGCGAAAGAGAGAGGTGCGCAAGGTGCATGAATATTTGCTAGATGCATAATATCACAGCCTGAAAGAATGCAATGGCATCTGTTTGCATTTAGCATTTGCTGTTTGCACTCGTCTGCAGGTTAAGTGTGTGTGTGTGTGTGCGAGTGTGTGTGTGTGTGCGTATATATGCTGGCATGTTCGAGTTTATTTGCATTCCTTACATTTTTAATTACTATTTACCATGCACTCGAGCGAGCACTCGATGCAGTAACAGGAACCGAAATGCATCAACAACAAATATGCAAACAACACCCACCAAAATATTGACAAAATATATACACACACACACACACACACACACACACGTGAGTGAGATAAAATCCCTCTGACTCGTGCTCTTGAGTCTTTGGCTGTTCTTGGCTCAGCTATTTGCATAAAAGATTTTTACGCAAGGTGTAAACAATGATAGCACAGAATGAATGCCCCCGTGTGCGGCACATGCAGCATGCGGCATCATTGCGCCAGCCTGCATAGCAGCACCTGTGTGTTGGTGTGCGGGCAGCTAGCTATGCCAATGTCAGCAGTCCAAATGAATGCAAAATTATTCGGTTCAACCAGGAATTGGTAGCAGCAACACAGCAACACAGCAAAACAGCAACACGGCAACACAGCACGCTGCAGGCAATTAGGTTAATTGAATGCATCGA
The DNA here is from genome assembly GCA_035043845.1 of Drosophila picticornis. Lineage (NCBI taxonomy): Eukaryota > Metazoa > Arthropoda > Insecta > Diptera > Drosophilidae > Drosophila > Drosophila picticornis. The sequence goes on along the minus strand of JAWNMR010000493.1, from coordinate 3,010,521 downwards.
TGGATGCAATCTCATGCAACTGCCAGAAAATGACGCCAGTTGATAACATTTAGTGAATGCTGTTGATTGCTATTTTTCCAAAACAAGCAAATGGAATAAAAGTTGCAAATGCTTTCGATTAAAGATAACACACGGAAAAAATGTAACCGATTAAAGATAACAGATTAACATGAAAATGGGGAAAATAAACTGGCTTCAACTATTCCAGTTTCAAAACTGCTATCTTGTTTATTCATGAGACTGATTCCACTTAAATTGAATACATGTTTTTCCAATCTATCAAGAAGATTATCAATTTTGTTAATAAATACTTTTTATGATGCGTTCCCCCAATATCTGTGTTGAGTATATTGTTTCTAACAACGCGCCCACCACTGTTAGCTCACAGCTAAAAAAAAATCACTTCAACAAGGACTTTGGCAATGACAGCGATTCAACTGGGAATCCTGCATAAAAATGTGGCACAATAAATGGAAAATACTTTTAAAATGTGTTTAATACAAATGTCAACAACTAAGTCAATCAATTGGAAATCAAATGTTGATTATTTTATGAACACGTTTTGTGGCAAGCAAAATAGCAGTCTCAACAATTTGTGGGGCATGTTGACGCAAGAGGTAAATATGTAAAAGGCCCAAAGCCGTAATGTAAACATGAAAATAATAATAATCGTAATGTGTCGAGGCAAATGTTTTAAAGTATTTATGGGCAAAGTTTAATGGGTCGTCAAGTCGACTCGAGAGAAATGGTAAATGTTAAATGGTAAATTTTATAATAGCCTATTTCTGAGCGGAGACTGGGAAAGTGGGTGGTTGTTGCCCTACAAAATAACTGGCTACCGAAATTGTTTATCTTAATTACCAAATTAACATTTTCAACGCGACTCATAACTAACAACTTTTCAAAGTAGAAAAGTTTGGGCGCGATCCTGTCCAGATGAAGGGTTGCCTGGGAGAATAACTGGTTTGCTGGGTTGGCAGGCTGATTGTTTTTTTTCTCTTTTTTTTTATTATGTGGCAGTGGGCAGGCAGCAAATGTCGGGAGGCCAATGGAGAAATGGCATCCAAACTTTTGCATATTGCCCACTTTTTGGATTGGGGTTGGCGATGGTGGTGGTGATGCTGGTGGTAATGGTGTGGTGTGGTGATGGGAAGGTGGTGGTTTCTTTTTTTTTTTATGCGAAAATTTTGTGTAACTTTTGCTAATTTCTTTTCTTTTTTTTTTGCATTATTTTTGAAAATGGCGATATGCTTGCAAATTTTTCGAATAGCCAACTTTTTAGCTTTAGCATTTTCATTTTGTTCATTTTCCTTTCGAGAAACACTTAAACACAGTACTATCTCACCTTTACCCTCAATAGGCAGATGGTTGCACTTCATGATGGCGAGCACGGCCTGCGAGATGTTGGGGAACTCGATCAGGCCCGACGACGAGCGCTCCGTCTTCAAGGGGAACAGACGCACGGATGTGGCCGGCACCTCCTTAATGTTGAATATGCCAATGAGCTGGTCCTCGGTGAGGCCGGGCGGTGTGTTAAAGAAGTGCAAGATCTTAAACGGAAAGACATACATGGAATGATAATTATATGTGTATAAAGTAAAGTTGATTATAGTTGAGGGGGGGTTTGCACTTACTTTGCTCGGTGGTTGAATGCGATTCTTACTGGCCTGTGCCGGTGATAGGAAACGATTGTTTTTGGAGCCAGTGTACTCCTTGAAGCTGGGTGTATGATCCGGCAGCAAGAATGGATTGATCACCTCCGATAGGAAGTTCTGCTTTGAGAATGCAATCTGTATCTTGCCGCCAGTGCCAACGGGAATGTTATTCAAGTGTTGCACGCAACGTTCAACGGCAACCGAATCGCCCATTTGTACCATGGCGGTGCCCTCCTTTGTCTTCAAGAACTTGATCTGCAAATCGAGAGGGAAACAAATTATGATTAATTGTTGCTGTAAGAACGAGTCAAAAGAGATTTAATTCAATTAAATTTAATTGTTAAGGTTTTGATCTCACTCAAATCAGGGCTTGAAATATTCTACTAAAAAGCGTTGGTTGTTCAGCAAAACTGTTGCATCTTTTGCCATTATTTATTTATTTTATTCGTAGCTCTTAATTCGAAACAGTTGTTCTCCTGACAACCTGGCATCAATTCCCTGGGGCATGTTACAGTTTCAAACTTAAAGGGGCAAAACTTGTTCAACATGCAGCTTGCCACTTGTCAGTTGCATCTGTCACCGCAATTTGTGTCGCAAATGTAAATAAATGCAATTATCTAGCTGCCGCACTACGTTTGCGTTTAGTTTAGGTTTGCTTACACTCAGTTCTGTATGCGTTATAGGACTATCAACCCGCCGACGCCCCCGCCCCACACCCAGTTATATGTACGAACTCAACACCCACTTGAACAGCCCCATTCACACACTCGAAAGACACTCGGCGACTGTTTCCCGTCGAGTGTTGACCTACCGGTTGCCATTTGATTGAATTTTCTTGCAGTGTCATTCGTCCTCTTGGCCCATATCCCATCCCATATAAACCGACTCGACCCTGCTGCTGCTACCGATGATCCCCAGCATGTGTCTCTGACCTGCGGCAAAGTCAGCCATTTCTGTTCAATTGAATTTACAATTTGCTTTAAAATTAAGTTATCAAATTGAATGACGCCCTTAATTTGCTGTCCATTGTGCGGATCTCCTCTATAAATTTGAGTCTCTTTTGTTGAATTTATTATATTTTTATATACGTGACAAATGATGAAAAATACCCTTTAACATCAAGAAGTAAATTCATTTTACTATATAAAAAATCGATAAAAGAATAACTATGAAAAAAACCCTGTAAAAGAATATAATCGAAAGCTGTCTACGGGATACCTTTTGGCCTCGTGCTTAACTAGAGCACTTTCAGCTTATTTAATAATATAGTTTGACAGTTGAGAGACTTAAAATGTGGCAACGAGGGCACAGTTAAAATGCTTGACACTTTGGGGCGTGGTCCCGTCAATTAAGTGGGCTTAGTTTGAAAATTGGAGAGCATTCAAGTGCCTGCTGTGGCTATAAAAGTTTATTTATGGTTAGAGATTTAAGTGCACTTTTCATAAATCTAACTATGTATCTGCCATCGGCCCTCAACTATTTGTGGCGCCACTAACAATTTCAGTTAATTAAGTAGCTAAGTTTTTTCTTTTTATTTTTCTTTCTCGTTTTTTTTTTTTTTTTTGGCACCTATTGCAGCATAGCTGAAAAGCCTCATAAAGTTAATTAACCATAATAGCCAATTCGAGTGCAATAATTACAGCGGTGAAAGTGAAAACTCCACGGAAAATGTAAGCTGCTTGGTTGCTTGGTTGGCTGGTTGGCTGGTTGGTTGGTTGCTTGGTTGGTCGGTTAGTTAACTTGGCCCGTTAGTTAGAGCTTGGCAATTGAATTTGCGCTGGCTGCTGCTGCTGCTGCTGCTGTGAGGCATTGAACTCAATAAGTGAAAACGTGTTTTTGCACCTGCACCAAAATTGGCAAAACGCCGACCGCAATTTGTGGCTCAGCATTTAAGTCGCGTTTGCTCTGGCTTCAAAAATTACACGCAAGAAAAATGGGCTCACACGAATGTCATTTTCGTCTCTTGTTAATTTGCTAGGTTAGTTTTTATTTATTTATTTTGTTGTTGTTTTTTCTTTGATTTATTTGGTGCAGTTGAAAAATTACTCAACTTGGCCTGCAGTTTGGGTCAACGGCAACAGCTGGGCGGCATTATGGCCAAATAATTGCTTGCTGTCTTTGCTTGTTATGGTCTTGGGCCAGTTTTCTACTTGAAAGTGACAGGCAAATTGTTTGTTGGTTTTTGTTGCCAGAAGCAACAGCAACTGTTGTTGTTAACAACAACTGCAATAACTACGGCAATCAAGTCAAGTGGCGCAATATATTTCCATCAAGACTATTTTTTCATTAAACTCTGCAGCAGTCGAGAGGAAAGCCAATGAAAGCCAACTACTTCGTTGAGACATTAAATTTATAAATTTTGGTTGGAATGCACACAATTTGGATTCGACTCACCAAGTTTATTAAATGTCGATCATGGAATATTCATTGTTTGATTTGCAACTTAAGCTCTCTGGCCAAAAAACAAATTTACACATAATTAAGCAGTAAATAATTGAAATTAAACAAAGGCCCCGCAAAAATACAAACGGCAAACAGATTATAGTTCCATAATGGGTGAAAATATTTAAGCGAGATTTTTGCTATCAACCGAACAACAGACGCAGGCTGTGTCAGAAGCTTATATTGAACACATAAACTGCGTCTATATAAATATACACGTATAAATATATTTGTATATTTACAAAGATATGGTAACGCATACGCTTGAATGAAACGTGAATGCGAATTAATACCGAACAACGAACAACGAATAACATGACACAAGAGCAGTGAATGAAAACCAAATGAGGCTTATCAAAAAAAAAAAAAAATAAATAAATAAAAAAAAGAAGGTAAACCACACGAAAAAAAGGAGGCAAACACGCGAAGCACGCTCGGCTAGAAATCATATAAAAATAAAAGCCCAATATAAAATCGTATATATATATATAAATAAATATAGACCATAAATCAGTGAGGCAGAAAGCGCGCAGATAGGCTTGCCAATTCCCGCAAGCAGCTAGCGGCTCGCAGCTCGCGGCTAAAACAAAAGGCATTTATGATGCCATACGGAAAGAGAAAGATATATAAATATATATATATATAAAGAGTGAGGGAGAGAGAGAGACTGAGGAAAGGCATGCCCCATATGGATAATACGTGACACGCAGAACAGTCGCTAGGACTCATTCACAAATCAAAGAGCGCCTTCTTTCTCCCTACTCCTTCATGCCTCACTGGCCACTGGTCATCTGCTGTATGGCAGGGCAGGGCAGGTTCCATTGCCAGCGACAAACATTTGGTGCGTGCCTAATGAGCTGTGCTGTTGCCCTTTACTCCAACTCGTGGCCACCAATTGTTAAAGACCACCAGCTGCCCTCCTCATCCCTCCTGACCCTGCTCATCATTTTTATTTTCAGCATGAGACTGGCAACAATTCCCCAATAGATACTTTCATGCGTATGTTGCTTTAATTAAAACAATGCGTACAAAACTCAATTTGATGTGCCTTGGGATACTCTGCCTCAGTTTAGCAAACCAAAAAACTTTCGAATTTGTTTATTCTATTTTGAGCTAACACAAAAAATATTTAGATTAATCGAATAACGATCAAAAATCTAGAATTTTTTTACACTCACTGCATTTTGCACTTAATAGCTCATTATACCCTTTGCTACCCCCTGAAAGTGTATCTTTGTTTTTGGTGCTCAATGTGGCGTGGCGTCTGCTGCCGTTTGATTTAATTGCTCACGCGCTGGGCGGCAACACGAGGTGGCATCCACATCGACAACAATGTGAACAATAGATGCCAGAATATTGGCTGCAATAGTTTGCCCAGGCTCGGGCTTAGGACCACATCCAGGCCGATTCCCAGAGGTCTTTTCCAAACCAAACGAGCCAAATGCTTTTTTAATGCGCATTTAATTGAGTGCGTGTGATTGCTGTTGTTGCTGTTGTTGTTGTTGTTGCTGGCGTTTGCCAGTTTTTTGTAGTTGTTGTTGTTGTTGCTGCTGCTGCCTTTGAGTATACATTAACAATTTGGCCGTCTGCAACTGGGTGGAGCTACTTGGCCTCTTGCCTTGTTTTTGTCAAGCCATTTAACCTGAAAATCAATTTGGCCGATGACTTCATCGCGTGCACAGCTCCTAAAAAATAATTAAATCCGATTGCTTTCACTTTAGCCAGTCGCCAGTCGCCCGCAGCAACCCCCACAGACTTTAAAGACTTATTCTTTGGAGAAAAAAATTGAAGCAAGGCAGCATTAAATATGCAACTCACACAACTCGCACGCATCTGGATATACAGCCCTGATGTATGCTTTAAAAATTACAAAACTCCTATAGGCAGACACATGCATACCAACACACACACACACACACACACACACGGACAGGCAGTTAGTCAGCCAGGCTGGCAACCCAGTTTTCCTTCCTGTGTTAGCAGCTACCTCATCTGTCGGTTGATTGTCCCTAATCCGATGGGATAATCAAATATCTTTTCCGCATTTTATTTTACTTTTTATTTTGTTCTTAGCCTGAGAAAATTTAATGCCAAACTCTATGAGGCTTGACTTATGGGATGTGCGTGATTTTTGTATCCTATTCGTAGTCTGATGGCCTTTTTTTTTCCTTCAAAATAGATGGAAATTGACTGTTTAACTAACTTGTTTTATGCCACAGATAAGTTGCCAGCAGCGAGCTATTTGAGTCGAGATTTTGAAAAGCCCATAAGCAGAGGCTTGTCTTGTGTCAAAGTTAGTCGAGCCACGTAGACACAAACTACTGAGAGACTTAAGGAAATGGAATAGAAACTGTGATTTAAATACTATTGTATTTATTCAGGTTGAGCTGACGCAATTGTTTTTCATTTATTAATGGTTTTTGCCAACTTGTTGGAAAGGCTTTAAACTTTTCAGCAGACTTAAAGCAAATACGAAGTATATCAATACTTTATCTTAGGCTTGTTTCTACTTAAGAATGCTTTTTTATAGAATATTAAACCTCTTTTTTTTAACAATAACTTTATACGACATATTTGTGCCACAATTGGAAGTGGGCATGGAGAGAAAAGCATTGCAGAGTTTCGGTATGCAGGACATGCCTCATTTTTATCGCTAATCTATGGCACATGCCTTTAAAAGGGGCACGGCTTTCAAGACGGAGAGCTTGCGCCCCCAGCGGGCCAACATTAACACCAACAAACCCAACAAAAACAGCAACAGCAACAGCAACAAGAACGCAGGCAGCCTCAAGTTCAGGCAGCACTTTGATTGAGTGCCCATCAATTTCTCATTCGCAATTCAAACATGTCGGACATAAACTGATGCACGCACACCCATAAGCACCACAGTGCATACACACCTTCACACACACTCACACACACATATATATATCTACACATATGTTAGTTTATAATGAGGTTGGCAGACATGCCAAAGAGCACAGTGGCAAAGGAAAAAAAAACAGAGAGAAAAGAGACTGAGAATGAGAGTGGCCCGCCCACTCAGTGAGATTGAGATTGGATTGGATTGTTAAGTTGGTGATGGTGGCGGAGTCGAGAGGAAGAGAAAGGGAAAGAGAAGAGAAATGCATGTTTGTGGCTTGGAGAGGAGCACAGCGCAGTGAATAATGTTTGCGCATAATCATTTTTAATGGCTAATGAGTAGTTTCCGTCTCGGACAGGAAGTTTGTAATAAATCTCAGCTTGCCAACAACAAGCACAACTCGAAGCGGGAGAAAAATTTGAACTAAATTACTTTGCCTTGAATTTATACGTCGTCCTCCTGCTCGCTTGGCCAGCCAGCCAACTAGCCAACTATTTTCAGTTAACCACGCATATCCCAGCCCACAATTCCCCGATGCCGCTATTAAATCCATCCCTTGACCAGCGCTCCTTCGGCTTGTGGCTGTCAGTTGTTAGTTTGCTTTTAGTTACTGCTGCTCTGACGATTTTTTCTCTTTCTCGTAAATTGCATTTAATTGTGAATGGGCGTGAAGTCAGTACCTAAACTGAGTTCACTCTCTCTGTGTATGTGTGTGTGTGTGTGTGTGTGTGTGTGTGTGTGTGTGGCTGAGTGTGTGCTTGTGAAGACTGTTAAATTATTGTCTAATGGAGCGCATTTGCTGAAAAATTGGCGAATGCTGCGATTTATGAAGTGGAAACTATGTTTTGGGATAAGAACGTTGCCCATCTGGCTAAAGATAAAGATAGGATAAGTACCGTACATTACAAGGAGTTGCCATATGTTAACAAGATTAACGGTCCACTTTAATATACCAAAACAACAATTTAAACTGTTCATATTTAACACAAATTCTTGGCATTTTCTATTCTATTTCTCTTTCGATACAAATGTTGGAAAATCAAATCAGCAAATGTGTAGCCTTTTCACCTACGCTGCCCGCTCCTTGCCCCAGGGATATTAATTCAAAACGCTTAGCGATATTTGCTGTTCAGCTCCCCAGTTATGCTTTTATGTTGCCTTGCCACACACAGTCAAAAACCTCAAGGGGTATGCGCTTTGTTAGTGGCACTAAACTAAACTAAACAAACCAAAAAAAAAAAAAACAAGTCAGAAAGAAAAACCAAACTGACTTCGCCGTTGTTGCTGCTCTGGCGCAATTATCAAAGGACACAAACAACGAGCAACTTAGTGGCAGTAAAGTGAAAGCGAGTCCGCTGTTGCCAAGGAACTCACTGCATTCTCATTCTCATTCTCATATTCATTTTTAGCTTTGATGTCGCCCCGCCGATGCTCAGTTCATTTTCATTTTCATTTTCATTTTATTTTCTGTTTTCAGTTTTCAGTTTTGCTTCTTTTTTTTCGTATTTTTTATTGCCATTGTTAATGGCAGCTGAATGGCGAGAGCAGCAACCTGAGGAGGCGTGGCTCATAATAGTTGCACTAAATGCTCCCAAGAGTGCGGTCGTCGCCGCTTCCCATTTGAATTGTCATTTTGCAAAGGTTTTTTTCCTTCTTTTTTTTTGGCTTTCGGGGAGCTCACTTAATGGATGGCATATTTTGATTTACTTTATGTGCTGCTGCGAGAATAAATGCTTAAGCATTTCTTAGGAATCAATTCTTTTCACATTTTGTGGTACTAGATGATGACGCTGCTGCTGCACTGATTGCTGCCCACAGGCGTCTTCCCTACCCCCTCCACCCTCTCTATTCGATGTACCCTTTCATTTCGCACATGTCTCTCGTAGTTATCTAAAACGCTTTATCCAAATGTGTTTTGGTTGTGGACTTAAACTGCCCCACATCTATTTTGTGAGCCTGGGGGCTTTCAGCTTCAGCTTCAGTTCCAGTTGTTGTCCTGGCCTTTACTTCCCAATTTTATTGCTTTTCGTTTTATTTGCACATTTACAAATGGAACAAACACACACACACAGATACACACACATACACACACACACACTTGAAATATCTTGTGGTTTTTGTGGCAACACCTTTTTTTTTTATATTTTTTTAAGAGTCTCGACACAAAAATTTCTGCTGACGACCAAAACGAGAGGCGATGAAAATGCGTCTTTATTTTCTTCTCGTGTCATCTGGGTAAGTGCAAGCTTAAGTGCTTCAAGCCGTTTTCCCCCCCCAACACCCCGTCTTTTAAGGTCAAACTGTGACGCAAAATATCCAACGTGAAGTGGCAATTGAAGAGATTTTTTAAGCCACAAGGCTAAAAAATGTATAAACAAACTTGAAACGCACAACCTTTGAGTAAATTAAGCTGGCGAGCAAAGCGGTCTTCCAAATGTTTAAATAATGTGCGATAATTTAGTAAAGAATATGGTCCTACTAGTTTACTGGTTATATGAGCTCTTTAGCACCTACGCCATATAAAAGATATAAGCTGACGATCCGAGATTGCAACGCATAAAGTTGCTGCTGCTTAGCGTAAGTTTTCACAGGTTGTTTTACCTAAGCTTGATGGCTCTTGTGGGGGAAATGACAATCATTATTCAGGTTTTTATACTTTATTTCCATCTACTCCTGCACCGACTCTGTTGTATAGAAATCTTAAATATAATCCGAGATTAATACTGCTTTATTTTATTATCTTCTTGCAGATGCTATAGGAATCTATGCAAGCTGCAAGAAATACGCAATGAACTATTTTCAAAATGTTGGCTCGTTTTCAATTAATTAACACATCGTTGGCTTATCACAGAAAATCATTAACTGATGCCCAGCCGGCGATTACTCCGATGTGTTGCATTGTATTTAACAAATTAATTGTGCTCATAAGTAGTAATTCCTGGGATGGCAGTATTTATCTGTTTGTATGTACTTACCCGTGCGACATTGCCATAGAGGCAGACCAAATTGAAGAGCTTATCTGTGTTGGAAGTGTCATGGTCCATGCCGTAGACCATCATGACAGCGCCCTGGAGGCATGGATGGCAGCGATAAAATGTATATAGAAAAGGACGAGAGAGAACGCAACAACAAATTAATTAAAATGCTGTCCGGCAAATGCAGCAGAAGCTGCAGCAGCAGCAGCAGCAGCAGCTGCTGTCGGGGATTTGAGGGTGTTGGGTGTGTGTGGCTTTGATTCGCCTCTGGCAAGGATTGCAGATGGTAAATTGTGAATTAAAATGAATATTAAAATTATGCTTATGAAAAAAAAAAAAAAAAATGCAGTCAGCAGCAATGCAAGCCAGAGGCGATGGCGAGGAGGAGAAGGGACTCTGTTTTGGGGGTAATTCGATACTCACCTGAGCCTGTCCTTGTTGGGCGAAAGCGACGGGTGCATTACGTCCGGCAACGACGCCGGTGGGCTCCTTCATGAGGCCAGTTGGATGGATGGCGGCGCCCTTCCAGTTATCCGGCTGGGTGGGATGATATTCGGGTGCACCGAATGGCGGGAAGGCGGTGCCTGGTCCCAATAGTGGTGGCTCTTTAAATGGAACAAGATTGTGCGTTTGAGCTGGGGCAACAAGTTGTTGTTGTTGATGGTGTTGTTGTTGTTGGTGGTGGTGGTGGTGATGATGTTGTTGTTGTTGTTGTTGGTGGTGTTGTTGTTGTTGTTGTTGGTGGTGGTTGTTGTGGTGGTGGTGGTTGTTGCGATGTTGTTGTGTTTGTATTGTTGCAACTAAATTTTTCAACAATTCGTGTTATACACATTGCATGCAACAACAATTTAACAAGTATATATAAGAAAACAAAATAGAAAAAAACAACAAAACATAAAAATAATGATGACAAAGCGTTTAATTTCAACAAAACAAAAAATACTTAAATTAAATATGCTAAAAACAAAATTTAAAAATGTTTTCTTTTTTATTTTTTATATCTGAGATTGTTGTTGCATGCAAAATGTTGTGTGTATTTGTTGTTGTTTGTTTTTGTATATGTTTATGCTTTTGGCTGAAGCGAGTCTGTTGGCCAAAAGTTTCACGCAAAAAAAGAACTCAAATTTCGTTTTAAATACGGCTTTGATAACAGTCAAAGTCAAAGGATCAATAAGCGAGCTTTTACTAATGGAACTGTTGGTTTGCCACTCCGCCCAAGTGGTGTTAATCTGGTTTCTGCCTCTATTTTTTTCAGTTGCAGTTGCGGTTTGGCAAAGCGAGTTAATTGAATTTTTTTGGGGGGCCTACAGGAATACGAAAAAATATTTGTGCGGCGGTTTTGTTTATTGGCTAACTGGAAAGTGACGCAAAAAACCCAAAACGGAGCACAGTAAATAAAAAGCGAAATCTATGAAATGCAATTAAGAAGCCGGAAAGAGAGGAACAGCAAAAAAGGAACCATGCATGAATTGAGGAGAGAACAAGGAGGGGCACATACGCTACAGGCACAAGCATAATAAACGGATTTCTCCAGAGGCAGGGAAACAACCAGCAACGATCCAGTTGAGCCTCATTTCCCACTACAAATGCAATGCTGGCTCGACACAATTTTAATCAATATATTTTTGTGGCACTCACAGCCCCGCTGTAACCACAATTCTGTTGGCACAATAACAACCGAAAATTGTCAACATGTAGACGTGCCGGGAAAACCTCATCGACAGGGCCAATATAGCGAGAGCCAGTCTAGCAAAGATTTAACACTGTCCTCCCCCAAAACCAAAACCCCGAGTTGGAAACCACAACATGGCCGTAAAGCCAAAAGCCTGAAACAAAGTTTCGGTCTCGTTGCTGCAAACTGGAGCGTTATAATTAAAGCGAAAAGCGTTACAAAGTGTCAAAATATCGCGGCGGGGGCATGCAATATGAAAACATATAGAGAGAGGGAGGGGGCAGGGATCGGGGCTGGGCTTCTACTTAATTAACTTTCAACACATGTGCGCGGCGCTGCGAAAGCCCTCTCAAGTGGCTTGCCACCATTTAAGCCCAGAAACACTTTAAACTTAATCAAGGAACTTGCCAAAAAGGAGCCCAAACTTTATAAATATCACGTCAGCTACTCAAATTTGCATACCACTAACTGTATTCTTCTACGACACACCCCCCTTAGACCGACACCCCCAGCCATCTCCTCTCTTTCCCGTCTTTGCTATTGTTTTGATTTGATTTAGTTGCCGGACCAACGCCAAAAATGACGGTGGCAACAATTGCTTGTTTTTTTTTTTGTTGACAACATCACCCGCACCACACACCAGACCAGATCCCATCACCAATTCGTCGCTGGTGCCAACAACTACCTGACAATGTTTATATAAAAATCTACACAGCGCTGCGCTCGCCACTGATGCTATTTGTTTTTGCTTCAGCTTCTTTCTGCTTGTTGGTTTTTCACGCTGGCCATTTTGTTTTGGCGAAATTGGAAGCAAATTTAAATCGTTTACAATGCTGCGCACAATGCTGTCATCAAAGGTAGATGCGTGGCAACTGATCACGTTAGATCTGGCTTTATAACTGGCTGATAGTAGAAAAATACAAGCGCTTGGCGAACATTTTTAGCATAACTCTAGAATAAAACTGCATCTAAAATTGGAAGCGCGATTCTGGTTAATATTATTTGAAAAGTTTTAGGTTGGAAGTTAAAATAAAAAATTCGTATGAAATCGGCAAACTTTGTTAAAACTGAATCCGCTTTTATTCACATAGAATCAATTTAATTAATCCGACAGGGGTTAAAAATCACATTTTGCTTTTTTCCTGTTATTGGCAACGGCCTCGGGCAGTCTGAACCTACTCAGTTGACCATAGATAACTGTTACAGAGAAGAGTGTGCATTTTTTATTTGTAGTTTTTTAGTGAAAGCTTTTAATCCGTTTGCATTTTGCATGCGAATTGTTTGCATGCGTGGTTAAAGCGGTGCGTTCGACAGAAAAGCATGAAAGGGATTCCAAAGCAAGCCACGTTTCAATTTAAAACTTGGCCTTAAGCAAATAAGTCGCATTGATAAAGGTGGTTGGCAAGGGTGCAGTGCGGGGTGCGGGGCGTGTATGGTGCTGTTGCTGTCTTTTTTGGTCTATATTGCTGCCCCAAATCAAATCGCACATGCTGAGTGGTAGTCAATAAATGCTCGACAGTTGGAACGTGCCACAGCCGGAGGTAAGCGATTGAAGCGTTCGTTCGTGTATCACGAGGTAAACATAGTCATTCATTTTAACTAGTGCCCCTTCTCATCAGGATGAGAAGCTCTACGGTGCTTTAATTGAAATTCAGAGACGGGTCGCTGATTTGTAGCTCACCGCTCAATGGGGCGTATGCGTGACGCGAACTTGCAAGTTGCTTTTTCGGTCAAGAAAAAGGGAAAATTGCTCAAACAGCCGGGGGAAGCCGGAAGCGTGCCTAAAATGTATAAGCATCTCGAAGGCGCTGTATTTATATATACACGTATAAATATATATGTGTGTAGTGTGTGTGTATATGTTGCTGTTGTTGCATGCAATTGCTGGAAAATGTTCACACGCAAGGCGACGACGATGTTACTCAGGTGTAAATTTTTCGCGCGCACAAAATTATTTTAGATTATGAGCCAGTCAGCCAAGCAGCCGGGCAGCAAGGTGAAAGTTGGTTATGTGGCCGGAAGTTGTAGTTTAGCTTTTATGGAGCGCAAAGTGTGCGAGACTGCGGCAGCAATTTGACTCCTTTTCGAAGCGCAATGGTTATTTGCATGCGAGTCGAGTTACTCATACGACACGTGGACCACAATTAACTACGGAAGTTGCCAATAACGTAAACTAATGCGCTTTGGCATGTGTAAACAATTGCCAAAGCCTGCTGGGGCCTTCTAGTTGAAAAGTAAGTTCACAAACTAATTGCACAAATTGTTTAAACAAATTCCCAGGCAAACGAGAAGTTGGGCAATGGTGCGTGACTTGAGTTACGCAAGCAAATAGCTTAGTAAAATGGGATTTAAATTTTTCTTTTTGTTTGGAAACTAAGAAGTTTGTCAACACAAGCAGCGTGTCTGAATTTGGCAACAGCGTGGCGTGTGACGGAATTAAAATGAATATTTTGTATTATTTTAGTGCCTCAGCATAACACTATTGTTGAGAAAGTTTGGCAACATAGCACATCAAAAGTTGAGCAGGCTAATATACAAAATAACAAATGTTGGATGACAATAACATTTTGCGAAAACTGGCAGTCGGTTCATGTGTGATGTGAAACAACTGAAAACAATGCGAGCAAGGCGCACTTTGAAGTGCGGCAACAGTGCAAGGCAGCTGCTGCAATATACAGCCATAAAATGAACGACTAAATAAACATAAAATCAACCAGGCACTAGGCAATCCCCCCTAGATACATACATCAACCTGCTGCCCGCCCATCAATTTGCTGAGAAGTGCAACCAGGCAACGGTGTTTCGGTTGCAAGTGAAAAATGGGAGCACACAAAGATCCATTAAAACAGGCTGGGTAACAAAAACCAAAAAAAAAAAAAACAAAAATAGAAATAGAAAATAGAAAATGCAAGCCATTCGGCATATGCAACATTTATGTGGCGCTTATTGCAAAATGGTGGGGGTGGCTTATGTATGCTACAAATTGTAGCATACTTTGTGGCATATTGGCGCACTTTGTCGAGCGGCAAATGGCAATGGCAAAATAACGATTGTCAGAGAGGGGCTGAGCGGGGGGGAAGGGAGGATTGTTTTGTGGGTTGGATGGTTGCATGGTTGGATATCGGATAGTCAAACAAAGCACTGTGTGTGCAAACGTTGGCAACCTTAATTGCAATTTGCTTAAATGTATGCTACACAATTTTTCAGCAAGCCACGCACACACCACACACGCCCACACACACACGCGCACACACACACGCCCACACACAACCCTCTTCCCCTCACACGTGTGACAACATTATATCAACTTGTTGTTTTTGCTGCTTAGGTGTGCATTTTACTTTCGCTGTTCAATGATTTTCAATTTGTCAGAGTCAACTTTGCCGCTGGCAACTGGTGCAACTGTACCAAGAGTCACAGCATCATCTCCTCCCCCGCCCAAACCCTACCCACAAAGCCAACTCACAGCTATCTCGCCCTTGCTTGTTTATCTGACTAAAATGCATTGCTGCCACGCCCTCGAAGAGTCCGCCCGCCTTCTACTTAGTTGCGCGCTCCCTTCACGTCATGTGACATTAATTTTCCCACTCCACACCACCCACCCAGCACACACACACACACACAGACACACGCACCCACAGTGGAACACACACACACAGTTTGGCGCACGACTTGCATAAACATTTCCATAAGCAGCTTGCAAATTGAATTTGTTTTCAAAGGCCAAAACTATTATGTGACAGGGCAAAAGAGTTTTCGGTCTGTGTGTGCGATGATAGCGATGACTGTCGACTCTACGACAGACTTTATAAAAAATATATATTAAAAAAACATATGTGTGTGCGGTGTGTGTGCGGTATATGTGTGTGTGTGTGGTTTGTGTGATCGGGTTGATTATGTGACAATGAGCCTGATTGGTTTTTAATGTTGTGGCTGCAGCAGCAGCACCACCAGCAGCAGCAACAATATTTTTTATTTTGGCAAATCCATTGAAAAAAAATTGTGAAAAGCTGCTGGATCCTTTCTCGACGCTGATTTAGTGCCTTGTTGTTGTTATTGTTATTGTGGGTGAAAAATTGGAAAAACACTTTTAGAGCTAAATCAGCTTAAGAAATACGTGCCGCAAAGCATGTGTGACCACATTTGATTGAAAAACTAAGACAAGTTGCCTCAAGCCATTTGGCTTCAAGGAAAATGTAAAATATTTTATTTAAAAAGACAAGCAAAACATAAATTTTCCCTTATGCCAATGTATTTTAATAACTGTATTACTGTCATCTACACTTATCCAATATGAATTTCAGCTCATACGAATACATTTATTTTTTATTATGAATTACATTTGATGCACCAATTGCTTGATATACATTTCGCAAAATTCCTCACATAATTCAATCTATTCAGCAAAAAATGCAAAATACGCAATAACACGAGAAAAATCCAAGTAGGGGCGGAAAAAAATGGCAAATGCTTATCACAAGAAGAAAATAAAAGAAGAAAAAGATGAGGGAGCCAGCAATGAGCCAATTTATATGCGACACGCGACCAGAAACCGAACCAAATACACCAAATTCCCCCCAGCATTCGACGCTTGAAGGAAATTAGCCAGAATGATAAAGGACGAAGGGGAGGGGGCAAGCAGAAGGGTAAAAGACGAAAACCTTGCGAAAGGATTTGCGCTTTAAGTTTTTTTTTTCCCCTCATTTGTTGCTGTTGTTGTTTGTGCGCTTAACGAGCGTTGTTGCCGCCCCGGTGGCAAAATAAATTTACGCTTAATTCTCATGAGCTTAATTACATTTACGGCACGGATTTGAATTATATGAATAAACGCATGTAATTGTTATGCCCCCCAACCAGCTCCCACTATCTCTCTCTCTCTCTCTCTCTCTCTCTCTCCCTTTTTCTTTAACAGTTGGCAAACAGAGGTGGCGAACACAGGTTGGCAACGGAACAAGTTGAATGGTTCAGCATTAGGGCCACGCAGGACGACAAGCTCATTAGAAACGCAAAATGGTGTTCAAGTTGCTTTTCGGTTTGTTGTTTGTTTGATGTCAGCTGAGCGAGTTAAAGGTCACGTCAAAAATAGAACTCATAATTAGCCAGAAAAACATAAGCGTGTGTGTGGGCGTGGCTTTCAAGCTCTTTGGCCTGGCCTAATTAACGGATTGGCAAACATTTTCGTAGCGTTGGTCAACGCTGCGGTTTACCATTAATGCATGTAAACACAAACCACACACACACACTCACACAGATGTGTGCAATCAGCACACACACACACATTTACTCAATTAAAGACTTCAATTTTGTCCATCAGCATCATCACTCCTACTCAAAGCTGCCATCATCATCATCAACGTCATCATCATCATCATCAATAGCAACATCATCGTTGTCATCCACTCCTTCAGTCGAGTTCTTTACGAATTGCACTTAAATTTTCGTCGAGGGTTCTCTGCCCACTCTCTGTTTAGCTGCTCCTCATGCCAATCTGGCCATTGCAACATTTGGCCAAAAGGAATGCCAAGAGACATTCGACATACCACTCCAAGCTGCCCGGCCAAAAGCATATTCGAGTGCATCGAAAAACGATGCGGCTACATATGAAAGAGGGTAGCATTTTTGGGGTGAGGGTATCGAAATGGATGGATTTTTAGTTAGATGACAGCATGGCGTGTGTGCTTTGTGTGTTTGTTTGATTCTGACTCGACTTGTTTTGCGGTCGGATGTATTGACTTATTGTGGGGTGGGGGGTGCGCCAGGCGGTGTCTCTCATATCTCATTTCCCATTTCCCATATATTTTAGCTGCTTGCTTGTTTTGGAGCTTATGACATTTTTTATAGCTGTTAGGTTTTGCTGCTTAATGGCCATCAGTTGGGCTGCTTCCAATAAAATACAGTAAGAACTGTGCTTGGACGACTTGCAGTCTTGCAACAACTAAGACTAAAGCATTGAGGCATTGAAGGTTCGTTACCAGAACGCAATTCCTCTGGATTAGCAAATAGCCAAAGTGCAAGCTAAATTCATTTTACATTTTCTCAATGTCTTATTAATTACGGAAACTGTTTCTTCTTCTTTTAAACAACAATATCAATATCATGGCTGACCAACTATTACTTATAGCCAGGTCGCACTATAGCAGTCAATATTGTTTTATTTATTAAACAAATTGCGCAGCAACGGGCCAAGAGTGGGCGACAATTCGCTTTGGCTGCTTGGCTCGGAGTACTCGCTTCGATTTGATTAAGTTGATCGTTTTTATTATATTTTTTTTTTTGGTTCTGGTTTGACTAAGTGGGGATGGGGCAAGTGGAATGTAAAAGCGAAAATCGATAATGCCTTTTGGCATAAGCATTAGCGTTTGCTATAGAAAAATAGCTGTGCTAAATTGATGGACAATTTTGATATGGTAATTTGTGAACTGAACCATGTTGCTGCTGCTGCTGCTGCTGCTGTTGCTGCTGCTGCTTCTGTTGCTGCTGCAAGTGTAAAGCACTTTTTTGTAAAATGGCAAACGCATTAGTTAAATGCAAAATTAATTGCTAGAAAAAAACTGTTGCTTAAACAAAATTGTGTGCAAAAGTTGATGTTTTTTTCTTTTCTTTTTTCTAAGGCCAGCTGGGAAAATTAATTACAATTTATTAGAAGTAGCAGCAAGAACGAAACGCACCACAACAACAACGAGCGAGAAGAAGATGAAGCGATGCCACAAGAGCAGCAGCAGCCGCTGTTGGCATAAATTAAGCAAATGTGACCAGAGGCAGAGGCAGAGTCAGAGGCAGAGGCAGAGGCAGGCGCAGTGGCAGAATTAGAGTGGGGGGCTGTGGAGAACGGTTGGCATACTTTGCCTCATAAAATTATGAAATGGAACATTAAAGAAAATCATCAGCAACATTTAGCAGCAGCAGCAGCAACAGCAGCAACAGCGGCAGCAACTAGGCAAATTAAGCAAGATGTTGAAATGTGAGGGGGTTAGGCGAAACACTGTATTTGCAGAGTGGGTACATGTGGTCAATTACTTTCGAGCTATGCAGCGCTCTCTAACAGGTCATCACAAAGCGGGGTTGCAAATTGTTGATTATGCGCAACATTTAGACCATAATTTGTATGCAAATGAAGTGGAAGTTGCGAGATTGCCGTAGCAATGGCAGAAAGGCGACCGAGAGAAAAACGAGATTGGTAAAGCAAGTGCTCCTGAATATTTTAGCCATAGGAAGGAGTGGCGCAAAGGATTGGAGGACTGAGCAAGATATGCATAGCTGGTGTGTAAGCGCCCCAAGCAAGGGTCATAAGTGAAAGAGAAATTCCCAATAAATCACAAAAACATTACAATTGTTGCACTTCCTCCTTTTTCGGATGTACAAAACACAATCTTTATGGCTTTAAGCCGGAATTGGCACGCGTAAAGTAAATCTCAAATTTATAAAGCACAAATTGTTAAATTTCAATTTACGACTTAAGCCAGCCTTTGCAGAGTCGTTACAAAGTTTTCAAAATCAAAACTTTAATTTAAAGTTCATCAATAACACTAACTTGAAAGCACTATTGGGAAGAGCGGTCTCTAACCAACTTTCTCCTGCTCCTCTAATGCCCATTGACGCTGATAAATTGCTTTTGCATTATTTTGTAATTCTTAATTTGTTTTATTTTTTATTCTTAATACCAAATAATGCTGGAGTAAATTTAAAGTAGCCTTGAGATATATTGGGGAGGATATTATCTGTTCGTACTACGGTCGGTTTGGTCCGGTTGCAGTCATCAATCAAGTGCATTTGATTGAAGATAATCGACGCAATATTGCGCATGGCACCCCAGAAAACTTTGAAAGTCACTTGAACATTTTTGGTTCAATAGTTTCATTCTAACATATTGCCAGGGGATGGGTAGGGGGGAGGGGGGTTGAGGTTGGGGGCTTATTGCCCATTAGCGCTCGTTAGTGTGCCACACGGCAGTGAGATGCCGACGAGGCGACGAGTGAAGGGCGGGTGTGGTGTGGTGTGGTGGAAGCGAGCATTGGTTTCTCGAAAAGTTGGTCAGGCGATGACAGCGACATTCTTCATTCTCCATGTTCGACACGCCATCTAGCGACAGGCGGCAGCAGAAGCAACATCATCAGCTGGATGCGTACTGCTTGTTGACACCGTATTGATTGATCGCTTCTTATTGATTGATGTGGGAGAGCGGGGACAGATGAAGCCAAGTCACGCCCAGCGCAACTGCTACATCAACAACTTTAAAACCACTACGAATTGGCAACTTTTATTGTTTCTCAACGTGGGATTTAATTATGGCACATTCTGTCCATTTGCATTACCACGCAGCACCCGGCTGCGACTCAGAAAGTGGACTTTTTTTAAATGACCGCAACTTGACACAATTTGTCATTTTATATTTGATTGAATTACCATAAAATGCCAGGGACACACAATTTATATTTATGCTTTTTGGATCCGCCCCCGCCTTTTGCCGAAAGTGCGGTTATTTGAATTGGTTACTGTGTTTTTGTTGCTGCTCTTCTGTGTTTCGTTCATGTTGTGGTTATGCGTCCTTGTTGTTATTTCAGTATGAATTAATTTATTGTGAGCAAGTTTTTGTTGGATAGCATGTGATTTATGAGCAAACGGTGTTCACAGCAAAGTATTGGTTGAAATTTCATTTGTTTTGTGAATTTTGTGGGCTACAACGGATTTAGTGTAAATCCCACTTTCAGGATTGAAGAGCAAAGCCCACATTAACTTTAAACAATTTGTTCAAATGTGTTTTATTATAATTTATTATACGAATATTTTCCACAACAATATCATTTTAATCTTAACTCTCCCCCACTCACATAAGTTCTTTTTTTTTTTAATTTTTACTTTGACTAATTAAAATAGTTATCGCTCACAATTATGCTATTTACACAAAATATCCGAGAGTGTAAAAAAAGGGCAAGAAAAAGTTAATTCAATTAATTTCAGCTGCGCCTTCTTCGGGGCGTAATAATTTTGCTGCGTTACGTAAGCAAATATCAACAGAGGAAAAAACACTTTAATAACAAAAAATATGTACAGAAAAATACCTATATAAATGATGCGAAAGAGAGAAAGAGAGGGAGAGAGAAAGAGATGGAGATAGAGAGAAAGCGAGAGAGAGAAGTGGACATACGCTGCCAATCAGCAAAAGTAAGCCACAAAACAAGCCAACAGGCAAATAGAAGCAGATTGTCAGGGAGGTAGGGGAGCGGCTGGAGGGGTAGAGAACTAATGGCAAACAACTTCACACCTACAACTGGCCTCGGAAATTAAGCAACCAAAGTTGGGCGCCAAAAAAATACTCATATGTGTGCATATACAAATATAAATACATATATACATATATATATATATATATAAATATGTGTTGTGCTGGGTCAACAGCTGCGCACAGGGGCAAGATAAACAAGCACACAACGCAACTTTGCCACTGATAAAGCCAGCCTGACAACCCTGGGCTGACAATAACACAAATGCCAAAGAAACGCAAATAAAGTCGCGTATTTAATTTACGTGTGTGTGTAGGGGCCAGCAGTAGGGGGCGGGTGGTTGTGGGGGTGGTTAGAGGTTAGAGTTGACTGCTGCTCTTAATGAACACAGGCATAAATCTTTGATTGGTTTTGAGGAAAAAGAAGCCATCAGCATTCTCGACGAGAGAAATCTTCTGACGGGCGCTGTAAATCTAAAAATATGCCACAAATATAATCAACGCCCACCACTCTTCCCTTCCTCCTTGGTATTTTTATGTGTATTTAAGTGTTTCCTTTTATATTTTTTTAAATTGTTTTCTTTTTTGTTTTTTTTTTTTGTTGCCACCTGCGACAAATTTGGTGGGTGTGACCAATGCATCGCATTGGTTAGTCAACAGAACGGAAGCAAATTTGTTCTATAATAAATGACAGGCGGGTGAGCGAGCGAGCGAGCGAGCCAGCAAGAGAGAAAGCCAGAGCGAGAGGAAAGATGCGCGCGAGAATGAGAGATACTTGGCTATTTATATATTTAGCGGCATTTTCCTCAGGCTTGCAATTAAAATAATTTATTTGGCAATTATTGAGCACTCAGAAATATTTATTTTAATTATGGCGCGAATATATTCTCGTCTATCTATGAATTTTTATGTATATATTTAATTAACAGAATGGGCATTCATGTTTTTATGGCATACTCTAATGAGATGGCTGTTAAATTTGAGTTGCGGCCTGTTGTGAAAATTTAGGCAATTTGCTAGTTGAGGAAATTAATCAAATGTTATTTTTCCGTGTTAGATTTTATTGGTTGTATTTGATTTTAAATTTCCCGTAGATTTTGGTAGACGCATAGAGGCAGTAAGAGAAATAAATAAATAAATATTCCAACTAAGTAGTCCTCTTCCTTAAACATACTCCTACAATTTTTCCGCATGTAAGAATTGAAGAAAATCATTTAAAATGCAACTGCTTTTACTGCACTCAGAACCAACCAAGCGACTCCCTGCAAAAACGGGGCAGTTGGCAATAATAATAAAATTCTATTGCCATGCACGTGTCTGCGTTTTCTCTCTATAATCGATATACTTTTTCAAATACTCGACTAAATTGCGTATGCATTGAAAATTATGTAAATTGCAATGGCAACAACAATAGAAAACAATCTTCAAAATAAAAGTCGATGGCGTCATGAACCGAATGGAAATGACTTTACAATACTATATACTATATACAGTAAGAAAGGCGAAATTGTAATTGCAATTGCAAATTGAAGACTGGATAGAATACAAAGGGGAAATTCGAAAATTGAATTGGAAAACAAGCAGAGATGATAATTCATAAATGGCAGAAGCGTTTTTCCATAACACACGCAAATGCAATAATTTTTGTAGTTCGACAGCTTTTTGATCTTTATGGGTTATTTGGCAGTGTTTTTAATTTTTATTTGCAATTAATGGAAAAATGTAGTTCAACTGCGAGAGACTTTTGGCCGAAAATAAATCAAGTGTAGTGTGTAAAAGGTGTATTGATGAATGGTATATGAGTATACATATATATGATATGTATATATATATATATATGTATATGAATGGTTATATGTGCATAATGTGTATTAAAATAGTGGTATAGTTTTGAAATGTACTTACGGCTCTCAAGCACAACAACATTTTCGGGTATAGAAAACAGCGACTTACCTGCAAAGAGAAATGAGAAATGGAAGAGAAGAAAATAGTCGTTTAGTCATTTTGCTCAGGTGTTGACAAGTTGGATAAACAAAAATTTCAGATATATATAGATATATATATATACATATATATGTATGTATAAATATTAAGACACCATTCAAACAGTGAGTGAGTAGTAAGTACAAGAATTCAATTTGGATAGCCATTCAATGTGTTTAGCGACAAATGTTGTAGTAGTTTTGGGAGGAGCAGGGAGTTTGGAAAAATCATAGTTCATTTATAAAAAAGAAACACGTTGCGCAACACTGACGCAACACTGACTTGTACACAGTGGCATCACTAAGATGTGGCAACGCCTCAGCCTCAGCCTCAGCCTGACATTGGTGACAGACAACGAGAAAATGCTCAATTTATTTTCTGCTGAATCATGTTGTGGAAATTACTTCTTACCATTATGCTGAAAGCCGTCGCCATGATTATAGCCACTATTCATCGACTGACGATTGCGATAAGTGTTGGGCGAACCGATCCCTATAAATTGGACAGCGGGACTGCTGGTGGACATCAGGAGACCGGCATTAGCCTGACTCTGCATATAGCCGTAGTTATTCTTGTTGCCACCGGCAAATCGACGCGCAGGCTGCTGTTGCGGCTGCGGCGGCAGCTGCTGCTGCTGCTGCGGCGGTATGCCACTAACCAGCGGTTGCTGCGACGACTGCGGCAGCGCTGCCGGCAACGGCGATGACTGCGACTGCGACGGTGGCACCCACATATAGTTATCCATTATTCGAATTGATCAGTTCAGTTAAGTTCAGTTCACTTAGAGAAAGAAAGTTTTTCGCTTTTCCGTTTTCCCTTTGTGCTTTTTATTCACTTAAATTGTTCACTTGTCGCGACTTTGCGAATATTCACACGAGGAAAATCGAGAAAATTTTCTTGATTTAATTTAGGGTTTTATTATTTTTTTGCCGAGATGACTTAAATAAACTTTATTCAGGTAGGTGTTTCACAGACGAATGAATTAAGACTGCGTAGACACGCAACGAAGTAGGATTTAACACAGCCTGCTCCGTTCTGTCGAATGATGTGACAAAATTCTTGTGTCAAAAGCCTGTCTCTATTTTAATCGCATTATCGCATTATCGCACACTTTTCAGTAATGATTTCTGATTGATTTATCGGCAATGCAGTAGTGTAAAAATACTAATAACAGAACATATTTATCGTTACCAAATATGGTTTATCATTTTGGTATTATTTTTAACAGCTTTCCCTGCCTGCCCAATTCTGACGTTGCACGTACAATTTCCAGAGACATTAAAAGTAAATATCAAATATATTTATTTAAAGAAAATGCATATATCAAGGCATTTGTAGTCGGGGAATACTTTAATCAAAGCTTAACAACATTTGTGCATATTTTAAGCAGAATTTACCCATACATAAATATGCAGTCCCATTTACATACTGCCATGCATATTATTTTGCCCGTCTTTCTTAAGAGCCAACTTTTGTTGCAACTAATTTTGTATGCTGCTTTGCTTAAATGCTCTACAAAAGGGTTCACTTTGCCAATTTTCCGAGTTTCAAAGTCAAACAATCACACACACATAAAGAGTTTCGGAATCGAGTTCTTAAACAAAAGACACTGTGCAGCCAGAGAAAGAAATATTGCACATGGCAAAGCTAAATTTGCAGGATGCTGCAGCTTCTGCTGCTGCTGTATTTGCTGCTGTTGCCAAAATGCGCTCTGACCATGCCCAAATGCGTGTTACCGCCCCTGAAAAGGTCTATGGCATGGAACACAGCACAGAAAGAATGTATCGCCTTGCGTGTGTCTGTGTGTTTGTGTGTGTGAGAGAGTATGGAGTATGTGTCGAGTGGTGTGAGTACGGAACTTGGCCGATGTGGCAAGCGCCAAAAATGTCAGGCGGCAAAGAGAGAGAGAGAGAGAGAGAAAGAGTTTTGGAAGCCAACGCATTTGTAAAATGTTGCAAGAAAATTTGCAATGGGCAGAAAAACAAAAACTACGAAAAAGCGCAGCAAACAACAACAAACGACAAAAGCAACTCGTGAAACTTTAACCACAATTGCAATGTAAACTTTTATTCTGTGTTGTAGTTGCTGAAAATCAACAGCAGGTGACGCAAAAACATCAAAATTGCATTAAGTGCCAGCACATTGCGAGTTATATGAACAAAATAAGGCAGGAATGAAAATAAAAGCAAAACTTCCTCTTTAATTCTATGCAAAATTAACACAAAACCAGGAGCACAACGGTGGCAGGCCAGGTTGCCCCGGGTTGCCCTGGGTTCAAAAGGTGTGCGTAATGCCGTTATAAAAAAAAAACAAAAGAAAAACAACACCAAAACACAAAGGAAAAGCACTTAAACAGCATTTTATTCTTGCGCATATGGAAAATTGCTTTTACTTTGAGTTTGTCATTACGCCTCACGATGGCTTTCGGGCCCCTTCTGTTTTTTTTTTGTTGTTGTTGTCCCTGCCCTGTGATTGCGTGAAGGCAAACAATTTTCAATACATAAGCAGCACAAAGAAAAGGTGCTTCAAGTCAAAAGAGTTGGGCTGAGCTTGAAGCTTTCTTAAAGGGTTGGTCTGTTTCTTCTAATATAATATTCAGCAATTATGGAGCTTTTGCTTAACGTTATTTATCCTTGCAAAGAATGTTGACATCTTTAGGAGTTATTTGCTTTTTATGCATGATATTAAAGCAGTCGTCATTTATTGTAAGAGTTGTTTTACTCGAAAAGTATCGATTAATTCTCATCTCCTTGGAATTGGTTATGGTTTGTCTTCGAGTTCAGCCTAATTAATCAATAAAAATATAAATCAAACAACAGAAAGTGGAATAAGTTTGTTGAAACTAAGCCATGCTTGAAAACTTTTATCGCGACAAATACGGAACAGAGTCTTTTGAATGTATATAAGCAATCAATAATTGAATACTCGGCACAACTGTACCCACTGTGCACACACACACACACACATTTATCGTGCTCGGCCAAGTGTTACACACCTTTCATGTTTAAATCACAAAATGGCCTGCCTAATGAGAGTTAAAATGCATTTCATTAGACGACTGCGAAGTGCCAGGCACTTGAAAAACTTCAAAACCTGCCCAACCACCCCATCCCCAGCCGCAACCCCCACCACCATGGCCCACCTCTCTGCTGCCACACACTTGACCCAGTTTGTATATGTAGCTGAAAGTGCGTTAATTGCTGGCATAGCGAGAGAAGAGAGGGCGTTGCAGCGCAACGGGCAGGGGGAAAGTGGGCGGAGACCTTAGGTTTAAATGAGTTTGACAACAGTCGACGATTGAAGAGCCTTTTTAATGGGGCTGTTCGGGTGTGATGTGGGACGTGGGGGTTAGGGGTTGAGGTGGGGATCAAACGACCCCGAACTGAGCAAGTGTCACTTGTTTTGGGGAATTTGATGATGAATTATGTAATCCGTTTGGATCTAGGCGCCCCTGAGCCACATCTTGAACCTCAACCTCCCCCCCCGCCAAAAACCCCTCTGCTTGCGTGCCCACAGATCACTTACAAGCCATTAGGCAGGCATTGAGCATGGCATGTCTATCTCAAAGATACACAGATACATAAACCACACCACCGAGTGTAGTTTTGTTCGCACAATTGTGTCACACATTTGCGCCGCTCAATCAACACCACATTCCTCGTGTCTGTGTCTGTCTCTGTGAGTGAGTGTGTGTGTGTGTGTGTGTGTAGACACATTAAAAACAAAAAGAATGTAACGGCACAATAACACAATGGCCAAAAACATATATAAAGCATTTTTAATGAAGTGAATCTAATATAGAAATTAATTAAACAGACAGAGAGAAAGACGCAAAGAATATCTTCTTGCAGCAGCAGCAGCATCACACAATGGGAGCAGTGAGAATTTCAAGTTATGTATTTGCCACATGGCCGCATGCCACACGAAAAGCAATGGGATTGGGGCGGCGGGCATGTGGAGATGCTCGTTTGTTGTCATTGCCTTTACAGGTGACAGCACAAGTTCAACACGTTGAGCGAAAACAGAAACTCAGCTGGTTGCCCCACTCCTGCTTGCTGCTTCATTCATTATGCTTATTAGATTTGCCTGTCAGTGTAAAGCAAAAGGAAACAGGCTGCAGCGAGCAGGGGGTTCGGCGCCGAGGGCTTGAATGGACCATTGTTATTTAGGCATGTTTATGGTACGCCCACAAAATACCCAAAAAAAAAAAAATAATAATAACACACACACACACACACACACATAAACATATCTAGAACTCAGACACTGAACAGCCAGCACATTCTAGGCGCTTTGCTTAAATTTAATTAGTTTAAAATGATTGTCTTTGGTTTGTCTGGCATTTCTTGAAAAGCTTTTCGTCCGAATTTATTAATTGCACACAGAAAATAAATTGAGGAGCAGGGCAAAGAAAACTTAATAAGAGATCTTTATAAAAATAGACATAAATGTTTAGTATTTATATTGTTAAAGCTTTTGATTGTTTGGCTTGTTTGCTGCGAATTTAAAGATGCAACTGCATACAAGGTGGTGGTTGCATTGAACAATGTTATTTGCCCCATTTGCGCTCTGTTTGAAATCAGCGAATTTTCATCAAAAATGCCACACAAGCATTCACTTCCTTTTGTCCACTTGGGAAGCAGCAAGCGGCAAGCGGCAGGCGGCGAGAAGTGATGGCCAAAGCAACGGCATTTATGGCCAGCAGCGAAGACATTTATGGCCAAGAGCTATCATAGTAACATTGCGATATCAGCCAGCCAACCAACCAGCCACAATATCCACACACATATCCTCTCTCCATCTCACTCTCTGTGTGTGTGGGCTAGGGCAACTTTCGCTGCAACAATGTTTTGATTTTGATTTTGATTTTCTTCTGGTTTTTTTCTGGTCTTTTTTCTTTTTTTTTCGATTTTTTTTATATTTATTTTGTGGGCAAACTCTACGCATATTTCGATTTGAGCTGCTCGCTTGCGAAAATAAACAAATAAAAGTCATGGTGCGCCCCACGTTTGGTTTGGTTAGCTTCTTACATAAGACGCTCAATTTAGGGTGTTGAGGCTGTGGTGGGGTGGTGGGGTGGTGTGGTGTGGGGGTTGTTATTGCTGTTACTGTGGCTGTTGCTGTTGCTGTTGTTATGGACATTGGCTTTGATGAGCATGGTTCAATGGCTCTATGGCAACAACGCACATATAACGAAAAATTGATTTCGATTTCGTTGGCAATCGACGCTTGCAGCGCTAAAGGAAGCACGACAAATACAAGCAAGCAGCTACAACGAAAAGTAGAAAACATGTTCAATTGGTGAAAACCACTTTTGGCTACGTTGATTGTTGCTTTTATTTGCTGACAGGCAGCAGAGCAAGATTGGAAAACTTGATTTTCTAGTTGCGAAAAACGCACTGCGGCAGCCACGGCAGTTTTTTATATTTCTCAGAGTTGTCGTCATTCCTCGTTCGCCGGTCGTCATCCACTTTTGGTCGCATGTTGCTCTAATTGCATGACAAACTCTTTGCCAACTTTCACACACTATTTGGCATTATCTTTGCTAAAGCCTGGCCGCATCTGGGCCCTGACTAATGCCCCCCTCCACCCCCACACACACTCCTTGACATAACTGTCACATATCATGGGGTGGGTAAAGAAAAAGTGAAAATCACTGCCAGCCAGGAAATAGTTAATCTGTTAACCCCAGCAACTACAAACAGCAACCAACAACTACAAACAATTGTACAATTATCTTATGTAAGATCAGATTTGGTGGCGTAGAATGAGATATTTGTTTTTAATAAATGTTCTGCATTAAATTCGAATAAAATTCAATTTTCATCTCAATTTGTACTGTTTTCTACTAAACATTCGTAATTTATTTGAATAAAATCAGTCTGATAATTATTATGTCATCATTCAATTTCGCACAGAGAGCGATCTAGCAAATTGCCAATCAAGCCGAATAAAACAGAGAAATTAAGATATTTGAACAAAGTAAGCCGCGTACATAAATCTGCGCAGAATTATTTTGCAATCATTTTGTCTGTCACTTTAAATAAATACATTAATGCATTGCGAAAACACTGCACTGATGCAAATGCACGGCAATTGTGGCCAAGAACTGTTGGCTGTTGAAATGTCACCAATAAATACAATTGTCAAGCAAGTGAATACTACAGATCTACAATTAAAGATGTATATATATATATATATATATATAGAGAGAGAAACTTAGCATACATCATTGCGAGTTAAGTGCCTGAATATGTGCTTTGCTCGCGCCCGAGCCGCAAGTAAACAAATAGACACATAAACAAATGGACGGACAATTGGACGGACGGCAGGCCTCCTTGCATAATTTGCGAATTTTATTTGTGTGAACGATTTCATTGAAATAGCACAAAGTGAGAATTGACAGGATGATTCACTAGCATATACCCTAGACTTGGATCTTAGCTATCTGAAAAATCATAATTTATATCTATCTATAAATTTTTGTTTAAATACTATCATTTTTGTTTAAATACTATCAATTATCTATTAGATTCATTACTTATCTTCCATTGCAAGGTGAAGAAAATTAAAGGCAAATCAATGTTCAGAATTGTATCAAGAACAGAAGCAGATCATATATTGAATTAACAAACATTTTTTGCTCGACTAAAGATTATATTTATGATATAGACCAGTGGCTAGAGCCGATCCAATATATATGATACGATTCGACCTGAACGGAGGCCAGACACGCCACAAACTGTTTTCTTTAATTGCATTTTCATTTATTTTTTTTTTAATTTTCCATGCCGCGCGGAGCGCACACAAATTGCTTACACATTGCTCGTTTGCCTGCATGGCAGTAAGGTCAATGTCAGTGAATTATTTTTAGTTTACTCAGCAGAAGCGGGCAAAACTACGCAAAGAACACAATTGAATTAAATAGAAATCAAATATTTTTAATTCCGGCACATCCAAAATACAATTGACGCGGAGGTATTTGAATCATTGCCACGGTTTATATTTATTTACGATGGTAATTTTGACACAATCAGATTATCTGCTCAAAACGCTGCAGGGAATTTCAAATTGTAGTCTTTAATGAGCAAAGAAAATTGGACAGCAGGCAGGCTTTGCTTCTGTGTAATAAATGTAACCAAAAACAAAGCAGACCTTGATCAATTATGGAAGGTGATCATGCAAGTTGAACAATTACAGACGTGAACTGGAAGTCGTTTAATATGATGGCCTCAGAATGCCGAATATTATAATAATTTAATACTTTCAGAGATATCCAACCTCAAATCTAAATCAAACTACTAACTACCAATATTTAGTGCTTGCTCCATTAGGTGTCCAATTTAAAAGAAGGCCATTTATCAAATGTTCAACCAAATGTAGCCAACCCAAAGACAACCAGAAAAAAAAAAAACAAAAGTTGGCAGAACTGAAAGCTGGCCCAGAGAACACATGCCACGTTGCCAAAAGCCACGTTTGTCATAATAAAAGTTACTTAAAAATTGCAGCGCGAATATCTCGGCGCCCATAAATCAATGAGTGTGGCTGGCGTGCCTTACGCGGCGTATGCTTGATTTATGTCTGCCGAGTGTTGTGCCGAAAAATTATGAAAAAAATGTGAAAATAAAACAAGTAATGTGTGTGTAACTGTGTGTGTAAGTGTGTACCAGTGAGTTTATAAGAAGGAAGAGACCGAAAACTGACTAATTGCGTATACGCCGCAGTATCTGTAGTATTTTAATTAGCCGCATTTACCGTTTGGCTGCCAAGCACTGCAAAGTGACTCATTTATTTGTCTTTAGATCCGCAAATGAAGAACTGCCGCCGCTTGATAAACATGCGTTTCAAGTCTGGCTGGCTGTTGTTGCACATTCTAGTTTGGTTTGTGGATCCAAGTGCAGAGTGGCGCTACACCAGCTACACCAGCTGCTGCCAAGTCTGGGACCCACATTTTGTAGCGACCAGCAAATTTATTGCTGTCCTGCGCCTGCGGGCCATCAACAGTGAAACATGTTGGTGCGCAACGAAGTTGGCTTCAGAATGGCGCAGTTTTAATACACTTGTAGGAACAGTCGATGGTAGACATTTATTGAGGTTGAGTTTTATGATATTTGAAAGATCACATTTTATTCACATGCACTACACAGTTTTTGGAATGAGTTCAAACTTATCTGTTATTAACAGTTCCCTAGTCATATCAAGCCGTTGTTGCCGTTGCAGTTGCCTTCACAAAATGCAAGCAGCCAGTGCAAAGTGTATTATGGAATAGCCTTAGCTGCACTTTGATATTTAATTTCGTCGTCCCCGACGTCGTCGCCTTGCTTATGAGATATTTTTGTGTCAGTTGCCGCCAGCCACGCCTTGTCAAGCCCCATCCAACCTTCCCCCTCTTCTAGGGTATGTGTCAGCGATTTTAATAAATGGCAGCGATACCAACTAATCTGAAATCTCTGGAGCATTCAGTGGCATTCATTTGGGTGAGCAAAAGTCGATAAGCCGCAACTGGAAATGTGCTATTTTTTATTTTATATTTTTCACTTTTCATTTTTCATCTTTCATTTTATTGAAATGTTTGCAATATTTTGCGTTGCCTTTTTAATTTGTTGAGTGCCTCGATAGCAGAGAGGGAGTATTGCGAGGGAGATGGTGGAAAAGGAAGTGATTGCAATTTACACGCTGCATTTGGGTTGTTTAATTGCCTTTGGACATGGCCAAACCAGTAAATAGGCGAACCAAATTTGGGAAAATGGAAAACAGGAAATCAGCAATCAATGCAAGAGTTATCCACAAGCCAAATTGCTGTACGCTTGGTGGATTTTTGAGTCTGCCCAGAGCTTGAGGAATATAGGGATTGTTATCTGGGTATTGATTAGATAAGATAGACTAGAAATTGAGGGAAAAACAGTTGCTGAGTTTGGATTAACTTTCATTTGCTTAGCTTCTAGTATGCTTTTCGCTACATTACTGTACAAAATATAATTACTTTGTAAGCTCTGCGCAGAACTTAAATAGTATGAAAACAAAAATTAGTTTGAAGCACGGATTATAAAGCTTTTATTTGGTGGAAGTTACACATTCTTTAGAACGCGTCAAACTACACACATTCTCCAGATATTCATTCGTGCATCTATCCAAAGTTATTTTTATACCCTCCACCAATTGGAATTAGTTGAAAGGGTACAATGAAGTGGTGAGAAAGTATGTAATATAAAATCGAAATATTCTTGATCAGAATCAAGGGAACAAACTGCTTAAGTTTAGCTCTCTGTTGTTTACTTGATGGCAATGAGAATACAATCAATTTGTTGCCAATAAAATTGTCTATTTACTGCTACGGCAAATGTATATTTCGTATCCGCGATGTGTTGGTAAATGCCTCGCATCAGTTCAGGGTATCTTCAAGTCGAGTCCGCCTTTAACTGGAGCATTCCAAAAACTGTTTAAAAGTAAATTTGCCAACATATGTAAACGTATGGGAATTTGTACTAAGCTGCTTGGCAAATTTGTGGCAAACATTCCAAATAAAAAAAAATTACAACCAAATATAGCCGAAAAATGTTTTTGCTCTACACACAGAAATTTCGGCAACGCACTTTCTTAAAATCTCATTATGTAAAGTACGAAAAGCACAGGACAACGAGCAAATATGTTGAGAAGAGCAGAAGTAAGACTAAAGACAAAGCAAAATGGAGCAAAATGATTACCACTTTTTACTTGGCTTGCAGAGCAAATTGAATTGATTTTAATCTGCATGCCGAGGAGGGCATGTAGCCAGAAGCTCCTTCCTGCAGGATACGACTATCGCTGCCTATCGCCGTCGCTTGTGCCAATAAAATTTGCATTCGAAATCGCTTTTCAAAAAAAAAAAAAAATGAACATGAAGAGAAAAATCTTGCACAGGAAGGCGGCACAGCATCTGGATTTTTGCGTAGTATCTATCGCACATGTTTTTTTGTATGTGTGTGTGTGTGTGTGTGTGTGTGTCTGTCTTTTGGGGCGAATTAAATTCCGACCAATAAAAAAGTTAAAAGAAACTCTGCCGGCAACTTTTATGCGTGTGCAGAAAACGATAAGAGAAGCCAGCAGAGGGGATTGAGTGTGTGTGGGTGGGTGGGGGCATGGAGGGGTTCACTGTTACGCCTCGGCACAAATAAACTTAAAAGACATATGAAAATCAGTTTTTGAATATTGGCACAAGGCAAACAAACTTTGCTACCAGCTTTTTGCCAGCTTTGTGCTTCAGTGTATCCTGCACACAGGAGCAAAACGCTTCACTTGAGAACGCCGCTGGCATATGGCCAGGGGCAAGGGCAGGAGTAGGGGGGAACCATTCACACTGAAGGGTAGATCGTTAAGAAGGGGTGGGGGGCGTTGTTGTGCATGTTTGGCTATGAGTCTAGTCAAACAAAAAAAAAGAGGAAAAACAAAGCAAACAGCAAGTAAAATTCAGACTTCTGTTTCATTATTTTTGTAGGCCAACTACTTAAATGAATATTGCTTACTTTTGTGAGTTACCCTGCGGGATAGGCAATGAGCTACATAAGCGTCTTTAAAAGTGATATATCTAATGAATATGCTTACATCTGCTGGAGACGTCTCCTAAATGGCATATTCAACATGATTTCTCGCATTATTCATGGTGCCGAAAGGCACTTGAAATTTCAATTTCAAAAGCCCAGAGAATTGAAGTGTTACTGCAAACGCAGCCCACGCATCGTTGCTGAAAACATTTGGAAAAACATTTCAAAGCCAAAATAAAATAAAATAGCTGCCGCAGCACGAAAATCATTTTCCATGCAAATTGCGCGTGGCCAAAATTGTAAAGCGAATGCGTAACGAACGCAATACAAACCAAAAGAAAAAATTGTAATAAAAAAAAACAAGACCAAAAAGCACAAAAATGAATATCAGAAACGATAAAGTGGTAATAGAAGGTGTCCAAAATGGAAATGAGTTTGCAAATTGACGATAAAAGTGTGCAGAAGGCAATTAATATATTTGGAAATAAATTTCACGTTAAATGCTTACGAAGAAGAACAGAAATTGAAATTTGATTTTGATTTTTCCGACCCTTTTCTATTACTTCTCGATTGTTGTTTATGCCGAATAAATTAACATCATCGAAAGCATTTAACCCTGAACCCCATTCATCAGTTGTGAGTGTTCAGTTTTAGTTCGTGGAACTAGTTCTTCGCTCAGCGGTAAGTTTGCACGTCATCAATTAGGAAAACCCTTTTTGGCAAAATTAGCGCACTCAATTAATTTTCAAACATCGTTTTCCCAACGCCAACACTTTAGTTTACAGCTAACCCCTGGCGGACCACCCACTCACAATCACCCACTCGTCCACCCCCACAGAGGGAGGCAAACACCTTGACAGTGAGTGAAATTTCAATTAATCAAGCTCTGTGCGGATGAGTGGGAAACTGGGTGTAGGGCTGCACATCGGGCACAGAAGGAGGGGGAAAGGTGAAAAGGAAACGCGTTTTATCGCGGGGCAAAGGTGGGTGGCACAAGGTGAGTGTCAGGGGCGAGGGCGAGGGCGGTTGACTAACCCATGTCAACATTGAAGCTATATAGCGAAATTGATGGCAGGATATGAGCTTGGGTGAAAGGTTTATTGAAATGAAATATGGCAATTCAAAGCAAAAAGGGATGTCAAAAGATATCCTGGCAGTGTAAATTAATAATTATTTATTGTTATTATCTATTTTGACTAAGTGATAGGTAAATAATTATAATAAAATGAACTAATTAATGTTATATCCCAAGTGAAATAAATAAAAGTCATGGCTGTATCAACTTGACAGCCTAAGACACTTTTCTACACACTTTCACAATCTGTAGGGTATTAGAAGAATATAAAATTTCTAAGAATGCTTTGTATGGTTTGCTGCTGTTGCTGCTGCTTCTGCTTCTGTTTTGCAGGTGGTGATTAGTCATGATTTATTTTAAAATCAATTAGTTTGCCTTGACGCTTCCTCGCTCTTTGAGTGCGGCTGAAAGGTGGGCGAAAGGGGTGCAAGGGGTGCACGGGTTGGCGCAGACATCAAATTCACGTCTCATTTACACGCCAAAAGACATTTCTGTACATAATTTTGTTAGTTTTCTTTTGTGGGGGCAGCACCACTTTGCGGCTCCTTGGGTGCTGCTGAGTAATTTTTGGTGCGGCCCGAAAACGAATATTTCAACAATTTCGTAAACGAATTTCGAGTTTAGCAAAATATCAAATAACCAAATGCGATCCCAAACAGCTAATTGGCAATTAGAAACATCGGATTTCAACAAAATACCATGGATGAAAAACAAAATTAAATTGCAATAGAAAATTCACCTCGACAGCTGCGAGAACAAAATGGAAAGCTGTGAGGAAATTAATGTTGCATACGTAATGAAGACGTCATCACCAAGACAAAACGGTGCAAATGCAAATGAGAATGCCAAGAACTGAATACTAATACTAAGTAATGCCCCAAAAAAGACAGCCAATGAAATGTCAACAAAAGGCGATAGAGCAGCAAATCAACAGCTAAAGTGAGAGAGAGAGAGAGAGAGAGAGAGAGAGAGATATACACAGACAGAGAGGGAAAGAAAGAGAGAGAAACGCCCATCAGCCCACGTATTTGAGGCAAATGAGCAAAAGTGTAAAACAGGAAATTAAATTCACAAGAAATTGCACAAAAGCCAAAATCAAACGGCAGAGAGACAGCTAGACAACTTGAGAGACAGAGAGAGAGAGAGAGAGAGAGAGAGAGAGAGAGATAGAGAAACTGTTGCATATGGATCCACTAGAAATCGTGGGAGGGGAGGGGATATTGCACATTGAAATAGTTGCTTGTGAAATAGTTGCCAGAGTGTTTTCATTGCTTTGACATTTGCCTTGACCGTTTACCAAGCACAAATCACTTTTTATAAAATTGCAAGCACGAGAATTTATTTGCTATATGCAAATTGCTTTTGGATTGTGCACGAAATGTGCAACAGGAGAAAACTTGCACAAGTTGGCAGCTGCTTTTACCAGAGAAGCGTTATTTAATAACTTTAATATTTAACAACAATCATTCTGTGGAAATTTGCATATCCAAAATAATTTGATAGCAGCTTATTATTTTTCAAGTGATTTTTTAAATAGAAAGCAAACTTTCTGTTAGATGACTGCCAAACTAAACTAACAACTTAACGGCTTATATAAACCAAAAGCTGCAAACTTTTGGCATTGATTTTAAATTGCGCAGCCTTCGATATCTCTCACAGCGCAAATTGAATAATAGACTGACAGCAGAGAGAAACAACTAATCTGATTTTTGGACAAAGCGTAGCGGCCGAGCAGCTGCAAAGATATCAATCACAATAGAACGCATTCTGACCATGAGTCGTTTAGCCAGTTGATTGCTTTGGCTTTGGCTGCTCGAGAAATTGCCAGTTTCATTGTCTGCCTGCTGGTTGCCTGGCTGCCTGTGCGTTCTTTCCATTAGGTTATCAACTGTTGCAGTGGCAGTTGCAGGCCCATTTAGATGAACAAAGATCTGTGTACCGAAACTGGTGGAAGCGGATGTTGAAGATGAGCGCACTGCTCAAGGCTGCAGTCGAAATAGACTCGACTATGACGACGTGAAGGCAATTAGGTGTAACACACAACAATATTTGGCGAGCTGCCTTTCTGCCAAATTCGGCAAGGGGCAAGCGGCAAGAGGCGAAAGTCAACGTTCACTTATGTGCTGCATAAATCAGTCTCGCCCGGAAATAGTTCTGTTCATAAACAGTTGCAGCAGCAGAGAAGTCAAGAGTGAAACATACATCACCAGCGACTCCTGGCAGCCGCCACCAGCGTTGCCAGATTGCACACACACACACACACAGTCCAACATAATAAAGCACTAATTTGCATGCAGCTCAAGGCGAAACGGCAACAAGGACACCAACCGCACCCAGGACAGGGGACAGAGAGCAGGGCACAAATGGAGGTGATGGTGCTGTATTTAAAACTCATGTCACATATGTCGACAGACTGTGTATGCCACGCCCCTGCACAGCATGTGGGCGTGTTGGCCGGCCGGCGGGCAGGCAGGCGGAGGGACAGAAAACAGCAAATGAAGCGCTTGCTGCGCTGCAAAATATTATTTTTTAATGAAATTCCATTTAAAACAAAATTTATGCTGCCCCAGTTGGATGTCCCTGTCCAAGCGTGGCTAACCGAACCATCTCTAGCAACTAGAGGATCCCGGCGTAGTTGGAGGATGTGTGCAGCATCGGCGAGCATTACAGCAGCATTTGCCACGCCAAAGTTTAATTGAATAAGTTTCCAGTACAGCGTGTAAATAAAAAGACAGGGACAGAGAGAGAGGGAGGGAGAGAGAGAGAGGGGGGTAGACTGAAAGGATTGAAAGGAATAGTAGCATTTCTTGGTTTTCTGTGGTAATTCTCAGTCAGTGCAAGCAATTAATTTGAGTAGAGCATAAGTGTAACAAGCTACAGCGATAAGCATAATACTGCACGACTAGCAGTTACCCTAGTAAATACCATCTACTATAAGATTAGCCGCAACATGCAGTGCTCTAACTTTAAGAGACGACTCTTCGCAGACACAACTCTTCTCAAAGGGTGTTCAAAAGCCGCAGAAAAGTCCATCAAGATTTAGCTGTTAGTTTTTTGGGGGGTAACAATTTACAGACTTGACTTGATAGCCAACATTGCAGACTTTTCTTCTTCTCAGCCAGCAATTTTCAGTTTCCCAGCGAGTTAATTGAATTTCCTGGCCATGTGGCATTGTGCCGGGGACAAGTTGTGTCTTGTCTTTTGTCACAGTTACAATGTTCGCAAGCAGCGTCAACAGTTAAACAGTTTGCATATTGCACAACAATAACAATTGAGTGGGGAGCAGAGTATCTTTGCTCTTGTTTTTTTTTTTTATTTTTGTTTTTATTGTTTCTATCTTGGTGGGCACTAAAACTGTCGTCGAAATTAAATGCTTAGCTGGAGCTGACAAGCGCCAAAAGACAGTTGCACAATTTCCGCCACTGTCTGTCAGTCAACTGTGTGTGTATTGTGTATGTGTGCGTCGTAAACGATGTGGCAACGCCAATTTATGTTGCATGCTTCTTTGAACGCTGACAAGTGGCATGTGAAAAACAGCATGCGAAAAGATGCATGAGAAAAGTTTTGCAACTGATTGCTTGGTGGCATGCATCTTGGCATCTTGATGCACCCGATGCTGGTTCAAATGCTCAACAAGAAGAGTGAAAGAGACGGACAGAGAGAGAGAGAGAGAGAGAAAGATGATTGCAATAATTAGTATATATATATTATATACTAACAGCTACGAGAATCCTAAGGGATGCAAGCCACAAGGAGCCGAAAAAAGAAAAGCCATTCAGTTTTGGAAAACATGTTGAATTTTAACTATTCAATTTATTTATAATTTACCATAAATGAATATTTAATATTATAATGAACTGCTAGCTGACATTTCAATGTTAACGTCTTCAATTACTTCGAAATTGAAGTGAGCAAACTTTGAATATGAATAAATAATCACTCGATTAGGTTGTCAGTCATGCAAATCAAAACGATATTTGCTCGAGTTGACAATTTTCACAAAAGACAACCATTTCCACGACTTGCAGAACAGTTTCAAAACAGAAACAAAAGCAGACAAAAACTGTGCGACAATGTGCACAAATTAGTGACATTCTGTTGTGCCTGTAAATATGGCAAAATGTGTCAAAGTCGCAGCAACTTGACCAACATTCATTTGCCCACTTCTGGTTGTGGAGGGGGCGTAGGACATTTATGCATGTACATTCTATATGTGTACAGATGTATATTGTTGTGTTGGTCAATCACAAAACTGTCTCGTTCATCTGTCAGTTGTTGAACTGTTGGCACTCAATCAACTTTGCAAGTGGCATCAGTGCCACTGAAAGCCTCACTCAATTACACGCACTTAACACAATGCTCCAGGATATACACAGGACGGGGACGGGGACGGGGACGGGGACGATAACGATAACGAGGATGATGATGTTGATGATGATAAGAATGTCGATATTTGTATGCCAATATTGCAAATGGGCGCTTGTCACAGATTGAGATCTCAACGCAAAATCTAAACACAATGCCCAAAAAGCGTCAAGTGCCAAAATGCGCCAATTATCGCCAATGCAATAACAAAAGGCATCCCAAAAGAAAAAAAGAAAAAAAATGAAGGGGAATAATAAAGCAAAATTATTATCGTTGCCGAACAACAATAAAAGAGATGAAGCAGCAGCTGAGCGGCGATTGGGGCTCTGACAAAGTGGCTAACAGCAACAGCAACAGCAACAACAACTGTTGCCAATATTTTGCAATAAAATGCCCAAAAGCGAGATGATGTGCTGATGCCATGGAAACACACACGCACACACACTGTACGACACCAATAACAACATATCATCAGATATGGCAGTTGAGCAACTTGACAACAATTTGAGGTATAACAACAGCAGCAGCAGCAGCAGCAGCAACAGCAACAGCAATCAGCCACGCCCACAAACCCCCACAGTTGCCTGCAGCATAGCAATTCGAAAACACTCAACAACTGAAATCAAGCTCAAGTAAGTAACTTTTTCAGCTACAATCGCAGCAAGGCAACAAAAAGAGAAAATCATAAGGGAAACAAGTCACAAGGGCACTAACTAATACCCTGTAAAAAGGCCCAAATTATACTATATTATTTACATAGACTCAACAACAAGAGTAGCTTAGCATAGATATATAGATTAGTGAAGATAAGCCAGTCTACAGATTTACCCAAGCTAATAAGACATTTCTTACGACATTTAT
Organism: Drosophila picticornis; assembly: GCA_035043845.1. Taxonomy (NCBI): domain Eukaryota; kingdom Metazoa; phylum Arthropoda; class Insecta; order Diptera; family Drosophilidae; genus Drosophila; species Drosophila picticornis. The sequence goes on along the minus strand of JAWNMR010000493.1, from coordinate 2,970,890 downwards.
AGAAAATATCACACGCTACCCCTTTGCGTATTGTGACAGCAAATAGGGTATTGAAATTGTATATTGCAACAGCTGCTGCCTGAGCGCAAAAAATGAAACAATTTCTTTATCCATATTTCTAGTTCTTTACTAGTTTCTTCAACTTATTTTTTCATTTTTTTTGGATGGCTGATAACTTTCAAATGCAATGCCGCAAGGCTGTTGTGTCCTGGCAATAATGCAAAACACAGCAGCAGCAGCAGCAGCAGCAGCAGCATCAGCAGCAGCAGCATCAGCAGCAGCAACTGGAAAGATGTAGCTTGGTGGGGGGTGTTGTGTGTGCTGAGGGTGATGGAAACTTATGGTTAGTGAAAAATGGAAATGTAGAGAACACGACGACTGCGACGATGGCTAGAATTTGACGTTAAATTTCTCATGAAAGTTTCTCCACACAATTCAAACTTGAGAATTGCATTTCATGTTGCAGCATTTTTGATAAAGCTCTCCAATCGAAACATGTCTGATAATCAGACAAAATGTGCCAATCAAAATGCGGGAAATTCAAAGACACTTTCTAGTTGCAGCACATCAGCACCAGAAGTGAAGTTTATTTTATATTGATTGAGGGAATAACTGACATCCTTGGCTCAACATGTATTATAAATTTGAAACCACTTTATGATTGTCAAATATTCTGTTTAGCTTTTCTGGCATTAATTCCATCCTTGCAAACACACCTGAGCCAGGCTTTTTTGTAATCTGTTATTATCTGGATGGGGAGCAATGTGAAAATATAAAAACTAAAGAATAAAAGCGACATTTTCAAGGAGGCAGAAATTTATATAAATATATAAAAATAAAATTGTGCAGCCCACTTGTATTAAAATTAAAAACATTTCCGTTGGTGGCGGAAATAGCTGTAAAAAGTGGCACAATGCAGCGACGCCGTCGCCGTCGTCATCATAACAGCCCCGCTGGCAACTTCCGGCTGGAGGGTGGGATAAAGGAGGGATGTTGGCCATTTTGTTTTTTCAGGCTGGGATTTGCGAACCCATTCAGAGAACAGCCCATTGAGTCAGTTGGGTTTTGCAGCCTCAACGCGTTTCGTGTCTGCCCACTCCCCGTACTCCCCCCTCAGGGGAGAGACTACGTTGACAGTTGCAGCTTAAAGGTGTGAATGATTGCTGAGTGAGATAGGGACAGGGATAGAGATAGGGAGAGTGCGAGTGCGAAAGAGAGAGCAGCCAGAGCAATTGTTTGGCATTTTTGATTAGGCACGCAGCACGTAGAATCAGAGGAGCCAAGCCCAGTGGCGTCGCCGCAGGTCATAAATATGTTGATGATAATGGATTGCAATTGAAATTGCGTTGGGCCCTCAGAACATAGGCCCCCAAAGCATTCAAAGATAATTCCCTCTGCAAGTGAGATCCAAAAAGAAAAAGAAAAGGAAAAAGAAAGTATCCAGCAGCAACTAACTGTTCGCCTCTTTGCCTCGGTGCATTTTAATGCAGTCTAATTAAGTTTTTGCCAACTTTACGCATATTAAATGCGCAACCAACAAGAACAAATAAAATTTAATTAACCTTTTTGATGAGCATATGCAAAGAAGAACCACAAAAATGGAAAGTTAACAGTCAAGCAGATTAAAAACATAAACTTTTCATACTACAGATGAAGAAAAAACAACAACAACAAAAAAATAGAAATTTTAATATAAAAAAAAACTCACTTTCGCATTTCATTTGCGAGCAACAACAAAAAAATGTGTATAATATATACAGAAAACTTTGTGGTTAAATTAAAAAATGCTGCAGAAATGTTCTACAGCAAATAATGATGGGGAGCGCTTATTGTGGTTAGGAGTGCCTGAGAAAAAGGCCAAAAGGCAGCAAATGCAGCCAGCGCCAAATAAAAAGTACTACATTGAAATTTATTTGTATAATAACAAAGAAAAACAATACAAAAAAAAAAAAAAAACAAAAGCAAGGCAGATTTACATTTTTTTTTTAAGCAAAAGCCAAGGAGCAGAAGAGAAAAGTAAAAGACAGCAAGAAGGCAAGGCAATAAAAAAAACATTTGTTGGCCTAAACAAAGAGAAGCAGCGAGAGACCACAAAAAGTAGCCAAGTAGTCAAGGAAAAACGAAATAAAAGTCGAAAACTTGTAGTAAAAAATTGTTGCAAGTTTCGAGTAAAGTGGGGGAAGACACTAAAGTGAATTCAAAAAGAAACGGATTCACTGGCAAATTAAACACGAAATTGAATTCTGCTCATCATAATTTCCCCAAGGATGCTTATTAGGCCAAGATAGACAGCCGGGTCAAAAGAAAGTGCGCCAGCACAAACAATGCCCCCAAAGAATTCACTTGACGAGCACAATCCTCCAGAAGACCTTGTCATTCCCTGCCACCACCACCACTCCTCCCACTTCCTGCCGCAGCTGCAGCTGCCTCGACACTGTCGTAAGTGCAACTGAGACCAGAACTTGATATTATTGCCCTGATTAGGCGTGAGAGAGGCCGAAAAAAAAACAAACAAACAAACAAACAAAAGCATCAGCTATGCACAAAGTCATTTGCCAGCCAAAAAGTGTAAAAATACAAATGTTTATTCATTAATGCATTTAATCCAGAAGCCAAGAACAACTTTGGGACGGGGACATAAGCCAAATGGGTTTTCTGCTAGAATTTAGCAAATTTTCAAGTTGTTGTGAGAGAAATAAAATGCCGTACAAGCTGTAAAAGTTCTTTATAACAATCTATATTCCAAGAACTATCTGAAAAAGTTGGGAAATATATCCTTTAAATTTTAAATTCAACGTTCGTTTTTAAATGCGGGTTTTAATTTCATTTTCGGTGTTTCTCACTACAAACCCAATTAAAGTGTTGAGCTTTCTTTCAAGCAATTAAATGCTACATGAATAACAATCTACGTTGTTCCACTCAAGCGCACCCGCTGGGGAATCATTACGAGAGTTTTGCTGGAAAACTACACCAAAACCGAAGACCAAATGCATTTAACCCCAGGCACGTGAAAAACCAGCACTGAGAGACAAAAGACAAACGCCAAACCAATCGAAGCCAAAACAAACAACAGCAACAGCAAAAATGGGGAATGGAAAGACCGCATTCAATGGATTTATCTTGTTTGTTTTTTCAAAAACTTTGAAAACTCGCTGTCCAAGCAAATCGAAAATAAAATGAGATAAGAAAGGGTTGGGCAAATCAATTGAATTTGACTTTTTTGAGGGGAGCGTCGAAACTTTGACCTTAGCCAATTATCACACACAAATACAATCATTAAGGAAAATTTGCTTTCTAAAACTTTTACGCTTGGCTACTACTATCTGAACATCAAGCAAAATAAATCCACCAAGCAGAAGATGAGCCAAATCAACAACAACAACAACAACAAAAGCTAAGCAAACTTTTTCACAACTCCCCGCAGAGTGTAAAAAGGAAAAAAGCACCACAGAAAGCAACAAATACTTGACATGGGGGAGATTTACTCAAGTTCCTTGGATACAAACAACTACAGGCTACTATAGAGAGTTGAAAGATACAGATATCTGCACATAGATATGGCAGAAACCCCACAGCACTAATTAAAATCAACGGCAGGAAGAACTTTAGCTCAACTTTTGCGTATGCAATGCAATTAAAAGTAGCAGCAGCCAAGCGGCAGTCAGAGATGGATTTTTGCCATAATCTTTTTGCATCAAGAGATTGTGGTGTCCCCAAAGCGCAAACAACAGCAGCCAACCAACAAAATCAACCACCGAGAGACAACAGCAAAGTTGGCACAGCACGCAAACTTTGCCAAAGCAATGCTTTAAATTATATTTACGCACAAATTAAAACATCAAGGCCAAGAAAATTATCAACAAACGAACGTCGCGCCTAAAGGCATCTAACACAACTTTCTATGCAGGGGGGGCGGGGTTGCATGTGGGACTGGGGCAGGTTTGTTGGGTGGTTGGGGTTGGGGTTGGTGTTGGGTTTGTGGTTGTCTTGCCGTGTCTAGTTTATAGTTTTGCGATTTTTAGATAATGCAAAAGTTGAAACTAGGTGAGGCCTCGAGGCGCTGCCTTGGTGCGGTTTTTGTTTTTTTTATTTAATATTATTATTATTTCATGGCCTTGGCTCAATGAACACACAACCCGACCAGAATAGAATAGCTGCCAAGGCATTTCTTGAGTTAGAAAACTCTGTTGCGATCAATAAATAATAAGTGCGCAAATTAGTTAGTTGATAAATGTGCGGTGGGAATACGAAAAGTGCTCGTTTCTATTTCAAAATTGTTAAAGTCATAAGTGAGTCAGCCTCCTTAGCTTCAAAGTCGTCCAACAAAGTTAAGCTTGAACTTAAACTAGAAATTTTAGCTTAACATACTTGACAAGTTTCGTGATTCCCAATCTCTGTCGGGAATTATAGAAGAAGAGTGAAAATTGCTTTAAACTTTCCGATTATTGCCTAGGGAATTGGCTAGACTCTTTTAGAGGTTTTTCACAATTTCAAAATTATTCGATTATGGGTTCATATTCAAATAATAATATGAATATAGGACAAGCATTTAAATTTGGTATTTGCCTAGTTGCGCCGCACATATCGAAAGCCACAAAATTTCACAATCAGCTTGAATGCAATTGAATTTCAAGTGTTTTGGGGTCATAAAAAATCAATTAAAATTGTGCTTCACACGTGCAGACACACACACGCATATATATATATATATATATATATATATATAAATGTACATAGATGTATATAAAGGGAGACAGAACGCTGCAAATCGATTACCGCATTTGAGGCAACAAAAAAATGGGCGTTGGGAGCTGTTGGCCGACCACAAAGTCAACGGGAAAATTAATACACATGTTTTTGCAATAATATGCGCTCTCTTTCGCTCACTCTCGCTCTCTCTCTCTTTCCCTTTCGCGCTCTCTGAAAGTGGAAAATGTTTGTTCTTGCTTTAGGGTATGGCTTTGCCATAGCCTTGTGTGTTTGACACACTTTGGCAGCAGCCAATCGGCAAATACCACAGACTTGAGGATTGCGAACGAATTCTGAACTCCCTTTTTGGCCCGCACTCCTCCCTCCCCAAAACTACCCCTCTGTTCAAATACTTTCACTTAAGAGTGGTCCTGGGCATTGTCACGTTTAAGTGTCTATACAAAACGTGTGTGCTTCGATTATCCTTGGTGTAGTCTGGTGTTGGATTATCTTATTTCGTTTAAGGTCTGAAGTCTGAATTGTGTCGAGTGCTGCACGAATGTTGATTTGCACAGTTCCAGTTTTGGCCAAGTTAATTAGTATAATATTTTGTTAGCTCTTAATTTCTTTTAATTGCGCGCATGTCATCTACACACACACACACACACGCGTGGAAACTTTGCTAAAAGAAACAAGTAGATAAAGGGCCACAAATTGTAATGATTGCAATTTTATGAGGGCTTTTTCATTTCCTTCCTTCCAAAAGAGACACGCTCAAGTGCCAACAATTAGGAAAGTTTACCAGGTAAAAGCAAAAAAAAAACAAAAAATAATGCAAAAAATGACTCTAGACAAGTAGACTTTTCCTTCACGCTTTGAGTGGGAGAGTTCTGTATTTGACATACTAATGAATTTATGTAGACAATTTGCTAAATGGCATGTGAACTTCTTGAGCAAAAGATGTGGGTCGCGCACAGCAGCAATGCTAAAGTATAAAGTATACGTGAAACTAAGCAGAAAGACCAACAGAGAACAAGAAATTATTAACCTAATTGCAACTTGATGTGAAAAGTAACTGAATTACTTATGTAAATACCTTACAGAATATGAATGATTTTACAATAATTGGTAATAAGAAGCCTGATTGCTTCAGATCATGCTGAATTCACTTGGCGATTATAAAGCAATTACTGAATAACTAAGAATCAATTTTGATAATTTGTAAATTACAAGTGTTGTTCTAACAATAATGATTGTTTCAGCAAACCAAACCAAACCAAACCAAACAGTGTCAAGTCATCAAACAGTAAGAAAGTAACTTCACCTACCTCAATAAACGATCCTACGAGCCTACGCACGTTGCACTAAGGAACCAAACACAAACTCAATATACAAAACAGTTAAAATATATATGAACTAATCAAAGTCCGACACACACACACACACCACACTGTAGATATATTTTTTATTTTTTTTTTTTTGGGAAATGGGTAAAGGTAGTCGGTTGGGGGTGGTAAGTTTGGTAAAACGAGAAAAAAAACAACAAAAAAAATTGAGGAAAAGGGTAGGTACAACATTTGTCAGCTAAACAGAAACTACAAATGAATAGGCGCCTTCTACTCACTGTAGGGCTGAGGTCGTGTACCGTAAAGAGGCTCCTGCAGTAATGGCGAGCGACCATTTCCAATCTCCTTAACTGAAATGAGATAAGAGCAAACGGCAAACAATTTGCGCGTGATAAATGTTTCCACAAATTTGTTGAATTTGTTGGTGGTGGTGGTTGTGGTTGTTGTTGTTGTTGTTCTTGTTCTTGTTTGGATTGCTTTGTTGGATTGGTTGGTTTGAATTTGTTGTTGTGGTGTGTGTGTCTACAAACGTTTTTCTTGTTGTTGTTTTGGTTGATGTTGTTCTTGTTGTTCACTAAAAGCTAACTAAGAGAAACTGTTGAGAGTGTTTGCTGTTGTTGTTGTTGTTAGAGGGTTTCGTAACACACAAACCAAAATGGGGGGGAAACGCATTTAAAATATGTTAGAAATGTTCTTAAGTTCAAAATCGATACAAAAAAAATAATAATAAAAAATAACGAAATCAAATAAACAACAGTCAAGTTTCAGCTGCGAGAGAAAAACACACAGAATCTCACCAAAAATACAACCACAGAGAATGAGAGAGGGAAGACAGAGAGAGAGAGGGGCAGAGAGGGATAGAATGAGAGAATCGATGCATGAATATAAAATATTACGGGTCGTTTGCCCAGCTGCTGTTTCGTTATTCATTGCTGCTCGCATATCAATGATTCAATCTTTTTTTTCCTTCATATATATGCCATATTATCAGGAATAAAATAAGATACAAAAATTCACGAGCGAGAAAAAATAAACAAGAGGCAACTAATTTCGTTTGAGTTTTGCGGCAGGTCAGTGGTACAAAGCTATGCGCAAATGCGTCGCGTTGAATTTTAAATTCTTATATAACGCGATTTGGAAGTGGATTAATTTATGACAACCGAAACGCTTTAAGCCAAATTGAATGAAATGCTAACAATGTTTTGCGGTTTTTTTTATACAATTAGAGCGATCATGAAATAAATCAGCGCATAAAAAACAATGCAGAGTTGCAAAAAACAAAACAAAAAACAGAGATAAAAGCTAAAATAAATGATGTGATATCAATCAGTTGTCACAATTTGGGGCACCTGAGCGACACCTAGCGACTATCGGCAGCAACAGCAACTGCACATATAATTTAACAATCGTTAAAGGCCTTTTTCGCTTAACTTATTGCTCACATCACACGCTCCGGCAAGTTGTTTTCAGGGCCATCTGACCAGCATAGAAAACAAATCGAATCAAAATCTAATTCGACCCCAATAATTGCAGCTCGTTTTGGCTGGGTCCCCAACCAGTTGCTTATGCTCAGAACCTGTTCTACGAGTGCTTCATTAAAACGCGCGACAATTGAATAAATAAAAATTAAAGTATCTTTTTTTTTATAGTCATTTATGGATAAGTTGGCTAATGTCTTGCATTCGAATATTGGAGACTTTTAAGGCAACATAGTCAAAGTTAATCGACTGACAGTTGAGCTAACAACATACACAAACATAGTCAAAATTGATTTATCGACAAATACTATAGAAAAAAGCGAATTTAGTTACCATGAACCACAAACTAAGCCGCTCGTTGAGCAAACGTACAAATGTTGTAACGAATTTCGATTGGTTGCTATTAAATCACTCACATAATGAGTATGAGAAGCTCTGAAGCTGGGTGATTTTATTCATACAAATGCAGCAAAGGTTTCAAATGTTCTGCCATTCATAAGAGAAGCCTTGGAGTAGTCGAGTTGTCGAACTTTTGACTCGTTTTGGATTATCCTAATCGAAAGCTGAAACTGAATAAAACTTGACATTCATATCGATCTTATGTGCTACTATTTACATCACTCTTAAAGTTTACGGTTTTTGCTTAAACTATGCTCTTTCGAGATAGACAGATAGAGGGGGGCCTTAAGTCAAGACTTTTGCACTTACAAACTATGTAAATTGTATTGGTAGGTAGTAGTTATATTTAGTATAGAGTGCTTCAACTGACTCACCTCCGTCACAGTAGTAGTAGCTGTGTGTGTGTGTGATAATTAGCGACGTTCGTCGACGTCGCCGTTTCTCTGGAGAAGCGCGCTCTCGTTTTCTCCATTTTGGGAATCAAACGGTGCACAAGAATCAATTTTTTCTCATTTTTGTTTTGTGAACCGTTCGAACTACATAATTATCGACCGACTAATACCAACGGGCCGTATACACAACTTCTCTACATGCCCCAAAGATCGGTCATATAGAGCTCATATATAGTCACATAACTTTGAACAGATCCCAATGGTAAATGTTTTATGCTTTTATTTATATATATACTTTTCCTGGTTTTTACGATTTTGTCAATACAAAATTGTGAATTAAATAAAATTGAAGCTTGATTTGAATTTTGTGGTTCATGGTATGATATACAGAACAAAAATTATATATATAAGCTATACATTTATATGTTTATATATATTTATATATATATAGGTGAATAGTTCCAAAACGCAATTTGTATTCAATTATTATTTCGTTATTTTATTTTCTTTTGTTTTTTCGGTTTTCTCTCTGGCAAATTATTTTCTGAGGCTAGCTTCAACTCTCGTCGGATTTTTGGTCAACATCAGGCACAGCAACAACCACAATCGGGCAACATTTGATTCCGATAACGATAACGCGATAACACGATTAGCGTCGAAAAATCGCTTCATTCTTTATCTTGGTTTTAGTTCAGTTTCAGTTTTATGCAAAAAATTCAAAAACTTGTCAGCGTACGGCGCTCAAACAACATTTCAAGGATCTGTTCAAATTGTACGTTCTATAGCGACTACTTATTGGGGCTGTAGTAGCTGTTGTCGTATTACTAGCAGCTCTGGTAATTGTACTAGTCGTTGTAGCTTGAATCGTATCCAAAAGCGTTTGCAAATCCAAATCCAAATCCGTATCCGTATCCGTTCTAGATCCCACGAAGTCCTCATCAACATCACCATCACTATCACCATCATCATCATCATCATCATCATCATTATAAATATCATCTGTAGTATAATCACGATCAAGTCCAACAACAACAATTCTCGTGAGTCCGTCTGCGTCTGCGTCGCTGCCCGTGCCATGCATCCCTGCACACAGACAAACACAAGCGAGATAGAGATAGATAGTAGAATAGTGTTGGGTTTTTTTGTTTGTATTTTTTTTATATAATTTTTTTTTGTGATTTTGAGATTGTGAAAGAGAGAGAGAGATATATACTATATATATATATTTAGAGAGAGAGAGAGATAGAGAGAGAGAGAGAGACAGTGAGAAGACATAGACTGAATTCTTGCAACATTTTATTTGTAGTATATTTTTTCTTGTCTGCGAGTTTTGCATTTGTATTCTTTTCTTTCTTTTTTTGTTGTGATGCTTTGTCCTGCCCAGATTTAGAGTTTTTTGATATATAGACATATATATATATATATATATAAATATATTGCTTGCATTTTCGTGGTTTGGTTTTTGAATTTTTTGTATAGATTTGCATAAAATTGAATATATATTTTTTGTATTTTTGACTTTTTGCTTAAATTTGGTGCATTTTTCTATTTTTTTTTTTAGTTGCATAACTGTTGTTGTTGTAGCTGTTGTTGTAGTAGTAGTAATAGTAGTAGTAGTAGTTGTTGTTGTTGTAGTTGTTTTTCAAACTGAGGGAATATATATATACTTATTGTTTTCTTTTTTTGATTTTTTTTTGGGTTTCTTTCTGTTCTGGAACTGACACACACAACAAAAATAGTAGTAGAAGTAGTAGTAATAGTTTTTCTCTTATTTTGTTTAGTATTTTTTCTCATTTCTGGTTTATTGATGGGTTAAGTAAAGCAAGTAAGTTAGTTAAGTTGGGTAGTTCAGGCGGGCGGGCAGGCAGGCGGGCGGTGGTTTTTTGTTTTGTTTTTTAAATGGGGGAAGAGCTACTTAGCTATGGCAACGCTGTGGCATTGGCATTTTTGGCTGTTAGTGGGCGCTTATATATATTAGAACGAGATTTCATTTTTTTTTTTTTAGGTGGTTCCGTGTGTGGTTGTTGTTGTTGTTGTAGTAGCTGTTGTTATTGTAGCTGTTGTTGTTGTTGTTGTTATTGTTAACTACCTTTTTCAACACTGCCGTGAAAAAAGAAAAACAAATGTGAAAACATAAATTCAAAACAAAAAAAACAAAATAAAAAATAAAAACTAATTAGAAGTTAGCAGTTAGTTTTGTTAGTGATATTTTTTTTTTTTTTACTTGTTTGCGCGCAGATTCTTTTTATTTTAATTTATTTTTATATTTGTTTTGTTTTTTTGTACAGTGCGAGCAAAAAGCTGTTTTCATCGTGGGGTTTTTATGTTGTTGTTGCTGTTGTAGTTGTTATTGTTGTTGTACTGGTTGTTGTATTCTTTTGGACTGAGATTGGTTGTTGTTGTTGTTGCTGCTGCTGCACTAAGTGGCTGCTGCTGCTGTTTTGTTAAACTATTTGCTTGAAAATTCTTTTGGCAGGCTTTTTTTGTTTGGCTCTGTTGCTTGTTGTTGTTGCTGGCTTGATGTTTGTGGTTGTTGTTGTTGTTGTTGGTGGTGGTTTTGTTGTGGTACTTTGTAATATAATACACAATGTATCTTTGTATTTGTTGTTTGTTTCTTGTTGTTGTTGTTGTATAATACAGTGTATTTTTTTTTAGTAGTGGCAGTGAAAAGATTTTCATTTTTCGAATATAGTTTTTAAAGTTTTGATTGTTTCTTTTTTGTATTTTTGGGTTAATTGTTTTGTTTTTTTTTTTTAATTTTAGTAGACGCTGTGTGGTGTTTTTGTTGTTGTTGTTGTGTGTTGGATGTTGTTGTGGTTCTTGTGGTTGTTGCTGGCTTGCTGCTGCTGTGGTTGTTCTTCTTGTATTTGTTGTTAAATGAGAGAGTTTTGTTTTTTGACAGGATAAAAAATTGTACGTTGAAGTTGAAGCTGCTTTTATTTTATTGTTTCACTAAGAGTTGTTTTTCGTTTTAAATTTAACAGTTAATTGTATAGTTATTATGCGTGTCTGCTTGAGTTGACAATTTAAACAAAAAATATATTGAGACTTGAGGCATATATATTTTCAAAAATTTGGTTTGTGGGAGGATATCAAAAATATATTTGTTTTTCTTTGTCAAAGATTTGTAAATCGCTGAGAGAGAGTAAAGAGTATATTTTGCTTATAAAGCTAGACTAAGCTTAAGTATATAGATTTTATTGCTAGACATTTTGGATATAGCTTTTTGTGTGTGGGTGAATGATCGGTGTGCGGTTTATGTGTGTGTGTGTGTGTGTGTATGTGGTTATCTCAAATAAGTTGAGGTTAGTAAAGCCGTAAGAAATATACAAAATTAAATCAAGCCAAACAAAAATATCAAAAAAGAGAGTAGATTGTGTTTGTGAGAAATAGTTCAAAATGTATGTTTTCGATGTATGAAATACTTGAGTTTTAATCCATTTATTTAGATGGCTAAATAGTTGAGAGTTTTGCGCAATCAATCAGCAAAAGTTTTGTGATAAAACAAATTTCAATGTTTGCATCGCTAAATTTAAACCCTGCCAGCTGCTCAATTTAACGAAATGACGGGTGACAACCTCAAGAGTTGACAGCACTTTTGATGCGCCACATTAGGTTTGGGTAAAACAAAAAGCATGTCAACCAGATTAGATGATGACCAACTGGGGAAAGGTTGCGGTGCAGGATGGGGCGAACGTGGAGGGTGCTATCTCCCTAAATGTGTGTACACTGCGACCCTAAAATGTCGCCTCTCACAAAAGAGCTAAAAAGTTGTTCAACTTTCTATGGCACACACACAAAGTGAGTTGGGAGTTTGGGCGGACTATCATAAAAACCAATTTAATTGGATCTAAATGCTAAAGTTGACGCCAACGCGTAGCGCATATGAAAAGCAGCCACAACAATTATAGCAGACAAAATATTATGGCCTAATAAGGGAGAGGGGGTGGTGGGTAGTGGGTGGTATTGCCGAAGGGTTGCCCGTTTGGCTGGCCATTATGGCCGAAAATCAAATAAAATGCCCATATCTGAGTGCGTATAAAAGCAAATTATTCACACTGATTACATGAAGTTTGCCGCTTGACATAAACTAAGCCACGCTGAAAAATAAACCGATATAATTACGTTGCATTATATGAGGGTGCGCTCGCTGGCTGGCTGGGGGATGGCCAGTGGAGGGCGGAGTGCGGAGTGTGCAGGGTTGATGGCTGCCATTCACTCGCACAGCATATGGCGGCTAAAGCGAACTGGGCAAATGTGCTAGTAAAAACAAATTGAGGATCCAACATAACGCAAAGGCTCTAGATAAAACGAAAATAATCAGCAGGCAGCCAGGCCGAAGGACTACACCGAATGCTACACACAACCCCCTGAAATTGTTGTGTCATAAAAATAAAGTGTCTAAGAAACAGTGAAGAGCCTTGGGGAAAGAGAGAGAGAGAGAGAGGGACAGAGAGAGAGAGAGGGGGCTGCCCGCAGGACGGCAAAAGTTTCGAGCGAGCAATGACTATGGCAACAACATCGAAGGGGGGCAAACAAATGTTGATTTAGGATAAGGCAGCAAGAGTCGGCAGCCAGACGAAATAACGAACATGTTTCTTATTCCTTATACATCCTTCGATTGCAATTTAAATAAATAACAAGTAGCAATTCGAAACAGCTTTCAAATGCACGACTATAAAATACCATACAAGTTTAAAATGCAAGTTTCGCTTCGAAAGCTGTCAAAATTTCAGAAAGCTAATGACTAAAAACGTGTATTTTGGGCAAATGCATTCCAAATTGGCTAGCTGTCGCTATAGTCTGTGTCTCCGAGGGCCCAAGTTCATATTCGTCTTGAGCTTATAAAGTTATTAGTCTCTAGAGTTTTTATGCTCTTACAGCGCCTTCAACACCTCTTTACGGGCAGGGTACAATGGCTGCCCGGAAGTGCCTTTAGTTTGAATGACGGTCGCATAATTGAAATCACAGGGGCGCACACACGCACACAGAGAGTTGCCAGCGCAACGCATTAGGGTTGCCATTGTCATTTGCATACACGCACACACACACAGTTGTCGCAGCCAGTTGTGGATGGGTTTGTGTGTGTTTGTCCCGTATGAATTATTTATGCTCATTTAATTCGATAGTCGTGTGCCATCGCCCGCTGGTCACATAATAAAACGTAGAACACCTTCGACTACTCCTCTGCGGAGTGCTTCCTTCATGGCATGATTTAATCATAAACGTAAAATAGTTTTGTCATGTTTTATGTCAACTCCCCTCTGTCAGTTCACCCATCTATTCAAATTGTGCTGTTCTGTGGCTTTTTAATGTGTTTCTTGCTGCATTTTTTGGGCGAGTCTTCCCCGTTTATTTTAGTTCTGTTTCAGTTTTTGATGGCCTTTGGCATTTGGTTTGTTAATGTTATTTGTTGTTTGGTTTTTATAGACATTTTTGGTTACTATATCGTGTTATTGTGGCAACCATTGTACCCTGTACTTCCCTGTGAAGAGTGTATATAGGATAAATGATTTGCAGCGATTGCCAAAATGAAAAATGTTATTGGAAATTATAAATTCGCATCTTCCTAATTTGTAAATTCAGTGAAAAACTTTATTTTTATCTCAGTCTTACTCAGAGGGTATCTTAAAGTCCATCAATTGCCTAGTCTGTTGACTGCTTTTTTCTGCTAGTTTTGGTTATTGTTATTGTCGTGCATTCATAAATAAATAATGACAGACATTACAATGCAGGTTTTTTTGGCGTATTGTGGTTTTGTGCTCCCTGAGCCGGTTTTGTGGTTAATTATAGCACAGTTTTGGGGGTCGGGCATTATTATTTTTTGTTTGCTTGTTGGTTAACTGAAACGATAATAGCACAAAGTGGCGCATATGTCTGTTGTTATGGTTTTTTCACGAACAGCACACGTTTGATTGATTGGAGGACAAGGGACGCGGTGTACTCGGGCAGGGGAAGGGATAAATTATACAAATTTAATGTTAGCCTAATTAGCTGTGATTTACGAAAGTGTAATTACGTTATCTGTTAGGGGAGGCATTTAATTCTTGTTCATAGAGTATCCTTTGTAAGCTGACTTCTTAAAATTGTCCATTAACTATTCAAATTGAAGAAACTATTGAAAGGAAAGTCAGCGAAAAATAGACCTGATTTCTATTCTATTTTTGTCATTTCGAGCTTTAACTTAGTCGAGTTTGCGAAACTAATTAGCCAGCTGATGGGCAGTGGCTAAAAGCCCGGAAAAGCAAAACTGTCAATTTACCAGAGATAGAGACAGAAAGTGACTGAGTAAGTGAGAGAGTGGGAAAAGGTGCATTACGTATACGTATTGTAAATGCACGTCCCTGTTTTTATAGCTTTGTCAAGTGAACCACAAAAATCGAACGTCCTTGGGCCACAAATGCTAAAGACCAACAAAAAGAAGAAAATGAAGAAGGCACGAAACTGAACAGAAGCAACTCACCCGACTAAAAACAATTTGCAGTCAAATATAAAGAGGAGCACGGAGGACCAAGGAGCAGCAAGCAAGTGGAGCTGAGCTGAGCTGAGTTGAGTTGCCCTCAAGGAAGAAAAGAAAACACATCGCGTGACAGCACGAAACAAGCCAAAATGCGATGAGCATAAGGATCCCGTCTGCTAATCCTGGACTAGATAACGGAAACGGAAGCGGCAGCAGCAGCTGCGACGAGGGAAGCAAAGTGTTGCAAGCCACAAGAAACACAAGGGGACAAAGTGGGGAGCGGAGGGCTTCGTTGATGGTGCAACACGGATGCCATAGAAAATGAGTATAAAATTAACAAAACGCCAACCGCGCATAGATAAAACTGCACGTGAAGTGACTTGCGGCTGCACACAAGTCTTCCCTCACCAGCTCTAACTCAAACCAACCCCTCCCCCTCCTACTTGCACACTACCCTCCTCCCTAACGCAAATATGCAGCGAGCTGTCAGCTTGCTTAGCCAGCGGCGACCCTGACGCTTGGCAAATGCAAATACTACACACAAATTTCCTTCTATTTCTCCTCATTTCTATTTCTGTTTCTATTTTTCCATTTCTTTTTTCCTGGTCTGCTGTCTAAAATACTTAATAAAGTTACGTTTCTGCGCTAAAAGTGAGGTTAGTTCTTGTTGGTTTTCCACTGCTGCTGCCAGCACTAGTTGTGTTGGGGTTAGTTCTGGGGGCTGGTTGCGCCCCTGCTGCTTGTTGGCTGCCACTTAGTGGTATGCTACTGCTGTTTACCCAACGCGCAATGCAGGACACTTTCCTACTTCTTTGCAGGTCTTTCAAATCGATTGTCTGTTTTCCAAACTTCCCCCCCCTGACTCCCTCTTTGTCCGGCCAAGTTATTTGTGTGCAACTTATGCAAATAGTTTGTTTGCATTTTTCACTTGACATTTAACCTGATATCGGTTTTGTTTTGCCTTTTTTGTCATTGTTTTTTTCTGCTTATTATCTGTGGTTATTGTTATTGTTGCTTGTCATGCTAGAATTTATGGCTGTGCGTCAGTGTTGTGGGCGTGGCACTGCTGCTACCACCAGCACCAGAGTTTGTAATGAATTATATTGATTGGCTAGCGAAGCAGACCCGTTTATAATGCCTGTCACATAAGGTCGAAGGTCGGCGCAGCTTGGCTTTTCAGTTGAGTTCTGCAACGTTTAGGAATATTGGTTTGGCAAGCTTAGCTCTGTTGTCAACTGACAACTAATTAGCTCATTCAAGTGGTCTCCTTTTGAAAATTTTTAGTGATCAAACAGCAATTAGAACAGGTATTTTATTCAACAAGTTTCAATGAAACTCGCAGAATTGCATATTAAATGGAAGCCAATTTCAATCGTAGGCAATCGAGATGAAAATTTCAAGCAAAACTCTATTCAGATGAAAATTCATAGTAGAACTCTATGGCTTTGTTAGGCAGTCAATTAAACTTCAAATTTCAATTAACATTTAATTACTTTTTAATGATTAAGTAATTCTAAATTAAGTTAGACTCAGTCAAACAAACAACTGAAGTGGGGCAAACCATTAAACTTAAGTATTGAATTCTTAAAATAATCACAACCGAAGTCTTTTATCTGTTAAATGATTATTAAAATAGCTGTGGCCTGCTCGGAAGCAATTCAATTCCATATTTAAACATTAAAGTTGCTCAAGATTAGAAAACGTCAAGGTGCAGCTGCTTCCACCAGTCCAGTGCCGCCTATAAAGACTCATCAAGGAGTTGGGAACATTGCACTGCAATGCAATTGCAACTAACCAAGCAGAAAAGCACATCAAAACAGACACAAGCACAATCATCACAAGCAGCGAGCAATGAGTAGAAGAAAGAAAAAACACACACACAGAGGATTGTGTGGCGCCACAGTCTATGGTCACTTTTCAAAGCATCATGTTCATTATATGCCAAGTGAGATATGGCCCCCTCCTCCTCTCTCTCTCTCTCTCTCTCTCTCTCTGTCTCTGCCTATATCCGTGTCCAGGCCTAATTTACACGCCCACATAATGTGGCAAACAGATGGTCTGCAACTAGCGACTGGCAGCCGCCGGCGTCAAGTTCATTCATTTTGGCATTCATTGATAGGAAACTTTTGCCTTGCCACGACTCAGGTTGCTTGTGTGGGTGCTTGGCCACGCCACGGCACGCCAGACTTCCATGGGGGGCATGCAAATGCAAATGCAGTGCAAACAACAGGAAGAACAACAACAACAAACCGACAAGTAGATAAATGCAGGGGACATTGCCACACACAAAGCCCAAAAGTTGGTCCAGCCAGCAGCAACACCGACAGCAACAACAAGAACAACACAAAATGACAGTGGACAATTTGGCTGCTGCTGGCTGAGTTATTGTGGCTCCAGACACACAGAGATTGCTGTTGCTCTTGCAGTTGCAGTTGCAGTGCCGTTGACACTTGCAACGTTGCTGTCACAGCAAATCAGAGGCACACAGAGAGAGAGAGAGAGAGAGAGAGGGGGAGGGTGCGTAGTTGGTAGATTTTCTGCAGTTTGTCGGCCTTTTGAAGTTGCGTCTGTTGTCTGCGGACCCAACTGCTGCTTTGTGGCAAATTGCACGACAACATTGCCGCCTCGCTGTCTGCCAGCAGCAGCAGCAGCACCAGCACCAACAACAACAACAACAACAAACAAACAACAAACTCGAAACGCGTCGCACAACGTTTAATTTCATTTTTATTCAAAGTGAAATAGAGAAATTAAAAATGGCATTTAACGCGCAACTTTGTCGACTGTCATAAAACGCGACATGTGCCATGGCTGCAGCGGGCAAGGGGTGTGCGGGTGTGGCAAGTATGTGTCTGTGTGTGTGTGTTTGTGTGTGGGAGGGATGTGCTGCTGCTGTCGCCGCTGCTGCTGCTGCTGCTGCTGCTAAGAGGTGCCAGGTGGTGCAGTGTTCATTTGATGTGGCCAAGGCGGCGGTGGGCGGCTGGTTTGGGCGTTACTCTGTTGCCGTTGCTGGTGGCTTCTGTTTTGCTGACTCGACGAGTATCATTAGTGTTGGATGCTTCTTGTTGTTGTTGCTGCCGTTGCCTGTGGCAGCTTTGTCGCTGGCAATTACGAGCTTGCTGTCAAATGGCATAAGCGAGCCGACTGGGCATTAAGCATACGACACGTAATACGCCGATGGTTTAAAGCCTTGGGCTAAGCAACAAATATCAAGTATACGACACATAGTACATGTCTGCTGACAGCTGGCTTAAAGACGCAATAGTTTAATCAATGCATGCTTAGACAACTGATGCGCTTGCGTCATGTAACACGAAACATGGCTTGGAGCAGCATTATTTTTGAGTATAAATCGGCGCTTGAGAAAAAACTAGGCGTTTGAATTGAAGCTAAAAGCAAACGTCGCTTCTAAAATAGTTGCCAAAGTGCGCAACATATCAATTTATAAAAATAAACTAGAACTGCAAATGTGTTGTTTGGCAGCAATATCTCATTAAGATATTACGTATACGCCAACGTGCACGGCATGGCGCGGCCATCAAAATACCTGGGCTTATTTTCGATTATCGAGGCTTATTTGAAGCATATTTTATCAACGAAATAATTAAAAATAATAGATTAAATTGACAGGCAAATAAAATTCGTAATAAATTTATGACATGAAAAATAAAATTAAAGCCATTTATGTGTTCAAATTGTTGAAAACAAATGCCGACAGCTTCCACATGTTGTATCAGGCACACGCCAAGCATATGTTGAATTTGTTGCTGAAATTATTGTGTCACCTGCAACACATTTACACATACAAACACACACGCACACACACATACAACAACCAAGAGTGAAAGCTTAGTTGTTGCTAAGCAAATTAAAAGCGTTTATAAAATGTGTAAGGCAATTGATAAAGTTGTAAACAAATTTGTGTGTTTTTACACAAAAATAAAAACAAATTAAGCTAACCAGTTGGTAGAACTGAAGTTTTTCTACATATCTGAATATAAATTTGCAAGCTCTCTCTCCACATACACATATATATGGGCAATAAAAAGCACGTGTGTTTGTGTGTGTGTGTGTGTTCGGTGTGGGTGTCAGAGTGTGTGTGTATGAGTGTAATGTGTGTAGTAGTAAAGTGTAGTTTATGGACAAATGCAAATGTTGTATTGATAGATAGATATATACACATACACACACACATATATATATATATATAGAGTGTATAAATATATGTTTGTGTATGTTTGTATGTCGGGTGCATGGATACACTTATAGACTAATAAGAAATAGTAGTAAAAAATGTGAACGCACTTGGTTGAATCTCACCTGTGCTCAGGGTATAATCCCAGCTGGTATCTGACTCATTCTTATAGACATTCAACTTCTCCGGCTAAAAATAGTCACAAGATATGCAGATATAAATATAAAATAAGTGCACATAGTGAAGATGTGCAGCGTACTCACCTTGGCAAAATCAATTTTAAGAGTGCAGCAGCCGGCATAGATGTCGGCTCCATTGAGATTCTCGCGTGCGCGTGTTGCCGAATCGAGATTATCAAATTCGACCATGGCCTGTACGCCATTCTTTTTGAAGATGACAATGCGCAGAACTTGGCCATGTGGATTGCAAATTTTATGCAAGACATCCTGCAAGAGAAAAATAGAGAGGAAAACAATAAATAAAGAAGAACCAATTAGCAGCGAATTGAAACGACAGCAACAACTACAATAAATAAAAACGAATTTCGAGCACACCCAATTGTCATGTGCAGCAGCTGCAGCAGCCACAGCAGCTCCAACCAAGCCATGCTGCAAACTCGACCACAAAAACAACCACTTTTAACTCAGGCTCCCAAGCCCGAACCCAATCCCGCATTGTCCTGACTAATTAATATGCAAGCAGTGCACAATTGTACACCAACACACCTCTACACACACACACACACACGCAGCAAAAAGTGGCACTGAATGGGAAATCACATGGAGACATGGAGACATGGACACATCAACACACACACACAAATAAATCACACACATATATAGACAAACGGCCAATTTAAGCATGACCAATTTGAAGTCTGGTTTTTGTACCCTTGAAAAAGAGTCATTAAACTTGAGCAGGACACATGTGTTGAACAGCGAAATTTACATGTATGAGAACAAAAAGCCATATATCTTTATCTATATAGATTCGTATAGTTGTGTGTAGGGTGAGTGTCGCTCTGTAAAACTATGCATGCAATAGGTAAAAGATCGGAAATAGCACACACATTTCAACTAAGTTTAATTTTACAAAAAACAAAACATTGAATTTCAATTGGTAAAGTTGCGCTTCCGTTTCCGGCTTAACATCCTGGTTCTCCTGAACCGAACCGAACTGAACCGAACATACATAAAAGATGAACAAAATTCATAACTTTGCATTAATTACGGTGTGAAAGATTTTATTAATGCACAAATTACAATTTTGCCCACATCTGTGATCTGTAATAGGCAAAGAACTTTGAGCGTATTTAATCTTCGTCAGTTGGTAGTTAACTGCTTTTTGTCTGCTTTATTGTGGCGCTCATAATTGGAATTTTTCGTTTGGTTGGCGGCTTACAGTTTTCCGGGTATATATTTTTGGGCAACTGCCTCCCCTCCTCCGATCCACCACATTCACCGCGAATGCGCTTGCCGAAAAATTGTTGGCATTTCACTGACAGTTGGCGCAGCAAGCAAAACTCATTAGCATAATTTAATAAGCAGTTATTGTCTAGGGCCAAGTGCAAGAATTTCAGACAAGAGCCCAAAGAACATTTTCCAATTAACATTTATAAATTTTCGAAAATTACGTTAATGAGTTTTTCAGAAGCCGCGAGCAACGTGTCTTAAGTCTCTTAACAATGAAAAACCTACAAAATACATAAATCTCTATATATGTATATATATATATATATATTTAAACATATATTGAGAGAGACAGAAAGAGAGAGAGAGAGAGGGAGAGAGAGAGAGAGGGAGACATTGGAGAGTTTGTAAATTTATGGCAAATTATAATGAGCTGCTCTTGGCATGGAAATTTATGGTAAATTTAAACAGCGAAATTCTTCGACTTCGTCTCATTTCACTGCGTTTCTATTTATTTATACATTTTATTAGAAAGCAGCGGGGGATTTAGGCCGGTAATGGGTTAAATGTTCAATTTGCACCAGTTTGCCTCAAGCGGTGTTTTGAGTGGGTGTTGGGTGGCTCTGGTGGCTTGTTTCGCTTATTGTCTTTGGCCAAAGTTGAGGCACGTAAATCTTGTCGAGAGCCGAGGCTAAAATATATTACTTTGTTATTCATGAAATTCATCGATAAGTCGGCGGCAACAAATTTTGCACTCTTGTTCAAAATCTTTGCACAGATTTTCCAATAAGCAGGGGGTTCGCGGTGCGGGGGTGTGTGGGGCGTTGGGCCTGTGCTGGAAGCGGTAATTGACAGCTGCTGAAGAATGGTTGGGCGTCAGCGTGGGGGCAGCTTGATTAAGTGGCTTATAAAGGCACTGAAGCCCATAGAAATTCGTTCTTGCTGTTGTTTTTTTTTATGTGAGCTTAGCACAAAGTGAAGATTAAAAGCAGCCTTGAAAGCGGACTGAGATTGGGGGTTGCAGGGGAACGAAAGGGGGCAGAGGTTTGTGGGTGTGTATTCAACTGGGTGCTCAACAAATTTGTTGAAATGTATTTATATTCAAATTGGGTTGTCTAAAACAGAATTGAAGGGACTCAGGCCAAGTACATAAATATTAATATATCCTTCACCAAATATAATCCTCATTATGCAGAATGCCATACATCTAACTAACAGGGATATAAATATTAAAGACTCCTTTTATAATTTGAAAACTAAAGTCTTCAGAGTAAATCCAATTTCATTTCCGGTACCGTTGCTGATTTTAATAATATTGTTTCCTCTAAAAATGTGGAATTGCGTTTCTAATTTTCATCAGCAAAGTTCCGGCTTAAAAGACTGAAATTTGGCACGCATCTTTGAAGCTTGACAAGTATTGCACACACTTCACATAAATGAATCAGTTGTTGAAGCACCCTCTCCCAGACATGTGGAGATATATGCATTGCTAAGCGTTGGAACCACCGAGTCACTTTGCAGTTGCCTTGTCGACGACGGCAATAGGGTTGAGTGTTGTTTGCTATGGCAACTGAAGTTGGCTTATGTGTTAATTAGCGTGGCTTCAACACAGCTGTGTTAGGTAAAGCACTTCAGAGTCCTGCTTAATCCTCTCCAATTACCATCTAACATTTCTGAGGAAACTGCAAAAATGCTCTCCGATTACAAAAACTGTCGTTGCCTGCTTCCAATCAGGCGTTTGCCATCCTTGAGGCACTCCATTATCAGGCTAGTGGCCAAAAGGTCACTCTCGCTCCCTCTCTCTCTCTCTGTCTCTCTCTCTCTCTCTGTCTCTCTCTGACACATCAAGAAGGATATTGGGAAGGACGATTCGCATTCATTTGGACAACGGCACGCGCCACAATCATTTATTCATTCATTCATTTGTTCATTCACTCAATGTGCTGCTCTCATTAACAAGACTCATTTATTTCTATCTTTTCAGTTTTGCACTTTTCTCAGTTGTTGTTGCCCAATGATTGCGACATTTACAATAATTGCCGACATTTTGAGCGTCACTTGGGGCCAGGTCTAGACTGGCAGAGTACTCCCCCCCCCCGCACCGCTTTCACGCAAACTGTAATAAATGCAGAATATAGTGAAAACTTGCCACTAGACAACGTTGCAAGCTTGAAGCTTGCAACTTGCCATGTTTGCCAAGAAGTGAGATGCATAACTATAAAGCGTACTGCGCACAAAAACTAATTAGAAAAGTTCTGTGCTACAAAAGCGAGAGAGAGAGAGAGAGACAACAAGAGAGAGAGCGGAAGGGGAATGGGTAAATTTGTTTTTCTTGCTATGAAAATGCTGTGGACATCGCCAGCTGTCAAGTGTTTTAGCTGTGTGTCTTTTTGTGTGTGGCATCATTATTAATAATTAAGTAATATAATGCACACTCTTTTGTGCTCGCTGCATGAGTGTGTGTGCGTGTGTGTGTGTGTGTGTGCGTGTGGGTGGTCAAATTAAAATGTGGCTCATAAAACCGCGGAAAAGCTGACACAAATGTGCGTCCACAAAGCGGACATTTGACTGTCAAAGTTGAAGTCTTTGCTGAATAAAATGTAATATTTTTCTAACAAAACAAAAGCATAGAAACAAAGAGGCATTTTCTATGGGAGCGATGTGATGCAGTAGTTCGACTTTGATCATAATCAAAAATGTTTTTAAAACAAGAACTCATCTCTTAGCCGATTGTGTCTATGACAGCCATATCATATATGGAATAGACAAACAGAAGGAAAATACAAGATTTGGCATACAAAGCGCTTCCGCCTTGACCAAGTTATGATTGACATTGATAGATATTAAGGAAAACCTCAAAGAACTGTTAATGTAACAAATTATAACCGGAAATGGAAAAGAAAGCGGAAATGATATTTTGAGAAATCATTTGAATGATAAATGTGTGGGTCTTAAATCAATCTCGCATATTTTCAACGTTTGCTTATTTATTTCAAACTCTCGCCGGGAACTGGTCATAAATTGAGCGCAATTTCAAGAATTCAAATTCTCGGAAAAAGGCAAACAATAAATGCAAATAAAAAGTATTTTGCATAAAACACAGAAAACAACAAAAATAAAAACACCACTCAATATTCAGTGGCTGGAAATAGTAGTTTTGTTGACCCTTTAGTGACCCGAAAGAAGATGAAAAGTTGCTGTTAAAAATTAATAAACAGAAAACAAGACAAAAGAAATAAAGGAACAGAATATAAGCGAAGAAAAACGTGTCAAAATGAAAATGAAAATGAAAATATTAATAACACACAATGCGCGAGCACCAGAAAAATATAGATGGATGGGGGATGAGGGATGAGGGATGAGCGACGAGGGGTGCTGGTCAGTGGCAAACACGAAACAGTTATTTAAAAATAAGTGCTGCGGATACATTCGTACGTACAATTTTATGAGGCACTATAACTGAGCTATGCCCAGCCAGTTGCAATAGCCGCAAGGATATGGCATCACTCCCTCTCCCCCTACCCCACTCACCCCTCGAACAGTAGTGCACAGGAGGAAAAAAAAAAACAAAAATAAATTAATATTTTATCTAGCGCACAGATTCCCGGGCATGCAATGCCACGCCCCTTTCCCTCTCTGGCCAGCCCACATGCATTTGTTTGGCCATTTTATGGCCATCATCAAAAGCGCATTAAAATTTTAGTAAGGCAGCTTCAGGCGCTCCTCCCCTCCAACCATCCCCGCTCCACACAGGAGGTTTATGCTGACCAGGCGTGCTAAATATTAAATCAACCACAACAACAACAATCAGGACAAAAGAGAGCGTGGCTCTGCTGCGGGGTGGAGTTGGAGGCAATGCAGCCAACTCGCGCAAACAATATAAGCGGCTTTGCCCAGGTTCGTCAAAGAGACCCGTACAACCTGCCCCAACCCCACCCAGACCCGCCCCTCGTTTCATTGTATGCTGCTGATAAAGATGAAAGCACATTAAATATTAATAATATTGTGTGTGCTTAGTTCTAATATCAACATTTTAGTGGTCAGTGGGCGACTCTGGCGTTATTTGATTATCACTTGCCAAACCACGGCGCGCAAATGTCATAAAAAATTGCGATTTATGTCATGTTTGAGGCAACCATTGGAAAACATGGCCTCATCATGCCCAAGAACTAGGCCAACAAAAGGTTTCCTCCTGCTCATGACGCAGCTTGGGCCTGAGTTAAGTTGTAAAAGGTTTGCTTTATGGGAGGGAGGAGAGAAATGAATCTTCAGAATTGAGTTTTGATGAGTTCTGGAATAACTTTGAATGTTATTTTAAACTTGAGGTCAACCCATGTTTAGAAAGACCTGGTTTTCGAAAATCTGATTATTTTTGTGTTAGTTATTAGCATAATTTATGCATCATTTAACCAAGTTTATGCGAGTATTCCAACAGGTCAAACGAATTTAAGTCTTTTATCTGTGACTTGATTTACATGGCTTAAAGAGCTGTTAAGGATAACAGAAAATGGTAAAGTGAAAGTGAGTGGTTTTAACCCGTTTAGTTCAGCCGATAGATGGATGGAATGGATGCTGTCCGAGCGTTCAATGTTCAATGTTCAATGTGTCGTAACGATTTTGCCATGGGAGTGAGTCGAATGCAATTCAAACACGAACTTCGCCTTCAGAAACTTGCTATACCAGTTGGCCCGGCTGTCAAGTGCTTGGCTAACGACGACTAACGGCACATGCAAGCAGGCAGAAAAAAGGCTGGCAAAATGCGAATAAAAAGAGAAACACACAAGAAGCAGGCAACGGCCCAAACGTAGCAGACGCAGTCAGTCAGCTTTTGGCTCACGGCTTTGAGGAGAGGCGACCTTTCCTCCGCCAATGCGCAATGCTGCTGCTTCTGATTCTGCTTTTGTGGCTGCATTCAGTCGAAAAGTGTTGCAAATTACTCGCAACCGGTTTTTGTTCAAAAAAGGGCTTTGAACGTACGAATTTCTGCGGTTTTGCCCAGCAGAAATGGGTCAATAAGAAATTCAAACGCAGAAAAAAGAAAAGAAATTGAAGGGGCCGCCTCAGCTTCCCTTTAGCCTTTTTCGTTACTTTATTTTTGTTGGTTGCGCGAATTTCAACAGTTCGTTGACTCCAGCAACAAAAACAACAACAAAAAGGTAAAGAATGGTTAACATTTAATCGAAATTAGGGAAAAACAAACTGACAGAGAGAGAAAGAGAGACAGAGAGAGAGGAAGAGAGAGAGAGAGAGAGCGTGTGTGAGGGAGTCGCAAACGTGTTTCGCGCAATGCAGCTGGCTAAGACAAATGGCAGTAAATATCAAGGCTGAAAAGCGTTTGGGAGCCAGTTGACAATGCCAAGCAGCAGTGCATCTTCGCCTGGGCAAAGAGGCAAATGCAAAATGTATGCAGCCAAGATTTATGTGAGTATGCAAAGTCTTTTGCCTTTCCACTCAGATAACTGCAACTTGGCTAGAGATATGAACTAGACCAAGGCAAGACAATAAGAGCTTTGAGGCGAATGAATACAAATTTCTTGCAGAGCTAGTGGAGCCCTATGTTTACCTAGGAAACCTTACAATAATAATTGCCGTAATAAAAGTTAATAATTACTATTTACACAAGAAGCGTAAGATTAAACCTCAGTTTATATAACTCATACTGCAGAATGGACAAAAGTAGCAGAACTTTAAATGGAGTGCAAATATTGTGTGTATTAAGTTGAATTGTTAAAGATGCTGTTAGACACCCCGTATAAAATACAATCGAAAACAATCCAAAGCAGTGCAGATTTAAAACCACCGAAAAGCCGACACACATAAATTGTTTAGCTATTAGCAACTAATGGCATAAATCTATATTTATTGCAAATATTTGCTTAAGAGCAGCTTTCACTTAAATTTAGATGACAAGCACTTGCTCCACTTTGCACACACAATTTGTAAGCAGAGATCGCCGCAGATATGCGATATGCGATACTACATCAATCTTAACAAGCTGATAGCGACTATTTGAGTATCTATTAGCATTTAATAGAGCTATCTATGACTCGCAGATACACAACAACAACGACAACAACAACAACAACAACAGCCAACTACCCCTCGAGCGTTGCGGTGTCAATTAAGTGTTAATGTTGATATTTTATTGCTGTCGGCAAAAGTCTTTGCAATTGCGACTCATTTACATTTTGGCAACATTTCTCAATCGAGGAAGAGTGCCGGAAATGTCTCAGTTTGCCAGTTTCGCTCTCAACAAGTCTATTTTCCATGACGCTTTTCATTTGACTTTCCCGACGGGCATGGCCACGGACACAGGGGCGTGTTGTTGCCACAGCAACACTGTTGCCCGAGTCGCGTCCGGTCACTTTCTCAGACAAGTGATTTTTTTTCTCTTCGTCTTCTTGTTTCAATTATGTTTTTCCTTTTCATTTTCTCGGAACTCTATTTATGCACATTTCCCTTTTTCCATTTTTTCCATTTTTTCCATTTTTACCATTTCTTCGATTTTCATCATTTGCATTATGCTATGCTAATGCATAGTTAGTTGCAGGCTGAATGCGAGGCGTGTCTGCACAAGCGAAATGATAGCAAAATACAAATATTTGTTCGCATTATGATTTGTTTGCCCCAATCGTGATTCGACGGCCGCTTTGCCCAAATATTCAATTTCAGTTTATGCAAATTTGCCAATTTACTGAAAACGCGCGCGGAAATGAAAATGAAAATGACAGCAATGCTTTTCACATTTTAATGGAGCGATTTTAATAAACAAATTTACATATTTTAAAGCGCGCTATTTGATTCTATAGTTTTCAGTCTATGCGTTATCCCGACAAGTGTCAAATATATCTATTTTTCACATGATGTTTGAGTAAACATTGCTCTTTAATTATTACTGTTTTGTGGGTTTTTGACAGTTTTTTATTTTCCTTTATAATCATTATAGTCAGCAGACACAAGATTCATTTATCTTTTGTCGCCAACAGATTTCTTTTACTGACTAATTTCATGAAGTATTTTATTGCAAGCTCATTATATTTTAGAGGTTTCCGCCTCCGGATTTATATACATACACATATACATATACATATATATATATATTTTCCTTTCTTCTCTTTTCTTTTAATGATTTCCTGCATTTATAGCTTGCTCCATTGAATGCCGGCTATCGTCTGAGTTTTCCTTGATTTCATTTTATTTTATTTATTTTTTT
The DNA here is from genome assembly GCA_035043845.1 of Drosophila picticornis. Taxonomy (NCBI): domain Eukaryota; kingdom Metazoa; phylum Arthropoda; class Insecta; order Diptera; family Drosophilidae; genus Drosophila; species Drosophila picticornis. The sequence continues at coordinate 2,943,309 of JAWNMR010000493.1, read as the reverse complement.
TTCAATTTGTATTTTAATTAAATTTGAAATGCAAATGGTTTTCATGTTGCGACACCCACAAGAGAAAAAAATCGGAGTATATATGTATGTAGGCCTATAAATATGTGGAGCATAAAGCCCAATGACCCGACGGACATAAAAAACAACACAGACACACACACACACAAAAGGAAAGCCAACTCGTTTAATTTGGCAAATACTTTGGCATCCTTATCGCACCTTAACGCAGCTCTTAAGTAGCCAGGCAAAGAGACTGCTAATTTTTTGTTAGTACCACCCCTGTTACCTTCCACTTTGCGCGAGGTTTTACAACCAATAAAAAGAATTTTATGACCACAACATTAAAATGTTCAAATTGAAAATGAGCACAAAACAAAGCAAGCGACATGAAAATGAAAGAAAGCAACTAAACAGGACGCAGACCAGGCCAGGACAGGCCGGGACAAGACACGAACTGGGAACACGGCCCAATTAGAGGGGGACTGAGCCGCAGGGGCAGCTCGTTGAGCTCTCAAGAGTCAGAGCAAGAGACGGAAAGTGCAAGATACGTTTTAAAGCAAATTTATGTGGCACAAAGGCGCACCGTTGAAAGCATAGGAAACGGAAGTCAGGCTACGAAAAGGGGAAGTGAAACACAAGTAGGGCAGGGCTAGGGGCTAGTGGCAGTAGCAGGAGCAGGCTGTATCAGCGGCACACACACACACACACACACACACACGCGGAAATACCCAAAGTCGGTGAAGAGATGGCCCGCTTAATGTGTGTGTTTGAAGTTGGCTTAAGCCTGCTTGGCAAAATTGCAGCACAAGGGGCGAATTCGAGCGTGAAAATGTAAACAAGCCGAAGGCAAAAAGAAACCTGTAAATGTGTGTCGCAATCGAATCGGCAGAGCAGAAAACATACGAAAGACGGCGAGAGTAAAAGAGAGAAAGAGAGAGAGAGAGAGAGGGGGAGAGCGGGGAAGACGGCAAAATCAACAGTTAGCCAATGAGCCTGAAAGTGGCCAAGTTGAAAGCAGAAGGGCCAAAAACAACAAAAGTTACCGTTGCTGCTGCTGCTGCTGTTGCCACACTGCCACTGCCACTGGCTTAACTCGCAAGCAAAAGGTAAGTGTGGCACAAGAGGGAAACTGTGTAAAGGAGACAGCGCGTAAGAAATACACAAGGAGCAACAGCTCAAGCTGAATACACCGACAAAAAACCAAAACAAGACTTAAAAGTGGAAACCACTCGAAAAATTGATTTTTACTGCAAGAAACGAATACCTTTCTCGGAAACATATAAAAAAAACCACCTAAAAAATAAAATTCCCAAATTTAAGTATTTTAGAAATGAAAGGCAAACTGAGTCATAAATGGTTTCTTGAATTCCAAGACACATTTTTGCAAGTGTAGCGATAGAGAGAGAGAGAGAGAGAGAGAGAGAGAGAGAGAGAGAGGAGGGAGGAGGGAGGCAGAGAGAGGGGAGGGAGAATGCGTAGGTTTCTATAACGACTTCTGTGGGCGTCATACTTTGGGTGATTGGGTGGTTGGTTGCCGCACATGGTGCACAGGTGCTGGCACCACATAGCACCACTGGGCTGTGAATAAAAGCAGGACGTTGGTGTTGCCAGAACTTGCACAAGACAATTATAAACGTAATGGCAGACCGAGCAGAAGCAGAAGCAGAAGAAGAAGCACCAGCGGAGATGTTGAAGTAAAACTTGAATAAAGGCAGGGGCAAGAGGCATATGAAGAAGAAGCTGAGTAAGTAGAAAGTATCGTTAGATGGCACGATGAACGCAGCTGCTGAGCGCATAAATTCAGACGAACAATGCGAATGCGATGGACACGAATCCCCCCCCCCCCCCCCCCCACACACACAAGGGATAGCTAGGGGATGGGGTGTTTAGCAGGGAGAGATTAAAGGTGTTGCGTCGGTCGTTAGGCTAAGAAGCTAACGTAGATAATGTTAAAGTGGGAGTTGGGAATGGGGGGGTGTGGCTGAAGCCAGTGTGTACACAGCACAATCTACTACATGGCATTAGTAGCAAATGCAAACTAAATTAAAATCGTAGGCAGCAAGACAGAGAACCACAGAGAGAGAGAGAGAGAGAGAGAGAGAGACATACTGAGACGTTGTCAGAGTTGGGGAGGCATAAACCAGAGTTGCAAATGATTGCAAACTTGGATTTGGTATGCATGCAATTTTCCTAAGTTTGTTTTTATGGCGATTTAGTAATTTAACCACCTCTAAGCCAACAAGAATTGAGTGTAATGAAAATCACTCATTTTAAAACTAAAACTTAGCACAAAGTAATTTCTAATTGAAAAAGCAATTAAAATCTTACTGATTTCTGATTCCAGCTTCTGCTAATCTACGGAAATATTCTTTTGCATTCATATTTCACTATTGGTAATCTTAACCTGCTCAGCTCATAATATTCATATTATTATTATTAGTCACAAAAAGGGATTTCCAGGGCTTAAATGGATGTGTATATCAAACACTTTTTGAACAAATTGAAAGCTTACCTAAAACTTGACAACCCTGTGACGACTCATTCGGCTAACTACTGATGCGTGTGTGTTTGTGTCTGTGTGTATCTGTGTGGGTGTGTGTGCGTGTGCACATTATGCAATTGAGTGTGCGTGTTTCTGTGTGTGATATTGGCAGCTTTCAAGTTAAAAGTAACCCCGTTGACTCGTCGTGCGTGTCTCGGTTGCGTGGGTGAAATTAGCAGGCAAACACGGGCCAAAGAAATAAATAAAACAAACGACGGGCAGGCAGGAAGAGTAAGAAAAAGGATAAGCAGCAGCTACAACAGCAACCGGGCATCCTGGCATATCCTGGCACCAACTGTGCTGGCGACGACGTGCGCCGAACACTTCTTCTTGAGTAATTCATAGCAAAGGTCGTAAAAGTCGAGTCAAAGTAATTATGCGAGTGGCAACAGCCAAAAGCGAGAAAAACAAGAAAGAAAACTCAAAAAAAAAAACCGAGTAAGGAGCAATAACAAGAAGAAGTAGATGCAAAAGCAGAAGAAGCTGAAGGAGAAGGAGAAGTAACATCAGCAACAGCACTTGCCATTCGAGGCCGAGTTCCGCACCCGGACAGAGACCCATTAAGATTGTATGCAAGAGACGTTAAGACAAATACAAGCGTCAGCAAACACAGACCCAACTCTGCCTCCCCCACTCACACTCACAGCAGCGTTAATTGAGTGGGCGGGCACACGTGTGGGCGTGGCTAGTGCGCGTTAAAGTGGCAGCGGCATTCAGCTCAACGACAAGTGGCCAACGCCGAGCAGTATGCAACAATTTGATGCAGACACAGCAAAGAGTGTGGGGCGGCCATAAATGAAGCTCAGTAAATACAATTCGCTTTTAATTCACTATAACCGTAGCCCCAAATGAGCCAAGTAATCAGCCAACGATTGATATGAGCTGCCCTCAAGGATAACAGGTAGCTTAATGTTGAACCTTACCGAGTCCAGCAAATTAACTTTGTCTTATAGCAGACTAAGAAATTCTCTGTATAAATTGAAATTTTAAGACTTGAACTGAAGAACAGGTGGAAAACTGTGGTAAGCTTTGCGAAATATATTTTAATTTAAAGCTCAATTATCAAATTGAGAGCATCGAAAATTGTGAAACTAAAGTTGCACGGTTAAATAAACTAAAATAAACTAATTTTGCATAATTCGAACCATTAAACCAATAAAATACAAACTGTTTGATTGTGCAGCAAAATTTATATTTCCATTATGGTCGCCTCTGATGAAGAACAGAGCTCTAATAAGCATTAAGGCCACAATTGCAAAAGTCCACTTAAACTTGAATCCAATTATGGGCAAGGTCCTGGCTCTAAACTTGATTAAATAACGGTATTTGAGGCCAAATCAAATTACACCGATAAATAGCAGTAAAATTTAATTGCAACTGTGGCTTCATTAGACTTTGAGAGTATATTTGCTGCACACTCGATGCAATTAGGCAAACAAAAGGACACGCCAACTGAGTCAGGCATCGACATATATATATAGATATATGTGTATATATGTATGTGGGTATATATGTGCATACCCGCCACAAGCAATATCAACGAATATTGACATTAATTGAATGAACCAATATGGACAGCTAGTTGTTGAGGCAGTCACTACGATGATCGATGTGCGGCTGAGGCGGCTGGCGGGTAGCAGCGAGGGGATCGGGTTGATGCCGTCACGTTTACATCGGCAGGGGGGCTGCCAACTTGATGCTTGGTGCATTGATTTGCCTTGACACTTGACATTCGAGTGTAGACAAGAGCGCAAAAAAATAAAATATCAAACAAAAACCAAACTGAAAAATCACGAGACGTGCTTCAAATTTGACATATTGGATTGCTGATGAAAATTCCCGGGAAAGAAAAAAATAATAATGTAACCACACACACCACCTACAACAACCCCCTTGCCACCTACAGTCATGGAGGCGTGGCGTTGTGTGTGCTTATGCTAATGTGCGTGAAAAGCATGCAAATTTCTTAACAGCAAAAAAATTTTGGAAAAAAAAATCAGAAAAAAAGTGAAATAAAAGCGCAGCCATTGAATGTCCTTCGGTTTTGTATGTGCTGGCTGGTCCTGCGGTGCGTTGGCCACATCCTGGCCACGATTCATTTCCACGCCGCATACATGAATATAAATGTGGCAGCGATGTGGGGCAGGCACTCCTCTGACTAGTTGCGGCTCGAATCAAAAAGCCGCCTCACGCAGATATTGAGTTATAATATCAGAGGAGGCATGCTGAGTGGTTCTATGGAAGACGATAGGGAAAAAGAGAGAACCAGCCAGGTTTCTGTTTCCCCCTCTGGCAATTTAGAAGGTTGCCTCGTGGGCGGGCAAATGGACAGCGAGCAGCAGCAGCAACTACAGCAACAGTAACAATAATAACAACAGCAGCAGCAACAGCAGCAGGAGCAACAATGGCGCTAAATAAACTATGCAAGAAATCTATGCAAATTTTATGCAATGCTGAAGCATTTAAAAATGAGTACCTTGCTGCTGCTGGGCTTGTTGATGTGTGTGTTTTAGGGGCGTGTCTGTGCAGTCAGCGGGGGTTGTGCTATAATAGTTAAGGCAGAAGCGCTGATTGCTCAGGATATGCTTGGACAAGAACTGATGATGGGTAAAGGCTAAAAACAAAATAAAAAATAAGTTGAACAAAGTCCTAAAAAAGAAGAATGATGGAAACTTAAAGCGCGCAAAAAAGGGTTGAAATGAGAAAAAAATGAAGACTAGAAAGAAGGTGGAAAATTTCAGTAAAAAAAACTTGGAAAATAAAAGATCTAAAGAAAGTTAAGTAGAAATTGCAAAGCCATTAAGGAAGTTCATCTAGGAAAATAAAACTTTGAATTGTTTTAGATTAAAAGAAGGTGAAGAGATTAAGCGATAAAAAAGATGCAAATAAGACAAGGAAGTTGTTCGGCCGAACTGCGTTTCGTTTCCGCTTCCGACAAGGGAAATTCAACTTTTTTCGACATAAGTTTCTGTGTTGGAATTGGAATAATAATATGGGTTTTTAGACAAAATATCGAATTGCGACTCCGGTTTCAGAACTGGACACCAGATATCAATCGGTATTCAAGATGCTTTGAGTATTCGTTGCGCCATTCTTGAAGTTCACAAATTCTATTTAAAGCAATAAGCTCTTAAATTATGTAAATTTGAATTACTGTGCCATGTAATTTGCCTCTCTTTCTGCACATTTCTGTGCGCCTTTGTCATTTGTCAATTATATAACAGACACCACATAATTAGCGAAATGGAAATGCAGCAAGCACAAGAATAGCCTTGCAACACGTGCAACCCTCCTCCCACGACGCCAAACGCCAATTAAGTTGACCATAACAAATGACTTTAAACCCTTGCGACTATTTTTTTTTTCATTTGTCTTCGCTTCAATTATTTTCGGTTCTTTGTGCAGCGATTTAAAGCTGACCAAGTCAAAATATTGCACTGGTCAACTATTTCCAACTGTGGTCAGCCAGACCATCTCTCCCCTAACTCTCCGCCCTTCACCCCTCTGCAGGGAGAGCGGTCTCAGACTGTGTGGCACAAACCGCGCTTGATGCTGCGGTTGCAGTGCAATTTGTGTTGCATTGTTCAACATTTTTTGGGTTACAAAGACTTGAGTGGAGAAGTTCGTTTGTTTTTCTCTTTTCTTTTGATACCCTGTATAAATGGATGTGAGTAGAAAGTGTGTTTTCAAAAAGTGCTTTATTCTTTACCAGCAGCGACTCGCAGAGTTTTACTTGATGTGTTTGCATATCCGAGCTGTATTTTACAATTTTAAAAATCGATAACTTCCAGTCCATCACAACGATACTTGATCATTTTTTAAGTATATTTCTTTTCTCTATCTAAAACAAATGTTGGCTTAATGCTGTGGTCAACTGACATTGCCAGAACTTGTCCCAGTCCCAGTGAAAAGGAAGAGAAGATGAGAGAGCGAGATAGAAAGAAAGTCGAACGAATCTTGGCCAATGCGGCTTTCATTTCCGGCTGCCAAGAAATACTGTCATGCAACTTCCTGCTTTGGTGCTCGCTCTCGCTTTTGGCTAATGTGATTGCAAAATGGCGTGCATCCGGCCGGTTGCTATTGCCCGGCTATCCGAGTTCTGGCCAAAGCCAAAAGGCAATTACCAATTGAATCTGAAAGTGCACACGTTCCAGCGAAAGACAAAGAACCAATTTGTAGAAGCTCGTTGCGTAAATTATCTGATGCGGCTAGTGGAAAATACTCCCAGGGGAGTGCTAACTAATGCGTGTGTCTTAGCTTGAATTCGGGTAATAAACATTTCAGAGATTAATTGTTTGCATAATCAGTCGTTGAGGGGGAGGGTTTGGTTCGGGCTGTGCTTGACTCGAGACGGAGGCAACTGATTTACTAGTCGTATACGCAATATTTATGGCACATTTCCATTTAATTGTGCGTTAGAATATTTACGGACACACACACACTCACACACACACACACACACACACTTCGAGGGGGGGAACGACAAAAAGCTCAGCCTCAACACTTGAATTATTAGCAGACATTAATTTTTTTACACCATTCACCAACACCCCAAAACGGGCAAAGGCTTAGCGGGCATTAGGCACTAGTTTTTGGGGGTGAAAACTAAGCCCAGTCCCCGTTGGGGAACTCTGCGAGACCCCAAAACCCAACTGTGTCGTCGTCGTCATCGTGGTCGTAGTCGTTGTTGTTGTCTTTGTCTTTGTCGTTGATTGACCGTAGCATTTCAGTTTGGGCCAAGAGCAGCTTTGTGGTTTGCGTATTTATATTGTGGCCGGGCCAACGTAGTTAAGTAGGTGAAATATGGCCAAAAGGCGCGTGTCATAGTCCTTTTGATAAGCAATTGCCACCTTTGGGCATAGTTTGGGCAATGGCCACAGATAATGACAAAAGTGCCCAGGCTTAAGCAATATGTGGCTTATAAATAAGCAAAATTAATCACGACCCAACGCATATCTGCAAGTGTGTGTCTTTAGTTCTCCCTCAAGTCAATTGTAATTAAAATGTTTAATGCATGCTGAGACTTGCTTAAAGTTTTCTTTCTGCTACAGATTCTTCAATGCTTCAATCGATTTATGTTGCAAGTAGAGTTTAATCCAATTACAAATTAATTTTAATAATCATCTCTTCTCTGTATTATGCTATTAACTTTAGCATTGTGCATTAATATCGACTCTGCATGCTCATTAAAACGTTTACAATTGCTTGTCTAGGCAAATAATACATTTTTCGCTCGCATTCAAAATGGGAATTCCAGCAGAGCCCACAAAATATTTGATGGTTTTCCCAAATGTGCCAGCATTTTAATACATTTAATATGCCGCGAACCAGCGCAGCAAAGGAAGGCAACCAGCTGGCTGACCACAAAGCCTCTTACCAAAATGAACAACAGCGCTGGCTGGACTGGGCTAGCTGGCTGATGGTCTGTTTGGTTGGCCAAATTAACCAAATCAGCTAAAAGCACACAATAAATGAGCTTAAAATCGATCCAAGCAATTGGCCTAATTAAAGAGTAAACGAGAATTGAAGGGGGCAAAACGTTGTCTCTGATTCGAATTCCGAAATGAAATCAACTGAAATAAATGAGCAGCACTATTAAATGATTTAACGGGGCGTATGCGCAATGTGGTCTTTCAGCCCGCCTGCATTTACATTTTGTACCGGTTAATTAACTGCCAGGCGCATAATTAAAATTTGACATTTGTTCGGACCAGACCAGGCCAGCCAAAAGCAAGGTGCATTGTTTTCAGCCAGGCCCGCATCGACTCTGAACCGGCTCACATGTCAGCTAACAATGAATAATACCCCGGCTAACCCCACAAAACCAGGCCCCGTCCACATTTGTTGACTGACTTTAGAGCTTGCTATTAGTTGGCCGGCCCTGGTGACCATTAGAACCAAGTCCGGTGTATATCGCATATCGTACAACTATATATATATGTATATATATATATATATATATGTGTGTGTGTGTGTGTTTGCGCTGTTTGCGGTTTTAATTATGCGCCCGTAATGGACACAATCGCACAATGAATCGTCGCATGTGAACAGCAGCTGCAGCTACAGCAATGGCAAATGATTGAAACAAATGTTGCACAGCCCAAGCCAATAATCAACGCTAATACCCTGTAATATACAAAGAGAGGAAGTCTATGCTGAGTCTAGGGAAAATTCAAAGTTTAAACTGAGATCATTTTCAAATAAATTCCAGCGAAAACACAGAATTTAAACCCAATGTTTCAAATTGAATAGTTTATAATTTAACTCAAAATTATTTAACTTCACTCAAAAACCCAGTTACAGGGTATCTTTATTTTAACCGCAACCACAACATGATTATTCAGTTGTGTTCTATTTGAAAATTCCAGCAGGCTGGTTAATGGAAAAACTAGTTGAGAGAGAGACAGAGAGAGAGACAGAGAGAGAGAGAGAGAGAGAGAGAGTTGCTATGCGTTATTGAAAGTGGGCGCTGACTGATAACCAAAATGTTTAGCAGAGCGCATAATTTTTTGTTGATTACAAGCGGGAAACACAAAAGCGTCATTAAACGCACTGCAATTGCCATATTTCATATATGCGGAGACAATATCAGTTTTTAATAGAGCTGCCAGTACCAAAAATTAGGAAATGCATGGATTGCAAGCCATTGGAAATGCAACAAAACTCTTGACCCAAAAGTGACAGCGAATACTTAAGCAATCAAAGAAAAATATTTGTCACATTTTCAAATTTAATATTCAGATTATTTTTCTGAAACTATTCAAGAGTGTATTTTAATGCGAATCTTTTCAGAAAGTGCAAGGCAATTGTTGCCAAGACATCTTCGTAAGTACCCCAAAAAAAAAATCTGTTTAATGCCAATCAGTCAGGAAAACGTGTTGATTTTGACGTTTGAATTGTGGGGCGCTGAAAGCATAGACTCGACTCGACTCGACCCAGTGCCTTCCTTCGTTCTACACAAATCTAATTTTAAAACGCTTTTCTTGCTCCTTTTTCACTGATTTTCAATAATTTTTCATACGCCAATGGCGTCAAATAGCTAACAGGCCAGAGACGCCTCTCCTTCGGCTCCACCATCTCTCAGCACCTCCCACGCCGGCTGTGCAGACGTCATGTCTATGTCAAATAAATAGAAGAGAGTAGATGAGAACGAAAAAATAAAAATGTTTGCTGTATTGTGTTGACTTGCATTTGACAACTTAATGAATTTTCCGCCCATTTTCCAATGGCAGCATTGGTTCTCTGTCTCTCTCTCTCTCTCTCGCACTCGCTCAAACGATGAGCGCGCAAGGCGTGTAATGACATTTTCAAGTAATTCATCAGCATAAATCATTTTTCGAGTGGCAAGTGGCAAGTTGGCGCCCTCTACAGAGCACTTTAGAAAACTCACATAGTTTAACCCTAATACGTGCGATATATTTTCGGTGTGGTTTATGAGAAAACTTTTTTAAGCACAAAGCGATTTGAAAGAAAAATTGCAAAAGAGCAGAAACAAAAAAAAAAAAACAAAAACAAAAAAAAGTTGGCTACGTGCGACAAAAATGAAGAGGAAAAACATGCAAAGAAAACACATGTCATAAATGTCTGGCAACGCTGGCCAGGCAAAAACATATATACTTTTTGACAATGTTCAAGTTGTTCAAGTTGTTGTTCATGCCTGGGCATGGAATATGCTTGCCGGAAAAACTTTTATTTTTATGTGTTATGTGTTTCGGGGGCACTAACAACAACAACAGCAACAACAACAAGAAGAATACCAACAACTGGCACAATCTAGCATCACATCAAGTGCTTTCTGTGTGTGTATTTCGGAAGGAAGTGTGTGTTGATTTTACTTGTAATTTGCTTTTATGCTTTATCGCTTGCTTGATTTTTATTATGATTATTATCGTGGGAATTACGCAGCAAGTTTTTTTTCTCCGATTTTTTTGTTTGGTTTTCTCTGGGGGCCGAGGATTTGTTGTTTGGAGTTGTGCTTTGTATAAAATTTGTTAGTGATTTATTGGGTCAGCGGTGGACTTGATGTTTGTTTGCTGAATGTTGTCCTTATTGTTGTTGTAATATTTGATGTGCCTTTGATGACTTAAGCCTGACAGATTGTGTAGACGAGGAGTAAAAAAAGGCAATTGATTGCTTGCCTGTTCGCGACAGTCCCCGAGAGTTTGAAGTGCAGCTTAACTAATCCAATCGAAAAGTTAAGGACTGCAAACACACACAATCAGACAATTCTCTTAAATCTAAAACTCACGCAGAAATTAATAAGCAATAGAAGTAGTCAACAATGTGGAAACATTTGGGCAACTTACCTAAAACGAGACAAAGGAGAAGAGAAAGTTAGTAAACACATTTAGCATAAAATAAAAACTAAAAACTTTGTTCAGCTTAAAAGGGATCGATTAGTGCTGATTAATCTATTTTAGATATATATTTGAAATCATCTTTCAATATTTGTATAATAATTAGTAATTTAAATTTGTATTTGAAGAGTGCAGTTATTGTTATTTCTTTGAGTGCTGTTACCCTTTTTGTCTCTACGGCTCGCTTCAAGTTTATTGGCAAATGCCATCTAATCGATTTCTGTGTAAACTGCTCTTAGCCCCAAACGACTCAATTTCCATATTCATCTGGTGCAGCACAAAGCGACTAAAAAATCCCTTCTGTTGCAGTTGGTGCGGGGCCAACCACTAAGACCACAAAAGGCTCAAACCCGTAAGTAAAACAAACCAAAAACGACAAAAAAAAAATAGAAAAGCAAAGAGGAAAAAAAATAAACAGAAACTAAACTTCTGCAAGTGCAGAAGCGACGCCATCCAGCGGACGTCGGAGCGCTGTTTAGCAACTGGCAAAGTGCTTCCAGTTCGACGGAAACAGTGTGTGTGTGCAAGAAATGTGTGTGTACATGTGTGCATGTGTGTGTGTGTGTGTGCTTGGCATGCAAAAAGCACAGCTAACAATATGATACAGGACAACCAGTTGTCACTGCAGGAGGCAGTCACACACACACACACATACAAACATTTGCACAAGCGTAGGCCACTAAAGACACACGTGTGTTGACATGTGGAGGTGTGTGTGCCAGTGTGTGTGTGTGTGTGTGTATTTAACAGCAAAGTCAAGCACTTGTGATATGCACAGCACAAAATCCAAATTTAATGACCAAGTAAAATAGACACCAAAGTCGATGCGATGTGGATGCTGCAGCAGGTCGGTGTCTGTGTGTGTGTGTGTGTGCGTGTGTGGATGTGTATGTGGGTGTGTATGCTTAAGGCGTGGCACTGTTGTAAGCTGAATATTTGCGTTTGACTCGACATACGCTTTTGTTATCCTCGTTGTCCTTTCCGCCTCTCTTTGTTTGATACCCTTGCAGAGTGGATATTCAAGTTTAATCATCAACAGCGGATATATATACATATATATATTTATATATCTGACGATTTTCGGTATTCTTGACTGTCTCTGATATTCTTGGCTCTTGGCATTCAACTATTTAATCGCATAGTCCTCGGACTACAGGGTATCTAAATTTCTGTCTACTTCAGCTTGATGCTCTCTTTTTGTAATTTTTTTATTTTTTTCTTTTTGGTTTTTGGTTTTTTGCAATTGGATATGCCTTTTTGTGCCTCACGGCTCTGTTAATGTTGACAATGCGCAGCCAAGGACATGAAACGAGGCGGTGGCAGGAGGCGGGGCAAAGCGGTTGGCAACCAATACTGCCCCCTAACTGGGCTGCCTGTGCTGTCCCATCCTGTCCTGCCCTGTCCATGTTGATGGAGTGTTGTCATGGCGCATCGTTAACTTTGCAACTAAGTTGAAAACACACACACTCAGACAGAAAAAACACACACAGACACACACACACACACAGACACAGTTAGTTCGTTTGGCCGGTGGCAAAGCCAAATGACATTGACATCGACATCTCGACATCGCCATCGACATCTCTCGACACGGACATGCAACCATCATCAGAGCATCAGCAACAGAGAGCTGACGGGGTGGCAGGGGGGAGGGGAAGCAAGCAACTCTTTTCCCTGTCCTCTTGTGGCTGCCACATCTCACACATTATGGCAAATTATGACATTGACAATGCCCCGACAATCCAACCTGGCCATAACGTGTCCTGCTCCACCTTTATCCTCCGCCGGCGCTTGCCTTGCCTTGCCGCAGGGTGTCACATTTCTTAACATGACCCCGTTGCCTGTCAGTTTTGCATGCAATTTGTTGCGGCATGCCACATACACATCCGCAGCGTTCTAAATGAATATTTCATGAGCCCAAATTAAAGGTAAAAGAAGAAGAAGCTTATGTTACATATGTGCTTGCCACAATTTTTCTCCTTAAGGATCAAAAGGGATGTGATAAGCATATCTATCAGCGGAACTTCCACCTAACCTAAATCGAGCTTTATTCTTTAGTTGTTCTTAGGAATAAACGATGACATCTTGAATCCGTCCAAGATCGTGAGCCATTTGTTTATAAGATGCGCCTCTGCTTCGCCGCCTCCCTGTGCAAAGTGCGCAGGGGAAGGAAAGATGCAAAGTGTAAAAAAGTGCTGCATACTTATCAGCGTATGCCACTTGTCCTTGCTGCCGTTTTCGCAGCAGCAGTTTTCGTTGCAACTGCAGCCTTCTCTTTGCTGCAGTTGTTTAATGTTATTTTCATTACAAATGCGTTTGTTGCTTATGCACAGCGCACACAACTAAAATAAAACCCATAAAAAAAAGAGGGCAAAAATAAAATAAAATAAGCTCAAGTCGAAAAGTTGTGGATAAAAAAGAGAAGCAGATTTTTCCGTATTTTTTTGGAGGTAAAGTTGTTGTTTTCTTCTTTATTTTTTTGTTTTTTTTTAGTTTTGCCTGTTTGTTTCTTGTAGTTTTATTTATATTTCAGTTGCTCTTTCGCTTGGTATTGTTTATGTTTTGCATTACAAATGACTTTTTATATTTCTGTTTGCTTTTTCACATTTTGTTGAGTGTGCTACGTGCGAGCATTTCACATTTCAACATTTCCATTGCGCCTGAGCTCAATGAAATTTATGTGCATATATTTGTTTATTCCTGCGGCGTTCATTCATGCGTTTCGGGTCGCGATCCAGTTTTACACCCAGCGCAGCCCAGCACAGCCCAGCCCAGCATCCAACCAGAACCCAGTCATCGCCAGCGCTTTTAATTTCGTGATTCATGCATAATTACGAGCGTAGTGAGTGAATCCCTATATGTATTCATAGAACGTATTTCGTATTCGAGTCTCTGACACGCACATAAATCAAATGCAATACATCTCAGTCAAACGCAACAAACACATCACACACACACATCACACACACACACCACACACAGGAGTAACAAATGTCACAACAAATCCACAAAGGAGCTTGTCATTTTGAGTCTGCTTCATCCGTAAGTAAATGCTCCTTTCCTTGTACAGGGGATTATGTGGCCAGAGTCCCCGTCAAAAGTGATGATTTTGTTATTTTGTGGACATTCATTTCATATTACGTTCTTATGGAGAATATTGAAAATGTATAAAATAAGATATCTTCTCTAACTCAAAGAACAAACGTTTGCATAACGAATTTCAAAGCAATCCAATAAAAATCATTCATGCTCTGCACAAAGTTTTAGTTAGCATACTTTTGAGAGCGCCAATAGAAACTTTTTTACTTGAGAGCATTTTCTAAAGTTGTTAAAAATATGAATTTATTGCTTTTTTATTGCTCTTTGCAGACTGCATCATTCGCTTAGTATTCACAATGCAGCAGTCATTTTTTCACGAGTGTTCACTGCACTGAATGTTTCATAATCTCTTTATTTTTAATCTCTCAAAGATTGCATAACATTTTAGTAGCTACTTATTCAGCTAGACGACAGCAGCAGCAGCAGACGCTTAGAGCAATTTTTAGTATGTTCTTTAATTCCATTAGCAAACTTTCTGCTCACTTTACACGACATCTTTTTGAATGTGGCGCAGCCCAAAACTTTAGGCATTAACAGCTACCATTTACCCCGCAATCCCAACTCGCCCCGCTCCGTGTAAAGCGGTCAAAATTCAATTAAATTTAAATGTGTGTCAGAGCTATTGTTGCGTAAACTTTGTGTCCAAAAAGTTTTGCGGGGACAGCGTTTTGGTCAATTGAAAGCAATTACAAATACTCAGTCGAATGTGCGAATAATGCCAAAATTGTACAATATTTTTTTTTTTTTTTAGGTGCTAAACTCAACGGCAAGCAAAGAGTTATTTCAAGGATTAGGATACGAAACGAGTTTTGGCTTGGGCAACGAATTTAAGCCTTTAGCTCTGGTGCTTAACTTGAAAGTCACGTGGAAAAGATTGTGCAGGGTTCTTCTCGGGCAAACATAACATTTTCTTGTTGTTGTTATTATTATTGCAACAGTTATTGTTGTTCTTCTACGTCTTCGTAAGCGTTTTGTATTTTGCATTTTGTTAGTGTTTAGTGTTATTATTATTGCGAGAATGTTAACAGTAGTGCAACTTTCTGCTGCATACTTTTTCGGGCAATGGTTGGAGGGTTGCCTGTTGAACCAAACACACACACAGACACACTGGCACACAAACACACTCACACACACACACGTACAAAATGGCTGCCCGTGCACATAATACAAAATGGCTGCCAGCAGTAACTAACAAAAGCAATTGCAACACACAAAGTGGGCCGTTGCTGAGGGCGGTGGACGGGGGGCGTGTCGCAACAAGCAATCATTGCGTGGATTCTACAAGCGAATATCCGTTATATGAAGTACGAGTAATTAATAGCTCCAGAGCACACACAAAAGCGCCTAAGCACACACACGCACACACACACACACGCACACACACAGATACAAAGGCGTATTGTTTTAGCTATTGTTGTTGGTTTGGTCCAGTAATTAAAAGATTAATTTTTAATGTGCGCTTAGTGCGAGCAGCACCAAAGAGAACGCGATTCGAGCATTCAAATAAAACAAGTCGACTGTAGTCGAGAAAGCAAGACTAGCAGATACCCTCTAAGTCTCTTAGAAGTCTATGCCTACCTAAAGTAATCAGCAAATGCTTGCTTGAAATTGGTGGATGCATTGATATTCTTTTCTGATGAACATTTTACATCAAATAAAGTACTTATGATCTGAGTATGATATACGAATTATTTTCCCATTTTGAAATCGGTTTATTTATAAAGATATATATATTTCCAAATCAACTTTGCTAAATATATATATTTTATGGTTTCGGAGTTGCTTTCCTCTTGGCTGTTACAAACTTCAATGTAGGGTATAATATCTGATCCATTTACATTGGATTTAGGGTATGCAAAAGGATTTGGCTAATGGCCATTTCGACTTCTACATACAGACACACACCACACACCACACACTCATACGCACACACACTTATCCAAGCGCACATTGTTATTTATGCTCCATAAACAGATATTTTCATCAGCGAACCCCGAAAAACTCCAACTTTATGAGCCAATTGTGTGTTTTTCGCTCTTTTCTTCCTGGTGGCATCTCCTTCTAACCCACTCTATCTGTCTCTCTCCCTCTCTCTTACTCTGGCACAGCGCATGTTTTGTTGTCTGCTTTCTGTTAAATTTTTCATTATTACGCGTTCGAGTTTTTCGCCGTTTTTTATATTTATTTTGCTCCTTTTTTATTTTTTATTTTTGTTGTTTCGTGTTTTTCGGTGCAAATTAAATGTGCATAGTTTTAAATTTTTAATACAGTTTGGCGTAAGCCCATTTCGTCTGTTTTTATTTTTGTTTTTCATGCACTCAATTAAAAAAACAGTAACAGCAAAAGATAGTCAATTAAATATTAAACTATCAAATAAATAAACTCGACAAGTATGTAGACAAAATAAATCAAATATTTTTTGTGCAAGCGAAAAGCGCGTTGAAGCGCAGCTCGTTGAGAAAGTGATTATTATAAATAATTGGTTAGATTTCTCAATTGATTTGTGATTATCGTTTGAGCCAATTAAAATTGCGAGCGAAAAAACGCAATCAGCAAATATTTATTGAATCACAAAGCATTACAAATGAAATGAAAAGGTATATTTTAGCTGTAAAAGGATTACAATTTGATATTTACGCTTATTTTACCAAATTGAGCTTAACTAACAGAGTTATGCAGTTAATTAAGCATCAAATTTGTTACATTTCTAATTTCTAATTTGAGCATAGCTCAAATTTCTATATTCGCTTTCATATAAAGTTTTAAAAGCGTGATTTTAGTTCAACAAAGTTTTGCAATTTGAAATTTAGCTGAAGTACAACCGCACCACAAAAGCCACCCAATCCACCCAGCATCAGCCACTAGTCCACATAACTTTTTGAAAAAACATTAATCGTCATTCTGTAGTCGTTCCTTGTGCGCTTATCGCCTGCCTCGCCTGCTGACTGGCAGCACTTCTCTTTCTCAGCGTTCTTTTCTTATCCTTATCGGTGTCAACAGGAGCAGCAGTCCTTCTCTCTGCACGTGCACTATCATTAATACTTTGAAGATGGCTAAAAGTAGCCAAAACGCTTAAGTATTGTTTGTGTTTACCCAAAAGAAAAAATAGGAAAAAACACAGCCAGAGACAAAAGCGCGCATAATTAGCAGCAATACAAAAACAAATAAACAGCAACAAAATCAACAGCAAGTTGGACGGCCAATTAGTAAGGCAAAAGGAGGGCTTACCAAAAAGTAGCGGCAGAGCGACAGAGAGAGAGAGAGGGAGAGAAGAGAGGGAATAGGGCTACACAAACGTCGCTCAACCAAATAAACTTGACAAATTATACGCTCCGTTTATTGTTGCGCCAACCCAAAAAAAAAAAAAATATACCCTATAAAAATGAGGCAAATGTTAAATTGTAATTTGATACGCACAACAAGAACAACAACCATCGATGACAGTTAACCAAAAGCCCAACGGGCAACTGCAATTGTTGCAACTTTATTGGTCTGCTGCCCAGGTAACGTGTCGGGGCAGGGAATATAAATTAAACAAAAAAAAAACTGGGTAACAATCAAAAGTGTCGATCCAAATGAAGCGCTTGCAGCACGATTTTGTTATTATTATTGTTTTTGTTATTTTGCTATTGCCATTGTCATTGTCAGTAAATTAACCAAGCGTATGAGAAACGAGCTCAACTATAAAAATTCAGTTGTCATTTATATAAATATGATTCATATAATATATATATATATATATATGTATAAATTGTGCCTGAACTAATAACCACAAATGTCTAAAAGCTGATTAAGCTGCGGTTAATGAGCCAGGCCAGCCCACTAGACCAACTAGACAGCCCCTCAACGAAAGCTAAACGCCGAAATCGCTGCCTCCTCCAGTTACAATGCTCATGGGGCATATCAGTTGTCGCAAGGTGTTGCACAAGTCGCTTTGTGGCTGCTGTTTGCGTGTGGAGAAACGCGACAAGTTCAACCGCAACACACAGAAAGGGGTGAATGGGGCGGGCGGGGTAAGGACAACTTCAGACTCTGATCAAAGTTAATGGCAATGAAATGTGGTTGCCTTTGAACTGACACACACACAAAAACAAGAAGCAGATGGCTCTGACGTCAGAATGACGGAATGATGAGATGGATAAGGAAGCCAATAAAAGTGAACAAATTACGTATTAATAAGCAATAAGCAATTTCTTATAAATCTGTCAAATAAAAGGAAAGAGTTGCCTAAATCAATTGCGTTTATTGTCATTAATAAAACTGTCAAAATTTATCGTTGCTCGCAACCCGTTTTTAATTTCTAATAGCTCCCAGGCAAACGGTAATGTTAAACACCCTTCCCATTTGCGCAACTAATTGGATCTTTTAGATGACAACCAACTCAAAATGCAACCAAAACTGGGCATCAAATCAATATCTTAAAAAGCTGTTGCCCAAGGTCAAAAGGAAGAAGGAACAATACCAACAACAACAACAAGTGAAGAACAACAAGAGCGACAAGACTCAAAGGAGAACAATAAGTGGCAGATGTCTGTCACCGGCTGCCCATTGGCTGCCCAACGAAAACAGCAATGGAATTGCGGACAATGGCAGGGGTAGTCCATATGTGCTGCTATCGGTAAGCGATTCGCAGAATGGTGGCAACGCCGCCGCCATCTGCAGCTGTAGGAAGCGTCGTTCACCCACCTGCCACAATGTGTTGCATGAGCCGCGATTACGTTTGGAGCCACCGGGCATAGTGATAAATCCGCTGGTGCGTGGCATACGCATTAGCATTTGCGTGGAGCACACACGCTTCCCGCTGATCGGCAAGGTGGCCAAGGGCGTTGGCCTAACCCATGTGCCCGAGCATCGGCTGTGGAACGTTCAGTGGTGCGACAATACACCACATTTTGATCTGCTCAAGAGCATGAAGCGTTTCCAGCAAATCAACCATTTCCCCGGCATGAGCGAGATCTGTCGCAAGGATCTGCTGTCGCGCAATCTGAATCGCATGCTCAAAATGTATCCCGGTGATTATTGCATCTTTCCCAAGACCTGGCTACTGCCCACCGAGTGAGTTACATTTTGAGATTTAAGAGTTCTTTTTTTCTGCTTTTGAAACTTATCCATGATCTGTGGCTTTAGTGCCTACGATGTGGCCGTTTATGCCAGCAGACACAAGCGCACCTTCATTCTCAAGCCGTATTCATCGGGCCAGGGACGCGGCATTTGGCTGACCAACAATCTGCAGACTGTGGGCAGGCAGGAGAAGCTCATCTGTCAGACGTACATCGAAAGGGTGAGTGATGAGCATAGCCAGCATTCTCTCTCTCCTCTCACATTGTCCATCCAGCCACTGCTTATCGATGGCTTCAAGTTTGATTTGCGTGTTTACACGTTGGTTACCTCGGTGGATCCGTTACGCATCTTTGTCTACAATGAGGGACTGGCTCGGTTTGCGACCAACAAGTACAAGCCGCCGGCGTTGGGCAACAATGATGACATGTTTATGCATCTGACAAACTACTGTGTGAATCGACGCAACTGCAATTATAATGCCGGCTGTGGCGCTGCTGGCGGCTTCAAGCGTAAGTTGAGTGCCTACAATCGGTGGATGGTCGAGCACAATTACAATGTGGTCGAGTTCTGGGCATCTGTCGACGATGCCATTATCAAAACGCTGATTAGTGCCTGGCCTGTGCTGAGGCACAATTATCAGTTGTGCTTCCCCAAGCACAATAAGATTCAGGCATGCTTCCAACTGTTGGGCTTTGACATCCTGGTCGATTGGAAACTCAAGCCATACATCCTGGAGGTGAATCATACGCCGAGTCTGATGGGTGGCGAACCGGTGGATTTGGAGGTGAAGCGACCACTGATAAAGGACACCTTGAATTTGATAAGCACGCCGCTGGTGGATAAGGAGGAGATCATTCGGGAGGATCGTGCATTGCTCAGGGATCGTTTAATGTGGCAGGCGAGTCGCAGACGTGTCGAAATCCCCCCCAAAAGAACGCCATCGGAGCATCAGAGAGCCGCTGGTGGCGCTGACAACCAGGCATGCTCCCTGAGTGCTTTGGCACAGCAGATTGCCTGGGAGGAGAGTCATATGGGCAACTATCGACGCATTATGCCGCCGACAGATGTCGCTCGTCACAATTACTATTTCAAGTTCTACAATCAGTTCAAGCAGCTGTCCCCGTTCAAGGAGACAATCACGCATCAAAGTCACACACGGCTCAAGGATCGCGAGCCGTTGAGGCAACAAAAATTGCAGCAGCAGATCCGAGACAAACACGAGCAATTGCAGCAGCGAAAAGAAAAGCTGCTGGTTGCGCGGCACAAACTACAGCAGCAGAGATCAAAAGAGCGAGCGGTGGGCATTTGGCACATGGTCAACAAACGCCAATTCGAACTAGCAAGCATAAGGCTGGACAGGACAGGAGCAGCAGCAAAGGGGGCAACTGAGAAGCAAACGCCAGCCAAATCCACAACAAATGAGGCTGCCAACAACAACAACAGCAACTGCAACAACAACAAGTTGCAGCAATTTAAGCGCAAACGCAGTCTGGTCTGTGTCAGTGCACGACGACAGCGACAGCTGCAGTGCCAGCAGCGACGCACTCGACTACTCGAATGGGAATCTCGCCAGGATGCCGAGTTTCTCGTGAAGCACAGCATTGCGGCGGGCAGCTCAAACGTTTTGTTAGCCAACGAAAAGAGCAACAACCAGCAGCGAGCGAACAACAACCACAACAACGACGAGGCCAATAAAGAAGAGTTGGTTGCCAAAAAAGCGTTGAACAAGCATTGGTTGCCCGAGTCCATCGATGAGTCGGACAAACAACTGGAGGCCGAATGGCGCTCAGAAAGAACAACAGCTGTTAATGGTAGGCAACTCCAGGAGCTGGTGAGTTGAACACTCGAATCATGTTGCAATCCAAGTTGTTTACAAAATTCAAATGTATTTAAATTGTTAATGTTTTATGCATTGCAACGGGGCATTCTTCATTCAGCGCACTGCTTGTGCGATCTTCTCTTCTTTTTTTTCTGGCAGTTTCCAAGTCTGAGTAACTTTATCAATCTCCATTCTAGTTTTTCCATGAAATGTATATGCGGGGCAATCTAACCAAAAATGATATCAATCTCTTCCCAACGCTTCTGTATCGCATACTAACGGCCAAAATGATGTCAGTGTAAAGTAATCGCTTTAATTCCAAGTAACAGGAGCCATCATAATCAATTTACAAACGTATTTTCAGCACAGCATTTATTTATTTATCAAAGTGTAAATACTGTGAAGGAAAACTACACAAAGAAAACGATTTTCAAAGAACTAAATTTGTTGTTCATATTTATAATTATTAATAATAATAAAAAATGAGTGCATGTCTTTGATTCTATGCTGATAACTGTTCTTAACTGACAATTACAATTCAATTACAATTTTCATACAAAACTCGACTGACTTTTGTTGTCAGTCTGTAAAACTCAATCTTAAACAAAGCAACAAGCATATTAAGCTGATTCGTATCTATGCAAAGATATTTATTCATATTTCTTTTTCCCCCAAAACCCGTTAAACATGTTTTTTGCAGACATAGCATAGACCATTATAAAAAAAGAGACTCGTATCAGAAGCTAGAAAAAACCATCGATTTGTCAAAGGCAGAGCCGGCGACAATGCGACAATGCGACGTGGCTCTCCAACTTCGCCCCTAACAGCAACCCCAACAAATACTTATAATCCCGCACACTCACACACACACACACACTCGCACACACACACACACAATGGGCCACAAAGCTGAGCCACTAACATCTTGCGCTTTGATGGCATCGCATGCATAAACAAAATGCAACACACAATACGCGGCGACTGGCAGCTGCCTCCCTTGCGAGGCAAGCCCTGAGTTGGGTGTAAGTCTTCAAACTTGCATTATTGAAAACTGTAGAGTCGGTTATATCGCATATATATATGTATACCATATGCAAAACAGTACCCCTCTCATCTTTCTGTCTGTCAAAACGCGGTTGCGCCTGGAGGACCTGCCATTGCCTGCTACACTCAGAAAACCAAATTTGCCTTTTTGTTGTTTAAATTATTAATGTACATTCAACAAAAATATTTTGGATAGTTTATGAATTCATAAACTGTCCGATTTTGGACAAGTCGTTCTAATTTTTAGACATATTTTTTCTGATACTTGGAAATTATTTCCAGTTTTGTTTTTAGTCAGCGCGATTGTTTTCGCTGAGTGTATGCTCGTCTATAGTCTATGCTTTCTGGTCTATGGCTTTTGCTTTGGCTTTTGGCTTTAGACGTCAACGCATGTCCTGCATGCATTTCTGCAGCTTTTTGTGCTCGTTGCTGCTGCTGCTGCCTTTTTGCCCGCCCGGCTGCAGTTGGCTGTTTTGCACATGTGTCACACACATATTGAAAATTGTGCAGCAGCAGCCATCGTTGCATTGCATCGCTTTTCTTTTGGCTTATGGTTGGCTGACTGGCTGCCAGGCTGCCAGGCTGCCATGCTGCCAGGCAGCCTTCTGGCCAACAAAGTCTCGCAGCATACATAACTGCTCTGATAAGCCATTTCAAAGCGGGATTTACATATGCCAACCCCCTTTCCCCTGCAGCTGCTTCCTCATCTGCTGCTTGTGTCTGGCACATGGGGCATGCTTAATATTTGATTGAACATTGTTGTGCCTGCTGCTGCTAATACTTTTATTGCATTCCCTACAATATCCACTCCTCAGCTCGACCCCTCCCCTCGTCTCTTATCTTTTCTTCTTGCTCCTTGCAATTGTGGTGATCAGCTTAAAGTTAAAGTTGGGCGGCTTACGCGAAAACTTTTCGTTTTTCGCCTGCACTTTCCACATATGCAGCACAAAATTTTCCTTTTGATATTTTTAGTGTCGTCTTATTAAAAAGTTTTTAATCTTATCTACGCCTGCGTTCCCCTAAATCCTCCCCAGAGCTACTGTCTTTTGTTCGCATAAAATTTCTACCAACTTATGGTCTTCATCTGGCCATCATCATCATCATCATCATCATCATCGTCTAAAAAAGCTGCGGAAATGAATGAAGCATTGCAATGGCAAAACTTTTAGCTCATAGTACACTTAACTTTCCATTTATTGCTTCTTCTTCTTCTTCCTTTTTTTTTTTGGCATATTTGTTGGTTGTCTAAGAATGTCTGTGTGTGTGTGTGTGTGTGGAGTGTCTACATTGTTGACAAAAGTTCGGGTTGCTATTAGGGGTCGTTTAGTCTGCGATTAGTTGAGCTTAGTCAGTCGACGTCAGACTTGCTCTGATCGCCTACTGTTTGCAAGTTTGCCAAAGTTCTTCAAAATTGGGAAAGTGCAACAAACTTGACACAAATTAAGAGATATTGCTGCAAAGAATTAAGTATTTCTCTATTGTACTCAGCATTTTATTAGTTGGATAAGCAGGGAGACAAAAGCACAACATTACCGATTGAAATTTAAAACCGAAATTGAACACTTCTTAAACACCCCGTCATCTGTGGCCATCCATAAAGCAACCCATAAAAACTCAGCACAAACTCAAGATATATTTTACTGAAATATGCATATTTGGCTTATGCGATAAGAAGGTACATTAAACAACAGCAACAAATACCTAACGCAACTCAGGAAAACAAGATTGCAACTTGCTTCAAATATTTTCATACATTTGCTCACCTTTGCTGCTCCTCTTCTCCTCCTCTCCTCGCAAATACTCAAGTCATAAAAATTTTAATGCAGATATTTCGGTACATATATATATATATATAAATTGAGGTGTTTGCACTACTCAAACATATGTGTACATCTTATGTATGACACACGTTTCCTTAAACACTCTTCATCTTATCAGCCATAAAGCATAATGTGCTCTTAATCTGCATTTGCACTGGGATAACAACAACAACACCAAGAAAGTTACGTAGGAGAGAGAAGGGGGTCTGGCAGAATTTCAACTGGAGAAAGAAGCCTTTTAATTTGTGCCATAAAGTCAGAAAAGGAATTGCTTAATTCCATGACAAACACTCGGCAGCAACAGAGAGGCAGCAACAGCAACAGCAACAGCTAAGTGCATCTAAAGGATATGCGAGACGGCATCCAGTCAGAGCGCAGCATCCAAAATCCCACGGCGATGACTTAAATCAACAAAAGATTTATGCCAGACACAGCTTCCGATTGAGGGGGGGCAAGACAGGCATTTATATACAAGTTTATATATATAAATCCAGCAAGCTGGACTTAATGCCACACTGAATGCAGACAGCAAGTGCAACAAGAGCAACACCACGAAAATAATGCTCAGCTGAATGTCAGTCAGTCAGTCAGTCAGAAAGGCAGTGGGGAGGAACGGGTTGGTTGGATTGGGATTGTGGGTGGGGTGTACTTCCTCCTACCTCCTCTCTCCTCCCTCCTCCCTCTTACGTTGGAGTCGCAGCAAATGGTTTTTGCTTTTTTCTGCCATTTTTGTTGTGTATGCGAATTAACATGTCTGCTCCGAGACTGAAGCCTGTGCTCCATATCCCTGGCAATATCCAGGGCTATGTGGCACAGGCCCCACTATATACACATATGTCAACCAGTGTATACACATACGTCTATATTTATATAACACTGACTGTGTTGGACTGTGTGGCACAAATAATTTGCAGTTTTACAGTTTTTCACCGCTTTTATGCTGCATGTTTTCCACTTCACAGGATTTTATGTGCCACTATGCTCGACTCAAGTGTTGGAAAATACAATTGCCAGCACACATGGCACACTCACACACATGCACTGTGAGAAAAGAGAAAAAAAACATTTCCGCATTTGTTTTGTTGTTAGTTTGTTTTCTTTTTTCTTGTGTTGTGCCGCCAAATGTTTTGCCTTTGCTAAAAAGACAATAAACTGTGTCAGTGCAGGCCAACAAAAGTGTGAACGTGCGTGCGTTGAGATACCCTGTAAGCGCATATAGTAGAGATGGGGCATATCATTTCAGTGGATTATTGCGACAACTAAGAAGTTTTTGCAGATTTGGCAGATGGGAAAATACAATTTTCATTCGTCTTGTTGAAATCTTTGCAAACGATTAACATTATGTCAAAGTTGAAGCATTCCCGATTAGAAAAATATATTCTTTAAACTGTTGCTGCTGTTGTCGATAACACTGAGAACAGCTTGGTCACTCAGGCAGTAATCCTAGTCAAGAATATATATACCTTATGGGTTCAAACACGCTTTCTTCTGCCTGTTCTTGGCACAATTTCATTTTCAACTTTTTTATCAGAGTATAAAAAGTGGAAATTTACTTAGAAACTTTTTCCGTCTTCCGCATTACAGAAAATTTGTGCTTATTATGTGAACAAAATTACGCTCAAAGTTTTGCAGCAATCCGACTTAAATATTCAAAACATTTTGTTTACTTTGAAAGTCAAAGTTTGGCAAAGCCAACGCTTATTATCATCATTATCACCAGTCCATTATAGGGTATTATAGATGCGAGCTGAACATTCGCAATGTTCGACGTTCTTAAATGAATCTGTAACAGTATTTGTTTTGCCTGCTGCATTCTGTATCTGTATTTGTATCTGTGTCTCGCTTTTAAGCAGCATGACAAATCCTTGAGTACTTTATGCATTTTGTATGCATTTTTGTTGCATTCTTTTTTTATAATTGCTGTTGGTTCTTCTGCTGTTGCCGTTGCTGCAGGTTGTTGCACGTCTAACAATGCAAGCTGACTAAACACTTAGCTCAAATATACACACACGCACACACACACACACACACGCACAACACACACACACTTAGGACTTATCCGTATTGCATATTTGTTGCTGCTTTAAAATATCACACAATTTTCCGGCCAGTTTGAAGCTAAAAAGTAACACATATTTGCCACAAAGCCAGTGTGGCGCCCCCGAAGTGTCCACAAAAGGCAAACACACATGCTCCGCACCCCGTGCCCCGCCCCTTTGACACAGCCAATGAAAATCCCACACAGAAAAACATAAACCAAATCAACACTAGCAACCCGAAAGCCTCCTCCAGCTGCCAGCTTTAGCTGCCACTCTGCACCGGCAACAGTGTGGCAAATAACTGTTGTCGCACCATAGACCACACACACACACACACACACTAACCACGTATACATAGAGCAACAAATATATAGATATAGATATATATAGATATATTACATGTATTCATATATCCTGCTTGTTGAGCTGTGCTCAAGAGTGCGACAAGTTTTTGCAGACACTCACAACAAATTGCCATGGATTTTCCGTTTTTCATCGCCTTTGCCAAAAAAAAAAAAAAAAGAAGGAAAACTTTGCGACAAAGTAGCTTTAAAATACTACTATTAAGAAAAACTATGCTTGCCAGCGAAATACCCCTCCTCTGCTCCTGTGACAAGCAGGCTGAACACATTTTTCTAACCAAATTTTATGTTCAATACGGCTTCAACGACTTATGCTCAATGGCAGATGTATATATAAATAAGTGTATATATATATAAGGATCAAGGAGCAAAGTCATACTTGGCTGCGAATTGGTTCATCTCATACCCCATTTCAACTCCCTTACAGGGTACACAAACATGCTTGTGCGGTTTATGGTTCAGACCAAAGAATAAGCTGTTTCACCAGCAGCAGTGGCAATAATGATGACAACAAAATGTTTATGTATATATATTAAATATAGATATGAATATGGCAAAGGCTAGCAGAGTATGTGAAAGCAAGTTCTACATAGATAGCAGTGGCATACAAATATTTTTTGGCGTGTACTTACAACTGTGATGGGATAGAAGGGATTTATGATAGTGAAGAGTAGAATGTGATTTGGCCGTGTAGTCTCAGGACGCTTTCTCCTTAGGTCGTCATTTGACTTGTTCAGTAGTGCTTGCTGCTGATTCTGATTTTGTGTGGACTGTAAAGAGTTCAGATATATAGACAGATATAAGTATTATTTGTATTATCTTTCTTTTTTATTGTGCACGTGTGTAATAGTATAAATATAACATTAAGATCAAAACACAAGCGAATTTACACGGCAAGTCGGCATTGCATAACTGCAAATTTAAACAATTGAGCCCACAGTAAACGCAACTGCCCCAAATTTCCTTGTCAGATAGCTGCCCATGAGAAAAATCGCCGACGATTTGAATACCATGCAATAGAATTGTTCATTCTGTTCCATAGCCCTGTGCAAATATGAACCAATTGTTCGGCACTGTTCCCAACTGCAAATCATGTTGTAATTGTTTGTTTGTTTGTTAAAGAAAAGTGCTTTGGGATTTCAGTTTGGTATGCTCTCAACCCGAATCGGTTTCAGTTGCGCTCTCAATCGTTTAATTTCAGTTAATAGTATCGGTTCCGGTTTGGTTGCTTCTTGTTCTCAATGTCGATCGTTCGATTTCCCTTTACTTTGTACTTTTGTGCATAACCTTAATGAATAATTTATAACTTATTTACAGAGAATTTAGTAGATATAAATAGGCTAATAGTGCTCGTAAGCAACTGAGGATTAATTTTGTTTTTTGCTTTTTTTCTTCTACTTTTTGAAAGTGACTTGAAATTCGGAGTATTGGGGATAAAAACATATCGATTCTGGATTTTGAAGGAATCGGAATCAGTCGGGTTTCCTTAAGTTGGTCGCCATCTATCCGTCTCTATCTATCCAACTCCGTTTATATTCCTCTTTATGTCTCCATACTCCTCTATCTCCCTCATAGCTCTCTCTATCTATTTCCCTAGATCTCCCTCTATATCTCCCTCTCTTTCTCTCTCTATCTAACCCTTTTTCCATCGCTCTCTTTCTATGCTTTATATTTGTCGCTTTAGCTTCCTCTCCCTCTGCTCTCTTTCTCTGTCCCTCTGCTCGCTCTCTCTCTCGCTCTCTCGCTCTCTCGCTCTCTCTCTCTCTCTCTCTCTCTCTCTCTCTCTCTCTCTCTCTCTCTCTCTCTCTCTCTCTCTCTCTCTCTCTTCTTTTCTGTCTTGCTAAATACATGAAATCAATGCATTAATAGTCTTTTAGCCATTAGTTGTCAGACGGCATGTCAAATCGCACTGCCTGTCAAATGCACGCACATGTTTTCAATGGCCCAAAATGCAAGTTGAGCACAGCTAAGGCGAATTGATTTTCAGGTTAATGACGTTATTTATCTGAGTAGCAGACACGCACACACGCATAAATGCCAAAAAAAAAAAAGAAATTCAAGTCAAAACATAAAGTTTTTGCATAAGTTTTTCACGTTAATTGACGCTGTCAGCAAAATGTTTAAATAAATAAATACTAAACAAAATTGTATGAGAAATGTGTTGTTGCTGCCGCTGTTGTTGTTGTTGTTCGCCTAGCATGATGTATTCGGAAACTCTATAAATAATTGCGGAATTTAGGTAAAACATGTTCATGTCACGCTCAAATGTCAATCAACGTTCAGGAGAAATGAGCCATGTTGGCCCCGACGGGGACTAGTGGGGAATGTGTATTGTCAATTTTGGCTCACTTGCAGGTAAGAACAATTTGTTGGGCTGCGCTGCAAGCGCAACAACAAAAGTGAATGAGTCTAAGAGAGAGAGCCATGGGGAGTGAGAGAGATGGGGGAGTAGTTAAGTACATATGGACAGGTCGAGAGCAGCTTGTTATGGCCCCGTAGACTTGACACCAAAATGTCAGAGTAGCGCCGATATTTGCGCTAATTAACCGGGGAATATGACATGAGAATGCTCATATTTATCTCAAAATGTCTCATTTTCTCATATTTCGTATTTCGTGTTCCTTATAAATTCGTTAATTAATAACTATTTTCTATATCTTTCAGATAATTTTTATCACATGTTCGATATCAAACAACCGACAAAGATATCTTTTTGTAACTTCCTTTTAAAGTTGTGAAAATCATTGTACATTAAATTGTACATTGATTGTTGTAACATCGAACAGTAAACAGTAAACAGAACGCAAAGTTTCTGTTAATTTCCCAGAGTATTTTTCTTTCTCGTTTTCTCGTTGCTGGCCAATTCGTTTGTGTATCTTTCGGCAAATATTGCATAACTTTTCAGTTACACACTGCAATTCATTAACTAATTGGCATTTGTCGTGAGCAACTCGGTTTCCTTGCGCTATTTCTCAGTTCTTCGCCGTGTTTCTTTATTTCCGCTGCTGACTTTTGTCGGCACTTTCACGTGCTATTTTTCGGCTTTTATTTTGATTTTAATTTGCTTCATTTTTCTCCACATTCAAGCAGCAACAACAGCAGCAACAGCAATAAGAATACAAGGTGGAGTCAAGCTCACTTAACCTTGTTTTTTATTTTATTCCATTTTTATTCGCTGCTCTTAAATTGCTTCATCTCCGAAGCTCTGTTGTCTTTACCTGACTTTGTAATTAGGTTAATGGCTCTATCGCCCTCTCTTTCGCTCCCTCTCTCTCTCTCTCTTTCTCACACTCTCGCTGATGCTGCTACTGCTGCTGCATTTTTAGCACCAGTTGTTGTAGCTTTAATGGGCAAAAAGGGTTACAATTTAATATATGGCAAAGCTTAGCAGCTAAACAACTCTAGAATTTATTCACATTCCAAGTGACTCTGCTTCTGAATCAATTAAGGATAGTTGTGCAACAGTTCTGGAAATGTTTTGATTTCTTATATTAAGAAGAGTTTAAAGACTTCAACGATTAAGAATGTTCCAGCTGAGACTTGGCTCGCCTTGGAGATGCACTGGAATATAAGAACTAGCTCCTATAGTATAGGAAAAGACTAGCTCAACTCGGCTGTTAAACCTGACCAAGAATATATATAATCCATGGATCAGCTATGTTTGTTTTTCTTTGGATTCCCCACAACATTCAATTGAGTTGTCGACCTGTTTGCAATTGAAGTAACCCTATTTCTACTAAGAAATAAGGAAATCAGAACTCAACATTCCCTCAAACATCTCTGTTAACAATGTCAAGTATAAAGAGGAGATTAACATGTTGTTCACAGCACAAAGAACTATCATTAGCATTTTTCAATAATTCCACAGACAAAATTCCCGGTTGTTGTTGCGAGTGCCGACAAATGTTTATTTACCTTGTAACATAATCCGGCAGAGCTCACTTCTCGTGAGGGGTTTCAATCAAAATCCAACACAAAAATCTCAACAGCTTTGACGCACAATTTGTATAAAAAAAACACAAGTAGCAAGAAAAATGAAAGGATGAAAAGAAAAAAAAAACGCAAGGCGGGGCAAGAAAAACATTTGTTTTCTGTCAAATTTGCCTTTAATAATAATAAAGAACATATATTTTCCGCCCACCCGCCAAGGGAAAAAAAACGTCGACGACGACACTGGAAACTGTTGATTAAATTACAACCTTAAAAAAGTGTGTGTGTATAACAAAGTGGAGACTGTAAGTGAAATGATTGATCGATGTATGCTTGACGGGGTTTGTTTGCGACTTAAGAGCATGGCAACAAAAAAAAAAAAAAACGATTTCAATTTTATTTCATTTATTTTGTTCGCTTTTTTTTTTTTTTTGTCGCTAGGTTTTTTTCTTCAAAACATTTGAAACATTTCTGGCACAACGGCGCGAACAATTTGAAAATAGCCGCCGTCGGCAAGGCTTTGGGGCGGAGGGAGTGGCGACGGTATCGATGGTGGCTGCATACCATGGCGCATTTCAACTCGAACCGCAACGAAATGAAGATGAATTACCCACAAAACTATTCGTCGCTAGGGATACGCGAGCAGATCGCGAGCTGAGTGGCTAGTGAAGAGCAGAGCGAACAGCAGCAGCAGCAGAGACGTGGATCTCTGTGTGTGGATGCAACGATGCAGCAACGAGGGGGGGGGGGGGGGGAGGCAAGCGCAAGCAGCAGCAAATGACAAAATAAGTTTTCGCACACAGTTTGATCAAATGGTCAAAGCACACTATAAAACTGAGACGACATATCCCAAAACGGATACAGATACAGATACAGATACAGATACAGCTACAGCTACACAATATGCTTAAATGCGTCTTTGCCAAGAAATGTACGCAAAATAAAAAAGAAATAAAAAGGAAAACGCATCGCAAAGTTGAACTGCACTGCTGAATTGCAGATAAAGAATTGAGGTAATAAAAATAGCCAATGTATATAAATGGACAGTGAATCTGTCCGTCCGCCTTTCCGTCCGTCTGTCCGTTATTCGTTCTGTCAGTCGACGAACGCTTGATGTATTGACATTCATCAAGCTGAGTTGAGAACATGCAGATCTATTATAGCCTCAATCGCATGAGTCGAAGAGTGATAATTGCCAGTGTCAGAGATGGATATGGCTCTTGGGCAATCGATGAAAAGCAGAAGGAAATCGCTTACAGCGAATCCATAGTAAATTAACCAAAGGTAAACACAAACTGCAAATTGAGTTATAGATACGAATGATATACGAAAAAGACTGCCTGCAAATGAAAATTGTTCTCAATTTAAAAATAATCCAAATTTAGTTTTAGTTTTGACGATAAAATTTATACATGAATCAGAAATCGAATTCCTTTAAATACAGTATTAAACTGGACGTTCAATTATATTGCTGACTGAAATTAGAATGAAATTACTGCATTCTTGAGATCGTCGTTAAAATGTATTCAATTGCACATATAATCTGGGCAATGAGTGCTTATCTCGAGTCACACAATAGAAAATGAAACCGACTTTCAGCAAAACCATTAGAAATATATTTGCAGTTCTCCCCAGAGGCGGCACACAGCTGCCCTGCATAATATCAATGACTGACTGACTGACAGATAGACGGACTGACTGACAGACGGACAGCGAGTGTGATTGAGGGACGTTGGCTCTGTCGCTGTGACTGGTCCCTGGGCACATGTTGCTGCCCTTCATTTTGATAGGCAAACGCAGAAGGAGCCCGAAAAACTGTTCAAATGCAGAATTTGAATTTTTGTTTTCAAACGTATTTTTTTGTTTGTCAAATTTTGGCTGCGACAGCAACACGAGGCGGCATTTGTTACTCGCAATTAGTTGCACTGCACAGACGAAGCATCAGCGACCCACCCCCCTTCCCCTCCCACACACCCCCTCTCTGCGCTGGCACACTCCTTGCGCGCCTGTGTTTTGGCTAAGCGAGAACGGGGACGTCGGGCAAAATGTGTCGAACGAGAATTGCACATGAAATGCAATTTACAAAATGTTTTCTTCAACGTTTGCATTGCGAAATTTAATTAAAACAGCAGCACCAGCAGCGGCGGCGGCAGCAGCAACAGCAGCAGCAGCCGCAACAACTGCCACAACTGCCACAACAACAACAACAACAACAACAACAATGTATATTAAACGCTGCAGTTGAGTGAGCGACAAGAGCGCCTGCCTTTTGGGGTCTGCTCTCGAGTTCGTCTGGGTTGGGTAACTGTATTTTGGCCAAAGTCTTCTTCTTACTTTTGTTGTTGCTGATGTTGTTGTTGCTGTCGTTGTTGTTGCCGCGTTTTTAGTCGGCCCAAGTAAAAACATCAAAAACCATCCAAGTCAAGTGGCAGCAGGCCAGACACAAACCCTAGCGCCCCTCTTACCCCTCTTGGCACACAAATATCATCATTTTTACAAAATAATGAAGCAATCTGTAAGTTGTGTAAACGCATTTTGGCTTTCTTTGCCACAGAGCAGCATCCACAGCGTATCTGTATCTCTGTGTGAGATGTACACAAATACACAAATACACAATACAATGCACACTGCTCGCTGCAATCAATCATATCTATATATATACATATGTATATATATATATATATAGAATGGAGTGGAGGTGGTAGGTGGTAGGTGGGTGGCTGCGATTCAAGAAACGTCAAACCTTTTAAGCGAATCTCATTTCGACAGAAGCGAGCACATTTTATTGGCATTGCTCATCCGCCACTTGGTAAAATACATGTGCAAACTGTCGACTCTTGTTTGGTGGCATGAAATAAAAACATTGCATAGCCATTTCTTTGCGTCATGTCGAAGTTTGTATACCCTTGTGAAATGGCGTTAGACTTTACTCATGATTAATCAAGATTGTTCTACATCGAAGTGAAACATCATCATCTATCTATTTCTTAGCCATCTTCTCCCCAGTTGGAATATATCATAGATCTTCTTCTCTGACATCTTCTTCCAGCCAGTGCAAGACACACGTCAGAACGAATTGGTCCGCGGGCTCATCAATGACATAAGTACAATACACAGTCATCCTCAAGCACATGCCTATATATGTATATAACGATATATATATATATATATTAGTCTATTTATCTATATGATGTGTACTAACCAAAAAGTATCTCCATTGAATATTTGTCTCTGTATCTTTTTGTTTTTGCGCGCCATTTGGCACAAATCTTTTTGGTGCTACTTGGTAACAAATGCCAACCCTCCTCCCCGCAACCCACCCGCCACCCGCCCTACGACTAGGCCAGCAGTCAGCGGCAGCAGTTCGTTTCTTATCTAAGTCGGCAATGCTCATTAGTCACAGTGTGGGGCAGACAGAGGGGGAGGGGGTGCCAAAGGGGGTACGCGTGAAGCATTGAAAATTGTCATTAGTTCAACGTTTGATTTGGTTCTATTTTTTTCTATTTTTTTTTGCAACTCGTGTCGCAGTTGCTGCCCTTCTCTCTCTCTCTCTCTCAGTCTATCTCGCTCGCTCTCCGTCTGGCATCCGTGGATCATGGATGGTGAAGGAGTGTGTATGTGCCTCTGCGTGCGTGTGTGTGTGTGTGTGTGTGTTTGTATACACGACACAATTGTTGTCTGTGCTTTGCTTTTCAATTAGAAAAGTTCACAGATTGCCGATACTTTTTCCTATAAGCGAGCGGCTTTAGATTGTCTTCTAGTTTGCCACAGATTGAGATTTATTATGTGGCAGCTTAAGCGACAGCAATCAGTGATGAAGCAAGTACGAGGCGAAGAGTTAAGGAGTAGAGACTGTGGCAAAGGAAAGGAATAGAAAAAAGTTTAAGCAGCTTATCGATGCTTAAAAAGGCATTTCTAACGGGTAAATATTCGCTTAAAACCAGACCCTTCGAAACAATTATTAGAAAAATAAAAAAAAAGTGTAAATTACATTAGAAAGCATGGCGAAAAAGGTTTAACCCAAGATCTGGCATATATTTCGCCAGACATTTTTATAGCCAGTAAGCAAAAAAAAAAAAATATAATAATAATAAAAACAATCCCAAAACATGTTAAGAAATTTTCCCATGTAAACAAACACAGCTTTAACCACAAAGAAAAACACAAGTAAACTGAAAACACCAGCTAAACACACACACACAACACACACAGGCGGAAGGCAAAAATAAGCAAAGGATGCCTTTAATCAAAGATAACCAAAAGTAAAGCTTGCTCAAGTAAGGGAAGATTGTTAATGCAAGCGCAACACACTCATCGACACGTGACCCAGTATGACCTCTCCCCTGCCCCTCTTCAACTCATTAATATATAAACAATGGCGACCCTTTTGCCCGAAAAGGTCACTCAATTATAGGCCCGGCATAACTTAACCCCTTCACCACAGGGTCGACTCCTCAAAAGAGACCAACAGCGAAAGGCGAAAAAAAGAAAGAAAAGTAGAAAAAAATATATTCTTTTATAGAAAAAAAAAGAAAAGAATATCTAGAGCTGGTCTCGACGCGCCACAGACAAGCCAAGCCACCCAGCCAACCAGCCAAACAGCTACCCAACACCCACCCACCCACTCAACCCATCCAGCCAGCCGACAAGCAAACCACAGCCAAACCCAACACCAGCCACAAATCCATCCATCTTTTCAACAAAACTTGCCGGCTGAAATATATAATTTTTTGTTGCTTTTATTGTTGTTTGCTGTTGATTTGCGTTTTCGTCATTTTGATGTCAGTTCACTTGACAGAAGCCCAGAAAGCCCAGAAGCACAACTAGCCGCCAAAGAAGAAGAAGCAGCTGAAGCAGCAGCAAGCGTCCAGCGAATACACTGGGCGAAAAACACTGCTCTTTTTCACTTTAAATACTTCTTCTTTTACTTGAATACTTTTCTATAAATAAATATAAAAATAAATATAAGTTCAAGCTGAATTTGGATTAATCGACGAACAACCTCATCTCAGTAATAAATCAAATCAAATTAAAAGAAAATGTCTAACGTTAAATAACTTCAACTCTTGGCTTAACTAAAGAATCTGTTATGAAGCCGATTGGTTCACGAACTTTATCCGTTAAGATTTAATATATAATAACATTTGTTTATGAATTTATTGATGATAGAAAAGCTATCTTGAAATAAGAAGTTTTGGCTCCAACTCGAAAGTGCTTTGACTTGATTCGAGCATGAATTTCTTGAACTTTTTTGCCACTGCACTGTTTGTTGAGCTCTTTACAGACAGGCCTAAGGCAACCCGTTGATCACTTATGACAACAGTCCACTAGCCCCGTCTCTCTCGCTCTCAATTAAACTGAGGCTGTCTCTTTCTTTTGGCGTCTACGCTTGTAATTTATGTGGAAAGTTCTGTTTGTGGCGCACGGCGCAACATAAAACAATTTTCATTTCGTACATATTTCTCATATGTCTGTCTGCCTCTTCTGGGCATTTTCCTTACGCGTAGCTTTTCATGTGAAAATCTTTACTAATTCGTCTGCTGTTGCTTTTATTTCTGTACTCTTCTATATATATATATATCTACATTTTCTGTTTGTTTTTCTTTCATAATTTTTATTTATGGAAAATGCTTTTAAAATACACACAAGCGTCATTTCAGTTTTGGTATGTGTGTAAATTGATTTGCTACGTACATAAAGATCATCAAAAAAAAATCAAAAAAAAAAAAACGATCTGCAAGATATACAAATGCCATAATTAAGCCACAAATCGTTTAATTAAATTAAACTAAGCGAACTACACATAAATTTGAAATGCAAAAAGACTTGATGGGAGCACAGACTGGGAACAAAGCGGAAAATTATAGTGAAAAGTCACCGCAACAAATCTCCACAAGTTTTCACACAATCTGTGACTGTCATGTGCTGTGGTCGGAAGAGATGGAAATGCTGTGGCAGGAAGACGAGGATGGGGGGATTACCCATACCGGTACGTGACCTCCGGGGGCCAAAACGTAAAAGTCGACGGCACAATTGAAATTTAGCTGTGAGATGTATTTTCTCTTGAATGAATTATTGTTGTTGTTGCTGCTGCTGCTGCTGTTGAACCCAAGGTGTTTCAATTTCTTTCAGTAGCAACAAGATAAATTTTCTTTTTTTTGCTTTTTGTTTTTGGCATACTACGTCAATGCATGAAATATTTGATCTATTTCGTTGACAATTGGCAATGGAGGCGGCCAGCACAAAAACAAATACGTGAAAAGTAAGCATTGAAAAAACTAATCATCTACGTAATTGAACTACCTCAAGAAATTTGTTCAAGAACACACATTTTTGACAGAATCTCGCGCGTTACGCATTAGGTTGGAGTGTCTTACATAAATCTTGGGCACGTGTCTACCCCAAAAATCTATATTTGTGGGCGTATTTGTTTAGACTGCAGCACCTACAAATTATTACCCATTAAAACTGATTTGTGTAGGGCGTCAAACCGAAATCGGCACTGGATTGAAATTGACAAACTGAACCCAAATGCAACGAATAGTGAAAAAGATTCGAAACCAATTGAAAATCTTAAGCTTTACGCACAACTTCGCCTTCATTTATCTGATAGATTTACTGCCATGGTTTGATTTGAATTTTGAATTTATTTATACCGTTTCAATATGCATTTTGCCTTCTTTTGCCGCCGCATCGCTTAACTACACAACCCCAATATAAATACACTTTTAGCCTCTTATGGTCTTGTACTCTAGGCCCATTGCCAATTTCTATATATAGGATAGGCATATAAATTTGTGGATATTCGCAGGCAACGCAGCAATTTGAGGCAATAGAATCACATTTAGCTAAGTGATACAATTAATGGGTTTGTTCGAAAATTGCATGTGAAATGAAATTTGAGCACACTTTGTAAGTGTTTCTTTCCAATTTCATAAATCTTCGATATTATTTCTGTTACAAATTCCCGCAATACGCACAGATTTATTTAATGTCTTTGTAATCTGTTCGTGTCTCGTTAAACATCAGTTTCACAAAGCCCCTTCGGAAATCTGTATTTAATGCGCTGCTTTCTTTATTTTGAAGTTGATCATCTGCATTGCCCACTTGGCAACTTAAACAACCACTAAACCACACACTTGTCAGCGAGCATGGCCATAAAGACGCACTCCTCCGGCCCCACACACACCGCACACACACCTAACGCGCACACACCACGCACTTTCCGGCCGAGATGCGCACTGAAAATACATTTTGGGCGCGCCAAGAGTGGGAAAAACTACCAGGAAAATAAAAGAGGGCAAGAAAGATAAAGAAAATTGCTTCATGTTGCTGGGCTGTGCTCTGATGAAAATTTATAACAAAAGCAATTGGAGTGCTATAAAAAATTACATTTAGAGCCTGCTGAGCCCAGACCCTCAAAATCATAATAATAAACACCACCTGCCGCAATGGACACGATGGACGACTATTCAAACAAAACAGCAACAGTTTCCTTCACCTTCTTTCGGCGCCGCACAAAATTTAATAGCCTAAAAGTGGGAAACGCGTGCTGGCCCCCAGGTGCCCCAGGAATGTTGGCGAACGAGTGCCCCAAGAGTCGGCCGCACTTAGAGCAATAAGCAGTAAGCAGTAAGAGAATGTTTTAGTTGAGAGTGCTGAGCTGCGAGGTACTCGCAACTTAGTTGTTAAATATGTTTGCTGATAATTGGATTGTTAATTATAAAAATACGATTTACTTAACGGAATTTGTGTTTCTTCACCGATCTTATTGAAGTTTTCACAGCAGATTAGAAATATACTATTTAAGATAACATTCTATAAACTATTTAATAACTGGCAGGCTGTGTCTCAACAATAATGTGTTTTATTGCTATCGGTAATCGTTTTTTTTTTTATCGATATCCACAAAACTAGGAAAGTTGTTAATAAAATGAATTAAACTTGGTCTGCATGGGGTAAACGACAACTTATTTGCCAAACTGAGGTCTCTAAATCAACTCGACTGTTGTTGCTCATCAGGAACATAAATATATATATCAGATATATGAGTATATATATCGGATATGCTGCCTCATTCCAATCCTTATCCACCTCTTACACATTTTAATGTACATATTGCAATTATAGCATTTCTAAAACGCTACTTGAACTCAACTCCAACAATATATTTCTCTCAGTGCACTCATCTCTTCGCAAATATTTACATTTGTTGGGCAGTCACTAAATTGGGTATACACAAAACTCCAACTGAAACTGAAAAGCCCGTGAAGAGCAAACTTTAAAATGTGTTAATCATCAAGTGGAAAGAAGAAGAGCACTGCGAGGGAGAGCAAAGTGCAGACAGCAACATACAGCCCACTCCCCCACCCCCCCCCAAAAAAAAACACCCCCTAAAAACAAACACAGAGACACCTGAGAACCGTTAACTGAACTCGACACGACGTGCATTAAATATTTGTCAGCAGTTTACCAAAAGCTTTGCACACCTTCAACTCCCCCCACTCCTACTCCTACCCACCCACACCCACCCACACCCCGTCAGCGTACAACAAATTAACACATGTCTCTGAATGTACTTTTTTATTTGCCTTTGTTTTTATTTTTGTTTAACTCTTGCTTTTGCTTTCTTTTTGCAACACTGTTGCAGCTGTTGTCGTTGCCCTTGTTGCCGTTGCTGTTGTTGTTGTTGTTGTTATTATTATCTGTTGTCTGTTTGTCTCTTTTGCTATTGTTTTTATCAATGCTTTAACTCGTTCAACGTTTACTTTTATGGCAATGGGTCGAATGAGTAATAATTGTGGTTTAGTAGTTAGAACTAAAAATGTATGCGAAGTGAGGCAAGGGGGCTTGTCGACTTGGCAAAATACACCGAGACATGAGCACTTATCAAATTGAATAAAAGCACTTGAATTACAATTTTCTTGTTGTTGCCAAAGAGATTCCCAAAGCTATTTAGCCTAATCCAGCAACAAGCTAATAAATTGCATTCTTTGCTTAAAGAGCATTCCACGGAATCCATTTACCCACACCCTTCCCCACCACCATCCCCACAAACTGAAATATTTAACACAACTATTTGAACCATCCCACTTTAGTACAGACAGTGAGCATTTCATAGCCAGGCCCACATATTTGGCAGAAACACAAATACATACATATTTAAATTTATACATACACATACATATATATATATATACATATATATATATATATATTTAGATTATTGTTTTCATAGGTGTTTGTTTTGCATGCCAGTCGCTTGTGTTGAGAAATGTGCTTCTGATAGGATAGCACCCATTGTAAAGCAGTCGCACAATTTACATTTATTTTACAATGCATAGCAGAAAAAAAAAAAATAAATTGTGGCTTGCTTCTTAACGGTGTGAACGAACTGTCAAACGTTTCTGGCAAAAGTGCGCTAGATAAATGAATGCCACATGTATCTACATACACATAAATATATGTGTGTACATATAAATATATATATATATATATATATAGATATAAACTGAAGTGCATGTGTACATTGTAACGCTTATCTATTTTATCTGCTTATATAGCGAGCACGCTTCAAAACATAAACAAGTCAGAAAATTGCAGTTGAATCCAACCGACTGCGATATACTCTGTTGGTAAATCTGCTGAACGCCTGCAAAACATATGTATATATATATCTGAGCTGATCTATAAAGAAGTTGTCCAGCAATTTAGCATACCCATTTGGGTTGCTCCAGCTTTTAAATTGTTCTGTTATCGATTTTCAAGACTGCCCGTAGTTGCAACAGTTCAATATGTCTGATCCGGGCACAGACGAGTATATATACAAATAGTATATATACATTCCAGGTTACTAGTCTCCAAGCCAATATACTCCACCATATTCAGTGCCAGTGAATACAAAACCAATTGTCATGGTTCGCTGCTTTAAATGCAATCAGCAATGCCAAATGGGGTTAACGTTACAGTTATTATATAGGTATATATATATATATATATATATACATACATATACATTGCATATATGCATAGTCTTTAAGCATATGTCTGCTATCGACTGCGTTGTTATCAGTAGAAAACGTGAGTTTAAACAAATTAAACAATCGCTTCCGGTTTAAATATGCACCTGCCAACAAGTGATAAAGCCGACGAATTCAAATTCCACAGCTTGAAAGTGTTTAGCCAAATATCTTAGAACTTGACTATATATATAAATATATATATAGAGACACAGAGAGAGAGCGAGCTATGAAAAATGTGTCTATTTTCTTTAAGATCACATTTACACTGCAAACATAAATCGCTTTTGTGACATGTTCTTTGAAGCTGATGTTAAAGTCAAATATATTTCAATTTAGAAGTATGGAAATGAATGATTGATTGATTGATTCTAAAAAAATGCTCTATTTATTCATAATCTCAAGCGAAAATGTAAGTGAACAGATGTTCTGAGAGGTTAAGTCGATTGGCTCTGCAAACTTGAGAAAATTTCACTTCAAAAACATTGAAAACAAACCTAGATTTTTCCGCACCCCCAATCGAAGTTATGTTGATTGAAAGAATTATGAATCTACATCATATCCACATTTAATGACGAATTTCCTACCCTAAATTGAGTTCTTTTTAACTCATTAAAAGAATCATGAATTTGAAAAGCAAACATTTGGAGAAGAGTCTTATACTGAAACTGCGAATTCCGATTTCTCATTGCTCATCTCTCATCCATGGATTATTGAAATAAATTATGGATTTAAAAGGAAAAGCCAATCCGTACTCTCGAATTGATGGTTTGGTTGCAACTCCTTTGAATACAACTCAATTAAGCCACACAGTGCAGAAATATTAATTGACTCCGTGAAAAGCATATAAAACCATATTCATTATTCATGAAAAAGTACTTAAACCTACATTTTTTACAACATACCATAAATGAATTAATTAAACATCAAGCGACAGCATTGAAAAACTTACCTGTAACGAGAAAAAGAGTAAAGAAAATTGGTAAAAATATATTTATAACATATTTTTGTTGCTTAAACTGATGTTAAACATTTAAAGCGTATTTAAGTTTATTGCTGGCTGAATCAGTGTTCATCCAATTGATTTATTACTAAATGCAACATTCAATAGACAACCAAAGGAAAAAAACACAAATTAAAAATCACATTCCCGCTGGCCGCAACAGATAATCAACTTTTTGTATTTAGTGAAACATTTGGATTCAAATGTAATTTATGTGCGGCATATTTGAAATATTTATATATGCCAGTATCTATGTATCAATGTGTGTGTGTGTGTGTGTATCTGTGTGCTTTTCAATCGCTGATGGCATTAATAACTTGATTAAGTAAGCGTTCAGCTGCCCTTTCCCCCAGCATTCCCCCCTCAACCAATGCCCTATCAACTGTAATTAATTGCATTCGCTATGGATTGCAATTGCAGCCAGACCAAAAATAAGTTCATGCGAAAAAAATGATATCCACCTTTATATAAATCAATGTTTTTTTCTTCTTTTTTTTGCACTGACCATGAAGAATATTTTTTCTGCCACTGCAGCACTAAAAATGAAAATAAAATGCTAACAAAAAACGAAAAACGGGAAATGCAGAGCATATTGCGTAAAAATATAAAACAAAGGTGAATCAAAAGAACCTCTGACTGAAAGATACCCTGTATGAGAGGTTTTCTTGTTTTTTAAATAGTTGGCAACGAAAAAAATAAACGTAAGAAAATTTGTTAAATAAAACATTAGAATGATATTTTGAAAACTAAAGAAATTTATTGTCTTTTTAGACTGGCAGATACCCTACACCATTCGGCTTGATATCATCAATAAGCAGAGCAAAAACAGATGCGAAAATTCACTCTTTTCTTACTGATGACACCCAACTTAACCAAGTAGTCAGCGACAGGGTATGAAAATTAAGCATGGCGCTTTCCACGTGTTCGCTTCTCAGTATATATATATATAATAAAATATATATAATATGTTTGTATCTTGTGTATCTCTGTATGCATGTGGATAGAGTTTATTGACTTTTAATTTAATGCCGCTGCAGCAAAAATCCGGCACAAGAAGACAAAGGCATAAATTTGATAATTCAATTTGGCAAAAGGCAAAAGTTGACAAATGCAAATTGAATTTTGTTTTGCTTCTCGCCATATGTTGTAATTGTAATCTTGCAGCAACACTAATTGTTTAATTGCAGAGAGTGTGTGGCAAGCTTCCATTATGAAATCGCCTTCAGGGAAAACAGCTCAGAACTGTAAATGTTATTTTCCGTGTGTTTATTTACATTTTTTGGTGACTTTTCATCGTCCAATAAATTGCGGCAAGTTTATTTATTTATTTATATATTTAAAATATATATTTTTATGCCAATGTACTTGCAGCGCAATTCAACAAACGAGTTAAGCCAAATATATATATACATATTTTGTGTGCAAGCAAAATTCGGTTCGATGCGAATTGGGTCAATACATTTAAAAAGCAGGCAGCCAGGGAGAGAGGAAATAAAAAACGTGCAACTCGATTCGAAACAAAGCAACAACAAAAACGTTGCCAAATAAAAATGCAAGAAAACAACCATAACAACAACAACAACATCAAAAATCATATCGTTTGAGGAATGAAATGTGGGGAAAAGAAAGTAAAGAAGGAAAAAATGCAGCAAAGAGGACACCGCAAAACGGGTGCAGCAGATGCCAATGCCAGCAGCGACAAGGCAAATAGAGGGAGCAAGAAGGAGACAGAAAGAGAGAGATAGGGAGAGAGAGCGAGAGGTAAAGGGAGTCAGAAGAGCATGAGGCAATCACATAACTTAACCCTTTAAGTATTCCAGTTTGTGGAAGTCGCCATTCAACACTGTGTAGTCTTTAATGGAATACAAATGTTGCAAGTTATTGCTGCTAATTCAAAATGATGTTAGTCGAGTATCTTTACATTTAATTTAAAAAATCGAACTTTCATTCAACATATTCGAGTTAAACGATATATAAAAGATCAAGTTTCGCACTTTGCGTACACGTTGCCAAGCTAGAATAACATTCTGTAAGCTTTAACAGTTTAATTTTCACAGCTTGCGCAGCTAACGGGTTAAGCGCTGCGTCAGGCCATATTGCATTTCATTGGCATTTTTCGCAAAGCGCAGCTCCAAAAACATGTTTATATGCACACGCACGCACACACACACACACACACACACACACATACACACGCACACACATGCACATACATACACACACACACGCAAACACACATACGTATAACAGACGCAGACACAGTCGATTTATAAATAAAGCCCCAGCACCGTTAGCAACATCAAAAATAAAGACGGCAAAAAAGAACCAACAGAGAATCGTTTGCCATGCGAAAGAAGAAGCAGCAACAGCAGTGCCAACAGTAACGAAAGAAAAAAAAATAAAACCGTAAGCGGCATTGTTGCTGCTATTGCCAAAATGCAGTCAGCGTCGCAGCCTTCACCGTCGGCATCGCCGTCATGCACATGTCTCCGTCGTCAAAGCCTGCAGTATGCTGCACTCTTCGCTCACGCGTCGAATTGAGCGCAGCTTTGCTTTTGTGAGAGACTTGATGCGCTGCATTTGCGAATGAAGCGACGCGACGCCGCTGCCGGCTCTCAGTTCTTCTGCTTGTTGTTGTTTGTTGACAATTGTTGCTGCTGCTTTTTATCTTTCGAACTTCGCACGATCCCACAAACATATACACGTACAAAACACTCACATTTAATTATATTTAGCGCGTTTTTGCTGTTTACTGTTGCTGTTATTACTACTTTTTTTTTTAGTAGGTCAGCGAAATTGTATTTTGTGTACTGCTGCTTCTGCTGCTGCTATGGCGTCAGCGTCACAGTCGCAGTCGCTGCGTTCAGTCGCTGCAGCTGCGCAAAACTTGATTTCAAAAGCAGCAACAACAACAAGGAGAGGATTGCATTGAAGGTAAACCGGCGCATAAAAGCCTAAGAAGAAGCAGACGAAGCAGAGACAGAAAACTGCATTAAATTTGTATTTGTGATTTGAAGTTGTTGCATTCGCAAAACAAAAGAAAAAAACGAAACGGCTAAAAAACGTGTTTCGAACTGCAGCGCAC
The DNA here is from genome assembly GCA_035043845.1 of Drosophila picticornis. NCBI lineage: Eukaryota > Metazoa > Arthropoda > Insecta > Diptera > Drosophilidae > Drosophila > Drosophila picticornis. Next base: position 2,899,129 of record JAWNMR010000493.1, on the reverse strand, counting down.
AAAACACAACGGCAAAAGCGAGCAGCGATAAAAAAAAAAATGTTCAAGAAAAATTTCCATAAAAAGAACATAAAATAGCGCTCCGAAGAAGTCGACCACAAAGTTCAAGCACCTGCCAAAAAAAAAAAAACAACAACATATATACATATGTGTATAACAAAAAAAGCAACGAGCGTACGTAGAATAAAGAAATAAATGTGCAAATCAACAGCGAGCAGAAATGCGGCTACCAAAACAATTCCATATATTTTATCTACGTACTTAACTGTGAAATGCCACTACAACTGCGACGCTGACGCTGACGGCTACGTTTGCAGCGCTGCCGGTGGCGTATGAGCAATTGAGTAATTACAATCGACAGCACGGCACGCAGCAGCAGCAACAGCGAAAACAAAAGCCTACTCCACCTTCACCACACACACCCCACACCCCAAAGGAAAATAAGAGACAACAACAAATGTAGAGCCTATAAATAGCAGTGCAAAGAACGCAGCAATACATTTTGTTGTTGTTGTTGTTGTTATTATTCGAAAGGGATCCACAGCAATTAAAAGTTATGATAAACAAATTTTTGTTCCATTCGCGCACGCACGCACCACAAGAGAGAGCAAAATGAGAGAGGGAGAGAACGAGAGAGCCAACGAGGGAGTGAGCGTGTCAAAGCTCCCGCAAGAGAGCAAGCACACGCAAATAAAGAGAGCGAACACCACAAAGAGAGAGAGAGAGAGATAGAGCGGGAGAGAGATCGTGAGCGTAAGCATAGAAAGCCAAGCGAGCGTAGCGAAAGAAAGCAGCAGCAGCAAACACACACGCACACCCTCACACATACGAACGAAAATGATTCTGCCAGTGACGAATTATGCAAAGGGGCATGACTTGAAGCTGCGACGTCAGCGTCGCTGTCAACGCTGCTGCTGCTGCCAAGCGATGAGTCAAAATTGCGCGCCAAAAATAAGCGCAAAACATTTTGGCATTAACAAATTAAGAAATTGCTCAGCATTGCCGGGCACTTTGTAAAATAGCAATTGTAATTGTCATCCACGAAAAGTAAAGAGGAGGGGGTAGCGAGGGGGGAGGAGGATGATCATTGAAGAAATGTCTGAAATAAACTACTGAGAACAAATAAATTAAGTAAATTTCTAGAGTACAAATCACGACTAAAAACGAATTCTTCTTAATTCGAAATGTGTTTTCAATTTCGAATGCTGACGGAGGAAGGGAAATTACGTTTTTCTATAGAGTATAAAAGTAGCAGCAGAAAAGTATCTTAAGTTGATTAAGATAATTAACCTGAAATCTTCATCCGTTGTATTATTTATATACCTGATGGATGTTAAGCCGGAACCAAAACAGGAAAAGGATCTTTGCAGATTGCAATTCACAACCGAAACTGGTAGCTCAATTGAACCTTTGTTTCAGAGCTAGTTATGGGAACCGTTATTATCAAATACAATTGGAACCAATCAATTTAGGGGTTCAGGTAGGGGTTATAACTGACCCTTTACAACTTATGAGATTTCTGTTTAACTCCCCGCTTTGAATTGGTTTAAGTTTCAGCAACTCAAGAATAGTAAATATTCAGTTATATTTATGGCAAATTGCTTGGGTGTTTATCGCCCCATTTTAATTAAAATTAACTTTGGCACATTAATTCCTTGTTGTAACTGTATCTGTATCTGTCCATTATTTGTATCTTTTTCACTCTTGGTCTCAACATTCTTGGCATATAACTTAAGATGACGACTTTTTGCACACATTGGACAGCTGGGGAGACACACACAAACAGACAGAGACAGAGACAGACACACAAACAGAGATAGACATTCTGAAATGTTTCCAGTGCTTGGAGTATCTACCAGATACACAAGCTAAAAAGCTAAAAGCTACAGATACTTGCTACTTACTTACCTGTAACGTGTGCAATTGCCAACTAGAACAACACGTTCACCTGTGACAAAAAGCGCACGGACAGGTAAATAAAAGGTAGACCGAGATAGATTCCCAGAGAGAGAGATAGGATGGGGGAGGGGTAATAGTGCTTAAAGGGGACACGGGAGGTGGTTGCGATAAAGTAAAAACGTGTTTTGTATTGCAGCCATCGCAGCCGCAGCAGCACCAGCAGCAGCAGCATTTATCGAGCTGCCCACCGTCCACACTATGCCCCCTCCCCCCTTGCTAGACACACCACGCCTCACCTGCTCCCCCTCTCTCTCTCCCTCTCCCCACTCTCGCTCTTTTTAACTGAGCAGAAAACGTGCTTTTTAGAATGGCATACCACAGCCAACTGGAAATTGTATCTAATTAGTCTACCGGTCTACAACAACAACAACAACAACCATGAAAAAAACATTTACCTTACATACTCTGCCCCCAACACCTGCCCTTGCCGCCCCTGTTTAACACTTGCCACTAGTGCCCCCGTTTTTTTTTTTCATTCTTTTTTTATTAGGAGAGGGAGGATTACCAATTTGTACGCCCCCATTTAACGTATGCCTCACAGTTGTGTGCTGGGGCAGCTGCAGGCAGCCAAGCTAATAAATAAATTCTCATTCAAAATGAGAATGCGACAACTGTTTATAGTCTCATAAACATTTTCACACCCACAACAACAGCAACAACAGCGACAACAAAAACAGGTTGTTGTCAAGCTTGTCACTGCTAAATGGCGTTCAAAATTGTTTTGTCTTCCAAAATTATGTTCACAATTATGCATTTTTACAATTTTTGTTGGCGCTGCTTGCTGCTGCTGCTGTTGCTGCTGACTTTAAGCATGCTGCTTATTTATTTAATGTGCACTTGATTAGTGTCTAAACATTTACGTTATTTTAATAGTCACTTAAATGGTCTTGTTAGTGCCAAAACCAACCTGAACAAATTACAATATCCAATTTAAAAACTAAGAAATAATTTATGCCGTTATTAAATGGGTTTCTCAACTATTTGATTGGCTATTTATCTTTTTTGTGATTAGACCATATTTAGATTATATTCATGGATTTTCCATAGATAATTAGATCTTGCAGCCTTCATTCAACTAATTTTATTTCTATCATAATTTTCGACATTTATCAGTCCATTTTCAAGCTGTTTAGCTCTGTTTAAATGTTGCTCATTTCATCATTATTGAATGGGGCATTAAATATTCATGTTTAACATATTTAACTATATTTTTATACTTGATAAGTTAATTATTGATTGACTTTTTTTGGCTTTGCAGAGAGGGTAAATATTCTAGATACATATTTTGTTGATCAAACTCGCTGGCCTCCATACTAACTTGTCCCTCAGTCTTAAAGCTTTTCTGCTTCAGCCAGAATAAGATTAATATAATATATGGTTGTCATGGGAATAATCGGTCAGTTTTGGAAATTTATAGTGTAACTGGACTGTGATCTGCTCGGATTCATAATCCTCATTTCTTTCCTGCTTAGACACATGTTCAATTTGACAGTTGCTTCTCGGCCTTAAGCCAAGAACACAACTCTCAAAAGTAGAGAGATATTTTTCTATTCTATTCGACTTCTCGCTTTTTCACACTTTCACACAAGTTCTCTCTATCTCTTTCTATATCTGTATATCTCTCTCTCTCTCTCTCTCTTTCTCTATCTCTATAACTCACTCTCTCTTTCTCCTCTCCCTCTTTCTCTCTCTCTCTCTAATAAGTTGAGGCATGATTTGCGCAGATCATTTTGTTGGCTGGCTGGTTGCTTAAGGCCATGATCATTAACGTGACTACTCCACTTACACACACACAAATGCTGCAGCTTGCTCTGCAGATACAATAAAGACACACACGCACACACACACACTCACGCACACACACACACACACACTTTACACACACATTACAATTGACTAACATCAAAGCGAGCAGTAAAACGGCCAACTCCAAGACAGAAAAAATAAACCCAAAAACCGGGCATAAAATGAGGGGAGCAGAGCTGAAGGGGTGGGGCAGGGGGGGGGGGGCGGTGCGGCTCAAAACACGTCACTTGACGACGCTCAAGTTCAATAACCTGGCCAACAGTTATACTCGCACACACACACACACACACACACACACACTCAGAGGCAATTACCAAATAATGTGCCACATGCACATGTAGCCAAAAACGCCGGCAAGGAAAACCGAAAACCGAAAACCAAAAACCAAAACCCAAAAAACAACAACAATAAAATCTCAACTGAAACTGAACAAAAAATAAATGAAGAGCAAGAAGAAGCAGGCGGAACAAAAAAAAAAGAAGTAAATTGAAACAAAATACGCGACGATTGCTTACATAACAGCAAATAATGTTAAAGCAGCGGTAAAGCAAAGCACAAACTGCCGCAAAAGAGAGACGGGCAGAGAGAGACGGGCAGAGAGAGGCAGGCAAAGCGAGCGGAGAGAGAAGTAAGCACAAATAATGACAAACAACCAGAAAACAACACACAAAACGAACGCAATAATCGAAATTACATTCGAAAAGGGGCAAAGCCAAAATCACAAAAACAAATCTGAAAATATAAAACGACAACAACAAGAACAACAAAAGTCAAAAACAACAACTGAAAAACTGATCTGTATACGGAATTTTAAATTGTTGCTGTTGCCACAGATACAACTACAGCTACAGCTACAGCTACAGATACAGATACAGATACAAATACTGAGAGTTACTCACAGATAGTTTTGGCATTTGGAAATTGTGCAAGATAATTGTGTTTTTTTATTTAGATGTTGAGCAAGTGAAACGATTTAATGCTGGGGCCACAATCAATTAGACATTTTATTAACATATTAAGCCAAAAGTATCTGACAGATGCAGATACTCTGTGTAAATCACTTTGGATGACCTAAACACCGAGTAAAGCAAACAAAAATAAATGGCAAATTACAAAAGTCTCACAGATCTCACAGATACAAAAGTTTCTTCAAATCAGCAGAGCGGCAAATTACAATGTATCTTAGAAGTTTAAAAGTACCTCGTTCGGATTAAAACTTACAATTATAAAAGTATCTCCAAGTCACATGTGAAAGTAACTTAAGTGAAAAAGTGGCAAATAACAAACTAACTAACCAACAGCTAAAAAGTGTCTTCAAATCAAAAGCGAGGCTCAAAACGAAACAAAATGACACAAAAAGGAATAAAGTATCTGACAGCTGCATAAGCTTCTCACAACAAACATTTGGCTGCAGTTGACAATGCCAAGCTTCACCTAAAATGTAGCCAGCTGCCGCAGTAGCTGACAGATGCAAAAGTTTTCGTTGCACGTTAGGTGCGGCATACAAAGTTTGTGTGTTAGAACGCTTCCCTTGGGCTGCATTTGCTAAAAGTAACTCTTTGCCGCAAATGGATGCCAAAGCAGGCTGTAAGCACACGCACAGAAAAGCCTGCCAGCTAAAAACATATTGGCCAAAAATTTCATTAGAAGAACATAATTAAAATTTCAACGCAGCTAATCAAATTGCACGAAAAGACGCCACTTGGCTTAAACAAACCAAAAGATACTTTCCGAGAACTTCGGGGAGAACTCAGCACTCAAAGCTCACAGTGCGAGGAGGCTAACTTTTTGCTACCCCCTCCCTGCCTTGGCGTCTTTTATTAGCTGAATAAATATGTATGTATTTCATGGTATTTCACTCACGAAGTTCATTTCGACATAGGCAAAAATATTAGAATTCTTTGAACGTAGCCGCAAAAAAAGAACAGAAACAGAAATGAAGTAAAATAAAGAAAGCCAAGTAAAAGAAGAAAACGTGGCATGGCCAATAATCATAATAATAATAACAACAGCAACAAAAACAGCAAAAAAACATGAGCCCGAAAAATGGTGTAATGGCTCAAAGTGAAAATAAACTGAAAGCGGGGGGGAAGCCGAAGAAGAAGGCATGGCTAGAAGCACAAGGAAAGGAAGGGAAACAAGCATGGCAAATGAAAAACTAATTGTAGCGTAGCGAATTAGGCAAGCATCAAAGTTGGGCTAACAGATGATGGCAGCAGGAAGAAGGAGAAGGAGGTAGACAGTGAGAAAGTGAGAGAGAGAGCGAGAGAGAGAGAGAGAACCACGACGACAACCAAAACAAGACAATAACAAAAAACAAAAAGTACATTTCTATGCAAGTCACGGCTTAGCCACAGGGCTAACCCCCCCCCCCTCACCCCCACCCCATCCCCTTTCCCATTCTTTACACGGTCGCTTGTAATTGACGCAAGTTTCGAAAAAGTGCTGCAGCCGCAAGCAGCGGGCTGGGGTGGGCAGCAGGAGCAGGGGGCGACTGTGTCGGAGAGTGTGCGTAGCATACTGAAAACAAAAGGCAACGAGACAGTCTCACTCAGTCAGTCAGCCAAGTCAAGTCAAGTCAGTCATTCAGTCAGGCAGTCAGTCAGTCTGAGAAGGCGCGGCAGGTAATAGAAAACCGTTAGCAGCCGCTCGTAATTGGCATTTAAAAGTATGTCGCACACCAAAAACAAAATCGAAAAAAAAAAAACCCGAGAGAGGCGAGCGAGAAAGAGAAAGAGACAGAGAGAGAGAGGAGTGGGCGGGGGAGGGTGGGGGGTACCCAATGAGCCGTGCATGTGAATGGCATAAAATGGACACGAAGGTGTCAAGGCAGCCAATAGGGGCAAATAGCTGGGGCGGAAAGTGTAAATGGCACAGCATATGAATTTAGAATGTTGGGCAGGGGTAGGGGTAGGGATTGGAGGGGGGAGGGTTGTGCTTAACTCTAGGTTACCTCAAGTTGTGCTTGGCACTGTGAAAGTGTAACAATTCAATATAAGTCAAATAAAACTAGTCACATATTGAAAGTTACTTAACAAATAAGGAGGGGGAAAGATAGCTCGACTAGGAGATACCCTATAAAAGACTAACAGATTTGAGTTAATCTTATTGTGAGCACAGCTGTACTAAAATTATTCCTATAATGAACACAGAATTCTGGTATTTAGCTAATAGATGAGTCAGCTGAGCTTAAACTAGTTAATGTGTTGCACAAATGATTCAGCAAACTAAGACTTTTATTCGCATGTGCAACATTCATTACTCAACACATGAGTTCAAAAAAGGATGCAATTTAATGCATCTGAACTTGACTTGTCTGCCGGTTCCTGTCCATCTGTCCATCTGTCTGACTATCTGTCTTAACTTGCACAAAATGATGATTGCAATGCTTGAGAAAGAGATGGAGAGAGGGAGAGAGAGAGTGAGAGAGGGAGAGAGAAGGAGAGGTGAATTTGACACATTATTTTAGTCACTCATCAGAGCATAATTTAAGCAGTTGCCATCTGACTTCTTGCAACCACACTTAACCCACACGCACACAGACCACGACTTGCCACCTCTCTCTCTCTCTCTCTCTCTCTCTGTCTCGCTCTCTCTCTCTCGCTAGCTGAGTCGCTGTTCTCTGGAAAATATTGCTTCATTAATGCAAGTAGATGACCTCGTTCAACTTGTTCCATTTCACAAGCAATTCGCCAGCGATTCATATCCGAAGCTTTTTGCACACTTTCCATTTGAGCATATTTCCATGCCAGTTGCAGCTACAGCGTTGCAAACAAGCGTGAAAAAAAAACAGACACACACACACACAATATATATGTATAGATGTGTGTATGGTGTATATATGGCCACATGAGATGAGATGGCAAAATGCGACAATGCGCCATATATCAAATTATATAAACGTCGTGTACTTAAAACAAAAAAAAAAACAAAAAAAAAATACAAAACTACACTTCCGACCTTCGAGAGAGAACCCAGCATGACATCCGGGCCAAATACACAAATCGCAATCCCGTACATACATATGTATCTATATTGTATCTGACTCGATGTGTGTGCGTTTGTGTGGCTGCGTATTTGCCTTGTAAGTAAATGACAAGAAAGATACAAGATACAAAAAGAAAGAAAAAAAGACAGCAGAAGAAATATGTAAGAAAAAAGAACAAAGCATAAAGAAAGCAAGCGTCGTGGGGCAGTGTAGGGAAAGGGGGAGGGGAGGGAAGAGAGAGGGAGGCATTGGGGAGGTGGCAGCAGTGCATAACACAGCGCGACATAAATTGAACTTTTTTTTTTGTTTTTTTTTTTTTTTTGCTGAAACTTGTCGCGAACACAAAACGGGAGACAATTTGAACAAGCAGCAAAAGTTGAGCACTGAGAACGAGAGGCAGAGAAAAGGGGCACAAGAGAGGATGTGGGCAGACATAAGAGAGTTATGCCACCCCCCCTTCCACCCTCTCTCTTTCTCTCCCCATCCACCATTCCCTCGATCAGTTGTGCGTCGCTTAGCACTTGAGACACGAATCATAATTTGTTGTAATTGAAGTTTAAATCGTCATTTCCACCCGCCCCGCACCGGAAAAGCGGAAAAGCGGAAAAGCTTGGCAGCCGTTTACTTTTTATTGTTTTGGGAATATCTTTTGTGTGTTCGATTTCAATGATTTTCTTATTTATTTATTTCTTTCTGCTTCGAACAAAGGCTTGGAATTTTGAGAGTAGAGTTTTCCACAACAATTTCCGATGGCACGAAAAAAAGAGTAAAAATAAATTATTCATAATTTAAATAAGAGTTTTGTGCTTGAAACAGGAAACGCAACTTTACCAATTGAAATTTAGAACCGGAAGCGCAATTTAACATTTTTTCAGTCAGCCAGTTATAACAATCGATAATATAAACCCAGATAAAATTATAACGGCACTGAAATATTCGAATTCTCGATTTTATAACGATTCAGAAAGATATTCAGAAAGATATTCAGTTAAACTCAGTATTCCAACATCCAAAGGCCAATCTAATTTTCTGATTTACACCTCAAAACAACAACAAAAACATAAGCTAAAAAGCGTACTTAAAATTCCAAAAGAATCCCATGTCAACGACATAAAAAATAAAAACGTAGGCAAACAGCAACAATTTAACGACTTCGACACTGCGTGTCTTATAATTTTGTGGGTCAAATTTCAATAATACAACTATTCTTAGGTTTTCAGCTGTTTCATGAATGTTGCTGACCGAAATATGAATGAAAATTAATTTTGTTAACAGAAATAACAACAACAACAACAGAAGTACAAATTGTTGTACAATTTGTTGACCAATATGGAAAGCAGCAGCTGGTAATTTTGTATGCCAGTCAGGCATGAAATTCATTTGCTACTCGCCTTGTGCCACAAGTGTGACTAACACACACAAACAGAAAATGCAATCAGAGACACTGGCAACAGCAACAAGAACAATAAACACAACTAGAGAAAACACCACAATCAGTTGGCCATTTCAACAATTGGCAACAACAGCGGTCTACTTTAGTTTTTGTGTGTGTTTTCTCTGTTTTTCCACATCAAAATCAAAATCACAACACAAAACAAGACACAAATTGCATGCAACTTTAACTGGGCAACACTTTCATTACCTGCCACACACACACACACACAAAAACACCCCCTTCTACTTGCTGCCACCCACACAACTATCAATATTTGGCGCAATCCTTGAGGGAGTTGGGACTCCACTTGGCTCTTAACTTGGTCTCAACTTGGCCTTAACACAAAGGGGGTTGAAACTTTTAGACAGGCTTTCGCTTTTTCTCGGGGCACAAAATGTGCTGAGTTGTCAACTCGAGCTATTTTGCCAATTCACTCATAACTAAGCCGACACGGCATTATCATTATCATTATCATCATTATCGTTACCAAAATAAGCATTAGCAGCAGCAGCAGCAGCAGCAGCAAATTTCAATTAGTTCAATTACAATTACTAAAAGGGTGCAGCAATCCACATAAATACATAATATGTATGTACATACATATATACATATAGGTGTACATATATTTGTTTGTTTGCCACAGCTGGAAAATCAACCCTTAACGCCTCGACAAACTTTTTGGCAATTAAAACTTTGAAAATGAAAAGACAATAAAAATCAATTATTGTTAATAACAAGACACGAAAGCAGCTCAGCAACGAAACCAAATAAAACCTAGTCAAAAATAAAATAAAGAGGCAACAACAACAACATAACACAACTGTAAAATGTAGCCCGAAAAAGATGGCAAAGCTTATGAATACTCCGAAAAAAGTCAGTGCCTCAAAGTAGAATTGCAGACCCTCGCTGAAGCTGTGATAATTTGGCTCCTGAGGGAGAAAGTCAGAATCTTTGGACGCGATTTGTATTGTTTGTTTTAAAATCGGTTCAGTTTTGACAAAGTTACAACTCTAACTGACTTGGTAACCACATAAGAATTGACAACAAGCATTGCCAACAATCTTAGTTTGCAAAACCAGTTCAAACGTCATAAAACTCACGCGACTCCCAAAACAATTTTCGAGTCTTGTACAACATTGCAGACACTGTCATAGTCATTAATTAGAATAATCAACGGAACAGGAAACTCACTTACGGAACAACCCTCGTAACAATAACAGAGGACTCCACTCCAGCGAATGCAACCCCTTTATTATCTATATCGAATGATGGTCAAAAAACGCAACAAAAAAAGAAAAGGAGAAAAATGTGAAATGCATTCCGGACTCTGCCCAGACGAATGCATTTAATTAACACGCAAAAAAAGAGTTGAAAAGCCTGCAAATGGAAGGTGGTGCAGAGAGAGGGGCGAGAGAGAGAGACAGAGAGAGGGAAGGGGTAGCTGCGGACAAAGCAGATACAAAAAGCTGAATGCATTTTCTGGCTACTCGAGAGACGACGGCGCGAAGGCCTTGCAAAAGACCTTGTGGCAATGAGTGGGTGGGGATGGAGTGAGTGGGTTGAGTGGTTTGGGTGGTGCAGAAACAGGTAAGCAGCCAAATGCATACAGCCTAAATATGTGCGGGGAAAATGGATGAAAATGCTGTGAGAAATGTGAGAGGGTGGTGCAAATGTGTTGGCCTCCAGACGCACCACCGAAAAACGCACATGATTACTACAACGCAGGGGGTTGGGGGTGGTGTTGTGGGAGGGAAAGGGAAGCCAAAGGGAAGCTGCTGCTGACTAAGCTGAGTGCTAAAATGTTTGTTGTTGCCAGTCTGCCTCGGATCGGTCAGACGAATATGCAATCTATTTTTAACTGTCTGGCGGAGGCAACTGCTCTTGAGGGGCTGAGGGGGTCTCTGTGTATTCTGAATATGCATGGAGGGGGTGGCTGCTGTATTGGCTGGGATAGCATGCAAAATTTATTTGCCATGGCTGTTGATGCCACCGCGTGCGTCACGCAGCCAGACGCATCGGCGTCGTTGCTGCAATGTGCACTGGAATTGTGAGTGAATGTGTATGTGCGAGTGTGTGTGTGTGTGTGTGTGGTTAGTGGTGCAGGGATGGAATCTGCATAGCAGCAAATTGCAAGCTGCGGTCAAAAATTGTTTGCTCTTGGCGAGCCAAAGTTACAGCAAGCAGTGAACTGAAGCATTCACATCATGAAAACGTACTCAAAAAGCAGTCAAAAGCGAATGAAGTGAGTGCAAATTATGAATACACATGAATTGCAATATGATATGCAGATATACATAGATATACAGATATGTACATATATACATATCGCATATATCAAATATATAAGCGCCAAGCACATAGCTAAAGGCTTTGGCAATCAGTTCAAGCTTTGCCCAACTGGCTGACAAGTTCTCAATTTTAAGCTTATAAATATTTATTCACTGTGAAAGCAATTTCTGCTTGGCACAATTTAAATGTGTGTAAAAAAATGATTTATGATTCAAATTTTATACAATTTGTGCATTTTTCACGAAAGTATTGATTTATTATTTCAATTAAGGGAAATTCTAAAACTTTGCAAAAGTGCATAAATCAAAACCAGATTGGCAGTTTTAAGCTACACAAATTGTGGTAAATTTGTGTAGTAAAAATGATCGTTTGCGAGAATCTTGTGGAGTAAAATGTCCTCTATTTACTGCTGGGCATAGTCCGTAGCAGATTCTTTCAATTTGGTGATAATGAGATATCTTCAAATGCAGAAACATCTCATCCACTCACAAAATATTACGAATCTAAATGATTATTATTATTAATAATATTGTTTAACTCTGTGCACTGCAACCACTTGGATCCAGGGTCGCACAGCGAGACCGCAACCACAACCTTGTCTTACCGATTGACATTCACTATCGAATTACGATTCGTTTTGAGAACCTGGTTCTCCCTGATAAATAAGCTACAGTTTTTCGGCCAGTTACTTAATGACTGTTCCTCGTCTTAGACTAGCCTCTTGGCGGTTGTAATAGTTTCCCAGCTAAACGATTTACAGTTGGCTTCCTTCCAGGCAATCTTCCCTTAAGTTGCAGTTTTGGTTGTAATCTCGACACTCTCTCCCAGGTCAAGTCAAGTCCACACGCATCATCTCCTGCACAAGCCGTGTATTAAAGCGTTTAGCTCGGCTGCAAGTGTCGTTAAGAGCGTGTTGCATAAGATTTCTTTCTGCCAGGCGCATCCGACACACTGCAAGTGCACTTAATCACAGTGGAAGTGGATGTGGAAGTAGAAGTGTGCTGGGGCTGGCCATGTCAGAGGTGGCAGACAGTCAGTTAGTCAGTTAGTCAGCCAGGTGTTGTTAGATCTGTGAGCACGTTTGGGACCAGCTTGCAGGTTCACGGCACGTACGCAGCTCGAAGGCAAAAAACAGCATTCAGCTGGCAACAAGCTTAAACGATGCCAAGTGGCAAGCGAAGGCGATGTCGACGATGTTGGCCTGGCCTAAACTCAACTGAACTGAACACTGAACACTGAGCACTAAACACTAGCAGCTTTAACCCCCCCAAAAAGCGTAAAGAGGCAAACAGGGCCGAAGAGCGACATGGCCAAAACTCTTCAAATGATGAGAAGATGCTGCTTCATGTGCTAATTGCGCTGTCAAGTCAAGTGTGCGAGTGTGTGTGTGTGTGCTGAGAGCAGACGGAAGCAACAGCTCAAATGCCACACACACAAACACCAACACACTCACAGCACTAATGACGTAAAGAGAAAATTTGTTGCCTACTTTTGCACGCTCTCCAGGCAAGAACAGCAACAGCAACAACAACAATAAAAACCCCCCAAGAATTTCCCAACAGCAACAAACACACACACACATATATATATATATATATATGTAAATATATATATTTATTACAAAGTAAAAACATTTGCCATTTGCAATTTTCATTTATATTTCCTTGTCTGCTCAATAAAGTTTCCATTTTGGTTGCTTCTCCCGCTGTATTTTCTAAAAATTTTGCATATTGCCAATGACATAAAAACAAACAAACAACGTGGAAATTTTATCGGCAAGCGGCGAGAGATAAATATGCGCCGGCAAAAAGCAGACGCCAACAACAACAAACAATATTTTGGCTCGCTGCTGGCAATGGCCAACATCGATTTTTCCAACCCTCAACATGTGGCAGTGCCAAAAGGCAGTCGAGAGCCGGCTCTCGACTCGACTCGACTCGACTCTCCCGTCTCTCCCATCTCTTCGACTCTGCCACTCTCAAAATACTGTGTGTCTAGTCGCTGTTCTGCTCTGCTCTGTTCTGCTCTGCTCTGCTTTGCTATGCGGTTTTTGGCCTCTGATTTTTCTTCTTTTTCTTTTTTTTTTGGCCAACAAATGCGAGCAGCAAGTTTGGAATGAGTTAATAAAGTTTTGCCAAAGATAGCCAGCGAAAGAAATCTGCAGACTGCGTTGAGTACATCAATCTTATCTAATTGGTGTTTATTTTACTTGGAATTCCGTTAATATATAAAATATAGAATTCGGTATTTAATAATAACTTCGATTCGTCTTGCTAACAAGTCGATAAATTATCTAAAATCTTTGCTAAAAGTCTTCTGCAACTTTTTGAAATCAATAACAATCATTCAGCAGCTAAAAAAGTTGTCAAGTTATCAAGTTCTAATTGTTTAGCTTCCATAAGGATTGGTTCTACTTCTTTATGAAGAATTTGAAAGCAGTTGGTAAATAAACCCGCAGAAATTTGTCTTTTAACTTATTACTTTAAAGTTCTTAAAAAGCTCTTAACAGTTTCAAGCAGCATCCTTTGCAAAATTCAAATCAGCCTTTGGCATTGCTGCATATAATGAAATTTATGGATCACAGTCGAACAGTCCAACAGTCTCTCAAAAAAGTACTCGCCGTCTGATAACTTTAAGAGCCAGCTCTTGCAGCACAGGCTGCACTTCAACCCCAAAAAAAAAAACAAGAAGAAAAAACTTTATCAGGAATATTTCATTTCTGGTTCTGTTTCTGTTGCTGGTCGCCATCCCCTTTTTTGTTATCAGGGTGCTGAGTTTAGGTCTGGGTTGAAAGCCTACAGTTCGCCACCCATCGCCCCCGTCTTCGTCCACAACCCCAAATTGATTGAATAGACCAACAAACAACTAAACCAATATATGAAAATGTGTGTGCTTGTTGTGTGTGCTTTTCAATCTGACTGCCTGTTCCTGATAGGGGTGGTTATTCAAGTGGAGCCATGCACGAATATGTCTATACATATCTATATATACATATGTATATATGTGTATATATGTATCGAGAGTTTTCCGCAGGTAATTATTATTTAATATTTGAGGGTTGATTGAAAACATATCAGAAACATTTTTGTTGTTGGCATTCAAAAGGCTACTCAAAATTGATATAGTTGAAAGCTTCTTTGAACAACAGAGAATAGTTAGATTGGGCACGTTAAAGTTTACACACACTAACAGACAGGAGTCCATCCCAATTTCAGTAGTGATTTAAAAAGCGGAGCTCGTATGGGAGGTGTATACACACTATATATATGATATAGTAGTCTGATGTTGATCATTTTTCCCAAGTGCTTTGCAAGCTGCATAAAACTCATAAATAGTCAGATTTTATCCGAACAAGTTGGAATTCTCTAGTCGAGAGAGCTCACTGATCTACATTGAATACGCATAGCTGATCAATGAAAGCTATATCGTAGCAATTGTAACTTTTAATGCTATCGATTTGTATCGATAACTGTGAAACGTTGGGAGAATAGAACTTGTATTAAAAAATGGAAATATTCTAGCACTCACAGATCACAGATGGGCGAGCAAATGCATATGGACAGACGATTATAGATATATCGACTCGCCAAGCACTGCTGATCAAGAATATATATCTTTATGGACTGACAGACGTCTGCTTGTAACCCTTGAAAACAGTAGTAGCTAAAAGGCAGCTGCTCTCTCCAGATACTTGGCATTATTTTTTTTGATTAATTTTACGTATCGAAATTAGAAATATTTATCGATGTTATCGGTGTTATCGGTACTCACCCTAGCATGCATGTTGACGTCGTTTTCGCCGGGCTGTTGAACGCCGGTGCGTATCTTTTTATTCTGGGGTCCCTCGCTGACGACGATGGTGGCCCCGCCACCGCTAACGCTGCTGCCTGCGACAGCACCACCGACACCACCGCTGCCGTTGCTCGCACCGTTATAGGGCATTGTGGTCGGCGTGTTGAATGTGAGCGAAGCCTCCGTCGTGCTTAGCAGTGTTTTTTTCGATAGAATCTTGACGTTTACTCTTGGCCGTAGCCGACGCTTCTTTATTCAACTGCACAGTTAACAGAGATTTGAATAATGTGTTTGTGTGTGTGTCTGTTGTGTGTGCTTGTTGTGGCTATGTGTGTGTGTCCGGTGTTGATTGTTGGTTGGTTGCTTGTTTGAGTGAGTGTGTATAAGTGTTTTTTTAATTTCTTATTTTATTCTTCTTGTGTGGCAGCACTCACTCGAGAACGAAGAACGAACACGAGATACTCCGCAGAAAAACGTTTATTAAAAATGTTGATTTAAAACGCGCGCGATTTTTGATAACTTCTCCTAATTGATTTTCGAAGAAGTTGTAATTTGCTATATATATAAATATATATATTTACTGAATGTTGCCTTTGATTCCTTTGATTTCTTGCTTTCTTATTTATTTTGTTGCAAACACACTTTTTCTTTTATCAATTGGCCACTTTCAACCGCATTTGACGTTTTCTTCTTCTTATTGCACTTTCAATTTGCGTGTTGAACGTAATTTTTATTTATCGCCTTTCTGTGTTTGTAGAATCAGCTGTAAAAGCAAGAAAAAGAAGAAGGTGAAATGGGTTATTAAAGCATGTGACTTTAAATAATAACAATTATAACTTTACAGCTGAGTTGGGAGAAAATTCTCGTTGCAAATTGCAAAAATTAATGTGGACTAAAGCAAACACTTTCTAATAACGCAATTGAATTAATTAATTTATCAGACTACTTAATGAGTATTTAAGCAATATTCATTAATCAGACATCAACTCAAAGAAATGTTGCACAAAATGAGTGTGAATAAAATTCTTTAAAAAATATGATAAATACAAAACATAGAATATAAATAACATTTAAATACAGTATATTTGTATTATAAATATATAATAGACTTAATTGAGCTTAAATTGTAGAAAATTATAAAAAAAAAAATACCCGCAATATTTTTTGTAAGCATGCAAAACAGTTTAAGCTAATTCGCTTTGAATAAAGTGCTCATCAAATAGAAATGCTAAAGCATACAATTTGGATATATATGTATATATATATATATATATATATATATATATATATATACGTATATATAGAGCACCTAGTTATCTGTTTATACGTTTTATCGTGCAACTGTTGCTCAATTAGACACTAAATTATCAACAATCATATCAATCATATCGATTGCCTCTCAATAGGCACATTTGGCGCTTTATCAGTAAAATAGTACAAAAATGGGAGAAGGCAAAAACAATGGGATGAGATACTTTTTATAGCATATGCATAAAAATTGACACAGTTGAACGAAGATATAGCAAATAGCACATATAAATAGAGTAAACAGTTGACCAAAGATATGGGGGTTACGCAAATAAAAAAAGCCAGCTGATGGATCAGACAAACAAATGGAGTTCTTATCAGAGCTGAGTGAAAGTAAAAGAGAGATTTGCACATACATCAATATGAATATTATCAACGGTGATTGAGGATCCCAATAATATAGCGTGGAATAGTATTTTGAGAATTCGTGTAGAATAATTAATATTATCAAATATATTTAAAGGATTTCGTTATCTTTTATATGAAGAATGCCAAGCAGTTGCTAAATAAACTAAGTCCAAAGTTACTTTTGCTAATTAAAAACAAAAATTCCAAGCTATTACCAAAATAATTACCTCTCTATATATATGGATATTATAATACCACAGTAAATTGCAACAAAAATACATTAAGCACAACATTTTGGCCTGGGTTAAAAATAATACAAAAGAAACTCAAGCATTTCACAACAATATAATGCAATATAATATCATAAGTAATACATATATATATATATATGTATATTTAAATATATTTTTTTTGTGTTCCACATTCTGTGGCCAGGTTTTTTTGTGTCTGCAAATTATGATATGTTGCAACAATGGGGAATTCATTCTAATTGGAGTTCCGAGCGCATAAATCAGCAACAACAACAGACCAAAAACACAATGCACAGCAAACACACTCACACACACAAACACACGCACAACAAGCATTACACACACACATCCACACAGAGAGACACAGGCACAGAAATTGCAGGAACAACCCTCGGGAAGAAGCTGAAGCTGCAAGCAGCTAAAATATAAAATAAAGCGCCGGCAAAACAGCAAGAAAAAAAAGGAATATGGCCGAAATGTCAAAATAAGTGTGGAAAAGGACATCGACAGCAAAAAGCAGACAGACGGACAAGTGACAAGGCAACAACAGCAAGAAAGCAACACCAAAAGCGAATTGGCGAAAACGAAACGAGAATGAAACATGGCTGAACTTTTAAGCAACGGAAAATCCGCGTGCAAAGTAAACTTGAAAAAAGTTGTGTTTTATTTTCATTGTTGTTGTTGCAACCCTTAAGGGGGAAAATGGGAAAGCTAGAAAAAGAATCGGAAAGCGGACAACGCGATTGCCGTTTGCTTGCCGCTGTTGCTGCTTGCCTTTGTTTTGGGGAGAAGGGGGAGGAGGCCAAAAAAAATGAGGAAAAATGCCGGGGGTTGATTTTTCATTAATGAAACACACAACACACACAAAAACGCCGCGCGCGGAAAAGCGAACGAACTTTTCTCGCTTGGTTTTCTTCTTTCATATTTTTTTTTTGTTTTTGTATTTTACTTCACAGCTTTTCAGCTTAATTTTTTTTTTTTTTGCATACCCCGCGCTTTAAAATGGCGGCCAAAGCACAACAATTTTACTTTTGATAAACTGTTGATTTTGTTGCTCAAAATTTTGCCAGTTATTCACAGCTGCAATTTGTATTGTTTTTGGGTTTTTTTTTTGGAAAATATTGCTGAATTTTTGAAAGGCACACAATGTTGGTTTTTATTTTTGATTTGTATTTATTTTTTTTATTGCGAAAGTTATAACTGCACTCTATAAATTTCTAGCTGTCAATGGACGATTAGATTTGGTGTTGTTTTTGTTGTTGCATTTGACAGCGCCTACTTACATTTTTTATTTGAACATTTGACAGACAATTGACAAAAGTTGCTGCTGTTGTTGCTCTCTCTCTTTCTCTCGCATACACGCACATACACATATACACGACGACGACGGCGACAAGCAAGCAAGGTGAACGAAATGTGATTTGATATATATTTTTATTTGTTGTGTGTGAAGTTGTATTTGAGTTGAATTGAATTTTTCATCCGTTATATTGAAGACTTCTGCTATTGTACACTTCGGCGCCGCGCTGGCGAATGACGGTCAAATAAGAACTGAAAACCTGTGAGAGCGTTTTCATCAAACGTCAGCGTCGGCTCTGCCTGCTTGCCTTTTTTTTTTTTCTTCGTCGTGTGTGCACACAGCACGAAGCGACGCGCGTCGGCGAGACCAAAAAAAATAGAGAGAGAGAGAGAGCCGGGCGAGAGAGTACGCACAGGTAGCTTAGCAGCTCTTTAACTCTGACAGCAGCTGCACGCGTCGTCGATAGGGGTTGCAATATCTCATAGAGAGAGTGAGAGTTGGAAAGGGAGAGCGAGAGCGACCGCGTTCACATTTATGTATGTAGCGTGTGAAAGACAGCCAAAGAAAGAGAGAGCGAATGAGTGAGAGAGTATGAATAGTGTTAGCGCTGTTGGCTCAGTAAGAGTAAAAGTACCTTTTAGGTACTTTTAGGTTTTTTTGCTGCCCTTTTTGTTTGGCTATTTCGTGGGTGGCAGAGCAGCACCTACCGGTTACGTTCTGTTGTTGTTGTTTTTGTGGTTGCTGCTGGTGCGAAGCAAAACAGCAAAGCAAACGAGGCGCTTAGAAAACTGTTTTCATACTTTCTTAATACAATTTCGCAAAGATTTTCACAGACACAGACACAATCACATATATTGTGATTATTAAATAGCTGCATTTGTATGCAAGTTGCAAGTGAAACGGTATATTAACACTTTCACCCGTTTGGCGAGGAGGCGTCGGCTTTTTTCTGCTTACCTTTTGAGTAGATATTTGAGAGATAATTGTTTTTTTGTTTTTGTAGTTGCTTCTTTCGTTGCTGCACTTTCAATTAATAGCAAATATTGTTATTATTATTATTATTGTTGTCTAACTTTGCGTGGCAGGCGATATTTATATTTTGCTGCTACGATAATCGCGTGTCTGCTGCTGCTGCTTATTTCTCCAGCGGCCCTTTTTTTTTTTGATACACAAACAAAACGACGGCTGGGGCAGACAGAGACGGGAGAACAGGCAGCCAAGCAGTGAATGACACAAACAGTGGCTGACAGAGAGAGACAGAGAACACACACACAGCGACGAGAGCGTATTGCGAGAGAGAGCGAGAGAGCGCGCTGGGAATCGCACAATCGAGTTTGAGAGATTGTTTGCGTGTGCTTGTGTTGTGTATGTGTGTGTCTGTTGTGCACGTGTATGTGTCTGTGTGTGTGTGTGACGTCGACGTCAATGCGGCGATTCGAAAGAGCGAATATAGCGCACGCAATGGAAAAACTGGCGCGGCGACAACAGCAACAACAACAAAAGCGACGACGACGATGACGACGACGACAACGACGCGCGGAAGTATTTAATTAAGCCCAAAAAAAGTATTTAATTTAAATTGATGGGTGGTGGTATGTTACCGTATGCGAAATGCACACTCACACGTACATACGCGTTAAATTCACAATACACAATTGCCGTTGTCTCTCTCGTTGTGGTGTGCGTGAGTGCGTGCGTGTGTTCATCTGAATGTGTGTGCGTGTGTTTGTTTGTTTGTATTTGTTTCTGTGTGTGCACTTTTCTGCTGCTACTGAAAGGTTTTCAACCGTGCGCCACAGTGTCTCAATTCGTACTGAGAAAATGAGCGGCACGCTCAGTGATCAAAAACACATTTGACCACATTGTGTGCGAGCAGTACGGCATGCGCGTGCTCGTGCTCGTGCTTGTTCTCGTGCTCGTGTAATCGCTCTCATTTATTTACAAGCGCGCGCACCGCACACAGCAACAGCAGCGAGCAGCGAGCAGCGAACAAGCAGTAAACGAAACTCACGCAAGTGTGCTGAGAGAGTAACCAAAGCGCGCACAAGTGAAATGTGCTTGCTTGCTCTCTCTCTCTCTGTCTTTCTCTCGCTCTCGCGCTCCCACTCAGTCTTGTAATAAAAGCGAGAGAGAGCGCCAGAGCATAAGCACATGCATACATAGATACACGCATACATATACATTTGAATGAGTTTCATGGGAATGCTTGCATGTGTGTGCGCCATGCTTCGCTTTGCTTTGGCTGTGAGACGCGCGCGCCTTGTTTTTGTTGTTTGTGACTGGCAAAAAATTGGGCACAGTGGGACAATGATTGGCAAGCATGTGGCATATCTATCGAAAACAATATAGTTGTAAAGTATTTATATGTTTGTGTTTAAATAATACTTTGCAGCTATAAGAAACGCACATGTTCTCTTACATGCAGTTCAAGTATTAATTAAGTTTTTCAAAATAATCTGTATATTTATATGATTATTGCTTCATATTCAGTTGCATAATTTTCACATAGTATATTCGTTGGCGATAAGCATTTATTATCGATAAGTACTCTGATTGGTCTCTCTCACACAGTCAATTAAGAGCGAATGCTTTCGCGTTTACTCTTTTTCAACACAACACGCCACTCTTCCATTCTTTGGGCTCTCGTTCACCCACGCGCAACAACAACAGCAACACCAACAAACTGCCTTCGACCTGCTCTCTATTCTCGCTGCATTTCCATGCAATCACTTTTTAACAGTCGCCTTTACATTCGCTAACAGCGTTCTGTTATTGAACGAGCAACTGAGTTAACAGCATTTGGACATTAACATTAACAGCGATTAACAGGCATGGTAATTAAATTTATCGTTATTTAAAATATATTTTTGAACTGAAAATGTTAAGATGGAAAACTGATTTCTTTGAAAATCGAATCAAATATATTAGAAAATAAACGAATTGTGTTTGGTGCAAATAAAAAATAAACCAAAATTGTCATATTTATGTATTTTCATTTATATTTTTTGTTAAATAATTTCTAGTTTTTGCCTTGGGATTTAGGGGACTGCCTGCTTGCTGGCTCCATGTAATCATTGCCCTGCCTCCCCCACTTTTGCTATCTGAGTTAAAACACTCTACGAAAAAAAGGAGAATACGAAATGCAATTTTTTATTTTATTTTTTATTAGATTTTATGATGATGGGGTGTGGATTGCTCCGTGCACGACAACAATGGTAACCAGGGCAGTCAAATAGCAGGACATCATCCTCCCCCACTTCCCCCACCCATGCACCACTCTTTCCCCTCCTCTTCCCCTTCCCCTTCTCTCTGTAAGCGCCTAAGTCGCATATACTGCACATGAATGCCGCTCGATGGTTACGTGTTTTCCACATCACTCCACCCACTCACCACGCCCCCCTTGCTCCTCGCTATCCACCCCTTGGCATTGGCATCCTTTCTCTCGTTGGCTGTCCAAGGCTCAGCGTTCTGCTTAATGCCAAAGTGCAGGACAACAACGACAACAACAGCGGCAGATGCAGCAAGCTGCCTGGTAAACAACATAAACTATTTAGTCTATGCATCTATGAGTGTGTTGTGTGTGTGTTGTGTGTGTGTTGTGTGTGTGTGGACATGGCCAGGCATTGGCATCAAGCGTGGCCTGCCACAAGCTCCTGGCCAATACCCCTTAGTTGTTATTGTGAAGCATGTGTAACAAGCAGCCAGCTGAAAGCATTCCCAATTTTTAATCAGATTAACAACTTCCTTTCACATCTAAAATCCAAAATTCACATGCAATAGTCATTATTTATTTAGTTGATTCTCTATCAAAGTGCTTATAGAAATGATACAAACTGTTTAATTGTATGGCAGATGATAAGTTTAAGACTCAAATAAAAATCTAGATGCTGTTGGAAGTGGTTGATTGAGAGGCTACAAGGATAGAGGGGTTGACTTGAGGAGGGAAGGCAATGCGTGGATGTCTTTCGTAATCTTGAAGAGATTAGAGATATAGAATAAAGTTCTAACAAGCTGGTGCTGATTATCCAGCCAGTAGGGGACAATCCAGCGAACCTTTTTAAAATCCTGAGCGCTTTTGTCGATTAACTAAGACTACAACTTGATGGTTCGCTTAGACTCTGCCTTCAGAGGGGGGCGATATTCCAAAACACATTTAGGAAGATTGCCCGGCAACAATCAGAACTAGACTCGCTCAGCTAAAGTCCCAATACACCCTCAACGATGGAGAAATAAAGATAACAATCATGATCAATGGAGTCAAAGTGATTCAATCAATAATAATAATAATAACAAATTGATTAAGTGTTTTTTAAGCATTTCTAGTGCACTCTACGAATAATGTTGGATTCCAATACAAAAGAAAGAAACTAAAAGGTTTTCAACTACTCAGCAATTTAAAGGATATCTGCAAGTCGTTCTTTTTGAAGCACTTCATCGTCTTAGTCTGGCCTTTGGCAACTGGAGCGAAACTCTCTGCCAATGTTTGCATCATAAAATATGGATTTAGTCGAGTGTATTCGAGTGTGGGTGTGTGTGTAGGTGTGTGTGTGTGTAGGTATGTGTGTGTGTAGGTGTGTGTGTGTGTGTGTGTACAGCTGCTTTGTGTGTGTGTGTGCGACGTTCGAACATGCTTATCGATAAGAATGCTGCTGTTATTGTTTTTGCCATGGTTGCCACACTTGTTGCAGAGATTGCATTCCGTCTTCTTCTTTTTCTGCTCATTCTTCTTGCGGTTCTTTGTAAAATACAATCAAAAGTAATGCAAAATATCTATAATATATATTAATCTGAGATCATCAAGCCACGCAAAACATATGCTGCAATTGCATAGCAGGCAGCTTTAAGTCGTGCGAAAATAAATATAGAAACAGATTCTTGAAATATTCCCTTTGCAATTTGACTAGATTAACAGAAATCAAAGCATTTCGAATATGGGGAAATATGCCTTTGACTGAGAGTATTCGAATATTCTAAAGGAATTCGAATATATCTAAAACAAATATCGTAAAATTCCAGAAGCCAGAACATGACCAAAAAGCCATTATCGATGAAAGGGTCAGGTTTGTCAGAGCCATGAAAGTGTACAATTTGGTCAAGTCCTTTGTCTTGCATAAATATTAATCCAAAATGGGGTCTTAGAATGAGAACCAGACCAAAATCTGGTGTGTTGGGTGGTTAACCCCTGCTCACCTGGTGCCTTAGGAGTGTTCACTGTGCGCACTCAGCTCCAGCAGATGAGATAATAAACTCCAGTTAAGCGAGTGATTTTCTCAGCTTTCCCTTCCGCCTCCACTCCTCTGCATCTTTGCTCCTCTTTTCTCCGCTCTTCACTTTCACATGCAAAATGCAAAAACCGAATGCGCTTTTAAATGGATGAATGCAAGCAGGGTTGGGATCTGGGCGCTGCACAGTGAGAAAAGTTGCATACGCAAAACTACAAATTGTGGAATTTTTTCTTTTCTTGAATGAAATAATCTCAAGTGATCAATTTGAGGCTCAAATTAAGCTCTGCAAATCCTACAATCTTCAAATGAGCTAAAAATTGAGAGAGCAAATGAGAAATCCTTGTTCAAGTTAATCAATCTTAATCTAAGAATATGTTTTTGATTTATAACTGAGTCAAAAATATTTGTTCTTAAATTTGGTGTTTCTCTGTTCTCTCCCTTTCCCTCCCTTTCTCCCCTTTTCTCTCTCTCTTTCTCTATGTAAGTGGACGCAGTTGACTAGCACTTCAACATGCTGACAAGTCTTCGTTCCCTGCCTCCTCGTGACTGATAAGACGCTGCTATCAACGCCTTACACTGCCACACTTCGCTCTCCCTCTGCCCTTGTCTCTTCGCCTCATCTAAACCCCTACACAGCACATCAGAGCAGCGCAGCATCCGTTTCCGTTGCGCTGCAGCGTCAGCTTAGTATCCTGTTTTGGCCAGATTTACAGCTGAAACTCCTTGCGTGTGTGTGTGTGTGTGCTGCGTGTGAGTGTGTGTGTGTGTGTGTGTGTGTGTGTGTGTGCTGCGTGTGCGTGTTTATCTATGGCGTTGCCGGAAAGTGAAACGCTTATGAAAACGTCCGGCAAGGCATTTCACAAATCCTTCCCATCCTTCCCATCCTCCCCTGCCAACCCCATCACCCAATGCCAGCCCATTTGCGGAATGACCTTCTTTGGTTTGTGGGCTATGCTAAATTTAATATTAACTTTCAGCTGCTAATTTTGCACAGTTGAACAATGCTTCAAGAATTTAATATCCTCGCCGTCCCAAATGACCAGCAGCTGGTTGATTGGCTGGTTGGAATGGATATGCGAATGCTTAGGCACCGCAACCATTTTCTAACTCTGTCTTTGACTCTGGCTCGCTGGCGCTGGCCCTTGTCCCAAGATAAACAATGAAGTCTTGACCCAGTTCCATGTTACTCGTTTGCCTTGCCCTTTGTCATCATCATCGTCAGCACCAGCAGCAACAGCTTCAGCATCTCTGACATGGACAAGACACCAAAAAAAAAAAAAAAACAAGGAACTTATTGAAGTTCGGAGAGATTTCGACTAGGAGATACCATTTAATTATCATTAGTCATAGATATTCATATTAATATATGTATTTGTTTGATCGATTGCTTCTGGTTGATTTCGTAAAGTTTCCTTGAGCGATCTTTATGAAGCTTTAAGTGTCTGGCTTTTATTGGTATCGCTAATCGATTTTTATCGATTATTTGCAAGCTGTACTTGTATAAATCGAAAATTAAATATATATAAATAATATACTTTTTTTCCATATAATTTTTCTTAATTTTTCCAACATTTCTCTAGCTTTACAGAAACTTGATCACTTTAGTAAAATCCAATTCAAGCGTTAAACACCAAAACAAATTGCATTTAAACCAAATCGAATGTGATTAAATATGCCATTGATATTTTAAGATATAAAATATTAATTTTATATATATTTTAATGGTCAGTTTGTGTTCTTCTATTTTGCACAATGCATGCGATTTTTGTGTTGCTAATAATTTATATCATCGCTGGAGTTTTGGGGTCTACTTGTCCCCCAAATACTCAACAGCTGGGAATGACTTGTTTGGAACGAATAAAGCGGAAGCCAACCAAAGAAAAACCCAACTAATTCGGATACAGAAATTTGAAGACGATCATCATCTTTTTGAATATAAAAGTTAAATGACAACGTGAAAATAAAGAAAAATGATTATTTCAACTTATTTGTATCAACTTATGTATTAAAAAATGGAAGTGTGAATTCATAGCAGGCAGCCAGACGTAGAAAGGGAGCGCCTAGAGTTGCCAGACTGTGCGGAAGACTGGCAAAGTGATCTGGTGAACATAAAAGAGTTGCCAATCGATGAGAGATCAACAGACTGTTGAGGTGTGGAAGACAAAATTGTCTAGCAGTCATTTCGAGGCTCGTATCAATCAGGGTCTGTATTCCAAATGTCGGAGAGCTATATATATTTCAAGCTGTATATATCACAAATAAGATAGTCGTTCATTTGTATTTTGAAGATACCCCTTTTCGCAATGCATATTGCGTGCAGGGTATAATAAAAAATAAAAGTTTTCAGGAATACAGCAAAAAATGCGTCAAGTTTACATACAGAATTGTGTGCTAACCTAAAAAATTGAGACAGCTTTGCTCCACTTCACACACTGACACACACACACACACACACACACATATATATATATATTTTTATTATTTTTACTGTTTTTCTTTTTATTTCTTTTGGGGAGGTCCGGTTAAATTTGGGCGTGGGTGTTAAAGCTAAAGTGCAGTGAGACAGTCATTGGATCATTTGTCTTGGCAATGTTGCCCTTTTTAGATTCTGCTTTTGGCCCAGCCGTTTTTTTTTTTATTGCTGTTACTGTTGCTGGTGCTGCATGTTGCAAGTTCCGGCAACGTAATGCTGCAATGGGGCTTATGGGCTTAGGCAGCTTATATGACAGTCAAGTTGGCAAAGGCCAAAGCGAGCGCAGACAAAAACGAAAGTATGCAGAATAATACTTATCAGTTTGGTAAGTTTTAAAGCGAGTTAAGCAAGCGAATTCGATGGGAAACACAAATGCAATTGTTCGCTGGGGGGAGGGGCGAGAGTAAATAAATAGTAGAAAACGCTTACTGATTGCAAAGAAAAAGCAAACCGGGCGAAATGTGAAAAGTTCCTGAAGCTGCAAAGTATCTGCAAACGATAGAAATAAAATTAAGAATAAAATAACAAAAATAAAAATTTGCATAAATATAGTAAACTGTGCATTCTTCATATTTATTTATTAATACTAGCCACAAATAATATTATTAGGAGGAGCTATGGCAAAGCACATCTTAAAAATTTCAAAGAAAAGAAAAATCACGCCAGGCCAAAGAAAACTGCAGGGGAAAACACAGGCCACAAACAGTACGCTCTCAAAAAGATAAACATTCCTACATATATATGTATATATGTGTGTGTGTGTATGTGTGTGTATATTTAACATTAGCAAGGATACGAGACAGGAGCAAAAAGTGAAAAGGGCAACAGAATCACTGGCCTGGCGCTGACGCTGACGCTGACGCTGAATCCAGCTGAATATCCGTAGCAAATGAAGGTGTCAAAATGACAAGCAGACACCAGCAAAAAAAAAGGCCTCACACACACACACACACACACACACACACAGATAGATAGATAGCTGCCATTCTGGCTGGACGTGCAGTGGAGCGATGGATGGCTACACTGAATAGAATGGCCTGTTCCTCGTCCTGCTTCTGGCCAGGCTGGCTGGCTGGCTGGCTGGCTGTTGGGCTAACTGTATAAACGACAGCAGCATTTTCTAACTTGCACCAGCAGCAGCAACAGTAACAGTAAAAAACAATAACAAACGCTCGTCGCACAGTGGAGACTGCATAATTGTATGTGTATCTGTGTATCTATGTATCTATGTATCTGTGTATCTACAAGCTGAGCCCGCTGCATTGTATTGCAGTTACGTGCTCGATGGTCCAGCAAAATGGCGGAACACAAAATCAACAAAACCAAAGAAAAAAAGAGAGCAAAAAACCATCAAATGGACAGCAATACGATGGCTAAAGATGACATTTCCATTGACATCCCAAAAGGAAGAAACTACGCGAACAGTTGGCATTTGAGGCTATTTTGAATTTAATTTTTTCCCTATACAAATCCGGCAACTGCAAATGGTCAGTGATATTTTTAAGTAATTTGCTTTAATTTCCTGAATTTGAATTCGAATTTCATTTAAGTTTCCGGCTCTGAACTTGACTCGCTCAAGTTGCATAAATTTACCAATTTTTTAAAACACACTTTCAGCTTTAAAATTGCTCAAGAAAGTGTTTCAGCTCAACCCACACATAACCTTTATTTCACAGTCTGTTTTTAAATTAGGCACTGTATTTATTGAGTATTCGAGCAGCCCATAAATCTATCCAACCCCCAACAGGTTCAACCTGTAAAAAATAGTCTTTTCTGAAGCTGCATAAATTTATTTACCTTAGTTACTAAAAATATTTTGTGCAATAACCTCAACCAGCCCATCAATCTTTGTGTCTAGCCACCGCCCCCCACAAATGGGGTGCACACAAAATGGCAACGTACAAAAAAAAACAATAAAAACGCTTAAAGAATTTGACGATGGCCAACTACTGAAATGATGGCCAAATGCCAAAGCGGATTTAAGTTGTGGCAAAACTTTAAATGAGTTCAAGATTGTAGATTCAGCAGGGGTGCACACAACACCCCATTGCCCCCACCCCGCACTCAAATGCCACGCCCACTTTATTTTTATTTTTTGATGGTCGTGCTGATGAAGCGTAATGATGATGACTTAGTTAGATTGATTGATGGCACACAGAGCCACAGACAGCCAGACGGCTCCAGATTGGGGGGCGGCCAGCACATGAACAAAATTTAAAATTTACACATTGCAAAATTAATTGAGGAAAAATCACACAAGAATGCAGTAGTCGAGAGAGCTCGACTGCGAGTAACCCTGTTACTTGCTTGTACAGATGGAGAGCCGAACATTAATGCCGATCAACATTATTCTTTACACTTTGTGGATGCTTCCCTCTTCCTCTGCAACTGTCGAGTGTATTTCACATCTGCTGATCAAGAATATATATGCGTATATATAAATGTGCTCTTCTTGTACCTGTGACATACCTGCGCACAAATTGATTATACCCTTTTTGGCCCATTCTTAATGGGTGCAGGTTATTAATAAAAGAAATATTGCTCATACGCCGCGTTGGCTGCATACACTATAAAAATAGCAAGTGAAACGCATCTGACGCTGCATATGACTAATTAAATTTTTGTGGCATTTTTTTATGTCAGGTTGTTGAGGCGGAAACGCCGTCTGTTTGTTGGTCAACTGCATTCTTGCCATAGAACTTGGCCCAGTCAGTCAGTCGCAATGGATCAGTGGACGGGCGTGCATCGAGCGTTCATCATTCGGGCCTATTACCGCAATAATGATTCCATAAGCAGCGCCCAGAGATTGTTCAAGAAACAGTTTAGCATTTACCAAACACCACCCACAAATGTGATTAAATCCTGGCTGCGACATTTCGAGGGCACCGGCTCCTCCCAAGCCGGCGGAGCGAAACGTTCCTCAATTCCGGTGAGAGTTGCTTACCCGATAGATATAGTTCTATATATAATTTTCTTTAATATGATTCTACATTTTTGTCTTTCCTTTCGCAGCAAATATTTTGCACAATTTGCAATCAGTGTCTGAGCAATGAGAAGAATTTCGCCAGTTCCGTAAAGTGATCGAATACTAAAAAGTATTAAACTAAGCAGTTTTCTATAGATTATGTAAAATTCCTTTAACTTAGTCATAGTTATTTTGATATATAATAAATTGAAATGTGCTTTTATTATTCTGCTAATTGACAAGTTTGTTGGACATTTCAATCTCAGCACTGTTTGGGTGCCAAGCATTTGGGAAACACGCCCGACATTCGCTGTCTCATTTCGGGCGGTTCTCGCACATTTGATTTGCATGGTTGGCTAAGTGTTTCGGTCGGTTTCTTGGCCAATGTAAAAAACAGCAAATTCTTTTGTTGATATTACAAGTGACTGAACAAAAGGAATTGACATATTTTAGACATTGTTGTCGTCCCAAAACACATTTTGGTTCTATTAGATTGTGTAGAAAATAATGAACTGATCAAGTTTCAAGAAGCAAATGTTGAAATCTGATTAAACCTGAAGTTGCATCTTTATCCCATTTTTCTTTGCTATATTCCCATATTAAATTTGGGAATTATTATTGATTATCCTTAAATGCAACTTTGGTAATTGCTTTGACTGTATTTAGGCAAATATTTTCCATGAAACTTTCTGCAACGTGTGGTAAAGTTTCCTTTCTTGCGTTGGGCTGCCCGATGTAATCAAAGACGCCAGCTTACAGTATGTCAAAGCCATTCTATTTATAGACTTGTTGGGGCACATTCTCTCACACGTTGCTGGCCCAGACAAACCTACACTTATCCACTCGGCATGCCGGGCAGCTGTCAAGTTTGAAGTCAAGTAAATCCACATATTAACTTCTGCCGACTACTGATTTTTTCCACATGTCAGGCTTTCCACGCTGTTGTCACCTTTTTCAAAAAAATAAATAAAAAATATAAAATAAAATGAAATAACAAAATGTCATCAGAGCCTGTCATCAAGTCATATCAAGCAATGTGCCGTGCTGGAGCGGGGAGGAGGGTGCTAAACTACCCCCGGGCCCTAACGCATACTAACGGTTAAGTATTACGGTTTACAGATTACAATCGGAAAATGCGCATAAGGTTTTTACGATCCGATGCCGACGGATCTGTGTGTGAGGGCCTCTTTGCGTGCGGCATTAGTTTGAATTATATGTGGGGCATATATTTCGCGAGGCAAATAAAATTAGGCGCTCCCCACAGATTGCCACATAAAAAATTCCCCGAACGCCGAGCGAGGCGAGGCAGGATGCCCGGAAAGGAACGTCAACGGCAGAGGCAACGTTTTGCTGGTATCATAATTTCGAAATGACAGGTAATTTGGGGCAGCAACAGGAACGGGAACAGCCGCAATGGAAGCAGGAGAAAAAAAAAAAATGAAGTGCGAGCGCCAAATGGGAAAATGATGCGAGTTTATTAAGTACCGTTACTCAAAATGTACAAAATCCCCCAGGAATTTACGCTGCGCAATTTCCAAAAAAAAAAAAAAGACGCGAAACTCGACAAATTTATTTTGTAAATATATATGAAGTGCTCGAGTCCTTGGACCGCTGTGCTATCTCTAAATGATTTAAGCACACGAACATGCAACTAATGACTGTAGTCTTAGAGTACCCCAGCCACTCCCCCCGCCCTACACCAGCCTGCCCCACGAACTGAACTCAGGTGTGTGTTTGCTTTAGACTGCAATTGAAATTTAGAGCGCTGGAACGTGCTACCAGAAAAATAGGGGGAAATGTTTGAGTATATTTCATGTGCTTACAACTGCAATTGATCAAATGTGTTGCCGAAGGGCCACAGTGGGTGTGAGTGGGTCCGACAAGTTTGTTGTCAAGAGCTTAAGCAATTCAAGGCTTGGACTTGATTGATTGAAATAAGTTTGTGATTTGACAGTTTGCAGGTGCTTAAAGGTTTAAATTGAAACAAGACAAGGGGGCCTTCTGAGGCACGCCGAACACAACATGTCCTTGTGGCGACATCCAGGCTTAACAATAGATTTCAATTATCGAACGATTGTTCCTTTGGAGCTATATAAATAATACAGTTGTGAGCTGTTTGAGAGAACAATAAATTGCATGACTTAACCTAAAAGTTTTCCATCCGAGAACCGATCAGTCGAGCGATTATTTCTAGGGCAGTTTTACCATCCGATAGACTCTGACATATGTGCTATGTAAGCCCTCTCAGATGAGGCTGATAGCCTAAATCATTTTGATATTTTATTGCACTTCTTCAACTTATATTGAAGAGTCTTGAAATTCTTGATTTTCTTATTGTTATCTTTTACTTTTGGTAACAAAAGCAATCTTGTGCGAGCCGTGAAATGATGTTGTTTGCTTATAACAGTGAAATGCACTCAACTATTTTTTTGTTCTTGCGTTCATTTCCTTTTTAACCGGATCTAACAACTCTCGCTGCATTTGCCTTTGCGCATCTGCAGGGAAAACGAAGAATCAAATTTAAATGCCAGTGAATTGTGTAACTTGAGCGCAGCGTCGTTTTCTTTTTACCTGGTATTACCTGGTAGTACAGTGCAACCCCCATCTGCTCCTTTGACCCCCCCTCGCCGTGTGTTGTTGTAACTTTTCCTTGTCCACATTGCTGTTTCCGTGTTTCTCGCCGTGTTTCTGTTTCTGTTGCTGTTGCTGCTGCTGCTGCTGTTTCTGTTCTCTGCTGTGCTGGCATTTCATTTAGCGCACAACTTCACATTTGCGTTGTCTGCAATTGCCATTTCCGCTTCCTGAAATTTGCCACTCGTTACACACACACACACACTGGGAGGGGCGGGGAGAGAGGCAGAGAGGAAGAGACAGCGCAGCAATCTACCAGGCAACCGACGTTTCCATTTCCATGCTTGGGCGCTTCGCACGAATCAATTATTCATCATCATCGATTAAGTAAGAACAGCTACCAAGTCCCCTCCCCTCCCCACCCCACCACCCACGACCTGCTGCCTCTGCCTCTGCCTCTTCCAGTCTCCCCGGCCAGGCTGTCTCGCTTTTATTGTTATGATTTTTGCCGCCTCCGTAATGGCCTGCTCATGAAGAGGACTTTGGCCAGAATTCCGCTCGGCGCGAAATACAGTTTAATGATACCAACTAAAAGCCCGAGATTTATACATACATGTATGGATTGTATATATATATATACATATATATATATATATATATATATATCTACACATGTGTTTGGCATATGTGCAGTTCATTTATCCATAAAAGAAAAAATTACAAAACATCCACGGCAGGACATGTGTAAATCTGTATATATCTTTATATATATCGGTATATATATCTGTATATATATATTTGTATGTGTATATGGCATACTCTGCTGGGTCGGCGTTGCTTATTTTCCACCGTTATCCATTAAATATTTATGAAAATTGCTTTTGCTGCAGTTTTATTCACTTGATTGTCCTTTTGCCGAGCAGCTCCTTGCTTTGCATGCGCTCCTCTTTCCTTTTCCTCTCTTTTTTTTTTGGTTTTTCTTTTTCGGCAAGGCCAGTAAAACAATAAAGCCTAAGAATTCAATTTCCTAAGAGCTTAAAGCTGCCACTTCCCGCTCATCGCAGTGTGTGTGTGTTTCTGTGTGTGTATTTGATTCTTGACACACATAAATCGTGGCACAAGACATGTGCCCAGATAATCTCGCATTATGAAAAGATACGTTACAATAAAATATTTTCGCATCAATAGCAAATATTTTTAATAGCCAGCAAAGTAAAGCCTGATATACGGCCAGGGTTGGCGTTGGGGTTTAAGGTCGGGAGTGGGGCAAGTGGCAGCGATTTGGGGAGACTATAAACTCGGATAGATCTAAAAGGTTGCAGTTCATGAAGTTCACCAAATGAAAATTTAATTATGTCAGTAAAATTCCGTGAGATGGCATCATGAATTAAACACTTCCCCCAACATATTGTTTATTATACGAAATCTGTTTTCTTGAGCAATGCTGGATTGCTGAGAACATTCAACTCAGAGCAATTTCTCGCATAGTTTGAGCTGCAAGTTGTGCCCAAAGTGCCACAGGCTTATTCTAATGAATTCAACTGCAAGGCTATCTGTTGGGGACCAATCAGAATATATGTGTTTGGGGAACTATTTCTGTTAGCCACAAACTGCTCCATAATATGCCATTAATTTGTGATGCACTCACACACAGAGGGGGCGAAGTTGGGCGGCCAAACTGCAACTGGAGCCAATTTCAATGGACAAGAACAATGCATTTGGGCTGGGTTAATGGAAGTTAGGAGCCGACTTGCCGGCGGGATCAGAGGAGCGGGGAGGGGGGGTGTGTGTTTGGAGACATGTGCAGCTACAAAATGGCATCGCATGAAGATAGATGGCATAGATATGCCGAGGAGCGCTGCTAATAATACGCATTTCGCTTTAACGGGACATTGGGGCCAAATCTGGCATGCAACGTTTTGTTGCAGTCGCAAAAGTTGCTGCAGTTCTTGCAGTCTTAGCTGCCGCTGTGCAAAGGACAACATGCAACGTCGCCTGCATCAACTGGCTGGCTGCCTGCCTGCCTGCGTTCGCTTAAAATAAAATGCAATTTTATCGCGCATTATTCAATTAAATGATTTTTGGCTTTTTTCCCCGTTCGTCTGTCCGCTGACATTTTTGGGCTGTCTGCCTTTATTGTCTTCCTTCGCCTTTAACGCATTTTCGCATTTTCGCATTTTCACATTTTCACATTTTCTTTTTCTGCAGTTGACACTCTCGCTGCGTTTTTTGCTGATTTATCGTGCATCGCTTTGTCTTCTCGCGTGTCTCTATTGTGTCTGCCATCTAAAAATAGGCGCCGCACTCGACTGCATATTTAGATTGCGACTAGCCCTGCTTAACCCCTCCCCTTTCCCCTTTCCCTTTCCCTCCGCCTGTCCCTTGCTGCCCCATGTGGAACTGGCCTGCACAGCAAATCAGATTTAAATATTTTGGCATTTTCTATCACTTTTCATTAAATGCACTCGAACTTCAGCTGCATTGCCCAATTCGGTGAATGGCAGCAGCAGCAGCAGCAGCCGTGCAGCAAGCCACATTCGAGATTCGATTCATTCGTAGCTGCAGACAGGCTTTTGCTTCGCTGGCAGGTCCGCACATCCTGCTCCTGCTCCACCCACACAATCTCAATCATTTATGCAGCAATCAGCCTCAGCTTGCTTTCCACACGTACGACTACTCACTTTGCCACACAAAACATGCCCCATGCCGACTGGCATATGGCCTTTGGCTTACGCAAATAGATATCTGTAAGCTAAATAGATAAATACACAGATACCATCGACGATTGAATTGAAAAAACCGTTTTGGAATTTAAATGCAACATTTGTTCAAGTGTCAGGAACCAATATTATAAGTGCATTGAGTACCGTAACGAAACTAAATACTGGGAAAAGTATTTGCAACCAATTTAGAATATAGAACTGGAATTGGATTCGGTAAATATAAAGCACCATTTTCAAATCGTGCTTCGGGCAGATACAAAAAATAAAACGTGTTAAAAATTCATTGCAGCATTTTTTATGTTTTTGGTTATCAATTAAATTTAAACTTTTTATTTATAGAAAAATAGCTTTCCATCATGCAGCCTGCCACAAGCCGCGCTGTGATAATAAAAATGCAATTTCCCATTCAGATACCAAAATCAAATGAAGTCGACTGCATTTACTCACTTTTAGTGCACACCAAATGAAATAACAGAGAAATATAGAATGGAAATGCAATCGATAATAACTGTGAGAATATATATAAGCTGAACATATAAAGTTGAGTCGGATTACAGTTATATTCCATTGGAGAGAGGCTTGACTATTTATTTGCAGTGACTGTCTTTTGTTACTATTCATTAGACACTCATCAGAACAGTCAGCATTGAGTGGGATGTGAAGGAAATGTCTCTGATATCATAAGATATATCTATATATATATTTATATGTATATACTCTTGATCAGCATAGGTGAGTAGTCAATGCAGCCTTGTCTGCCTGTCAATCTTTCGGTTTACTGCACAAAACCAACGCATTTATTTGCATAAGTTTCATTAATCCTTGCATACTTTTGGGCTGAACGCAAATATGTTTGTTGAGTGCAGAAATCATCAAAGCAACAGCATTGCTAGCATTTTCCTCTAATAAATAGTCAAGTTGAATGAAAATTTAATTAAGGCATGATAAATCATATAGCACAAAAAGATTATCAATTACAAAGCCGGCTTTGCAATTCAAATGTTGAAGCAGTCAAACGAATTTTAAATTGAGCACATTCGGTGCTTATGGAAAGCTGTAAAACACTTGATAATTTTCTTGAATGTAAAATAAGAGAAATAATATATACATAAATATATTTTATACAACTGAAACATGGACACGGTTAGCGCCGATGCTCATGGATTGGTTTCCAAGGGCGGACAGGCCAGTCAACTGGCCTTGCCCCGCATTAAGCGGATTATGGATGTGCGCCAATTTATGAAGGAATCGAAGCATTTCGATGGCAACATTGAGAAACTAACCAAGTTCTTTGAGAACCAGGAGCAACAGTGCGAGGACATTAAGAAGCTGCTCAAGCAACACGTGCAGCTGCAGATGGACACACTGCATCGGGTTAAGGAAGATATTATGGAATTGCAGCGACAGCTTCGTGAATCCGGCCGGGCACTAAGCAAGATCTTGGTCAAGTTTCTCGATGAGACCGAAGAGAATGAATACGAAACGATGGATGCCCTGGGACGCTACAACATCAAGATGAGTTCACTGTACGGTGAAATACTGGCACTCGACAGCGATGTCGACTACGTCAGCTATTTGGCCAGCATTGCCAAGCTCAACAAGGAATATGTCCTGGAATGGCATAAGCGCGAGCAGCTCCCAAAGCCCAAACTACCAAAGATCAAAGATCGCAGCGTTAGCGATGCCAAATAGCTGCCTAATCTATAAATGCTTATGAGTTGTGTGTGGTTAACTAAATTGCAGGTCAAACACCAAAAACTAGTCCCAGTATCAGTTATGGTTTTCTATTACACTGAAAGAAAGGCTGCTCAATTATTGTGTTCTTCAAAATCGAAACTTCTTTTCTGTTGCCTAAATTCACATGTTACTCACCGACTTATCTACTCACTTATTCTGTTGCGCAGTTGCTGAATTTGCATTCATTTTATTCATGAATAATCCGTGCGACGCTTTGCATAGTTGCCAGTTGTTCTTGCAGTTGCCAGTTGGCCAACAGGTGGCGCTGCCAGGCACTTTTTCATGGCGAATGTCGTTGCTGATAGCGAGGCGTAATTATTATGCTCGACACTCCGCACTCTTAACGGCTCCCTCTCCCCCCTCACCCACCCCCTGCCTTACTCAAACGGATTGCAGATTGCAAATGGTTATGGAAATAGGATTGGAGGCAGTAGCTTTTGCTTATTGTTGTTTCTCCTCCTTGTTGTTGTTGTTGTTGTTGTTGTTTTGCTCGCTGTTGTTTACTGGAACGCATAAGCGCCTCTGGTTATGCAATAAATAAAATGCGATTGCTGCCCCACTCCCCTCCCCGGCGAGCGTAAAGTGGCGGCCATGTTTGTGCACAAACTGCAAGATGGCGTCCTGCATCCGTTTGAGTGCCAGCTACCCCCGCCCTCGCCCTCGCCCTCGCCCACACCTATCCCTACCCCCAGCCGCGTCCCACTTCCGGAACACTTTCGCTGTAGTTGTGTTGTTGTTTCGAGTGTCTGCTACAATTCCGCTTGGCAAAAACTTTGCCCAGCCCTTTTTGTTCTTGTTGTTGTTTTGCGCTCGTTGTTGTTTGGTTGCAGCTTCCGTTGTCGCCAGGCTGCTCAACTGCAACTTCCGCCTGCACCTCTCTCTCTCTTGCTCTCTGTCTCTCTCTCTCTCTCTCTGTGTGTCTCTGCCTTTGCCACCCTTTGCTGCTGGGCATTTGGCTTATTTAGCTTTGGTTTAATTTGACAAAACAGAGTATTTAAGAGCTGTGTAATTTACGTAGCTGCTGCAATGGCGTTTTGGCCGAAAAGGTCAAAGGATGGCGTGAATAATGCAACAGACAACAAACAACAGCAACAACAACAACAACAACAAAGTGGCACAGTTTGCAGAGTGTGTCGCTTACAGTTTGCTAATTGAGTTGCAGCTCGCTTTGCAGGTTGCTTTATGTAGGTAATTAGTGCTGCCAAAAAAAATTACACTGCTTAAGACAACAGTGGCAGCAACAAGAGCAACAAGAGTAACAACAGCAACAAGAACAAAATCAGTTACATCCACCACAGCTGCTGTCAATTTGCATAATCAGGCGAAATGGCAGCGTGCAACTTTGTCTCCCTACTTTGAGAGATTATTTTGCATTACGCTTTTGCCGAATTTTTTCCGGACAGTTCTTAGATTAACAAGCGGATAACATCTAATGCGATTTGCACGGTAAAGTTGTAAAACGTAAATCGCATCGGAATTGTGAAACATAAAACTCTTAATGAAAAGTTCTCAAAGCAGTTAGTCAGCTTAATAAAAGCACAATTCATTGCTGAAGATTTAGATTTTTATGTCCATAAAAATGTTTACTGCCCTCAAGCAGAGATGCAGCTGCAATCACCATAAATATCTTGGTGAGTCAGTAAAACACTCTATGACAGCAAACATCCCACAGGGTTCCCAGGCTGCTGAAGTACACAACACAATCGCAACTGCTTTGAAAATCCTTCCAAAACTATGATTTCATTTCAGTAATTGTTAGATTCAAATCAAAAACTATCGAAACTAAGCGAAGCTTAAGCAACTCCATAATCAGTGGAAAACTCACAAATGGCTTCGCCCATTCAAGTCATCAATGGACTGGCATCAATACCACTTTCAACCCCCACTAATCCATTTGCCTGACTTCGTGCTCAACAATCCTTTAGACGCAGGATCAGTTTCCCTAAACAAAACAATCGACAAATAAAGCAATCGTAAATAATACAGTGGAATTGTTTTCCTCCGTTTTGTAGATGTTTCACTGGCCTTAAGTAGATTGAAAGCAGTTGATCAATATTGTATATGGATTAACTACTGTTAAAGGTACGAGAAATTATATTCAGAATTGAAAATTTGAAGCTCTTTTAGTCTCTGAGAATGGCTTTTCCAAGCAGATTTGGCTTAATACTTAAAACTAATATACTAAATGGACTATCAAGTGCAACTCATGCACAACTTCGACTTATTCGCAGCCGAGTCTAGTAAAATGTTAAAGAAATGTTGTTTCTGTTTTTGATTACGAGCAACGAACTGGAAAATGTATTTTCATGCATGATAACATTTAAAATCTGGCCAAGTTAAAGGTTTGCAAATAGTGCAGGTCTTAATTAAAGCCAAAACACACACGCACAACAAACACGAGCACAACCAATCGTGCCACAAACAGACTGGCAACTGGAGAGGTACAGTTGGTGTTGTTGTGCTTGTCGTTGTTGGGCAACAAACCAAATTTTATGGTTATCCAAAAAGTACGTCCAGCAATTGTGGTGGGCAACAAAGCACGAGCGCAACTTGCCACATGTGGCAAATTAAGTTAAAATTAAGCAATTAATTTAATTAGTGCACTGTGTACAGGGGACACAAACACACACAAACACACACACACACACACGCCGTTTGCCACTTGGCACACACACACACATGCCACATGCAACAGTTGCAATTAAGCACAGAGATATACAAATGTACATTTGCGACTGCAGCTGCTGTCGTGTTGCATGCTGCAGATAAAGCTGTCGTCGGCCATTTGCAATTGCGGAAATTACGCACACAAATTAATGTATACACGCACACACACGCACACACACACACACACACACACTGGCAGTAAAAAAAATTCATTTTACGAGTATTTTATTCAAGATGAAAAATGACCATACAATGCAGGGACGGAGAGAGGGGGCAATGTGGGTGTGGTTGCACCATTAAGAAAAAAGTGTTGCGAAATTCATTTATCAATGCACAAAATGCAATCGACTCCTTCTCAATTAAGCAAATGCAGCGCGCAGCACAGCGCAGCGCAGCGCAGCACAAATGCATCAATTGCAATTAAAGAACGATTTCAATACAACGTCAACAAATTCAGAGCGTTGAAAGGGGAAATAAAGCAGCAGCAGCAGCAGCAGCAGCAGACTGACAGCAAACATTGAAAGTGTTTTAAAATACTGCGGAAATGTGCAAATGTTCACTAATTAACCTGCGCAAATGAAATCGAAATGAATTTTGAATTAAATGCAAATATTTGATTCCAAAAGTTTGCTCAACAAATTAAAAGTTTCGCCAAAGTTGTTTTTCGCAAGTGTGATTTTGATCAATTGTTTGCTTTGCTTGGTTATTGGTTCAAAACAATTAACTATATATATAAATCTGATCAATACAAATAT
This sequence comes from Drosophila picticornis, assembly GCA_035043845.1. Taxonomy (NCBI): domain Eukaryota; kingdom Metazoa; phylum Arthropoda; class Insecta; order Diptera; family Drosophilidae; genus Drosophila; species Drosophila picticornis. Next base: position 2,859,537 of record JAWNMR010000493.1, on the reverse strand, counting down.
ATATGTATATAAATCTGTTTCTTTTCCACTCGAAATCGATGCCAATAGTCAGTGTTGAGTGTGTTTTGTAGATGTTCTGTGAAGTTCTTTATGTTTCAACACCTCTTCAAGCTAATTGTTTGCAGCTCTTCTGGTAAATGCACAAACTGCTGCCACAATATTTACATGCACTATGCAAATGCAAACACTCAAATGCCATCTTCGAGTTGCTGCTCGAGAGGAGAGAGGAGCAGGCAGTCGTCTTACACGCAATGTGTACCCATGTAATTCGAGTGGTCAGCATGAAATGAAGCGCCTAATGCCATACACTACACACACACACATACACACACACACACAAACATACATATATATATATATATATATAATCATAAGCGCAAACAGATAAGGCCAACTGCAAATAGTTCCGACACTTGAGCTACTTCGTGCAAGCTGATTGGTGTGGGAAAATAATAATAGCTGCACACATCCAAAGGAAGTAGGTAAAATCAATTGGAAATTAGAAAGAACATGGAAATAGAAAGAGGAAGAGAGAGAGAGGGAGAAAGGGGGAGGGAGAGAATGCTATAGTAGAGAGAGAGAGAGAGAGCTTGACTAGAAGATACCCTAAAGTCGGCTGTTAAATACGATCAACATGAAATTACTTTTGGATAAATAAAAACTGCGTTTCTTATTCGATTCGAATGCATTTTTAGCTGTGTCAATTGGCTATATTTTCAGATTTGTGTTTCTTCTTGCATCGGAAATGGATTGCCAAGCCAGGAAAGCTGTTATTAAAATGACAATTTAATCTTAGACAGACAAAACCAGGGGCTCAGTTGTACACTCTGTTCAAGTACGCATAGTAAATGGGTTTCAGGATGCATCCTGCTGCGTGTTGCACATTTTCGCACAACTTGCATTAATGCTCATTTCAAATTCAATCAAAAAATGTATGTGGAACATGACGAAAAAACACATCTCGAATATTATCAGCTGACACTTCTTGGCGATGCTTGCAGCACCACAGCCAGCATCAACTCAACACGAGAGCCATTCTTACAACCCAAACTTGAGGGGAAGACGAGACCCACAAAACCTTTAAGTAGAGCCCTCAAAGGCACTGACCAGTTCAGTTGCTCGCGGGCCGTTCAAGTCAACAGTTTGTTGTGCCAAGTGTGACAAAGAAACTGGGCAAAGAACTGGTTTTTCAATCACAACGTCAAAGTCAAAGTCAAAGTCAACTCAAACACACAGTCAATCAGCATGTTGCAGCTGTCGTGGTTGCTGCTAATGATTATGCTCTTGCTGGCTCTGCTGTTGCAAGTACAAATGCAGCCCGTTGCGGAGCCGCAGATACCATTGCAACAGGAGGAAAGTGAAGTGAGTCGGCCGCTGTACGATCAGCGACAGACGGGCAAATACAACATACACGTGAGCATCAAGGATGTGGCCATCATTGAGGTCGATCACAATGAGCTGGCAGATGTAAGTGGACAGGCAAAGGAAACAAGTTGGCAATAAATCCATATATAAAGCAGCTAACAGGTCTAAAAATAACCCTTTGCATTTTCCCATTAGGAATCGTATAATGCGAACGATGATGATTATTATTATGATGATGATGCGCTGACCATAAAACCCATCAAGTTTACCACAGCTGCAGCATCAACAACAACACCGTCCACAACAACACAGCCAACAACAACACAGCCAACAACAACAGCAACACAAACGATGCCCATGACGACAGCGGCAGCAGCAACTGTTGCAACAGTTGCCGCAGCCAGCAGCAACATGAGCTCCTACAGCGCTCAGCTTTTGGCTGACATCGCCGCCACGCACCGTCAGCGACCCAAGGCGAACAATTTAATCATTATGGAGACGCCCGTTGGCAGCTCATCCACACTGATACCGAAATGGCTGCACGCTCGCTCCAAAGATGAGCCAATCACAACAACAACAACAGCAGCGGCAACAACAAGAGCAGCAGCAACAACAGCATCGAGAATATCGACGCCCAATATTGAGTATACGCCAGCTCAGGGTCACGATTCGCCCATATTCAAGGTCAAAGTGCAACGTGCCGCCCCCCCAACGGAGAGCGCCTCCCGCTGCCGCAGCCATCACTTTCGCGATGCTCAGGGCAAATGTCGCAGCATTCGTTCCGGTTCCATTTTGTGAGGCTCCAACAATAAATAATAATAATCGCAAACTCATAATCAGCTTATCACATGTGATTCTCTCTTTCTCTCTCTGTCTATCTCTCTCTCTCTCTCTCTCTCTCTCTCTCGTTTTGGGTGTGTCTCCTCCTTCGCTGCGTTTAGAAGAAAGCTGTTCGGCTTGCTGGTGTCGCTGCCCTTTGCCGGCAATCGTCATGGTGCTCATCATGCCAATGGTCTGCAGATATCGCCTTAAGATCCACTTCCACAACAATCACAATGATCGAGCAGTTTTTAGTTCTTAAATACTTTAAATAATACTTTGCGTCTAGTTAGTTTCTAAGTGTATGGCAATTATTTGCTTGATTTAAGATTAAATCGTAAAATACTTTTGACTGATTTTGCAAACATTTCTTTTTGGTACTTTTTGTCTTTGGGTTTTATTGGCATGGACAATTATCGGACTAATCAATTAAGTTTTTATGCAAGCAATAATCTGTGTATATCGCTCACATTATATATATATATATACACATATATAATTGGGCATGCAGAATGCGGGCCAAATAATCGCAAATTGGTTCTGTGTGTGAACATTGTTCAGCTGCACTTCCCCTTCCACTCGACATCGTTAACAATGCCCCTTTGCGTGCATAAATATTTATATATGCACATAAATATTGAAATTGCTGATTGCCAGCAGTAATTGATTTGATAAGACTGCATAAATTATAAAGTGTGCAGTAAATGTTTAAGCGGATAAATAAGTTGAGTGAATGCATTTCAATTTAGTGTTGCTTCTGAAGGAAGCACATCTAAGCTGAAACTAATAAACAAGCTTGAAACTACTACGAAACAAGGTTGAATGGACTTTCGACATTCTTCTCTAAAATTTAACAGAACATATTTTTTTAAGATAATCTCAAACGGTCGACTGCTGAACACACATCAAAAAAGGCATGCAGAGCTTGGTGTTACTGGTGGAAGTGGCAAGGAGTTGCCGATCAGCCAAACAACTTTAATTTTAATTTACTGGAAATTACTAAATATAATTTACTATTGGAATTAGTGCCTGCAATACAAATAGGCATATTTGGTAATTTACTATTTATAAACTATGAACCAATTTACTTTTTATATATTTATAAATGCAAAGTGATATTTACTAAAAGTTAAAGAAAAAATAATAATAAAATATATCTGAATATATGTAAATAAATATTTGAATTATAATTATAACGTCAATAAACATAACTTGGCAGGCAATTAATCTGCTTTAAATAATTGCCTTTCTGCGCTTTGCCTTCGCACTGAAAAGTGCACATAAAATTGCAAATTGTGTTTTGGCGGCAAGCTTTAATTTAGCAAAGGCCTCAGTCGCATGGCTAATATATGCGCTTAATCGTAATATATGCGACAGTAAGGGAGAGAGAGAGAGACAGAGAGAGGGAGAGAGAGAGAGAGAATATACGAGCCTATTGAAAGTCCATTACCAGCCACCTGGCTGGCCACAAAATGTATGCCAGCAGCGTCAACAGCACACAAGGCCAAAAGGGAAATGATTTGCATGATGAACAATATCCAGAATGAATTGTGTGAACTGTGGGTGGGGCAAGGGGCGTGGCATACAAATTGGGTGATTGAATGGGCAACTGAGTAACTAATTTGCATGCAGCCAGGCAGCCGAAATCGGAGAATTGGAGAATGCAGAATGCAGAATGCAGAATGCAGAATGCGTAATCAGCATTTCTCATTGACTCGAAAATGCACCGAAAATTAGATTAATTTTCCAAATGAAATTTATAGCAATGAAGGAAACTTTCTTGTTACAACTTTTAGAGACGGTTGGGCGGGGCGGGGCGGAGGTTATCTGCATTTGTAATTAGTTTTAGCCGCAAACAAATCAAGGCTTAATGCTTCGCTGCGAAAAACATTCTTGATTTTTTTTTGATTGCTCAGCAGAAAAGAACTGGACATGCAGCCAGGACACGCGTTCCAAGTGAAAGAGATAAAGAAAGGGGGAGGGACACACAGAGAGAGAGAGGGAGGGAGAGAGAGGCAGATAGACTGGATTGCCCGGTCTTATGCCGCATATGAAGTGTATAAATTGCACTTCATCATGAATTTATTATCAGCGTAGCTGCAGCTGGCATCGTTGCAGCTGTGCTGCCTCAGCACAAGATGTGCTTGCCACTTCCTTGTTGCCAACACACCCCAACACACACACACACACACACACAGGTGCAACAACAACAATAGGCCAACAGTCTGCTGACCGCGCTATGCATTTTTTCCTTCTTTTTTCGCGCAGCCAACTTGAAATTTTGTTAACTCAGCGCAAAAATATTAATTCTAATTTCCAAAGAGGCTGCAAAATTGCGTTCAACACTTTTGCTAAATGGCTGCTATTTTTAGCGGCTTTTAGCCGTTTTTAGCTGCAACTTAAAGTGTCGCACAAAAGTGCCCTCGTTGAGAAATGCTTCGAGATTTCGCTTGACAGTCGTCTGAAAAGGTTTTCACTCATTTTATTCTTCACTTTTGCCGCCGTCCCCATTTCCCCCTTTCAATTTCCTCTTTTCTCCAACTTTCCGCTTCCTTCTGCCAACACGCGTCATTTGCTGCTCATCAATTAGCCGCTTGGCAAAAAAGTGACTGCCACTGAGTAGCTTTTAGTGCTGGAAGAAGGCTTAGGCAAAAACGCTTTTTATTGCCTACTTTGAGGCGTTTTACTTCTGGCAACGCCAATTATTTGCCAGCTTGGATTTTAGGCCCTGGCTCTAAAAGCTAAGCATTGGAACATCTGCAAAAAAAGAAGACAACAAGAAGAAGCAGGCACACTGCACTATGCAGATGACAGGTGGTAAAATAATGGCACTTAGCTATGACTCGGCCCGAAAAAGGGACAACTTTCTTAAATTAAGAGCTCAACCATTTGTCCTTAATTCAAAATAATTTATTGAGTTTTTCTCATTACACACAAATACAATTTGTTTTACTTTGGGACTAGATGAGATTGGTTTTGCCCACGAAAATCTGGACAAAAAAATGTATCACAATGCAGGAATTAGCCTTAATTTGAGAACATTTTCATTTATTTATTTTGCTGGCATGCCGTTAATATATAAAATATATGCTGGGAACCCTTTAAGAGCAGCCAATGGCTTGGCAAAAGAGCGTCATGCAATATTTAACAGGATGCCGCGTTACGTTTTAATCTCTGCGCACATTTTGCATATTAATCACTTAATTAGGTTAACATTATTAAAATAAACAAGTGTCAGGGATTGGATGCGAATAGGGGTGTGTGTGAGTGTGTGTGTGTGTGTTTGTATTTGCTGGCATTTATCAGGTGGGCAAACACACCAGCAGCACCAGCAGCACCAGCAGCACCAGCAGCAGCAGCAGCAGCAGCATCATCAGAAGAGCAGGATTCAGCTACAACTGCCGTCAAATATGACTCCATTTTATGTGTCGCAGGTGCTTAAAAATGTTAAAGGGGAGCCTTTGTGTGTTTGTATGTGTGTGGCATGTGTGTATTGCATTAATTATGCGCCACACTTAAGGCCAACTATGCACACTCACACACACTGACGCACACACACGCAAACACAGCTTCGCTTTTAAAAGTGTTTTTTTTTTAGGTTGCCACATGCCGCATGCCTCAAATGCCAGCGATTAGATGCGTTACATAAACAGCGCAGCAAGTAAGTAGACATGATTTGAGTGGGGTTTAATTGAAACGGAGATACCCTTTGCACATAACCGAAACAAAAAGAAAACCTTCAGATAAAGTTATGGCGATAATTTCATATTATACATTTAAAGATATTTGATATGCTGCTTGACTTGAACATACCCCGTAACATAAATTAAAATACTAAGGAATAAAGATAAATATATTATTGTATGCGGAAATAGTCTAGATTTGCGCCAACTTTCAGATATTATTTACCCATAGAAATCATTAATATAAAATATTAATATTATTTCGTTGTATGGTGAAATGCTTGTGGAAAAAGGTATAATTTTTATGTACACCCACTGCTCGACCTTAAGATATGCTGTACAATTAAATATCAGAGATATAGTATTAATCCATATGGGTTCTAGTCATTAAGATACTTTCTGTAATTTGAACAGTAATTTATAAAAACCAAGATGAAGACCAAGAAGCAAATTTATTTAGTTTTCTTTATGAATTTGAATACGCTTCATTAATCAGTCGTAAAATGCGTATACCCTATTAAAAAATGCGTATACGCATCAAGCTTGTTTGTATAACGAGAAGTGTGTCCTTATCAAAGAGCACATAAATATTATTTATTGTTTTTTACGCCAGGCAAACGCAATGGTTCAGCTCAGTTCATGTCAAACACCCAACTTCTCCCCCCACCCAGTACGGGGCTGGGGTGCAAAATATTCAAAGGTAGCAAATGTGTGTTGCAAGACACCGTGGCACCCATCCCGTCTGCTCCGCTTCCCCCCAGAGACGTCGCACTCCGCTGAGAAATGTGTTCATTGTGCTTTAATGAAATGTGCGTAGGATTGCAGGGGCAGGGGCAAAATGGGGGGCGTGTCTAAAAGGTGTCGCTGTCACCTAAAAATAATACGGCGCCCAAAAGAATGCTACAGTTTCTTAGCTCCCAAAAATAAACACAATTTATGCCGCGTTACATTTTCTTCCCTCTTCTTGCTGTATTTTTTTTTTTTTTGCTGGCTGCTTTTTTTTATCTTGACAAAACATTTGTGCAATGTAAACTTTTCGATGAAGCAATTTTAAAGTTGGCAACTTCAAATGACGGGGTAATAATTTTAAAAGCATTTTTGTAGCAAGCACTTTTGACATTTGTTATTAATACGATTCGAATATGTTTTTGGGGCAACAAAACTTTTAAATGAGTTGCCAGTGACATGAAAACATTTGCTAGTTTCACACACATGTGTGTGTGTGTGTGTGTGTGTGTGTGTGTGTGTAGTGTGCGAGTGTGCAAAACAAACATCCATCACATTTTGGGGCATCAATCACTTTAGTGCGGGCTTACATAAGCGAGCAATTGCGGTTGAGTAAACAGCTTACTGCTTGCTGCAATATTTGATGGCCATGTTAGAACGACAGAGACGGAATGTGATGAATACTTTGTTTAATTCAGTGGGAACAATTGATAATGGTTATATCAATATGAAATGCTATTGACACTGTTTCAGCATGTTAAGAAATATCTTCGTGCATATTTTACTGATTTCGATTTGAATGAACTTCGATTTGCTGTTTGTTTTGATAGCCTTACTTTCATTACATGAAATGAAACTCCATTAAATATATGTATATTTGTATATTCTTGATGTATTTTCATATTCCAGCATTTTTGAGTTGACTGCAGGATATCTCCCGTCAAACTGTCTTCTTGACTCGGTTTTATACCTCTTTTCAATTGAACTAGTCATAGTTAATTTCAGTCCAGTTTGCTTGCTGAGTGACAGATGAAAGAAGTTTAGCTTACAGCATGCAACAGTGTACATATCAAAATAAAGGTAAATACAAAATTCAATTTAATGCAATCGAAGCCCGAAGTCTCAGCCTGGTTGTTCAATTTTCAATGTTTGCATTCGCCCTGTCCAATTCACATGGCATACGCCATATCCTATCTGCAGCCACCAACTTGGCCACAAACAAACTTCCTGTATCGATGCGACCACACGTACGGCTATCAGCTTCAGTTCCAGCTCCAGCTCCAACTCCAACGCCAGCTGCTTTCCTGTCACACTGGCGTACTGGGCCACCCTGCGGTCCAATATCTAAGTGAAAACACAGATCAACAGCACGACAATCAGCAGAGAAAATTGGACCAGCTACCAGCTACCAGTCGTAGGCAGCTACGGACAAGGTAGCTTCCCAGGCCCCGAGGCGTATCTATTTTGCAATGCACACGTTCCACACACACCCAGAGCAGCACCTCCCCCAATTCAGGCTCCTCCTCTCACACGCTGGACACAAATTGTGTGACGCCCACTTTCGATTTGTTGGGTTGCATTTCCCTCCTTCCCTCTTTCCCTCTCTCCCTCTCTCTCTCTCTCTCTCTCTGCTTCTCAGTCTCCATCTGTACTAACCGTATTTTTGCCAGTTGCATTTCTTGGATTGCATTTAAGCAACATTTATGCATTTTTAATGTGACAGCTGAACGGATGAGATGGCCGCCTGCTGCAGCCACTTCTGTTTCCTCAGTTCGTTTGTTAGCCAACCTTCCAACCTTTCACCTTGTTGGCCTACTGCGCTGACAGTTTGTGCATTAGACATATAGTTCTGCTGGCGTATATGCGATTCAGATATGTGCGAATTTTTAGCTCATGCAATATTTAGTGTTGTGCAATCTCACAAAACTGTCGCTATTCCATTAGTTAGCTCCGGTTCAAGCTGGCGACAACCGTAAATCATTGGGTTAATGTGTTGGGGATTTGGTGGATTGCAACATGTAATTTTTGATAAAGCATGCATATATTTGTGGGCATACTTGCATGCATTTTTAAAGTAATTTGCAAAAGTAACATGCAAAAGTGAAGCGAGCGAAATGGAATAAGAAATCCACAAGCGAACTCGGCTACATACGTTCCACAAGCATTTTATTTGCACGTATTGTGCATATACTATGATATTCTCTTAAAAGTTGTTCTCTTATAGACTTACGTGCCTATTGTGGTATCTAAGTTCGTCTTAAAAGCTCTGGGTAACAAAACAAACGGAATCCACAAACACTCCAGCACGCTGTCGCCATGTTTATTCCTTTTTAGCAGAAATTAACAAGTTTTTTAATGATGCAGCATGCGCAGAATCGCATTTATACAAACAGAAACGGACAAGACTAACGGCAGTTAATTTACTACAGTCAACAAACGCGAGGAAAAAGCGACTGATCATCAGGTTTGTGGAATCTAATGGCTTGCAGCTTTCTCTCTAGCTAAGCTAACCACGGCTCAAAAGCTGTGTGGCTCCAGTAACTACCTAACTAAATTTACTCCCACAATCATCTAGCATCTGGACGGCTTGCTCTTTACCTACACATTTAAGGCGATCAGCTGTCATCAGTGTGACTGGTGTGGGTCAGAGAAGTGACTTCCACTCTCACAAGACTTGCTGTGTGGTCTGTGCTCTTCTGCTTACGCAGCCCACTCTAACAGCATCCACAAGGCACGCTCTTAAAACACGTAAACTATTTATCACCCACGCTCACAACTTCCAACGAATCGCTCTAGTCTCTCTGCGAATGCAGTTGATCTGTGCTCTTCTGCCAAATGCATCCCACAAACAAATTTACTTGTAAATAAATGTTGGAAATACGAAAAACTCAATAGAAATCTAGAATTTAAATTGTTTATATTTATGCATTTAACAACTCAAAGCATTTTTGAGGCAGGCAAAATCAAATAGATTCCACCATTTATTTGTAGACTATTTAAATAAATATCAACAGCCATAAAATTATATTTTATTTTGGCCATTTTATTTGAGTTATTCAGCCATTTAGTTGTTATAAGCACATTCCACTCCAACACTTGAGCGATCCACTTTCGATGCTGCCCCACTCGAAATCGCGCCTAAATTGGCCACTGGAATTATTCGCAGCAATCACAATTGACTGCCAAGTGCATAATCAATGCAATTTGGAATGATTTGCAGCAAAAAGTCGCCACAGCAGCAGCAGCAGCAGCAGCAGCATCGACAGCAACTGCGGCACATTGGGTGTATGCCAAAATGTTGCAACGAAATGCAGCACGAGTCAACTAAGTATGCAATGCTTTTTGTGGCAGTCGCCAGTTAGCCAGTCAGCCAGTCAGCCAGTTAACCAGTTGTTGGCTGTTGCCCGTTTGCTAGTTGGCCGGTTTTGCGAGTTGGCCAATTGCAACTTGGTGTTTATTAGCATGATTAGCCACACACAAACACAGGCACACCAACACACCCAAATTGTATGCGCTTTGAATTTGGGTCAGTGGAGAGGTGGGCAGGTTGAGGGGTGCATGGAGCAAAATAGCAAAGCATCTTGTAATTTGATTTCAGCATTGTCCTCGTCCAGGCAAATGTTGCTCTTCTCTCTCTCTCTCGCTCTCTCTCTCTCTCTCTCTCTGTCTCTCTCTGTCTATTGCTCTTTCTCGTTCTGTATTTGTTTGTTTGCTTGTGCCTGCCCATTGGCATTAGATTACACTAAATTACACTGTGAAACAAGTCTGCAAATCAGGTTTTGTTTTCAGAGTTTCTCAAAGACAAACTATCGACTTGAGTGGAACTGCTTCGATGACCCTGGGCAATGAGGTGGACAAAGCGACTTCAACTGCAATGGAACACTTGACAAGCCTGCAATAGATGTGGCAAGAGACAGTCAGAGATGTTTCCCCGAATTGTTGCAATAACATTTAAATAACAAAAACAAGAAACAATGATTATCTTAGCCTGGAGATTGCCGTTATTCGATTTAGTTTTAGTTTATTATGCTTTTTGTTTATTTTTAAAAATTGTGTTTGAATGCGTTTTGTTTCACGACTATCTGTCAATTGCCCATCTTTTCAGATGCAGATCCAGAATATATATAGCCTGGCACCTTCTTCAATGCAAATCAAACTTGCAGACAAACTTATAAAATCCTCTTTAAAGCAATAATCTTTAAAACTGAATTAAATATATATTTCTAAATCTCCGCTTTTAGCCGTTTAGCTTTAGTTGTGAGCCAAGCTGTAAGTTTATCATTTATTTGGCTTAAAATTAGGCCAAAAAATGATTAAATCAATACACTTAAATTAATCAATCACCAAGTATTTAGTTAAATTATTAATTTGTCGCACAGTGTTGAGGAATATGCAGTGACTGGCAGAAGAGCATTGAAAAGATATTGAATGGGCCAAGTCGGAAAGCTTAAAGCGCATTTTTAATTAGTTTTCCATGCACCACAATTTTAGGCACACACACAGAAAAAGAGATGGACAGAGACAGAGAGAAAGAACGAGAGAGAGAGAGAGAGAGGGAGACTGTCGCACATGGCTTATTTCGTTTCATTTCCGGTTAACCGCATCCTGCGTAATAAGCGGCACTTCCTGCCCCAAATAGACTTAAACTGTTGTTGTTCGCCTTTTGTTTTTGTCATTGTTTTGTTTTTATTGTGAAGCAAATTTTGTGTTAGCCACAAGACACATCAGGCCAACAACAACAACAAGAGAAAGAAAAACAACTGGAATTTGTGTCCTTGCTTCGACAGGATGTTGGCTGGCACTTCCGCCCCATCCAATGGCACTCGTTGGAGGAGCCTCGGCAAAGTTTTTGTGTTTTGCATGTGAATTGCACGTTTATGGCCACTTTCTGTGACGCTGCTGCTGCTGCTGCTGGCCAAATTGAAAGCTGAGGCACAACTGACGCTGCATTTTTATTTGCACGCCCCATTCTTGTTGTAATTGCTTGTGTAACACACTTGCCACTTGCCACTTGCCACTAGCCAGTTGCCAGTTGCCACTTGCGCCGCACCATCAAGTTTGCTGCAAATCCCCAAAAGTGATTTAAACATTTTAAAGGTTTTTCCCAGATTTTCTCTGCTGTTGTTTTTCGGTCTGTTTGCAAAAACATTTAGCAAACTTTGTCAACTGTGACAAAGACTTAGTGCCCTAAAAAATATTTCTTATTTGATGTTAGATGACATGGGAGAGAGAGGAGCACTCCTGGTAAAAATTATAGGTCTGAGTCTGAGTATTACTTATGAAAAATATTATAATATATTATAAAACATTTATGTTTCTTACAAAAACTTTACATTAAAATACTATAAGTAAACTATACGTCAACTATTAACGGATCGTTGCAGTAGTAACTGAAATAAAAATAAGATTTTTTATAAATTTATTATATATTAAATATGAACACCAAGCAGACGGCACATCTACATCAAAATCTACAAATCTTTCTATATCTGTCTTAATTCACAGACATTCAACTAATGCTAAAGACTCTAACAAATATCTTTATTAAGATTACTCAGACAACTAAGTGTTTGAGGCAGGCAGTATTTCGAACCCAATTAAATTGGCAAAGAATAATTTGTGATTTTCGTGCCTCAAGCAACAGATAACGATGAATATGACAACTTACGATCCACATAAATAATTATTATTCTTAGATTGAGCACAACATTAATTAACTAAATTGTTACGACAAATGGCTACAGTTTAATTTACATATTAGTAATTGTTGACACTATAAAAACACATCCCCAACATACAAATCAACCCGAAATGCACTGGCAACCAAAATGTTGCACAGCAGCAAGACACTTAAATAATGTAAAATTACAATTTAATTGCATTGCGAGTTTGCGGCGGGAGAAGCAGCGTTGCCGGGGCTGGATTGAGTTGTGCATGGTTGGAAGGGAAGGGAAGGGGGGGTGGGCGAGCAAGCAGCTGCTGGAAACACTAAGTGCGCCCATATGCAGGGACTTACTGCGCCCATCACATGCACATACACATATGCATACATATATGTGTATATGTATAATAGACCCACAAGCGAGCCTGGCTACATATGTTCCACAATCGTTTTATTTGCACGAATTAAGCAGTTCACAAAACACACGCTGCTGCTGCCATGGCTTTTCCTGCACAGTGGTGCCAAGTGCACACAAACTCAATTGTTGATATTAATATAAATGTTATTTTTATAGTTTTGATCTTAAAACTCAAAATGGACTTGCTTACCTATTGTTGTACTTAAGCTCGTCTTTAAAGCTCTGGATAGTAAACGAACGGAATCCACAAATGCGATCAAGAGCAAAAGCGCGCACAAAATAAATCCTCTCAATTGGTTTGTGGCTTGGCTTAGCCAACTCGCACACTAATACAGTAACAGCTTTGAGCTTTCATGCTCACTGCTCTCCACACGCATTGCCGTGTCAAATGTGAATCTAGGTTTGGTGCATGCCATTTTTTCACGAGATATTAATGCGTTCAATTAAAGGCGAATTGAAAAAGTAATGCAAAGTATATTAAGAACACTAGACGATTAATAGCAGTCAGTTAAGCACTCATTAAATACATCTTCGCCCTGCGCACAAAAATTACGACCAATCAAGAGAACGAATACGCAACAACTAAATCCTCTCAACACACTTGTGGCTTCTAAGAGTTTGGAGCTTTTGCATTGCCTTATGCTCTCTAGCTAAGCGCTCTCTGGCGACGGAATACTTAACTAACAAGCCATGGCTTAAAAGCTTTGTGGTTGTAGTGGCGAACCGAATTTACTCCCACACTCAGCGAGCAACTAGAGCGAGCTTTACGCTCTTTACCTACACATGTAAGACGATCAACTGCACATGGTATGACTCAGCATCCACAAGGTACGCTCTTTAAACAAATCAAATAATTAACTTCCACATGACTCGCTCTTGACATATTGACTCTCTGAGAATGCAGTTGATCCGTGCTCTTCGGCTCCATGCATCCAACTAATACACAATTTAAATGCATAGATTCATCTCTGCCTAAAGTCTTGTCTCACTTCATTGATCTTAATACACTTGAAATAAAGTTTTACGCATTTCGTTGTCAGTGTGTGAGGCTGTTGTGCGTGGGTGGGGACCATTTGGATGGCTTCTGCCTGTGGCTGCGCTGCGGTTCTGCATTTCTGCGTGTTGCCTGTCAGTCTCTCTCGCTATCTCCATCTCTATCTCCATTTTCTTTCTCTCTCTCTCTCGCTCTCTCTCTATGTCTCTGCCCCAGCCATTAGCATTCATGTGCGTGAACGAATAGTGGGTTTTGGCAATGTGGGAAGGGGCGGTGCGGGGCAGAGGGGCATAATGCACAGGTCCTGCCGAAAAAGCCAAAGCCAAAGCCATTGCTGCAGCTGACGACGAGGACAACGTTTGGGGTTAACTGGCATTAATGTCAAGCAGCCAGCCAGCCAGGCTGCCATTTGGTAGGTGCACACTTTGCGGTTTGTTGCAAGACACAAAAGCGAACGCCCAATCAGCCCCATCCCCTGCCAAATTTGCTGGAAATCCATTTAAAAGTTGGCTTGCATATCTTCTTCTTCTCTGTGTCTCGTGCCACAGACACACACACCCACACACACACACACAGACATGGATGAAATTTACTCAAACGCATCGCCTTATTTTGCCATTTCAGTCGCGCCTGTTGCATGCCACAACACATTTTCTGCATGTTTGCTCAACTATTTAGCAGCATTTCTCCATTGTCTTTGACATTCCTTTGGTAAATATGTCAGCTTGTCACAAGTTTTGTCATTTTAAACAATTTGTTTGCTTTGTACTCGACTCGATTGCATAAATATCTCAAAATAGTCGCGAATCCTCGTTCGGTGTGCATAAATTTTAGTCATTTTACTCAGTCCACTCACAGTTTATTCTCAGGAAGTGCCCAACAAGCACTCATATCATGGACGGTGAGTTATTTATTATTTACTCAGCATAATCTTATTTAATAATGCACTTAAAGGCCAATTTGTAATGCCTTAATTAACTTATAAACCAAACATGCCAATTCTTGATTTTATAGTTGTCAGACTTTTGGAGAAAATAAATAAATTCCTCAAGTATTTCATTGTAAATAAATTCATTAGTTTATTTTAGAAGAGAAAAGTTTTAAACTTATTCTTCAACTTATTCATGTATTCATCTCAAGACTGAAATTTTAAGGAAATAATTAGAAAACTTACAAAATGGAAGATTTTTTCTCTTAGCTTCGACACTTTAGTAGATCTTATAAAGTTTTAAGGATGATTAAAGATTTCTGTATACAAAACTGCTTATAATTTCATATGTACATTTTTCATTGAGAAAGGATGACAAAGGATGACAAAAACTTACAAACTGCATAAAGTCTAAACTTAGCAGGGAAATGTTCGTATTATAAACACTTTTATAGATCTTGTGGCCCATTCAAACTGGAAAATATATATATTTTCTATATATATTTTCCATTCTGATATTGAGATTTCAATTCTATGCATTTTTCAATCATTTTTTCGCCTGTCTTCAAGTTTTTCAATTTAACACAATTGCTGCTGTCAACTGCAATAGTTATATTTTTATGGCTAAATCAATTTCCAGCAAATCAAAGTCGAATCGCACAATAGATAATAAAAGCCATAAAATACAAAAAACTGGGTCAAAGTTGGGTAAATGGAAGCGCAGCAGTCTAGACTAAAGACTGCCTCAAGGAATCCAAATGCCTTTTAGCGTTTCTGTCATATTGATTTTGATGGCGATGGCGATGATTATTGATAGCAGCAGCAGCAGTAGCAGCAGCAGCAGCAGCAGCAGGTGTAGCAGCATGCTAGATTGGGGCAGGTGCGTGCCATGCGTGCCAAACGCAACACAGCTCAACATTCACAATGGGTTAGCTGGGCTGTCAGTTGCTGGCAAATCGACAGGCCAGGGACGACCTCAGTCAGTCTTGGAGCGACTTTCATCCGCGATGCGTGCTCGACAACCAAACGCCCAGGAACGGGAACAGCTGCGTCGACAGCGCTCCGAGACGCGCATGATTTTGGCACGCTGCCGGGCCAGAGGTTCCCCATCCCCCTCCCCACTCTACGTGCCTTCAACAATTGATTAATGCTGCAATGCAATCTCCTTGCAGGCTTTGAGTATGTGGTCAATCCACCGATTCTACCCAAAGTGGCCTTTGGCAGCACCATGGATCGCGAGGTGATGCCCCTGAGCGGATCAGCTGTGACCAGCTTCATGAGATGCCATCTGCCAGAGCCGCGTCCGCATCCCAGTCCACTGGACTATGATTGTGCGAAGCCAATTGGTTTTAAGGTAAGAGTCCATCAAAGCTATTAGAGCCCATTTATCTGTCCGACTTGATGCACCTGGGAATATATTTGTCCAAAACAGACTCTTTAAATATGAGGCTGACTATGTTTTTCACAGTTGGATTCTATGGGAACTTTATGGCAACAAATGGTCAAAAGATGAGTTCTTTTATGAAGAGCTTTTTAGTTGATCAACTTAGTTGGAGCAAACCAATAAAATGCCTGTTTTATTAGTTTTCATAGGAACAATCGGACTCCTCAATCACATAGCCTTCATAGGAATAATCGCACTGCTTCCTCTGTCCATTTAAGCATTACTTCATCATCTACTCATTATTGACTTAGCTCTGTCTCTCTCTTCTGCTCAATCTCCCTCGCTCTACATCGCTCTTCCCCTTCCGAAGTACCCCTCAAAGGCTGGCTTCTCCGCTCTGGCCAACAAGATGACCCGTCTGCCCATTGTCCGCGAACAGATCATTCCTCCCATGGGCGCTTATGAGGCATCACCGTGGATCCTACGCGCTGGCTACACCTTCGATCGGCAGGTGGTGCCCGAGCCCAAGTGGCTGACACCCGGGTAAGTTGGACGACTACCTTAAGCAATGCTAATAACTCAGTTTGCTGCATATCCTCGCTCATCCTTAGTCCCTCCACGTATACCATTCACAACAAGTATCCGTATTATAAGCTGGAAACGGCTTTCGGCAGCCGGCGCATCATTTGGCCAGCTGTCGCTGTCTTCTGTGCACCCACCAATCTGGCCCAGTGTCTGGTCTGCCACCAGCGACCCAGGGGTGATTACTTCCACCACTTTGCCACCGACAAGGACATGTGCCGCAAGTGCATGCACGACGAGCTGGCCGCCATCAAGCACTGCAGCCTGAGCGTTGTGGAGCGATATCGCAGGGATCAGCACATCAAACAGTTTGTGCCCGCCCGATATTGTGGCTTCTTTCACGATCATAACGGGACCACAGCCGCCACGGAGCTCACCACACGCAAGGAGCTACGCGAGAAGATCCGCGTCGAGAATTATTTGTATCGCTTTGCCCGCAAAATCGAGTAACGCTTGGCGATCTATTTATGTATTTATCACAAATATGAACGGAAATTGTATGTATATTTTAAGTGTAACAAGAATGTTTAATTAAATTCACTAATATTAAATAAACTGCTTCAACAAACAGTTATCGGCTTTAATCTTAAAAGTTTTCGACGTCACTTCAGAGAGGCATTTAAACTTGTTTAGTTATGCTAAAAGTTAGAAACAGGATTCGTTTTCATTTGAAGAAGATGATAAGATTCTGCAAATCATGCAAAACTTAGCGATTTTTGATTATGATTTGACTTCTAGTTTAATGCTCCATTTAAGTTTATCAATCTGACTTTAAGTTGTGGTTCATTCATTCCAACAAAATCAACTTTGGAATGGTTGCGAATTATTCACTATTTTAATTCGACTAAGTTAGTCTTGTCAGTTATCTAAATATATAAAGGAAATCATCTAAATTTAATTGAGCGATTCTATTAAGCGTATCGCTTAAATTGGCATTGCAACAGCCACAAATGCCACACAAAACAGGCGCGCAACAAATTGTGGCATTCATGTAGGACATGGCCAACTAAAATAACATGCATTGACAGCCTGTTACCTGCCACACACTCACACACACAGAGAGACACTTACACACACATAATGGCTGCGAATGTCGTCGCCATTGTTGGCTGCCGCCAATGCCTGCCACATGGTTGCCTTCCACGTGCCTGGTCGCATTGTGGCTGCAAAAGGAGGAGGAAACTAAATGCCGGAAATGAGAATAAAATTTTCCGCTAGAAAAATTACAAAATACCTATTAACTTGAGATGCGTAAAGAACTGAAATACCTTTAAATAAAGCCAAGAATGTGTTTAAAGTTGTTTCAGCTTAAACAAAAAAACAAAAGTTTATTAATTTTGATGTGATTGGATATATAAAATGCATGTAAATATATGGCACAGGACGAATAAACACACATAACTGGATAAATATGAGTTGCACAAAGTTGAATCATTGATAAACAAAAAAGAACAGCCACTGTGATATAAAATATTTGAATCATGAACTACATCAGCAGCGAGCGTTCTCTCCTTTTAAGCAATTTATGAGTAGAGTTAAAAAAAGTCACACATAAAATAAAATAAAATAAAACAAAACACTGACAAATCGTTGCAAATTGCGATGCAACCAAAAAGAACAGCCACTGTGATATAGTTGAGTATAAATTTGGCAGTATATCAGCAGCAGCAGTTCCCTGTGGTTAAACATGGCATTGGTGAATTTATGCAGCGGCTGATAACATTACTCATTTTGTTGTACGGCACTTTTGGTACAAAAAGAACAGCCACTGTGATATGGACAATACGTTAAACATACAGCACAGCATCTATTCTCTTTACATTAAAGGCTATAAACCACTAATCGGAAATCGGAAATCGGAAACGGGAATCACAATTTAAACAGAAGCAGATCTCATTAGTTGATTAACGAAAACGAGTACCGAAAAGAAGTGCAGAATTAATCCATCAACTTTATCGGAAACTGTACACTTTTCATACCGGAAACGGAAGCCAATGAGCACTCTTCACTAGTTATTCAACACTGCTTAGCTGACTTTTGGGCACAGCACGCGCTATAAAGGAAAATCACTGTGATATGTAACGATTTAATGAATGCATATCACAACGATCGTTCCTTTTAGCGAGTGACCCATAACGAATGCAATAAATATATATATATATATGTATCAGGAATATTATATGCACTGTATAATCGCTGCGTATGCCACAACGAACTTCAATGGTTGTCTAGCTTTATGATTAGAGAAATCACCTAAGGCTGGACGACCAAAGAAACTAATTGCAACCTCTATAAAAAATAGAACGATTTATCATTTTTCATTACTCATTTAACACAACTCTTGCTTATGTTGAACATTTTAAAATTATAGCACGAGTGTTCGGTCTAGTCACTTTATATATATTGTATATAGAGTTCAGGTTCAAAAGCGACCATACCGACAATCGCCATTTAATTTTAAAATACTGGCTGGGTTTGACTGCAACACACAGAAAAAACACTGCAAAAATTACAATTTTCTTTTCTTGCCACAATTTTGAGACACACTTTGCCCAGTGATGGTTTTACAAGAGTCAACATTACTGTACAGAATGCATCCCAAAAGCAGAGCTATGAAAATTTGACAAGTATTTTGTATTTTTATAACAATTTTTTAGCTGATCCATTTCGATTATACGACAAACTTCACCCAGTGATGATGCACAGAAACGAAGTTGTCAAAACTGAACAAGGTTTGCCATATAATGTAATTATATATTTTACTTTACTTATTGCTGTTACTCTAAGCGATCCTTGCACTTTGACACTTGAATGCTGACTGATGCCCTAACCGAGGCTGGCTTCGGTTTATATACCCCTAACTAGCTTAGGGCTTACCTGAAGTTCAGCTGGGCTTAGCTGGGCTGCTTACCTGGAATTTACCTGCTTTAAGCGACGCTTTCCACGGAAATCGCAGTTTCTGGCCTTCGTCTAGAATTTTGCAACTTAATCCGTGGCCATAAACGGATTAATCCTGCACAATACACACACGCAAAAGATATTCCGGGTAAAAACGCGCAGCTGTGTCGCGGCGTAAATTCGCAGAAGTGCAATTAGGTTGGTCCCCTGGCCAAAAGAAGAAAAGGATCGTTGGATTGGTAAATTGAGCAGTTAGCTCGAATCTCAATCTTGGCCTGCATTCGTCCTTGTCTGCGAGTGTACTTTTGTGACAGACTGTACATCGTACGCAAACGGTTAACAGCTACTGTGACAACGCTGTCCTTGAGCGTCCCTTGTGACGGGATTCAAGGGCCACCTGTTGACTGGAGAACCGCCACACAAGATCCTAGAAAAGTGCGTTCTCAAGCAGAGTTCTTCACTCTTAATTGCTGGACATGTCCCTACTTCTGGGCGGAATTTTAATTGCTCAAAGTTGACTGTTAAGTATTCTCGATGGGTTTTTTCGACCACTCCTAGAGCGATCTAGCGAGATCCTGCGGCATCCTTTTCTATGCTTGTGCTTAATCAGCCATTTTCACCTTTTGCCGGTTTCACTTTTCTTAGAATTCAGTAGTCGATTCTGGTTTAATTCTGTGCAGGACACAACCTTCTAGTTTTTGCTTAACGATACGAAGACATCTGTCATTCTCTGTGCCGAAAATGTTTTAGATTTACAAACTATGGTTTTAAAAATGCAAACAAAAGCTTGCTTTTTAATCAATAATATATTAAACTAAAAGAATAATAACTTCCGCATAGGCAAGGAAATACTCCAGATTTCAACAAGGTTGTTTCAAAACTGAGATATCTTTGTAAGGAAACACCATTTCCATCTTATCTTTTCTAATTTTTTAACAGATTGTTCCTTAGTCAGATAACTTCATTCTTTCTCTCGTTTGAGTTTGGTTGGGATTACTTGATAAACAAAAAAGATATCCAAACAATAAGTCATTTTGGGATAGATTTTCTTAATGGAACCAATATGATGATCCCGAAGATCTCGCTCCCGCTGCTTGCGCATATAAAAAGACAACAAATATTTTTCCATTATATAGTTTAAATTAAATCTTTATTTGCTCAGACATTCACACATTTAATTTCTTAAAACACTTTTATATATTTTACACCGATTTTTTCTTTATTGTATACTTAAGACTTAATTAAAGAAAATATATCAAGGAAAATGGTAAATAAAATATTGGGTGTTTTTCACACTTCAGCAGATTTGACTAAAATTTCACTTAAAATTCCAAAACAAAAATTGTTCCGGATCTTGGCAACATTTTAATAATATTGTTGCTTTTTGCATTTTTCCACAAATCCAATAATATCCAATCAAAATTTAATAATATTTAGGAAACTGAAATAAAATTCTATGAAAATAATAAGTCTTACGTGATAAAAGAGAAATTTCGAAAACATTTGTGAAAATTTCGAATCCTTGGATATGAGATTCAGATACTCAGCATATATGTTATCTGCAAAACTCTATAAAGAGCCATATTTGAGATTCATTAACTGTATTTTTAAAATTGATTATTTTCAATTCTTAGACACTAATCCAATCAATATATTTTGTTTTGCTTTAAAAACATCAAACACCATCAAAAATAAATAAATAACACGATTTGTTTTTGGTTTTTTTTAGCTTTCGCTTTGTATTTGTATTTTGTTTTTTTTTTTTATTTGGTAAAATTAAATCAATATCTTCATTCAATTATATATTTTTTTTGTTATTACCTTTTTTCAGTTATCTTTTCTTAGAAAAACGAACAAATTTTCAGCGTACAACTAGAAGAAGAAGAAAACAAAGATTGAAAGTATAAAAAAACTAGATGAAATCAAAAAATCAAATAAAGAAATAGTTTTCAATAACATTTAGATTCGAAATCGATCTTGTTGCAGTTGTTGTTTGGTTTCTTTGATTCATAAATTTTCCTGTTGTTGTTGTTGATGATGCAGTGTGTCTTCAAGATCTTTTTGCCTCTCTCTTCCTCTCTCTCTCTTTCTCTTATTTATTCTTTCTTTCTCTCCGATAGGCGCTCCGCCATTACCAGCTGTGGGAAGTAAAAAAGATGTACAACAATATTATTGGGTAGAAAAACATTAAGACAAATGTTAGCGAAATGCTTTCTTCTGGCCGTTCTTCTTCTTGTTTTTGTTGTTGTTTTTTTCGTAGTCATGTTGTATGTTGTTTGTTGTTGTTGTCGGTTATCTATGGTATGTAAGTATGTTTCGACGCCTTTGCGCTTAAGGATTAAACTTAAAAACAAAACTCTGCAGTTTTTAAATGGAAACCTAAAAAAGAACAGAGAAAGAGTATCAGATAATTAAGGGTATTCCCAGAACGCAGACTTATTTACTTTTTTCTTTTCATCATTGCTTACCGTTTTGTTTAAAATATATGGGCTTCCATTAATTTGGTGGCATCAATGCCGAGGAAATCAATGGGGTACGTTAACTATGAAAACTAAGCCTTAATGCTACGTGTTATAGCTTTTTACACTGCAAATAGAAGAAGCAGAATATTATTTAATTAATATATAGCTTAAGCAATTGTTTGTTTAGAACATTAATGAAATAAATCAATTTTCAAGTGATTTTCGAAATCTTTTTAATGCTAGCCAAAAGTGTTCAGAAAAAGCGTAATTTTTAATCAAAAGTTACATTTAGTTAAGCTTAAAGTAAGGATCTGTTAAGGCTGGAAATAATATGCTATATCCACCTGTTGAAGCTGCAAAATATATACTACAGATTTGCCATATAATATTCGCCATATAGTTGGAATGCTTACAATGTTTTTTATATTCGTTTTTAATACTTCTATTTACATTTTCATTTGGCACTTATAGTTTTTTTTTTTATGTAATGCTTGAAACATTTAAAGTGCTTTTTTATGAATTGTATATTCAAAAATATTTCGCTTATTCTTAAACAAAAAGTTTAAAGTGAAGTTTAATATTAAAATAAGTACTTAAAGTGTTTAGAAAAAGTAACGCATATTTAATTAAATAAAAGAAAATATAAAATACAAATTTCAATAAATAAAAATACCAAAAATGTGCAGTTTGACTTTCTTTTTTAATGTTGTGTTTTATTTTATTTAATGTGTGGAAGAAAAGTATGTTTTATATTTATTTTCCTACTTCTCTTCTAAAAGTTTTTCTCCCTGAAAACATTCATTTATTTTTTTATTTATTTTTTTTTTTTTTGAATATTTTCGAGTAGAGTTTAATAAAATAGTTGTGGAGATGAGTATTGAAGCAATAGGTTTTCTTTTTGTACATAGAAAAACAGTCTTGTGCGTCACAAAAATAAGTAAAATACAGAAAATATTTAAAGACTTAGAAAGACATAGAAACTTACAAGAAATTGTCGTTGCCGCTTTGGCGACTGTTTTAGCCGCTGTTGTTGCTGCTGTTGTTGTTGTAACTGTTGCCGGCATTGCTCTGGCAGCAACATGTGTTAAATGTTGTTGTTGTTGGTGTTGCTGTTTTTGTTTTTGTGGTTGCTTTTGGTTAGGTGGTTGTTGTTGCTGCTGCTGCTGTTTGTTGTTGTCATCTTCATCAACAATGTAGTAGCTAAAATGTGTATTGTTGTTGCCACCATAACAGCCACCGCCACCATTTTTATTGCTGTTGTAGGCAGCAAGTGTGGTTGCTGCTGCTGATGCTGTTGCTGCTGTTGTTGGTTGCTGCTTGCGCTTGTGTCCGGTTATGCTTAGAGCGGCCGTTAGACTTGAAGCCGCATGCAGTATCGAGCGCTGATTGAAAATGCTATTATAGGCAGCCGCCGCAGCAGCGTTGTTGTTCTTGCGAAATTTATGCTGATGATGGTGTGGCGTTGGTGGCGGAGGCGGTGCCGGTGGTGGCTGATGTTGCTGTTGTGATAACTGTTGTTGCTGCTGTTGTTGGTGTTGTTGTTGCTGCTGCTGCTGTTGTTGTCCTGGTGGCTTTGGCGGTTGTCACGAACAGGCCACCTCAGTTGTTGTTGTGCTATTATTGCTGCTGCTGTTGTTGTTGTTACTGCTGCTGCTGCCATTAGTTGGCTCGCCGTTGTTGTCCAAGCAGCTGCTGCTGCTCTCTATTGTGCCATTATTGCCGCCCGCCTTCGCCTTGAAACTGGGCGCATTCATTTGCGACGCAGTGGGCGTGGTCGGCATCACACCACCCATATCGCTAGACGCATTCGAGTTTTCCTCGTTCAGCTGTGTTTGTGTGTGTGAAAATAGTTGCATTTAATTGACTCTTATTTAAATATAGAAATCTCAACTGTCATTACCGATTCACTCAGCCGATGCACTTTGGCGCCACTTTCGCGTCCACGATTGCTGCTGGCTGCTGACTGTTGCTGGCCCTGCGGCAGCGGATCCTGCGACTGTGCCAGCTCCGTGGAGAGACGCTTCCGATTTGCCTGCATTGTGGTATTGAAATTATTATGACTCTCCATCGATTTGCGTTCGCGCTTCAGAAAATCAGCATCCAAATAGACAGACAACTGTTTGCGCTTCACATGACGCGCATCGATGGCCATGCCCTCCTTAAGCATCTTAATGTTTACCTGTGGAGCAGGGAATTTATAATACATTTAATTTATTAATAAAATAAAGCACAGATAAAAATATAAATAAAACATGTACTTTGCACAGTGGACACACTACAATTGGTATACTCGAAATAAAGCCTCATTTTAGACATCTTTCGAATGAACAAGCTTCCACTGTGCAATCTTTGAGTTTCTTTTATACAATAAGGTATTATTGTGTTGGTCTGCTTACGCCATGCATAATCACATGCTCTGTAAAGTTTTGTATGCTCTCGGTTAGATCAATGTTGAGGTTCTCGGAACGCTCAAACTCGAGTCCAATAAACCAAAGCGAACAGAACGGCGCTGCCACCGTCGATGTGGCAGGCTTTTCATCCTTTTGCTGCTGTTGTTGCTGCTGCTGTTTCAGATCATCTTCGTTGCCGCTGTTATTTTGCGAATTGTTGGCGGTAACAGCGCCCTTCTTCAGCTCAAAGCACTTGGGATTGACATGGGCGAGTGCAATATGCGGATTACGCTCCAGATTCCCGATAAGCAGTCGCACCTTGGACTCGACAAGGCCGCACCATTCCAAATGATCGTCTGCCGTTTGTGAGTTGACGAGCAGCACAATAAAATGACGATATCTATAAAAGAAACTGGGCGCCTCGAACAGACGATCCCAGTTGACGCGTCCGAGCATTATTTCATCTGTGATGCTCATACCGCGATTGAATTCGGTCAATATGACCTTCTTAGTGGACTCGGACACATTAAATGTCGAGTTCTGTTGTGGATATGCGGGCGTTATAATCGGCATCAAATGATAACGATCCGAGGCATTAACACGCGGATCCCAAACCTAAAACAAAAGCAGAAATTAAAATACATAAGTTGCATGTATATTTTATGAGACTTACCTGAAAACGTAGATTCACGTTATCCGGATGCTTGAGCAGCACGGGATTGGGCCACTTCCAGCGCGAGAAGACCAAAAAGAATTTGTGCACCAGCGTTGCAGCGGCCGCATTCGGATACAGTTGACAGGTGCGTGCCACAAGCATGGCCCAAGTGACGCCACCAAAGTAGCCAAGCGAATTTGAATAGATGCCATGCTCTGATTGATAAGTTTATATTAAATTATGATTTCAATAAGATACTAATACGATTCCACTCACTTTTGGCCCACAATTTGATGGCGCGCAAAGCGAGGCGAAAGTTCTCAATGTTGGGAACGAGGGCAAGTATCTCGTCGGTGACACGACAACCGTTCAAGCTGCGCACGGATCGTGGATCCAGATTCTTGAGCAGATTATCGTCGCGCAAATCGAAATCATCGGGTATCTCCTTGAGGGAGAGGCGGGCAAACAGCAAATCAATTTCGATGCCATCGAAATTCATTTTAATCACCGGCACAAATGCCTCCTCCACCGAGCGACACTCGGTCACCTCTGGCTGCTTCTTGAGCACCTCGAAGAAGCTCTGAAAGTAGTCGCTGCGCTCGATGTTGCGTGGCGCCACACACAATGCATCGATATCGGCACCCTTGTGATGCACACCCAGTCGATACGACCCAAATGTGTAGATTTTGCCGCCGAGGCGTTCGGCAGCCGCCTCGGGCATATTCTTGCTAACGGATATCTCTTTGATCCATTGTTTGACCAGTGTATTCAGCTTGGCCAATATTTCCATGCGATGATTCAACTCATCCTGGCTCTCGAACACATTGTACGGCTCCAGGGATTTGCCCAACTCCCCGGTGCGTTGCAGATCCTCAGCACGGGGCTCCGCCAAGCTGATGGCCGATGTCATTCCCAGCTGTTTGGCTGGCTGGTTGCCATTGTTATTGCCATTATTATATTGCTGGCGTTGTGTTGGTTCGGAATTCCACATTTTTGATTTTCCTTACGTTTAAATACTGCAATCACAAAAATATTAATGCAAAATTAAATTATGCACGCTTTGATCCACATTTTTATCTTGGCTTTGGTTGTGGTTTTGGTTTTAGTACTCACCTAACTAGTCTTACACAAATAGCTGGTTATATTTTATAATCTTAACTAATTTGCCTGCTTTACTGCTGCTTCCAGTTTGTGTGGCAGCAATAAATGGAATTATGCGCACAATAATAAAATGCTGCAAGTAGAAATGAACAATTATTTTCTCAAGCACAAAAATGAAATCGAAAACATTGAAAATAAAGCTTCCGGCATTTTCAACAAATCTTTAATTGCCTCTTTTCAATGCAATTCCTTTGCAAAATGCGATAAGATATATGACCAAAAAACAACAGCAAAAAACTAGATCCACAATGTAAACAAAATGAAAGTCCAACAAGCACCAACGAGCGTTAAAGTTCTCTCAGCGCTGCAACTTTTGAAAGTGAACATGAAAAAGCCAAACCAAAATAAAGCTAAATGTGGCTAGAGATAAAATAATGATACAAAATTATTTTAATTTAACAATTTTAACAATTACTTATTAACAACCACAAAATGTTGCTACATTTGTCAGCTAAATTTTTTTGACACTACTTGAAAATAACAACAACAAAAACACAATCTGCAAAGTGTTGATTTAGCAGAAATAAAGCCGAGCTCAGCAGCACTGCCTGTTGCTGAGAGCTGGCCACACTTTGCTCAGAGCAAAAAACAGTGAGCTTTTCACATTTGTTGTTGCTCTTTATCGCATAAACAAATGCGTAGATATCATTTCGATTTGGGACACAACGCAAAAGTGCAAACTAATCGTCCACACATATTACAAACATAAACAAAAAAAGGCAACAGTAAAAGCGTATCAAAACGGAATCAGAAAACAGATAGACACCTACACACACAGAGAGAGAAAAGACTCACGCACATATCACACGCATAAATTGTGAATACAAACAAATTGTGCGCTGCGCAAAGAACTTTTCTGTTTACTGCAACTCACCTGCGCTTCTTCTTGTTGTATCTCTTCTCGACTCTTCTCTTTCTCTCTGCTGTAGTTCGGCTAAGTTATCGGTTTTAAACAAATTGAAGTTTCGTTATGTTGTTGTTGTAAGTGGATGCGTATATGTATATGCATGTGTGTAGATGTATACATATGTTCATATGTATGTAGTACTTTGGCAACGTACGAATCTTGTTTCCCATTCATTTGTGTTGCGCTCCGGCTTTTTTTTTACTTTGCACTTTTTATATTTGTTATTTGTGTCGCGCTTTTTCAGTGAGTGTGTGTGTGCTTTATTTTTTTATTCGCTGTCGCGCGTCGTCGTCTGCTTCTTCTTCATGCTTATGCTCATCTCTTTCATATCGTATTCGCTGCTTTTTACCCACATGTAACCTTTTTTTCTTTTGCTTTTCGTTTTTCTGGCCTGCTTCTACTTTTTTATGCTACGTGACTCTGACGATTCGGTCGCTGATTGACGCACAACAAACACTCACTTGTCATTTAACGGATTACATGTATTGATGAAATTGCGTTTTGTTGGTTTACTTTTCCTATTTTTCTTTGTATTCGACTTTTGCTGTTTGCGTTTAATTGTTTAACCGTTTGTTTTGCGCGTTCTGCAAATTAATACGAACAAGAACCGCAGCGAGCGATACAAATGTGTGTAGATAATAAAAGAGAAGCCACAAAATGCAGAGTTGCATTTCGTATGTATATCGCTGACCATTCCCATGTCTGCGCGCTGCGCATACACATAAAATACTGACGATAAACCAAAAATTATACTAAAACACAATACACAACGCTAGTTTTTAGTGATACAGAAACGAAAAGCTTACTGACAGATGCTGTAATTAATTATAGCTAGATTGATTTTAGTAAATATCATGGATGCAGCCGACAGCTTGGAATCCACACAAGATTACCGCATGTGGCAACGCTGGCAACAGCTGTATACTTTATTTGTATTTTGGTGAATTTGAGTAAAGCTGGGCAAACAATTAAGAACCATGTAAAAACAGGCAATTAATGGCAGGCACAACAACAACAACATGATACCCTGGATGCGCGACAAGTTCAATGAGAAGCGCGCCAAGTGGTTAGCACGCAACAAGCAGCGGCACAGCAACGAAACCGAAATAAGTGAAACAAGTTCCACAACACAACGCACGGCGAGCAACGGCACTGGCAGTGGCAGTGGTAGCGGCAGCGATGCCGGCAGCAGCAGTCTCAGTTTGCGCAGCGGCGCTTCCAGCAGCCTCCAGGTGCATCATCATGCCGAGACCCAAACGGATGGCAGCGGAGCAGGTGGCGGTGGCGGTGGTGTTTGCATATTGCGTACTCCCTCGCCAGCGAGAAGGAGACGGATACAGTTGGAGCTGCAGCTGCAGCAGCAGGAAGCAGCAACAAGGAAGAAGGAGAAAGCGGAGCAGGCGAATACGTAAGTTGACAACAAAAACAATATCAGCAAACAACAACAACAGTTAACAGTTATTTTCCCAATTATCGAAATTCTCTGTTGGATAAACGACAACAACAACACACACAAACTATGCAAAAATTGCGCAGTTTGTTTCTCAGGTGAGTTCAGAGAGAACAATGCTGGCCATATATGGCCAACACTGTATATCTACACACACATACACACAGATTGACTAAAATCTCTCCACTCTCCACAGAAAAAACAATGCTCGCCTGAGCACGGCTTCGGCAACGATTGTCTCGGATCCGGATGCGTTGGTCAAAATTGGAGAGACGATCACAGTGCGTGTCATTTGCCCCAGTTCCCGTGTGCTTATCTTCAAGACGGACATGAACAAGCGTCTCAATGATCTGAAAAGTGAGGTTATCCTGGAGTTAAGCGATGATCCCGATTCGATACAGTTATTTGCGCCCGACGTGCGTCATCTGAATCCACGCTATCGATTGTATCGAGCCGAGTACTTTGGCAGTGAACTGAATGAATCACAGACGCTCGCCCAGCTGCATGTGCGCCACAACGAGACCTTCATCCTGTCACCGAAACGGAATACCCTGTCGCAAGCGGTGACACGCACCCGGGAAGTGCCCGGACCCAATGATGCACTCGTCGACAGTGCGACGAGATTTGTGCCTAACAACACCTGCACGCTGCCCATCATTGACATCAATGAGATCTTTCAGCAGTCGAATGTGGGTCGATCGACATTTTATCTCCATATATATATAGATATATTATGATTGTATCTTTGTATCGTATATCTTGTCAGATTCAATATGATGTGCGCAAGGTGCTTATTTCGCTGGCGCAGGCATCGGCGGCGATTATTGGCGCCGGTCCGTTTGCGCCGCGTTTGATTAGCATGCTGAAGCAGCGACTGGTGAATCGGCGTAACCATCAGGCGGATACGGTGCAGTGTCTCGTCGATATGGGCTTCAATCGGCAGATTGCTGAAAATGCGCTGCACTCGAACAATGGCGTCTACTCAACTACTTTGGAGTGGCTTATCCAGAATCAGCGAGAGGAGGAGGATCCGCAACAGCAACTGGATCAGACTTTGCCCACGTTGCAGCGCAGCTTCTCATCGATTTCGCCCTCAACCATTCTCACCGATAACGTAACTATAAATATCCATATATATAAATTGAACTTATATAAAGTCTGTCTCTCGCTGGGATTAGGAGTCGATTGAGAACACTGCTGCTCTGTTGCAAATTGTGCGTATTTATAGTCATCGCGATACGCCGCCAAATGAAGAGACTGTGGGGGCTCTGACGGACATGGGCTTCGATGAGGCAGCCGTTTTGTTGGCCCTGCGCATGACGGGCAACAATAAGGCTTCTGCCTGTGACTGGCTATGTGAGAATCGTTCGGCCAGCGTCATTGAGCTGCGAGAGGGTCTCTCTCCAGACTCACCCATACTCAAAGTAATACTCGAAATGCCGCAAGTCCAAATGACGCTCAGCAATCCAAAGACCTTTTTGGGTAAGCTTTACCAACTAGTTTAGCAGTATAAATTCTCGAATTAGATTAAATACAAACTTTCATCGCACATTTCTCAAGAATAACTAATAATTATATTTCCCTTTTGCTGCAGCCTTTTTGGCCATCTTGGAGAATGAGAATGCGATACGCGTTTGGCGTGGCGACAATGATACCACCTCGGTTATCACACATATCCTGCAGAAGTACCACGAGGAGAAGCATGTGATGGGCATCAATCAGTTCTACTTGAATCGCTGGTAGAAGGCGAACAAATGTGGCCTAAATAATTGAGATTAACCAAATTCTATTTATACATAGCATATACACATTCACAAGATCATCTATACATATACATTTACATATATATATAGATATACATAAAAATATTTAGATATATATATACATATATGTATATTTAAATATATACATACACACTTACATACATACGTAGGCATGGTTAAAGTTAAGCGCATCTGAGCCTCATACATATTGTATGACAAGTATTTTTGTAGCCAAAAAAAGAAAAGAAAACTTAAAAGTAAAAAAAAGAAACCGTAATAAATTGCACCAAGCCAAAAGAAAATGCAAAAAACGCTTCGCTTTCAGAGCACAAATGGCTGCAATTGAGAAACGCTTACCGATCAGTACGAAAGAAATGCATTGAGTAGTCTATAAACAAATTACAACTATATATATATATATATCATTAAATCATTAAGTCATCTATGCAGCTAGTTCGATTAGTTCTAGTTATGATCTTAGGCTTTTGTCATTATCAATTCAATCTGAACACGAAAACACTCGCACAACATCTACTCTTAACTTGATCTATCTTTATAACTGAACCGTGATTTCTGTGCGGTTGTCTTACAAAAAATTTGTTGCAAATTTTGAAGAGTGAAAAAAGAAAACGGATAAATCGCGACTAAACGTAAAGTATTATTTTGTAAAACAAATATTGTATTTGTATTGTTTAAGTAATAAAAACAAATTAGTTTTTATAAAAAAGAAATGCGGAGTTTATTGACTGGAATTTCTCCTATTTAAAGAAAGACTTAAGTGCAATATGCTTAATGACGTTATAGATACCCAGGTTGTTTAGACTACTTCTATTTATAGTTTTTTTTTTATTGCACAATTTACCTGTAATCTTTCAATTGAAGTGCTGCTAATCAGTGTGAATCATGCCTAAACGCTTACCAACCAAAGTTCGTATGACTCATGGAAAACAAAATGATAACATTTGATTGGAGATATTCCTGCTGGGACACTCACCCTAGATTAGCATTAATGTTGCGGATTGGGGATTCCAAGATTCCAGCTTTTACAAGCACATTGGGGCAAAGCTGGCGAACATATAATGAAATAGGAGGGTGAAGTTTTTTTTATTATTTTTGTCTAATAAATAAGATAAATAAATAAAATAAATAAATAATAAATAAGATAAGTAACAATTTAAATAAGTTGAACTTAATCTAAGCCCGCATGAAGAAGGGAAAAGTTGTCCATCTGGCATTATATAAACCCTGTGGGCCGCAGACCAATTTAGGAATATATAATGGGGCCTATAATTACGTATGTAATGTGTGACCTTTTGGTCGAGAGTCATGTGGCATGCGGCGTGCGGCCAACTGTATTCATAAGCGTAGCAAACATTTTCACAAGCCCAATTAGTTGACAATCCTCCACCTCCAGCTGACCGCTGACCACACAAGTGTCGAGAGTTGTTGTTATTGTTCCAAGGACTCTCAGCTCAAGTCCGAGCATCCTTTTGGCCAACTTCCGCCTCGACATTCTTATGTAAGTGTGTGGATGTTCTATGTGCAACGCACTTGCTGCCGAGTTCTAAAAATTATTAAAAACGCAAAAACGTTCTTCTTCGTTCTTTCTTTTGTCAGTTTTTTTTTTGTTTTTTGTATTGTTTTTGGCGTTTTGTCAGCTTGCCACGTGTGCAACAAACAAAGTTGCGAACAAAAGTGAAAAAGCCAAAAGCAATAAAGTTTTCAATTGTTTCGCTTGCACTCCATTCTCAAAGTACTCTGCTCCAAATGGAAAACCTTTCAACGCTTGCTGTTGATTATTTATTTAAGGTCGACGAAAAAAACAATAAAAATTAGTTCAAAATTAGTTGCGACTTCAATTTGAAAATATAAAATAGAATAGATCTTAATTTCTTTCAAACTTAATTCCTTTTGGATTAAACTAAAAATAAAATCTTAAACAATTATGTATTTATTATGTTTCCATTGCTATACAGTCTAATTAGGCATCAAATATCTGTAGTCCTTGCATATTACAAGGATCTGCTAAGAAATCCAATCAGAAATCAAAGATTGGGTTAGGCTGTTGGAAAGGATAAAAGCTTCGTTTGCCTGCTTGTGCTTACTTTGAACCCTTCTGCTTTTACTTCCTTTGATAAACATATCCTTTGTTGGATATTGGAACGTTTCCATATGTGGGGTGGAAGGGTGGAAGACCCTTAAAGTTATGGACTTCTCTAACCAAGAGCTGAATCCTGACAGATGCAATGATGAAGCGCTTTCTCAGTTTCTGTTTGCGTGATTTAGCAACTTTATAAGCTAGTCGGCCAGCAAGGCAGAGTATTGCCTAGTCGGCTATGCTTAACATCGTCATTTGCCATTACTACATATTTTATTCTTGGCTTCTTTCCGTAGTCGTGTTGGCTTCAAAGTTTTTTAACTGGTGCTGACTTTAAGTGCAATTCAGTGCCGGGGCACAAGCGAAAAAATGCAAAAAACTTTTACCCCACTTGTAGCTAACTTTCTTCGTCTTCTTTTACTTGTTGGTTTAAGTGTTGTTGTTGTTGCTATTGTTTTTTTTGTTTTTTTTTTTTTTTGTTTTTTGGTGGCTGCCACATTTTGTTTTGTAGTTTTGCAGTTTAAAAACGCATTGCCAAATGTGTCACACCAAATGTGGCTGTTGTTCTTGTTGTTGTTGTTGTTGTTGGGTTTAGTATAGGGGAAGCAGTGGGCGGGATGGGGGCGCGGGATAAAGAGGGTATTACTATTCGGTACGCGATTGCTTTGTCCTGTGCACTGCACATTTTGCACTTGACATGAAACAAAAGGCATCCTCAATGTGCATCGAGTGCTATAAAGTTGTGCAGAAACCCTACCACCCTCGTCCTCCACAGCCACCCCTTGCCCAGGTGGGCATGCAAAAAGTGGGTTAAGTATTTTAATGGTGACATTCAGGCTTTTGAATTGCTTTTGGGCAAGTCAACAGAAAAGTTTTACATAAAAACACACTATTATGCTACTTATTGGATTTTGTTATTTTGTTTTTTTCATTTTCATCAAAGACTCACTGAAACTTGGACTGGCAAATCTTTTGTCTTTGTTAAAATATTTGTGCACTTCTGTGTGCAAGTTGAACACCGCCATGAATAGAGAACTTAACTTTTAGTCTCTGCAGGACATCATTTAATCTTAACCCACCCAATTAATTAATGGAAATAAGTCAGCCTTCTTCTGTATCAATCAGTAATTTCAATGAATATATTTTAAAACTTGAAATGGCCGCAAATTGATTTTAAGCTATGTCTGCTGTGGGATTTACCAGCTTTGACTATCCTATAAAGAAGGTTGGTTTAATAAATTTATATGTAATTTTGGAGTTTAGCAGAAGATAAATGTTCTATCAAATTGTTTTCACACACACATCTGTGTTGTGTTGCTTTGTGTTTATAATGTTTAGCAATTTGTTAAATTTTATTTGGCTTTTGTCTGTGTTTTTTTGTTTTGCTTTTGTTTTTGTTTGCTTCCAGTTGAGCGTGAGATGCGCAAGGAAAAGCGAATAATTAAACAATTGCACTTTTAATTCATTACAATTAATTTTGCCAGCGACCACACATTTTTCATTTTCATTTCATTATTCAAAAAACAGCACTCGAATTACAACTACCAAAAAACAAGTGCAAAAACAGCCAACTGCAATTTTTGAAATTTATGGTAAACGCGTTTATTTAGTGGTTGCGATATAATGTTATATATATATATATAAATATATGTATGTGCAATCACTGAAGCTGAAGTGCCTTTTAATTAATATTGTTTAAATTGCGCTTTTTAGTTGTGCTTTGCAGTGGAATTCAGAGTTACAATTGTAAGTTGATGCAAGGGTCAAGGTTTATTACTAAAAAACACTCTCAGCAAATCTGACAAATCGTTAAACTTCGTTGAGGGCAGAAAATATAATGTTTATATCATGAATCCATTAAATATGTAAAAAAGGGTATGATGAAGTAGTGCTAAAGTATTTGATAGGCAGATGGAAGCATTTTCTACCCTACATTAAACATATTCTTGATCAGCCGAGTTGATTTAGCCTTATAAGCTACGATCTCCGAGACAAGAGTTAAGCGCTTCAATATATAAATAATTATAGAAATAAGTAATTCCAATTGATATTTTCGCCAAATCGGATAACAATAATACTGATTTAATTAGTGAAAGCGTATTTTCCTATTGAACAAACTAATATCAGCAAATTTAACAGCTGGTATCGGAGTATCTTCTAATCGGTACAAATTCTAACTTGTTGCGAGTTATCATTGGAAGCTGGTTCACAAAACAATGTTTCAGCATGCTTATTCCCAAAGATTGCAAAGATTGTCCGATAAGTGCTCTACAATGAGTGTAAGATTTTTTGGTAATCGGTTCCATAAAGGTACGATAAGCCGATAAACCGATAATATCGCCATGCGTTCCGTTCCGCTATCGTTCCGTTTGTGGTTCCTTCAAACAGTAATTTTGCGTTTCCGTTTCTAGTTCCGCTTTGACGCCCTTCTTTAAATTGTTCAGGACTTGACAATCGCTGCTTACGTCTACTTGGAGTAAGTTTGTTTTTTTCATAAAGCATATATTTCCTAACTGGTTGCCAGCTTGGCAGCTGCAGCTGCAGCTTTTTGCCTAATGGTCCTTGCCCCTTGTTGAACATGCAAAAATTGATGACGCATGCGGCAACAAAAGGAGTTAGTGGGTTGGAGGGGGGCGTCGAAGGGGGGTTGCAACGGTTACGCTATAATAAATCATCTGATGCAAGCCAACATCAAACTAACTACTTCTAAATCCGCACCAGCCCGCACCTCTCACGCAGGCAAATGAGTTTTTGATATTATCAAAAGGGACGAAATGCATTGACAAGCAACAGTCAACCAACCCTCAAACCCCTCTCCCCATCCACCAACCCCCCACCAATGATGCTTGCTTAGCCGCAGGATAAGAGACACACGCCCAAGCACTCCCCAGCAGCCTATAAAAAATAAGAGTAGCCTTGGTGGGGGAGGGGGTTGCTATTGTAGGATGGGTGTCGGGGGTTGGGGGTTGATATTGTAGTCGTTTTTGGCTTTTGGCAATTTCCGTTGCATATTTGCAGGCGTCGCACAATTTATGAACATTATTATTATTATCATCGAAGCAAAAACCAGAAAAGCCAAAAAAAAACAGCAGTGCGAATTCGGAAATTTTCGCAATTTGTATGAAAATGTTTTTGTCATTTGAAATTCTGGTCGCATTTCGGATTTTTTTGAGAGAGTTTTCGATGTTTATATTTGCCGTAAAAGTCGAAATAATTTGCTATAATGCGCTGACTCCTAAACATTGCATTAAATATGCATTAAAATTGTCGTCTCGGCAAATGCGATATAATAAAATATTAAAATTGACTAAGGCATCGATCGAGTGATCGACGATCAGATGCCCTGTAAGAAGAGGAAGAGAAACACAAGTTTTCTTTTAGAAAACTGCATACAAAACTACTCAAAATCCACTAAGCATATCACACTCGCCCTCTATTAATATTACAGGGTATTGAAATGCATAGGACGTGCATATTGTTTGCTTATCTGCAAGAACATTTTCCTTGGGATTTGGTTTTAATGACATTTTGCCAAATGAATGCTTGGAAAAGTCGCTGGCAGCGTTTGATTTTAGCATGATGATATTTGCCGTTGACTCATACTCAATATTCTACTCAATTAGTCAGCCGTGTTTGGATTTACAAATCATTCAATTTGTTAGCAACTTGCCAACGTTTTATTTGTTTGTTCCCAGCACTTGGGATTTGTTTAGGCTGATTTAATTTATTGCTTGGAGTATTGCTTAAACTTTAGCTAAATGTGTTGAGGAGCGAATGTTTTTTATGTTCTCAAACCGAATCGTAATTCTGTTCCGGTTTCGGATATTGGTTACTATTCTTGAAAGAATGTTTGAATTTCGGTTCTGGTTCTGAGTTTGAATCGTTTAAGTTGTGGATTATAACAGCCAAGCAAAATCACTCCGAGTGGTTCATACCAAATTTGATATTCCTTAAGCCACCCGTACCCAAAAGCTTGCAAATGCTCCATCATAAAACTATAATATACCCAAATATGAAGCAACTTTTAACTACCACCCTCCACCTACCCTTGCCCCACTAAAGTTCGTCTCGTAAATCAGTTTATCCAATTAAATATTTAAAAGCAAATCGAACTGGTTGATTAGCAAACATTGCGAAGCCCGATGCTGCCCCAAAAATTCGTCAATTGCCACATTTCATTTAGATGCCATAAATACTTGTTGGAAACTTTTACAACGCGACATGAAAATTAAGTTGAGCCACGCCTACAACATAACCAGCAGCCCCTTAATGGCTACTTCTGTCTGGCTGTCCATCCGTCTGTCTGTGTCTGAAACGGAAGCAAATAAAAATGCAGCTTAAACGCATGAAATCACACAAAGATACTCAAAATTGGAGCATTCAAGCGGCATGGAGTCTGTGGCAGGCAGAGAATGTCCTCACAACACACACTCACACACACAAACACAAATACAAACACATTGATATGCATAGAAAGCAACACAACAACTACCACCCTGTGGACAAAAACAAAACTCTACAGTTTATGACGCAGTAGGCAAAAGCGTCTCGGCCTCATAAATATAAAAATTAGTTGCTGGTCAGTTAGCAAGTGGGTGGCTAATGGGCGGAAGACGGGGCTGGAAGGGATACGGTTGACCGTTGATATCGTGTGGGCTCAGCTCAGCTCAGTTCAGACGAGGACGCGTCGCTCTTTTGGCCTCGAAGGCTACGGTGGCCGCCCCACAATTAATTAATTAGTTCAGTTTGACAAAAATTGGTGGGGTCGCAAAAACCACTAACTGGCTGGCCAGCTAAGGGGAGAAGGGGGAGCTACTGGGGTTAGACCCGACGTGTGTGTTTATTTATTATGGCAACTGCTGTGTGGCACAAACACAGTGTGGGTGTGTGTGTGTGTGTGTGTGTGACTCTAATTTAGTTGTAGTTTATGTATGGCTTTTTTGTGTGGCGGAGCAGAGAGCGAAAGTGTTCTCAAGTCACTCTTAAAAACAAATGTGTTTGGTCTGCAACTAGTTCAAGGACAAAGATCAGCTCATTAGAAGCAAGCGCGACTAATGTGGATGGTGTCTGCTGTGCGCTGTGTGTGACAGAGTGAAAGATAAGTTTTGTGTCCACGCTACATCACATGCAAATGCACTTGTGCTGAGAGTGAATTGAGTGCATTTGTTTGCAAGCTGCCTTTGCTCTTATTGAAATAGTTGTGCA
The DNA here is from genome assembly GCA_035043845.1 of Drosophila picticornis. Classification (NCBI taxonomy): domain Eukaryota; kingdom Metazoa; phylum Arthropoda; class Insecta; order Diptera; family Drosophilidae; genus Drosophila; species Drosophila picticornis. The sequence goes on along the minus strand of JAWNMR010000493.1, from coordinate 2,821,987 downwards.
TTCTGTTTGCCGCTCTGCCAGCATAGCGTTGGACTTAGCTCGCGCTCGTAGTTGTGGAACGCTTGCTTCTTCGCGATCCACATTTGTCATCTGTTAAGAGAAACATGTGCAAAGAGAAATGCCAAAGCTGCAGCTAGCTTAAGAGAATGGTTTGCTTAAAAACAAAGAGGCCACTTGGAGTCCACATCCAAAATGGCATTGCTTCAGGCAGAGCGTGGAACACAACTTAGTGTCCACTTTATGGATAATTGCAAGGTGATATTTAAAGCGAAAACATTTTATTAAATATTAAACATATTTTCATAAATGTTGTATCTTAAAATGCTCCAAAAATGGTCCTACATAATGAAATGTAAATCTAGTTGAAGTCCAGTTTTTAATTGCGTCTTTAACGCAAAGCACTTCAAGGGTCGATAAGCTTTTCGATGTTTGGATCTGTCCAAGCTGACACTAACAAGCTGCGTTTTGACCAACTACTCGGACATTGATAGCCTTAACAGAGTCTTATTAAAATGGATTTATTTTTAATGAGTCTAGGGGCTGGTCGAAACTTAATGAGCCTGGCAAAACAAACCGCCCAGCCACGAAAGAGGGTGGAGGAGAGGGGTGGGGGAGGGTGGTGATTGAGGAAAATCTTTCACGTGTGTGGAAAATAAATCATCATTGTCCAAATACAAAAACACAAATACAATTGCAATTTTCCTTGACTCTTGCGCAGTGGCTTAAATCCTGACAAATGAGCGAAAATCTCACTCGGAGAACATAAGATATTAACGTGTATTAACTACTTTCCTCCCTCGGTAAATGCATTAAGACTCTCTATACATAAACTACAATGCGATCCTTTTACTGTTGCTGCACTGGCGTCAAATTTGCTGCTTCATTTATAAGGCTTACAGCGCCGCCCTTGCCACAACAGAAGTCATAGCGAAATTAAGCATGAGTATCAACTATGGGCATCATCATAGCCAACCCCCAAGCGTATTATTCTTGCCAAGGGTAGAATTCTTGCTGACTTCTTTTTCGCCACAGCGTTGACTTCCTTTTGTTCGAGAACACGAATTATGCATTAGTTTCAACTTGTAGTGCATGATTAGATGTATTTTTGTGTTCATTCCCCGCCCCAACAATCGTGTTGAGGGATGCAGCTGACCCAATAAAAATGTAAAGGTTGCTGACACGGGGCTTAAGAATTACGTAAACAGTAAATTATATGTGTGTGGGGGATTCAATGAATATCTGTTTTGGGATAAGTAGTTTCATGGACGTCTTAAATATTCAATTTGCATAATAAATATGGAAAACTATAATTACAAATAAGTTAAATGAAAGGAAAACAGCAGGAATATAGACTCCATATTGCTTTTCTAGACTTCAATTGGTGTATATATGACAAAGTTATAGGACATTTTGGATATTCTCCAGAATACTCATCTTTGATTGCAGTATTCTAGAGTTAAGACCATTAGCAGGATGTTTTTATAAATCTATTTTTTATATTGTTTCTCTAACCAGCATTTGCTGTACTGCAGTAATAAATATCAATCATAATAGATTTTAATTTGCTGCATCATGGCCGACTGATGGATATAGACCCTTGTGCACCTTCTAACTAACTTTGTCAAACTGTCAAACAATTCATGTTCAAGCAGACTGGCAACATTTTCTTTAACATTCTTTGCTTTTTTTCTCTTTTGTTTTCTTTTTTGAGACATGCCGTAGACAACCCCCAAAAGGCAGCAACGGCAACAACAAAAAGAATACTGCTTTCCAGTTAGCTGGCTTTTAATAAATATAAAGCGTTAATTTGCTGCATAATTGCGCAGTGCCACACCCACCCACTCGCCTGCTTGCCACGTAGGTCCTTCATGTCGCTCGCAGCTCGAAGCTCGCAGCTCGTTTCGGCTTCTTGTTAAGTAGCACAGCCTCCCACCACTATACCCCCCACCCCTTTCCTCTGCCCAACTCCCAAAAACACCACACCCTGCCTCAAAGCAGACAGGCAACCGTCAATGGGCTGCGGTGCCTCCCCATTTTCATGTCTTCAATGACAGTTATTTCATTTTTCTTGTTGATGTTTTTTCCCTGCACTCATTAAATCAAGTTAAAAAGGCATAGAGCAGCCTGTTGTTGTTGTTGTTGCTGGCGTTGTTGTTGTTGTTGTTCTTTCCGTTGTTAGCCAAGCTGTTGAAGTTGTCCTGGATGTGCTCCTGGTTTTTAGCTCAACGTTGTTGTTGCTGTTGCTGATGCTGTTTTCTTCGCCTTGTTCTTGCGGCAATGTCGAAGGCAGCGCATAACATTTTCAAAAACCATTTTACACACAACATGTTAAAGCATAAAACACATAGAAAAAGGACATAAAATCTTGGAGATCCTTGTGTACATGACTCGGCTTTAATTATTGTAATAACGTTGCCACTCGGAGTTGGTTCGTAGCCGTAACGTGATAAGGTTCACTCAAAAGAGTGACAGCTCTTTAATAAATTTCAATTGCACATCCAACTAATTGGACGACATATGAAGCAGTGGCTTTATTTAAATTTGTATATATGCTTTAAGTTGATTAATCCAGACATGACAGCAGATCACGAGCAGAGAAGAGAGAAAACTCTTTAAAAAAATACCGAAGGTGAATCATGCTGAAAGGTTGTTTTGTAGAGAGCTGCTGTGATTAAAGCATAAAATAGTTATGAAAAGTAATTCTCAACAGAGTTCTCGGGAAAGATAATATTTCTTTCTATATAGTGACAAAAAAGGAGACACGACGATGGTCAAATAAAATATTGGCATGTCTTTGAAATAACAAATGAATTTATTGCTTATCGAAAAAGGTAGTTTAGGCACTAAAGACTTATATTTATTTATTTTTACTATGACTCAAGCATGTATAATACGACCGAATAGCGAAACGGTGACTAATAATCGATTTAAATAATAAAAAACAGTAACTAAAAAAGTTAAATTTACTTTACTTCTGACCACATCTGTTGAATTCGTCTTTCAACAAAATATAAATATTTGATCTGTTGTGTTTTTTTTTGGTTATCAACCATCCATTTATTGAACTGAAATCAGCTATCTCCGTTCCATAAACAGAAAATCTCCGTTCTGTCGTCTCTATTTCCGTAAATGTTTGCATGAGAAGTTAGCTTAAACACTTTCTCTTGATATAAGTTTAGAACAAGTCTTTATATAAATTGATTACGATATAACACAACCATCTTCCAGGACACAGCAGGCGGTTAGCGCCAGGCAACATGCCACATCGCCATTCGAGGGACCGTTATTCTGCTCCACATACACCGTTTGGGGCTGGGTGACGATGACAGCGGGTTCATAAAGGACGGGTTGAGGGGGGATTACTTCAATCACCTCGACGGGGGGTGGATAGAACGGATCGATGTACGGATCGACGTAGTCCACTTGAAAGCCAGCGTTAAACATGATTCTTCACCGTTCAAACTAACTAATTAAATCCAATGACTAAATATTTATTGCTGTACGCGGCAGTAACTTGTTTTGCACTAAATTAACGATTCACTGGAAGGTTGCTTCAAATAATTTGTCGCTGTGATTTTTTTTATTATACATTTGTATATATAATGTATCTAAAGCCTTGGCATTTGATCAATGAGCTGTGATAATGAAAACAGTTTGTGTAAATGACCAAAAATGTTTGGCACAGTGGAGCATACTCAATGAAAATACAAAAGTATTTGTTGATTTCGATAAGTCAAGATATGAATTTAATTCATTTTGTATTTTGAATGTCTTGTGTATGTTTTAGGTGCTTGAGAATTGTCCAAATGAGTGCCGTAAAAAGTATACCTCAATTTTTTTGCAGCTTATCAGCTCTTTGACTATTCCAACCATATAATTTATTATTATTATCTCTCTGTGCGGAGTTATGCAATTGCCGAATCGGATAAGAAACACAGATTTTGCTTACGCATTTCCAAAACATAAACAAAGCATTTTAAGCAAATCTATCTATTTATCTGGACGAGATCTCTCGAATGGTGCAGTCAAGTCGGTTATATCTTTAATGTTTTATAAATTAAAATTTTAAACAATGCTTAAGCAAGTCTTCAATCATAATCATTGTGGTTTCACTGTGCGGTGTCTAGTCGTGCAACAGTGCGAATGAGTAATATTGTTTGGGCTTTAGATAAAGAGCAAAGAAAAAGAAAAGTACACACAAATTATGGTGAATGGGTTACACACAACTGCCCACTCCCCCTCCCCCCACTCTCCCCCTCTTCCACTCTCTCTAACTCAAATATACAAAACCCTTGTCAAAACTTTGCCTCTGCGGTTGCACTGCAGAGCGAGAGAGAGGGGGAGAGGGACAGAGAGAGAGAGAGAGAGAGTGTGTATGAAAAGTCACATAAAATCTTTTATCAAAATGGTAGCAGCAGGCGGCACTTTTTGACACATTTTCCGTTTTATTGGCAAATTTTGAGAAACACACATATAAATAATAACTGGGAAGTTTTTTGCGTTGGGCGCTTCGAACCCGCTCTTCACAATCGTAAAACTACAAATTGTTGCGGCTTTTCACTGTATTATTAAATTTGGCGAGGCCACAGAAACAAAAAAGACCATTTGAGATTTATGCAAGACAATATGTTGGCCCAGACCAAAAACCACAGGCCAAAAGCATTATTTATAACAAATCGTAAAATTTTATTGCACGATAAATGTGTGTGTGTGTCTGTGTCTGTGTGTGTGTGTGTGTGTATGTTGTTAGTGTGCCACAAAAACCAAACTTAATTTAACGTAAAGCATTAAAGGATTTGCAGCGCCTTTGGTTTAAATTTTCATGTTGTTGTTGTTGTCGTTCGCTTGCTACATTATTGTGCAACAGCAACAACATTCGCCGCAGCTGAAGCAACAGGGACAGCAGGGCACACAGCAACAGCCCTTATCCTTGGGCGCCGCAGGCTGCACAATCACCGTCGTTGGCCCTGAAGGTGGTGGCACATTTATCACCTCAACACGTGTGCGATTATCCATTATTGTAGTTTTTAGTTAAAAGTATCTTCTTCTTTTTCTTTCTCAGTCAAGTGTCGATCGGGCTACGAGTCGCGACTTGTAGCACGTTTAAAGAGCCGCACAATACTACACTTAATGCCAGATCGCACTATTATAGCTTTGGCCTGGCCAATCTCAGTACTCGAATCAAATGCAACCGTCTACCAACAAATAGTCTTATCTGTAGATAAAACACTATCACGCTCTTATCGCTCTCTCTCTCTCTCGCTCTCTCTTTCGCTTGGACAGTTGAGCCATGTTATCTGCAACAAAGTTGTTTGATAATTTTTATATAGAAAATATTTCATGGTCCCATGCAGGGTGGCTGGCAAGTGTAATGGAAAGTCAATATTTCGAGAGCAGAGCTAGCAAAATCTTTTAAGCATTCACTTCATGCAATTAGAAATTGCATATAAGATATATATTTTGTACATATGAGATTCAGATTGCTTTGAGCAAAGTTTGCCTGTGTCAGATATTTAATTAACCAGCAAAAATGGTCACATAAATATCATTCATACATATCAAAAATGGCATGCATTTGTATTCAGTATAAAATGTTCTTCAATATTTTAAATGAGTTTCGAACTGGTTTAAGACGAGTTGCGTAAGTTACAAAAGCCGTTTGGCCTCTAAAATAAATTCAATTGAACTCTTATCTTTTATTTATGGGGCAGGTTTCGTTTCAACTGTAGATGCGCATTCGTTTATCTTGTTACTAAACACCAAATGCAGATTTAGTAATCTCAACTGACACTGATTAGCCAACTTAAACAGTTCCCTTCCAATCTTGAATCGCTTAATCAATAAACAAATGCGAATGAGTCATTTTGAAATTACCATCAGCGAATATAAAGCTAATTATAATATATTTGTTATCTAATCTGTTTATCAAGCAGTTATCAAAACTAAAACATAATTACACAATTTACATGCACAGCATTCTATATATAAAGTGTATACATATATATATATATATGTGTCGTAGTCGTGGGGATATCATATTGCCAGATCTCAATTAAGAATTTCAGCTAAAAAGGGGCTGGGGTGGGTATGGGGATGGGGGATGAAGTTTGTGAAGGGAATGCAATTAATAAAAATATATTTTTGAGCGCGCAATGGTGATGATAATTAGTGTACGTGATTCTATTTACTTGATGCAGCAGCAGCAGCAGCAACAGCAGCAGCAGCTTCCCCAAAAATAAAAGGGGTGCTTTGCAGCATTGATGTTGATGTTGTGCTCCTCCTGGCTGTGTGTGTGTGTGTGTGTGTAATATGATATGCGCGTAAAAAATATAGTACGTGTGTGCGTGACAATGGCTACAACGTGCGATGACAGGACCTGAGACTTCGAACTGCAAAACAGAGTTCGGCAAACTGGGGAGCATGCGAGAGACCCTTCTTGTTGTGGGTCTGCTGTCGGGTGTCAAAAATAAAATAACGCCTGCTCGGAATTTTAAAATAAGCAAATGAGTTTGCGCCTGAAGTAAGTCAGCAGCAACAACCAACAGCCAACAACCAACAACGAACAACAACCAACAACAACAAGAGGCCCCCATAAATATTTATAAACTTTGGCCTGTCATATAAATACAGGGTCATTAGTTGCTTGCACACCTTTACGCTGGGGACAGCCCCCTCACGCACCCTTCCTTCTCTGCCCCGGGGACAATAAAATCCAACTAGGCGGTCATTTAAATGTTTATGGCTAAACACGACACTGACAGCAGCACGATTGGGGCTTATGAGTTCTACTACACCACACAGAAATGCAAAATGCTTGAGTTGTTGTAAATGTCATTGCAAGGATTAAATATTGGTAAAGTTGCCCGAAGTTTTACGTGTTTTCCTTGATGGGATTGCGTTAAGTGCAGCACTTGTCAAGTGGCTTAAACAACTTTTACAGAGAGCCTGAGACTCAACTAGTTTCATGGGTAGCAACATAAGACACGTGTTTAAAAATAAATTCTATTATCTCTCCTCAATTCCAACATGAATTCCGACATGGAATCGTATTTTCTAATTTGAATGCAGTGATAATTTCAAACCACGATCAAAGCAAAATTGCTTTTGAAAATCAGATGACTTTTAACAAAGTTTCTGGTCGTGAAACGATTTCAATTGTTATTGATGAAAAGTTAGTTGAAAAACTTGCAACATTTTATTACGTAGCCGTAAGTAGCTAAAGACTGAAAGGCATTTCTCGACGAGGCACACACTTATTTATAATTTGGCGATGGCGCGAGCCACGCCCAAGTGCCTATGCGAAAGAAACATATAAAAATGATAAAGCAAAATGGCGAAAAGTGGCAGTAAAAAAATAAAATGCGCTGCCGCAAAAGTGCCATTTGTGGCATAAACACATGCGCGCCAAAAGTTTGATAAGACAAAAGGCGACAGCAAATGTGCGGGTGGCAAGCTGGCAAGGTGGCAAACAGGTAAGTTGTACAGGGCAGGTAGGCCAAAGCAAGTTTGCCAAGTGTGGCGCCACACACACTCACACACAGCTATAGACTGGCGGCTCAACAAAAAATACACAAGAAAGGCAAACGTGGCAATGTCCCAAGGATGAACTTCTGCTTCAGTCGTTGGGACCACAATGTGCCACTAAATGCTGCCACTAAATGTGTGCCAAGTATTATTGCAGCTGCCTATCTGTATATATATACATATATATATATATATAATATTATATGTGTTTGTTTGTGTGTGTGTCGCATATTCTTAGGGAGCTGCCTCGAGTCCTTTGGGCTGCCTTCTTTTGCTCGCGCATAAAATTAGCACAATAAAAACCCATAAATGCGGCACAAAAACATGAAAATCCACTTGTTATAATTTAATCGAGTTGATAGAATTTTTACGACACAGCTTTTCCAGGTAAATTTTCTTCTCCAAATGTACGCCTACACACACGTGTGTGTTGTGTGTGTGTGTGTGTTTTGTGTATTTTTGCTGAGAGGCAACGCTTAAAATGTAGGTTAAAATAAAAGCTGTTATCACACGAGACCAATTTATGGTCGGCCACAAAGATAGCGCAGCTATAAACTACAAATCTGACAAAACAGTGGCCAAAAAAATAAATAAATTAGTCACAACTCGGAAATGATGTAAGCTATAAAGTTCTACTAAGCTGCCAGAACTTTTGAGAGGTGCTGCAAATATATGCCTGCAAATACTTGAAATTGTTTGGTTTCTAAATACCTGCAAAAATGCAAAACATTGTTGGTTTTCTTCTATTCAAAAACACAACTATAATTTAATTATTTGATAGTATCTCAGTTAACTTATAAAATTGATTGGCTCATAACCTTCATCGTTTTGATTGCCCGATGTCGTCACGGATACTTTGCTAGATCGTTGACTGGCTATCGAGCTTGCTTTTCTATTGACCTCGTCCTCGGTGCACGACAGACACACTTCGATGAATCTCGCCAGAGTTGGCGACTTGAGCTGACGGGCAATGGGAGCTGCCTCCTCCAATGCCTCCTTGGTGCGCTCCACTTTATGCTGCAACGTGTTCGCCTTCAAAATTTGCACAACGCTCAGGAAACGCCAAATTAAACTGTTGCAGTTCTGACTCTCTATCAAATTGAACAAACCAAATTAGTTTTGCATTACAAATATTGCGTATAAGTTGTTGTCAAACCTTTGATGGCTTTGCGTGCATTAAAACAGCATTCATCGTAGTGCAACTGAGATAATTGAACGCTCGCAATTTGGTGCAGCAGATAGCATTTCTCAATCGAGTATTTGGCAAAGCACATGCGTTTCTCCAGTCGCAAAATCGCTTTTCTAAACCAACAGAAAAACATATAAAATAATATTCAAATATTCGAATTTGTATTTACCGTGTCTTCCTGCCTTCTAAATCCTCGTCACCTTCTTGGTATGTGGAACGATCGCCGAACACAAATGGCACAATGTCCTTAATCTTTTCCACTGGCAGCAGCAACATTTGCCGCATCGCCTTCGTCCCAGGTCTGAAGTTCTTTGGCACACGATACTGTTCGCATAGAGCCAGTGCCATGGTATTGTATACCTCATTGATGAACTCAAATTTCCAGCACATGACGCGATTCGTCTTCGTCACATAATAATCACCCATGATTTTCTCAACATACTGCGAGAGACTCTGCAAGGATGGGGACGAATTGTCAGCAACTAATTCGATATACAATATGATCGTATATATACCTCGATATCCTTGGCCTTACGCAGCTTTCGAATATACCTTAGGTCCGCAATCATATTGCGATGTGTCTGATATTGTATGCGGAATAGATAAGCTTCTCGGTTCTTCTCCAACATTTTCTTATTGGGATACTTCAAGAAGCTGACATAGTACAGCGGACTGCGACATTGTAACATTTTCTGCAATTAAATACATACGGTAAAGTATCTATAACGTATACTTATATAGACCCTATAACTGATACCGACTATAAACTGTCTGACAATCTCGTATTGCTTAACAGAGAGTGTTTTCAAGAACGATTTTGAACGTTTGCATTGATCCAGCAGCAAACTGGGATTCTTTCTCAACTGTTTCATGAATAGAACATCTGTCCACGAATCATTCAGATACGTCTGATGTATGACGTTGAAGGCACGTGCTCTACGCGCTATTTCCAGTGGTGACAAAATCTCTTCCTAAATTAAATTTTTAATTTAAGTAGGTTCAGTTGGGATATGATAAAAGAGTGCTAAATGCAGCACCCACCTCCACTTCTGGTATGCTGAGTACATCACATTTCTCCAGATCTCTCAATATCTTCCACATGGGGCGTTCGTCGATAATCTCTTTGGCTTTGTTTATCTCTCGCACACGTTGAATCAGCTTTAGGTTCTTCAGAAAGAACAGCGACATGGATTTGCCAGTGACATCTCTGATGACATCATTCGCCTAGATGCGAGATCCATTCAATGTATATCTATACAAATTTTCTTTGCTATTAGCTTACCACAATTTCGCGCGTTTTAAAGTTATTGGCTCTAACCCCAATGAAGCTACGCATGTTGTCATGCAGCTCAACTGAATTGGTCTCGAACTGGTTCAACTCGAAGAGCGCATCGCATATTTGCATATTGATGGGGCAATTGGGACCCCTTTGAGCCAGTGACATTCCTAAGATGACCAACACTTAACATCCCAAGAGATGCGATGATAATGGATTGATGACAACTTACGTTCAGCGTTACGTGCATCTTGCAGGGCCTGTTCGATTTTGGCCGCTTTACGCTGCACTTGACTGCGTCGATATAGGGTTATATAATCGGAACCATCAATGTTCAGCGCCTTCGTGTAGTAGTACAAGGCCAGGTTTTCGCGGCGTCGATTAAAGTAATATGTGCCCCAGTCTCTGTATATATCATGCTCAATTTCCGGACTCCAGTCGAACTTATTCCATGGACTTATTGCGCCATCAACACCAACAGGCGGCACATGGCCTACAATTGAAGTCATTTTTATCTAAACTATCCCAAGAGCTAGTCCAAAACTGTAGAAAATGTATAAAAAATAAAATTTATTTTATTCTTTGGTTTTTAAAACGTTTGTAACTATTTGTATGTGAAATGCTACTGAATTATATTTTGTATATAGTCTGTAACGTTTGTAACTATTTGTATGTGAAATGCTACTGAATTATATTTTGTATATAGTCTGTAACCAGATGGATGAAGAAAATGTCGCGGAGCTCTAGATGGGAATTATGTTGGTTGTGTCTATGGAAAAATTGAATTATACTAATAAGTTTTTTTTAGAAATATTAAACGCAGTAAAAATGGAAATTCAGAGACCGCAATAGCTACAGGAAATAGGTTTCCGGAATTTAAAATATGGCTCCCCAAGCATCATTAATCTTATTTAACCGTGCTGAGAATATTATTAATTTATCATGAGATTTGTTACGTAGTGAAGATGTTCCCCATTTTATAAGGTCTACAATTTTCTTATCAATAACTAGTCTAAGATACCCCTTCACATACAAAGAGTATCCAAACGGACAGCCAGTAAAAACATATGTCAATTATTCATTGGAGTTCAAGTACTACACACAATCCATGATAGATTGGATGTTGTCACATAATTGCATTTATATATAATAAAAGTCACTTGAACTAGTTGAATGTACATTTAATTTGAGCAGTGATTTGTCGTTAATCAAATAAATGTGTATATTATTTAATGATGATATCATCATCATCATTGTTAGAAGTGTTGGTCGAAGGCTTGCTGTTGCGACGCGATGACACAATGCTCTGTTTCTTGACGGTATCCTCTTCATTGCAAACCTTGCAGACCTCCATAAATTTGATCAAATCGGGATTGTTTAGCTGTTGCGCTATGGGTGTAGCCTTATCCAAGGCTTCCTTGGTCTTTTCCACCTTGTGCTGTACAGTATTCGCCTTTACCACTTGTATGTAGCTCAGAAAAGTCCATAACAAGCTGTTGCAACTGTGTGCTTCTAAGTAACAGTACATAATTTATAAGTAATAAATATATAGATGGACCAGGACTCGATTATCTAACCTTCGACGGCTTTACGTGCACTCAAACAGCACTCGTCATATCGGCCTTGTGTCAGATGAACGTTTGCAATCTGATGCAGGAGGTAACATTTCTCAATCGAATACTTTGCGAATAAAATTCGTCTCTCCATGCGAACAACCAGTTTTCTAAGACCTTTCTTTATCAGTGAAATGATCGATAAGTGTATTTATCGGCGCATACCGTGCATTTGCAGCAACAGGATCTTGAACATTGCCATTTTGGTATGTGGACCGATCGCCAAACACAAATGGCGTTACGTCTTTGAGCTTATCCACGGACAACAATAACAATTGATACATTGACAACGGATGATAGCGGAAGTTCTTCGGCACACGATACTGTTCGGACAGAGCCAGTGCCATGGTATTGTATACCTCATTGATGAACTCAAATTTCCAACACATAACGCGATTCGTCTTCGTCACATAATAATCACCCATGATTTTCTCAATATACTGCGAGAGACTCTATAGCGCAAAAGGGGTGTAGTTGTTGGAATTAGAATCCAATCATAATCATAATCTGCTGTTACCTTAACTCTCCCTTCATTTCGCAGCCGACGAATTTGTCTCAGATTGGCAATCATATTACGATGTGTCTGGTATTGTATGCGGAACAGATAAGCCTGCTTGCTCATTTCCAGCATTTTTCTATTTGGAAACTTTAAGTAACTAACGTGGTACAATGGATTACGAGATTGCAACATTTTCTGTAAGTAGTAAAAGCATTAGAAGTAGTCAATCCATATAGCCTATGACAGATACTGACCATAAACTGTCGGACAATATCGTATTGCCGATGTGAGAGAGCTTTCAGAAAATTCTTGGAACGTTGACACTGGTCCAGCAGCAAGTTGGGGTTCTTGTTCAACTGTTTCATGAATAGAACATCTGTCCACGAATCATTCAGATACGTCTGATGTATAACGTTGAAGGCACGTGCTCTACGCGCTATTTCCAGTGGTGACAAAATCTCTTCCTAAATTAAGTTTTAAGTAGGTTCAGTTGGGATGATGATAGGAGAGTCCTAAATGCAGCACCCACCTCCACTTCTGGTATGCTGAGTACATCACATTTTTCCAAATCCCTCAATATCTTCCACCTCGGACGATCGTCGATGATCTCCTTGGCTTTGTTAATCTCTCTAACACGTGCGATCAGTTTGGAATTTTTCAAGTAGAACAACGACATGGACTTGCCAGTGACATCTTTGATGACATCATTCACCTAGGTGCGAGAAAATCTCTTTTTGGTTTTGATCTCTATACTAATAGACCTCATAATTTCTAAAATACCACATCAAATCGACTTTCAAACCTTTCCGACTTGACGCCGACAAAGGCTTGCGTGTTGTCGAAGCATTCGGCCATGCTTTGCTCAAATTCGTTGAGGTCAAAAAGCGCATCGCAAATCTGCAGATTAATTGGTGCATTGGGCCCCATGTTCTTGCTGGCCATGACTAAAAATTAAATATATATCATATGTAACAAGTATTGAGTAGCTATAATGGACGAATACCTGAAGCATTTCTTGCATCGTTCAATGATCGCTCGATTTGGGCTGCTACTCTCAGCGCCTTGCTGCGCTGATATAGAGTCATATAATCGCTTTCATCTAGGGTCAATGCCTGCGTATAATAGTGAGTAGCCATGTTCTCCCTGCGTCGATTAAAATAGTATTTGCCCCAATCTCTGTAGATATCATGTTGTATATCCGAGCTCCAGTCGAACTTCTTCCATGCCGGTATGGCTTCTCCAATGCCCTGGGCCTGAGGTGCATTTATTATTGAGGCCATTTCTTCTACTGTGTATTTTTTGTGTTTTTATGTATATATATTTTTTTTGTAAATTTTTTTATTTAAATTTTTAACTGATTTCATCTGTTTTTACTACTACTGATTTTTATACGCTACAAAATCTGTGACTGAGTTTAAATATTACAAAGGCTTCTTGATGGCAAAATCTTTAAGTCGGTTTTTGAGCTCATTAACGGTTCCAAATTGGTTGCGATAAAGATACATCTCAAGATGAGAAGATTATTTTCATTTTTTTAAATCGTGAATGGTTTTTCGCTATTCGGTATTCGATTGCGATATGTTATCGTCTGGACTAACAATATCGGATCCTGTAACTGGTTCTTAAAAAGTGTCGACTTTCAGTTCCGTTTCTGAATTTCAAATGAATTTCTCTATTCGACATTAAGCACTTAATCAGTAACCTTTCCAAAAGAACGCCTTTTACCACTGAAATAACACAACTATTGGCCACATTCATTTAAGAAATATGGATATTTCAGTTCCTTCTGGTTTTTGTTATTTGCTGATGAACGATAACGATATATGTGTATTATTATGCCATCAGGGACTGCAGGGCTGCGTGTTGTGGGACAGGCGTGCAAGTTTCCGTTTCCGTTTCAAATTTGAATTCTGTCACACTTCCAATAAGCACCTTGCAGCTAAAACCCAAACTGCGAGCCACGCAACGCCACAAAACATATTATTAATAATGAAAATTGTTGCAACAATATTCAACAGCAAGTCATGTGACTGAAAAGTGGCACAAACATTTGAACAGAGCCAACCACCCGATTGGCTACCACCATCATAATAGTTGTGCATGCTCAGTGTGCCCAGCCAAGAGTAAGAAATCACTTAAAACACACACGTTTACACACACACACACACACCCAGTTGAAAGTTTCAGTTAAGTGGATTACGTACTCTGTGGCACAAAAAGGCGACCACAAAAGGCCAATGATAAGTGTTAAGAGTCGTAGGCGTCGTATTTATATTATACTCTGCACTATACAATATGTTATATGTGGTTGGGGCAACTCAACGCGCACATAAATCTAATGTATAATAAATTTAAATAGCGAATTCATGCAAAATGGCAACTCGAGTGTGGCTAGTTCCCGGCTGCCTCTTCCAGCACGCACCTCCCATTTTGGACCCGCCTCATTTTTGGCTGTCTCACGCACACCTCTCATGCAGATGCCGAGGACGAGGACGAGGCCGAGTCCGAGGCCGACAATGACTACACTTTAGCGGCAAATTTGTGCGCATTGTCGCCGTATTATTTCCTATTATTTATGCCTTTTCCACTATTTACTTCAGTACTTTTTTTGTTGTTGCTCACATTGTTGTTGTTGCTCACACGCCATTGCTGTGGTATGCAGAAGTGAACGCGAACCACTCCTTCCTAGCCAGCTTGGCCAGTGCCAGTGCCAGTGCCAGTGGCGTAGGCAGACCATCGGCTGGGAAAAGTGACACTCACTCAAATTTTCCACTTAGTCATATTTGCTGAACATTAACTTGTAACTGGATTAAAAACTGAATCATTCAAGTAAAAACCCCGTGAACAAGAAACATGAATTGATTCGTCCTTGGCAACTGATAAATAAAAGGGATTTAAAATTCCTAACACAATATGAAAATAATAGAATAGAAAACGGTGGCAAAAGTAAATTTGGAATAAATATGTAAGCTTTACTTGAAACTTTATTTACTACTTTACTTTATTTATAATTATATAACATTTAATAATGTAATTGCCTGGTAGATCCTTTTATGTAGATATATATATAAAGCATTAGCTTTTTTTTGCTTGCCAACTTTAATTACTCAATTCACTTGTGATTAAGATTTGAACCCCTTCTTTAGTGCTCTACGTCCATGAACGCATTTAGCTGGCGTGTTAAGCATTTGCGATTGAAAAGGCTCGCGTGGATTTTAAACATTTTCACACAACATTCTCATATTTAGACGGCACTCATCAGCGGCAGTTGAAAGCCAGCTGCCCCGAGCCGAGGCACTGCCGGATAAGTTGGCGGTAATGTAAGCTCCATAAGCCAAATAAAGGACCCACACACTAATAGCATGCAACACACGCGACCAACGCCACAGCCAAAGCCAAAGCCAAAGACCCGCCAAACGTAAATCTGTGAAATGTAATTGTTGCCATGAAGAAAGGCAGAGAACCCAAACTCGGCGACCCAAAACCGAATGCCCACCCCTCCTCAGATGCCCCCTGAAAACCACCCCGCTCAGCTAAGGGCATTTTAAGTAAGTTTTGCTGGCACTGTGTGCCATATTCGCATTTTGATAATCGCTCGGGCCTCCATCGTTGAGTCGAGTCGAGTCCTGTCGCTGATATACAAATTGGCTTTTGCAATGACTTTATACATTTTACGAGCCAACAGCGGCCCTTTCGAGTGGCTTTCCTTTTTCGCTTTTTCGGCTTTTTTTATTTTTTTACTTTTTTATCGAGTATTTCTCCTGTGACTCGTACTCTTATTCTGCTTCTTTCGGCTTGCTCTAGTTGAGAATGTGCTGTGCGAGTTTGGCGCACTCTGATGCGATTATAAGGGCTAAATTGATGCAGATAAAATTAATTGAATTCAAAAAGCCAAATCCGCCGCCCTTTTTCCCTATTTCTCAACTTATTTTGCCTTTTTCGGTTTTTTTTTATCTGGTGATTTTGGCCAGATAGTTTGGGCCAGTTAGCTGGTTAGGTCAACCGAACTTATATCCTGAACGTGCACTCAATCGACCTTCTAACTCATATGTGGGCCAAACTTACTTGGGCTGTACGAATGCAATTGATGTATTCTAGACTGAGATGGATCTGAATAAAGTTTAAATATGAATTGACGATGAAGATTCCCTTTCAAATTAGTGTGTCAAACTGAATCGTATTCTGGCAAAGTGCATGAATTGGTTTCATATCTTTTGTTGAGATGTTCTGTAATAATATCGACTCCCTGAGCTGGCTGATCAAATAATATCGAATTTGGAATCCGACTACGCTTTTGAATTTCAATGAGAAAATTTTCATTTTAGGTTATTGCTACAAAGAGCTCAAAACCAAATTATTAAGAATATTTTTCATAATATTCCAAGCTTTATATAAAAATGTCAAGTGTATAGTAGAAAATAATGATAAATGATCACTTCAACGAACACTGATAATAAACCATTAACTGATGGAATTTGCTGTCATAATTTGGCAGCTAATCGCTTAAATAAAATAAAACAATGATCAATTGTCGTTTGAGTACACGAATTCTGATAATTACTTAAAAGAGACAAAATAATTAAATATTATTCCACATTAGCCATGATCAATAAAATTTATAAGTTCTGAATGCCAAAAACCAAACCCTTTCAGAATCCCCCAAATTTGGGAAGTTTTCATTTATCACGTCAACAAATTATTTAGGGCGGGGAACAACATCTGGTTGTCTGTCCATGACAAATTCTGTGGTTTAGCTGAAATTGCTCATTGACTGCGAATAACAACAGCTAACTAAATCAATAGCCAAATGCTTAATTGTCGCGGCCAACCCCCGCTTAGATTAGATATCACTTATCGCCAGACCCCATGAAAACACTAAGTAACGTACAATATTATAAAACGTGTGCTGCACATCAAAGTGAATTCAGTATAAGGCAGTAGTTTCGCACGTTCGCAGTTTAGATCGATCAAGCACACACAGCCAGCAATGCATTCTCACGGACCTCCGCCACCGCATTGTCACGGTCCGCCGACACATCACCACGGACCTCCGCCACATCACCACGGACCTCCGCCACATCACCACGGACCTCCGCCACATCACCACGGACCTCCACCACATCACCATGGACCTCCGCCATATCATCATGAACCTCCACCACATCACCATGGCCCCCCGCCTCCTCATCATCATGGACCACGGCCTCAACCCCGTTAAACTAGACTAAGTCAACCCAATTGCTTTGGATAGAAAATGCCATATGTAAATCATTTTTCCAACTTGATTTCATATTTCTTTACAATTTGTGATCAGAGCTCAAAATTCTTAACAAATTCTTTTGTATTTTAATTATCGCAACAATAAATATGTTTTTTATACTCAAACATGAAAGAACCTAAACAATTTGTGGTTTTATTATTAATTTTAAATATATACTTAATTTAAAAAAGTTATCTGCTTATATACTTAAAAATTGAATCATATTTCGACAGCTTTGTTCAAGGAATAAAGTAACAGTTTTGTTTTATTCTTAGAACAGCTTTACTTAGTCAAGCCATAGATAAGAATCGACACTTTATCTATGTTCTCTATCTCTTATCTATTTTAAAGCTGTCATAAAGACAGTTATTTTATGGCAGTTTTATTGATATATGTTTTTTTTTCATTTTTATTATTATTGCGTATGACTAAAAAATATTACATGCTTAATTGCTGTTACTCATGGTTTGTAGTTTACCCAAATATTGTATCTATTGATTAGCAAAATATTATACTTCAGATTAGATAAGATTTATCTTCGCAAACATATTTGGTATGAGAATTTATTGTGGTTATTTGTCGGCTATCTGAAAGGGGTTTAGTAAGCGTCCACACTCCTCGCGGAGCGAACGTAAAGAATTTGATTCGAAGAACAGAAAACAAAAAAGTAAAAAATGCCACCACCACATGGAGGACCTGGAGGACATGGCGGACATGGCGGACATCATCATGGACCGCCGCCGCCCCATCATCATCATCACCATCACGGACATCATCATGGACCTAGGCGTGCCGTTGTCTGTTGCACTATTTTATAGAGATCGACTGGAATTTAAAGACAATGCCATCTAGTTTTAATGTGTCTGCAAATAAAGTAAAAACAGTTAGTATTAACTTAAAAAAAGAAGTGTTTATGCTAAATGGCTTTTTAAGAAGGCAAATCAAGTGACGGCTTCTCAAGCCAGTTGATAAGCGGCTAATTATTATGTCTAAATACTTTAAAGCCTCAAAGCGGTTACAGTTATGTATATGTCTGTATATATATACAGATATATACAGATATATATATATATATATACCTTATTACATGTACACGTGCTTAGTGTGATTGTGTGTGTGTGTTGCCTTGCGTGTCGATTTCTGCTCAGCACATGTGTGTGGGTGTGTACACACACACAGAGAAAATGAGAGAGAGAGAGAGAGAGAGAGGGAGAGAGGGAGAGAGAAGGCTCCGCTTTAATTTATAGCAGTCAAGTTGGAGCAGACCAGAGAAGACATACAAGTGCCATAAATTTTGGCAAAGGAACACATTATTTATACTGTCAACCGGCTATATTTGAAACGGAATCCAACCAGGCTACAATATACTACCTATAAATAAGTGCATTACTCCGCCAAAAAGAAGGAGTAGAACCAGAAGGAACAAGTAGCGCTCATTTTGGTATAAGTCTTCATTAGCGGTTAAAAGGCTGACCCACAATGGCGGGGCTAGCAGCCAACAGCCAGCAGCTTACGGCTAACTGGCAATGGCTGCCAATGGGTTTTTCATACGCATTGAACTGTCGCCGCAGCGTTAAAGCCGGAAATGCCCAAAACAACAACAAAAGCAACACAAACAATGCCGTTGTATGCGCTGAAAAGGACGAGCAGAAGGAGCCGAAGAAGGAGCAAAATGCTTAAAGTTCAAATTAAGCACAACAGCTGGCGAAAAATTGAATTGAAGGCAGCAACACCAACAGCAACAGCAACAGAAGCAACAACAACAACAACAACGTTTCTGCTTTCCCCCTCGCGCGCCCTGTCGGAGCAACCCAAAGCATTTGAACGACAACAGCAACCGAGGCAAGCTAAGGAAAAACCAAATACAAAAAATAAATACATATATATATTTATATATATATATATATATATCTATATATATAGTATAAAAAAGCCGAAGCATGCTTCAAGGCGCCGAGGCGGCAAAAACACGACCTCAACTCGATGCCAACAGCTGGCAAAGAGACACCGACACAGAGAGAGAGAGAGCGAGAGCGAGAGCGAGAGCGAGAGAGAGAGAGAGCGAGAGCGAGAGCGCGAACTTAAAGAGCGCCAACGCACAGTGGCGCCACTTGTCAGTGCAGCGTTCAGTTTTGGTACTTTGCAAACGCATGCGCCACAAATTTTGAGTGCAAAACATAAACAGAGAGAATTACGTGGTATTTAAAGCAAATTGTCTTTTAGTGTTTTGCAGAATGCTTTGAGGCTTGCCTCGCAAAAATGTTCATTGCCAGCCCAGATAAGAACTGCGCTTATTGTTATTGCTGCGCTGTTGCTGTCACTGCGAATACGACTGCAAATTTCTGTAGTTGTTGTGCCGGAAAACCCCAAAACAATCTTATCGCTTACAATTTTTAAGCGCCTTCAAGTGTATGCAGTCAGCATTTGATAATAACAAGTTAATACTATGCATATAGTTGGTTGGGCACTTAACAAATCAGTCTGCTGGTAATCCAAGTGTAATCTATAGTTAGTTACATGCCTAATGACCGTGACTATATTCAAGCAGAACCAAAAAAAAAAAACAGCAATTGATATCTGTTTGGGCAAAGACATTCATTAAATTAAAATTAGTGGTTTTAATGACTCGCTGACGTTGACATTAATTTATTACAAATATCTTTAGATTGATTAGAAATTCCGTAGCAATCGCTTGAAGTAAAATAGTGTGTTAAGTTCTGGGTTCGACCGATAAATATTTAGAAGTTAACTTTTTCTTCTGAGAATCAATTAAAGGCTAGCTATTTAATTAGTTCACTTATAGTACTATAACGGAACTGAATACCGAATAAGAATTGAAACCAATTCATAATCTTTACCGGAACACTCACACTTTACGTGCCGGAAACGGAAACGCAATTCGATTCGGTTTGATAGATTGCAAAAAATAAATTGAGAAATAAGTAAACTGATTCTTTTTGTTATTTGAATCCCAACAAATGTGTGTTAATCCTGCCACGTATAAACTAGTTGGACTGAGGGACATTCGTTATGTCGAGAACCCAACCAGTTCCGCCTAGTCTTGCAGGTACTTTCCATTTTGGGACGTAAGTGTAAAATTTCCCATTTGTTTTCGCTCAAACAGTGTTCTTGCTGCGATTCGCTTAATTTACAGTTTTGTATATTTAATTATGCACTTGCCGGGTTCCATTATGTTATGTTGAAAAGTGGCTGGCCATATTCTAAGCATGTAATTATAAATGTGAGTGTTGCTTAGCAGGAGCGTTGCGAGCCACGCCCACCAGCTTAAATAACAGCGCCAGGCGACAAATGCGAGGCAAGGTGAGACAAGGCGAGACAAGGCGAGGCGAGGCGCGGCGAGTACGGGCTAAATACGGTGCTCTTGCTGCAATGTAGTGCATAAATTATGTTAGGCCAAAGTGCAAGCAAAGTTATTTGCAACATAAACCTTGCCACACACGCACACACACACACACATCCAGCGTTGGTTTGTTAGATTAACGCGTGCATTTTGTTTTTTATACCAACAGCTCATAAAAACACTAGCACACACACATACACACTCACACACACACACACACACACACACACACACATACAGAGAGGGATACTTATACTAAGCCGTCTGACGCGCCGAGTGAAAAACAAACTGCAACGGAAGCTGCGCCTCAGTCATGTGATAACTTTTGGAAGGTGAGGTGGGTGGACAGGAAGGGGGTTGGTGGGGTAGTTGGGGTAGGTGAGAGCATGAGTGGCGCTAGGACTGCTCATGGCGGCCACTTCAACGACAATAATAAGCGCCACAACAGCAGCAGCAACAGCAGCAGCAGCAACGGATGCCCCGTAGAAGGTGCAAGAACCGTGGCGTCTGTTAATGATAATGATGACAGTCTGTCGCCGAGGCTTTGCCTCGCTGCACTTGCTCCTCGCTCCCGATGCTGTAGGACACTCGGCGCGCTAGTTAAAGTTTTAATTTGGCATATTATAGTGGCTGTAGTGGCGCAGCGTGCGCTCGTTAAATACGGATCTGGATATGAAGAGAGCATATGGCATTATGCTGATGCTGATGCTGATGCTGATGCTTATGCGAATACAAGTGCAACAGCCACAGCCACAGCAACAGCAACTGAAAATGCTGACACGCCACAAAGCATAAAAGTGGAAACAACTTAAGAGTTCTGGCATTGAACTTTGCCCAACACACAGATGGGGAGTGGAGAGTCTAATGTGGAAAGCCTGAGAGCCTGGCATTTAAAAGATACAAATAACGAGAAATGTCCTCAAGTGTTTTCTTTTTTTTCTTGGAAGAGAATTTGAGCATGGAAATCCAGTCAGTTTTGAGGGAGTTTTGGGACTTGGAACCGTCCCCTGGTGATTTTTTGGGATCGAATTTTGCCAACCAGAATCACGTTTGCAACGTTGAATGCACAATTATTGCAGACGTGAAACCTGAATTATGCCAGATGTCTGACCATGAGTAGAAGTACTGATTTTTGAAAATCGGTTCACTTTTGAGGAAGTTATGTAATTTTTGAGCGTAGAAAATTAATATGAAATCGGAGTCTGAATAGCGTTTCTAACCTTAAATGTAATCTTCCTCCTGAAGTCAAAACATGATCGAAAAGTGCTTGGCTTTTAAAATCGGACAATCTTTAAAGATGTTATGGCATGCAATAGTTTGGACCCATTTCCACAGCTATATTTTTGGGGGTGGAAGATTTTCGAGCCAACTTCAAAATCGGGCAAAGGAGCACAATATGCGGGCAATACATAAAATCAGCAGTCAATTACTTAAGAAACTCTAAATTAAGAACCGTAGAATGGCATTATATTCTAATTTTAGGCGAAATGGCGAAATTTGGGTAAATCTGTTGTTGATTCGTCTGGGGTTTTACACTGTTTTCAATGCCGAGCAGCTCGCAGTTTGAGCCATTTAGCAAATTATGTGCGAGCTGCTTTAACCCTTAAGGAGAGCAGTGCACAAAGAAGCGGCAAAAGCAAAGGCGAAGCTACAAAGAAGAAGAAGCAGAAGGAGCAAGGAGGACGACAGAAGAAGGAGAAGCAGAATACCGGGAAAAAGGGGGGTACATTTTTGGCAAGCATTTTCAATTCAATCAAACGCCCTCTAAAAGAAATGCAAATACCCAAAAGACAGACAGACTCGCACACACACACACACACAGACACACACACATGTTGGCATTTAAATAAAAATAAACATGGCAAATGGTTAGAAATACTTTGAAACACTTTTAAGCATCATTACATTAGCAAATTTTTCTCCTCTCGCTGGAAAGGCAACAAACACAAAGACGAAATCTGAGCACAGCAGCGAAACAGATTTTCAGGCAACCAGCGAAATGTGGGCGTAACTTTCTGTTACTTTTCTTTTTTGCAATTTTTATTACTGTTGATGTGGTGGTGTGTGTGGGTGAGTGTTTTTGGTGGGTGTGGCCAGTGGCCATAAATACAACGTACGTGCAACATATTATGGCCACTTCTTTTTCTGCTGACTTCTGTGGCATTTTCTAATTTACATTTAACACAAATGTAATTATTGACAAACGGCAAAACGCTCTGACAACACATGAACCGCTGTGTACCACCCTCAGCGGCACCACCAGCACCACCACCATCGCCAACGTTGGCTCCTATGTAATTGTCGTTATAATAAATAACTTCAACTGTCCAACACTTGACACTTGACATCAACTGCAACGGAAGCCACACACAAAAAGCAAACGAGAGAATAAACTATTTCAAATGGCAAAACTCTTTTTCTACATACCCTGTAATACTCTCGGACGGAATTTAGATATAGACTTATACTGATTTACGTGCTAAATTATAACAATTTGAAGAAGAGAATAAACTTGATTAAAGGTTTTCAATCCAGAAAACGGAAATCAATGTAAGACTTATTTGGAGCTCTGTTCACTTTGGAATCAAAAGCTCAAACTGGAAATGAAAGCGGAATTATTAACCGATATTAACCGACTGCTTAACCGAAATTCAAGCCGAACCTGTTAACTGATATTAAAAGATTGAACCTCAGAACAATAACAGGAACCGAAAACCGATTCGAATTGTCTTCGCTACTACAAACACTTCCATCCAGCAAATACATACTAAATTTATTCTATGTCTCAAACCTCACATCAACACAATATGCCCCATAGCTGCCTTGTTACAGGGTATTGTAAACCACCAAACTCGACTCGACCGCATGCAAAGCGCCAGAAAAACAGCGGCGCATATTTCAAACGGGACACATGTAAAAATGCTGAAGCGCTGATAAGGACATTAACATTTGTACAAGCACATCACACATAGGAGAGAGGGGAGAGTGGGACTAATGGGAGACGGAGGAAGGGCATTCGAATTCGTATGCGAAACATCAAAAAAACTTTGCCGCGTCGCTTTTGACACGCAAATTTATAACAGCGGCAACAGAAACTTATTGTGGTATCCACTAAAAAAAAGGAAATAACCAAACCACCCACAGCCAAAAAAAAAAAGAAGGTGGAAGTTGGTAAAAAGGTAAAATGTAGAAATAAATAAAGGGCAGCAAATTTTTTGGAACGCATACAAATGCAATTTAAATTTACTTATTTAGAACCCCCGGGAATTTCGAAATTATTTGCCTTTTCACGCAAATTTAGCGACCATTTTTCTCAAAAAGTAGTCAGACCCCCCTCCCCGTCGCCCTCCCACTCCTTAGACAGGTGGGCTACCAATTGGAGTTTACATAGTTAATGGGAGCAGTGGTTTGGGGGATAGATGGTGCCACCCTCTGACATGTGCTGCACAAGTTTTGCTCGGCCGAGTATTTTGGACGATTAGAAAATGCTTCAAAAGAGCAGGAAGAGTAACCCAAAAGGCTCTCTGACAAATGCCCATTCTAACAGTGTTGTTGCTGCTATTGTTAATATTGTTGTTGTTGCTGTTGTGGCTGTTGTTGCTCCTGTGGTGATTAATGACGTCGAATGCTGCGAAAGCAGTCAGTTTGGAGACGAGACCAGGTTGGGGGGAGCCTGCCTGCCTTGGCAGCTTAATTTAAAATGAAAATTGTACTTAATTTCTAGCGTAGCTTAGCAGACGAGTTGGGTAAGCCGGGAGGAGTGGGCAAAAAAGTAGAGAAAAGACATCTGTTTGGCGCTGTTGCTCACACACAGTGGGTGAGAGAGAGAGGGCCACCGAGAGAGGGAGCTCATGGAAAAGCCATTCGGTAACTCGCTTTGCCCCCAAAGCTATGCTTATTGTCTAGCTAGCTGGGTATTCTTTGTTGACTCTATTTATAACGCTTTACAGATAATTCAAGCGTTAAGCATTGTACATAAATTGCTTCGAGGCTTCACACTTAAGTCCATCATAAACGGGGAATATTGGATAAATAAAGTCGGAATGCTTTTGGAGTTAACAAGGAGAAGTCTATCAATTCTGAGAAAAGTGAGAGTTAAAATTAGAGTCTCTTGTATTAAATATGACATCTATTTCTGACTCCTAAGTCCTTACTATTATCTAATAAATGTATTACGATTCGGTTTCATTAGGTAGACAGTCTGGCTAGTTATCTTTGAGTCTTTCTGGATTTCTAGGTTGCAATGTTTCTCAGTTTTGTGTTGTGATGCCTTTGGAGTACTTCCATATTGGAGTTACTGACTATCCCCCAAAGCATCATTGCCTGTCTCGGAAAGCCATACTATTTGTTCAGGCTGCTAACCTATGTTTTTTCTATTAAATGAGTCTTTTATCTAAATGTACTTCGAGGTCTTTTGAATGCATGAATTCTCTATCGACAACAGAAATACTCATTGCCATTGGCAACTGTCAATTTGGCTGTACAAATATTGGAAATTATGAGCAAATATTTATAGTAAAATATTAAATGAAAATCAAATAATATTTCACAAATTGAATAAATGAACAATATTATTTTAATATACAAATTTGAATCTCTTAAGCCAATCAATAAATACATACCTTTTAATTGCTGCACACGCTGTCTCCATGATAAATACTTGGCATAAATGAAGCCCAACTTAATTTTAGCATGCGAAAAGCAACGCGTTCTCAGAGTGTGGTAAACAAATGTCAGTTTCATATAGATTTTCAGGCTTACTTTGGTTTTGGGAGTTTTGTTGCGAGAACCGCAAGCAAATTGAATTAAGATTACCACGTGAGGATTTCAAAGAATTTACACAAAGTCAAACAAGCTTTAGTTTATTATTGTTATTATTATTTGAGAGTCGAGGGATGGGTAAATGTGGGTTGGGTTGGGCAAAAGCGTTGGCAATTTTCAATCGCAATCTTTTTTTTGTTGTTTTTTTGTTTTTGGTTTATTTCTCTTGGTGCAAAAGCTACTTTATTTTGACAGCAGACAAACAAATGTCAGAATTGAAATTAAAAGGGAAGCTGCGACAGGCAGACAAGTGCGGGCGAAAAACTTAGAGAAAAACGCGAAGAAGGCGAGGCAGGCGAGGAAGGGACAGCAGCAGAGAAGGCAGCAGCCAGTTAGAAGTGGCAGCCGCATTACGCATCAGTGCCAGCTTCTGCTCCAGCTCCTTTTCCTCCTCGAAGCTGCCTGCTCCTGCTCCTGCTGCTGCTGCTGCTGCTGCTAACTCCACTCACCACGCATTGCTCTGCTGACTTTCTTGCATTGGCGTTATTCGCTTTGGTTTTGTTTGTTCTTGTGTACATTTCACACAGCGTGAAATTTTCTAAATGTCATTTTGCTGTCATCTCGTGGATAATAAGATTACAACTACGTTGAAATAATAGGATTCAAATGAAAAAACTTTGCCGTCGTCTGTCTCTTCTACTTGTGCCCCTCCTCTACTCCTTACTCCACTCATCTCAACTTTCAATACGACTCACACTCTCCCACTCTCCCTCTCGCTCTGTCTCTCACTCTCTCTCTCTCTATCGCTGATATATCTCAAAAGTGCGGGAGAGTTTGTTTGGCCAAAGTGCAAAGTTTCATTTGGTCTGCTGATTGAGTAGTGCGATAATGATTAAGCAGCTGCTGGCAAGTTGCCCCCTTAAATCTACACCAAAAAAAAATACATAAAAAAAATATGTACTCTATATGTAAAATAAATATAAAGGTAAAAGCAATAGATCTCGAGACACCTCACTTCAGACAGTCTGCACAATGCGTGTCTGCATACATAATTGATTCGATCGCAGTTTGACTCAAATGAGCTAAAGCACAAATCGAAGTCAAACAACAAAACAAATAAAAAAAAAAACAATGAAAAAATAATTGTCTTTCATAGATCGCGCCCGCAGGCAAAATGTTGACGAAAGTACTTGCCATTATGGAAAAAAACGAAAATAAATCACTACTAGTAAATGATGTATGTACACCGCGCTTGCTCGGAAAAAAACCACAGCTCGAATAGATCATTGCCAAGGGGCTATTAACAAAAAATACGAGAAAATAAACTGTCTTTGATGATCAGCAAGTTTCGACTATAAAAGCTCAACGCTGAGCTCGAACCAACATCAGAACTTCTTCAACGTTCTAGCAATTCATATCAAGTCAAAATGAATCCAATTCTTGTGATCGCTTTGAGTGCTGTGTTTGTGGCTCTGGCCGTGGCAACGGTAAGAATAATAGAACAGAATAACCAGTTCTTCTGAAAAATACAGAAGCTTTTGAAGAAGTAAGAACTAGAAATATAAAATGAAAAATAGAAAGTGTACAAAAAATTATACAGTTTCAAGTGATCAAGAAAAATGAGAGAGTATTGTTCAATATCGGATGTCCGATGAACACAGTAAACTCATAACATCAAGAAGAAAACAACAAACATTGTTATTATTTTGCTAAAGGTAATCCTTCATATCTTTCTTATAGCCCGTGGAACTGACTGAGGAACAGAAGACTCTGACCAAGCAATATGGTGAGGAGTGCTACAAGGAGATCAATCTGACCGAAGAGGAGAAGGCCAGGGTGAAGGCCAAGGACTTCAAGAACCCCACCGAGAATATTAAGTGCTTCTCCAACTGCTTTTTCGAGAAGGTTGGCACCATCAAGGACGGTGTTGTCCAGGAGGATGTCGTCCTAAAGAAACTGGGCCCACTCATCGGTGAGGAGAAGACACGTGAGGCATTGGCCAAATGCAGTGCCGTCAAGGGAGAGAACAACTGTGATACTGCAACCAAGTTGTACGAGTGCTTTGAGCCTTTCAAGCACCCTGAAGTCAAGGCATAAGCTTCAAAGCTTGAAACAGCTGCACATGCAACCAACTTGTAATCAATTTATGTTTCCATTGAGAAAAAAAAAACAATAATAATCACTACTTTCAAAAAGCAAAACCAAATGTGTGTTTTTATAAGACAGGGTAATTTGGGGGGTATCTCGCTGAGCAAGAAGATCTAGAAGACATAAATATAAAAAAATTATTCGTTTGCATTAATCGCACACGAAGATTTAAATTTGACAAAAGCAAAAAAAAAAAAAAATCAGCAGTCAAAGTACACATAAAAATGTAAAAAAAATGTGATAACTTATACATTGTGATTGTTGCCGCGGGGCTATTAAGAAGCGAAAACCGGCTTTCAGTACCCGAAAATTTCTACTATATAAGCTCAAAGTGCGATTGAACAAAAAACAGAAATTCAACTGCGTTCTAATAAGTTAAAATGAATCTAATTTTTCTGATCGCATTAAGTGTTGCCTTTGTGGCCGTGGCAACGGTAAGTGCTCGAAAGCCGTAAAATTAGGTTCAAATTAAAGTGATTTGTGTAATAGAAATGACAACTATTTTGGGAAAATGTGAGATACTCAGAAAGAAGTAAATACTACGGCTAAAAAACGCGGGGAATTACATTTATAGTAGGATCAGAAAGCACAAAATAA
Source organism: Drosophila picticornis (assembly GCA_035043845.1). NCBI lineage: Eukaryota > Metazoa > Arthropoda > Insecta > Diptera > Drosophilidae > Drosophila > Drosophila picticornis. The sequence continues at coordinate 2,793,759 of JAWNMR010000493.1, read as the reverse complement.
CAAGAATCAAGACTAAGCTCAAATGGGAAATTAAAAGAATAAGGTTTTAATGAATACTCTTCAATATCTAGTAGACATAAAGATAAATTCGGGCATTACGTAAATGATATGCTAACTCATAGATCAAGAAGAACTATAACAGCTAAGAGGTTTAATTTTAATCCTTCTATACCTCAAAAGATATTGCAAAGGATGGGTTATCTATAATAAATAAAAACGAAGTCTCTTCTTCATGATTCCATTTCAAAACTGAAACCGCATCCAGCCATTGGAGCTGAACGAGGATATTATCAAGCTGATCAAGAAGCATGATGAATACTGCATCAAGGACAGCCACCTGACCGATAAGGAGATCGCCAAGCTGAAGGTCAAAGACTTCTCGAGTCCCAGCGACAATTTAAAGTGCTACATCAACTGCACCCTTGAGAAGTTAGGCGCCCTTAAGAACGGTGTCATCCAGGAGGAGATTGTGCTGCACGTATTTGGCCCACTCATCGGTGAGGAGACGATCCGCAAAGTAATATCCAAGTGCGGTCACCTGAAGGGGAAGAGTGATTGTGATACGGCATTCAAATTGCACGAGTGCCTTGAGAAATTGAAGCACGATGCGGAAATTTAAAGCGTCCAGCTGCACATGCTGACAAATTGTAATTAATTTATGCTTGCATTGAAAAACAATAATAATTACTGTTATTCATAATAGGCAAAACAAAATGTGTGTTTGTTCAGGGCGATAGACTGTGGCGGGGAGTATCTCTTTCTGTGTGTTGCCTACCCAATCGGATTGGATTGCATGCTCAAATGCGCTTCGGACACTGCACTTCTTGAAGTGTTCAGTGTTTTCAAAAATTGATTCTTGCTGTGCTTCACAATTAATGTTTGCATGTATTTTGCATAAGTAATGCGATTTACTTGTGCTTTTAAGGTGCATAGCACAATTATAGAAATATAAGTCCGACTGGGTAACTTTTCGCTCTGACTACTGTGTTGCGTCACATTTTGTCACAGCTTAATTGCAGCTTTACTGGCCTCTGGACTGGGCACAAGCCAGCAGCTTAAATGGATTATGTATACATATTTGTGTATATACACATATATCTACTATATATGTGATAAATATGTGTGTGTGTGCGTGTGTGTGTGCGTTTTTGTTGTGTTGTGCGTTGGCTCATTTGCCATTTTCAATTTGCATAATTAAATGCACAATGAGTGCGTCCCGCACCTCAGATTATGCAGCAAATGCGTTAATATTGTAAAATAACTTTATTATTTAACGGATTTCGACGCGTGATTGCTGCTGCTGCTGGTGCTGCTGCTGCTTCTACTCGCTTATCATTTATGCAAAGTGCAGTGGACTCTATTTGTCCACCCCTCAGGCCGTAAGTGCCTTTTCCACGCACTGCTCCAAGTTGGCGATGTATTCACAACTGTTGGCATTTTTTCCAGTGCTGGCAAAGCAGCTGGTCAACGAGCTCTTGATCTTGTCGGCCGGCACTTTACTGAAGCGTGCCTGGCTGTACTTGATCACGGCATCGTTATTTGGTTTACCATCCGCAGTCACCATGCCCAGTTTCTTGTACAGACAACTGTGATAACATTTGTATCCCTCGGAGCCATTCGACACACTCTTGCCCTCTGTGATTTGGGCCGCCTCCGCATCGGGTATCTTCAGCTCCTTGAAGCAGGCCTTCTGCAGGCCCTGATAGGCAGCCAAATCGGCAGCACTCTGCGCCTGTGGATATCATTATTATAATCCATATCCTTGAGTTATCTTCTATTCTTTAGTCTTACCAAAACCAGCTCAGAGAATGAGCACAACACAAAAATAGTAACAAAAATTGTAACTTTCATCTTGTTGAAATATTTTCGAACTGATTTGATTTATGCTTTCACGCCGCTTAAATAGTCGAAGCTTTGGCTTGTTAATTGTATTTCCCCGAATTTATTTAATTAAGTAATTAAATTTAATTTTAGGGATGAATTGCAAATAATTTTCCTTGTAAAATATTAAAACTAAAGCACTAAAAAACGTAGCGTTAAATTTGTCTTGCTCCCATTACTTTTTTCATGTCAGTAAACATTGTTATTAACATTATTTTTTAATTCAATTTACATAAGCTTGTGTTATTTAATAAAACATAACTTGTTTCTATAGTTTACATAATTTGTTGCTGAGTGTGTTAATCTTTGAAATAAATAACTTAATTGTGGACTCGGTTTAATTGGATTGTTTATAAATATTTATAGCATATTTTGTAATTTTTGCACAACGAAAATTAAATACCCTTACAAACGGGCGTCAGTCTTATGGCATCCAAACTGCACTATAAAATTACAAACTGACCAATTATTCACATGAAACTGATTTGATGGTTTTTTGACATTTGTTAAAATTATTCGTTAGTTTCGTCAGATGTTTAACTGCACTTTCAATTAAAAGCATCATTGTTTATAGATGGATTCAATAGCAGAACATTTGTCTCAAACTACTCGCGTAAAGCCCAAAGTTATGCAGTAAGTTTATGTTATTCAAAATGCACAGCCCAAAAGCTGGCCACACATTTTATTATTGAACAAATGCTACTTTTACATCTATGTATGTAATAGATACACATACAACGTTATAGATACATGTATAATAGACTTGCTCGCGTTGATCTACTCCGTTTCAGTCGTTTGCTCGGTATAACGCCGAATGGCATCAATGAACTCATTTGACTTAGCATCGACTGCCCTCACCACACTCTCATTTTCATGCTCACTTTCACTCTCATTCCCATTCCCATTCTCATTGCCATTCTCATTCCGACTCCCATTCCCATTATCATCCACATTCTCATTCTCATTCCCATTCTCATTCCCATTCTCGTTTTCATCGTTGTCGGCTGCTGTCAGATCGGTGGCAGATTCGCCATGCTCGAGCACCTCTCGTAGTCGCTGCTCCGCCTCCAGATTCTTGAGATGATGGTAGCAAAGGCGCAGTTTATAGGCAGCCTCACAGCGATTCTTGCTGGTCATGTCCTTGCACTCCTTAAGCTCCGGCTTCAAGCGCCGCATTAGACTCTGCAGCTGCATCCGGAACGCTTCCTCCAGCATCATATCGTAGTGAACGAGGCCCAGATTATCGTACAAGCAGCGCACAAAGCACTGCAGCGGCTCATTACGCTTCAGATTTAAATATGGCAATGAATTATCAAAGTCCAAATCAACCAGATTATTGCCACTATTCAGATCACCATCACCGTCGCCAGCGGCCATGGCCAAATCCCGGTTGAGGTTCTCGTTGAAGAACATGCTGAGCCGAAAGAATTTCAGCTGTGACATCGATATCTCTGTCTCCCTCATGCACGACTGCAGCAACTCCTGACTGATCTTTGGCGCTCCCGTCGACGTCAACGTCGCGTTCTCATCATCCACTTCGCTGCGTGTCAAGGACATGTTTAGCGAGACAGACAGCGAACGGGTCTAAAGAGTGTGAAAGAGAGAGAGCGAATACAGAGAGTTGCATAGAAGCTTTCCTTCCACTTTCTACTTGTATTGAAACTTTCTCTTTTGTTTGGTCCAACTTTCTACATTACCCATGCCAGTTGAGGAAGATTGCTCAAATACAGGCACAGCACCAGCAATGGGGTGATTCGAGTATACATTTAATTGTGACTAAACTTATATTTGGTAATACTTCCAAAAGCGATCAAATAACATTTATATGTGTCTCTGACGCACGACATGCACTGCTTTTTATAGGGTCTGCTCTTTTAGATAGTTATCATTTTTAATTGGTATTTAATGGCTGGCCGAAATTTTGCATGGCTCAATAGTCAGAAATCTGGAATGGATCTACGTAAAGTTCCAATAATTTAACGGTTAATAGACCCACTCAATTCAACCAGAAAATTACATTTTCTCGGTCACAATTAATATTATTTTAATAGCTGCGATGAGGTGGCATTTATATTTAGAATATTTTATACAAATAATGCTTAAAGGACATGCCTCAGTGCGTGGCTATGGAATGATCAGTATAATATATAGATAAGCTATAAGTATCATTATATTGATATCATATTTTTTTTTTAGATGACTTTTGCCTAGGCAATTACTGTTTATTGTTTTTTTTAGCTATTGTGATATGGATAATTGAAGTTTTCGCCAACTAATTACTAAAATATTTAACGTTATTTTTTGATTGTTTTAGTTTTCACTTTTTCAATTGAAATTTATTTTTTTTGCCAATTACTTAAAATTGGCATTGGGTTCTTAAGCTAATGCCAGAATCTTATCAGCATTCGAGATATTTGTTAACCGAATCGCGGTCAATTGAAGTTCGCCAGCGAGTTAGCCACTATTCCTAAAAGCAATCCCTAATTGATGACCTCAGCAACAGACGTGTGCTGATTATCTACAACGGGGGAGAAACAGGGAAGAAAATACAGGAAACGGGACACAGAACCTGGGCAGTCAATATGTCTTTAAGATCAAAGTAAAGACAGTTGAACTGTCAATCGCACAATATATCTAACAACCCCCCTGAGCGTAGTTTTTATAAAATTAAATTACATTAATGTGAGAACCGCAGGCAACCACCTACTCCCCCATCAAACCCCAACCCCCGCAAGAACAAGTCACAGACTCATTGAGCCAACTAACAAGGCAGACACAAGACAAGCCAAATAAGAAAAGTTGCGACCAGCTACTTGGCTGTCTCTCTATCTCTCAGTCTGACTGTCTGTCCGTCGGTCTGTCGCTCAGTCTTTTAGTGTCTCTGTCTGTCAAGACAAAGGCTAGCGAAGCATCAATGTGTTTGTCCCTTTGGCAGGACGCGTGTGGGTTTTTCTTTGACAAGCCGCCACACAGCGCTCGAAACCACGAGCTGTCTACTTAAATGCATTAGCTGTTTCTCGTCGCGCCAGATGGCGGTTGGGGTTGGGCGTGGGGGTGGGGGTGCGGGTGGGGGTTTGTGTGGGTGTGTAAGTGGGTGGGTATCTTGGCAGGGGTTTGCTTTTTAATAGACATTAGTAAACGCATCAGTGATTATGCCAAGGCTTTTGTGTGCAGACAACTGCAACTGAAACGGATGCTAAATGGAAGTGACATGACAGTCAGTCAGACCGTTCTGGCCAGGAAGTGACAAAATGAATTATACACGCCAAAACCAACCGAGCAGTCAACCAACCAACCAACCAAGCAACCAACCAACCAACCAACCAACCGACCAACTAGGCAGACAGCCAGTGAGTCAGCTGACGCCGAGCTAATAGCTAATAGCTGGGCACAGCTCCAAATTCCCCAAGCGATTGTCCTTCACGTGCGAAACGTATCCCAACGTGAAGCCCACCCAGCGCAGCAACCCTGGAAAGTTACACTCAAAACAAAACAGAGCCCGTCACTTGGAAAATCGCAGCTCAACTTGTTATTCAAGAAGGAGTTAATGAATCACATTTGCATCTTGTAAATTTCGAAATATCTTAAACAAAAGGGGAAAGTTGATTTAAGGCCGAAACCGGACTGAATCTTTATCGATCGAAATGGAAAATCGGAGCCAGTCTATGTAGCTTATATAATACGATAACTTTCGCTCCAGCCATGAAAATTTGTAAGCAATTTAAATAACCAGTTTAATAAACTTGTTGCTTTATATTTACAGGCGATTATCCTTTTTTTAACAGTGTATGAATGCCCTGAGCACACCTCACTGATCCAATGGCAATTGCAATTGCGACACGTGCCCAATGAATGTTTAATGATTTGTTAATTGGATTTTGGCTTTTGAGCAAGCACAACAACAACAACAACAACCACAACAACAATATAAAAGGACTTTTTGTGCCTATTCATTTGTAACAAACATTACCCATACGCCCCTCAAATAAAAGGGAGTGAAAAAAGTGCGCAAGTTTTTTGAAGCGACGCTTATCAATATTTATGCATTGCATAAGCGTGCAAATACCTTTGGGAGCCTCTGAGATCACAAGGACTTAACGCCTGATGACGGTCTGACAGCCGCCACGTAATGATGGCCAACTGTTATGCAAATTCTCAGCCAAATGACCTTTGAGACTAGCCGCTGTACAATGGCCCACAATTATAAAGAATGTGGACAGTGTTTTGAAGTTTCACCAAGCTCTCAGTTTCTCCATAATATTTTGACTAGAACAAAAAATGCACTCTGCTCAAATTGGAAATTGATGGAGAAAATGAATAAATTTCAATTAAATTGATTTTCAACATATAGGAAAGCTCTGGTTTTTATTTGTGTGCATTTAAGTTACACGTTCATTAACAAGTATTAACAATTTTTTTTTTTTTTTTTTGTTGGATCAACATTTTGTTGCTGACAATTCACAGATATTTTTTTGGGTTCGTAATACCATTTGTTGACTTAGATCTCAGCGTGATTTTGATGGTAGCACTCGAACAGCTTGAAGGCTGTATCGCAGTTATTCTCACCCTTCAGCGAATCGCACTTGGCCTGAACCGCTTTGACTTTGTCAACGCCGGCAATGGGACCGAGCTTCTCCAGGACAACGTCGGACTTGATCTGACCGTTTGCAAGGAAGCCAATCTTCTCTAGGAAACAGTTGGCAAAGCACTTAACCTTGCCATCGACATTATCGAATTTGCCATCATGCAAAGCGATGGCCTGTTCCTTGGTTATGCCCTCCTGTTCAACGCAGGCAGCACCAAAGGCCTTGGCCTTCTCCTTTTGCTCCTCCGACAGCTGCAATTTCTAGAGAGATAACGAGAGCGACATTGTGATATATGTGGGATATGAGCGGATTATAGATCACTGTAGTTCACTTACTTCGGCGGCAACCAAAGCCACACAGGCAACCAGAACAATCAGAAACTTCATGGTGCTTTTTCGTTAGATTTATTTTTCACACTGATTGTTTGATTCAATGAGCGGTACGCTTTTATATCATTTTATGATTTGCATTGTTGTTGTTTTTGGTTGTTTATTATATAGCTGAATGATCACACACACAAAGCTATACATAAAACGTATAAATGGCTGTAGTACATTTAACCCGCACTTAGTTTTTGACCCCCGAATGGGTGAATAATCGGGTATGATTGATGTTGTGCCAAATTATGTAACAGACTGAAGAAAGCATCAGCCAACCCATAAAGTATTAGTAGTTTTATATATATTTAATGAGAGTCTACAGTCGAATCGATCTAGCCATGAAAGACTTTAAAAGCTGGAATACGATCCGATAAGGTTTCCCGGTTAGCAAATATAAATAGTCATTCAATTGATTGACAATCAAATTATAATATTAATCATCTGCATAAGTTTCAAAAAAGATCGGTTGAGAGGCACCAAAGAAAATGGTATTTTAATAGGCTACAACTAGTAGGGTATCCCCCAGTCGAGCACTCTCGATTACAGATAGAATATTCTAACTTGTTTTCTCAACATTTATTTTGACTACTCGTTCTATGCGTCACTTTCATAGATTGTTATTATATTGCAATCGGACGGCTTTAAACAATTATTGCATCCAGTGATTTACACCAAGTTGAATGTGCCTTTGTTGCTAATTGCTTATTGTAATTTGGAAAATTAACATTAATGATAATTTTAAAAGTTTTCAGCTGTAATTTTTTAAATGGCGTTGAGTGCCGTGATGCAGCTATTTTCATTTTTTTTCTTTATATTTTTTTTCTTTGAATATTAAATACATACCCATTTTTCAGGGCTAATTCCCCTAATCAGCCTACTTAATGAGACATAATTTGGCGCGATGAATAAATAAGAGCCAAACTACACATTTTTCGTTTATAATTTACTACTAAATATGCAAAAACAAATTAGTAAATTTGTGTTTTAAATCAGATAAAATAACACGTGTTAGGTGTAAAAACAAATAATTCGTGAAAGTTGATTTAGAATTACCCTGTACTTGTATACGTACCTATTTTTTTGGATGACATTATAATTTAAAAGTAGATAAAATTTATTCCGTATCGGGCAATATGCGTTAGCTTTCTATTATTGTTTTTATTCATATAAATTGTTTTTAATTGTTCTGAATTTAATTCATGCTCTATTAAATTACTCCAGTTCCTGAATTAGTTTTTGAAACTGCTTTTGAACCCTTTAAGTAGTCACCAACCTACGATCAAAAATTTCCCAACTATTATCCCATCTCAGTACGTTTCCATAATAAAACGACTGTAAATGAGTTGCCGGCAAATCAAGCGAGTACAAATAAATATTCCGGTTTTCAAATATATTATTAAAAAGACCAAGGGCATTCTTTAAATGTGATTGAAGTATTTTCGATGCACAGACAGGTGGTGCCGAATTCCAAATTTATCAAACGATTCAGAACGGTTATTTTAGGCAAATAGTGAACTAAATACAGATTCAGACCGCATCAAAACTGTCAACATTTAAAGCCGATTGATTTTTACCTTTAAAGTAATCCAATGATGATGATTTGTGTACAAATATGGTTGGGACAACTTGGTAAATAAAAAAGAGTAGCAAATAAGATTTTATCTTATGAAACTACCAACTTCCTTCAAGAATGAGATGAATTGATTCCAAGGCTCATCAAGATAGCTTTAAAACTGGGGGACAATTTGCATAGAAGCAGACAAACAGCCAAATATGACTACATCTATTTGACTTGATATACTTAATAGGGTCAGAGATGTCGCCTTTAACGCATTGCAAACTTCACAATAAAATTATGATAGCAGCTGCATGGATTAAACCCTCGAAATAAAGATTAAAATATAAACTCAAAGTGCAAATGCTGAAACTGGTTTCCAAAAACCATAGGCAGTTGATAGCCACATTTTGGCAATTATGAAAGCCCCATTTAAGGTAATTCGATTGTGTGTGGAGACAAATGGTTGCAAGTTGATTTTGGTAAAGAGACACTTTATTCACGTCTCGTGTTTCGTGCAACAAATAACTTTATATCGCATATATTACAAATATTTACTGCTGACAGCATCGATAATTCATGACCTACTCAAACTACTTACCCATGTGCATATATACATACATTTACAACAAATATATAAACATAACCCTGTTAAGCACAAAACTTACCCAGACAAACTCATAAATAGTTACGCACGCCAACTCGAACACAGCAAAATGAAAATGAAGAGAAAACAAAATGTCAGAACTCTGGGAAACGCTTATTGGGTGCCATCGTCGCCTGCCAGGGCCATAACAAATATAAAATATTTAAATAGTAATAAATTCATAATGTCAACGTGTTGTTGCTGTAACTGCCATAGATTTATAGACAATAATAACGACAAACACGAAACGCCAGCCCAGAAAAACAAAACAAAACAAAAAACCAAAAAAAAACCTGTGAGTTAAGTAGCCAAAATGAAAATAAAAAAAGGTCGGCGAGTAGCCACCGACTCCGCGATACTTTATATCTTTATACAACACTCAATAAGCGGTTAGTTAGAATTCTCAAGTCTCACATACCCAATTCTCTCTTTCGCGAAACAGAGTACAAACAGGTGAGAATGTTATTCTTGAGACAGCACGCCGAGCAGATACTCTCAACCAACATATTTACCTGCCTGCTGTGATTTTACAGATATCCAATCTTATATCATAGTAAACGATTTATGTATATGTAATTTATAAATATGCAATTTAAATAAATCATTCGCTGGCTGCTAGACAAATGTTTTTATTTTATATACTCCGATACATTTTGAATGCTGTTGCGATTCGTCTTCGGGAAAAGATTTGCAGCGTTCGTCCAGTCAGCTGCGGGGTTTGAAACTGAAAAGATATCGATAAAAGAAAATAATCTTCTGCATGTGGTATATATTGGGAATCTCTATCTCTCTGATATGCCTGCTACTGACTCTTGCATGACTACATTATACCCTTTTTACGCATTTTCAATGGGTACAAAAAACAAAAGCAAAACTTGACTGCAAAAAAAAAAGAAAAAATGGAAATGTCAGTCGTTTTATAACTTCATATAAGAAAATAATAAAATTCTTTTATCGTAGACATGATAGACGGTTAGTTCAAGGGTCGGGGGATTAATAGCGTCATGTACCTTATAAAAATACATATACTATATTAAATACTATATGGCATGCCATAAAAATATAAACAGCACATAAAACGACTATGAAAAACAATGGCACACGTTACACTACAACAGCAACCCAGGAGAGAAAGGCAGAGAGAGAGAGAGACAGGGATAGAGAGAGACAGACAGAGAGAGAGAGAGAGAGAGAGAGGGGGGAAGTTCGGCGAGCTAATGAAATGTCATTGGACCCGAGAGGCGCGGAGACGGAATATCAAACTAAACTGAAATGCAAATGTCACGCAAAAAACTATTTGACGACAACATTACGTTGACATTATAATGCGATATGACCAAAGAATATATATATATATATATATGTATATATATGTATATGAATATATATGGCCACAAGAGACCCCAACCAACCTCAACCTGAAACTGAACGGTAAGCTTCTGCTATATGCTAAGTATATCCAAGTCATATACAAATTTGATGACTTCTTTTTATGACAAGTCATGCAACTAAGTTTATTCACTATGAAAATTAAAAAATAAAGAAAACAATTATGAAACTAAAGACTCATAAATTTGGTTATGTCCAGCAAAGTGTGTTTAATTATATTCGTTTTATAGTCATCGTAATTCCCATTATTGCCCTTAAAATAAAAAATAAATAAAACATAAAGCATGGCTCACAATTGACACAGGTATTTTGTTGTGTAAATGTTAACCAACTATTCAACTATACACTTATTGATATCACTATTGTAGAGTTATTTCTAGAAATCACTTAATTAGATGATTATAGCCTGGCTTACCTTAGGAAAACGTTTACTAATCAATTATTAAAAAGATTATAGCTTAGCTATCCGAGCCTTGAGCTTTAAAATAAGAGTTATTTCAATATCATTATTTTTACAGTTCTACTTGATTACAAAAGCAGTAAGTAAAGCAATATAATTTTATTTAATTTCAATTCATATAATTTCAGACGCTGAAATTCTATTAGATTACTACGAAATTCACTTCCGTCCCCTGAATCTTCCTACTGTCACTTCAAGGACTAGAATTTCAGCCAATTTCTCGAAATAGACAATAATTATAAATTTTTGGTAAAATGATGGCAAGTGAAAACCTTTAATGACCGAATGGCCAATATATCATTTATTACTGTCACGTTTATATGAAGGGGGGGGGCTGAGGGGCTGTGCTTGATCTCTGTGCCGGAACAAAGCCTACAGAAATTCAATTAGGCTTATCCCGTGCAACAACAGCAACAGCAACAAAAGACGAGCAGGTAAAACAGCTGCAACACCTGCGCAATTAATTAGTGTTTGCCGCATTAATTTCACAAAACAAAAAAAAAAAGAAAAAGATAATTCGAGAGGCTCACATAAAATCCACAAGCGCCATAGGAGACGTAGGAATAGGGTCAAATGCGTAGCTCGACCCACTGGCTAATAAATTCAAAATGTGCCCAGCATCCGCCGTGTCCTTCCTCTTCTGTCTGAGGACCACTACAAAAAGGCTTATCTCGGCCAAGCTCAGTTTTTGGGGCACGCAATTAGAGCCAAAAAATATGTACCAAAGTCAGCAATGGGCCGGAAAAACCACTGAAAACACTAAAGCAGCCAAATCAAATAAAGCAAATTCAGTTAATTTAAATTATAATTAAGGGGCCCAGCGCAGCACATTCCTTTGCCCAGATGCAAAGATAAATCGTGCTTTGAAGTGTTCGCTTGGATAACAGTGGGTCGAACTTTAATTGAAAGTTTACTTAAAGCATAGTGTAAATTGTAAGTTTAAAGCCAGAGATCGTATAAGACCATGATATACAATTAGATATAGACAGAGCTTGAAATCTAACATCTGAATAAAATGGAATGCCACACAAGCAACGGCTAATATTAACATTTAGTTTTATTATTGTCAGAGTCTATGTCAAAATATCATCGAGGCCATCTGTGGTATTTTAGCACATTCAACATAACAATTTTTAATTCATTTAATTTTAAATATATTGTTTCATTTGGTGCGCAACTTCATTCCTTGGGGCGGCTGATAAAAATCTCATCGGTGGTCATAAAATGTAAGCGACAAGCTCCGGCGAGAGATATCATAATTTCCACTTCTATAATTTGTTTACGATTATAACCGCATGCAAAATAAAACGCATTTAAGTAATTAAGTAATAAAAAAATAAAATGCGTGCGCTCGTAAAAAATGTGGCCGCATTTGCAATAAAATGCTGAGGAAACAAAACAATTAGGCAATTAAATGCGCTCATATTACCAAAAATTTTCGTTTTGGTAACAAAACGCGTCGTAAAAGGCCTGAGGGACACTCAAAGAAGAAAAAAAGGGTCACAAAAAAATTATGCGCATAAAAATAGCACAAGAAAAGAACATGAAAATGCTGTTGATTTGCTTCTGCCCAATGTCGATTGCGGACTGTTTTTAGTAATATTTATTGAATACGAATTCCAGCAGCAAAAAAAGGAGGCAAGAAAGAAAGAAGGAAGCAGAAAGCGATGTGCTTACAAAAGCAGCACAACGCATATTTTTGCCCAACTGCCGGCAACGAAAATTCCGAACGCGACAAAATGAATTCTTTTGTGACAAGTTCGGTTCAGTTCAGTTCAGCTCAGCTCAGTTTCAGTCTCTGGAGGAGCCAGAGAACTTCAAACCCTCACGAAACGCCAGTTACGGCCACTTCATGGAACGGCTGCTGCTGTGCTCCTCTTTTCATACAACGCATCAAAGACAGTCAGGTGAAGGAATGCAGTAACCATTTTGTAAGAAATTGAAAAATCTTAGAGGCAAAGGGGGGTGTAGGTGTGTGTGTGTGTGTGTGGAAAATCATCAGCAAATGCGCTGGTTTAGTTCACATTATTGTCAGTGGGCTACCCGAACTCCCCTCCAGTTGATATTTGCTCTTGTGCATGGAATTTTTTAATAAACGTTAAAGTTTATAACATTCTCCGGGCACTTACATACGAGCATATCGACATGATGGACCCTATACTTATATACTCCTTGGCGAGTGGCGGGTGGCGAGTGGCGAGTGGGCAGGGTGTGGGAGTCAAGGTGTTATCGTGGCTGGGAGGTGTTCATTTAGACAGTTTCTCGTCTAAAAAGGTAAGCCAAAGGCATAAAGAGCCCTCACATAAAACCGACTAATTAGGCAAAGCATCTAATTAGACACACACACACAACAAGCAACAGCAGCAGCAACTAAGAGAGTAACAGGACTCTACATCAGTACCACAAAAAAAAAAGAATAAAATAAAAAAATAAGCAACAAGGATATGCGTCTTTTGCGCCTGCTCGTAAAAGTCAAAGCCCCCAAATGACAGCGTCGCTAAAAATTCTTATCGTAATGCCAAAAATTAAGCCACCAAAACAGAGTAGAACAACAACATAAAAGAGCCCCCAAAAATTTATTGTAGCAAAGGTTAAAGATGCGCCATGTTAAATGTGGAAATTGTTTAATCCAGAGCTTAGCAATTACAAGGCAGAGCGCCCCGTGGTCAGCTGCATGAAATTGGTAGCTGACAACGTTTACCCGAACGGGCCAAAAGCAACAAAAAAATACAAAAAGGGAACCCTCACTAAAACAAGTGCAAGCCGAAGTATCAATGCCCTAGCAGAGTTTGTATTCTTTTCCTAAATATTATTTAAATAATATTAAGTAAGAAAAGTTTTTCTGTATAAGACTTAAACTTGCTTGAGAAAAATTACAAATACTATGAAAACTGACTTTATCGTTTTCCAAGTTTCATTGAACAAACATAGTCAGTTCGTTAGATATTTGAATATATCTTCAATGATTCAGCAAATCTTCTTTAAAAGTCGACAAACTTAACTTTGCTGAACTCTCATTTCCCACAAAATCAACATGCCTTCTTTTAGGGTATACGCATATATTTATATAAATTATATATATGTATATATATATATATGTATACGGAGAAAAGTGGAATGAAAAGCTATTTACATTTTATTTGCTTTGTAATTTGATGCTCGATTGCGTTTTTAGTGTGTAATGAGCTGGGCAGCAAATGCGTTTTATTTTGTACTGGCTAAAAAGTCAAAGGCGTCAACGTTAGAAAGCAGGTGCACAAGAGGAGTAGAGTATTCAACACTATTTGGATAAATAGGACTTATAAAGAAGAGAGTGAGAGAGGGGGGAGAGAAGAAAGGTTAGTTGTCGCATAGTTAACTTAAGCCAATTTGACAAGCACGGTTAGTTTTAATGTGCCCTGAAAACGAGATCAGATTTAAAAAATTATACTGCTTGCATAGTTTTACGAGTAGTTCTTAACTTGAATGTGCTTCATAATAATTTATTATACAATTATAAACATTCTACGTGAGGTAAAGAGCTCTAACCCAAGAGATGAAAATATATTCTGCCAGTGATTTCGTCATCTGTCAAGTCATTAATTCTCAGAGTATAATCGTCATCTATTAAGTCATACATTTTACACAATAGTATCTGCTTTTCAATACGAATTTCGTGGTCTTGAATTCGCTTCATTGTTCTGTGGGCAAGTAAAGCAAATTGTTCTCATCATAATTTCCATTGCATTCGACGCACGAGTGCATTAGCAACACCCTGAGAATATTTAGGCACTTCAACTTGTATACAAAATAAATTGCATAAAATATTCAATTTACGTGCTGAACGAAACCCAAAACATGATCCCAACAACCAATAGATACAAATAGAGAGAGAGAGCGAAGTGGGCAAAAGCACAAAGATGGATTTGCAAGAGAAACCCGAAAATGTATTTATTAAATCTAATGCAATCAAAAATGGTTGTAACTGCAATGCCTGCGGGATGGGGGGAATGCTCTGATTGGGGGCGGGCTGAAGCAGGTCGTAAAGAAAGGGGGTCTCAACTATGCGCATTTCGGCATTACACAATTTGCTGTTTGGCTATGCATTTGAGTTATGCTTGGAATTTAATATGAGCTATGCGGATTGCGAATACTTCTCGACAGTTATCGAGAGTTCCAGCTGAATTCCAATGCTGAAAGAGTTAAATGAAATAAATAATTTAAATGCATCGACTATAATTTATATAATTGAAATCACTTTTAATCATCGTGTGAATTTTAATATGATTAATGTGTGTAGCAAATCCAGACTATTTTACTTAATTGCGTGTTTGCTTCACATTAAAATGTTTACTACTTAAAAATCATTTAAATCCTTTAGTTGAAATATTTTAGTATTCATTATTTTAGTATTCATCTATTGAGATGTCAATTACAAACTATGAGATACCCTGGCACTTGCATCAGTGTTGCTTACTTAGCTGCCTCCCCGATTTAGGTTAAGATCAGCTCACACATAATCCGCAAATAAAGTGAATCTGCCAAAGTATTTGTTAGTCGGCAGTTCAAAGCTAACTTTTCTTACTAGTTTTCGAATTGCATCAAACGAGATAACTATTTGTTTAATGAAAGACACACAACACACACACACACACACACAACTTTTTGTCACGTGTATTATAATTTGATGAAAGTTGCAAAAATATGCAAATATCACTCATTTCATTAACTAGAGCGAGCAGCATCACCTACAAAGTGACTGAGCACAAAGTTTGCCACACACATCCACACACAAAGGGGCTGTGCCATTTGCCAAACTGGTTTGGCTGAATTGCTAAATTATTGCTGAAAGTGTTGTCTTCGTGTTGGGCAATAGTCAAGCATTTGCAATTTGAATTAAGTGTGTTTAATTTGATTTTCATCTACTCTCACAGACATTCAAGCAGTTCAGCTTAACAGTTTCATTAGTTGAAGCA
The DNA here is from genome assembly GCA_035043845.1 of Drosophila picticornis. Taxonomy (NCBI): domain Eukaryota; kingdom Metazoa; phylum Arthropoda; class Insecta; order Diptera; family Drosophilidae; genus Drosophila; species Drosophila picticornis. Next base: position 2,777,907 of record JAWNMR010000493.1, on the reverse strand, counting down.
GCGGCTTAAAACTAAACATGCAAACTGGCAAACTGTAAATAAAATTAATTATTATTGTGTATGATTTTAATAGACAGTTGGACGGTCTTTGTATATACATTAAATTTGGATATTCAAGTTGCGATAAAACATAATCCATTTCGGACCAAAAGATACTTATACATTTGCAATGTAGTGTGTCAAATCGTTTACATGAACTGATGTTATGTCTCTATAAAGCATCATATTGGAACCGAATACAGAGAAAAATATGAAGTACAATTTATAACTATAACCGAAACCTTTAAACTTTGCCGAAATGTGATTTGATTTGTCTCTCTGGCCTATAGTAAGAAAAGTATCTTTTATATATTAAGTTAAGGTCTGCACACCGGATATAAATAAGAATTATAAGGAAACCAACCCCTAAATAGACTGTTCGCTACATTATTTCGCGGCTCTTTTATTTGGCTTGTCGAAACTATTCACGCATTTCAGCCAACTGACCCCAAAAAACCGGGGGCCAGAGTTCAACAACCTTGCGCCTCATCCCCAAAGGAAATAGTCTCTGATGAAGCTGTTGTTGAGGGAGCTTATCGCAGACACACACACACACACACACACGCACACACAGAGACAGAGAGAAACACACAGACATATATATACATGTATACATGTTGGCAATAATCATAGGCATAAGATTTACTAATAACAATGATATAAGACATTTGCGCAAATGAGTATATAATAAAGCTAATGGAAAATTATGGAGCCAGCTGGTTGGAGCTAAGAGGGAGATGGGAGGGAGAGGCTGGAGTGGGAGGCTGGAGTGGGAGGCTGGAGTGGGAGGCTGGTTAGTTGGCGCCGCTTTCTGGACTTTCTTGTCGAATGGGGCGGGGTTGTGTGGATGACACGATTTCAGTGAAAAGTGAGCATATAAATATATGGAGCATTACATGAGTTAATTTATTTATGTATAGCTTTTCGAATGGGGGTAGTTTTGGTCGGAGGGTGTGAGACCAAATCGATGCATTCAGCAATTTAGATTTCACTTTTCTTTTTTTTTGTTGAGGAACACTTAACAGCTTCCGCAAAAGAAATACGTATCTCAAGTCTCATTATTAATTCAATATATATGTATGCATATAATTGATTAAATCGACCTTCATACAATTTATGGGGCTATCATTTGAAATTAAATGCGAACTTTTAATGTTTATTACATGAACATATTGCAAGTAGACCTTTTACTGGAGCGTGGACCTAACAGCTATGCACACCTTAATGGTCTATTAAGGTGTTTTGGGAACGAATTTGGGCCTGCGATTTAAATGCAATTAAATTGAAATGTCTTCTGATACCCTGTAATTATAAAAATGATAAATGCAAGTAATATCGATAAGTTCTACAAGCCATAAGAAATTTGACACCATAAAAGCTAAAAACATCAACAGTGCTCCAAAGATATCACCTATTCTGAGATACTTTATCATTTATGCAATTTTTGGAAACTACAAATTGTTGAACACACAACAATTATTGACTAAACATTTTTACTGTCTTTCAGCACACTAAGATCGCGCTTCAATCAGTCAAGCTGCAGTTGGGCTTACGGTTTGCAACACTGGCTTGAACAGTATCGCACAGTCGATCAAGCCTCTGCCACAGCACTCGTATTGGTTTCGGACACACTTTATGGCCCGGCAATGGCCCAAAAGGGCTGTCCGTTGACTTCAATTAAAATAAATGAAATTGCTCGTCCCCCATTCCCCCGACCAAAACAAAAAGAGAGTTGAGTGGAAGCTCGTAAAAGTGTTAAGCACATTAAATGGCCGCCTGCCATCGATAAATGGTGCAGCCCGCATTTATTTATTAACAACAATAACTTTTCAAGTATTTAATTTAGCTTAAATCTCACTAAATACAATACGCCACGCCCCCTTTTATCATGTGCGCCCAACATTCTAGCGGTTTTTGTTTTTCTGGCACCCACACACACACAGAGAGAAAATGTCAAAACCGAAAATTGTCAAATGCACAGAATTTTATGCGCCATACATTTATGTTGATGCGGTTGCAAAGTTTTTTAATTACATTTGACGCAAACGCCCACCCACCACCCCTTTGCACCACGTCATGCTTTTCATTTTGACACACCATACAAAATATTTATATATAAATGTGTGTGTGCAAAACTCATTTAATTTTGCCAACAATTTGGAAAAGATAACAAATACAGTTTCTTCCCAGCATGCACATATTTTTTCTCACATCAGAGAATGGGTTCATCTGAACACATACAAAAATACATACATGTAAATATATATATATATATGCATATATATACATATAAAGACTTGAGAATAGTATGCATGATTATTTAGATTTTGCTTACACACACTTTATGCATAGGTTGCCATTAAGTTTGAGTTGCCTTGACGCCCACGCCCACTCAGCCCACTTGTCAAGTGCTTGTCAATCATCCATCAGAGTGAGAGCAAACTCTTTTGCAAAACTTGGCTACTTATCTAAAATGTGGTTTAGGAATGCACACAAAAACAAAAAGCAAAACGAAAACGAAAACGAAAACTAATTGCTGAAAGGGCGCTCCTTAAGCAGTGTGGATTATGTAAAGCCCAGCTGAATGACAGCCCTATGCTACCATATATCCTATCTCTAACCCTGAATCATAAAAATGTTTAGACAACACACACACACACACACACAGACACACGCGCACACACACAAGACGAGCTCATCATTCATTTGAGCAAGTAAACATGGCCAAATGGAGAAAGTGCCTGCTTAATGTTATCAGCCGCATGCGATCTAGTGTGACCCAAATATATATATATGCTTATATAGGAGATGGGAGGTGGGAAGGGGGCAGATGTAGGCATATACACAAGCAGAGCTGCTGACCAAGCCAACAGGCAAACAAAATTTAAAGCAATCTCATTGGAGCTTACTTAGCAAGTAGGTCGCTTGATTAGCCTGGATTATAGCCAAGAAAGCATGCAACGAAATAATGTAGGGAATTGTTTAAGACTGTATCCGACTAAGACTTGCACTGCACACAAAAGGGTGAAGAGAGAGAAAAGATTTTGAAATAAATAATAAAAATATTGACATGTTCGGTTGACCCTTTAAGGCCACTTCAACTCTGGTAGGAACTGGTCTCAATATTTCAATGCCATAACTTCATCAAAACCAAACCGAAATTTATAAGATTGAAATTCTATCCAAAACTTTTCACAAGAATAAATTTAGAATCACGATTTTTAATTATAATTGTCTATTCTATCCTAATTCTATACTTAAAGTCAATTTGAGTACGATTCATAATAATAATAAAATAGTCGCATTTATAAACAGAAACACAAACTAGCATTTTTCATTTTAATCTTAATATAATATGTATTTTTATACAATGGAAGACACCTCCCATTCCCGTTTACATGCATTTCAAACAAACCATCAAAATTACTGACAAATTGCACTAAATAGTTTATTAAATTCAGTAAAATAATAAAATAATTGCAATCAAAAGCCATTAAAAATTATGATTGGTCTTGCAATTATTGTGATTAAATTAATGTGATTTAAATTAATGCATTCAACTGCTGCAGTTGCATTTTTTAAACTCTTAAATTAGGTGCAAATATCATATAAAAGAGAATCGCAAAGTGAACGCTGACAGCAGACAGCAGACAGCAGACAGCAGACAGCAGACTGAAGAGCAAAGAGCTGAGCAAATCATCCGGAAAGGGAATAAACTTCTTAATGAAATTTACAATATTACTGCTGCTGGCCGTGTTCTCTGTGGCCCTGGCCATGGAAGTAAGTATTAAAATGTGAAATACATTTGCTATATGCCAACTGACATTGCCTGCCACAGCTGACCGAGGAGCAGATGACAATGATTCGCGTGAATGTCGATCAATGTATTCAGGAGGAGGGCATCACCCAGGATCAATCGATTGCGTTTCACAATGACAACTTTGAGGATGTCGATGAGAAGGTCAAGTGCTTTTCCAACTGTTACTTGGCGAAATTCGGCCTCATAGTCGATGGCCAGCTGAATAGAGATGAGGCGCTGAAGATTCTAACGCCCCTTTCAGGCGCTGAAAAAGCGAATGCCTTCGTATCCAGTTGTGAAGGCATCAAAGGTGCCGATAAGTGCGACACAGGATTTCAGATACACCAATGCTTCAGAAAGCATCGCCTTACAATCATGTAACCCTTAAGGTGATCTTGTCATTTTTCTTCAATAAAGCTCTGAGTACATTAAAAAAAGCGATTACTTAATATGCCATAATCTTACTATATTTATGCATTGTACAAATTTAAGAAAGTCTCTTGTTAAAAATTAGAACTACAGTCGCCGTTTGAGAAGATGTCAAAACTACCTGAATAGATTTTTTTCATTTTTCGAAACTTCATTATTTATTGGAAAACGATTTTGAGCGCAACATAAAATCAAAAGAATACTTTTTTTTTATCAAAATTTTCAAAAATGTTGAAATCGAACAAGGCAGCACAGCTGAAATTTCTTAAAAATGTTATTGGATCATCGCAGATGTGCCGAAGTTATTATCGCAAAGCAGAAACTGGAAAGCGAACCATATTCGATGTTGAGAATATCAAAGATTTCGAGAATAATGTGAAGCGCTGTGAGAAGCCGGTGGTTGTCGATTTCCATGCCAGGTAAACAGATAGCTATAATCGATATCACACTTTACAGATTTTAATCGAAATCGAAATCGATATGGTTTTCAAAGCTGGTGCACACCATGCAAGGCACTTGCTCCCCGTGTTGCCAGCATTGTGTCGGAGCAGAGGGGCGGCATCCATTTGGCCCGCGTCGATATCGATGAACTGACGGAGCTGGCGCTGGACTATCAGGTGGGCTCGGTGCCATCGCTGCTGGTGATGCACAATGGCAAGGTGCTGAACCGCATGGTGGGTCTGCAGACATCCGAGTACATCCGTGAGTGGCTCGGGCGGGTGATCAATACGTGTGCGCCTGATTGTTCATTTATTAAGAAATAAATTGTTTCGTTTTTTTCTTCTTGTTTTGTTCTACAAACAAACGAATAAACACGTTTTTAATTAATTTTCATGCATTTGAAACAAGCAGCAGCTCCGGCCTGGTCTGGTCTGGCGATTTACCACTGCAAATATCGTTCACCGGCAATTCAAAGTGCAAACAAAGTCTCCGTTCTCGTCTCGGCTCAGCTGCAGCTCAGCTCAACTCGTTCTCATGTCTCCCGTCGCTTCTGTCGCTTCTGTCTCTTGATTCTCTCGTTGTCGTCTCGTCTGGTTTTCAAACAATTTGCGAATCAGCGTCAGAGTTGGGTGAACCAACAACAACAGATACAATGGGCGAGTCTCGTGTATCTCAATTGTTTGTTTATTTGCGAGCCAAAAACAACAAAGTTACTGAAACTCCCCCCGCATCATCATCAACATCAACATCAACATCATCGTCATCATCATCGCTTTATCTATCCATCCATTTATCTATATGTATACCCGTCTCCATCACAATATATCCGTGTGTCTAACAATCTCTATTTGCTCTTGCTGGTTATGTGCGCCACTGTGTCCTGGTGCTTGGGGAATACTCTCTAATTGATTTTGCTAATGTTGCTTTTTAATGAAGTGTCAAATGTGTTACTTGGTTTGCGTTTTAGTTTGAGTTGCGGACTTGGGGTTTATCGGTTTGAAGCATTGAGCTTCTAGAAATGCATTCGAGTTGCCAGCGAACAATGGATGAGCAAATACTGCTTCTAAATGAAATGTAGCTCAAACTGCTTTAAGGAAGTTGGTTCTTATGAAATAGAGTTGTCAAGGCATAAGCAAGCAGATGCTTTACCTATAAATATAGTTTTCATATCTTCGAAAACATTTACAATGTGTCTAAAATGTTATTTTCAATGGTGGATGTTTTGTATATTTTATTATATTATTTAATTGAAGCAAAGCACACGACAAATGAATGTAATACCCAAGAATATAGAATAATATAGTGTAGATAGGTATCTCTATTGTCTCTGGTATTGATCTATAAATAAACTGTCAAATTAAACCTAAAAAGAAAAACATTGCCAAGAAATACGGTAAATATAATCTAATCTTATTAATTAAAAGAGATAAAAATATAGTTGACAAATACATATATTGAATACCACTCGATTCTATAAACAGGCCTGCAGAAACTGCAATCGGTGTGGAAATTGTGTTTGAGTAGCGTTTTGAACTGCGAGTATTCACATCGGCCCATTAGCTCAGCTGGTTAGAGCGTCGTGCTAATAACGCGAAGGTCGCGGGTTCGATCCCCTCATGGGCCATGATTTACTTTTTTATTTTTACAATTTTCAATAATTCTAGATAACTCTAAATTCCTCCAGTTTTATTAATTTGCATAACTGCATTACTCACTAAGCCCCATTATTGTTGAAGATACATTTAAATCCGCTAAAGTCTATGAAAAGCTCTCCGCTGATACAAAGTCTTTCACTGAATCCTCTCAATATGTGTATGGACACTGCCCGCATTCCAATTGTGACAGGACTAATCCTTTACCCTTTTGCCACCCACTCGCAGACGCATTACCATAACCACTTTGGTAGCTGATTGAAAAAAGGGGGGGCGTCTGACTAAGGACTGGCTGCACACTTTGGCCATAATCAAAATGGAAATTATGAAGTAAAAGTGTTGAACAGTTGCCAAACTGTTCAAAAAGATACTTTTCGCATTGCTTTCGGGTTTTTCGGTTTTTTGGCAGAGCAAACTGTTTGCGCTGGGCCCACAAAATAGATGTGCCGCAATGTAATTGAGTATTTGTATTCAATTAAGACTTATTTCAATATTTGCATTCAACGACAACGACAACGGCAACGACAACAGTTGCATGCAACACAGTCCAGACACTCAACAGACGACACTCCACGTTGTGTTGCCCAGTGTGTAAATCCCTTCTTCTCCATATGCTGCGAACATAATTTGCTGAAACGAAACTTGAACAAACAGAAAGGGGACTGTTGGTGGACAGCGACATCATCAGCAGCAGCAGCAGCAGCAGCAACAGCAGCAGCTTTGAAGTGGCTGGTCAAAGGGGGGTGGGGATGCGGGAGGAGGGCGGGGGATGGTTACATCATGTGTGCAAACTGTCTGAATTTGACAGCCCGCATAAAGCAAGCAGCAGACAAACTGTTCTGGCTAGGTAAACAGGTAAGTGAGAGGGGCGTGGCTACACTCAAAACAACCAAAAAAAAACGGGATTCCAAAGACTGCCACAGTTAAGTCAACTAAATGTTAACTGCCAAAATTGAAAATAAAAGATATATTTTTGACAGCATTTCAATGCACAAACGATTGGCATAATTTCAATGTTTAGTTTGATTTTCTGTATTCAAGGAAAGTTTTTCCCAAGTGCACAAATGCATTGCTCACAGTGGGTTCACTTATTATATGAGTGACTGTGTGTGTGTGTGTGTGTGTGTGTGTGTGGTGTATTTGTTGTTGTCCTCTGACACAAAATGCAACAAATATTAATTTTTATTATGCAAACATTGCTTTAATTACATTATTTTTGTGTATGGCCCAGCAAACAAACCAACTTGACGTGCCTCTCCATATGTGTGTGGGTGTCCACATGTGTGTGTGTGTGTGGTTCACTAACCCCCACTGCCACACTTTGTGTGTGCGTATGATCAATCACTGGAAAATTGAATTTTCATATGAGCCGTGTCTGTTTGTGTGGCGCTTATGCAATTTACCCGTGGCCCTGGCAATAGCCTTGTGGCTCTGCAAAAATCAATCGGTTGCCAACGTTTCAACCGATACACTCTTTCAGCCGCCCCTCCCACTCCCCCTCCCCCTCCGCAGACGCCCACATCCCTGCTTGACAAGCAGAAACACAAACTTAATCAGCAACCATGAATTGGTCAATAATTTTTAAATACAAATCAAGTGTTAACTGCGCCGCTTTCTGCCCAGCATCCAGTGGCAACGGGTGGCAGGGCAGGAGATATGGTAAAATCTGTGTGTGATAAAAATCATAAAATGACTAATGAACGGAAGCTCAATGGCTTTGTAAGTGTTCAAGGGGGCCTTTACTTTTTGCATGCAACACATAGCAGATTGGCTATGAAGCAGTTGGCGTTCAGTAATTAAATTACACGTACAAAAAGCCTGGCTGCTGTCAAGTGTGCTCCGACCTGGAGTACCCAAAGCGTAATATGAATTTGCGTAAAGTTACTGGGCGTTATGGTAATAAATATTGCTAATGGCTGATTCGACAGGGATACAAATTTGAAGATGAAATGCGCTGCAATAAATGGGCGAACTTTAAACAGCAAAAGTTATAAATAAGTGATTTAATTGCACAAGTTTATGGTGGGGAACCCCAAGAAGAACATTTAAAACAAAAGTGTAATTAGAGCAATCGATTTTATCAGTCCAGGCTGAAATCAAAGATCACAGAAAAAACTAAACATTTTAAGTAACTGAACGGAAATAGGAACAGGAAAAGGAGTAGAAGTAGAACCACATCAGTTCAGTTCCCATCGCTTGACTCAGGAATAATCCTCCATTAATCCGCACTGATGTAGACTCGTGAGCAGTTTTCGATTTTCGGATTGGGCGGCGCTCATTTGTCTTTAAGCAAAACTTCGAATCACAAAAAACCGCAAATGTCTCCCAAAACACACACACATGCAACGTACACAGAGAGTGAGGCAACGTGGGATTTTGACACTCAAGCAGATACGGAATTCAGGCGGAACCCTTTTTGCCGGCTCAAACCATTTGGCAATCAATATAAACACACAGCGCAATACATCTATCTGTATATAGCTGTGTCTGCCTGTCTGTCTGCATATGGAGATGTTGCTCAGTTTTCTGCTTCAGCTTCTGCTTCTTTATTTCTTTTTTCTGCCGGCTTTAGGCAAGCTGATCCATCTCGCCCCGTCTCGTCCGGCATATTTTTTTGGCCAACGGGCCAAATGGGCTGCGGCTGCCTGGCGGAAATTCGATTTATTTTCATCAATATTCAATGTCAATGCAACATCTTCTTGGCCAGGAAATCAAAAGCGTACAACAGCAATTGCAACAGCAGCTTGGAGCAGCCTGGCTAGCTGGGTGGTGCTGTGGTGGAATGGGTTGGGAGGGGCTTGTTACCATTGCGCCATGGAAATGGACTTTGTGGCTTGAACTTTTTGGGGTTTTCCTATTAAAATTTGATGCGCACGTTTGTCGTTGTCTCATGTCGCCTGCTGCTACCCCGCTACACTCCCCCACCCCCCACCAAATCCCTTTCCCCTTCTCGCTTCCAGCAGGAGACGGTGGCCATGCCGCAGTTTTGGAGAGAGACTTGACGCTTTACCAGTGCATATTTAAACAAATTTATTTGCAATTTAGTGTTTGCGGTCCCCGAACATTTCCCATTGCAAAAATGTTCTAACTGGGCAGTGCGGTGGGGTGCGGTAAAGTGGGCGTGCCACTGACTGTGGCACTGACAGCTCTGCTCTGTACTCACTGCCATTTTAAGTGGCGCGCGAAAATTAATTAAAATTCTGGTATTTATTGACAAATATGCCAATTTTATTGCGATGCCCAAACCAAAAACCAAAACTATAAAAGCAAAAACGTTATTAAAATTGGAACGGTTGAAGTAAAATTTATTTGGAGCCAAATTGCACTTAAAACGATCCAACAAGTGGGCTTGGCTCATTCGAATACTTTCAAGTTACAAATACTGCTCGATATTAGATCAGTCAGATGATTTGGCTTGCATTTGGTGCACATTAATGAAAAATGTTTATCCTTTCTTGGTTTCTGAAAAGTGAAATTCAATTAATTAAATTTATGGAATTCTGGAGAGAAGCTTGGATAGTTTCTCGCGGCCAACTTTAACAACAGTTTGCCAACTTTGTGGTCGTTGCGAGCTGAGCAAACAGAAAAGTTGAAAGCCAACAGGAAATTGCACGCGTCGCGTGGTTATTAAAGCCATATGTGTTTTTGTTTTTGTGCCAAAGGCAAAAAGCGTTGCCGCATTGCTCTGCAAAAGTGAATGAAAGTCGCAAGAACAGCGTCGTGTCCGCATGCAACATGCCGATAAGAGTCGCCAACGGTTTGTGTGGCTGTGTGGCTGTGTGTGTGTATGGGTGTGTGTGGCCTCAACTAAGTAAATACGTAATCCACGTGAGCCGTGGTCGAAAGCGCCTGTGGTGGTTGAGTGTGTGACTGTGTGAGTGCGTGAGACAGTAAGAGAAAAAATACGACTCAGCTATTGAGTGTGGTTGCACAGCATTCAGCTCGTGAACGTTTGCTGTCTCAAGTTGAGCGTTTGTTCTATTCTGTTCAACAAGCAGAGTGGCGCAGTGGAAGCGTGCTGGGCCCATAACCCAGAGGTCCGAGGATCGAAACCTTGCTCTGCTAATGAGTAGTTCGTGCAGTGGTTTAAAACGCACAATCTTTTTTTTGTTCATCCATATAAAAATAATATTTATATAATTATATATTAATGAATTTATGACTGCTTTCACATGTAAATGTGCGCCGACAAGCCCTACCTTGTTCTCCTTCAAATCTAATTCTCTTTTAAGTAAACGTGGCAGTTTTCCTCTTTTGGATACATTCAATCTTTGAAACAGATAAAAATAAAAAAGTTGGTACTTCCCATACCGGGAATCGAACCCGGGCCTTCTGGGTGAAAGCCAGATATCCTAGCCACTAGACCATATGGGATTGTATATTCTAGTGACAAAAAGCATATTTGTATATACGAGTTATAGTTTGTTCACCCATTTTAAAGGTCTTATGGGTGCACTGAGTGAGTCAATTTACAATGCAGCAATGTTATATATGCTATAAAAAATGAAATGAAAACAAGTATGACACCTTCTTGGCGGCTGAAAACTTGCTGAACTTCTGTAAATAAGGTATTCAACAATTCCAAATAGATTTAGAAAAAGTAGTTAAGAAACACTACGTATATGAAAGCATTGCTAAAAATTTAAAAAATAAATTGGTAAACTCACATATTTACTTCCCATACCGGGAATTGAACCCGGGCCTTCCGGGTGAGAGCCGGATATCCTAACCACTAGACAATATGGGAGATGGTCCGAGTGCTTCTAAATGGGGTATAAAAAAGGACAATATTTGTCTGTTAGAATATAATGAATCAATGATGTGCTTATCTATTTATACATATAGAAGAGTATTTTCTAAGATATTACCTTGTGTTTTCTTCGATTACAAGACTTTGCTGAACTACTGATTGGATATATTAATTGGATTTGAAACATGAATAAAACTGAAATTTGGCTTCGATGCAAACATCTCCCATATTGTCTAGTGGTTAGGATATCCGGCTCTCACCCGGAAGGCCCGGGTTCAATTCCCGGTATGGGAAATAAGATTCATTTGAAACTTTTTATTCTATATTTTATAAACTATGTTGAATGTAAATATAAATTCTACTGATGTTTGATATAAGTTAAGTTGGGAGTATTCACGATTTTTTGTATAAATAAATATTTTGCATTGAAACGAGAACTATTTGAAGTTAATATAACATAACTGATCTCTGGTACAATTTGATTGGTATCCCATATGGTCTAGTGGCTAGGATATCTGGCTTTCACCCAGAAGGCCCGGGTTCGATTCCCGGTATGGGAAGTAGCTTTTTTCCATTTTAAATTTTGTTTCTTATTTGACTTAATATTTAATTAATTTACATATTTTTATACATACATATGTATAATTAATGTGACTCGTTTCATTATTTAAAGTATTTCAAAATTTGTTTGTCACGAAACGCCAGCTGCGATCGAATCGTGTTCTCTTTTCTTTTTTTGTTCCATACAATTCCCAACACGTTCAAGAAGCTGGCCTTAGGTTAGTCGGCTGCTTGGCTAGGAACGATTGTCATTAGTAGTGGTAGACTGACGTTCTACCCAAATACTAAAAGGCCAGTTGATGATACAGAATTATGACCCTTGTGATTATAATTAAATACCACGATTCTGACGGGGTTGCTCCTGCCTAGAGTTGTCGGTTGTACTGATGGTCTTCCAGCTAATGACAACTTTTTCTAAGCAATCAATGCGAGTGTATGATTTTCAGCTAGTCAACCAAAAAGAGCAGCGGACAACGGTAGAAATTGGTGCCAGTTGCCATCGACTCTTCATATGGCATATTGCCACTTGTGTCTGAGCAGGGCGCTTGTTGATGCTATATGCTATGTGGCCACCAGAGTCGGCTATCCATCCACATCTGCCTGGCTGACTCGTGACCGTGGCAACAAAAAAATCAGCCACACTGGTTGCCTCGTCATTTTGTCTATATAAATATGTGTGGGGGTTTGTTGTATTGGTGCCGTGTGTGTTGTTGTTGTTCAGCTTCAGTTCTTTTTTCGGCAAAAATTTACATAAAAATCGCATTACACTTAACATCCACTTTGCTAAACGAAGCGCATGAAAGCGGCGGGCGCCGACGCCGTCACGTGGTTGTGGAGCTGCTACTGCTGCTGGGGGTCTTCAGCTCTTCATGCCCCACCCCTCCCCTCGCTTGTTTGTGTATTGTATGTGTCTCTGCCTCTCCCCCCCTTTCCATCTCTGCCAGGTTGAAGTGCATCGCGGCCTATGAAAATTAAATTAAAAAGCGCATCCAAAAACGGGCAAAAGGAAAAACAATTTTTTAAAAATAAGCACGGTCAAATTGCAATTTGGCAGATACGATCTGTATTTGGACAGCACTTTTACTCTGGAAATATATGAAGTGCGTTTGTTGCAGAAATTGACAAAAATTAAGTGTTGAAGAAACTATCAATTTCAAAAGTTCTCAGTACCATTCTAAACTCACTCAACATGGATATTTCCCACTAATTTGTGTTTACCTATTTTAACTTCTATTCATGTTCGAACTACATTTTCAACTGTCATTTCTAATTGGAATCTTCATGTATTATTTACAATGAAAGTCATAATTGGAAAGTTATAAATAAAATAAGAACTTTCGAGTAAAGAACTGAACGATTAACAATTTATAAGCAACACATTTAAATGTCAACATTTAAATTTAACTGTATAATTATTGATACGAAGTAAAAATAGATCTGGCATTGCTTAAATGCCTTTGACTACTTTGATATGCATAATTCGATCCATAGATAAAAATCCTCATCATTTCTCAAGTTTATTTCCTGTACTTGAATATAATTGTATTGCTTGAAATTGGCCATCATTTTGGCTGGCGCAGTCAGCGTGTAGTCGGCCCACAGCTTACCAACGTTAAGTGTTTGGGCCATTAAACATTTACGGTGCATAGTTAAAGCGACACACGCTAAAAAAGAATGAAGCCAGCTGTTATGCGTCTAGTTGGTTATTAAATATAATTAACGCACGGCGATTTGTTGTCCAGCGCCATAAAATGGAGTTGTGTGGCACGAATTAGTCGAATTGTAATCGGGATGAGGCAGGAGGCGGCGAGAGGGGGTAGTTGGCGGGTTGTCTGCGAACCCATCTGTTGTCCCGAAATGTGCAGCGAAGCTTGGCTAAAAACAAAAGTCAACACACACAAATTAGTTAAGTCAAAGTGTCCTTCAACTGACTGCAGTCCTTGTTGCTGTTGTTGTTGTTTGTCCCGCCCAGGCAATATACTCGTAATACATATTTAAATGCAACTGATTAATCATGAATAAAGTTGTTGTGTGTTCACAGTTGCTGCTGCTGCTGTTGTTGTTGTTGTTGTTGCTTGCCTGGTCACGTGACTGAAAACAATTTGACTTCAAACACATTAACAGTTACGCTCGATGTTAAAAATACTAAATAAATAAACAAAAAACAGAAATGTCAGGCACGCAGTGTGGCTCAAGGTGGGAGGGGTGGGTGTGCTGCGTTGGTTGGGTGTTTGTCAAGAACAGTCACTAACTTGGCTAACTAAAAGTTTTCATGCATTGCCGTTGACAGTGCAATAAACATGCCAAAACAACAACAACAACAGCAACATCAACAACAACAACAACTGCAGCACTAACAACAACAACTTGTAAAAATAATAGCGTCAACTGACCCGCCCATATCACCGCCCCCAAAACACGCCCTTAACTTCTAAGGGTGGTGGAGTGTAATACGAAAAAAAGTAAATAAATAAATAAGTAAACTCTTCGAATTAGACACGTAGCCAGTAAAATATTTGGTTGGTTCGAGTGTTGGGGGAAAAAACTCTGAAACATTGAAATAGTTGGCAGCTCTTTTCCAAGAATTGCCAAGAATTTTTTGTTTTTATCAATTTTAGAAAGCCTTTGTTAGCGCTCAGGGTGCAACTGGGTGATTTATGAACTCTGCCTTCAGTTTGTGGCACCTTCCCATTTTCGAATAGAAGTTTAATTTAGTACAGAAGATTTTCGAAATGTTGAGTTTATGCTCAGCTCAAAAGCTGTCTAGGCATATACCATAATTTTGAGAGACTTATATTCATGTTTTTCTGCTTTTTCTGAACATCCATATTGATTATATTCCAAATTTATCATGCTGTCATTTTTTTTTTTGCTGGTTCCTTTGTGATCACGAATTTGTTGGCTTGTATAAATGGTAAGTATTCATTACATGTGTGCAAATTCGCGTTGCATGGTGGAAAAATTTTAATTTTTCTTATTGCAAAAACTGAAAAACAGGGTGACTAATGGGCTGGGCCCTTACAAAAAAGGGGGTGGTTGGCTGACTGCAATAGAGGGGAGTTGAATGCATGACATTCATTGTGTTTAATGAACATCCATTACTCCGCCGTGCGTTATGTAATGTCATAAATAATCGCAAAACGTGCAGCACAGCGAAAAACCATAAAAAATTTGCCAATATTGCTAAAAATTGCCCCGCAACAGATGGCAACAATTCTTCGGCACGAGGCGCAATGGCTTTGTCTATTTATAGATTCCTCTTAGTTCGTCTGCTGCCGAACAAATGGCGAAGCGGCGAGCACAAAACCAAGTTTTCGTCAGTCGTTGTCAACAATCCTCGATAGTATAGTGGTTAGTATCCCCGCCTGTCACGCGGGAGACCGGGGTTCAATTCCCCGTCGGGGAGAGATTGTAGTCAATTTTTTGTTTACTTTTATATATTTTAAACGTAGAAAGTATTAATTTTACTGACAATTCAAGACAGTCAAGCAGGTGATCCGGCCTCAAATCAGCTTGGATAGGATAATTCAAGTTGTTTTTGTATTCTAAAAAGTTGATTAATATTCTTTGTTCTTAGTTTTGAAAACTGTTTGGACAACTGTTTAACTAGTAATCGTAAAAGACAGGCGGCAACTATTATTAATGAGCTATGGACTTAAGGCAAAGAGTGTTGCTTTGTTTCCATTTATGTTTGCACATCAACAGCTCAATTTGGTTATTTTTTGTTTTTTAAAGATGCGTATCTGTGAAGTGTAGAACAACCCTTTATCTAACTGTCTGTCGCCTGTAACGTGTAGTTGGCAACCCACACGCCACGCCGCGCAACCCTTGCCCTTACCCCTAGTTGTGCTGGGTACCTGCGCTGGTCTGAACCCATTAATACTCATTAGTATCTGCATTCTTTCTGTGTAGGGGGTATCTGTGTGTTGGATAGGTTGGGTGTCGTTTGAGACACACTTCAGCGTGCGCCTTTATCAGCCATTTAGCCACTTTGTGCACATATATAATCCCCGGGACGCTCAACAACCGCAACAATATGCGTGTTTATTGCTGTTGTTGTTGTTGGTCGGTTGACTGTTGTTGTTTTGAGTGCGGTTCGGGCTTTATTTCTTTTGTCTATACTCTTAATATTATTAAAAAATACACCCAAGGGCACAACAATTCGGTTGATTCGGTTAGTTTTTTTTGTTTTTTGTTGTTTTTTGTTGGTGGTGGTGGCTCGGACCGTTTCCAATAATAGCAGACGCATAAATTCTGTACTGCTAACCCCCCAGACAATTAGAGGAACAGAAATTGTGGTTGGGGTGTATAACTCTGAAGAGGGGGGGGGGGGGGTGGATGGGTGGTTGGGTGATCTCTGTTTGTGTCATGTGCATACTTACGTTTAAGTAAAAAACTGCAAAAATCGTTTTCTACACACACACACACACACACACAAAAGCACAACCATTGAGAGAATACAATTTAACAATAAAACACACACAATGTGGCTGACATCCAGCGAGAGACGTAACTCAAAAGTGATAAATGATGTTGCAGCTTATAGTAGCTGTTGTTGTTGTTGTTGTTGCTGCTGATGTTTCCACAGTTGCCATTGGCTTTATGAGTAGCATGCATCACGTTTATATTTGCGCTGTAAAATGGTTTAGCGCTGCTGTCTTTTTCCCTTACAAATGAATTGCAAGCCATGTTAACTGTCATGTTAGCCCAACGACGAGTTGACAAGCGCAACGGCATTTGATTAGCAGCAATACCAGGCAAACAAAAAGCAAGAAAAAAATCCCGATTCTAATACAAATTGGTGCTTCGCAGCAGATTGAAGTAACTGTAAGCGCCGCGCATAATCTGCAACAACACAAACGAGTAAAAAACGAGTAAAAAAGGAGTAAAAATCAGGATTAACAATCAGTTGTCCTGCCGTACATCGATAAAGGTTCTCAGATTCAGTTCGACGAGCAAGGCGCGCATCTTCAGTGGGCGCTGGGCGTGCATCATCATGAAGAGCAGCATCTTTTGCACCGGCAGACTGAAGTTGTACCAGTCCACGGCGTAGAGTGCAAAGCACAATTCATTCTGCTGCAATTGATGAAAAACAATTCGAAGAATTAAACATTTGTGAAGGAGCAAAGCAGAACGGGGATTCATTAAAAATGGAATGCACAAACGAAAAGTTGCTCAAGATTATCTCAGTGGTTGCATATAAATACACCATTTTAATGATGACCATTATCAGCTGGCGAGACTTTTACTTTACTATTGTAAAGCATTTGAATTGATTCCATTTCCAATTACGCTTTTTATCAGAATTTCTAGCGCACTTTTGTGAGTTGCATTTGGGGTTATAACGTGAGATTTAGGTTTAGTTGCAAAAGTATGCAACAAATTCGAAGCTTAGCTCTAAATAGATTCAAACAGAAAAAATAAAAATCAGTCCAAGCAAATTCATTTAAAAACCAAAACTCTTTGAAACTGAGTTCATTCAAAGCATACTTTTTTTGACCTACATTTATCTATGGTATTTTCTGACCCATCAAAGTCTGCCAGCCAATTTGGTGTTCCTCAAAATATGATAACTAAAATGTGGGATTATAAAATGTACAAACTTGTAACGTACACATTCAACAATTAAGGTTGCATGCCAATGATAAATAAACAGAATCGAAGCCATAACAAACAAGTAGAGAAACATGAAGAAATAATCCATTGTGCTGGGCACCTGAAAGAGATTAAAAGGATTAAAAAAGACTAAAGGATTGTTTCTGAGCAACTTACGCCAACCGAAAAGGCAAAGAATAGAAAGCAAATGAGAACCGAGAAGATTATAAAATCTGACATGACTGGGATGCGCAGCAGTTGCTCCAACTCCAACACAAATTGCCGTATTTTGAGCTGTTCCCCAACAAAAGAATTGCAGAGCTGCAAGTGCCAATGGCTGAGCTCCGAAGCAGTTAGTTGTTGCAACACCAGATCGGGTTTAAGACGTTCGATCTGCAGCAGAACAAAGTAGTTAAATAACACAAATACGATTTTTATACACATTCGTAATGCTCACATCCATGGCGCGCACCCGTTTGTTGAGTATCTGCTGCTTGAGGGTGACGAACTTCATGAGGCACGTGATGAAGGTGTGCCACAGGGGAATTGTGGTGATGCCCAAGCCAAGCGCATACCACGGTCCAAAATAGCCGACACAAATATTGTCCCACAGTTCGCCAAAGGGAAACAATTTGAACAGTAAAATCGGCTGCGCCTCGCCACGCTGCACAGCAACCATATTGAAAACGGATTGCGGCAGGAAAATGGTGCGATAAATACAATCCAGCCAGGCCATCAATCCAGCCAAAACCGACGGCACCCACAGCAACAACGTTATCGTCCGCACATACATCTGGGTGGAGACCATCAAATCCAGCTCCTCCTCATCAGCCTCCAGTCGCAACTGCTGCAGATCAGCCAGAGCAACGCGTAGCATATGAACGACTCCTGTGGCGGGTGGAAAATGGCAGTTGAAACAGAAAAATTGAACCCCAGAGAGTATAAACTCCACATATATACATAAATATATACATATATATATATATATATACATGTGTGAGCAGGTTCGACATAGCCATGTCCGTCTGCCTATCTGTTTTTATGCCCGCTTGTGTCTCAATTTAAGAGTTATCTTTTTGCTGCAGGCAGCACACATGTCGCAGATTGCAGTATCGGATTACCATATAATATAGCTATCGTGGAAGCGATCGTACGAAAGATGAGTTCTGATGCGATACACTTTTTGATTTAACAGGATATCGCGACCAAATATTGCTCATATTATATCGGTCTAATATCATCTAGTTCTGGTTGAACGATTGATCGTTCGAATAGCAAATAAATTTTGTGTAGTTGTCGATAGATTCGCTGGTCTCAAGGATAAGTAATCTGAGTCGTGCCTAAGATGACACTTCTTACTTGCATTGATTAAGCTTAAACTTAAGCTTCAACTTTTCTTTTCTCAGTATGAGGATTAGAATACCGTCTGTGGAGACTCACGCTTCCGCTGCACTAAGGCATTCAGTAAGGCAATGGACACGGCGGAATATTGGACAGCTGTGGCCCAGCTGGTGGCGCCATCATTGATGTTGTCATAGCCACGGGCGAGGAAGCCACGGGTCAGCATCAGGGCACAGCTCAGCCAAATGGACGCCGTGAAGATGGTGCAGCGGATGAGGGCCAGCCACGGATGACGCTGCTCAATGGAGGCCACATAGCCGTACACCCGAAAGCAGCGCAAGTGTATCCGGAAAAGCGGATCCTCAAAGCTCTCCGGCCTTAGCAGTAGTTCCTTCACCTTGTACATTTTGACTGTGAGTCGCCCTCGAATCCATCGCCTCTTTTATAGCCTTTGCTTGTCTACCTCTGTGTGGGTGTTTGGGTGTCTGTGTGTGTTTAATGCGTCCATTTGATTGTTAAGTGGCCTGCAATTTGAATAAGTAAGGTGCTGAAAATTGCATAGTGTGTAATTGTCATTTAATAGCTGTTATTTAATCATATTTAACCAACTGAAGCATTTGGTCAACAGATGTTTTGGTTCTCCATTGGTAAACATGGCAAATCGTTCAGCTGACGTTTCCAGTCTGGACTTGAGATTCTTGACTCTCCCATTATGTTTTTCAATTCACTGGATTTCCATGGCATTAAATAACTTATATAAACTTAGGTCAGCTCCATAAACAAATGTCAATTACTTCGCACGCCCTACCAAAAAAGGGAATATTGTCAAAAACATGTCAAACAAAAAACGAAAAACGAAAACAGCCTGTGGAAAAGTTAAAAACTTGAATTTCACTAACGAAATTTAACTCGTATGCAGATGCTGTGCACTAAAACCATTTGACATTAGACTTTTGTTTAGATACTTTAGTTGGCTCCCAGTGAACAATATGTGGACAAAGTTTGCCCCAAAAGGTGCCAGGCGAGCGTAGCAAGTAAATCTAATTTCCAAGTTGGGAACAACAATTTGAAAGGCAGAATTGCGGCAGTGTTTTAGATGTATAAATAAAGTGCTGCCTGCTTGAAACAATGATATCATGTTGTACATGTATTTTGTTGCAACTTGAATTACTTGGGTGACGAAGCCAAATGAAGTGGTTTGGAATTATTGTTTGATTATATTTTTATTGGTATTCGTAATTTACTGCGACCAATACTTTGTTATTATTATTTTTGTTGTTATTATGTTGGATCTACTGTGCCCCTCATTGCATTCAGAAGAATGCCAGACTCTTTGTCGAGCTGACTGTTTCTATATCTTTCGAGTCGATGACATGTTTTCTGGGGTAATCTAAGATTATCTAAATGGCCCTCCTTTTGAGAGACCATCAAAGATCTTAGGAATATCTCTATGGAAATTCTCTAAATTGTGTCTGCCAATATTCTGATATACTCTTCAGCAAGTAACTAACATCTTGCGCTGATTAAATATAGAAATCCATTCAGTTCAAATTCGCCTTAAATATTTCAGCTTTATGCACTGCAAAGCTGCAATACAAAATGATACTCAATCAGAGCAGACGGCTAACTACGGGGCCAATTTGTTGAGTGGCTTGTCAAATACTCGGCTTTCCAACTAGCCACTTGAACTAGCAACTACCCCAGCCCCAACAACAACCCCAACCCCATCCCTCAATTCGCAATTCGAGTGAGTCTAATACACATGAGCTGCTCTTTGAGCTGCTGCTGATGTTGCTCTGTCGTTAATGGTATTAAATGAAATAAGATTCTTTGCATTTGCAGTCAAGCGGCCAAAACACACACACAATGCACACACACACAGCAGACTACAACATAAATGTGCAACTTACCGATGCATTGTCAATGCGGCAATCATATGCAGCAGCTGAGTAATTCGTGGGTAATCGTGAATGGTTGGCTGAGTGGGTGTTTTGTTGGTTGGTTGCTTGCTTGCTTGGTTGGCTGGTTGGTGTGGGTGGCTGGGAGTGGGCTATGCCATATCCAACGGATATTGTGTCTATGGCATCATCCGTATACGTATACGTGGCGTCGTCTATTTCACAATTTGCATTTAATATCCTTGTGTGAATAATTTACAAATGCAATAAACGTAAATGCGTTCGAGGCAATGCTGCTGTTGTTCGCATACATATAGCAAAATGGCAGCTGAAATGGAGCAAGAGACCGAAACCGAAACCGAACCCGAACCCCAACCCGAACCCCAACCAAATATCCGCAGCATTGAAATGCTTCAGACGTTCAACGACTGACACGCTCCAACTGACTTCCAAGGGACCATCGAGACCCCAACTCTGCCCCAAACATCTCTCGCCACTCCCGATCTCAGTGACTGCTGTACGCATATTTGTATGTTGCATGTTTGCAACTGTCTGTTATGTTAGTATTTCTCTGGCTGTGCTTATTTGTGTTGGTGTTTGTGTTGGTGTTTGTGTTTGTGTGTTTGCAAATGTGTAAATGCATTCGCATTTACCACATACACCCAGGGACCCTTCTCCTCCAGACTCCTCTGGTGAGTGCCTCCTTGGCGTGAAATTTGCTGTAAGCAGTAAGCCTGTGAGGATATTGAAAGTCACTCGTTTCTGGTATTTACTTATGCATTTGTTTCATGTTTGGCAAAATGATGTTGCACACACACACACACTCACTCACACACACACCCACTCACACATGACAGTTGGTTGTGGGTGTGGATGGGAGTGCTTTGGTTTACTGCCGTTTGAATTGGCTTGCAGCTTTTCACGCTACATTTGCCCAGCTTGGCCTTAGCCCAGTAATCGGATATTAGTTGGCTTTCGTTATTGTTATTGCATATTTATTGCCAGTCAAAATTGCAAACCATGGTGCGATAGTGGGTGCACATTTTGGCGAATAGCCACTGCTTAAAGTGCCACATAACTTGCCACCGATAAGTGTTAACTATGGCAAAGGGTTTCCGCTTTGGTTTCGCTTGCCTCTCGCTCTGCAAACGTGTTGCAGCAGTGGTCTTTGTGTGTATGTGTGTGTGTGTGTGTGATTTCTGTTGTTGCGGTCAGGACTTTGCAACTTTGCAATTGTTTAATGCCAGCTGTCCGTATTGTTAAGCAATTGGAATTCCAATAGCAGTTCATTTCGCATAGCGAACTCTAAAATTAAATGCCAAGGAATGTTTACAAAGCAACTTAACAAAAAATACCAAAACCAAACAAGATGTGCTACTTTTGTAATTACTTTTGTTACTTCAATCCAATCTACAAACTGCATTTTTTTATTTTTTGTTTTTTACTTTACGATACACAGATAAATACTTTGCTCACTCGTTTTCTTTTCCATCACACAGAATAACTTTAATAACTTTATTTGTGACAGTTGAGAGATAAATATGCTGGACATGAATGATATTGAAGGAGTGCGGATTCGAATGGATCTTTAATTGGCATCCTAGTTGCGTTTGAAGTTTGCAGTAGATTGGACAATTCTTCTGTTCTTCTGCTCAATTCTTTTGCCAGCTTATTGCATATTATTTCGCGTGCTCAAATATGAATGATAACCCAAACCGATTCTTAGTCATTATGTATACACTTTGTGAGGGGTACGTTGTACTGAGATAGCCGCTGGCTGTTGACTCTTGGTTTCATTCCAGGCAAAAGTCAGAATTTATGCTTTTTAGCGTGCTGCTGGTTGAGGGAATGGAAGGCCAGCGACCCAGCACCCTCCAAAAGCCCCTCACCAAGTGGAACCCTTAACGCTGACCCCTTTGTGCAGTTAAACAAAAAACTGCATTCATCTGACGGGGACGGGGATGGGGACGGGGACGGGTACGGTTGAAAGGGGGCCACACAATTCTCGCACATTGTACAAACAGCGAGCATGCCTCTTGGGATCTGGAATGGGACTGAGAATGGAAATGGTATTCACTTGGAATGGCGGGAGTGGGGGGTGATGGGAGGAGTTATACTTGGACGCATACTTTGTGCTCGTGACTACTTTTTGCTTTTCTTTAACATTATTTTGCACTTTTCAATTAAAAAGTGTGCGCCCCACGCCGCCAGGAGTCAGCAGTCAGCAGTCAGAGTCCCGAGACCCGAGCCCTGCAGCCGGCACCAGGCAACAGGCATACACCAGTAAACATCATGATGCCGGGAGGGTGGCAGCCAGGGGCTGACAACAACTATGGCGTTAAAGGGCGAAAGTAACCCCAAAAGCTGATAAAAAGAAGTAACCAGCCAGCGAGGAAGCCAGCTTGCCAACCAGCTGCCATAATTATAATTTCTTAATGCAAATAAAAACTCGCTGCTGATTTTCACTTGCGTGTGTGTGTGTGAGTGTGTGTGTGTGTGTGTGTGTGTGTTGGAGCCAGAATACCAGCCACAATTTAAATATTATAGAGTTTTACTCGGGCGCATCGTTTTACGCTTATTCTTTCATTTGTTTATTTGCTCTTCCCAAAGAGGTATTTGCCATTAGCCATAAGCTTGGTAATCACTAAAAGAAAACCTGTTTATAAACCCAGATTCCTAGCAAGCAAAGTATAGAACATAATGTAAGTTGGAACCATGTAAGCCTTGACATGCATACTTTGCTAAAGTCTGAAAAACTACATTATTTCAATATACAAAATTAATTTCATTTATTTGTCATTCGTAATCATCTTCATTATGTTTCCAGTTAATATAAGTGTATATTATTCAAGACTTTCTTAAAATACAAATTGTATTTGTTAGTTTTTTTTAGTCCTGCAGTCATAAAAATGATTTAAGAGAGTATCAAAAAGTTGCCTTAATGTGGGGCATGCATCTGTAAGTTCATAAAGAGTATATGGAACCACTACATGAACACTATATACTATGTTTACTATAAATAGGGTATATTGAATAAACTTGTGAATGTAAAATGAATATTTATGAGCCAAGCTTACAGAGTATCTGCTAGTCGTAATACATATTTATACCATAACTTATACTCTTGCAGGATATCTTTCGGTCTCCAACTCTTGACTCGAGCAACTTTCATTTGGGTTTTTTTGTTTTTTAATTTTTTACTTCTGCCCTTATGCCAAAGGGCAAGTAAAAGGGTTAAAAAAGAAATTCACCCGACACTGCGAGCGCACTTGCCACTTTTGCCACCCCATTCCCCCCACCGCCAGCTACCCCCCAACTCGTTGCTGGAGATGGCGTTGTCCCTTCATGTGTCCTGGTCATTGTGGCAAGCTGCAGTGCAAATAAACATGCATAGTTTATGAATGAAATGAAAAGCGGCTGGCAGCCTCTGACCAATGCACAAATACTCATTTAAGCGCTTGGCTTTTCAGCGCGGGCTGCGCAATGGGCTTACATGGCGTATAATTAATATTAAATGTAATACTTATAAATTAAATAAAAATGGCAAAATGCCAGGCAAAAATACAAAAAAATACAACAACAAAAAATGAAATAATAATAAAAAAGAATCCAAGCAGCAAACAGAAAAAAATGAATGAAACTTTTGCCTCTTGTGCTAGCTGCAGGATTGATGACTATGGCCGTCAAGTTTATTGCCAGCGACACGTACACACACTCTCAGTGCACGAGAATGTGTCTGTGTGTGTGTGTGCGTGTGTGTGTGTGTGTGTGTGTTTGCTTGTGCGCCGCCCCTCTAGTTATAAATGTGTGTTTTGCCAAGTTTGACTTGAACTGGAGCTAGAGCCAACTTCCGTTGTGCGGAAAAATGCTTTTGATTTGATTTTCACCAAATGTCAACTTGACGTCACGTCGCGACGTAACCGTCGACAGAGACTGCGACGCCGGCGACGGCGACGTCGATGTCGATGGCAGCGTTGTCGCCGCCTTTGTTGTGCCTGTTACAACTGCATGATTTATTGTTTTGATGAAATTGCGTGTAAACAATTTAGTGGCTGGTTGGCGCCCCCACACCCACACCCCTCTTCCTCCTCCGCCTCCTCCACTTCCTCCTGCTTCGGCTCCCTCATCACATGTCCCCCCCAAAACTTTGTGCTCCTGTTCAATCTCCACTTGCGCTTTAAGTCTATGAACTTTTGAAAGACTTGACTTAAGGTTAAATATAACAATATTTCATCGCCCGGAAGCAGAAACAGACAAAACTGCCAAGTTGTTGTCGCATGAGCCATGAAACTGACTTCATTTGAGGTCGCTTTTATATGCACTCATCTGTCATAAGAATCAGTTAACCAAAATGTTTACTGGCATCTTTAAAGTTGAACAGGTTTGAACAGCGAAGAGATGCGCTTATGAAAACTATTTGACATAGTTGTCCGAGGTTGATGCTTTAAATTATATACATATATTATACGTGTATTGGCAATCATTAAAATAAAAACATATACATTAAAAAAGCACAAATTGTTCCTTACAAATCACTCTATCCCATAAGGGTAAGGTTGCGGTGGCAATGACCATGTTCCAGGCAATCCTCCAACCTTATTAAGAAATTTAAAGGTCCGTTAGCTTTGAGTGCCACAATGCGAACACAAGCCGCATAGCACTTTTCTAGTGCATCATCGTCAACGTGGTCAATCTGTGTGGACAGTTATCGCTGTGATTTTACTCTACGCCATATTCTATATATTTACTTCAGCAATTTCTGCAGAAAGATCCACAAAGCACAAAGCAAAGGCCAGCAGAACCAATATAAACTTCATGCCTTCGATATTTAGCGACTATTTGTTGGATGTGTGGCTTGCTGGCCTTTTATAGAGTTTTGCATGGAAATCAGTCACATTTCATATTCGATACGGTCTGCCTTGATATCAATGCTCTGTTAATACTTTTCCAAGTTCGAAATGATATTATTTTTTATGTTAATATACATAATTTATGGTTACACTTGCCAGAGGATTTTTTATGGTCGATTTTTTGCATGTTTGCTATTTATCACTTTTCAACAGATAGTTTCTAATGCTCTCGAGAATTGCTCGAGCAGCAGCTGATGCTGCCTAATGTGCTCATCACGAGATGCTGGCTGGAGCGTGGAACGGTAAGTGGATGAATGCATTCATCCGATTATCGATAATTACGTCACTTAGCATCTACTTGCCACTCTACGGTCAGTTGGGAATTAAGTTGGGAATGCCCATTAAGTGCAGTTTATTTAAAATGCATAACATTTGCGATACTTATGCAAAAATGCCAGCTCACCTGCTGCCCGCCTGCTGGCTCTGTTTTTATTTTTTCTTCTTTTTGTTGTTTTTTTTGATGTGAATCGGGCTTATTGTTGTTGTCTCTTTTGGCCAGCTGCAGTTGTTGTTGGCCAAATGAAGCATGTAATTCGCCGAGTAGAACTGGATTGTTACAAGTAATTTTAAATTGATGGCGCGAAAATTACGACAAACGCTGCGGGGCCAAAGTCAAGAAGCCAAGCCAAGTTAAGAGCTGAGCGGAACCGTTAGAAAGGCGCAACTTTGGCGTCAAGTCAACTGTGAAATAAGCTCGCAGTCAAAGCCCGATGCTGGCTAAAATGCTGTTGCACAACGCATTCCATTTCTCTGTTGCCCATTTCTTGTTTCTAACCCGGGGAGCTAATTGTGCCCACAATAGATGATCGCAGCCTGTTGTGGGCGTGGCACTACACAACAACTATTTCTCGCTGTTGTTGTCTTGCCCAGCAGCCAACTGACTGAGCGCTGATTGAGCATAGCAGAATATAAGTTGTTGGTGTGTGTTTGGTGTGCGTGTGTGTGTGTGTGTGTGTGTGTGGCGCCTGTTAGTTGAGTTTAGTTAGCAAATTGGCCTACCACTTGTCACCATTTATCACACTCAGTGTCAGTCATAGCATATCGAGCAAAAATTGTTCGTGGCAAGCGTGCATCAAAAACTTTTTGAGAGCAACGCTTGACAAAAATGCGTGTCGAGAACACAAAATGACACTTAAAGGTACAAGGTATAGTTGAGGGTAGTGTAGGCTAGGGGTATTCAAGAATATGCTATAAGGATGCCTCACACACACACACACACACACACACACACCCACACTCAATCAGGTACCATTTATAGGCTGGCTGGCAGAAGCCATCAATCTTGAGCTACTTTATCTTCATCTGACATGCAGACATACTCGATACTAGATACTCGCACTTATAGATTTCTTGTCTTGGAGACTGCCTCGGCGCCTTGGTAGGCAAATGTATTTGGATTTGCCAGTGCCTTTTGTTTGGCCAACAATAACAATTGATGTCACAAACAGCAGCAGCCCGAAACCAACTAAACTAAGAGCACCAACAAAAACACCAAATAAAAGCAAGAAAAACGCATTTTATGTCGCATACTTTTAGGCGTCAACACAAATTGTCGTACATTTCGTGGGGGAGCGAAATGATATATGTATGCATCGATGTATCTAACAATGGGGAGGTGGGCATTGTGTCTGGTCTCGGCACAAGGCCGCTAAGGTAAACACTACCATTTATCTTAGATGAATAGATTGTTTGAACTGCGCTTCAAAGAATTTTCGAGCACTGGGTATTGATCGACTCAAGCATGTTTCTTGATATTATTTTCCAAGCAACATATCCCAATTGATATTATTTCATTTGAAAAGTGATAGTTGACATGATATTAAAAACTTCATTATATTGGTTTGATATCTCCTGGATATATTTATAAATTTGAACTCATGCCTGAAAACTTAAATATTTTTGGTTTAATATATTTTCTGAAACATTTATTTGAAGCCACAAAAACAGCACATTATTAAACTTGAGGATGATATTGCTTCATCTGCCCCCTTGAGTTGATTTGCGATTTTCTTCAGAAAATATGTGAAATATTTGATATGGCATACGCAACTTCAGTCGCAGTAATAATTTTCATCATCATGGGTTATTTATGTGGCATATGCGAATGTGTCAGCTGAGCAATGTATACAACTGATTTTGACGGGCACTTTATCGCTGGCAGAACTGTCTTGAAGACTCTTTAACACTGCTGGCTTGAGGACTGTTCAACAGTTCACCCACCCACTGCTTTTGGCAGCAACCCTTTTTCTTGGTTTTGTTCCGAACTGCAACACGTATTTTGAGTGCAACGCTTTTGGTCTCTGGACATTTCGCATAGCTACGCCTACGAAGAAACGTGCAAGATTTCAAGAAATGGTTTTTTTTTTCCATTTATATGCGATCTGCAACCACAGAAGTTTGAACCCTTTGAGGCAGCCACCCAATGGCAAAAGCCATTGACACTGGAAGCAACACGCGCTGTTGTGCGAAAATATGCAATTGAAATGTTAAATAAATAAAGGCGTAAATACTTGAAGGGCACAGCGCAGCGACAAGGCACAACATTCAAATGCTGTTGTGTTGCACGTTATGGTTTTATACACACCCATACAACAAATACATATATATTAAAAAAAAATACGCCAAGGAATAACTGCTATCTTTGGTTGGTGAACTTCAAATACCCTAACCCTAACTATGTAAAATTGAATCACAGCAAGGGTTAAGAGGAAAAATTTAAAGTAAGTAAAATGTTTTTTATAAGTAACCTTGTCTTTTAAACTTTGAAGTAATATAATATTGTAGTAAGGTATAATTAATCTAACTTATTAGCAAGGATCAATTCTGAGGTATCTATAAAATCAATTGATCTAATGCGACTGTTCGTCACTTAAGGATCTGTAAAAAGTTTCCTCGACATACCTTTCGAGGTTGGGCTAAGGCACGACTAAGTTTAGGTCACCTCAGCCTGGCCTGCCGCTCAACTACCTAGTTTAAGTTTACTTTGTGACAAACTTATAATGCTTGGGGTACACAAAAGGCGTTACAAGAATAGGAAAAGAAGCAAGCGACCCGTTATGCATTCCATAACTTTGGAGTCCGTTGACGCAGACGCTGAAGTTGAAATGAATGAATGAAAATATGCAGGCAACGTGATTCTCAGCGACTCAGCGACTCAGCGACGAGACTGCGATTTCGGCGCCATATTGCTTTGGCAGGGAGGGGGAGGAGAGAGTGTTTTCCGGGCGTGGAAACGTAACCGTTAGCAATGACATTGCCGAGCAGCGTTACGGTTGTCGTTACCTCTTTCAGTGGGTGGTGTGGTTGGCCGGGGATGGCAATATTCGCATTTGCTCGTTGGTATTTTCTGTCGAGTTCAGCGCAAATTCATTCATTTCCACTTGAATTTACAATTATGCGAAACTGTTGTTGAATGGATTTTGACTTGCTCGGAGATTTCTGAATTGGGTTTTGGGGATTGGATGGGTGTTCGCAGTTCGTAGTTGTTGTTGTTGTTGCATATTTGTTGGCTGTAATTTCGCCATTGGCAGCAAACAACTTTACTGTTTAGCTTTTAATTAACTGCCGAGCAGATCCACAAGATCCCCAGCTTGTTGCTACTACCAGTGCCAATTGTCAACAGCAGCTGCTGAAAGTGTGTTGCCAAGCGTTGCCTAGCTGCGTTCTACACATGAAATTCTGTGTGATGCGATTTGTTTACCGAATGCTTGTGAAATGTAATTAATTTTATGAGGTGTGCTGCAATGGCTGTCAGGGGCTATTAAATATATACATGTTATATTCATCTGGGCCTTTGGGAGAAGTGTGTCACGAGCTAAAGTCAGGCCCTACAACATTGAACTTACCACTTGCCTCTATAAGCATACTCTGTGATGTATAAGGAATTTTAAGATCGCAGGCCCATCTATGCATACATATATATATATATATATATATATATTTATATAAGTTGTACAAATATTCCAATAGGAATCCCCGCCTACTAATCATATCAATTGTATTTTTCTGCCGATAGTAAAAAAGTTTGTGTACAAGAAACTCTCGAATGCCACTTCTCGAGGGTGGCAAACTTTTCTATTTGGATTTTCCTCCTTTTTTTTCGGTTGCCTAACTGCAGGGGCACTTCAGCTACTAGTTGCCAAACGCAATTCAATGTCATATCCTTGAAAGCTAAAAAATGGCAACGCACACGGATATGGAAAAAAAAAATCGGCAGCTGAAAGTTTTGTTATTGAAAGTTCATCGATGAATGCGAAACAGTTTGCAGAATACAGAAATCCACTGTCAGGACACTTGGCTGACTGCAGTCGGAGGGAGCGACTGACTGCTGGCTGCTGCCTGTTGGCTGTTGGCTGCTTACAGCCCATTTCCTGTTAGCCATTTTCAACATTTTCAATTTCTTTTGTGTATGCAATGCCACATTGTAAGCAGTTGTCCTGCGAGTTCTCGGCGAGCCTGCAAGCCTGCAGCTCAGCCCAGCAACACTAATTTCCTCGACCAACTCCAGACGCCGTCAGCGGGCATATCCTGCCAGTCAGCCCGACTGTCTCCTTTCGTCCCCAGCATACGGTGTGTGTGTGAGTGTGTGTGTGTGTGTGTGTGGAGGGGGAGGGGTCATTGCGTTTTGGGATGGGTGGAGCGGTCTGCTCCCCGTTGTTTGCATTTTTATTTGTATTTCATTTTCAATTGACTGGCAGCCGAGTTGCCTGCCACATCGCCTACCTTGGGGGCCTTTACCTGGTCTAAAGTTCAGGTATGCGCTTTGTGTACTTCAGTCCATTCATCAGAGTTATTTACTTTTTAACGAGTTGATTTCATTCAATTTGTTTACCTAGGTTTCAGTGGCCATTACGGACAAACAGCAAAAACAGTGAAAAAGGGTTGCCACCGCATTGCATTGCTCCTGAATAATATTCGTATTCAGCCATTCTGGCCACACTCTTCTCATACTTTAAGCTGCTGCAATCTTACACTTGTATTCTTGCCCTATTAAAGCTCTTTAACATCGGACCAGCAACAAACATTCGACTTTTGCGTTATTTTTTGTGTTTACTTTTCCTTAGCCCTTTTATACCCTGTAGATAGAAATGGTGTGTTGGAAGGTAGCCTATTAATTACAAATTTGGTTTTAATAGAAAAAAAATAGTGAAAAGCTCGAAGTTAACTGATAAAGAATCATCATTTAAAGTCAAGCAATCTAAGCATCTTTTATGACTAGTAAATTAGCTTAGTTAAATTATTTCTTGATGTTTACACAGCAATCGAATAAAAAATTAACAATAAACTGGGCAATTTCAAGGCAATTTACAGGGTGTCAATCAGTTCACAGTTCACTTTAAGAACCTTCTTGTTTATTTTGTTTCCGACTTGCTTGTTCTTGAGCGTCTGGCAAGTCAAGTTTTTGTGCCTTTTGGCGTTTTTTCGGTTTCAATAAATATTTTCGCAATGCACAAATTAAAAATTCTTCAAAATAATAATGGAACACGACGGAAGAAATTGGTGTTTTCAGGCCGCAAGCTGCCAAAAAGCCAGCCATTGTCTATTTGGCTAAAAACTTTTGTATGCCTTTAGCCAGACCGATAAGAAAAACAACAAGAACAACAACAACAACAACAACAGAAAGTACATCAATAATAATATCGAAGTGTCCCGACCCTAGCAATTCGATTGAAATTGTTGCCAGTGGCTATGTTTTTATGAGCATTTCGTTTGCCTTGTGCGGAAGCGTTCGACGTTCAAATATAATTAAATTGTTCACAATTTTACAGAAGCTTCGAAAATATGTCCAAAAATTAACCAAGAAAATTCACTCTGGCGCCATCTGTTAGTTGTTTGCCAAATTAATTTGGAAATCTGATGTTCCTTGATAAAAATGTCAAAAACTACACTTTCGTTGGTAGAAAGCAAAACAAAAAAAAAAAAAACCAAAACTTTATTAGAACAGACATTTTGTGCTGCTAGCGCCATCTGTTGAGCATTTGCATTTTGTTCTTATTGAAAACTTATAACTTAGATTGTCTAGATTTGACTATCTTCGAAACAGTTTTTCATAATTAGAGAAAACATTGCAACAATCTGAAAGAAAGCCGAGAGTTCGATTCCCAAACTTGGATAATTTCAACAGCAGTTTGCATAACTAAATACATTTATTTTGCTGTGTTTTATTGATAGCCAATGTATCTGTTTGTGTGAATTGTGTGTGCCTTCTTTAAACCAAAGTCTGTGCTCAACTGGCAGCGCCGAATTACTTTAACAACTACAAGCGATCGGCGAAGTGTATGGCAAGTTGCTCCATGCAGATTATGGTCAGGAAGGCCCTGTCGCAAATATCGGTACCAATAATATGGCTACAGGCAGCCACAGCTCTTTCTATTTTCTCCTTGGGGGCATCGAAAAAGTGTCTCGCTATGTTGTCCTTCTGCAGTACACCGTTGTTATCTATGAAGCCGTCCTTGATCAGCACACATCTGGCAGCACACTTGACATTTTGATTGGCATACAAGGGGCTGGTGTTGCCCGACATCACATTATGGATATCCTCTTTGGTGAGAGCATTATCGGCTATGCAAGCCTCGCTGACATAGTCAATGGCATCCTGTGCGATGAATCACAAATAGTTGGGTACTAAATTTGGATCACTTATGAACCTCACTTACCACCAGGAACACAAATAGACAGCTTGCGAACAACACCAAAGCGAATGTGGCCTTCATTTTAGCAGTAGTTTTGTGTGAACTAATTGATTCTCTAAAGTTCAATTGCACTTTTATAGTCGATCTGCAATTTGTAACTGCATTTGTCATACCTTGTAGGTTCCACAGATTATCTACAGTTTGTTCCGCACGATGCATATTTGAGTACAGTGAAGCGACCTGCGATATGACTCCAGATAACAAAAACTGATGCCGCAACGTAAGTGAAATGATGATTTATCAAATTCATTAATTATTCATTCTAGTTTCAAATTCTAACCAGTAATGCAAACTATCTGCTCCTTTTTGTAATTTGTTACATTTTGCAGGAGATTTGTTGAGTTGCATATGCTTTGAGCAATTATTTGCAAGCTTTCAGTTTCGTAATGACAATAAGGCTTCGATATAAAGAACCAAAAGTGGAACTATAATATTTTTGCGGTATTTTGAAATTAAAGTTCAAAAAGCAATAAATTCGCAGCCTGTGGTATTAACGTTCACTGTAATTAATTTATAATTATTTCTCTGATTGATCAAATTAGATGTAATTTCTATTCTATTTGATCGAAAATGCATTTTAAAAAAGGCTTACAATTTGTTTTTTTTTTTATTTTCCCACTTAATAACTAATTTTTTTTGTAAGCTATTTATTAACATGCATTTACATATATTAATTAAAAACGTTTTATTGTTGTTGTTTATTGCATTGCAATTATCTGTATTATTTCTCTCCCGTTTTTGCCTCATTATTTGTGCATTTTTGCATAGTTTTTATGTTAATTGCATTTGCATGGCTTTGTGTTAATTGGTATTGTTTTGTTTTTACTTTTTTTTTATTTAATAATCATTTAGAAGGCTATTATTTGTATTATTAATATTATTATGTGGAATTGGCCTCACACATTTTCATTAGGTAAAACATGATTTCAAACGCTAATTGAAATCCTTTTAGAGTAATTAGGAAAATTTTAATGCACAATTCCACAAGAGATGAAAACTTTGATGCTAGCTGCTTGCGCTGCTTTGTGGTGTAGTTAGAAAAACAAACTAATTTAGTAAATTACTATTTAGTAGCAACACCCCCTCCCCACCCCCTTTTATGTGACCAACAAGGACGCACGACGATGGCCACCTGGCCGCAGCTTTGGCCACACACAAAGGTCATTTTCCGGCTTTGAAGTTGCGCTTTCAAATGCGCCAAAGGACATTTAACAAATGGCATGCTGCTATTCGGCTTCCGTGTGTATGTGATGTGTGTGTGTGTGTGTTTGGGTGTGTGACTGTGTGTGTTTGTGTGTTGTAATGGGCGTTGTATACACGCACATACAAAAGCATTTGGCAATCGCTGTTGAAACATCAAAGTGATGCGAGTTTTCCAGTTGACTTCATCAGCAGATTGTGTGAAGTATGCCAAAAATGCTTTCTAGACGGTCCAGCATAAAAATTCTTTTCGACATCAAAATGGGCATTTAAGTTTACGATTTTGATTCATATAAAAATGGATTCCAAATTTGAAATTGTTATTTCAGTTTTACATTAAAAATTCACTAACATATTACTCAAACTTGGATTGTTCACCAGTGTTTTTTGTGAACTTGAACACTCTCAACTAGTGCAGTTCTTTGTATATTTCTTTTCTCTTAGTAGCATCTCGCAGTTGAGTGGAACTTAAAGTAACGCCATAAAATCGAATGCTTAACAAGCTCTTTAGCTTGTGGCACGTGCTGCTCCGTTGCTTTGGAACCCAAAACGCGATTTCGATTTTTTCTTTTGCGTACTGGAAAGTAAAACAATATTGGCCAGCTTTAAAATACATTTTACATGCACTTCAGTTTAATTGGCGCGTGGCTTACAAGTGTATAAATATATATATCGAAAGGTTGGCGAAATTTGAGATAACGAAGTTTTCCGCGTGTGCCATTCAATTAGTTTGACACCCCGAAGGTATTCAAATTGGATATGGCCAGAACGGGCCAAGTGGATATTATCAACAATTGCTTCTCATCTTACAGTAAAAAGGGGGCTCGGTATACTTGAAAAGATACAGTATCAAGTCTATGAAATGAAACTAGAGCTGCATTCACAAGGGATGGTCAAAAATTGTGGGCACTCAAGTGTGGGTGGAGAGTATGAAAATGGATATGCAAAAACATTATATTTACCAATTTAACTACGAAAAATTGCACGTACGCAGTTAAAATATACTTTTAATTAGTCAATTAAATATGATATTTGTGGCGCACTCAAATATTATTAGTATTAGTGGTATTAAATATAAGTCTTGGTCTACTTTAACAACTACGATTAGTAATAATTAGATTATTATTTTAAGATAGGATCAATACAGTAAAATATTAAGTGTGGTCAAAATAGAAATAGAGAACAAATATTACGCACTTCAATCGTAGAAAACGAATATGAAACGAATAATTCCGAGCACCTCTCCTAGTAGTATTTTTATTTCTTCAATCGACTATTTTTATTGTGGTAGCTTAAATATTTAGACTACTTTTCGGTCCGCTGTTTAATGCATTTACAACATTCATTTAGTAGTTAGGAACATGTATAAATAATGTGAATGGCACACAAAACATATTAAGGACCCTACTGACCTATTTTAATTTATATTTTTATGCGAATATAAAGTAAATTTATTTCTATATCTTTTATGTCACATGCCATATAAACGAAACTTTGGTTGGGAAATTAAGTTGTGTGCTGCC
The DNA here is from genome assembly GCA_035043845.1 of Drosophila picticornis. Classification (NCBI taxonomy): domain Eukaryota; kingdom Metazoa; phylum Arthropoda; class Insecta; order Diptera; family Drosophilidae; genus Drosophila; species Drosophila picticornis. Next base: position 2,743,077 of record JAWNMR010000493.1, on the reverse strand, counting down.
TCAAAGCCTGTTGTTGCTCTTGTTAGGCTAAAGAAATTTGCACAATTTACAATGCTTACCTAGCAAAGCATCCGCAAATCGCCTCCCCTCTCGCCATTCCACGCCCTGAAAAGCCTGGCACATATTACGAGCGGCAAAAAAGAACATAAATACAAAATGCAGCCAGGCATAAGAAGCTACCACAGACCATTGACAACTACGTGAATACCTCTGCCAGCAAACACCTCCCTGCCGCTGCCCTGTCCCCGCAGTCACCCTGAAGGTCCTTTAAAATGGCAAACTAGACCGGGCAACGGCTCCACACAGTGGGCTGTGTAATATGTCCTAGGGCTTAGTTCGCATGTGTTGTGTTGTTAGTCCTGATGTTATTTTTGCTGCTGCTGCTGCTGCTGCTGCTGCTATTGTTGTTGTTGGTGTTGCAGGATGCCTCGTTGAGGCTATTGTCTAACTGAGGGCTTTACAACTCATAAACAGCAGCCCCCCGCCTCCGTCTTCGTCTAGTAATAACAGTTTAAGCTCGAGGCACTGCCCGAAAATTGTCCACATCTCCTTGTTTAATTTTTTTTTTTTTTGTTGTATATTTTTACCCTGCCTCATTTTTGTGCCCATTCTCTTTGCGGAAGGTATTTGACATATTGTCATTGAACTGGTAAATCATATATATTATAGATATTTAAAGTTGATCTATTTTTCTATATTTCTATATTTTTTCTCTATTTGTTTTGTGTATTTTGAATACTCCATGACTGTTTTTAACTTGACTTTATTCTCTTATATATTCGTTAGTGCATACAATCTTCTGCCAACTTTAGTCAGCTTTTCTACTTGCCTTTTCAACTTTTTTGATAACAAGCATTTTACATGTGCTAAAAAAACCAACCCACCACAGCAAGAGCAGCAGCCCCATCCCTTTACTGGTAATTTCAAGAAAAAGAAACCCGCGGCATCCCCCAATTTTCGTATTTATTTTGTTCCTTGTGTTTTTTGTTGTTGTTTTGGTCTGACTGCATGTGCGTTTATGACTTCATAATGAAAGCTAGACAGGAGCCAGGACGATGACTTTGGGGAGGCATAAGTCGCATTACCAGACCAGAGCAGAGACCCCCTCAACCAAAACACCCTCCAGCTGCATTGCATTGTTGCTGGCTGGCTGCTGTTGTTGCCATGGATTTACGTAGGCGTTGCGTTAACATGCGACTAAGTCCTTTTATATCCTGCAGCATTCGCTTTGGCTTTAGCAGTCTCGGCGCACATACATATCTTTAGTCTTGGACTATCATCAATTGATGTCCCCATGGTGTAGTTAGGCTGCCCCGCTGAACACCCGGCACCCCCTCCGTCCCATTCGCTTCATGCTTGTAATACATATATAGGCCAAGAAGCAACAGAATTTAATGCCGACCCTCTGGGAGCTATTGTGGCCGTGCAACCAGCATCTTCTTCGCCGCGGCCCCAATGCTCCGTGCAACTTTTATGCTCATATGTGTGTGTGCGTGTGTGCGGGGTGGGGGTGGAGGTGGTTGGTCTGTGCTATTTTATAAACAATTTTAAACTGCTGTCCAAAATGGTTTTGGCCCTTTGTAGGCAAATTGTTTTATATGCGACGGATCTTGTGCACTTTATTGACTGTGGATGGCCTGGTGGAAATAGAGAGAGGGAGAGGGAAAGATAGAGAGGGGAGGGGGTGGGGATTGTCTGCCCGGAGCCGCATTACTTTACATAATCTTAGCGTGACTGAAACTATGTGGCTCCATAATGCGCCACATTAACTTTGCAGCGCACAGAGAAAAATGTGGGAATACATTTTTATATATATTCTATAAATCACGGCAAAAATAAATAAAACAAAACACCAGATAATGCGCAAAAAATTGGAAATAAGCGCAAAATAATAAACCAACTTCCAAGTCTGGCAAAAAAAGCGAGCATAATAATAAAAACAGCAAACGAAAATGTGTAAGAAGCAAACAAACAGTTGAAGTCGCTAGTTGGAAGAAGCTGCGCCATGTGGCAATGTGTTTGTGGCACACATGCTGCAACCGCACACAGTGGCACGGGCAGGCAGTCAACCCATCTACCCATCCACCTGTCCAAGCATTCAACTCTGTGCCCCCTTTGCTACCTTGCCACCTTGCCACCTTGCCACCTTGCCACTTAGAGAGTGAAGCGTCTCTGAAAAGACCGCATGATTTCATCTTTCGCTTTCGTGCAGACAACTTAAGCGAAAAATTCCGTGGCTTGGGTGTGCCGATGTGGAATACCCTTTATGAAAGTACTTCACTATCTCAAAAATTGGTAATGGTAGAAAATGGTATATAATAAATAACTGACAAGCGATGCAAAATGATATTTAAAAAATCGTTAAATAAAAAGTGTCTGAAAATCGTTGAAGTTTTCAGATTTTTTAAAAATAATTTGTGAATATACGAAAACACATCTTCTTATTTCCAGTTTTCAGAAATATTTTCAATCAACAAGAAGTATTTATGAGGATCAAGATAAGAAAAATAGTTGTTAGATTGCCACATGGCTCACTCAATGAGCTTTACTATGATTTAACATTTCGCTCAAGATGAAATTCAATTTTTTATGACACAACAAATGTAGAAAGAGCATTCACATCCCGCTTATGGCCGAGATTTTCGGTTTACGATTCGCGTTCTTTCTTGTGTTGTTTTTCATTAAATTCGCCTAAGCAGGATGGTTGCCCTGCCGTGTGTGTAAGATGATTTATGAAGCAGACTTCATAAAGTTCATAAATGTCGCAGCAAGCAGGCGGCCAGGCAAAGTCGAAAAGAGGTGTGTGTCTCTGTGACCATGTGTGTGTGTGTGTGTGCGTGTGTATAGAAAACTGCGATAGACACAGAGCCAGAACATGAGCGAAGAACAGTCAACACACTCATGCAGCTGACACTTTCACCTAGCTGGAAAAGGGAGCGAATCCGAATGGGAATCTGAACGGGAATGGCTGGTGTGAGTACATTTTTGCGCATTTAATTAACTAAAATGCTATAAATATGATTTTAAATTAATTTACTTGCGTGCAATATTAATTTACAAAGTGTACGCTTTGTTTCCACTGAGAATGATTGGAGAGTAGCCAGCGAGAAGTGGAGCAGCGGAATGCACCCTAGATGGCTGCCAGAGATTTATGGAAAATGAGTTCTCATGTCACTAAAAGAAAAATGAATGTGAATTCAAACTTTGCCCATGGGAAATTAAATAGTGTTGGGCTTGTAATAACAAAATGAACAACAAACTGTTTGCTGCAGCTAGAAACACGATTGTTGGAAAGATTTTATCTAAAAATTATATCCCGAAATAAACACTTTGGAGCGGTTCCAATTTTTGTAAGTCCACAACTTGGTCTAAACATAATGCTCTATATAATTACTACAATTGAATTTGTAAACTTAATTTTCGGTCGATTTACTGTTTAAACTAACTTATTCAAAGCGTATAATTTTCTTGTCTATAAGTTGTATTGTGTTTCCTTTAATTTTACTTCGCTGCTGGTAGTGTAGTCTATCAGGCTCAATCTCCTGCCTGGCTTACTCCACACAATTCATTTAAATACTCACATTTCCTATTGCAAAATCCACGTTGTTTCATTACTTCATGTTCACTTGGTGTATTCGAGCTGCTCATGCATCCTTGATAATCTTGTTCTTATGACAAAAAGCATTTGAAACTAATTTCTTGATGTCCTGACATCGCCTGACATTCGCCCCTCTGCAGTTGGCGCCCCCCGAGGAGCGCGACACAGACGCAACTGGCAATTGGCAGGCGAAAGCTGCCAGCGCATTTCGAGCCCTGCCGTCGGGCATTTTTGGTGGGTATTAAATTGTCTGGTCGCATATCGCGACGTAGTCAAATTTCCGTCGCCAACTGCAAATACAGCTCAGGCACAATCTCCAATTTCAATCAAAAAACCGCACGAGCTGCGCGCTTTCAGCTTCCATCCTCATTCTCATCTTCATCCTCATCCCCAGCCCCAGCCCCATCACCTGCCCAATCCGCAAACTCAATCTCATTCTGTTGCTGCTGTTTCCGTTTCCATACGACGGATCCACATTTGACATGGACGGGTGCATGGCTGCGACCTCAAAGCTGCAGCGAAATGAAAGTCAATTTGAAGGTTGATACATTGTGGACCCGTTTTGCCATAAAGCTGGCAGCTCCGCTGACACATGGAGCAGGTGATAAGCCACTCAGTCGCACAAGCCGATGAGGTGTCTACTGCATTCACTGCAGAGCTCTGCTCGCAGGCCCTGATTGCTGCTGTGACTGTCTCTGCGGATACCCTATAGTGGCATGGACCGAAATGATGTGCCAAGTTATGCGAATCTACACTGTAAATGTAAAAAATATATATTGATTTCTCCTAAATCGAAAATTCGATAATGAATATATATTTTATGAATAAGTGCAATTTTTCTTTAGAATAATTAAAAGTAATAAGTAAAAAGACTTTCAGCAGCAAAATCTTGCTTACAATATTCAATTACAAAAGGAGAAATAAGGCTGTAAACCGGCAAGAAGAACATCAACTTTACTGCTTGAAATTCAGTTAAGGAATCTAAATAAAATTCTTCTTTTAAGATCCAGTTATTTTATTATATATTATTTTATTATTATATTATAGTATTACATTTAGTATAACCGAACACCGGAACCACATTTGAAACCAATTCATAACCTTTAACAAATTACGCTTGGGTTACTGCTGACAAAAACTGTCAGCAGTCTGATTTGCCATGCCTTAATTCCCTAATTATGTTTGTAAAGTTCTCCATTCACACTCTTATTGCCGCATATTTATTTTTCCTTTTGCCTAATAAGCATGGGTATTTCTGGTTCATTAAATTCAAAATTACATTCATAACTTTCCCTGTTCTGGATTATGTCAGCATTGAAAATTACTCTCATTACTTTCTCTCTGTCTTTGCGCATTTCCCAAGATACTTTGCGATTTCTTTGTCTTATTGCTTCACAAATTTGTACTCATTTGTCAGAATCGATCATACTAACTTGTCTTAATCTGAATTTGGAACAAGCGCTGATTGGCAGCTGAGTTGAGGCAGCGGAAAACAAAGCGAAACCAAAAAAATAATAATGTCTCATCAAATTTTTCGACAGAAATTTCATTTATTTTGATGATTAAAACCTAATTATGCTGCAAAAAAAGTAAAAAGGAATTTTGACTGTGTTTTGAATATTTATGAATAAAACACACAGAAAACAAAATTTCACACGCCCACAAGTGTGAAAAGTTTGAGTACAAAAAAGAAATCGAGGCGAGACTGATATAAAGAGGCGAAAATATTGTCAACGAAATTGTGTTGTTTGGAGCAAAAAAAAAAAAAACAGTAAAGAAAAATAGCAAAGAAAATAAAGCGAAAAAGGCACCAAAAATATCACGTAATATAAAAACCACTTTGATGAATACGCCGCGTGCATATAAAACAGATGTTGTTCCCTCTATTTCTCGCTCCACCTCTCTCCATATGGCTCCCTGCAGAGACTGCTTGCTTGAAAGGGCGTTCCAGCCAGAGTGTCGCTAAGAGGCAACCGACGAGGGCGTGCCACTCAGACGAGAGAGAGAGAGAGAGAGAGAGAGAGAAAGAGACAGAGACGCCTTTTGTGCAGACAAGTAATGAATAGCTAGGTGCGGATCTGGCTGGCAAGCTGTGGATCTCTGTGCTTGGCTGGTGTACACAGAGACAATTTAAGTAGATATTGAAAATAATCAGTATCTGATCCAAAAACTGCTTCGTATTACGGATCCGGTTCCCGTGAAGTTTATGAAATTGATTTCAAATTTTGTTTCGATAGTCGGCAGTAACTGATTCTTAACAAAATGTTGATCTTCGGTTCCTCATCGGGTTTCATATCCTATTTTTGATTACAATAAATTAGTTAAAAATTATGTTTCTCTGTTCAAGGATTCGTACCCTTCCTTTTCTTCAAGTGTAGACGTTGTTGTACTTGTTGCCTTGACACTTGCAGCGAGCAAAGGCAAGGCGCGTCGAGACGTTGGCAACGCGGCTTACGCGGCGTATGCGTAACGCCATTGATTGGCTCAGATTGAGTTTGCTGTGCAGAAGGTAAGTAAAAGAGAAAAAGTTGGGCATGCGTCAAATATGCTCATAATTGCACAAGCTGGCAAAAAGGGATAAGCACAACGTTGTTGGACCCATAAGCAGAGCATGACTAGCAAGGAGCTGCAAGGATGTGGGCGTGTTGCGATTGATAAAGCTGCAAATGTGTTGAGAGTTTCCATAAATTGAGGGGTTTGCGCGCACCAGCCCAAGAATTTTGATTGAGACAGTCCTTTGGCACGAGACGTAAACAGAATTTCTCATCTCAAGTTTATGGGTGATGATTGTTATTGAGTTACTCTGCGGAGGGCAACTATGCCTTACGCTTTCGATTGAGAATTAAGTTATTTAGGCAATAAGAGCAAATATTTGGTGTGGAATTATAGCTTTCAAAGCTTTAAACAATAATAATACCCGACTTTAATGCTCAAAGTGTTGGCAGATATTTAATGGAAAATATAACCCTCTCGGAAACTGCATATGAAAGCATAAGCAATCCACACCTTGCATAATAATTAACTCAATTGCCAAACACTTTCCTACATCCAAAATCTACATTCGCACACACACACACACACACACATACACACAGATTGTAGCTTGTGTAGAAACGCAACTTCATTAAAAATTCCAAAGCAATCAGCTTGGAAAATCAGCGCAACTACGAGAACAACCCGAGAACGACACACACTACTTAAAAATTCCACCTGCTCATAAATTGGCCAAGGGGGTCTTTGGGTGGGCATGGGAATGGGGATTGGGAGGGTGAAGATGGGTTTAGCGACTCCTCCCCCCGAAAAGTATGCAATTGGGAGCCGTTGCCCCTGCCACAGTTTAGAAATATGGCAAACAATTATGCGCTTGAGTTTTATTACAAATGCCCGGCAGTTATATAAACAGGGGGTTGGGGAGTCTGGGGTCACAATATTGCAGGCGATAATAACCAGGTTTCATATGCATTAAGGAGGGGGGTTGACACTCTCCACTGTCAGCGCTGTGACAAGCAGAACGGAAGCACAGGAAATTTGTACCCTTTTTTTTGCCTCTGTAACTTGCCAGCATTATCTTAAAATAAGTAAGCCATGCTCGTACCCCAAACCCCCGATATTTCTATATATGTATATATTTGTATATATATATATAAGTGCTATGCATGCCATAAGAAGGCGGGACAGCCCGCCTCGTTTCATATTACGTCTTGGGCGGTTTAGACATATGACTAGTATGAACCGAGCTACAACCCTCCAATAACATTGTCCCATGCCTTTGGGGCCCTCATATGGCAGGGGGGAGAAGTCTGCGAGTGGGAGGTGAGGGGGGCAGGGGGAATGTAGAGTCATGCGCATATTTCAGCATGATACGACAGCTTGACAACATTAAATTTGCATTGCTCTTGCCGGAGTTTGTTTATGAAAAAAGAACGGCAGGCAGGCAGGCAGGCAGTGGATTGAAGGAGGGTGGTAAGCAGGGGAGCAAATCGGGACTGTCAGTCGGGCAGGCAGTCACAACAACATATGCCCGGACCAACCAATACTCAAACGAAAAGCAATGCAATTTGACGTATAACCCCCCTCCTCCTGCAAGCGCCAACTCCCGGAGCTGCTTACAATTAAAGTGATTGAAAAATATTTTCCAAGCCATTTTCCGCACAAAAGAAGAGGCAAATGTATTTTTTTTTTAACGTTCATTCAATTCAAACAATTTATGGGGTATATTGAATGGAGACAGGCCATTCGTTGCAGGCTATACTTCATTAGACTCTCAATGTACTTGACAAAAATTGGTGCTACTGAGTTGAGGCAACTATTGGAAAATATCTCCCAACAAGGTGTTTATAGGAAAGGATTCTGTTCAAATAGAGTTTTTAATATCCTGAAACTATTTACCTTAGTCCTAAAGGGAATAAAAATCCACCTACAGGTGGATAGTTGAACAATTTAATTGTTCTCAAAGTAATAAATTTTCGGAAAATAAAATTCAGAATCTGCTAAGTTTTAGATGATCTACTCAACATCTCAAACAATATACAGGGTATTGAAAAGTCCAACTTCCAATTGCTTGAATGTGCTCCACATAATAAATCGCTTCACATCATAAACTCCAAGCCATTCGGATAAAGTTAATATTCCTCCATTGAGTGCCTGAAATTTTTACGTACAGGGTATGTCAATAGTCCAATTAGTATTTGCTTCATTGCATTTGAACTTTCTCTTTGCTGCCTTTACGAAATTAACTTGGTAAAAGTGCAGCCACGCAAAGTGGCCCAAACTGCGGCATTGGTTTGATGTTCTTGTTGCTGTTGCTGTTGTTGCTTTTGTTGTTCAAAGGGGGGTCTGAGTTGAGAAGTTGTTGCATGCATTCAAGCGCAAAGTTGCAGATACAAAATTGGCTAGCGGGTTGCAAAAAAAGAAGAAGTGATTGCCAGAGCAACCCTCCACTCCAGCCCCTCCTCTGCAGTCCGTTTGCAATGCGGCCTTTATGTCATAAAGGCCAATTATGTTAAAATGTTGCAAAGAGTAAGAAAAAGCGTTGAAGTCGCGTCGTCGCGACAATTCCGTTTACTGACAGCTAATAATGCGGCAATGCCTACAAGACCTACTACCACTACCACTACCACAACCACTACTACGACAATGTATATGAACAAAAAAACTCACCCATCCATCTTGTACACACAATAACTGTACTGCGTAATATCCTGGCCGTTGACGGTTCCGGTGAGGGGAGGGAGGTGTTGTTTGTACCCCACTCATCTGCAACCCCACCCCACCCACAAGTGCATTGTCAACGCGTTCGCCTGATGTACGCCGTTTCCTGTGTCAGTTCCGGCCGTGCACGCGACAACTTTTCCATTGCGTTCCATTCCGTTTCGTCTTGTTCCATTGCGGCGCCCACCCAAAAGATCCCCGGCAAGCCGGTGTGCAAAAAAGGAGAAAAGTTCGTGTTACACTCGAATGCATCGAATGCCCATCCAGCACTGACAATAACTCAAACACTAGTGCAGCAGCAGGTTTGGGGTAGGTGTTAGCAGGGGGAGCGAAGGATGGGGAGGGGATTTGGTTTGGACGTGGCCGCAGTGTTGGCCCTCGAATCGCTTAGCAAATGACTGTGATTTCCCGTTTTTATTTCTATTTTTTTTTTTTTTGTTCATGCCACATTTGAGACGAGTTGAGTTCTTGTGATTAATGTTACGACCGTTCTGTGGTAGGAGCAATTAGAGCATTGACAGGCCTTAAAATCACTGTGGTGCAGTGGAAGATTGGCGCGCGGGAGGGGTTGAGGAGCAAAAATCATAACAGCTGCGGCGACAACGTTGACAAAAGCAAATGGCATGTAAAATATGATCACATGGTTTGAACCTTTACTTTTATTAATATGTTGAGAAATCCTTAGGGTTCGTTGCTAAGTAATATAAGTTGTAGCTGAAAATCGGAGAGAGTTTGGGATGGACAACAAGTAGAGGGAAAGGAAGGCATTCAAGAGCACTCTTTTTAAACACTGCAATAATAAATAATATAAATGACATTCCAGAGTTAGTTGAGTTATTTGAGGGAATATCAAGTATATTTGCATATATTGTATAATTAATATGGTTCTAGCTTGAAATCTTTAGATCCTTACGGTGGGAAACCCTTAAAGTTGGTTGTCAAGTAATACAAGTTGCAGGTTAAAGTGGAAGAGTGGTGAAGAAAATTACCTCAAGATGAAGTGGAGTGGCTGTTTCAGTAAAGATATGTCGAACATTTTGAAATATTCCAAAGTGAATTTAATTATTAAATAAATAAAATCTAAAATAATAATAATAATTAAAATAAAAGCTGACCACGATAGTTATTTAGAATTTAAAAAATAACTTGCTAGTGGTTTTTCTAAACTAAAATATTAACTAAAAGAAAACAATTTCAAACGGAAATTTTGATGAGCGAAAATAACACTTAATGGATTATAAACTTGTTGTAAAAAAATAATATTAGATACCCTCGAGTGGCAGCTCAAAACACTAGAATGTTAAAGCTCCCACCCTTCTATCCCGATTTGCATAGGGCAAATTAAACTACGCGCTAATATTCATGCCACATAGAGCATGCAACAAGAACAACAAAAAGGCAAAAGCCATTTGCTGTGGCACCGCTGCAGAGTGGAAGCTAGAGAACAAAACAGTCGCATTATTCCCTAGACGTGTTTTCGGGTATTTGAGTGTGTGGATGTTGTGTGTTGTGTATTTTTTAATCAAAAGCCGCAAATTGCCGCATCGCAAAAAATGACAATCAAGCCACCCCAGAGCAGCAGACGCCAAGCCAGACCAGACCAGACCAGAGCAGACCCGACCAGAGCAGAGCAGACCAGACACAGAGACACCAAGCACTCGCTGCTGTCCAATACATTTAACGCCTGTTCCACATTCACAAAAAAGAGAAATAACCAAACATATTTAAAAAAAAAAAGCAGCGAAGTTGAAGCGTTGGAAATGGCTCTGACATGTTGCCTTTGACATGCATTTGACATTTGACAGATCGCGCGCATAGTGCGGCGGCAACCCTGGCACCCTGGCAATCCGACAACCGAGCGGAAAAACCCACCCGAGCGTTTCAAATGAAATGACTAAATTATGTGCCAAGTGGTGGAAAGTGGAAAACTGCGAACTTGGAAAAAGTCGAAAAATTAAAAATGCGTTTTGCCAGGTAGAAAAATATACAATAAAAAAAAAATGTATTTTGTGTACGCACTCGAGCGTCAATATTTAACTGTCATATCTGACAATTGTATGAAGTGGAGGCGGAGAAGGTGAAGGGGGCGTAAGGGATTGGGTTAGAGTCTGCAAATTGACATCTACAGCCGCATAATGCCTGCAGCGTCTTCTTATCAGCGACGCAGCGTCGAGTGGCATTTGAGGCTTTTGGCTTTATTTATTTTTGTGGGGGAAAGGCACAACCCTTTTCCTTTGATTGACAGCAACCACCAACAACAGCAACAACAGCAGACATCATTCTGCAGGATGAGAGCCTCATAAGCGGCATATTTAAGCTGCATATTTGCTCATTAATAGCGATAAGCGATAAGTGCGTTAAAGTTACAGTTAATGCGTGGAGAAAAACCTCGGGTTGAAACACAACACAAACTACGATTACCGAGTGAGTAAAACAACAGTGGTTGGCCTCGCCAAAGAGTTGAGTTTGAAAAATGTATGACTCTAAATATATCTGTTATCTGAAACATATTTAGGTATTTATAAGATATATTATAAATATAAATAAATCATTGATAGAAATGAGTATTGGAAACTGTTGAAATATAAGAAAATTGATTTAAATCAGGAAAACTTACCTGACAGTGTCCAATTTTAGTGAACAGAGCAATTCTCAATCGAGCTCGCGTTGTAAGGTTTAATACGCGATCCCAACCCACTGTGCAGTGTGCACAGTGTGTCCCCGCTTCAACCCTTTCAACACATACTCTGTGCACGCAATTCATTAAATTGAAATATTTCGTAGATCGATCATTGTTGCCGAGTGCCCTGGACGAGTCCTTTGTAAGCTAAAATCCGCCCACCCACTGCCAGACACGAAATATGCAAGCCTTTTAGGCACCAATTATTGTGTGCATACTATGCGACTGGGCATCCCAAGCACACACACACACTCAGACACACACACATACACACGCACAACCCATTCACAACCCACATCTATTAATCTCTTTTATTGTTGTTCAAAGCGCAGAGGATGGAACACTTGTGTAAAGACGATGCCCGTTTTTCGGGCATGTGCAAAGTCAATGCACAAATATAATGAGTGAGAGCCCACAGAGAGAGGGAGAGAGAAATAGAGAGAGGAGAGAGAGAGTCCTCAGTGTGCCCCCTTCTACCCCCTCCCCCACACCAGGGAAGCCAGCAATGCCATGTGCCCAATTCCAGAGACTGTCAAAGATGCCGCGCGTGTGTTTTGGACACGCGTTTCGCAGCTTACAAAGCGCATTGTGGCCAGTTGGGGAGTGGGTGTGTGTGAGTGTCTATAAGGGTTGCATGCAATATTGTAGTGGGTGGTGTGGGTGGTGCACGGATATATACACACACACGCACATAGACATACTCTCACTTCTTTGCTGATTGCATTCCCGGCTTACCTACTCACCTTGTTTGTCGCACAGCGGGGCGAACTCCTTTCTGGCTCTTACCACGTGCGGCGACTACGTGCCGCCGTATTGATGTGGGTTATTGTTATAGGCCTTTTACTGTTATTAACGTTGCGCACAAATTGGTATAAATTCTGCGAAAATGCACGACATGCACCCCACACCATCCAGCAAAGCCCACTACACAGGAAACAGGTTGCATTGGCGTGTAGGCGCAGTCAAGAATAATGGGTTGGACTCTCACACACAAACACATATATATATTCACACACTTGGCCATGCTGTGCCCGCTAGGGGTTGCCTGCACATTTGAAGTTGGGTCTCCAGCTTGAAGTAGGCGTTAAGGAGTTGCACCAGAAGCATGCAGCCAGGCAGCAGGCGGCAGGCAGCAAGGCAGCAAGGCAGCATTGAGGTGCATTACTGCACTGGTCAAAGGGGTTGCATTTACGCATACTAAATACTTGCTTTCATATAATAATCAAGTATTTTTATGCAAGTACTCAATAGCAGCTTAGTATTGGTTATTTGTGCAAGCAAAACTGATTCAGTATTTTAAGAGTTCAGCTGAAGGGCTGTATAAACACTCTTAGGCTTTGATATTGAAAAGAAGTATAATTCTTTAATAATTTCTTATATATACGCATAAATTGAATTCTTATGAATATCAAATTTTTTTTTGTTTTTACCTTTGTCAGCATCGATGTTCTTGACTTATATTCTCGTTGTTATACAATATTGAATTACAGAGAGGACTCGAACTCGAATACTACTAACTATTTGTATTCCCTGAAGACAGTTAATCAGAACTTTATATATGCTTCAATATGTTATCGTATATAGACAACACCTACCAAGCCCACTCAGACACTTAGACTTGTGCTCTCCCACAGACTTCATCACTAACTTTATTTATTACACAGAAAATTCGTATGTACTTTTTTCTTAAACAAGACATAGGCGTTGCTTTAGGCCTTAGAATTCCATCATTAATTATTTTATATTTAAAAAAAAAGAAAAGAAAAGAAGCTGTGCTTCATTTTGAGTATTATCCCAGCTAAGATTTGGTAATTTATTTTGATGTACCACATGCAAGGCGAGAAAAGAGAAAAATGTCCCGGAATGCTAGGATTACCAATGCTTCCTTCAACGAATTTTCTCACACAGCCTGCGTTGAGTCTACTTTTTCTGGTCTTTTGGGTTTGCTTTGGATTTTGAGTGCTACGCCCTAATTTCAGCTATTTTTTAAACCGGGCGTGTGTGTGTTGTACTTTTGTTTTTCTGGGCGCTGCACTGAAATTTTCAAGTGATTTAGTGCAATTAGTATAATTAACACAGCGAGTAAGACGAGACTAAGGCGACATTTGACAATGACAATGGGAATGGGAGTGAGAATGAAAATGACGATGTGCGCCACATGTCTTTTAACCAAGTGAGCCCCAGAACTCGAACCTGAAACCCAAGACGAATCGCTGCAACGCTAGAAGGATGCTTAAGCCGACATGTGTTGCCGCCTTAAGTAGCAAATGATTCACTGGAAATGGAAAGGAGAGAGAGAAAAATAGAGAGAGAGAGAGAGCGAGTGAGCAATGAGCTGAGCTCAGTGTGAATTGCTGGAAATCATTTTCACCGCTTCTTTGTTTTCCCACTGCTGCAGTGTGTCCTGTAAGGACAGCTTAACGCTCACTTTGCAATGAAACAACGCTCACTGCTCAAAGTCGTCAAATAAATAAATACTTTGAAAGTGAGAGCTCAGATTAAATATATCTGTAGTAGGATAATTAAACTGCAATTGAAACTTGAACGATTGCAAGTTGTGAACTGAGAAGCAGCACACATTTTCTTGTTCTACATTTTAAAGGAACTCCCCGTAAATTAATGTTGAATAAAATACAAATAATTAATTGAAAAAGGGAAACTATAAACTAAAGATCAGTTTAATGTTAACTTGCATACATTCTACCCCCAAATTATTTCGTACGACTTTCAACTCATACAAAGTACTCCCCGGGCAACAAAAGTACATTTCAAAACTATAAATAGTAAAGAGCATTTCTAGAGTGCCACTCAGAGAAGAAAAGAAAAAATGGGAGCTATGCAAACAATTGCATAATTGGAAATGCTGCCTGATATGTCCAACGTAGGCTTGTCATTAAACAGTTGACCAAATTGCAACAGTCATGAGTCAGCTCGGTGCCTCCAGGTACCGACACTGGCTTCATCTGCAACTGCAACGGACTCTGTATCGGCATCTGCATCTGTCTGCCAGTGTGCCACTATGCTGTGGCATGTGGAACGCAAGTTTCCTGTGCGGCACAAAAGTCAACACTTTAGTGCAATTCGGAGCAATTAACATTGACAGTAAATATGGAATTTGTGCAATGGCACTTGGCCCCCAAAAATGCCTACGAGGCAAAGGTAGCTCAGGTAGTAGCTCAACTCTCTCTCTCTCTTTTCACATCCTGCCCAACAAAAGTCAACTTCATTTGCAAGTCAAAAGGAGGCTCGAGGGGATGGGGAGGTGGCAGTCGACACATCATCGACATTCATCAGCATTCGGAGTGAATGACTCTACAGGATGTTGCAGGGCTGAGCAGGCTGGAGACATGAGACGAGCAACTCTAGCCTACCACAGTTGGGAGTTAGCTGCCGGGCAAAATTCAAAGTTTAACATAGTTGAAATGTTTTGCAGCTCCCTGTTGCTGTTGTTGTTGTCCTTGTATCTTATAGGCTGTGCGTGCCCTGTTGGATTTGGGTCGGGTGGGCTGGTAGGACAACAGCCGGCTGAAGGGGCTGCCTCAACTCAGTTCAGGACGTGTGCGTGCTTGTCAGTGACAACTGGAAATTAGTTTAATAGTCGAACTGGAAGCAGTTCCATAGGTAAACACTCACCACACACACACGCACAACTGCATACACATAAAGTCACATTTGTTATTGTTATAGTTATGGTATTATTCTTTGGGTACACAGAAATTGCTTTCATTATAGTTCAATATCAAATAAATATGATACGTGCTACTGTTAAATTAAGTTAATCATATATGGCGCCATGATGACCATAATCAAATATAGATAGAACCATGTCCGTATTTCGTTGAAAAGAAAACGCCCAAATCATTCCACACCCCCAAAAAACAGTTGGCATTTTGACATAATGATATCTATTTTTCAAACAGTTGTAATTACATTTCTAAAATTAGAATCGCGTTTACTGTTGTGTTTCGGATAAAGCTATTTTTATCAAATAATTGCACAATTACTTGGGTAATTAAAGTTGTCGTACATAATCTTGTAACTTGCACTCAAATACCTTTTGATTAAACAAGAACACTTTAAAAATGACTCTCGCCTTTTATATTTTCCCTATTCTACCCCATTCTAAAGTTTCGATTAATACACAAATCGTATTTGTGTAAATTAAATCATAGTTAATAGATAGCAATGAGCTTTTCAATTATTTTAACTGGCTGCGCATTCGTATATTGAATTGTAAGACAATAGCTTAGCAACCATAAACAAAAGCGTCTAATCAAATCAGAGTTTGGGAAATGAACAAATTTAATCTGCCTGAGAGGCTTAGGGTTGTTATGAGCCCCCCTCCCCGTGCAGCGCCGCGGGGCGATATTTTCCTCAACTAAAATGCGCAATGAAAATTGGTGACATCAAAAGCATTTCCCAGTTAATAAAGCGCATTTGAAGAATTGTCGAGTGTTTCACTAGGCGTAGGTCTACTCCATTATTTAGGGCATTATATGCCAATAAGATGAATGCTAATTTAGTAAGCGCGTAGAGCAGAAAATGCGACTGGACAGACATGTATATCTTTATATATGTATATGAATTGTAAAATGCGTTTCGTTTCGTTGTGTTTTTTTTTTAATCCAATTTGCATATAAAATGACACAAAAGCCCGCTAAATGCAACCCTTAATAAGTCACCAGGGGACCCTGAACGGCGGTCGCTTTGCCGAGCACTTGAAAAATATTGTGTAAATCCCAAAAGCAGGCAGTACCACAGCCAGCACCACCACCACAACCACCACCACCACCATCAACATCAACTGATTCAACGAACGCTTCCTTTCCACCACTTTACAATTGTCAAGGTTGGGTTTTCAAACAATTTTTTAATGTTCAGCTCCCCTCCGACTCGCCATTGTCAACTATAAATATGTCTAAAGTTTCTGGTTACCATGGCCCATTGGACTCCCTCAAGCCATGCAGCAAGGATATTCCTTAAGTATTGTCAATATTAGTAAATATTAAAAAAGTATATGGTGGCACAGCAATCGCAACAGGGTGGTTGTTATTGCCATTGCCTAATGAAATGCCAAATTTCTGTAAGCCGCAAGTATTACAGTTCGTATTACCCTTCTTATGGGGCATGTGCCACGACGACTGACGACCGACGACCGACGACTGCCTGCCTGCCAATTTTTCACTTTTCCTTCTCATATGCGACGTGTGTAATTTTTTATTAAAGACATTAGTCAAATAAGTGCAGATATTTATACATACATATATATAGATATATATACATATATATGAACGATATCTGGCTCTCATATAACGCCGCCGGGCATTCATCTAAAATTGCAAACGCCCAGGCTGTGGAAACCCACCCATCCAGCCAAAGGAGACGCCTTGTGCCTCATTTGTTACATTTATTATTGTATTTTTTGAGTGTACCCTGGAAAATGTATGAAGATGAGTAATCAATTTTTGTTATCGTGTATGCAACAAGCAGTAGACTTTTAAATAAGAACCAGAATCTGCGAATTAAATGAGGAGATTCTCTACATTTATTTTAAACATATATAATATTAGTTAGCTAGCAGATTATTTTGTAAGTTTTAGTTTTTAGTTGGTTTGGTTTTTTATTCTGCATAATTTAAAATTATGTAATAATAAATACTGAAATTGAACCAGTTATTATTCCTTTAAGTTCTTAAGAAAACCTTGGGAGAAAAGATAAATATATACTACAATATTTATAAACTCATACACAGGGCATCTTCTAGTCTCAACATTTGAACTTCAAACGCTCTTTCATTTTTTCTTAATGTTTTTTTTTACTTAGATCTAAACGGATTTGGTTACCCAGCACTGGCGTTGGCCTGGACAAAATTAAACTTTTCGCTTCGCTTTTGTGCAAAACACGAAAACATTTTATGCACTTATGACACTCGCCACACGCCCCTCACCAACTCCCTCCCCTTCCCCATCCGCATCATCATCAGCCGTATGCCAAGCACCCGCTAACCACCCTCTGAGGAACACCCTTTCATTTCATATCGGGCACTGACTTTTTGTGCGTGGACCAAGCCCAGTTTTTATTGTAATCGTAACTCTGCTCTATATTGGCTTCATTTTTAGTTACTCAGCTGTTTCCCTGCTTTTTTTTTCTTCTTTTTTTTTTCTTTTACACTCCCACCCCCCTTGCGACCCAACCCGGACTGCAGTACAAATTAAGGGCAGTTGCAACAAATGTTGCTGCTATGGGGTTAATGTTCCCGGAGTCTGGTGTATGGTTAGGATGGGCTTTGTATATTGTATCCTGTCGTATTATTGTTGTCACGTTTTTCACATAATTCATAAAATTCGGGCATATTGCTAATTTGTGCTCTAAATTTGTGCAAATGCGGTAATATTTGGTTTTGGTCGCATTTCGCTTTTTATTGCCTTTATTGGTTTCTATTTATCAAATTGGATTTTGAAATGGGGATTTATTCAGACACCGAGAGCTGCACGCAGCTTATTTATGCTTATGCGATTTGTGGTTGCAATGCGGCTATCACCCAGATTCAAAAGTTGTCAAACATTGTTAAGCCCGGGGTCAACAGGCAACAGCAGCAACATAAACAATAACCGATTCTGCCTCAGATCAAGTAAATCTATTTGATTCTAAAAGATGAGCTAGGCTTAAGCTATAAATCATAGTCTTAAACCCTAAATCTTCTTCTTCGCACAAATTTCATTATATTTTCGCATTCTAGGTAAATTTCATAATTTTAAAAACTTTCAATGATCATAACAAAAATCTTCATCGATTATATATCTTCCTTGTTTTATATGTGTGTCTTATAAATAAAATTGATAAATATCCTTGTTCTTAGGTAACCAAAGTCAGATGCTCTGATTTCGTAAAGGTTAGGAATAAACAAGATCAGAATTTAGTTTCACATGAACAAAGATATCTATCGATTATAGATCTGCCTGTTTTTCTAACGTCCCCGTAGCATTTAAGCAGCTTCTGAAATAGATATGCCTTTTGGTATTATTTCAAGCACGCTGGCACTTCAACACTTCTGTCTCGAATATGGTTCCCAGAAACAAGGGGATCAACTTACTTGACTTCTAAGACCTATCAATATCGGTGTCCTCCACACATTTGCAGTCTGTAAAAACAGAACCCACTTTGACATGGACAACCCACTAACCCCTAACCGTGCATGTCCCCACCTTCCCCTCTAACGATGTTTGCTGTTGATTTATGCGGTATTGACAACGTCAACGTCGTTTCTGGGAATACATCGATCTATGGCATTCCAATGTAAATGACGTTCACAAACGACAGACGCCAGTTTGTCAGGCGCTGCGTGTCCATTGACAGGACAAATGGTAAAAACGGGGACTGCAGCTTGCACTTCCTGTTCGTCCACCTTTCCGGGTTTTTATAATTCCTCCACCTTCTTCCAGGCAGCAGGCTCTCTCATTTGACTGGCTGTCACAACAGCATGTTAATGTCCGTGGCATATTAATGGCTTTTCGAAATTATCCTTTTGCCACATTGTACATTAAACGGGTAGAAATTTATGCATTTTTATTTGTACTTTCATTATTATTGTTATCATTATTGAGGTTTGGCTTTGTTCCAGTGCTGACCCTATTTGCCTCTATCTCTCCATACCTGCCTGGGCTGTACCAAAATCATACGAAAAATTTGTTTTGGCAACCCTGGACACAATACTAATCGGCAAATCTTGAGCTCTTCAGAATTTGTTTGTAACTCAATGCTAGCCATTTGTCAAAAGGGCGCATCTCGCACGCGGCTTCAGAGATTGTAATTCTAGACCCCAGAGATTGATAGAGAGACTGAGAGAGAGAGAGAGAGAGAGAGAGAGAGAGAGGTAGGTAGGAAAAGGAGTACCCATATGCATAGCACACCCCTACTCCGTGCATAGAAAGTGCGTGTTTCAAACACTTTGTTGCAGATTTTGTGCATTTATCATGCATGTGGTTGGAGTTTGGGTTTTTGGCAATAAGGGGGGAGGAATAGAAATGGGATTGGGAATGGGAATAGGAATGGGAACGGGAACGGGCAGAGGCACGGCATGCGCGTGCCGTGGCATGTGGTTTGGGTTTTAGTATTAAATTGTTTTGCGGTTGCTCTGATAATCAGACAATCGTACAATCGTATATTTTATTGAAGTGCCTCTCTCTTCCTCTCTCTCCTTAGCCCTGACTTTCCCATTTCCTCAGAGGTTACTCACATTTGGTATTTGCTTAACTTTTGCTTATGTATAATTTAAATGAAATATTTCCGTCGATTTTGGTCATTCGTCAGACAGACTAGAGACATTTACAATCTAACTGTTGGTTAATCGGTGTAGCGAGTTTTATTTATAGTTGAGTTACACTGTGGAAAAGTGTAGCTTGTTCTTTTAATCTATCTTTGACGATTTATAATCAGCTTTATCTGGTAATTACTCAAAAATGTTGATAGGAGTCGATAATTGAGGATACTTATTAACTTCATACATTTTTTTTTTATTATTTTTCATCGCTTTCCAGCAGTTGTTTGCCCATCCACTCGACTTAAAAATCCATTGAAAACCATTTTCAGCAAACGTTTGCATTTCTACTCAGTTGAATTGCTCACTTTAACGAGGCCACTTGGCTTAAAGAAAATAAAAATCTGAACTTAGGCGGCACTACAAAAAAAAAACTGCTGCAAATGACCCAACATTTGTTTAGCCGAGTGCCCTTCTACCTCAACCGTTATTGATCAAAATTTCTGTGTGCAGAAATATTGGCCCGAACCTTTGCCCAACTCATAAAGCACAAACAGAGTCCGTTGGCCGAGTGGTCTCCATGATAAATTTGGCACTTCCGCTTTGGTAACTAAGACATCGGCAGGCAAATCAACAGAGTCCTTGCAAAGGCACAGCAAAAAATTTAAGGAGAGAAATCGCTGCAATGCATACGTCATTTAACCCCTTTGCGCCATATTTTTCATAAGCTGCCCCACTGGCGGTGGCTGCTCATGTTTTGGGCGCATCTGCTGTGGGGGACACTTCATACACTTCGTGTGCACTAACCAGGGGAGTATCATCGATATGTTATGTGAGATTAAAATCAAGCCAAAATTACAAATATACTATTATTTGCATCAGTAGTGTATCAAGTTCAAAAGCGTCAAAAATCTTAAGTGAACAACACGTAGCAATTTGAAAATATCGTAAGGGTATTCCACATCCATCAATTCAAGCTTAGCTCAACTTATTTCAAGATGTTCTTTTGTCAAAATGCGAAGAAGAAGTGCAGCAAGAAGCATCTACGACTATATTTAGATATATATTGATGATCATTGATGATCAGCAAGAACAACTGATTCGATAGGACCATGTTGGCCTTTCCGTATGAGGTAACCGACCTCAAATATGGAAGATAAGCTTGGGTTTACAATCGATAACTTCCCCCACTTCCTCAACATCGATCAAAATCGATCGACGGATGTTATTCCCATGTTGACTGCAGGGCATCTCACAGTCGAGCTAGCTGCTCCTTTATATTCTAGTATGTTTTTTTTTTGTTGTTTGACAAGTGTGCTAAATTTGAGCAGGCCAAAAGGATGCGTCGTCTGGCATCGTCGTCTGCTTTTGCTGCCGCTGCTGCTGCTGTCCTTCGATTGATAAAATATGTGCATGGTGTGGGAGTGTTGTGGTGTTGTGACGAAAAGGGAGGTTTGGTGGGGTTGGGTTTATATAGAGACATTTATTGATAGATAGCAAACGCATCGCTTGAACCCTTTTACATTTGATGAACGTATCGAATTCCCCACATATTGCCAAAAGCGGCCAAAATTTATGGCTGTTTGATTTATTTTAACTTTTAACACGCCCAAACAAATGCTGCCAATGAGGCGCACACAAACCAATGCCAGAAGGGTAAGGGGGTGAAGGGGGAGCTAGGCGTATCGAAATTTACTGGGCAGTAATGCTGAGGCTCAGACTTGGTTTTATTTCTGGGTCACCAATATGAACTTTGCGTCACAAATCTTTGCTGAGCTTTTCGGGTTGCCAGAAACTGAGCAGGGAATTCATATAAAAAAGAAGAAAAGCTGATTGGGGTATTTATGTGGATATTATTGAATCTTTAATTGAATACAGGACAAATAACAAATCGAAAATTCCTTCTTGGTTTGTGCTGTTTTTTATGCATTTTAAATGTGTAAAAAGGATAAAAATGTGGCTGTGTTAAAGTAAATAACAGGCAGAAGAAGGCATCTTCAACCCCTTAAAGTGTTTATACTATTGATCAGCATCACTGGAAGAGTTACGTCTATTTCTATCGGAACTAGTCCTCAATTTGGAAGCTGTCTTGATGAAACTTGGATTATATTCGGCGCTTAGTTTCAGGCAGTATAATATTGGAGTTGGTCTGATCGTATAACTGTCATAGGAGCAATCGATCGAAAAATGAGTTCTTGTCTTATGCTTTTCACAATTGAATATCAGGCAATCTAATCATATCATCATTTCTATTTTAAGGTCAATAGACAACTGGCAAATGCGATAACCTTTGCAAATTATATGCCAAAATCTCAGACTGTTCTTTATGGTCTATGGCAGAAGTCAGCTACACCTGCTCATTTCTCTGTGGATGCTGGTGTATAATTATGCTGTTTGCCTTAAATCATTCAATCGTGAGCATGTATTGTCATATACCACAACGCCCCGCCCCCCTCCCCTTGTCGACTACCCAGTAGAAGATGTAGCAGCCGCCTCGACTGCTGTTTCCCCCAATCAGAAACTTCACATCCATTTGCGTATTACGCTTCATTATGCAGATTTCTTGCCGTTCAACATTTTTGCTCCTCTCCAGTCTGGATTTTTTTTCATTTTATTTGTTATTGTTGTTGCATGACGCTTGCGGCTTGAAAAAATATTTTTATTTAATTTATTTATGAATGAACTGACTGAGAAGGGACCAGGAGACAGGGAGAGGGGATCTGCTGTGGGTAGGTAGGCTGGTAGGCTGGCAATAAAAGCAATTGCCACACACACACACACACACGAACGCATGCGTTGCCACGCCTTCGCGCAACCCGCCCCTGGGTGCCTACCGCATTGTCACATAGATAAGCCGCGTCTGGCTTAACTCATAAAAAAGTGCCAGCAAAAGGATAATAAAACAACAACAACAACGAAAACAGCAACAGGATGAGGCAGAGGCACAGAGTGATACGGGGCAGGGTACAGGGGGTGTGCGGGGTAAAGGCAAATCTCTGAACGCGTGCGGATTTAAATTTTCAACAATAATAAACAGAAACAGAAAAACGAAATGTCTTCGAGGTCATTGACTTGAAAATACCCTGTAGCTAGGGAAATGCGAACTACGGAAAAATACTGGCTTAACAAATTATTGCAATAGGATTTGCAGGACTCAAAATGAATCGATTTCAGCTTCGGCTTAGGTGTGTAAATTTAAAAATCAATCGAACTCAATCAAAGAACATATTCCTGCTTTAAGATGGTTTCCACGCTTTTGTACTTGAATCAAGCGGCCAATATACACTTTAGCCTATATACCCCAATCGATGCACTACGGGGTATAAATAGACATAAAAAGACAGCGCGTTGCGAGTCTGGGCGTAAATTTCACGGCCATGGTGGGAAATAACTCGAGTATGAAACGCCTCACACATGACTCCACATAAACCAAAAACAAAAAGCGGAAAAAAGAAGATAAAAAAAATACAAAAAATACATACTCGTAGATTTTTCCAAATGGTTTTGGTTCAATATATAATGACAATAATCAAAAATTCTCAGGCTACCCATTTGGCTTTTGTAATTTGCCGCGCCGCAGACAAAGAATCCGAAAAATGACTCGGAGAGCGAGAAATGAATTTAAAAACAATTTGCGGTCGTTGGGCAGCAACTAACAAAAGCAAAGTCCACAGAGCCCATGAGGTAGAAACCGCAAAGACAACAATTAAGCGTTACAAATGATTATGAATAACCATTTTTTGTTGTGTGTTATTTTTTGTAGTTCTCGTTCTGTTAAACTCTGCGCCCTGAGAAACGGAACAGAATTGTGCTCAGCAATGGAATTTCTGCCGCTGGGCGATTTAACTCGCACTCGCACTTCCCTTTCTTGTGGGGCTAATGTATGCGATGCGATATTCAATTGAGCTCCAAGCCAAGCCCAGAGAGACCCATTTGTAAAGCATTCATATTGTTTATGAATGAACACGTCGACTTTCTGTACAAAAGTACACTCACAATAGCAGCCGTGAATGATTTACTGAATGTCATGAAAGAATTGTGTGATCTCTCATTTCTTGTATTATTATATGTTCGCTGGTCGCAAATGAACACAAAGAAACATATTTAATTATTATTTTATTTACTTATTTAGAATGTATTTGTATACTTCTTTACTAAAGTTCTTTTTTCTTGTTTGTCAAATCTGTCAACATAGAAAATCCACTTCTAAATTCAAAATTTAGATCAGTTCTATTAAGATCTGTGTGAAAGCATAAATTTAAATTCACGACGGATGCGTGCCACGCTTATAAAGCTTTGGTGATCTATGCCTCAACTGCCCGGCTAGCTCAGTCGGTAGAGCATGAGACTCTTAATCTCAGGGTCGTGGGTTCGAGCCCCACGTTGGGCGAAATTGAATTTTTTGCTTTAATTTCTATATTATTAATATTTAAAAATAAATTGATGCTTTTAGAATGATTTTAAAATTTGTTTGCTTTCATGACGCATGCTTTTACACAATTTCGTTAGCTTTTAGAATTCAGAATAGAAATCAGAAAACAGAAAAGTAGCTGTATAGAAAACATATTTCGTTTTCGATTCTGACGTTGCTTTAGTCACAATCTAGTCACACAATTTACAAGCGAAAATCCAAAAATCGAACTCAAACGAGATGGGAAAAAAACAATTAGTGTCTGTTTTCATATCAAGATTTGCACCATACAACTGATTTCATATGGACTTGCAGTTGATAGAACTAAAAAAATTTTAAAGTTTCATGGAAAGCGCTTTTATTTCACTTTTGATATGTAAAAATTAAAACTGCTCCTCTTTTTCAGCTGTGCGAGTGAAAGTCGTTGGTGAAAGCGACCTTCAGCTATTTGCATTTTGCAACACTACCACTTCACACACACACACGCACACACACACACGCACACAAAACACACATAGATAAAACGTAATATTTTGTTGTTTTTTTTTTTGGAAAAACTACGCAGTCTGCAATAAAAATTGGTTTCGGAGAGCGCATTGAATTTTTGGCTGCATGCCCAGCCGCAGGACAATTTATATGTAATACACAAAGCTTCACACAAAAGCTTACTGGATAAACAAATAGAGCAGCAGCAGCAGCCAACCCCACAAATATTCGAGTGCTTTGTTTTCTGCCCTATGAAATATATTTTTCACATGCAGTAAAAAATTAGACGACTGGGGGATAAACAAATACATTTATTACATGCAAATACAGCAACAACAACAATAACAAAAGCGTCGTCTGCTTCGCCAGACAAAACGCACGCCTCCAGTTTCACAGTCCCCCCTCTCCCTTCCCCTTCCCATTCTCTCTACCATCACCCTCACACACACACACACACGTGACTTTAAAGCTCATGGGATTACAGTATTTGTTGCGGGACTTTTTGGTATGCGCAAAAAGCTTAGGAAATTAATGCGCCGAAGGAAATGCATTTAAATTACAATGTGGGTGAATGTTTTGATTTGCGTGGCGAGTGGGTCGAGGGTGAACAGGGGGGCATGGTTTTACGACCGCTGATTTTCCGGAGGTGCTTGCCATGTGACAGCCGCAGCCGCAACGACAGCCGCAGCAGCAGCAGGCTACCCGGCCGCATTAATTTATAATTCAGCGCCGTTGGCAGCGGGCAGCAGACATCGGCGCTCAACAAATTTTAATGGCGGCTTCACAAATGAATACAAATTGCAATTTGAACTTTTAGCGAGTTAAACAAATTTCGTAATTAACAGCGAAAAAATAACATTTTGCATCATAATTCTTGAGTTTTTGTGCGACCCAGCAAAGTCTAAAGTATTTTGAAATTTAATTAAGTTGCATTCGCCATGCTGATTTGTTTCACAGCAGGGTGTGTTATGGGTGGTGGGTGGTAGGGATGGTAAAAGGGGTGTGTTTTGGGGACGCAGCAAACCCTTTTCTGCAAATAAAATCTTGGGCTAAAGTTTGTTTTAATGCCTTGGCCAGGGAAAAACACACAAATTTCCACTGCCATTGGACAAATAAACATTATGCTGCACTTTTTCTGCTTGTAATTTACAGTGTTACACTAGACAGCATGGAAACTTAAGTAAAATTAAACTTTTCAACAGCTGTTATAAACAGTGCACATTATAAATTAGCATTGCGTTACACTCTTCAACGTGACAAGTTTTGCATTTCATTGAATACATTTTATCTGTTCGCATTTCATGTTGCGCAGTGTAGTACTGATTGTTTAACCTTTTGGCCGTCCTGATTTGGACGCACCTTCTGCTGACGAATGACGTACGACGTATGACATTGCAGCATCAATTTGATTTGAGAGAATACACGTAATAAACGAGCAGAAGCCGTCGACTCGAGCAGAGACCCCCACCCACCCTACTCTCATGCTAAAAGTTGAGGGCGAGGCCCCCTGTTCCTTGGTCATTAACGGCGTTAAGCCGCTGGCCTGGTACTCTGACGTTCCCGGAAGGATGTCGTGGCCTGAGTGACGTGTGTGTGTTTGCACAACCAACACTCGCACACACACACACACATACACACACACATTGTCATTAGCGTTCGCTCGTGTGCCGTTATCCCTTTTTAATAAGGTTTACTCAGCATTTTTTTGTATTGTGTGTTTATTATGCGAGATTTGATTTTTGTTATGTGCAAGCAATTGTGCAAGCCAAACAATAAAACGGCGACATTAATAAAAAAAAAGCAAAAAGAAAAAGTGAACTTTGATTACGTTCACGGAGCTTAAAGTGCAGCTCGAAAATGCCCGTGAAAAACCAGTTGAAAAAGCGAAACAGAAATAAATAAATATCAAAATGCATTCGTTAAGCTCGAATTATGCAATACATTTCCTGTCGGTTAAAATTCCAATTGGTTATCGACTCCCGATAGGTTTTTTGAGGTTTTCCAATAGTAATTATCGTTGGTAATTATTGCTCATTCATATGAAGTCAATAGCAATCATTGCTGCTCTTTTCACTTGATACTTTTAATATTGCTGTTATCTGATCGAGTGCCATTGTGAGTAAGTCGCATTCTCTCTGCAATTCGGTCACACAGTCTGCTTTTATTTTAGTGTTGTTAATTAAGTGTTTTAAGTGTTGGACTATTGCCAAGAGTAGCAATACAAAGTGCGGCTAAGAAATAAGGATAATAAGACAAATAGTATTTCAAATATCTTAAGAGTGCAAGGCAAAGAAAACGAAAACAGTCTCCAATTAACACCACGCAAATTTACATGCATATCGCGGATTATTTATCACTTAACAGCACTTATGCACTTGTCAATTATTACACTTCAATCCTCTTTCTCTTTCATTCTTCTTTCGCTTACATAATTCGCACTGCAGTCGAAATTTATGAGCTCAAAATATTTTTTTGAGCATTGTAGAAATTTACATAGAAATGTGTGTTTGTGTGTGTGTGTGTGTGTGTATGTGTGTGTGTGGATGTGTGTGAACATGTCAATTTCTGCTCTTTAACTTCCCACGCTGTGCAACGAGTGTAAATTTGAGCTTCATTTCTGAGTTGCCAAAATGAGTTATTTGTCACCTGCTGCGACGCAATTTTAATTGGCTTTGCTTTTCACCAGTTTTGGCGAATCTTTTGTCATTTTGATGCATTAATTAATTAATCACGGACATCAGCTGGAATTCTGTGCGTGCTTTAGAGCAAATGTTGTCAAGTTTATAAAAGAAATATATAATTTACTCTCATATCTGATTAATTACACATTTTTTCATTCTTTTTCAGAGATCTCACGAATCTCACGAAAAATACATTTGGCGTGAAATTGGCGCAGATTAATTTAGTTTACGGATATTTCATTTTATAACCAGTTGATCGATCGAAAATATTTCTTGAAATGATTTATTAGTCCAACACTTTTCAAGTTTCTCTTACAGCTTTTAAAGCAATGCCAAAAAAAAACCCATTTAACTTATAAATTCATTTTATTTCGATACTTGACCGATAGAAAATAATCAACAATGTTGAAGTATCTTTTAGAGCTTTTCAAAGTCTCCTTCTAACTGTTTATATATATATATATATTTGAATTTTAACTTATATTCTTGGTTTTCAACTTATACTTTCTCTCTTATACTTCCCCTCGCTCGTTCCCCACAAATTCCTTTACCATTTGAAAAGAACATCAGCTCAGCTTAACTCAACTCAGCTCAGCTCAGCACTTGTAGCATTTCAGACACCAACTATAGATAATTTATGGCGCTTTAAGTGTCCTCTGCTATGGCTTTAGTTGCCTTTTCTGTACAACACTATGGGCCATTAGACAAGCCCAAATATGTGCACAATTTACCTTATACCCCTCGTGTTGCACGCTCTTATAAACTAATCTGACTACGTGCCTTGCACACCACATTGCATTATCTCTTTACTAAATCTTGCCTGGGAAAAAAGCACGAGAAGACACAGGAACAGAGAGAGAGAGAGAGGGAAAAAGAGAGAGAGAGAGAGAGAGAGTTGTGCGTGCACTCGAAATTAAATTGTTATCAAATCGATCAAAGCCACAGCATCATTATCTGCGCATTAGTTGTGGCTGACCAGCCAAGCCAACAACAGCAACCACAGCAACAAAAACAAGAATGCTTGGCTTGGTAGTCAGTAGATTGAGCTCGACCTCCGATATACCCTGAATCGGAGTTATAGTTTTGTTTCATAGAAACTGCTTGCGCCTGCCGATAGAAATGAGATCAATATAAGAATATATTTTCTACTAAAACTTGGATGTATCTGATCCGATTTTGATGAAATTTGTCCAGTTGATCAATAATATGCACATGTATACTATATATTAATAAGAAGCCTCCGCACTGAAAGGAGCGTTTTTTTTTGCTATCGGAAATCGAAACGGATCGATATTCGAGAAATTATGGCAGTTATCGATCAAATCAAATAAACTTAATCTGCCTTGGTATACGAGAACTTGTGTTCCAAATTTGGAAGCCTCTAACTCTTATAGTCTTTGAGATCCATGTGATCATGCAGACGGACATGGCTATATCGACTTAATCATTTTCAATAAGTTCAGGGAATGAAATGGCTGAAAAAAGCTAAGTTGGTAAGCTGAGTTTCATACACTCTCGCTGAACAGAGAGTTTTGCTGCTCCTCTATTAAATTTAGTGATTGCTAAAAATGGACAGCTAGCTTTTATGTGATGTATCATTGGCATATAGTAGTTCGATCTGCTGACAAACCTTGAACTCCGCCTAGGGTATTAAAGCGTAATTGAAGTAAATAAAAAATGTAGACAGACTTGTGAGAAAAAGTGGCGCTTGATAAGCTAGTTTTTCATCTTCTTTGCTCGCTTTTGTCGCAAACGCAACAAATTAGTTGCTGCAGTGGGCGTGGCACACGAGTGTGTCCAGTGTACTGAGTTGCCCACCCTCTGTCCCTTCCTTGCCGGCGCCCGAATCTAGCTGGCAATAACTTCTAATTAATGCACGAAAAGCATAACGAAAGCTAATTATGAAACTAATGAGCTTGTTGGCCAATGCAAGAGCACCAAGCAGGCAACAAGCAAACTAGGCAGCAGAAGGGCAACCTAAAAACAACGACAACGATAAGAGTCGGGGCGTAACCAACTGCGAAATACTCTGATACCCAATAAGTAAATACATCTTGTAACTGGTGCTGGGTGTGGCCAAGAAATACCGATCATTGATGGTAGTTCCCAGTAATGTGTCTTCAAAGTTTAACTTTAAAATGTTGTGCATTTTTTTTGGTTCAGGATTGGGATGAAAATTTATATGGCGATCTTTGAAGAAGGTAACCAGCAAGCTAGCTTCCAATTTGAGCGAGCCAGTCTCTAGAAATGGAATAAAAAAGGCGGTTATCGGTAATATACTTTGTGCGTTTGCCATATGCCGATCTTTGAAGGATATTGCCAATAATCTACCAACAACAAGTTTGGTGACTAGCCTCAAGATTGTGTACCGATTTGCGATTATCGACTTTGTCGATTTCCCAGTCTCCCAGTGGACGTAGTCTCTAGTTATAAGGATGACAGCATGACGGACATTGCACACAACTGATATACTCTGAGTACCTTCGATGGCAGAGTATCAAAACAAGGCAGCAGGCAGCTTAAGTGTTAACGACGCTGTGCTTAACAAGGCGAGCGCCGCCGTTCGCAGCC
The DNA here is from genome assembly GCA_035043845.1 of Drosophila picticornis. Lineage (NCBI taxonomy): Eukaryota > Metazoa > Arthropoda > Insecta > Diptera > Drosophilidae > Drosophila > Drosophila picticornis. Next base: position 2,713,182 of record JAWNMR010000493.1, on the reverse strand, counting down.
GCCGCTCCAGGTGCGAAATACCATGAAAGAAGAGTTGGTCGCTGCCCACCTTGGGACAAAGGCACACACACACACACACAGACATGTATGTATGATATACACATTGATGTACATATATTTCATTTCAATTTCCTTTTGGGTTGCGCGTCTTTTTAGCATACTTGATTATGGCCTTTGAAGCAGCAGCAGCAGCAGCGAGCAGCGTGCAGAGGCAGCAGCAGCAATATAAAGAAAAAGGGGGCTGGGCACTGGCCGTCGCCGGCCATCAGTCACTTATGCGCACGGCACGTCACTCAAAGCCAACACACACACACACACTCGACACACACACACCCAGTTAAATAACAGAGCGGGACCAACGAGGAAGGCGTCTTTAGTTGCAGCGTCGAAGCAAAGCACCCCTATCCCCTACCTGCCTCCACAGCACCCCTCTCCGCTCCACAGCCCATCAGTTGAGCGTCGCGGCTTCTAAACTGAACTGAACTCGACTCAGTCCGCTACTGTCATTATCTTGTTAACTCGTTGTTACGTCAGCCGTTCACTGAGTCTGCTCTTGAGCTTGCACACACATATATCTATATATATCTATATATATCTATATATATATATATATATACGTATATGTATCTGTATATATAGCTGATATATACTAGTCTCACATACTGTGATGATCATTTGATTGCTGCCAGCCAACAACAGCTGAAGGCAGACAAAGTAGTTTGACTTGCAAGTTTAGCACAAATTCATTGGTGTGATGTGTTTGTCTAATGTTTATTGCTTTAAGCTTGTCAACAGGAATTACGAATTTAATGGGAAATATCTAAATGGTTTCAGATATGTCAGATATGAAGTTTAACTCTCAAGTTAACTTTAAGATTGTCCACGGGGGCTTTAAATTTATTGTAGATTTGCCGGAAACTTGTAAAAAGTGCAATAAACACTCCTTGAAGACTTTCAGAAGGTTTTACAGCAGTCAGTTATCGATAACTCTTCACAGTTCGCAACTGATTTTTTTTTTATATACTAAAACTCAGTTATGGTTAAACTGTGTAATTCGATTTGTGTAAGTCTCTTAAAAACCATTAGATTTTAATTGTAAATGTACATTGAACATTTTTTAAATTGCAAAAGAGTTCATATTTTAGTTCGTAGCAAACAATGTGATTTAAGATAAAACATTGCAGAAAGTATTTCAAATCGTATTTGCTAATTTTCTTTTGTTTCTTGTAAAGATATTTTATGAATCATAAATCTCTGTTTCGTTGCCGAGAATGATTTGTTATTCTTCGCAAGCAGCTTCTAATCAACTGCCCCGCGTTGTTTTTTGTTTATTTTTTTTGTTCTGTTTTTTTCCTTCATAATATTCTGCTCAAATGTATGCCTGGGCTCACATTAGTGGCCACTTACATCGAGTGTGCATCTCGCTTAAATTCGTGCTGCCCAGTCCCCCCAGTTTCCCAGTTGCCCGACCAATTCCCCAGTTCGCGGCAGTTTGGGGTCCCTTTGCCTCATGCCTCATGTGTAATAATAATATACACACAGGTGTCCCAGGCCTTTTTGGCCGTACTTCATCAATAAGCGGCTGCAGAGTGAGAGATGGTGAGGGGAGTGGGGCGGGTGATGGCAATGGCGCTGCATGTAGCACATGTAGCGGCGATTACGCGTAATAATCATCATAATCAAAAGTCGCAACACGAAATGAGTTTTGACTTGTTGTTGTTGTTTCGAGTGTTGTTATTGCTGGACAAGGATAACCAGTTAGGGATTGTTATGGTCCAGGCAGCAGGAGCAGTGGCAGCAGCAGCAGCAGCAGCTCGCTCCATATAGAATTGATTAATATTGGCATCGGGCATAGGAAATACCGGGCTAGGCTCTCTCAATCTGTCGGTGGTTTTCGCCATCTCATTACAAGCGATGCGGCCCACTGAGTTTTCCCGACATTAATCTGTGCGGCAGTGCGGCAGTGCGGCAGCGCGGCGGCAAGAAGCAGCAGTTATGGCCATACCAAATTAAACTTGAACGCTGCGGCAACTCTGTGGCCCATAAAAAAAAAGGCAGAAAACTTTGTTAATCATAAGTATAAGCGAAGTGCTGTTTGGCCCCCAATGAGAAGGCTGCTTTTTTCCCGATGCGCCTAGGTTAAGGTTCAATTTGAGTTTGAGGCCATTAGATTCTTTTTGTGGGCTGATTGGGTGCAACTGGAAAATGATTGTGGTAGCTCTTGACTTGATTTTGCTGAGGTCTCTCTTGGAATTTTATCATGTCAATGAGGCCTGTATCAATTGACTGTAACTGGACTGTTGGATTTTTGTTATCGAATTTGTGTATTCTTTTTTTGTATGCATATTTTTAATATTATTCATCTTTTGTTTAATTTCATTTTAATAAGTATAAATATTAATTAAAATCCGTACAATTTTTTTCTTACATTCCATTATTATGATAATTATTATTATTTTGCTTTGTATATTTTTAAGCGTAAAATCTCTCAGTGTAGTTTCAATTTATAAAGCATCGAAGCTTACTCTTCTGAGCTGTGTTTCACTTCATCTTCTACTACAAGATTTTGCTATACATATATGTATATGGCTGTGTATTATTCGATCTGTTCTCATTCACACGTAGCACGCTGCTCTGCATATATCTTGCTTCTTTAGTGTTTCACATCTTTTGCACTTTACGTTGGCCATTTTAATGGAACACTTCATGACCCAGGCCAGGCCAGAGCCAGAGCCACAGTCATAATCTATTCGAGACTCACCCAAGGAGCCCAACCCAACAGCAAAGTAACCCGCTCGTTCTATCTCTGATTTTCGATGTATATCGCATGCATATTATGGGGCCAGCCAGGCAGGTAGTAGATTCTATATACAATATACAATACACAGGTACAGCGAGTGCTGAGCTCTATAAGCACGAAAAAAATAATAATTAACTGACCATCAAATCAACAGCACGTACTCCCTACGTGAGCATCATTTTACGAGCCCAGGCCGGACTTAAACTTTGCAGCTTGATTACTCATTTGCGATATGTATGTGGGATAAGAGTTCGGGTCTAGGGCTACGTGCGAAAATGACGACTACTACAACTTTGGGCCAGGTCAAAACTACTACAATCAAAGTCAATTGGTTTTTGTGTGCCAGGACAACGATGAGGGGGGAGGTGAGGTGAGGGAGGGGGAGCAAAATTACAAGGGAGTTGGCAATATCTGTGAATGCAAGCGGTTAAGTGCCAGCTACCGCACTTACCGCATAATTAATATGGCGAAATGCAATGCCACACAGACGGACGGACAAAGGGACAAATGGATAGAATAAACAGGACATGCCAGGACATTCTGGATAGGCGGGACAATGCTGTCAGTGCACTACAAGCACACGACATTTGCATTTGATTTACGCACTAGACAATCCTGGACTAGAGATGGGCGCGTGAGGAGATGAATCCATCATAAGGTGTTCTCTGCGTTAATTTTCTTGTGACTGTTAAAACCAATCCCAAGTTGATACAGTTGTGATACATTTTGTACATGATTTTCGACCTAGAATAGTTAATTGGAAAGTTTATTTGACATAAAAGCAACTAAATGTAATATTAATCTAAGGATCAAGTCGTGGCTAAAAAGACCTGGCTTATGAACTTTTTTAATCCTTGCCATTTTCGTGTTAAGTCGAGTTAGACCAGGCTGAGATCTATGCGTCCCTTTTGTCTGCCCAACAAATCGTGTCGATTATGTCGTGTGTCGTGTCATGACAGGCGCTCATCTCTAGACAAAGCTCAGCCTCCGAGGCACAACAATCACTTGGCTGGCCCTTGAGGCAGAGTCAAGCCATAAAACTTAGGCTTAAGTGCAAATGCGCTCAAATCTGCACTTAGACAACTGACTATGTCTGACTATGAGTGTGTGTGAGTGTGTGTGTGTGTGTGCGTGTGTGCGTGTATTACTATAATTAAATTGAAAATTACTGCCAAGCAATTGCAATTGTCCACACGACTGGACGACTGCAACACCCCGATTCCGCCATCATCTACAAATCCAATGTTAATAATACGTTTGTCTCTATGTGTGTGTGTGTGTGAGTGCGAGTGTGTGCGAGTGTGTGTATATGTGTGTGGGCCCTAATCATTGTCTGTTGTGTGCATCTGTCTATGGCAAAATGTTTTTGGGGGAGGTTGGCTGGTCGGTTGGTCCCTGCCACGCATAAGTTATAAATTATGCATAGATGCATAATTTACAGCTTGTAAGGTCAGCAGACAGTTGCATTTGCCAACTGCCAACTGCTAACTGCCGGCGTACGAGGCGACCCTGCTGGAAGGCTCACAAGTGCAGGGCAGAAGAGAACAGGCAACAACTACTACCATTATTAGTAGTGATACTCCTCAGCAATTGTGGTAATAAAGCACCTAATGCTGGCATGTTGCGAAACGCCCACTTTGAAGTAGAAGTTGAGTGTTAAAGAAAGTGCAAAAGGTTTGATTGCGAATTTGAGATTCAAATATATCTTATGGATGATAGGCAGACATCTGTCTAGATTTACACATTAATTAACTCTTCGAAATGTGTGCTAAGAAATCAGTATCAATTCATGGGTTTTCATCATGCAACACGCGGTGTTATTCCATTCTTTTTGTATACTTATTAAAAATGGATACCTCTCTGCACAGGGAAGTTGTGCAAGAATGGGTAATGGGTTGTATTCAAAAATATATAGCATTCCAATTGATAACAAATAATTACGAAACTGTTTAAATGTATTTAAGATCGTCTAAGAAACGAAAACATATTTGCTTACTGAACAAACTATGATCAGCTTTTCATTTAGGAGCTGGGCTATCTCTTTACAAGAGGTTGTTAAACATAAACATATCTGCCTAGTTTGGCTGAAACTGAATGAAATCGGAGTTGAGCATGCAATGAATGCACTACATCAGATATATTTTAACTTTAAATGGAGCTTAATAAATACACAATTTATATATATGCAATGTATTCATGAGGTGCTAAATGAAAGTAGGGTTTTTGCTAAACTCTTTCCAAGTACTTTGCCGCTGTCTTTTCAAATTCCAATCAAGTTTTCTGTTTGCTGATTTTTAAACACATTTGTCTGACTTTGTTGCACTCCACAAGAGACACAAATCGGAGATCCACTTAAAATAGTCGAAGCACTTCGATAGTAGTTCATTGTACCATGCACGCCACTCTCCCTCTCCCTCTCTCTCGCTCTCACACTATCTCTCTCTCTTTCTTTCTTTCTCTGTGTGTGTATGTGTGTGCAGCTCAGACACCTCTCGAAGCACTTGAGAACTTGTTTTTGCATTGGTTTTAACCGCATCATTTTGATGTATTTTGTGGCCGGGGTTTGTTGAGTTGCATGTCTTTGGTTGTTTAGCGCTCGTCGTCTTTACTGTATCACCATCATCATCGTCATCATCATCACGAGTTACACGCACGAGCTGCGTCTGCCCGCTTTTGCATATACACTATATATATGTATGTACGTATATAGGTATATATAGATATATGCAGATAGGGGTATGCCCAAAGTGCCGACAGGAAAAACAGAGACGGTTACAAATTATCATGCATGTGTGTGTTTGTCTTGATTTCTTTCGTCTTATTGCATTTTATTCAAATTTCCTACCGTGTGCGGTTTTTACGTTTATATCGTCGGCATCGATTTGCAATTCGCAATCGTAATCAGCTCGCAGGCAAGGTCTACGGGAATACCACTAAGTACATATGCAGATGTATCTTTCCCGTGCTTCTCTTGTTTTGTATATATTTATTTATGCTGTGGTCCAGCCAGTCACACTCTGTGTGTGTGTGTGTGGCTTGTTGTGCCAGTTTTCAACAGCTGATGCTGAATATTTATGTATTATTTCTCATAACTGTGCGTGGCATAAACTGCAGTCTTCGCCTATAAACGCTGACTGAGCACGGATATTGAGCAAATATTTGAGAATACATTTTATTCAACTTTAATAATACTTCTCTCCAATCAAAATAGTTGCAATTTGGCTTAAAATTGGCAAACAGACTTCAGCATCTTTAAGACCACAAACAACACACACACACAGATCACACACACTTTTATCTTGTTATGTGGGTCAAACACATATTTGATGTGCGTATTTGGAAATGGTCACAAACAATATGATGACTGTATTGAGGCAAACACTCAAACTCAACTGCCCCCCTTGTCCTCCCTTAGCCACCTCTCTCCTTTGGCCAACACAAATGGCAACCGCACATAGTTACAGTTATTTTGCGGTCAACAGTCAACAGCAGGGGGAAAGATGTAAATATTTATACAACTTTTTGTTCTTTGCTTTGTTTTTTTTTTGTTTGTTGTAATGGCCAGCAACGATATTTGCATTGGCATCCACTTTAGAACCTTTTGATGACCATCCTTGAAAATACCTGAACACATTTTATAACTCCTGAAGCCTCATTTATTTCAACTCTTGGACTTCTTGGTCACGTGTTCCCCTCGCTCTCCCTATTTCTAATGTAATGTTTTTGGGGCTGAAAAGAAGGGAAAAAACGAAGGTTGGAAGGAAAGAAAATACCTTTTGTCTTTTAGTTTATGACCCGTAAGGGTCGACAGCTGTGTTTGTAACCAATTTGCTACCGTGTAAAAAAAGAAAACACGCACACAAAGAAACATATTTTACATGAGTGCAAGTGCGCACTGTGGCATATTTTAAAAGTTTTTCATTTGCATTTAGTGTAGGCTGCTCTGTGGTACAGATAAGGGTTAGGCGCTCAGCTCATGTCTCATAACCATTTTCACCTGTTCGAGAGCGAGAGCAATGCTTAAGAACTACCAATTAGCCTGGCTAAACAATGAGGCAAGCTGTGTGTTGTTAAAGAGACAGAGGCAGCAGCAGGAACAGCACGCCTGAGGGGCCCAAGTCAATGCATTGATTTGCCTCCGCCTTAATTTGATGACTATCTGTACAACAGGAAAGAAGCAATGGAGGCAGAAGTGGGGGGACAGCTGCTGCTGCTGCTGTTGCTGCTGCTGCTGCTGCTGTTGCTGCTGCTGCTGCTGGTGACACACGCACAATTGCTGGGGCGAACGACGCTCAAAATTGCTTATCAAAGTTGCACAATCAAAAAAGAAAAAAAAAAAAAATGTAGTCGCAGAAGAGGCAAAGGCAGAGGCAGAGGCACCAGCATAACGAGGCAAACTCTCGAGTAATGGCTATACTGGATATACATCGAGTATTGAATATTTGAGTTTCGAGTTGGAGTTGCGAGTTGCGAGAGTTTGAGTTTGCGTTAGGGTATATCGAGTAGAGGGCAAACTGTTGACTGCAACAACAGCAGCAGCAGCAGCAGCAGCGGCAACAGCAACAGCAACAGTACGTGGCATAGACAATCAGTTTGGTAATGTGTGCAAAACAAATCAAGCAACAGCGCTACAGATATAATCAAAAGCAGCACTCTGCCAACAACACACAACCAGGGCTGGCTGCTCTCTGCCAGTGTGTGTGTGTTGCCAACAAATTATGGTAAACCGTTTGAAAATTGCACAAAATAACATTTCGCACTAAATTGCTTCACTTTGTGCGTTTCAGTCGCGCTTTTACTACTTAAGAAAAAAACCCGCTCGACTTTAAATTGCTTTACTTTGTATGTTAAAGTGACGCTGTTAATATTAATGGCCAGTTTATTCCCAGCTGTTAAGCTTGGCATGATAATGTTAACGGCAGCTGCACACTTTTGAGACTCTTTTGGCAACAGATTCGGTTAAATTGCTATAATTGAGAAAATATTACTTTTCAAAAGACAATGAAGAATCACGTTGAATACATTTTGGAAACCATTTATCCAAAATCATTAAATCATTTATTATTTAATTAAATATTTATATTTATGCAGATTAGAGTTGATACTAAATTAAATGAATAGTCTCAGTTTTGAAATGACTTATTCGTTGCAGACTTTGTTACACTTGTCAGATACAAAACGAATAACTTACTTTTGTTGAACTGGAATGAAGCACAGCCAGTCTTCATTTCCCATTTGATGGTTAGCTCTGTTCAGAAATCAAAGTTGAGTCCATCCCTCGCATCGATACGGTTTATGGGCATATCAGAAATCTGTCTCTTTTGTCTCATTGCAAGGAAACTCTTCGCTGCAGGCGACAGGCGGCAGGCGTCGCTGTCTGCGTCGTGTCGCTTCGAGTCGTCCTTTTCGTCTTCGCACTATTTTTCATTATATTGCGCCGCTGCACATGGCTGTCAACTGCCGCCAGAGCTGAGCAGAGTTGAGCAGAGCAGAGATGCCAAACTGAGCCGCCCAGGCCCGCTTCTCCCGGCGGACTTCAGACAGACTGCCAGCCTGCCAGCCAGCCAGCCAGCCAGCTGCAACAGCATCATCTGAGACTGAGTCTGAGTCGGCTTCAGCTTGCCTTGGCTTTGGCTTTGGCTTCCAGTTCAGTTTCAGACGCTCGCCCGCATATCGATTTCAGCGCATTGTGCCTGTTTGCATACAAATATATGTTCTAAGGACATGTTTTCAGAGAGAGAGAGAAAGAGAACGTTGCCTGTGACTCTTCCCCTTTGCCCTGTTCTTGCCACACGTACGCATGTAAATTGTATTTGGTGCGCACAGCCCCTTAGTCGTCGTCGTCGTCGTCGCCGTCATCGTCCTCGTTGTCGTATTTAGTGGGAATACCCTTAGTGCTGCTGTTTCCTTGTGCTTGATTTCATTTGCTGGGGCAATTGTCTTCGACTTGCATCGACTTTTATTTTTGGCATAAGAGCAAAAAAAAAAAAAAATCAAAAAAATCTTCCATTCCATATTCAAAAATTCCTTGCTCTTTTGCAACTTGTCAGCCAAGTGGCAGCCATTTTTTTCCATCTTCTTCTCTTGTTACGCCTCGGCGCCGCCCTGCTCCTGGTCGTTGCATGTGGCAGGACTTTTGCGCTTTTGTGCGTGCTTTGGTCTTGGATTTTGTTCGCTTTTTTTTTTCTGTGCCTGGCGCTGACATTTGATGTTTAATTTCAATAACTCAGTGCGTTCGCTTTTTAATCTCCTCTCTCTTTTATTTTATTTCTTTTTTTTCGATTTTGCTGTGAAGCATTTGTGTCTTTGCCTGCCAAAAATAGCTTCAAGTGCTGTAAATGCTCACACACACATCTGCACATCTGCACATAACACTCAATTTCAATTACAGCTGCCAATGGCGAAAAGTGTTGCCTGTGTGTGTGTGTGTGTGTGTCTATGTGTGTGTGTGAATTACATAAATTAAATTTTTCAAGTGTTCAGACTTTCGTTGTCAACGCTTTTTGCTTGTCGTTAAATGTAATAGAAAACCCCAAGAGCTCCCTTATTGAATTTACATTCGGTTTTATTGAAATTGTCTAGGTGCTGGTTGTTTTTGGCCATGGCTAGCAAAAGACGTGAGGCATTGTGCAAGGATTCTCGACAGATTGCACAGCAAGTTTTACCATAACTAACATTTATTCATCTGCCTGCTTGGCTCCATCTTTATAATCAGATGCACTCAAGTCGATTGATAATTTACATAAGTTTTGTACACTTGGCATAATGAAGTTGTGGCAAGGTATGCATGAGGCAGAAGCAAGCAACTGCAACCCCATAAAGTGTATATATATATTCCTGATCAGCATGAAAAGCCGAGTTGACCTCGTTTGAAGACTATAAGAATTGGAGACTTTTGGAATATAAGATCTGCGTAGATCAATTGTATTCAATTTTGTCATTCATTCGTTTATTTCTGATAACAATAGAAAATAGTATTGAGGAGTTGTAACCTTCTAATTAATATACCCGGGTATATTATTGACAAACTGTTCAAATTGATAAAAGTATACTCAGCAAAGCTATTAAGCAGTTGGCTTCAGTTTGCCTGCTAATCGAACACCTTCGACTCGAACCTTCCAACTTGTGTTTCCTTCTCGATTAGGCATGCTTCTAGTGTATTGTTTCCATTGAATATCCTTAATAAAAGGTTGCCTCACCCCTCACCCCTCACCCCTCACCCCTCTTCCTCTCGCACTCCCCATCCGTCTCTCCACCGATTTACTCGCATGTGTAACGAAATTTGACTGGAAAAGCAATTACTCTACCACAATGCCCAAAAATAATTTTGATTTCATTTCCTGCTGTCCGGCACTTTTGTGGTCAACGCTGCTGTCGCTGTTGCTGTTGCTGTTGCTGTTGCTGCAACCACTGCAACATTTAAGCAACAACAAAGAGAAATGAAAGAAAGGCAACAACAATAAAAGTTACAAAAACCTTCACAACATGAGTTCTCCTGCACAAAAGGGAGACCACGTGGCTTGGGCAGTTGTTAAAGGTCAGACAGCGTTTAGAGGGTTTTTTCACTTTCCGTTTTATATCTACTTACTATATATATTTTTATATATATATTTGAGGGTAAAAACACACACAGCGGGGGGTGTAGCGGCGGTAGGTGTGAAAAAATTCAGGGAGAAAAAAAAAAGAAAAACAAATGCAGAGCAGCAGAATTTGTATAAAAAATTGAATTATGAGTGCCAAGTAGTATTGGTAAAAGGAAACCCCTTAGCGATGATCAAAAAGTGCCGACTTAAAGCTACTAGCGAAGGGGCGTGGTGGGTGCTGCTGGCAGATGAGGCAGCGGAAGCGGGAAGGGGGACAAGTTAATACAGTTGTCAGTTGTTGTCATTTGTTGTTGTTGTTGTTGTCTCGCCAGCTGTTAATGAACATTCAACTGGCTAATTAATTTTATACATTTATTAAACTTTTGCAGCGCCAGGGGGGCAAGGGGTTGGGGGGCTATTGGGCCTGGCTGTGCTGAGCTGGGCTGGCCAAGCCACGAAACTATTTACCATACAAATCTAATTTTATCAACTTTGTCTTTGCCGCACAGCCTTAACTAGCTTTGGCTACACGATTGTCCTTGCCTCTTCTCTGTGTGTGTGTGTGTGTGTGTGTGTGTGTGTGTCAAAACATTGTGACACAGTTCTGCTTTCTTACAATTTGGCCCCGACGTTTGTTACGGCTAGCGCCATTCTCTTGGCTCATTAACGTTGGCCTTTGTTTTGGCCCTGTCATCGTTGTCGTTCTTGTCGTCGTCGTCGTCGTCTGGCTACAGGAAGCAGTCGTCATTTGAGTCCTTTTGTAATTTATAAATGTCCTGGCTCTGCATCTCTTTCGTCTTCCCTCTCTCTCCATCTCTCTCTGTCTCTGTCTGACTGGCTGTCTTGGCCATTTGTAGTATTGGGTCCAGAACTGGGTTCGGCATGTAAATCAGGTCAAAACAATGCAACTGACAGTGAATTGTGCTTCGGTTGAGTTTCGTTGCTGCCACAATGACACATTCAGGATTCTACAGCACAGTTTACTTCATTATTGGTTACTCAGCAATTCATTCACAGGACACACCTTATAGTTGCTGTTGCTGCTGCTACTGCTGCTGCTGCTCTCGCATTGCCCTTTTTATGGCCATGTCCTCTTGCTTATCCTTGCTGACTAATGACAGGCAGCCAGCCATGCCAGGACAGCCAGGCGAGGCGAGGCTAACAGCACGTTGCCAATTCCTTCTGTTTCCCGTGTGCCTTTAGCCTTTTGTCAACGACTCTTACTCATAGTCATTGGCCAGCTTAACCAACTTCGTCTCCGTCTCCGTCTCGGTCTCCGTCTCGGTCCCCATATCCCGTCCAATGCCCTCCCCTTCCCTCAACTTCATCCATCCGACTACGACTCCGACTCCATCATCATCTCCATTTCAGTTCCAGTTCTTTGGCTTTAATGGCGTTTGTCTTCTTGCTGGCCAGCTAAAAAGCCAACTTACAACAACAAACTACGACCAGGTCTGGTTGTGCTGCTTGCTGCTTGCTGGCCGGCTTGTTGCACCCCAACTTTGATAGTCCGTTCAAATGGGCGTGACAAGTGGCAAGGGCCACAAGCAGGTGCGCATTTTATAACAAAAGCATAAATTATTTTCTACTGTCAGCATTGCTTTCGACATTGTAGTCTCTGCTGGACTCTGTCTTCCTCCCTCTCCCTCTCCCTCTCCCTCTCCCTCTCTCTCTCTCTTTCTCTGTGGCAGACAGCATTTGTGGCATTTGCCTCGACTTGTTGTTTGGCCTACTGATTTGAATTTGCCCAACGAATTAGACTATAACTTATACCACATCCAATCCTATCAATCGGTTGTTGTAGTGTGAGGATTATTTAATTGTTTTTAGCCAAGTACACATTGGTTGCCATGGAAAACACTTTGAGGCGATTTATTTATTTGATTTAGATGCGATTAAATGTATAAATATTGTCATGCACACAATTTGCTGATGAAAGATATTTATTATTTATTATTATAAAATATTTAGGAGTAGACTTAAAACTCAATTTAGTTGGCAGCAATACGTTTAGCTCTGTGTGTAGGGTATTTGCCTTGTCCTATCAATAACGGTAATTGACTTAACTCTGATTAAATTTCCGTTTTCATCAGCAGCCAACTTTTCGTAAAAAATGTTTTTTCATTAAAAGACAAAAGCAAACAGAAATTTTAGCGGGCATATTCCAAAAATAAACATCCCATTTAATGGTTGTGTTTAGTTAATAAATATTTAAATGTTGGAAAATTCCACGAAAGTAAAAACCTCACTCTTTTCTTAGAACGTCAACAAATTTTCACAGTGAGTCAAGCAGAAATAACTTTTTGCCAACTTTTTTCTTAGAAAAATGTTGGCGTGGATTGTTTGATTTTTGTGGTTTTCATTTCATTTTCGGTTGTATTAATTAAGTCAAGAAATTTTTGCTGAAAGTGAAAATGATTGGTAACAAAATATTGATAATATTTTGAGTTATGAAATTGTAAAAGTTAAGTATTAATAATATATATATAAAGATATATACAAAAAGATCACACTACTGTATTATATAGCTTTTATATGACCAATCAGTCAGTTTTTTTTTTTTGTAATTTGATATCGACAGTTGGACTTCGGTCTGCAAAAGTATATATTTTGGGCATGGCTAATTGTTCAATTTTGGACACGTGTCGATTAAAAAGTATTTGTTGCTGTTTACAAAGTTAATTGCTAATCATGTGACTTGTTGTCACTCAAATTTTTGTATGACACATTTATATTTCAAGTTGTCTAATAGATGAAATTATAGCAGGCCAGTTAGCCACTTGACCATAACCAGTAATTTGTTAATTTGCATTATTGTCAAAATGAAATCATTTCAACTAAAATTAATGCAAATCAGCGAAAGAGAGAGAGAGAGAGATAGATAGAGTGAGATTGAATGAGTGATGATCATTTTGTTGATAATTTAATAATGACCTTGTCAAATAACCTGCAATTGTCAGTTGACCCTTTTTCCTCACCCATTCCGCCGCCCAAAAATATGTGGTTAGAAATTTAGAGAGCAGCCAAACATTGAAAGTCCACAACAAATTGTTATAATTTTGGCACAGTTGAATAATTTAGACAAAGACTTAAATAAAAGCTAGAATTCACACACACTTACACACCAATGCAGTCACAAATACAGATGCAAATAAATACAATAATAAATAATTGATTTGCTGTTGTTTAAGCAGAAAACTAATTGTGTTTTCGCATTGTGCGTGTACACTGGAATTGTGAGTGTGTGCGTGTGTGTGCGTGTGTGTGTATGAGAGTGTGTGAGTGTGTGGTGGTTATTCAATCCCAGTGGTTGCTTATAGATTTCGCTGTTAATTTCAACTGAAATATAATTACAATAACAAAAACCAAATACATTTGGTTCTAGTTGAGGTAGTACGACTAGACAATACCCTGTAAAAGGTAAGCTGTCGTTTTTAGTTATGGAATATAAATTGTAGCAGAGCATCTTTTAGTTGCTGAGTTGGATGAAGACAATACATGTGGATATGTAGTTCCAGTGGGCATCATTCTCTGTAACACAAATCAGATCAGCGCTTATACCCATTCTCTCTAATGGGCTACATGGTATTATAATTCGATTACGCAGTAATTGAAGCAAACAGTTGCAAAAACGATAATTGCCTTAATTGCACTCACTTGTTTTGGCTCTGTATAAAAGCACTGTTTTGTCCACAACATCCACAACAGTCGCAGTTGAAACAACAAAGCAAAGTCAGGCAACATGATGAGGGCAACATTATTCGCAGCAACTCTGGTCTTCGCCATGGCCGTTGTCCAGGTAACGTTTGCAACCCAAAATCCCTCAGTGTAGTTGTAGTGATAATTGACAACTTACATTCGGTTTGGCAGAGCGATCCGAACTACCCGCAGCTGATGAAACAGTGCCTGGAGGAGACGAAGGTGACGGAGCCCGAGCTGAAGGAGTTCATGAACAGCGGCATGATGACCAATGCCAACGAGAACCTCAAGTGCTACACCAAGTGTCTGATGGAGAAGCAAGGTCACATGGTCAATGGCCAGTTCCAGGCGGATGCCATGATGGGCACCCTCAGGAATATACCCCAACTCAAGGATAAATTGGACGAAATCTTATCGGGTGTGGATGCCTGCAAGACCATTAGTGGCACCAACGATTGCGACAAGGCCTTCAAGATCTCCATGTGCCTCAAGGAGCAGAGGGCTAAAACGATGAATAATTGAGTACCCTAAAAAATTCTAAGGTGTTTTCTTTTGTTAAATGTATCGCAAGTAACAATTTGTCCAATAATATAATGCAATAAAAATTAGATTTTGGTGTTGGAAATTTTCGCACTATGTGCGTAAAATAGAAGAGTGAAAATGAACATAAAAGCCCAAAGATCAATGTTTAAATATGATCAAGAAATATAAAAATTCACTCTAAAACAAAGGGAAATGAAAAAAAGGCAAAAGCAACTTGAGGTTGCATGATTTGTCAAATATCTAGCTGCAAGTGAATCACTGTGAATACTAATCTTGACAAGCGACAGACTTGGTTCTTATCGGCTTAATCGATGAGATTGTCTACAGAGATCAAGATAGGTTTAGACAAGGTGGCCAAGCCCAGGGACAAGGCCCAGAGAGATGACAAACACTGGCCAGGGAAGATTGATTCCCCTGGTATGCCGAATAATGTGCCTCCATGTTGCACTGTGCAACACTGTGTGTGTGTGTGCATGATTTATCAAGAAACGCTTCAGAGAGCAGAGCGTACGCACGGAGTTCAGGGAAGCTGCCATTGACAACCTGTTTCCTCCGAAAGACGACATGGGCACAGGAGGAACAGGGGGGGGGGGGTGGAGGGAATTGAGGACAACGCGATGTTGTCTACGAATATCATTTGTCAATTTTAATAAGTTTGAAATCAAGATAATTAAAACAACGCCAGCGAGTGGAAATGCGGGACAGCTGTGGAGGGGGTGCACCAGAATGGGAGAGTGGGAGAAGGGGAGGAGAAGTAGAACTGCTGAGGAGCAGCAGAAGTAGAAGAAGGAGAAGAGTTAGTTGGTCATGGCCATGCCATGGAATGAGTATGCCTGGCTGGCTGGCTCACTGGTTGGCTGACTGGTTGGCAATCCTTTCCATTTTCTTTGGAACATTGTGACACCAATTACCGCTAATAAATCATTTTCACATGTGCGTGTGTGCTGTGCCCCCCTCCCCCCAATACACACACACACACTCCGCCCTCCCTTTACTCTTCTACTCGACTAGAACATGTGAGCTGCGCTTAATGGCTACCAGCGACTGCGCTGATGTGTCCAGAGGTAGAGTGGGGGGGGGGTCTTTTGGGCCAATGTAACCATAGAAGATGTAACATAAATCAACGCCGCCAGCCTGCAATGCAGTTCATTGCACTTGCAATGGGGTTGGCGATGCTCAAGCAAAAGATGCAGCACCAGCAGCAGCAGCAGTTGATGAGGAGGGAGGGGGCAGGTTGTGTTGCATGTTGACAAGCCCAGGCGACATGAGACAACAAGATTTTGTACGTATATGCGATTGGAGCGGAACCAAAAAAATAAAAAAATTGTGTAAAAGAAAGCCAAGAAATTCTTTGAAGGACTGTGAATGCGCTGTCTGCTGACTGCTGACTGCCGAATGCCCCCAACCAAATCTACCCCTGCCAAAAGCCAATGACGAATTTGAAACGCTGAACAGCTCAATGCGTCAAACCGAATTTGAAATACCCTTGCGGCATAGAGACAGTTGACAGTTGAATTTTAAAACTGTTCGCGGATTGAAAAACAATTTAAGTTGCTCACCTCTTTTTTTCGAGTAGTCTTAAAAACCATAAGAAGCGAATTGTATTCTTAATATTTAATTCAATTGAGGTTTAGGAATTACTTTAAACTTTTTTTTTTAAATACACACGTTTCAATTGATAACCAGTTTTAAAATTCACACAGATAAAGAGATATCGATGTGATAATCTTTAAAGTCTGTACGACTCCACGGCAAGGGCATCAAAAAGTAAAATCGAGTGCTGAGCTGAGCCACTTTGAATTGAAAGGAAAGCAAAGGTCGGTCGGGTCGCCTTTGGAGATGGAGTTGGAGTTGGAAGTTCGACTTGGGCTCAGAACCAGGCGGTAGCCATGGCAGCCACAGCCGTATGCATACAAATTTGTTGTGCTCCAGCCTGCCCCCTTAAACCGAACCTGGACACATAGGGCACTTGAAAATTGTGCAGCTTGGCCATGCATATAATGGCTTGGCCTTTTATCAACTAACAAATACAGGCAGCAGCAGCATCACCAGCATCACCAGCAGCAACAACAAAAAGAAACTTTGACGATGGATGACTACAGTCGTCGTTGGTTGCACTGGAAAACTCAATTTGAATATTGTTGAAACTGAAAACAAGACAAGAGAAATAAGAAACAAAAAAACACAAGACCAAAAGACTCGAGTCCAAGATGAATACGAAGAATGCCATCATGGTGAACAAGAAGAAGCAGGGGAAGACCCCGATGAAGAAGAAGAAGAAGATGCGCTCATGTGCCACATGATGAAATGCAGTCAAGTTAAAAAGTGTCACTTGAGTTATGAGTTCATTGTTTGTACGCAGTTAAGTCTGCTCAGCGGGGGGGTGGCAGGGGCTAGTGCTGGAGGGGGTGGCTTGAGGTTGAAGTCTGTCTCTTCAATTCGGTGGAGGGGTTTATTTTGTAAAAGTTGCTGTTGATTTGGTTTTAGGCTTTTGTTCGAGGCAGTCTGGAAAAGGGTTGCTTGTGCCTCGCAAATGGTTTGAGCTGCTTCTGCTTCGACTTCGACTTGGCGAATTCACAATTTGCTTCTTTTAGTGCGTTGCCAGCGGAGACCGATGAATGACTAGGCAAAAATGTATTGCCAAGAATTTTAAACAGTTTGTTGTTTATTGTGATGAGCAAGTCGTATTTGTGAGGCACATAGTCAAAGGTTAAAGGATGAGCGAATGGCAGTTGAGTCGTGATGAGCAATACATGATTTTGCGATTCTTATAGATGTCGTCAAAAATATAGCACAGATAACAAAGGTGAGTAAAAATATTAATAATTAATATGAAATAGTAGGAGACTCCCCCAAAGCTTGTAACATGAGCCGATAAATCATCTTTTTGGCTGTCGAACTTTTGTCTGGCAAACTATTCGCTCAGTTCTTAATTAAATCTTAATTAAACTTGGCATATTCTTGTTTGTTTTTAATTATGAATTAATAATTATAGCTGTTAATTTTTAATTATTAAGCTCTGCATAGTTTTCTTTACAAAAATCAAAGTGAATAAGCGGAACGTAATCTAGAAAATGGTGAGTACAGTTTTCACTTTAAGGGATTGCCATGGGTTTCACATGCTCCCGATTGGTGGCTCACAAAAGATATAAATAAATGTATACAGCCAGGTTAACCTTGCATTATATTCATAAATCAACTTTACTGCTGCTGCTGCTGCTGCTGTTGTTTCTGTTACTTTTGCCTGCCGCCTGCTGCCTGCTGCCTGCGCTCAGCAAATTGTTAACATCCGGGTAATTTGAATAAAATAGTGTTTATCACTCGCTGGCGCGTCAGCTCTTGAATGTATTTCTCCCTTTTTTGGGCTAGAGATAAAAATAGACAGCAATTAAAACTCGGGTATCTTTTAGTTTTTGGTCTAAAGCCATGTATTTAGGCGCGCTTAATTATGGCAAGAGTCGCACCGACATAATAAAAGTAGGCGTTTATAATGAAGGTATTGAAAAGGCGGTGACATGCAACCGATAATTAAATTCCCAACACACACACACACAGTTCCCACATTATAAGGATTTAGCAATAAACAAAAAACTACTTTTCTATGTGTATGTAAATTTATTTTTCGGAGGGGTCGTCGGCGCAACATTTACGTGTCTCTGCATCTTGAGCGGGCAGCGTTTACCCAGTTCCGTTAGTTTCCATAGGAAATCGGGGAAAACGTGTACCCGCACATAATGTGGAAAAGCAGAAACTAAAAGTGTCAAAGTGCTGCAAAACGTCTGCCAACCACCTCCCCTATTCCCCTCATGCTTCCCGCGCTGCATTTGGTTTCTAATTTGGGCACACGCTCAGCTCAAAACACGGATAGGAAACAACAAAAGGGCCAAGTGTGCGGAGTGACGAGTGTTTCGGTTAAGGATGGCAGTGAGTCGTAGTGTGGGAAGTGGGGGTGAAAATGGCATTTCCGTTTTTCACACAAGCATTCGAAAGGCAATTTTTCAAAAATTGAAATTCATTTTATATGAGTCCAGCAATGCAGCAACAACAACAGTAACAACCACACACGCCTGTCTACGCTTCCATTATTTCTCATATCGGGCAGTCGTATCTTGGCTATGTAAGATCGTTTAGTGTTGATAATGCTGGTCTCTCTCTGTCTCTCGCCTCCAAGCAAGTGTTGTAAATTGCGCCAAGGGGTGACAATTGTCAAGCCACCAGCTGCTGATAAAACTCTGGCATGGGTGGGGATTGGGTTTGCATTGCTTTGCTCTGCCTTACAGATATATAGCTGGTAGTCTATCTTCAAATTAGTTTCGGTGCTGTCACAGAAATAGCTAATTCTCTGCACAGTCCAATCAGCATATTGAGATCTATCTAAGAACCCCAAAAGCTACTACTTAAAGCATGTCACATACCCAAAAACTGATTGAAAGATAAAATTCATGCATTTTTATTGCAATTTCCAATTTTTTGATTGCCAGATTGGGGTTCAGCTTGAATTTGAAAATAACTGTATTTGTTGACTCTGCTGTAGTTGCAATAGTTGTAATCTTTCGATCTGCAATCAAACTCGCCTTCCCAGAAAAGGCTCCCTTAACGGCTCTATTTATATATAATACAATATATAATAATTTAAATTACAGATCGGAAGTTGACTTTAAAGAGATATGTATCTTTACATACTGAAAAGCGTGAATTTGTGACCCCATAAGGGATATCAATTCTTGATCATCATCAACAGCCAAGTCGATATAGTCAGGTTCAATTGTTCCACTGTACCATCAAGACGAATTCAAAGACTTTAAGAGGTGCAGACTTCAAATTTGTTTATTAATATGTACATTTAATATATATTTGTATATATTAAAACTAAGTCGGAAGTTGTTAACCCAAAAAGCGTTAGACTTCGTAGAGATATATATCTTTATCAAGTTTTATAGACAGCTCAGAATTGGAATTCTCTTCCGCTTAGCAATAACTGCCGCCATAATAGAAATGAAAAGGAAAATGTTTGCTACGTGCGATTCGAAAGTCACGAATTTCCAGATATGCATTTTCAGCGCCTCAACTAACAGACTAACACATGGCAAAGGGGTGAAATGTTGCGGCTTAAAGGTCTCTTGGCAGTTGAAGTCATTTAATTCCTTTATCTTGCGGTCGCAGTGGAGTGCGAAATGCTGCCAGCTGTTGCCGATGCTCTGCCTTTGTTTACAAAATATTTATGCCAAATGTCTGGCCTGGTCCATATATATGAAATGGCAGAAATCGGTAATTAGATAGTCAAATAACGCAATCAATATGTGAGGCCAAAGAGGATACCCCAACCCAAATCAAGTCGTGTCTGACAAAAGATGCTTTCGGGGTGCGTCCATTAAATTTGTCACCCGCGGCTAAGCTAAATGTCAAATACAACGAGAGTCGCAGACACACACAGAGTCGCACACACACACACACACACACACACACACACTCGCACACACACTCAGCACAATAACAGCATCAATTTGACACGTACAGGCGCTAATGATGGGAATGACCAGCCAACTGAGCGATCGAATCCCATTGACCGACCGCTCAACATGCCCACAATTGTGACTACCCCGCACTCTGCCCCCCTCCCCCTGCCCTCTTCCGTTTTTCTTTTTTATTTTTTTTGTTGCTCGACATCCTGCCGCTTTTCCTGACCGCTTTCCCGGACCCGAACGCTCTGATGCGAGTTGACATTTGGAGTTGCCGTCGAATCGAGCCGCGTTGAGTTGAGTTTAGTTGAGTTGCGTCTGAGCAGCGACTGCCAATTTAATTCCCATTGACAAAATGCACAATTGCTCTCGTACTGCGTCCTTTGTGCCACTCCCCCCTCTCTATTGACCCCTCTGCTGTTGCCCGGTTACGTTTGTGCGCCTTTTGTTCTGCTTGTAACTGTTCTTGTTGTTGTTGCTTTTGCTGTTGCTGTTGGTAATTCAGTAATTTCTGCCTGTGACAGCTAGGACGACGTCGTTCGCACAACTTGCTATTAATTATTTTAGAAAATCGCTTGTAATAACAATAAATTTCCACAAGCAATACCCCACCCTCTCCACCCCTCCCTTCCCACTCTGTCTCTCTCTTTGCCTATCAGTCTGGCTAATTTCTTGATGGCATCACACAACTGTTAAATTTTACACGACATTCAAATATTTGCTCAACTGCGAAATCTTTACTTTTCAACGAAATGCAATCAATGCAAATGTTTAGATTGGGCTTTCGATTGTCTGCTCTTCCTCTCCCTCTCTCTCTCTCTCACACACTCACCCTCTCTCTCTGTCTCTGTCTTGCTGGGCTGTGCTGTGCTGTATCTGTCAAGGTCCCAGTCATGCAAAAGCAACCACTTTCAATTTTGACGGCATATCGATTTAATAAATTTGCGTGTGCTTCCCTCGCGACAATTTGATTGACAAGCCTCGTCCGTCTGTCCGTCAGATAGTCAGTACGTCTGTCCACCTGTCCCTGCCACTCTCAGCCGCTCACTATCAAGCTGCAGCCAGTCAATTGTTGGGGGTTTTTCCGAAAGTCCGCTGTTTACATTACGAGTGTTCGTCGGGTCAGGTTCTTCCTACACATCGCTCTGATATATATTTTTTTGTTAGGGCCTGGGAAATTGGTTTAATTTTGTTACAAATGTCACTGTTTGAGGTTGAGGGACTCCAAAAAAACAAAAAAAACAGGCGAAATGAAAAACGAAACTGTTTGCCAACGATTCGATTTTGACTTTTCCCCTCTGGTTTTTCCTTTTTTTTTTTTTCTTTTTAGGTAGGGTGATAATGTTACCAAATCAAATTGGTTACACTTTTATGTTTTTGAGAGCATAATAAAGTTGATAAAGCCATAAAGCACAGTTGGGATTGAAGACGGTTACTCTTTTTAATATAAAATATAACTATGCGAATGATGAGACAAATACTCTCAACTTGATACAAATTTAGTTCTCCTTTCTGATTGCAGATGGATCCGTTTACAAAGGAAATCTTATTCTGCTTTCAGCTTAGTTCTGATTCCATATGAATCCTTAAACTGTGAGGATTGTGATGATTAGACAGATATGAGAAGAAGGCCGATACTTTAAGCTGGAAACTTCTTTAGTTCTACTTTCTACATAGCTGAAAAGATGAATGCTTTCTCAAATAAGAGAATGGATATTATTACACAGATACTCGGAGATAATATCAAATTTATTTCCAGTTTCAACGTTTGACACGTTTTGACTTCGTTGCCAATAAATCAACTAATTGAGGACAGCTGGTAAGCAAATTGAGCTCGTAAATTATCAAAGAGCAATTGTCATGCATACAAAAACAGTTAACACACTCAGACTATGCCACAAAATGCATTTTAGTGTGCCTCTTAAGTATGAGCAACGTGTCTCTGGGCAAAGTCTTTCAAAGTCGAGGCATGACTGTAACCATTAACCATTAAGCATAACCAGAATGCTATCTTAGATGACTCAAGTACGAGAAGCTCTGTGTTTTTGGCCAAGACTGTTGCTGCTGCTGCTGCTCTCATATAAATTATTTTTTGATTGATGTGGCAAGCAGTGCAGCACGTGCAGCAAACTCGTCAAAAGGAAACAATAATAAAGTGTACAAAACCAAAAAAAACTGTTGATGATTAAAATGCAGCCAAGGTTACGTGTGGCGTTCTACCAGGAAAATGGGAAAACGAATACGAAAAACCGACAAAAAATTATGCTTTAATTGTCTTCGTACAGTTTTTTTTTATATATATTCTTCATATGATTTTTAGAGTTCGTAGAATTAACGAGCTGGCTACGTGCACGGCATTTTCGACAATTATCGTTAGATTTTTCAGGCCTGACAAATTTTACCAAGTTTTTTATATGAGTTATTTATCGTCGAGGTCGAGTCGTATACCGTTTACCGTAAACTAGTTTAGACGCGTTCTAAGAACTCCTCTTCGGCTTTATCTACTAACTGAAAATTGTTAAACCGCTCGAGTCTTGCACGTGTCCAAATTGAAGTCACACTCTCCTCCCCTCTGCCCCTTTACTGTTGCGTACAAGTCTGTCTGTCTGTCCATCTGAAGAGAAAACTTGGTTTTATGTACACTAACCAGGGCTCTTAAAGTGCTATGAGCGCGTTCAAGTGCCCACCCTGTCAACTGTGGGCCAAGACAACTCTTGGCCAAGACAGGCGCTGCTTTTATTAGCTCAGCTCCAGTTCATGTGTAATTGCTATCATTTCTTCTTACTCCATTCGCTTCGAGGAATTATTACTCCCTGACTTTCATGGCAAGAGGTGACTCTGCTTCTTTTTTTTGTTTCTTATAAATGAGTTAATCACCAGTTGCCCGTCTTTAATCTTTGGTAATAGTAAAACGTAGGTTTTTCATTGAGAAGGTGCTGGTTAAGTTGTGTTGTTAAAGGATGTTTTGCAAAAACAACTTTTCCATTTGGTAAATTTTATGCTTGAGTTCTTCTGAGAATATCTTGATATTATTTGCATATTCGCAATTGGGAAAATAATCCCATATGGAGGACATATATTCTTTGGAATGCGGATTTTTACTCAGCATTAGTAACTCCCTGGTTATTTGCAACTACGCGAATCGAAAGCAATAATTCCCAGGCAATTCCAATCAAAATCTTTGATTCGCAGCAAGAGCAAGTTGAGCAGAGGATTCGATTGGAATGCATTCTTGCTGATAGCTCAAACTCAAAATGCGTAAACAGAATTGCACTGAGAGGCGAAAAAGACAAAAAGGCGGCACTTGTTGGGGCATAATTGGAAAATGCAAAATGCAATATTTGCCTCTTGCTGGACATGATTTGCACGCAAAACAACAATGAAACAATGAAGAAAACGGAGCAGCGAGAAAACCCATCAATAGATCAAAACTGCACACGAGAATGGCTCAATGGATGGATGGATGGATGGATGAAGGCTGGTTGCCCACAGCACACACACTCTGCAGCCATCCAATTGCAATCGTCGGGAGGCAAAAACAACAGAAAAAAAGGCCACAAAATACAACGCGAAATAGGCCTCAAAAATCAGACAAGGACGAGGCAAAAATCAACACAGCAGGCAAAGAGAGGGGCGAGGGGAGAGAGTGGCTAAACAATGTTAGACAAGATTGTGCAACAAACAGCAACAGTGATGAAATAAAGGGGGGCAAGTGCAAAAGAATGCATCAACTGTTGGCTGTTGCAATAATACTCTCTCTCTTTCTCTCTCTCTCTTTCTCTCTCTCTCTCTCTCTCTCTCTCTCTCTCTGCCTCGCTGCACTCTCTCTCAACTCGCTGCTGGTGCTGACCAACCCACTCACCTGTTAGTGGCAGCTTGTTGGCCTCGTCTTCTTGCCCGCTTGCCACATTGAGCTGCTGCTGCTGCTGCTGCTGCTGCTGCTGTTCTTCTGCTCCTGTTGCATTTCCAGCTGAGTTGTTTGCTGCTTGTCTGCCTGCTTGGCGAGTTTTGCGCAAACTTCTGCAGCTGTGATTGTGTGGGGCATAATTGCATGCGATTATGCTGCCTGCTCAGCTGTGCAATTTAGCAGCAGCAGCAGCAGCACAAACAACAACCAACAACTATAAAAGTAACAACAAATGATAAAAGAAGAAGCAGCAGCAGCAGAAGCAGAGGAACTACAGCAGTTCAGCAGTCTTCACACTTGCCACTGCTGCAATGCCCCAACTGAAACTGAAAAGTGAGCAAAGTGTTTCGCACACTGGTTCAATTTACATACATATTTTGAGCCAAAATCCCATTAAATTGATTTCAACTTGTGATTTTAACGCTTAAAGATTTCTTCAGTTATGGGATTATTCAGGTGACCCAACTTTTACAGCCGTAACTTTGTCAAAACTAAACAGATCTGTAAATGCACAATGGTTTTCACTTCTAGATGAAGAACTTAAATAATAAGGAACATCTTTTATCTCTCCAACAATTATGTATTTAAAGTTGAACAACTTTTTGAGACTTGAAAATCAACTTAAAATTGTATCTTTTCTATTCTAGCAATGCTAAAGTATTTCGATAGCCACAAGTTCATCAAAAGTGATTCGAATTAAAAAAACCAGAACTTGTTGATCATTGTTTGACCTCAGGAATAATACTACATTTAACATTGAAATCGTTATTTTGGTTTGAAAATCTGGTTCAAATTCTATCACAAAAAATCAATTTGGGATCGGTTCTGGCTTTGATGGCATAACTTTGTCAAAACCGAACATTGCAGTTAAATTTGAATACTCAGTTTTCGATCAAAATATTTCATTACGTTCCCTGACTTTGGCCACTGTGCAACACAGTTGCCCCATTTGGTGGCATCCTGTGCCTCGCCCCTTGCGAAAGCGACTGTCAATTTCAGCTGCTGTTCAAATTTGTTTTTAGTTCAATATTCGGTGGCAATCCTCTGTCCGCTTTCCGCTGTCCGCTGTCCAGTCGTGAAACTGGCCCAGCCTTTTTGTGGGCATATTTTATATCTTTTACATTGTGGCTGTGCAACATTGGCCAGTTGCACAATGTTTTGTTTGCCTCATGACAAATTCCCTTCATCTGTTTTTTTTTTTTGGTTCTGGAGGCGGAGGATTCTGCGGCTGCTGCTGTTGCTGCTGCTGCACTGAACTTGATAATGGAACCAAAACCTAACCAAACCGTATCGAGCCGAACCGGAATCGAGTTTGTGCTGTGCTCCACTGAATTGGAATCGCTTTGGGATGCGCCACACAATGTGGCGCCTTTAATCGAAATATTTGCGTCACGTTTGTCGCACTTTTGGTAATTAAACTTTGTCGGCATCTCTAATTATGTATGCAAGCAGAGAGAGAGAGAGAGAGGGTCTTTTATCATCAGCTGTTGAATTTATTACGCAATTTAATGCACATTTAAATTGTATTGTTTGTGCCCATAACGGCAAACACAGCCATAAAATATGATCTGGAAATTGGAAATACAAAACCGCAGAAGAGTTTCAATTTAAGTGCAGTCAGAACAGAGAAAGAGTGAGACAAGAGAGAGAGAGAGAGAGAGAGGGGTAGAGAATGACAGCTGATAACCTTCGACTTGCTCTCCTCGCCTTGTCTCTGCCCCAAGTTGTGACTTCAACTACAAACAGTTTAGTTCGAGGCACTCTGCTTGGGCTGTAGACACAGATACAGATACTTCTTGGTGGGCTGCCAGACTTGAGACCCTTGATAACAGATAGCAGCAATTGTCGCGATTGCCGGAGTCTCCGGAGTTCATTGGCGTTGTTAATAAAGATCTACTCAGATGGGTTTCTATATTCATAAAAACATATATATTTGATATGTGGTACTTAAAGCAAGCCAGTTAGCAGCTCAAGCAGAAGGAGCACATTAAAATGTTTGAGTATATTTCAACATTTGATTTTTATTTCAATAAATTTGTCAAATTGGGACTTGGAGTTGAAGCTCAGATAGAAATCAATTTGCTTGAAGATCATTTATGGGAAAGAAAACTGCAGATTGAAAATCAGCTTTTGTTAATGGTATATTTTATATATATTTATTTTTAGACTTTTGATCAGCCAACCACAACTGAAACAAAAGAACTTTTCAGTTTTGATAATGCTGTTTTTAATATCTATTTTTGTTGCAAGATAATCACTTGTTTAACTAATTGAAACAATTGACATGTTCTCGATCAGCATCAGGCATTATTGGCTCGTCTGTCCTTCAATCAATCCAACCGCTTGAAAATATGCTGAGCAGTTTTAGCTTTGGATAAAAGTAGACTAAACATTTTGATTTTCTTTCAGTCTGCCTCAACTGATAAGCGATAAGGCCTTGCTTAAGACAGTTTACTAGTTGATAACAAACGGTTTTTTATGTCCTTGTGCTGAACTGGCCAATCGAACAACAATCGGTGTCCCGTGCAGCAACAGGAATCAAAACAGCAGCAGCTACACATGCACATGCCTCAATATGAGGCAGCGCTTAAACCTTGTTGCTATTTTTACAATCACACACACACACACACATATGTAGGGGTGGGGGGAAGGGGGGCAGGTGATGGTTAAATGGAAACAAGTTGAACAAGTTTCCGACACCTTTGCACCGCCAGCCGAAATAAAAAGAAGGAAAACTGAAACTGAAACTGAAACTGAAACAATGCCAATGTGTTGGCGACTTTGTCTTCTCCAAGAGTTTAGAGAAGAGGTGGTGGGGGGCGGGGGGTTGGGTGGGTCAGGTTGACTAACTTAGTTACAGCAACAGCGACGGCAACAGAGACAGCGAGAGAGATGAGGCAGGGGCAGTCTATGTTTCTTTTTTGGGTGCTTGTTGCACCTTTGGCAATTTGCTTTGGGCTTTTGTCGATTTGCTGCCAATGACGAAGGAGTGCAAAGGGGGTGGGGCGTGTGGCGTAGCTGTGGCATCTTCCGGTCATGCGTGGGCGCATTTGCCACTCAGCGTTGCCTAATGAAAAAGTTGGCATGAATAACAAATGCATTTGGAGCCGAAACTTTGCTCACTTCTCATGCATTTATTTATGTGACAAATCGCATCAATAATTAATTGCATTTGTAGATGCCACGCCGTGTGGCAGGCAGTACTGAACTGCTCTATGAAGTTCGGCTAGTCTTGGCCTTGGCCTTAAACCATAACCACTGAAGAAACAAACAATCAACAAATTCCCAAATCGCCTGCCTTCGAACAGGGAAAGATACTTTGGGCAATCATTTAAACAATCGATGCACAGCCAAAAATAACTTTTGCTTTCTTTTCTTCTTCTTTCAGCTCACACTTGAGCCTATGTTTAAGTGTATCCACAGATACAGATACAGATACAGATACAGATACAGATACAGATACAGCTATAGATACATGTGTGTGTCTTGTTGCCAGCAATGTGTTAAACATCTTTTAGCGTTGACAAAATTGCCAAGCCTCGCTGCCTGCCCTTTCCCCTCCCCTCCCCTCTCCTACAGACTCTTTGCATGGCAGCTGCAACAATTAGAAGTTGCCTCCACTCGCAATAGGAAACTCATCTGACGGATGCGTCTTCTTCCAATGCTGTTGCCGCTTGCCGCTGATGGCGGCGCGTGTGAGTTAAAAGCAACAACAACAACAATAACAAAACAAAACAAAACGAAATGCATTGCACAGTTAGAAAGAGAGAGGGAGAGGGAGAGAGCGAAGAAAGAGAGGAAGAGTGTTGAGTGATGTTGAGCGAGAAGCAAGCAGAGTAAAAGAGCGAGAGAGCGAGAGAGAGAGGGAGAGAGACAGAGAGAGAGGGAGAGAGAGAAGAGTTGGCGATAAATAATGTTTATCGCTTTGTGTAGATTTGAAGAATAAAGTCAAAGTTTTTAAACTGAATAAAACCAATGCTTAAAATGGGAAAAATATTTATAAAAATGAATACAAAAATTATTTTTATAATCAAAATTGGCTGAGCAAAGTTTGGAGATAAGGAAAATTTAATAAGTGAGACAAATCCCTATTAACAATATTGTGTGGGAATAAATTTAATGATTAAAATGGCCAAAATAGTTATAACTACTAAATGATAAATGACAAAAAATAATGCATATATAACAGTTACATTAAGAGATTAGTAATAATAAAGTCAGAGTTGAAAACAAGTAAATAAATCTAATTGCAAATTTAAAAATGAAACAATTTTGAATAAGACAAAAATAATTATAATTTATTTCATTATTTGGAATGAAATGAGAGGAGGGAAAATGTGACTTAGAATTTTAGTTTAGTATTTAAATTATAATTTATTGCTATAAGCACTAAAAGAAAATCGCAAACATTCAACAAATGTGCCAAATTCCAAATTGTCACGTTTTATACTTAATGCGTTTCTTTGGGTTCGCAATAAAACATATTTATTCATATCATGCATTGTCAAAACAGAGGTTGTCTCATATATTTTCCCCACTTTATTTGTGTATATATTTATATATATTTGTTGGTTATTCATTAATTTAACATCCAATTCACGAATACAACGCGAACCACTCAAAAAGTCACTCAAAACTTACGCTCACGCTCTCTGCTTAGCTAGCGCCGTTTGGCCATGCAGCGGCCACAAATACAACTAGCTCAGCGTGAGAGAGCAAGCGTACGAGTCTGCGAGAGAGCGCTCTCTCTTCGTTGTCGTCGTCGTCGTTATTGTGGTCGTGGTTATGTTGTTCTGCTGAGGCAACAACAAAAAACCCACCCGACGAGCCTCAACATGCGCCTCCTTCGGGACCGTCGCTCTCTCTCTCTCTCTCGCTCTCTTGCTCTCTTGCTCTCTGTAATGTTGTTCGGCTGTTGTTGAATTTTGGCCATCCGTTTATCGGTCTGCGGGCAGTTGGTTAAGCGAACTAGCAAACAGTTCGAGTGCGAGCGCCGTACGGTACGGACGTGTGAAGCACGCACAAAATTTCAATTGAAACAATATACAATACAAATTGTGAAGCAAAGCAAGCCACATAAGAAAAAGAAAAATCGCAAAGTGTAAATGAAATTTGTGAAAGAAACGAAAACATGCAAAGTGAAGTGAAAATGCAAGCATAAAAAGCCAAGCTACAAATGCAAATAAAAAATTCCGATTCCCAGTGTTGTGTAAAGTTATAACAAAAAAAAAAAAAACAACAAATTAACAAAAATGTTAAAAATGCAACAAAACTGAGCAGTTGAAAATATAGAAATTAAATAAAAAATTCAAACAAATCAATTTCCCCACAAAAAAAACCAACTCCCTTTTTTCTTTTGCCCGCCCCAAGCATGGAGCTCAGGCTGCGTCTGCTCCTCCCCGGGCTGCTCCTAATCCTGCTCCTCAATGCCAGCTGGTGCTCCGCCGCCTCCTCCTCCGACTCGAGCAGCGATAACAGTGCCACCAATGCAATGCTGGGCGGCAGCGATTATTCCTCACTGCTGGCAGCCACCCAGTGGCCAGTGGCAGCTGCCTCATTGCCACCAGCGCCAGCGGCCCACAGCGGACCCACCAATCAGTGCACCTGGACATACAACGGGACGAGTGCGGTGCACTGTGCGCTGCGACTGATTGAGCGACAGCCCGGCTTGGACTTGCAGGGTGCCGATGGCAGCAGTCAGCTGACCATCAAATGCAGTGATTTGTATCTCTTTGAATCGCAGTTGCCGGTGGCAATCTTTGCCAGGCTGCAAACGTTGGAAACGCTACGAGTGGCATCCTGCAAACTGCTGCAGTTGCCCAACAACGCCTTCGAGGGATTGAGCACACTGAAATCACTCGCGTTGAGCACAAGGAACGCCGACTGGGCGCCTTCCAAAACACTCGAACTTTATCCGGACTCGCTGAATGGCCTGAAACAGTTGACGGAACTCGATTTGAGTGATAACAATTTGAGAGCGTTGCCAGCTGGCTTCCTTTGCCCCGTGGGCAACTTGCAGACACTGAATTTGACCAGGAATCGCATAAGGACAGCGGAGCAGTTGGGCTTTGCGGACATGAATTGTGGCAGCGGCAGCGGCAGCAGCAGCAACGGTGGCGGTGGCAGTGGCAGTGGCAGTGAGTTGCAACTGCTCGACGCGAGTCACAACGAGTTGCGAACGATCACCGAGAGTTGGGGCATCTCTCGGCTGCGACGCTTGCAACACCTGAATCTGCAGCACAACAACATTTCGGAGCTGTCGGGCGAGGCGCTGGCAGGCCTCGCCTCGTTGCGCATTGTGAATCTGAGCAACAATCATCTGGAAACGCTGCCCGAGGGTCTCTTTGCCGGCAGCAAGGAGCTGCGAGAGATTCACCTGCAGCAAAACGAGCTCTACGAGCTGCCCAAGGGCCTGTTCCATCGGCTGGAACAGTTGCTTGTGGTCGACTTGTCGGGCAATCAGCTGACCTCGAATCACGTGGATAACACAACATTTGCCGGCCTAATTCGCCTGATTGTCCTGAATCTGGCTCACAACGCGCTGACCCGCATCGATTATCGCACTTTTAAGGAGCTGTATTTTCTGCAAATATTGAATTTGCGCAACAACTCAATTGGACACATCGAGGACAACGCCTTCTTGCCTTTGTACAATTTGCACACTTTGAATCTGGCCGAGAATCGCCTGCACACCTTGGACGACAAACTCTTCAATGGGCTCTATGTGTTGTCCAAGTTGACGTTGAACAACAATCTGATTAGTGTTGTGGAGCCGGCTGTGTTCAAGAACTGCTCGGACTTGAAGGAACTGGATCTGAGTTCGAATCAGCTGAATGAGGTGCCACGTGCTCTGCAGGATTTGGCCATGCTGCGCACCCTCGACTTGGGCGAGAACCAAATACGCACCTTTGACAACCAGAGCTTTAAGAATCTGCATCAGTTGACGGGCTTGCGGCTGATTGATAATCAAATTGGCAACATTACAGTTGGCATGTTTGCGGACTTGCCACGCCTGAGTGTCTTGAATCTGGCCAAGAATCGCATCCAGAGCATTGAGCGAGGTGCCTTCGATAAGAACTACGAACTGGAGGCAATCAGATTGGATCGCAATTTCCTTTCGGATATCAATGGAGTGTTTGCCACGCTGGTCTCCCTGCTCTGGCTTAATCTCTCCGAGAACCATTTGGTGTGGTTCGATTATGCATTTATACCCTCAAATCTGAAGTGGTTGGATATACATGGCAATTACATCGAGGCGCTGGGCAACTACTACAAGTTGCAGGAGGAGATTAGGGTGAAGACACTGGACGCCAGCCACAATCGAATCACTGAAATTGGTCCCATGTCGATCCCGAACACGATTGAGCTGCTCTTCATCAATAACAATCTGATTGGCAACGTGCTCGCGAATGCTTTTGTGGACAAGTCGAATCTGGCACGCGTCGATCTGTATGCGAACCAGTTGAGTAAGTTGCAGCTGCAACAGTTGCGCATTGCACCGGTTGTGGCACCCAAACCATTGCCCGAATTCTATTTGGGCGGCAATCCGTTTGAATGCGATTGCACCATGGATTGGCTGCAGCGCATAAACAATTTGACGACACGGCAACATCCGCGTGTCATGGACATGCCCAACATTGAGTGTGTCATGCCACATGCGCGTGGCGCCACAGTGCGTCCGCTGAGCGCGCTGCGTTCCCAGGACTTCCTCTGTCGCTACGAGTCGCATTGCTTTGCCCTGTGCCACTGCTGCGACTTCGATGCGTGCGACTGTGAGATGACCTGTCCCCACAACTGCACCTGTTATCACGACCAGATCTGGTCGACCAATGTCGTCGACTGTGGCAACCAGCTGACCATGGAGCTGCCACGTCGCGTCCCCATGGACTCCAGCATTGTCTACTTGGATGGCAACAATTTCCCCGTCTTGAAGAACCACGCATTCATTGGACGCAAGAATCTGAAAGCTTTGTATGTGAATGGTAGTCAGGTGGCAGCCATACAGAATCGCACGTTTGCCAGTCTGGCCACACTGCAAGTGTTGCAACTATCCGACAATCGGTTGCAGACGTTGCACGGCTACGAATTCGAACAGTTGTCCGCGTTGCGGGAACTGTATCTGCATAATAATCAGCTGGCGAACATTGAGAATGCCACCTTGGCACCGTTGACTTCGCTGGAGGTGCTGCGTCTCGATGGCAATCGACTGGTCACACTGCCCATCTGGCAGTTGCATGCCACGCACTTTGGCCAGCGCCTCCGCGCCATATCTTTGGGGAGGAACCAATGGAGTTGTCGTTGCCAGTTCCTCCAGGCGCTGACCTCGTATGTGGCAGAGAATGCGCTGATTGTGCAGGATGCACAGGATATTTACTGCATGGCTGCCCCAAATGCAGGTGCCACAAATGGCTACGAGCAGAGCAGCAGTGGCAGCAGTGGCAGCAGCAGCGATCAGCTTGCCACCCAGAAACGTGAGCTGGACTTCAATGCAACCGGTGCGGCATGCACCGATTACTATTCGGGTGGCTCGATGTTGCAGCACGGCATACCCGAGTCGTATATACCACTGCTGGCGGCAGCATTGGCCCTCGTCTTCCTGCTCGTCGTCGTCATCATGGTGTTTGTGTTCCGCGAATCGCTGAGGATTTGGCTGTTCGCCCACTACGGTGTCCGAGTGTTTGGGCCACGCTGCGAGGAGTC
Source organism: Drosophila picticornis (assembly GCA_035043845.1). Taxonomy (NCBI): domain Eukaryota; kingdom Metazoa; phylum Arthropoda; class Insecta; order Diptera; family Drosophilidae; genus Drosophila; species Drosophila picticornis. Next base: position 2,680,491 of record JAWNMR010000493.1, on the reverse strand, counting down.
GGAGAAGCTGTACGATGCACTGCTGTTGCACTCGGCCAAGGACTCGGAGTTTGTCTGCCAGCATTTGGCCAGCGAACTGGAGACGGGTCGTCCTGCGTTGCGCGTCTGCTTGCAGCATCGAGATCTCACTTTGGGCCATGATGCCACACATTATCAGCTGCTCGAGGCGAGTCGCGTCTCGCGGCGAGTTGTCATCTTGTTGACCCGTAATTTTCTGCAAACGGAATGGTCCCGTTGCGAGCTGCGCAGATCGTTGCACGATGCGTTGCGTGGTCGTCCACAGAAGCTGGTCATCATCGAGGAGCCCGAGGTGGCCTTCGAGGCGGAGAGCGACATTGAACTGTTGCCGTATCTGAAGACGTCGGCGGTGCATCGCATCCGGCGCACCGATCGCCATTTCTGGGAGAAGTTGCGCTACGCTCTGCCCGTGGACTATCCCACGTACAGGGGCAACAACTACACGCTGGACCACAATCACGAGCGCATCAAGCAGCCGGCGAGTCCGGGTCTGCTCTATCGTCAGGCACCGCCGCCTGCGTACTGTGGTCCCGCGGAGGCAGCTGCCGCAGCTGCTGCAGCAGCAGCTGTTGCTGCAGAGCAGAACTATTCCACGGCTACAACGGCCACGCCCAGTCCACGACCACAGCGACGCAGTGGCGGCGATTGTGCAACATCGTCAGTGGGTGTTGCTGGTGCAGGTGGACAGCATCATCATCATCAGCAACAACAACAACAGCAACAGCAGCAACAGCAACAACAGCATTTGCATGCACAGTATTATCAGCATCATGGTGGCATGCGTCCTCCCTCGGAGCACATCTATTCGAGCATCGATTCGGACTACTCCACGCTGGACAACGAGCAGCATATGCTGATGATGCCAGCCGGAACAAATGCTGTGGCTGCTGCTGCTGCTGCTATTGCACCGCTGCCCCCAATCGAGGCGCAACGTGCACAAACCTGGCGACCACAGGCCAAGCAGCAGTTGCAAACGGCACATGCGGGCACACTGAATCCCACGACTGCGCTCAAAGTGAATCCTCAACAGCAGCAGCAGCAGCAGCATCAGCAGCAGGCGAGTGTTTCCTCTTCTGCTTCTGGCCAGCAACAGGGACCACATGTGCAGGCGTACCTCGTATAGACGGCGAGAGAGGGGCGAGTGGGTAACGAGACATAGTCGATGTTGGAGTCAGAGCCGGAGTCAGAGTGGGACTCCTGTGTGTGTCCACCTTGGACAGCAGCAGCAGCAGCGGCAGCAGACAGTGACAGTGATTTCTATAGGGACTGGTTCCTGGTGCATCATTTTAATTACTAAAATATGTGCGAGCTAAAATTAAGAGAAAGAGACAGCAAAAGAGAGCAATAGAGTGAGAAAGAGAGAGAGAGAGAGAGAGAGAGAGAGAGATACAGCGAGACAGAAAGAGAGAGAGTGAAAACATGGCAGTCAGCTTGCTACTCAGACAAAAAAATATTTATTTTGATTTAAATCTTATGGAAATTACTGATTTAAAAAACAGACTCAGATTGATTTCAGACAAAAATACAATTTTTCTATTTTAATGATTTCTAATTTAATTTAACTATCTGTTTGAAGCAGTTTCTTAGCCACACATTTATCCATCAATTTCATAACCTTTTGCAAATTCTGCATTTATTTAATTCCTGTTTCTTAACTCTATTTTCATTAATTCTTTTTTCATATTTCATTTTACTGCAAAGAAAACCTTCAAATTCAGTTTAAATCAAGATTCGTAATTTTTTTTCAAGTGCATAAACTGAGTGAATGAAATAAAAATCTCTGTGCAAGTCAAAATTTCAGTTGTGCACACTCACACACACACACCTCTTCCCACACCAGCCCTGCCCCCACCAACCCCTCTGTAGGCCCCAACCAGCCCTTTTGCCTCTCGAGCCACATTCAGGAAGTGAGCGTAGCGTAACAAATATTTTGTTTACCCAGTGTAAAGTCATTTTAGTGCACTGTACAAACATAAATCCAAGTACATTAAACACACACACACACACACACACACACATTGAAAGATACAAGCTACAAATACAATTGCATTTGTTTGAGTGCTGTTGTTGTTGTTGTGCTGTGTGTTGTTTGTTTTGTTTATGTAACAAGTCGCATGTGGAGCATGAATTGTGCTAAGAGGGGGAAGAACAGCAGGAATAGAGTCAGTGTGTGGGTAGGGGGAGGAAGAGGCAGTGGGGAATAGTCGCCGCCTTGGCAATGTCAAGTTGTATGTTTTTCTCGAGCAGCTGAGCAAGCGGAGAAGTTTCCCAAAAGTTCTCCCGCCAGTTTGTGGCAAACTTTTACTCCATGCAACAAGAGCAGCAGCAGCAGCAGCAGCAGCAGGCAGTAGACAGCGGGGCATTTTCATTCATTTTCCTCCTCGTTTTGTTGCAGCAAATGCGTTTAGTGCATTTTCTCCAGCTAACTTCTTAATATGCTTTTAATCAGTTAGACCAACACCAACAACAACAGCAACAGCAACAATAACAAATAAACAATCCGAAACAAGCTTAAGATTTATGAACTGCTCTTGATGAACTTTTGCTTTGATTTCGTATCTGTAAATGTCATTCCCTTAAAGAAAAAGATACAAGATACATTTGTACATGACTTGATTTATGCCACTAATTTTAGTGGAAGCATTTCTGGATTTTTGACTTTAATTTGTATAATTGAAAGATAATTTATTGCTCTGCTCTCTCGCTCTCGCTCTCTCCCTCTCTTCTCTCTCTTCTCGCTTTGTGCTCCGACTCCTTGTAAATAATACAGAGTGGAAAAAATAAAAACTTGATATGCCTAAAATAGTTATGTATGCCTAATTATAAGTAAATGCCACTGCAAATACGTAGTCTCCTACAATTAATTCAATAATCACACACACACACACACACACTAACACGCTTACACACACATATATACAGTGAAACTTGTGTAAAAAAGATGCATTCAACAATTAGCTAGCAAACGTAAACAACTTAAAAAAGGAAATACAAGTAAAAAAAGTAACTATGCAGTAAAGCTCATTTTAAACACTTACGCTTACCAAAATATTGTAATAATAATAATAATAATTCAAGAAATTATAATAATAGATGGGTTACAGCGAAACAAAAAAAGATAGAAAGAAAGAAAGTATATAAAACTACATGGCGTATACACAATATAAATAAATACATACTGCAAAGAAGAAAACATACTAAATATATATAAATATATATGTGACTGTAAAAACATAAAGCTAAAAAATACTAACTGATATTATATAAAACTATAAACGAGATAAACATGATATATGCATATATATATAAATAATTATTATATATGTATATGCATATGGTATTTACCAACACACGAGTAAATGTTTAACAACTGCCTATAGCAAGTAACGAAAGCAACTTACCAACACTTAAAGCATTTATTTCAAAGCAAAAATAATACTTATATGTATGTGTAATATTTTGGATCATAAACTCAACTCGAATACTCGTCAACAAATTTTTAGCAAGCAAGCAAATAAATAAATAAACGCAACACAAGCAAATTAAGCTAACATATTTATATATAGAGAGGCGCAGCAGTGTTGGAAAGAGTTGGCAGAAGTTAGATAGATAGAGGAGGAGAGGGGAAGCGAGAAGATAAAGAAGCAAACACTTGTACCAGTATGAAAGCCCAAAACTGTTATTTATTTTTTATTTTGTAACATAAACAAATACCACATAAAGCAAAATGCTCTGTTCTAAGTTATAATTTAATGCCACTCTCACATACACACACATGTATATATATATATATATATGTGTGTATATATATATAATGTACTCTATGAATAATTCAAATTCTTGTGAATAACTATTTATATATTGATCTATATATACATATATATATAGGTAACTATTATATACATCTATGTACGACAAACAACAAAACAAAGATATTTTTCTGTTTCGCCAGCGAACACATGCAAAATGAAAAATGAAGAAAAACCTTTTTTTAAAAACTAAAAAACAACTCTGCGTATTTTTTACCGGTGGAACATTGTTGTTGCTGATAATAATGTGGGTAATTTTCATTTTCAGCTTGGTTTGTAAATACGGAAATTCTTTTCCAAACTTCGTTCTTGTTATGCTGGTAAAATTATAAATTCTTTTTCAGGTGTTTGATAGAAGAACCCGTTTTACAAGCAGACTGAGTGCTGTAATGAGTTAAATGATGTTGAGGTTGATGATGATGATATTGGGGCAGGTTTTACATTAAACAATGCTCGATTTGCCATAAAGATGATTGGGCTTGTTGATGACGATCAAAATGATTATGATGTTGACTGCCTTTTCAAATTTTCAGAGGTATTTTTCAGTGTTTTTTGTTTTTGTATCTTTTTTGCTAATTTAATTCATCATGCACATGAGTTGCTGTTTTGTAATCCTCACGCAGCAAAGACTGCGAGAGAGAAGGGTAGTCAGAGACAGTGAGAGTGAGTGAGAGAGAGAGAGAGAGAGTGGTAAGGGAGTGCGGAGGGGTGCGGGGAGGGAGCTGCACGCAGTCGGCGGCCTGTCAAAGTCAACTGAGCAAACGTAACTCTCAAAGTGATAAATCATTTTTTTTATTTCATTTTCCCTCTCTTTTTCTCTACATTATTGTTATGTGTGTGTGTGTGTGTGTGTGTGTGTGTATATATATAAATGATATATAATATATATATAAAACCAAAATACAAATGCGTCTCGCATTGCAGACAACAACTCATTCCCTCCGTCCTCTGGCAGTCCGTGTAGAAGTTCTACAGACTCTGTCTGTCTGTCTGCCTGTCCGACTGTGTGTCAGTTTTGCGGAGTGTTTGTCTGCTTAAATGACGGCATGCTTGTGCGTCAAATTGAAGGGTAACAAATTCACACACACACACACAAGCAACACACACACATATATAGACACTATCCTAGGCACATTCTCTGCATGGTTTTTCTATTTTATTTTTGTTTTTAGCATTTATTGCAAGCTCAGCTTCAGTTTCAGCCTCAGCCTCAGCCTCAGTTTCAACTTCTCGAGTGCCACCAAAAGCGCTGTTTAAGTGCGCTGAGCAAGATAAGTTTCCTAGAAGTGTGTCGGCAGAGTTGGTAACAGAAAGCGTTAAGATGCAACATATGCATCAGGATACACAGAAAAGAGTGTCGACTTTGTCTGCAGGAAGCTATGAGCTACCTTCGTGAGAGGGTTCCTGGTAAAGATTTAAGCAAGTTGTTAAGCTCTAAAAGCTAATATCAAAACCTGTTGTAGGAATTTGTTTCAGATCCAATATGTGTCGCAAAGGAGTTCTTAGTATTTAAATATATAAATTACAATTACTCGAATTATTGGCTCTTCGCAACAATTTGATTACCAAAATAAAATGCAGCAAAAGTTGAAAAGAACTGGTCTTTGCAAACGAAAAGAATTTAATTAAAGTAAAGCTTAAATTAGCGCTCGATTCTTTGCCAGCTTCATCATCATCATCATCAGCATTCATTCGTTTTCATTCAGTAGCACGTTGCACGTTGCAAGTGCGAAAAAGTAGCTAAAATTCACAAAAACAGTTGCACTCAATTTCGTTTAAAAATGGCAAACGAAAAACGATTTTCAAAATACAAATAAAAAAAGGGGCAGCTCCCATTTGTTTGCCCCCTCCACTGTGCCCCTCACTTGCCCCTCGTTTGACAGGAAGCAAAAGTTTTTTAATTTGCTTTCATTGAGGTTGTCGTTGGCTGTTTGCGTCAAAAGAAAAGAGCGTGTGCCACACACTCTACTCCGCAGAACACAACTTGCAACTAATAGAATTACACACAAAAACCTACAAAGTAATGCCACATACACACACATATATATATAGACACACACGCGTGTGTGTGTGTGTGTGTGCGTGTAACCCTCCACTCTGAACGTATGTGACTACACATTCGTATCTAGATACAAATGCCAACACAGATACATGCGAAGGGGGAGGAGTTGCTACTGTGGCCCGGCCAAATAACTGTAGTTGGTGGGGTTCAGGAAATGGATATAGAGTCGACTTTGGGAAATTTTCGAAAAAATTCGTTTAACAATTTCTTAATTGTTTGCAGATACGCATCTGCTGTTGCCACAGATACAGATACACATACAGATACAGATACTGCTGTGCTGTGCTGTGCCACAAAATCAATAGCTACTAAATTAGCTCTGCACTTTAAATCAATGTAAGAGCAAAGCGAGCAGAAAAGAAGATATCTTTATGTATATATATATATATATACATATATGTGTGTGTGTGTGTGTGTGTGTGTGTATGTGTGTTTATATATGTTATGTATGGCATATTACTTACTAGGCAACTGATCAAAATTCAATACGTGTTGCAAATATCGAATTTCCATCAAAACAGAAACAAAAACACAAAAACACACATAAAAAACATTTGGGGGTTGCAAGAAAAAACTGAGAAAAGTGTAGATGAAATTGTTTGGATGCGTGTATGTGTGGGTGTGTGTGTGTGTGTGTGTGTGTGTTTATATCGTATATATTTCTCATATGGGGCAGACTTTGCTGCTGCTGCTGCTGCTAAAAAGCGTAACTGGGCCTCGTCTTTCTGGGCTCGCCTACTTATTATGATAATAAATTTTTATGCTGCAAGAAATAAAACCGAGTGCAGAGCAAAAAAAAGGAAGCAAAAAAAACAAGAATTAAATAAGAAAATGTATCTGAGACAAGCCGCCCACACAACATGAATCCGAGCTGAACAGAAGAGAGGGATAGCATGTGAGGGAGAGAGAGAGAGAGAAAGAGAGAGAGAGAGAGAGCATGTCTTACGTAAAGTGAATTAAATTGAATTGAAAACTGTTGCAAAAATAATAATAATAATAATAAAAAGGTCTCGGTGTGAGCGCGCCGGGCAAGTTTAAATGCTCCGAATCGACCCTGTCAGCACTTGCAATCAAATTATTTAAATCTAATAACAAAAAACGGTTGCCCCAAAATATTTGACACCAACAACACCAATAAAAAAGGAAGCACATGAAAGAATGAATGCCCATCTTGGGCACGCCGATGCAGATATACCCAAGCAGCTTGTCGAATGACTTTCAAGCTAAGTTTTAGTCTTGATCGTAAGTCCAACTGTGAGAAGATAATTCGCTCAACTGGTGATTTTTTTAGCACAACTTGTTAAACAATAAAGTTGTTCATAAAAGAACTTAAGTTTCGAACGATCGTTTCTATGGCAGCTTTATAATATAATGAACCGATTCGGTCAGCTTCGACATATTTACGCCCGCAGCAAAAAATAGCTTCAAAGCTGAAGGATTAGTTTGCAACAAAATAGGAGCTGACTCTTCTACTGCTGCCGATCAATACTATATATATATATATATCGAAGGCCTTACAAACTAGCTAACAAATTCATCACACCCTCTGCAAGGATACAAATACACAGAAAAAGGAAGAAAAATTTCGGGTGTCAAATGTCTGGACAGAATGTAGGCCAGTCATTGTCAAAACATTTTGCATAAAGATTTACCCTAGACTGACTTTTACATATTTAAATATATATATGTTTAAGTCTGTATACGCAGAACATTGTTGCTGCTGGACATTTTTGTTGATTTTTTTTTATGTGCGTTTACTTTATGTATTTTGTCACACATAGAGAAAAGCGCTTTTCGTCACGTTCTGCGCACAGAAAATGGGCAAATAAATCTGTGTAATGAACAGCCCCTGGTAACTCTATATATATATACATGTATATATATAGAGTGTAAATGGTATATATATATTTATCTAGGATGCAGTTCGAATCAAAATCGGTGACCGGCTCTCTGTCTCTCTTGACATTTTCGCGTCTGAGCCTATCATTTTATTTGTACATTGATAAATAAGTCAACTTTAATTGGGTTTACCTTTTTTTTGCTGAAAAGTGACAGAAATGTGTTAATTAATGTTCAATTTCAGCTGTCAGCCAAAGTGTTTGGCATAACATCGAATAAAATGTGGCAAATAATTATTGGAAATAGCGATGGAGTTGCATAATTCAACTAATTAGAACATAAATGATCTAAAATAAAAACAAATTGTACACAATAAATTGCTGGCTAATTTTAGAGTTTATGAAACGAATAAACAGAGTGACTTACTTTGTTTGTGGAGAATGCAAAATATTTGTTGGTGAGGTATTTTTAGATGAATATGCATCTATTCAATGTATGTTCCACCTAGAAATGGAGTCTAAAACCAATTTGTGGGTTTGCTTTTGGCATAAGATTTCAAAGATATGACAAATAGTAATTGCAAAGGGGTTTTTAGTTTCCTGGAGAATAAAATAAACACAGCTGAACCTGGTCTTGGTTTTGGACTTAGAATTATAGCTCATTCAGATCTTAGAGAGCCACAATATGCGCAAGTGTTGGCAGTTTACAGACTGTAACAATAATAATTACAATAACTGACAACCAATAGTCCTGAACCCTCTCTTAAATGAGTTTCATGAGGATTAATTCTGTCTACCTTCTTCAAGTGTTCGCTCCAGCGTTGCGAGCGCTTTCAACTTTGACCTGCTGGGGCCATTGCTACACTTGAAAACCTTTTGCACACTAAAATCAACAAAGGTGACACTTAAGCGCAACAAACACAACAATAAAGCACAACAACAAACATTTTGGGCAACAACATCAGGAAAAAAACAATTAAAAAAGGTAACCCGAAACGAGGCAGGCAGCGAGAGAGGGTCGGGGAAAGGGTGAAGGGGTTGGGGGTGAGGCGTTGAGGCAACTCCTCAGAGCGTACACTGAGCCATAATTTGTAATTGTTTGAGCCCACGCAAAAGACAACAGCGACAAAAGTGTAACAGTTTTTATTGTTGTTGTTCGTGTTGTTAAAAACAACAAACAGAAATTAAAACACATGTGCACAAACAAACACAAAACACATGTGGGGCATGCCACACAACAGCGACGAAACCCTTGCCACGGGGCCACAAAGCAGCACATGCAGATTTCAGACTCTGTCCTTCTATATCTGTGTGTGTGCATGTGTGTGTGTGTGTGTGTGCTAATGCGTGTGTGTGCGTGTGTTCTTTAAGGGTTTTTCTTTTATTTTTTGTTGTGTGTATTTTGTGTGTTGTGTGTGTGTTTTTTTTGTAGAGTAAATGAACCCAGCAAGCCAAAACAAATAATTACGCCGTTGAGGAGGAGCAGGGAGGGAGAAGATGGTTGGGCAAACAACAAGGACAACAAACCAGCTAGGACAATGCGTTGTTGTTGCTGCTCGTCCTGCGACATTTTGTTGTCCTCGCCATGTTGAATGCGACGCTGAATAAATGCTGACAATGGACGTGAAATTATGACAAAACACACATAGGCACACACATTTCTACATGTGTGTGTGTGTGTGTGTGTGTGCATTATGGCTGTGTGTACGTGTGTGTGCGTGTGTGTTGCTGAACGTTGGCACTTGTCACATTTGCGTTATGGCGGCCCTTTCGAGCTTATTATTAAATTGGCCCAGCTTAGCAGCAGTTGGCCAAAAAGAAGACAAGAGCTCCTCACAAGTGCCTTGAGTTTTGGCTTAAGTAAGAGTCTCAATTGGCTGGATTCAATTTGGGTTAAACTACTCGTGTTTTGTTATTGCTTCCAACATTGTGGCAAATTTGTATCTGTTGATGTGTGTGTGTGTGTGTGTGTGTGTTCTTCTGCTTAATTATGACTGAAAGTTGTCTACACAATCTGGGCATAAATTCTTTGTTTAACTAAGTTTACTACTTGGAAGCCATATAAATAGTCTGCCTAAAAGTTGGCACTTTATGATTTGGGATTGTCTATCAGTGAAAAATTGACTACACTTAAGAATGATTTCTGTAGCTCATAAGAACCGTATAATAGTTGATGGAGTTTGGTATATAAAAGTTGCTCCATTTGTGTTTTACGTTTTCATTATTTTTAAAGAAATGAAAGTTAGAATCAATGTCAATTTTAAACTGAATTTCTTTAGGAAATCAGTTGAACAGCGTTTTCAAAAATATTCTAGCACCTTACAAAGTTACAAGCCGTTTGCAACTATTCATATAACTTTTCATAAACATAAAATTGGGTCAATTTGGGTCTTTTAATATGCACATTTTACCAAAATGCCAAATCGATTAAATCGGTTTCCCTTTGTAAATATTGAAACCCGAGCTTCTCACCGCAAATGATGCAATTTTAGTTTGGTAAATGTTGAAACCAAAGCAGAGTTTCTTTTGCGCTCTCCCCTCCCAAAAAAAAAAAAAAACATAAAATATATGTATATAAATACATTTATATATATATACGAAAAATCCTTTTGTGCTCTAACCCCAACACACAAAAAAAAAAAAAAAACTATCGAAACATATACGAAAAATCAATAAGTGCCAGGACACGGTTTTCAGCTTTTAAAGTCAAGCTTCACATGCTTTTGGGCACTCCAAAAAGGAAGGAACGAAAAAAACAAGAAGTTTAATGAGCCGGCTGCTTCACTTGATGGACGTCTTACACGCAATGCACAAGGAAGCCGGGGCGTGCACAAGGATGAGGATGAGGATGAGCATGGGGCGAGAGGACGACACCAAACTTGTCCCTTTGCTTATTAAATTTCGTTCGAGCAAGTGTTGAGGCACCCCAAGCAGAATGCAAGCACAACACACACACACCAACACAACTGTAAAAAACGCCAACAAAGCAAAGTCAAAACCTGCCCAGGACGGGACAGGATAGGACAGGACAGGACAGGACAGAAGCACACACGCACGCAAACAACGAGGTCATGCGAGAGACAGAGAGACAAATAGAGAGTGAGATAGAGAGAGAGACAGAGAGAGAGAGAGAGTGAGAAGCCGATAGTAAGATGGCAATGGGGGAATATTAGAAACATGGCCAGCATTGAGATTGAAGACAATTCAATTGAAAGGAAAAAGAAAGAAACAAAGACAAGGATCGATAATCTTTACTACTGACCGACACTGGGACATATGCCACAGTGATGGTGCTCAGCAATGTCCTTTAGTTTAGGTCAGTTGTTCTTCAACACTTGAAAGATGCAGCGAGTGCCTCATTTGTGTGTGTGTCTTCTTCTGTGTGTGTGTGTGCAACTTGAGTGTGTGTGCTTTTTAATTCGGTTTACTTAGCGTCGAGTGGCACCCAAGAAAGTTGAACAAGTCTTCAGCCATCAACTCTCTCTCTCTCTCTCTCTCTTTCTCTATCTGTATCTGTGCCTCTTTCTCTCTTGCTGCGCCTTCTTAATATTGTTTGACTTTTGCTTAAGTTTAATGATAGGACTTACATGTTGTTTCCTGGCACTGCGTCTGAGCAAATGCAGACAGTTGTCGAACACGGAGCTTTAACAGCAAGCAGCTAGTCGCAAAAGTGGGGCAGGGACTGGCGGGCATCTTTGCAGTGATCTGCAAGTGTTTTATAATCGCCTGTAATCAACACCCTTCCGTCCAAAAGAGTTGAGTTTGATTTGCTTGAATAAACGTGTAGGTTGGCAACACTTGTCGCATGCTCTGCCAAGAAGTTTTATATTCTTAAATAATTGTCAATCTTTGCACTCATCACTCTCTCTTTCTTTGAGCCCTTTCAGTCTGTTAATTCTCTTGCCACTTGCAGCGCATTTGCCTGCTTCGTCTATTGCCGAAACTTTCTCACATGTGCAGGGGCACTTTCATTCTATGTAAACAAGGAAGTAATTAACATTTTTGGGGCATTCTCCTTTTTTTTTGTACCCCTCATTTATTTATTTCTCTTATGTTTTTTTATTTTTGTTTTTTGTCGAGCTCGTTTCTACTTCATTTACTTTGCTTACTCAAATTTCGAGGCTGCCTATTTACATGCAACAGCAGCAGCAGCAGCAGAAAAAAAACTTTTCCAAAAGAGCTTTTTTCTGTATGTTTGTGTACGTCCCCGTGTCCCTCCCCTTCTGCGCCCTTCGCCCCGAGGCTGCACTTTTATAAAGTGTTAATTTGCCGTTGTAGAAACGGGTTTAACCCTTGCTGGGCCTAAGCCCAAAAAGAGACCCGAACCCGACCGTAAACTGCATGTTTATTAAAACTTTGATTCGCGTTTGAAGCGTGTGACAACGACTAATGCACCGTTAGACCGAACATTTATTAATAAATTTTATTAAACAATAAAATTGTTTATGACCAGCAACAACAAACTACGTGCCTTTCCTCTAATCAGCGACATTTTATGTGGCACTTATGGGATCGGACGTTGGCAGGCACTGTGATTGGGCCTGGGGATGGCTGGGGGGAATGTAGGTGAGCTGAGGTGACTTTGTTATATGTTTGTATTAAGAATGCATAAAACTATAACCACATAATTAGCTATTATAAGCAGCGGTGGGCTAATTTTGCATGCAGCGCAAGCGAAGTCAAACCAAAAACCAAAAATGTTTAATTATGCTTATTTTTATTTAAATATTAAGCCCATAAATGTTTATATGGCCTGAACTAACTTTATGGCGCTCATAAAAAATGGAGCATGCATTCTTAATATGTGTGTATAAATGTGTGTGTGTGTGTGTGTGTGTGTGAGTCTGTGTGTGGTAAGCTGCGGACTTAGTCAACAATGGGGCAGCACTGAGAAATGAACGAGTGGTAAATTTCAGCAAAAGGGGATAAAGTAAAGCCTTCACTTGAGGAGGATCTGTGTTTATTCTTGTAAGGTTACACAAACACTTAGGAGACATAGAAGAATATTTATTTTTATACAAAAAAAGAACATCAAATCATTTTGTAAATATCAAGTTAGAGGAAACGATTTAATTAGTCCATTTGATGTTAATTCGGAAATGAACAGCGAGCAAAGCGTGGAAACAAATTTAAATTAGTTTAGCTCTCTTTCAAAGATGATTTCTTAATCGGTGTTTTAATGTCTTTCAAAAGGTTGATCGAACGATTTTATAGCACAAGAGATCTGCTGGTCAATATAAACGTGACTTGAAACAAAAGATCTCTTCAACATAAATATAAATTAGGCTTTTATTTAAAAGTCGCCATAAGTCTTCTTTCAGTGTTGTAGTCAAAATCAGTGTTTAGAACTATTTGTTGCAGCTTTACTGAGCTGCCAGCCTGTCAGAGGCTGACTGTCTATCAATACAAGCTATGAGCAACATCAAATCTATTGAGTAATATCGCAAATCCGCCATTGAAACTTGTTTTGTATTCTTAATTTTTGCCATTTCTGCTGCTGATGCCGCTTTGTGTGTCTGTCATAAACATTTTTTTTAAAGATCTTATCACAAGCCGCTCACAACTCAAGTTACAAATTAACTTGACCAACGAATGATTTTTGGCCATTTCATTTTGTGCTTGTTATTGTTGCTGACCAAAGCAACAAAAAGGTTTTGATTTCCTAAGCCACACATAAAACGTAAAAAACGATATGGCAAAGTTATAAGTTATAAGTTATAAAATCAGCACGCGGGGCAAAAACGTTTAAAATTAAATGCCCAGCTAGAGATGATTTAGAGAGGATAGAGGGAGGGGGGAGGGGTGATTGGCACACCCCCACAGTGAAATTTATTATCTGACCGATAAGCATCTTATAGCTACAAAAAAGACACCACAAACTCTTGACTATTGATTGATATGGAGGAGATACTCCGACGGCTTCGAGGCCAACAATAAAATCAAAGCCAAAAGTTGCCGGCTATTTTGGGTAATCGAAGACCTTATGGGTTTTTGATGGCACACACACATCCATGTGCATAGTTGTGGTCAAAAGTTTGCCCATTGTTTGTTCGGGCTAATAATAGCGGTTAACTAAGCTAATGAAATTCTGTGTCTTGTTTTTCTCTGCTCCGCAAAGTAAATTCTGCTGTTTGCCGGCCCAACGTATTCACACTCATATAAAAACTTTGTTCATTCACAAAATGATGTTGGCTGCGCAAGAAAATAGAATTCATAAATATTTGGTTTTTGGGCCTATATTTAGAAGTGTACAAAAAGAAGCCAGCATTCTGAAAGGCAGCTATTTGCAGAGGCAGTTTCTTTAACTACAGTTTCTTAAACTTTTATTGCAGTTGCAGTATTTATCGAGAAGTTAAACATTAATTAAAATGATTTTGAGATGTAATTTCGGTTATGTTTTGGCAGTTGAATGATTTGAGTCATCGCCGTTTGTTTTTGTTTTCGCTTAATCGCATTTGTAAAAAGTACCCTTTAAATGCAGTATTGATTTAGAGGTAAAACTATAACTAAAATGCCTGCTTTATTTATAAATTTGCTCACTTTCTCAAAGTTATTCCGTCTTAAAACAAGTCTGACCAACACTTTTCTTTTTTTTTTTTAATTTATGATTGCTATTAACACATTTGCTCTTGTTGTACGCATTCCCCAAATTGTTGGGTCTTAGATAAGACCCTGATCCGAGCCGTGCCCCAAAAAAAAAAAAGTCAAAATTATTTGAATATCATGGCTCAATTAATGGCCAATGCAAGACACACCATCCATGCTCAAATCATTAGTCTTAATGTTATATTTCGATATCACGAGCCGAGATCTAATGCCCGCATAATATTGGTTGTGTACCAAATTTTATATGATTTTTCATTTGATTCGCTATGCATTTGAAATCATATTTACCTTGATCGGCAAAATGTGAAGCTGTGTGCCATCATTATTTTGCCTATCTACGCACATATCTAATTTAGTTTGTAAATATATTAAACATTCACAAATTATATTTGATTATTTAGTTGAAAATTTCAAAAATTTGCATTGGCAAGTGAAAAACAAACACAAAAACTGAAGCCAGAAAACAACAACATCTGCTTATCTAACCAACCACGTTTGTAAATGCAAACAATATGTAAAAACCACCTGACCATACTGACCCCTGACCAGCACCCACCCAGCCCCTCCCTGCCCCCTAGTTTAAGGCCAGCTCTTAGTTGGACAGATAGCTGATGGCTGATAAGAGCGCTCCGTAATGAGTACACATTATATTTTTGAAATTTTTCTAATTAACTATTGCACAAGAGAAAAACTGGTAATGAGAACACAAATAAAAAATTATGAAAATAATGCCAGACTTTGTCTTTATTAAAATTTATGCCCGTTGACAGTTTGAACTCCACTAAAAAATTAACCCAACTTGGGCCGTAAAATGCATTAAATTTGACTTAGTTGGGTAGCCAAAAAATATGTATATAAAAAACTCAGTAGAAGGAATGGTTTTCTAATAACGATCTGCAGATGCAGGGTTTGTTAATACCCTGTTTTTAATGTTGGGTCTTGGGGTAGACTGAACTTGAATGAATTGTGAATGAATGAAGTAAAGCAATTTCAAATATTTTAAGATGCAGGCGCTTTTATTATTAGTCTTTATATTTGTATAGATTAAACGACGATTGGAAAATAAGTTTGCCATAAATTCAGTTGAAACTCTGATATAAATAAAATAGTTTTAGACCGAAATAAAAAAACACGCAGTAAAATCAGAGGATTATAATAGATTTAGTTCTTGATTTACTGATTTCTTAGTATTTTAAATCAGTGTTTTTCAATTCCTGACATTTAGTGGAACTTCTACACTGTGCTGAAACCGGAACAGAAACCGGAATAGCGTTTCGGTTTGACAATCTGTTTCTGTTGACAGGGTATGCGCACAGTCAAAGCCAGCCGTCCTAGATCATAACTACTTGTTTTGTATTGTGTTTTCTGTCTCTTTCTGTTCATTTTTTACGATTGCGTTTTTTATTGCCTCGACCCCTGAGTTAAAAAAGTAGTAATGGGGGAGGGGTAGGGCCTGGGGATGGGGCAGGAGTAACGGGGCAGCGCGTTGATTGCACGCACCATGCAGGTTGGCATTTTATTAATGAGATTAATCAATTTTTTGTTCGCTTTTTTTTTTTGTTGTGCTGCATGTGTGTGTGTTGGTGTGCGTGTGTGTGTTTGTGTGTGTTTGGTTTGAACTTGTGGTCTGTGAGTCGGTTGGAGTCTGGTGGTGTTTTTTACGATGCCTTTGGCCAAGCGGCTTAATATTTATGTGGGAGTTGTAGTAGTCGTCGTCGTCGTCGTCGTCGTCTACTTGGCCGGGTTTTCAGTTGACGGCCTTTTACGATCTGTCAACGCCGAGTCCCTATAGAGTCCCTGTAGAATATATGAGCTCAATTGTCTTTTTTACGACTGCAGCTCATTTGACTCGCCCCCTATTCGCTACCCTCCACACCTCACTCCCCCCCCCACCCACATCTTCTGTATGACTGCCTGCCTGTCAACAGTTTACACAAACAACAACAACAGCAAGAGGAAGAAGAAGCAGCAGCAGCAAACGTAGCTATTTTATGTTCACTACAAAATGTATGAAATGTACTGCTAATAGCAATAGTCTCCCTGGGGCAGTAGCAGAATGGCTGAGGCAAGGGTGCCGAATGCGGGGTGCGGAGTGCGGGGTGCGGAGTACGTGGTGTCGTTGATATGTAGGCGTCTCGCATTTTGTCTCCACTCCAAGTGCAAACAACTAAAAGGTAAAGCGGAAGTTTTATGACTCCATATGTGCAGCAAAGGGGGGGCAAGCCCAAGTTGCAGCAGCAACAAAAACAAACAATTACAGACAACTAGAGGTGTACATGGAATGACAGGTTTGGTGTTGTTCTTGTTATTGTTGTTTCTATCCCTGGTTTAATGTCATACCTATTCAGGCGCCTATGACCTCGTAAGTCAACCCTGCCCCAGCCCCCGCTCCGCTCCACAGCGGTGCAAGCTGGGATTTGAGAGTTAACGGCGCGGTTAACAGCCATAAATCTTGGGCTCATTCCATTTTAGAAGTTTGTGCAGCTGAAATTGCATGATTTGCCGACATATGAAACCACTTTAGTCGCTTTTGTTTTTTATATCTACCTGCAGGATTACACTTTGAGTGCTAATTATGTCGCATCTCTAGTGGCTTAATTAAGCCAACTTTATGGTCGTATAATAATAGTGGAAACTGTGACTAGCTGGCTTAATAAATCTTTAGTTGCTGCATTACTTATTAAACGTTCTAAAAATGCGCCAGTTGAGACAGCTTTAATCCAGGGCTTTGCATATCATAAAGGAAAAGAGTTGTTGATTAAAAGAAGTAAACTTGATTTGTTTGCGGTTTTTTGGAACTTATATTCCAAGTTAATCTACGATCGACCTGCTCATGCACACAAACCGACGCACAAGGCTAATCCAACTTGGATGCTGATCAGGAATATATATATATCTTATGGAGTCGAAGATGCTATTTTCTGCCTTTGCATATCTTTGTGTACAGCTTTTTCAAATCCGCTTTAGTCGTTTTTAATAGCATCAGGCTATAAATAGCAAACGCTGAAAGTGTATTATTATTTTATTAATGACCTAATTAATTTTGAGGCTTAATAAATCTTTTCAGTTAATGTTCAGCTTTAACTACCTTTTGCCAATTTACCGATTTATTTAATGAAATGAGCCATCTTGTGGATTAATAAGTCTTGCAAGTTATTTTTAGATTGTTGGCTATCTTTTCTCGTTCAAAACTATTTGCTTTCTCATGTCTCGCAAATCGCACTGCATCTTTTTCTATATAACGATTTATTTAATTTCCTTTTTCGTTCGCAAAAAATAGAAATACCTTGCTGTGTCTCTCGCTCATTGTTAGATCTTGAGCTCCGTGCAACCGCCATAGAAATTGTTACAAAAACGCTGCGGGCCATTTGCCAAAGAGCTCAAAGAGCAGCGCTTGACAAACGTTAAGATAAATGCAAAAAAAAGACAGATTTGAAACCAAAATGAAACTGGCCAACAATTGCTCAACACAACAAAAAACGTCAATTAAATTCCCAGAAATTTTTTGAGGCTCAGCCGCATACGTAATGCAGGCGACACGCCACAATGCAACACACCTCCGCTGAGCAGAAAAAGCGCTGCAGAGGGAGGAGGGGTGAGGGAAATCGGTAGTCGTAAGTAGCCCGAACTAACAATGCAGTCATTGAGCGTTGTCAGATTTAAGGTCACCGGTACAAGACAAAATAGCAAAACAAATAAAACAAGGGCTCAGTCTGAATCCGAAACCGAATCCGAACCGAATCTGAATCCGAATCCGTGTCCGGGGCTGAGTCAGAGTTTGTGCGATTGTTTGGCTGACTGGTCAGGTAGTGGTAGAGGCAAGATGATGTTCAGATCAACGGGTCATCATCAGGTGGCATGACAATTAAAATTAGGTAACACGGTGAAAATTGGAAAGTTGCCGCCTCTTTAGAACTTTGAACTGCCCGCGCCGAGAGATCTGAGATACGTTTTTGTGTGTTTGCTTTGATGCTGGCCGCCGCCATTGTTGCACGCTTGATAGAGTAATTTCTGTGCTGTGTTGCTGCCCCAGCTATTTAACTAAATATTTTGATTAAAGTCAGGTTGCTGCTTTAAGCCGTCAGCAGAGAAAAATCAATAGACTTCCGTCGCTGTCGACGACGACGACGACGACGACGATGGGTCGGTCGCTTTATTTAAATGGCAAGTTCACGCCCGACGCTGTCGACTTTGTCGACTGTCGTCTCGTCTGTCCATTAAAAGTAAATTCCTCACAAAAACTTTTTGGCTGTCAGCAGCAAACAATGTCAACATGCCCAAAACATGCGACCAGCACGAAGGGTCCTGTGACTCTAACTCTGACTGTGTCCCTGTTACGGTCACCCTTAAGAAAAATCAACGAAATATTCATGCGAAAATTTGTTAACTTTTTCTCAAGGCAACGCGTTGGCTCTCTCTATCTCTCTCTCTCTCTCTCTCTCCCCTCTCTCCCTCTCTCTCGTGACCCTCTCCATTATTTGTTGGACACAAAAAGGGCTAAGCTATACAATTTTGGGGCCATCTATTGCTGTCGCTTCCTTCACGCTTTTCCTGTCCTTTCCTCTGCTCTGCTCGCTATTTTTTTATTCATGAGCACACAAAAATAATACAAATGAAAATAATAAAAATACAAATTGAAAGGAAAACAAAACACTTTTTGTAGCACGTATGGTTATTGTTGTTGTTGTTGTTGTTGCCCTTGCCCCTTTTGTTTGCCAAAATAAAAATAAATATATTATTTTACACGCTGCCAAGAAGACGCACGCCAGACGCAACACACACTCACAGAGAGAGAGAGAAAGAGAGAGATCTAATTCAAATTCAGTTGAAGAAGTGGCAAAATAATGTGCCAGCAGGGCGTGCACCATGTGGGTGGAGTCCCTGCCACAAGCGGGCGGACTAACGGGCGATGGGGTTGTCTCGCCGCGGGGCGGCGCCCATGGCGACCATAAAAAAAAAGAAAAAAAAATGAGAAACCCTGGCAGGAAAAAGGCGACGCCGGCACGGGCCACCCATTTGTTGTAACGGCACAACATCCACCCACCCACACACACGCACCTCCCCAACACACACACACCCATGCCGAAAATAACTCAACTCTATTCAACTCATTCTATATGCGATGCTAACGATTGCAGGCTGACTGAAACCAATACGTGTCCTTGCGCCTCACGATACATTAACATATTTGTTTTGTCTGCTTTGCTTGTACTTACTACGCTTCTCTCTCTTTCTCTCTCTTCCTCTGTCTCTCTCTCTCTCTCTCTCTATCTGTCTTTGCTGCTGTCACTTTCACCTTCCTCATTGCAGGGGTTCCCTTGCAAAAGTGCCCAAGAAATTATGGCGTCAAATGGAAAATATGAAAAGCCACTGAAACACCTTCACCCCCCCACAACCCCCGCTGTAGACACGCACTGCGAGTCCGATTGTCAAACGAAACAATGGAATTGCCTTGAGTGCTAAGTGGGTTGAGTCGACTGCAGAATACGCTTTCCTAATTGAGCTTAATGTTTGTTAATGGAGCAAATGGTTTTTAGAGTGAGTAAAGAGAATAAATATCTAAATAATGGAACCGAATTTATTTATGCAGTTGAATATTTTGGCGAATATTTGGAGTGTTTTCCTTTAGATTATAGAGTAGATTTTCGATTTAGATTCAGTCTTCTTTTAGTCTATCTAAAACTGCACTACATTTTAAAAATATATTCTAGAGGATAATGTTAAATAGCTTATCAATATTGGATTCATAGAATGCTTTTAGATAACAACTTGAAATTTTACTGCAGTAATTCAGCTGTGGTACATTTAAATGACTTCGAGTTTTGCATAGTTCGTTTGCTCTATAGGAACAAACTAATATGTAATAAGTACATCGATCAGCTTTCAGCTCTTTGGCATACATATTCGACAATCTCTAAAGGTATATGGCCCACAATCCCGTTAGACTTATACGAGTGCTTATAATCCATGATTGCTTTCACGCTTCTGAGCTGCACTTAGACAAACCCCAATATCCACATAGAAATACACATAAACATACACATAGATATACGTATACATAATAAATACACCCAATCAAGCCGTGGACATGTGGGTCTCTAACGAATTCTGGCAGCTATCCCACAGTTCTTTCACTCCCCCCCAACCAGCCACCCACACACTCCTTTCTCTCTCTCTCTCTCTCTCTCTCTCTGCCTCTGTCGCTCTCTCTCTCACTCTGACATCCACTTAGGGAGCCGAGGCATAAAAAACATATGTTGCCTTGCCGCTTTGCTGGGTCCTTTCGTTCACTCCTTCTACGGCTGCTTCTGCTCGAGTCTCGGTTGTCCTTTTCCCAACAATTGGTTTTTAGGTGGCAGTCGAGCACATTTTAAGTGGTAATCATTTACGCTTCGCAAATAAATACCGAGTTTGTGATTTGAATTTTCTCCCTGCTGCCGCTTGAACACCCTCACCCCCCCACACACCCCTTCTGCCACATCCTTTTGGTTGCCAGTTGCCAGTTGCCAGTTGCCAGTTGCTTGTTTCTGTTGCTGCTTTGCCGATTCGCTTCAGTTTTGTGTTTTACTTTGAGTTTTTTATGTTTGGGTTCATCCTTCATTGTTTTGTTTTTTGTTCAGCTTTTTCAGTTCTCTCTCTCCCCCCTCTCTCCCTCCCTCTCTCTTGTGTCGCTTTCTCTGTGCGCTGTCATAAAATTTGGCGGGCCTTTGAGAATTGTAAATTTTAAAGGTGCAACCCCATTGCCCCTCACACTGCCCCTGTCCCTACACCATCCTCCCCCCTCTGCTCGGCTGCCCCTTTGCATTGTTTGTTTTGAAAAAGCTGCAATTGGTTCAGTTTATGGCGATTCTTATGCACGTTGCAGATTTCCAGTTAAGTCTTCCGCCTGGCAGCCTTACACCTTTTCAGCAAATGTGGTGGAGGGGCAAGGGGCAGAGGAGGGGTGGCTTTTGGTTAATGAGGGTTACGGCTCAGGCTCAGAGTAAGCATTGGTATTGATTTCATTTTTATTGCCTGCTACCAGCCTGCAAATGAACCATTGAAATTGTCAAAGCCAATCTAAGCTTTCGTTTTACTTAGGGAATGAAATCGAAATGTTTGCATTAAATAACATCCAGGTAAAGAAAATCGAAAAGGTTCTCAACTGTTCTGTTTTTCTCCTCTTCCTGCTTAGCTCAACAGTTCTCTTAAACAAAGTTTAAACTTTGGAAAGAAATAAAAATGTTTTAGGTTTTTATTTATTTTTGATTAGCTGCTTTACAATTTAAATACGATTCAGCTGATTTGCCGATAACTATAAATTTATGTTTCAAATCTTTTATAAGATTATATCTTGATACTCGATAAACATCTCTTCATGTTTTGAATGTTCACAAGACTTATATTTTCCCCGCTTACCACATTGTTTCAATTGAATGTATTTCATTGGATTATTTTATAAGATGAAGCTGCTTATTCGTCGACCAATTTATGTTGTTTGCCAACTCATTCTTTAGTCTTCCTGAAACTATTATTATGGCAGGTAAATAAAACAATTACTGGATTAAGCATTATCTGATGGAAGCATATCTCCGATTTGAAATCAACTCGAGTTGATTAACAAATTGAGCAGAGTAAAAAAAATTGGTTTACGATTTAAATTAAGCAGTGATGATGACCACTGCTATTTGACTTCCTTTTTATCAGTTTCATACGACCATTATTTTGCTTGGCTTTCACATGGGTATTCTAATTTTAATAGCACATACCAATTACGGCAAAAGAAGCATTAAACTCAATTTGAACTCGTTTTTGGTGCTTTTTGTACTTTCATTGTAGCTCGCCTAAAAGTAAAAACCCAAAAACGAAAGTACAATTTGTGTTCGCTCATGAGATGTGGGCTAAAAGAACTAGACGAGGGATGAGCTGTTTGTTGGTCGTTTGGTTTGTTAACCCAACCAGTCAGTCACAGCTGGCCCAAGTCAATCGAGCCAGAACGCAGCTCTCTGTGGGCTCTCTAATGAATTGGCCGCGTGTGCGCAACCGCAGTTAATGACGCACACGCACACGGACAAGCAGCAGCAGCAGCAGCAGCAGAAGAGGCAAGCAGTGGAGTGGAGATGAGGCAGCAGAGAAAACTGAGCAGACAGAAAAACTGAAAAGTCGAGTAACACGATCAGGTGCGAACAAAATTATCAGCGGCCGCTGCGCAGATGCAGATGCGTAAAGTGAACAAGACGCAGACGCAGCCACAGACAAAAACACAGCCAGCAGCTAAAAAGAGAGCGAGTAAAAAAGAGGCTGTTGCAGAGCTCAAAATAAAAGAAGAAAACGAAGAAGAAAAAAATCAAAACTTGCCGCGAAGTTAATTATAATTGCCTGGGCAAAAAAAGCAGTGAAGAAAAAGGTTTTTCGTAGGGGAGTCAGCTGAGAGTTCCACACACAAACAGAGGAGACCAGAGTGTATCAGAGGAGAGCAGAGCAGAGCAGAGCAACACTAACAATAACAGGCAAAGGCAGGTCGTTGGTTTTATTGATTCGGCGCTCGGCTTTTTATTTTATTTCTGTTTTTGTTTTTTCTGTTTTTTTTTTTTTTTGAAGTGTGCGTGTGCCGGCAACTTAAATAATTTTTCATTGGAGGCACGTCGGACTGTCTGTGCGTCCGTCTGTGTGTTTGTCTGTCTGACTGGCACAGCTCTCAGCTTATGAAATATCATTCAAGTTGGGGATTGCTGCGATTTTCGGTTTTCATAATTATATTTAATTTCAAGGTTGCGCAGCGGAAAACAACAAATAATTGCTTCAACATAATCGACTCTCTGGCCTGGCCTGGCCTGGCCTGGCCTGGCCTGGCCTGGCCTGGTCAACTGCTTAACGCCTTGTCAGAACAATGGCCTCAACTCTATGATTAGGCCCCACACTCTAAAGATAAATATATTTATATATATGTACATATAATACTTACATGATTAGGTAGACAATTGTTCAGCTGCTGCTGCTGCTGCTGCTGTTGTGTGGGCGTGTGCCGTCAGTGTGACCGAGTGCTTGGGAATTAGCTCAAGTGCGGGCACTCTTCGCATGTGTGAAACACGATTACAACAATAATAGCAACAACAGCACAGAGTGAAATAATCAACGAGCTTCATCTGTGGATAATGGATTTGTTATTGAGAAACGTTTTTATACCAATTGAGGTCTGCGAATTGATTGAAATAGTAGCTTTGCTATCTCTCTCTCTCTCTCTCTGTCTCTATCTCCCTCTCTCTGTGAGAGCTGTCCATATGTGTACAATCAGAGATATGGAAATACAATTAGCCATACAATTAGACGACTCAATGCAAACCACTTTCAATTAGCTGGCAAAGAGAGAATTGTGTCATAAAAAGAGACTGCAAATAACTCTTTTTATATTTGCATAATGCAGTTTGGCTTATTTGCACTTTTTTTAATCATTGCTACTTGGCCGCTACTGTAATTGTTGGACTATTAATTATTCAGTTTTTCAATATATTCGTTTAATTAGGAATCAGATAATGGATATAAATGCATCTTGTGCAATTATGTGTTTTCAGATACTAATGTAATTTCATCATAAAGCTTATATATAAAGCTTGTATATATATTTTTGATCAGCTTCATTACAAGAATTGATATGGATATATAAGAACTTATCCCTCCGTTTTGATGTTATTATTAAAATTTATCTTTGGCGTACCTAAGAAAGCCATTCATTCTTGATTTTATAGAGCGCTTCCTATTTTTACTTAGTCTCTACAAATGGAAGTTGGTTGTATGTGGGTGTGTTAGTGTAAGTCTTAGAAACATGCCACATAATCAATTGTGAATTAACCTTAAAAAAAGAAGTGCTAAAAGCACTCAAAGCTGCCACAGAAAAATATACACAAGACAAATAGAGTTGATAATAGAGTTGTCTTCTAATTGAAGCAAATGCACAATACACAGAAAACTACCTACGCACAACAACAACGACAACAATAACAGTAACAACAACAACAATTGATGTTATGGTCATACATCGGATATATTGACATATCAATTTCCCCAGCCATGTGTAAACATATCAAATCGATCGTGCAACTTGTCATGCCCAAATAAACTGAAATGCCAAATGGATGTCAGACACTAAATGAAATTGTAAACACACACACAACACACAGAACACACACACTCACAGCGACTGTGACGCATTGTGTTGAAAAGAAATTAACACGAAATCGAATAAAACATTCACTGAACAAACAAATCTTGGCAAACATTTCAACAACAACAACAACAACAGCAACAACAATGAAAGAGTTGCAAGCAGCTCAATTTGATTTTCAGAGCGCCGCAGCCAAAGGCCATGTTCAAAATTGTTACATTGTTGTGGTTCTCGATGTGCAGTTGTTGTTGCTGTTGTTGTGTTGTTGTTGTTGTTGCTGTTGTTGTTGCTGGGCTTTCAACGCCTGCGCAAAAGTCAAACGGGACAAGCGTCATAAATTGAACTACAACATGCTAAGCAGCAATGCTAGCAGCAACAACAACTACAACAACAAAAGCACCACGACTTAAATGTTTTTGTTGCTGTTCCTGTTGCCTTTTGTCGTGCATTCTGCGCCACACCCAACAACAACAACAACAACAGTTTAGTCAATACCCATAGATATGCATCAGTGGCCTGTCCCTGGTTCAGACTTGGGGGTCTACGATCTATGTGCTCAGTGCTCCATTCTCGCTCCATTCTCCATACACTCAGACAAAAAGCCGTCCAGAAAACTATTAAGTTTTTCTTATTTTACAAATTATTTCTAAATACAAGAATAAAATTTATCCCAAATCGACCATCTCAGAAGAAAAAAGAAAATCCTTTGCTTTTGGAAATATACTTTCTGAATAAGAAGGTGAGTTATGGCGATCTTTTCTCTGAGTGTACTCTAAACTCGGTTCTCTCTGTGCCGTATTCAGCCGTCAACTTATTGAATTTCACACGCAAAATGGAGTGTCTAAGTGGAGTGTCTAAGCTGTGTTGTTGCTTTTCGTGTTGTTGTTGTTGTTGCAAGGTGATCTGGAGCTCCACCTAAGCAAGACAGCTTTTCCAAACTTTATGCACCTTTCAATCGTTTGCTTAATGACATGTGTGTGTGTGTGTTTGTGTGTTTAGTCTACACTCCAGTATCTGACGGCAATCACTTAGAACTGCAAAATTTCAACGCCAGCTCCAGCTGCGTTTTTGTGTTTGGAGCTTGGTTGAATGGTTCTTTGTGTGCAGCTCAGCTCTTAAACTGATTAGACGAATTTGACTATAGCTATGCATAACAGACTGTTAACATGAATAGATAATTGTACACACATGTTGAGGTATGTTGAGTTATCCGAATAAAGTTGTAAGACTCTGACTGAAACATGGGTCGTGTTAGACATGTGAGTAGATTATCCAAAGTGTGTCTGCATACAGGGTTTTGTCTGCTGATAGAATTTGCCTTAGTGTGAACTATAACTTCGAGGCAGTTTTGAATTTTTGAACAAAGGGTTTAATAAATTTGATGTGAAACTTGTATCGCATTATGAAAGGCAGCTCCGACCGATTAGTCGTGAAAAAACCCCATCTCTTCTTACTGATCAAAAAGCAAACAGCAAGTTTTGCAATTGTGTTTAAATTTTGAATGAAATGTAGATATCAATAAGTTTTGTCTTGCCTAAGATAGTTGCTTTGTCTGATTTTGATACCTTTTCTTTATAAAGGTGCTCTTTGTGCTAGTTTCTTACTACACACAAGTCTCCTCCTCCTCGAAGCTGCTAAACTTGAACTTTAATTAGCAGATAGCTGACACAATACACAAATGAGTGACTTTTTACTGTTTTCAAACAATTTCTCTATATTTGCTCTGACTGAGTTGTTCCTTTCACTCCTCACTTCCTCACTTCCACCCCACAAATAATCATAGTAATGCATCATCATATTCAGAAGATAATGAAGAGCTGAATTGAGAGCTGCCTGGGGGCAGTCACTGCATTTGACGCATTAAAAATAGAGCAGAGGCATTGATAATTATAAATATTCATGCAACACAAACAAAACACACACACAACACACACACACACACACACACACACAACATACAGTCACAGTATTCCCAGTGTGGCATTTAGAACGCGGCTGCTATAATAAAATGCAAATGTGTCAATTAAAGTGTGCTTTATTTTGACAACAGCAAATGCTGAGGCTACACTAACCCCTACACCCCTGCACCCCTGCTCCCCCCGCATTGCCCGCTGCCTGCTCCAGTTGTGTTGGTTGTGGCTGTGGCTGTGGATGTGGATGGATAGATAAATACATATATAGACAGCACTTGGATGTCAGTTGATGTTGATATTGAGTGTTGCTTGCTTGCTTGCTTGCTTGCTGGCTTGCTGCCTGCTGACTGCTGCCTGCTTGTTGGCTGACTGACTGGTTGTTGACCTCACTCAATGAAATTCACACAAACACACACACACACACAGTCAGACAAACATTTAGTTGCACACCCACAGTGACAACAAAGCGTAGTTTCACTTACAATTAAATGACGTCGACGACATTTCTACAATTGTTTGCCACAATAGCAACGGGACATCAATAAAAACGAGACCCAAGTGCTGTGTGCTGCGAGCTGTTAGTGTTGTGTGTGTGTGTGTTGTGTGTGTGTGCTGTGTGTGTGTTTTGTGGTTTGACAAAAGGCCAGCGATCGGTCAATGTGCTAGTTGTTGTGCCCGCATCAAATCGCTTCCAACTTATGCAATCCCCGACGCACACAACGCGCTGACAATCAAGTGAACATTTAATTGAGTTATTATTACAATTTGCATAAGCAAAACTCCGACTCCAAATGACTTAACTCAACTCCGACTGCTTTTCTAATTAGTCAAATTCAAGCGCCACACGTGCACCTCCCTCTCCCCATCTCTCTCTCTCTCTCTCTCTCTCCGCCTGCCTCATTTACAACCGCGCCACTGCTTTACCATTTGATACACTCGGAAAAACCGCAGCATGAATTTTATAAATTCGACATGGCAAGAGTTATGCATCTTATTATTCAGGAAGTTTATATGTGAAAGTTGGGGTCGTTCTTTGTTTTTTCTTTTTCTTTTAAATATTTGTATTTTACAGAAATTGTGTTCCGATTGTTTTTCTGAGTGTACATTTTTGATTGACGCAATGCATCGAGTGTGGCCAGCGTTGCGAGCGCTGCGGTTTCCGGTCGTCGTCTGCTTGGTCCACTCGGTCCACTCGGTCCACTTGGTCCACTTCAGTCCAGTTGATGTTGTCCACGGTTTGCTTGGCTTTGCTTTGCTGCACATACGAAAATTTATGTTTATTGACGTCTGTCAACAATTTATTTAAATTTATTGTGGCAGCTTTTTCGACTCGCTCGCTCTCGCACCATCTCGCCCTTTCGCTCTCTCCGAACATAGGTATGCAGGTACAGATATATTTATATATTTGAATGTGGCATGTCTTGTGTCAGTTCCTTGCCACACAACACACAACTTGATGTATTAATCGTGGCATCGCGAGGGAGCAGGGCAGGGGGCGTTAGTCAAGCGCAGCTGATAGATGCCATATGCGTTGTGTTGTTTTCGGGAATTTCAGATGCAGGTGCATCAATTAAAATTGAGCAGGGATGTGAAATTAGCGTAGGCAACTACAAAAAATTATAGAAACACAATTGATCATGCTAAATATGAGAGGGCGTAGCTAGCGTTAGTCATTTGTTATAGGCGATTGATCAGTTATTAGGCTAATTAGTGAGGCTCGATAGGCTAATGAGTGGAGGAGGAGACGGAAGCAAGAGAAATTGAAATTGAAATCGAAATATTTGTTATAAAACACAGTCAAGTCTTCTTTGAGTGCTGTATACATTTTCGAATGACGAAGTATACAAAATATGAGTTTTAATTCTTAATTAGCAGGCAGGCTGCCTGTGAGCGTTGAGTCGTTGTTGAGTTTCTACTCACCTATTCAACTGATATAAATGCAGTTTATTGTCTATTTCAACAGATTCCACTAGAGCATTAAGACTTAAGATGTTCCTGAAATTATCTACGAGCTGTTGATGAATAATTTCCTGACCCACTTTGAAGGCAGTTTGCCATTATAAGCAAAACCTCGAAACACTTGATAGTTTCTGCATTCCACTTACAACTTTTTTGCCACAGCATGACTAATAGAGAACTGTTCAGTTCTGTTCGGTTTTTTGTGTTTTTGCTGTTTCCCAGGAACTTTTAACTGAGTTGCAATCATCGATGACTAAAACGCAAGCGAAAAGTTTAGTTTAATTCCTTTTGAATTTAATTTATTGTTCGACTGTGCCTGCGGCAAAACTGCGAGCTGAAGCTGAAGTCGCATTTAAAAACGCAACCCTTTTTTTCTGCTGCTTTTGCCGCTGCCAATGTCGGGTATTGCCTTATTTAAGAGTTAACGTGTTTTGCTGTCCCGCAGTCGCTGTTGGCCAACCTGTGTGCTGTGTGCTCTGTGCCCAGAAGAGACTACAACCAAAACATGCGCACACATAAATCATAAGCGTCGGCGGCGGCGGCGAATTACCCAGAAACGGTCAAAGATACAGATACACCGCAACTATACATAGAGAAAGAGACAGAGTGAGAGAGAGAGAGAGGGGGATATATTCGGTATGTGTTTTTTGTGTGTGCAGATACAGATACAGATACAGATAGAGAAAATGGCAGTCAAAGTTTTTAACAAGCATTTAACGATTTAATTTGGCAAATACAGAAACGCGTGCGGCGCAAGGAGAGCCAAGTTAGCAAAAGGGTTTCAAGAACTAACCAACGGATATTTATGGATTGAAGGCGCAACCTTGCCAAAAAACAACAAATTAAACATAGCGGGCAAGAATGCTCCAGTCGAGAGAGATCGACAAGCAGATATCCTAAATCCAAATCCGTATTTACTGCAATCCAAAGATGTATGTAAGTATTTATTTATAGATGTGTACTGAATATGCTTCTGCATAATACATTGATACATATGAAAAGATCAATTCATTCCGATTTCAATAAAAATTTAGAAAATGATAAATTTATATAATCTGGATTGGAGAGATATATCTTGATTGGAGTGTGTCTTTGTCCACAGCTATCAACATAATGAAGTAAACTTGATCTATATGCGAGAATGTGATTGGATTCACTCACTGCTGCCTGTTACATACCTCTGCACAACTTCATTATACCCTCTTTGCACATTTTTCAATAGGTTCGGGGCATAAAGACGGAATAAAAGCAAAATCGAGTGCAGAACGCGACTGGGGAATTGCTAACTGCGGCAACTGTTGGCAGCAGCAGCAGCAGCAGCAGCAGTAGTGGTAGGCTGAGTGGAAGTAGTAGTAGGGGTATACCGTATGCAAAAGTGCCCTAAATGACCGAATGGGATAGAAAGGCCGATCCAAATGGACAGGGTTTGTCCCGCATGGGGACGTAGCATATGTGCCTGTGTGTGTGTGTGTGTGTGTATTTGTGTGTGTGTGCCAAACTGCCGACTGCAAATGGAGCACATAAATTATATTCCATTCGATGATATTTGCGTTTTGCTGCTCTTTACTTAAAAAGCAGCGCACTCTGCAGAGGCGACTGTTTATGGGGAGGGGGGCAAAAAGGGATTGGAATCCAGGCACAGGACTCGTCTCGACCGGGACTGGGTGCTTTGCGGAGCAATTTTTAAGTTTTTCAACTCGTTGCCAGAGTCAGCAATTTGCTCTGGCAATATTTCTTGCAGACTACACACACACACACACACACACACACATGGATTTTAATGTGTGTTTTGGCTTTTGGTTGGGTTTTTAGTTATTTTTGTGCTACCCTCGAGCTATTAAAAATTGGGCATAAGATGGGATGTGATATGGTTGTAGGATTGTAACAGGATTGTTACAGGTGCGGTTTACGACTACATGCGGAGTGCATTCGATGGAGTCAAAGATTATGAAAGCTAAGACTCAAATTTAAAGATACTGAATTGATAATTAAACTTTTTTAAATATAGAACAAAATGTTGTCAGCACCAAGGCAGGCTGTAAAAAAGAATCTCATATCGGATCTTGTGTCGCTAATGATTATGAATCTGTTAAGAATATTTTTATCGCTTCAACGAACATGGTCTCTAAATGGGTTTAAATAAAAATATTTTTCGGTTCCGGCACTGAATTTTGCGGTTCAGATTCCAGTTCGACACTAAGCTGATAAGTCAACTAAGTACAGGATACACTCAGGTCCATCATTCTCTTTTATTAGCTTGCTTACTGGTTGTCTATTTGTGAAATGTGCCTTTGACTTGGCGCTTGGCTGCAGCTGAGTTTGGGTTTCAAATTAAAGAATTTCGAGGCTCGACCGCAATCATTTATCGACTCGTAACGTTTCTGCCTTTTTTTCTATCTATCTATCTGGCTAAGTAAATGCGCCATAATTTATGGAGCCTGCGCCATTAAAATATAGTATGTACAATATGCACATACAAACACATCCACATATTTAAAGTTCGCCCATAAAAACTGCGGTTTGGGGTTGGTTTTTTTGGCTGGTTGGGCCATTTGTTTTGTTTGGGTATTTATTTTTATCTTTTGCTGCTAATTGCACTTCTCAACAATTGATTTAAATTATCTACCAAATGTGCATGCACGAAACTTAAAAGTTAATTTTTTTGTTATGGTTGCCTTTGTTATTTATGTGCTTGTTTGCATATAATAAATATTTCATAAATTAACGGTCGCAATTGCGTTAACCAGCGATGAAAAACAATGCAATTCCGATCCACATAAAGTACACAAATTATTACTCTGAAAAAAAGTGCAAAAACAAAACAGAAAACTGAAAACAGAAAACAAAAACCAACTCGCAAGTTTATTAAAAGCTCTGTCACCGCCATATGCTCATATAGAAATATATATGTATATAATTTTTTTTCATTGGTTAACATTAATTTGACGTAAACCAATGCATAAATTACATTTTATGTGCTGCAAAACTTTTAAATGCATTTTTATTCATGTGTGCCGCCGCCTGTTGCGGTTTAGTTTCAAACAAACCTCGCCTACCAAATTCGTACCCGAATTTCAACTTGAATATGATCAAAGAGTCGCGGTTTCAACTTTAAGTGCATTATTAATATAAAGATACTATGATTGTATTAAATTTAGTACTTAAGGGGATT
The DNA here is from genome assembly GCA_035043845.1 of Drosophila picticornis. Lineage (NCBI taxonomy): Eukaryota > Metazoa > Arthropoda > Insecta > Diptera > Drosophilidae > Drosophila > Drosophila picticornis. Next base: position 2,648,973 of record JAWNMR010000493.1, on the reverse strand, counting down.
CTTTGAACAGAGTTTCAGAGGTGAAACAATTGCAAAAATAACTGGTTTTTGACAATCCGATCACTTTTGAAGCTGGTGCTTGAATTGTGAAGTAGAATAGCAGTTTTTAATTCAAGTGTAGCTTTAATCTAGAGGTCAACTCATTCACAAAAAGCATTGCTTCTGAACTTTGGCTCAGTATTGTCGAATTTATGATTGTAGAAAATTTCAACTCATTAAATCAACGCATAGAAGACAGTTTTCAGTTGAGTTGGAGCTTAATTTCTCTGTCGAAAAAATAAATAAATGTAAACTTTCTTTGCTGATGGGACAATTTATGTTGGGTGTAATTAAACAAATATGTTTTTATATTATTTAAGTGATGTCTGTTTACGAAATTGTCTGAACTGCAACAGCTCGCAACTCGACTGAGAAAATTATGTCTGTTGCTGCTGTTGCTGCTGCTGCTGTTGTTGTTGTTGTTGGATGGTCCATTAATGACATATACAGACACACACAGCAACTTGTTAGCCATAATGGCCAGTAAATTAAACATTTAATTTATAACAAACAGTTTTGCTGCCAGTCGCCAGAGACAAACGGCAAGCAACAAACAACAAGAACAACAATATATTTATAGTGCAGAGGCAACTGCAATAAACGACTTTTAAAATTTGATGCTGCTTCTTCTTCTTCAGTTTATTTTGCATTAAGAAGAAGAAGAAGAGGCAGCAGCAGTGAATGGTTGAGTAGAGTGGAATGGTTGATGTTTTATTATTTGTGGCGCATGACAGCAGACACAACTCAAATTTGTTAATAGCTTAAAAGCCCACACAGACACACACTAAATATGAAAACAAATTAAGGCTGTTAAGTCATAACAAAAACCAGAGAGAGAAGACAGTCTGTCCAGAGTGCAACTTGTGAGTCTTCTCCTTGTACACATTTACTTGAATTCATTTGCTTTGCTTGCCCCATAAACCAGCTTTGCAGCAACAGCAACAGCAGCAGCAGCAGCAGCATCGCTCAAATTGAAATGCTCACTTTGCCCAGGCCAAAAACAAATTGCACTAAATTGATAATTAGCCGGAGCAATGTTATGAGCAAGAATTGGGTACTCAGTGCATAGATTACGGGTCTTTTTCCATTTTTTTGTTGCTTTTTGTCGGGGGCAGCGATTGAAACTAGAACAAGCGCTGCGAGCTTTTTCTGAGCGGTGAATATTAAGCATTTATACACTACATTGTAACCACTAGTTTAAACTAGGCTACAGCCGATCTGGGCATAGATAATGAGCCACAATAATGCTGAAGAATTAAGCTAACAATTTTGCTCTACTCTTCAGCTATTTGCAAATATGCTCTTGGGGCATAGATCGAGTAAGACTGTTCTAGTCGAGTTCCCTCGACTAGGAGATGAATCCCTGAATCCAAGTCTTTAACTATGCAACATATTCCTACTTATGAAAAACTAATTTTCTTGACAGAACAGAACAATTATTGCAAATTTGAAGTGTAGCTCTTAAAGTTGCTAAGATCTATTTATGCAAACAGACATCGACAGGCTTCCTTCTGCCAGTTACTTACACCTATCCAATAACAATTAAATTACAATTCACTGAATGTAATTATTAAGTCGTAAATACCAAATCATTTTTCACTTTTTGTGAAAATGAGCAGCTCAAAGGTTTGTCCGCTTGTTTGGCTCAAGAAACTGTTCGCTACGTCAACGAATAATTCTGCCACATTTAAAAACTACTTAATTTCAATAAATTCTCATTTTTTATGGCACACTCAGTTCATATTGCCTGTTTTTGGATTGCCATTTAGCAAATTGCGATGCCTGCCCGCGATTTGAGCTCGTCACCCACTTAGGAAGTGGCCCACAAGGAGAAGCGACATTGCTCCAGATTTTGTAGTCTTCAGTTGGTGGTTAATATACTTGCTGGCTCACCCGGGATGGCAGCCTTTGGCTGGCTCAATTTATGACTTTTAAGAATGCATCATATATCATTATAATTGTCAATAATCGTTCGATTTATTTATATTTTCTCATATGTGCTATGGCATTTTATGGCCATTTGCCGGGGTCGGAACTCATAAAACTGCGACAGTCTTTTTTATTGTATCTCTGCAGCTGGCTTATAAATCATGCGAAAATATGAAAGCAGCAAAAAAAAACCAAGTTGAGTGCATGAATATGGGTGAACTTGAAATACTCTTTGCAAGTTAAGTGGCGAATAAGTTGATCTTTGTATTGTATTGTGAATTTGTCTATAGTCAATTTCTTGGAGATGTAGTTGTATAGGAATTAAACTGAGTCGTTTAAAAAACATTCTTTAGCAAGTCTTATTCTGAATTCTTTGATAACTGCAATGTGGCCGCATAGTTGCTTCAAATTTCATAATATCCTTTGGCAGTGGCATATGAAATATGAATATTTTTGCATTGTATACAAAATACGTAGCTGAGTCGTAACATTTTATTAGGCATAACATTACTTTTCCTTCTCCTTTGTTGTCTTTTTTTGCTTTGGTTAGCGACACATTTGCATAAGCGCAGGTTCCGTCAAATTATTGTTATTATTTTTGGTCGGGTCGGCCGGGCTTAGATCAAAGGGCCGTCTGTATCAATATTTAAAAGCCAACCAGTCCAAGGTCACATGGCCAAAAGCAACAGAGTCGTCGTCTCACCCTTCGCCCTCCCCACAACAGTAAGAATTATGAATGAAAGCGGCTGAAGCGAAAATTCCATTGCTGCTCTTGCCACTTTGCTGTTATTGTTGTTGTTGTTGTTGTGGGGCAAACTAGCTAACTGTCAGCAGCGGGCTTAACTTTACAGCGTTGCATGAATAAAAATTTAAATAATTTATAAAATTTGTTACTTATGGCGCCAGCCAAACAAACCACCCCGTCTACCATAAACAGCCCCTGCAGGCGCAGCATGGAAAAAAAAATAACAATACTGCGTCCCCAAAAAAATGCTGCGAAACGGTGGCGTATGCGTAATCCGAAATGCCGGTAAACGTGCAGTGCTCTCATTCTCTTAACGTGGCTCCATCTGCTACTGGCTGCTGCTGCTGCTGCTGCTGCTACGGCTGCTTTTTACCCAAGCTTAAGCTACACGGAAGTCGGCAGGCTGCTGTCAGACTTCGCCCCACTCATTGCTCGCTGTTGCGTTTTGTTGTGGCGTGTGTTTTATTTTTAACGAATTTTTATGATGTCTATGGCGATGAGGCAGACATTCTTTGTGCCACCGCCGTTTTTGGTACATTAAAAAGCGTCTACTGGGTCCACTCCACCACTTCTGCCCTCCAACCCCAAGCCATTGCCCCCTCTGCATATTTTAGTGTGTAGTGTGCCGAGTGGCGTAATTCTTTGTCTTCCCAACCGCCTTCCCGTTCCGCTAAAGAAAAAAGAAAAGAAAAGCAGAAAAGAAAAGAAAAAAGTCGGAGCGTGTGATAATAGCATGAGTTTTATGCTAAATGGAAATTTTTCAGCATGCAATTTGCTTGGCTTAGCTGAGAGTCCCCGAAGTCAGGCACCTGTGTCAGCTAGCTGCCTGTGACTCTTCGCCTTCTTGCCTCGCTCACCTCCCTCCCTTCACATCCTTAGTCGCTCTGTCTCTCTATTGATTTGTCGCGCTGACGGTGCGTATGCGTAATCCCATTGACTTTGGCTCGCTTGGCTGCCTTATTTTTGCGTAATTTAATAACTTTGTTTAACATAATTGTCAATTGAAGCGGCGACATCGCCGTTTATAGGTCGTTTAATGCCTCACATCGACATCGATAACAGCAAAAGCAACAGCAACATCGACTGCGGCAACACGGCCTTAAGCCCATCCACATAAAGTGTAATGAGCTTTGAAATTTGATAAAGCAAAAAAATACAACAGAACACCCAAAACAAAATAAACATGGTAAATAAAATGTTGCGGTGGCCTATAAAAAACACCTTATCGCAGAGCTCTTAAGCATAAATTATTTCACTTGGGGCATATCCTCAAAAATACTTGCCAAGTAGCTTACTAGAGAAGTCTGATTAGGTCTGATTAGTCTCTTAAAGAGCGAATAATTAGATGCTTTTGGATGTTGTCTTTTTAAAATCCATAAATCGAATTTTGCATTTATACTGAATTTATTACTACTTATTGAACTTCTTTCTCTTTAAATACTTATTTCAGACTTTTACTCCAGTTGCACTATCCTTTTTGTCGATAATCAATGAATAAGTAAACTCTCATTCCCCTGAACTATTTGAGTGCAGGATGTATTCAATATTCAATTTGGAACACAGACACAACGCAAGATTATCTAAGGTAGAAAAAAGATTGCTCCGAATGCCCTCGACTGATATTCGAGTTGAGTCTGGCCAAAAATGTCAACTCATTTAATATTTAAGTAGCTGGAAAGCATTTTGACAAAATTGTTATGAATTTGTCACACACACACTCACACACACACACACACACGCACAGTATATTTTTGCTGAGTTTTGGGCGTTATAAAATTTTAATTAGTCGCCTGTGTGCTGTGCATGCCACCAATTTGAACTGTTTTGCAAAAGTTGTGTGGTGCCACAGTGCGTATGCGTTATTCATACGACTCCAAACTCTCTCGTATGTGCGAGTACTCTGCTTGGTGTGCAAATGTATGCTGCTATCTTTTCGTACCCTGCAATAAATACAAGTGGATGGAGAAGCTTTAATGTCGTATGAACTGCGAGTGGGGTATGTCAATTAAATTTATATATTATTATGCCCAAATTAGAATTAATCCTTTATACACAGATACAGACAAATAGCTTTCAGTTGTATTGCTGCTTCATAAAATGCAAATTCTCATTCTTATTTCAGAGTCATAAATAGGACATGCAAAAAGTGCACTGTTGAGATGCGACTCTCAAAAATCTTCTATATGTTCTGCAAAACAGCAGTTGCGTGGTTGCTTAACGAGAATTATTTCAAACATAATTACAATCAAAACTTTCTCGTCAAAACAAAGCGCGATCCATTCTTATACTTGGAATGTGGCATCGAGATACAGCTGAAAAATCGGGCTTTGTTTTATTATTATATTAACAACAAATACTATTCACATTGATAATACTTGTAAGAGCTTGTTTGGTTACTGAGCAGAGCATAATGCTTATAAATTGGGGGTTAAGGCTATGTGCGAAGTAGAGGGTAACTATCGGTCTTCCTCTGCCGTATATTGAGAACAGGATATCGCTTAGTCTATAGCTTGACACTGCTGCACTTTGAGTTATTTCATACTTCGTAGAAGGACTCAAGTGCAGCGTTGTCGTCGGCGTTGGCGGCTGCATCTTTTACACAAATGACAAACTGACGTACGTGACATTTATGTGAATTGGCAGCAGCTGCCGGCGGGATGAGGCTGCGGGCGGCATGCAACATCAGTAACATGCAACAGCAGCACAAACTGTACGCGCTCCACATATATACTTAGAAATACATATATGTATACATGTCGATGTATGGGCACATAAAATGTGTGTCAACTTTATGTACAATCTGGATGTGAAATTTATGTCATGCTAAATGATATTTGTATGGCGCATTTAGTCGAAAGCTTAAGTGGAGAAGGGCCTTTGGTGGTATGTTCTGGCTGAAAGAAATTGCGAGGATATTTCAAAATTGAATGACATGTCAAGGTTCTGGTTATGACTTTGTTGAGGGCACATCACCGACATGTCCTGATTCCGCACTGCTGTCAAATGAGTTCAGAGCTTTTTAATAGCTTCTCAATGAACGCATGACACAAATTTACATACTGAGAGAAAGAGAGTTAAAGCTTTGTGATTTTATAGTTGTGTTGTTAAATAATTCACAACTCAACTGACAAGCACAAGTTGCTTATAAAGCAAGCAGACCTCAAAAAAAGAGTTCCAACTTTCCGCGAATCTGGCCAAAAAACACTCTGCCAACTTGTGGCTGGAGATGGATGGATGAAATGTCTTTCACTGGTTTCATTAAAATGTAATGAAACCTTTTCGATCGATTGCGCGTAAAAATGTTCGCTATTAAATTTTAAATACACCAATACGCAAACACACACACGCACACACACACACACACACATGCCTATGCAGTGTGTGTGCAATAAAATGAAGTTGAACAAATCGCATAATAAAACGGAGAAGAAGCAGAAGATACACGAAATGGGTGGCGTAACTTTTTTGAGGGGGGTTCGCACAACACAATTTTTCGGTAGGGGTTGGCCATAAAATTTTCGCCAAATGTCGTTTGATACGTACACGCTTATCACACACACACACGCAAACACACACACAGATGTGCACACTTCAACATTATTACGACTTCATAATGTGAATGTATGTGTGAGTGTGTGTGTGTGGGTGTAATGTAAACGTAACGCACATGTTAAAAGGGCCACACACAGACACGAAAAACCGCACAACAAATATAAACATATCGAACACAACGAGAGACACGGCAACGCGAACAGCAGCAACAACAACAACACGAGCAACGGCAACAACAACAACAGGAGGCTGAATGAAAGAATGACAGCAACAATAATAACCCCATCACGTATACGCAGCGTTGTGCGGCTGCCACACACGTGTTGTGCTCGCTCTTAGGGTCCTCGGGCCTCGGTCCTTGGTCCTGGGTCCTGGGTACCTCAGCACTGAGTGCCGGAGTCCGCGACTCGCCTTTGATAAAATGACATTAAGAAGTCGTGACAATGCCACTAACTGAACCCCAAAAAGGAGACGGCACCGTTGCCGTTGTCGTTGCCAAAAGACGTCAGCTTGAGCAACACTCGACTCCGCGTCGAGTCGACTCAACAATAACGACAACAGCACTGGTAACAAACCGCATCGACGCACACTGATTCGCAATTCCGTTGAAAATTAATGAAAATATGAGATGAGCTCAAGTTTTGCCAGCTTAAGCAAGGCACGTTCCTTGTTAAGGACAATGTGAGTTAAACTTGTTGAGACTTTTGACAAATTTTGTAGGACGCGAAATAGTTGAAATCGCTTTTTATACATTTATGCAGTTTGGCTTTGGTATATATTTAAGTGGGATAGTTTGTAATCTAATAAGGGATTCTAGAGATAAGCATATGACAATGGAGCAAATATTAACGAGTTCAATATAAATAAAATTTTCTGCAGTAAACCAAAAAACTCTGATTTATTTGATATTTATTTTTTTAGATACCAATTATATGGAAACAAGTACAAATAAAACACTGCCTTCTTACATTTTGTTATTCTTTATTGTCATCAAGCATGTTAAAATTTCACCCTTTTTATGGTGTGTCCCATTTGCTTAGGCTGGCGCCACTGTGCAGCGTGTCCGCTTGGCATTCTGGGCCAGGTCTTCAGCTCCATTGGCTGTGTCGTTTCAGTCACTCACTCGTCCGGGTCTATCTGCATGGTAATGTCCTTTGAGATACGACAAAGCGGCGATTCCACTTCAAATAAACTTGGCCAGGCTGCGACTCACACACACACACACACACACACAGCTAACACCCCTACCATTTCGGGTAACCTGCCCCCTGCCAGCGATGTCGCATTGTACAGTTGTGTCAACAAAGTGAACGTGCCAATGTGCACATTATATGGAGTTTTCCATGTCTCTTCCGCTGCGGGGGTGTGGGGTTGTTGGCAGGGGGGTGTGTGCCAAATTAAATAGAATTTGTATGGCAGCAAACCACACCGAAAAATGTTGTGGTCGCCAGTTGTGTTTTCCTTGATGTTGTTGTTATTGTTGTTACTGTTGTTGTTGCTGGTGCTGGTGTTGGTGTTGGGGCCAGCATTAAATTGAATTTGTCTAATGACAAGTTGTTGCTTTTTTGGGGAAACGGTGTCATTCTAATGGGCCGAGTACTGAGCGCAATAACTGTTTGCCTAACGTTCGGCAGTTAAAAGTAACTACTATAAGCTACAGGTACCCCCAGAGGACAAACCTATGGGACAACACACGTTTAGCTATCAGCAACAGCAACAGCAGCAGCAACAGCAGCAGCAGCAGTAAAAACAGTTTTGTGGTTTACCAACATATTCAGTTAGAAGTCCAAACCAAAAAAAGGAAGTGGAAAACCAATGCTAAAACTCATGTTACAACATTCAATGGCGTTTTAATTGTGGTCGAGTTTGGAACATTTATGTGGACATCTATACAGTATTTGTGAGGATATTGAAAGGAAATTGCAACTGACAAAGGAAATAAACATTTGCTTTGCGATTGCGGTAGTCCTTCTGCATACGACTCAAAAGTGGTAATTCCAATTGTTGAGTCGTTAAAATGCTCAAATCGATGAGCTTTAAAAAAAGGCAGATATTTTTATATACTGACAGCAAATCTGTGTCATAAAATATGCTGCATTTACTCATTTTGCATAAAATAAAGAAAACAGTTCGTTAAACTAAACTTAACATTGAAGAAAACGTACAGCATATTTATATGAGTTGCTTAAATCTAAGTTTACTAAATAGTTATTGTATGCAAATTTGAGAATGAATGAAATTAAATTGAAAATTTTAAATAAAGAGAGACAGGCAAATCTATTTACCTTCAGGTACGCCCTGAGCAATGTCTTATTCGTAAAATTAATAAACGCTTGATTGGCCTTACTTTCTACATTATTTGTTTTGCTAACAGTCCCTATGTTAAGTTATGCTTGATATAAAATGCATTTTTATTTTGTATGTAGAGCCGTTTCAAGTAAAAAACATTCCCTTTAGAATGTAGCCTAAATGTCAATTGTTTTTGCCACTCAGCTAAGCTCAGCGGACCCATTCTTCTCTCTACTGTTTAGTATTGCGGCACTTGGACGAGTTCCAACAGCAACTGTCAAAACAAAATATGAAATTTGAGCTGATTTAAGTGAAATTGTGTGCGCCCAAACACCCGGCTACCTTTTACCCATACCTCCTCCTCACCCACCTCAGAACTTATTACGTCTCTGGCCGCGCTGCTGAACAAAGAAAACTCATAACGTATGTTTGGTTAGTTGAGATTTTCTGACACAGATAGCAGCCCGTGGCTCGACCAAAAACTGGACAGTCAACTGGCCCACAACGATGACGACAATGACGTTGACCAGCAGGAGGAGGAGCAGGGGCAGGAGCAGGAGCAGGGGCAGGAACAAGAGCAGAAACAGAAACTGAAGCAGGAGCTGAGGCAGAGGTAGAAGCAGTAGAAGAGGCAGGACACGGCATGCCAACGCTTGTACAGATATTCATAGCCATGGCTATGCTACAGCAGTTGACCAGCGCACACACACACACACACACACACACACACCATGCCATGCCAGGGCAGGGCCCTGCATTGGTTTGTGCCTGGGCTTCGAAAATTGTATGAATACGAAAGTGATGAAAAGTCGACGATAACGTGCCAAGGTCGTTTCCGGCCGCGTGCATATGAACCGTACTGCCGGAGCGCCCTTCCGCTGCCAGGACTTCAAACACAATGCATTGCGGTTACGTTGGGTATAGCCAACCCCCTCCTCCCAACTAACTCCCAACCAATCCGACTACCCCCTGCCAAGGCGGTGGTTAAGTCTTTAAGTAAAACCCAATTTTGTGGCCAGCCCAAACAAAAAGTAGCTGTTAACGGACGTAAGTCAGTAATTTCAATTTTGCTGTTACCCAATACTAAACGGTGTGTGGGGTGTATTTATACAGAGAGAGGGAGAGAGACAGACCCCCCTCCACTGTCCTACTCCCTCTCAAGAGCTCTGCAGCTTTTATTAAGTTGCACGTAATGAGCCTACTACAAATGTGTATATAAACCAACTGAGGCAGCACTTGAAATCAGCTAATCAGAGCTGGCATGCCATGAAATTCAAAACCCCTTTCAAGAACACAAAGTAAAAGAGAAGTTTCTTGAAGAACCTGTGCGAGATAGACAGATAGATGAGAGAGCATATTTAATTACCGCACACACAAAAAAACGTCAAAATTAATTATGACAGCTGTCAGTTGAGAAGTGAGTGTGCCGAAGCTCAACTGACAGAATAAAAATGTGAGCACCAAAGAAGAGAATGACCGAGACTTGACTGAGTATAAATGAATGAATGAATGAGTGAGTGAGTGAGTGAGTGAGTGAGCGAGTGAGCGAGTGAGTGTGTGAGCGAGCGAGTGAATGCATGCATGATAATCATGAAATGGGTCAAGCATACCAAAAGTGACAACGCAGAGACGGTCATCATCTTCTACCGTTCGGTTCTTGTATTCTGTATTCTGTATTCTGTACTCCGTATTCTATATTCTGTTTTATGCCATTTGGTTATGCTCTGTTATGTATTGCCGGGGGGCAGGTGCCACAACACGGTGTGTGTTGCATTACGGTAGATCAAACTGTGTCAAAACTCAAATTGAACCGGTTTCCCAGCAGTTTATAGTGAGTGCTGCCACTGCAGCAAAACGAATGATCTTTTGGTTCATTAAATTATTAACTAAAACTAATTTAACTCTCTGTTTAATGTATTTCAGAACTGGAAAATGATTGCGCTTTGGAATGCTCCCAGTTGCGGTACATTTTGCTGCTCAGTTTCATTATTTTGAATGGAAGACTTAAATATTATATTTCAAAAGAGAACTCATTATAAGTATTAAACACGGTGTAATTAAAGCTGGGCTTAAGTTTGTTATTGCAACAGGTTTACGTAGCACGAAAATTGAAATTTAATATACATTTGGAATATATACTTATCAACTCATATCTAGCAACTGTATTAAAATCGTATTAGTTGCATTTTTATGCCATTTGCATGTCAACTTTCGAGTGAAAACTGTTAAGGAATTCGGTCTGGCAAGCCATATGCCCAACGATTGGGATTTAATGTATACATTTTTCCTAGTCGAATATAATATTACAAAATTTGTTGTTGAGGCCATAATTGCCCATGCCAGCTGACTGAGTGACAGGTGTGTCAAATCCTGAATGATAAGTGAAAACTAGTTCGGAATACATCACAAATTCCTATTTCTAAATATATACAACTATAAATATTCAACATTTGCAATGACTCAGCATTGTCTACACGTGCCTCAAAAAAGGTGTTGCTTATCCGCATGATCTCAAGTATCCTATTCTAACTGTCTGTCTGTCTGTCTGTTAAGCATATACTAAGCACATGCATATATTTATATATATATTATCATCACCCTTAACAACTATCTACTCTCTGCTCAGTCTTTTTGTTGGCTCGCCTGTCATTCATAACGCATTTACTGCTTGATTATGCGCCATTCTATAGACCCAATTGTCATGCATAATTTCAAATGAGTGTTTGGGGGTGGTGGTATTGTTGGTGTATTTTCAAGCTGATAAGCAAAATGGCTCCATGTCGCGGTCCAAAATGGCAATTAATGCGCCAACTCGATTGCAATTGTGTGTGTGTGTGTGTGTGTGTGTGTGTGTGCGAGTGTGTGAGTGTGCGAGAGTGCGTGGATTGTGGAGTTCGTCTGGGACTAGTTTTGATATAAACATACACGCTAAGAAAAATATTGTTTCAAATTCTTTGGATTTAGTTTGAAGATAAAGCATACGTATTAAATATTAATTTTAATTTTAAATTGTTGTGTCTTTCTTATTTATTTATTAACTTGTGCTATCCTTAATTTTTTGTGTTCCTAATATTATAATTAATAATATTTATAAATCGAGCTTACCCAAATTGTTCCAAAACAATCCGCAATATATTAATTTTGGGATAGCCGAAAAACTTGTATAAAAGATACATTTTCTAGTCTTGGATTCCGCAGCTTGATTCGAATTAAGTGTCTCTGTTGAGCTGCGACTTTTTGCTGAGTGTACTCAAACATATATGACAGAGACAAGACAGATGTGTTGGTTCGGGGCGGTTCAGGGTCGGGGGTATTATAAAGTACTTGGAATGGACGCTTGCATAAACGAAATTAAGTCATTATTTTAATACGCGGCGTCACCAGCCGACGGGACGACGACGCAGCGCCTTGTTTGATATATGGGCGATGTTTTGTGTATGCATAATTTCATTATAATAAACGCACCACCGAAACCCCTGGACCCTACAAAACGGACGGACAAGTCGATGGACTGGCGGACGGACAAACATAATCGTAAGTGCGGCCTGTTCGCACGGCTGACCCGTCGATTATAAATGGACGTTTGTTTAAGTACGCGAAACGTCAGCGAAGCGTGTGGGCGATACAAGCACATTTAAACCTGTATATATATATAAATATATATATATATTTGTGTATAATAATATATATAGGAGGTTGGCGGGGTTAGTCGGGGCGCCAGCCACACCCACCAGCTGTGATGCGGGTGACGCCTTCATTTTGAGACGAGCGTCGACTTCCGTTTGCGACCCAATTGGGCATTTGCATTTGTCGCCGGCTTAGGCCTGCTCTACTTGTTGTTGTAGCTGCTCCCTCTCACTTGCACTCATTAGTGAGCGGGCACACTCTCTCTCTCTGTCTTTCCTACACCCACGTCGTTTTGTGTGTAATTATGATAAGAAAAGGTTTTACTTATGCTCAGTCCTCTTTACCTGCCGCCTTCTCTCTGGACTACCCTCTACTGATGATGCCTTCTACCTTTTGGCAGCCTATTATTTTTGTTGAGCTACCGTTAATGCTGTTGTATTTGTTATTGTTGTTGTTGTTGTTGTTGCTGTAATGATAAACTACCTTTTTGGCTGCTGTTGTTGTTTTTATTGCGGCTGCTGTTGTTTTTGTTTGAATTTGACATGGTAATTAACCCGCGACGCTCAACTTTGCCTAACCAATTGGCTCTGCTACTTGCCTATCAGTGTGTGTGAGTGCGTCTGTGCGTGTGTGTGTGTGTGTATTGCTGTGTGTGTGAGCCAATATTTTGCTATACTTGCGTGTGCGCTTCCTTAAATTAATCAACAAACGCCGCTCAATTTTCAATTAATTATTGCCATGTGACAATAAAATATTTGGCCTGTCAAACGATTTAAATAATTTGCTCAGCTTCAAATTTGCGATAAGCATTTAACCAAATTTGGGAGCACAAAAAGAGCAGAAATTGATTTAAAAGCGTTGCCTGAATTTCAAATGCTCTTTTCATATTTAACAGGTGTAAATCTCCTTAGCAGTAAGATAAAAAAAAGAGAAACTTAATTGATTTTATATTTTCCATAATTCACTCCTGTAGCATTGATTATTTAAGATAAGTATTTTTATAGTTTACACATAAAAAAAATCATAAAAAAAGAATTCTAATACATAGTTAATTAAGCTACCCAATAATAACAGCAGCCTCTTTTTATCTCCTTTGATTTTCGGATTGTTACACAATTAATCTCGATACGAGGATTCCAAGAACATAAAGCAAAATTTAATAAATTTGGGCACCGAATAAGTATCAAAGCCCAAATCGAACAATAAATTGGCAGCGTGGGCAGTTTTGATATCCACTTGTGATATTTAAATCGCCGGCAACACAAATTGTTGATTTTATTAATTGGATTTGGTGCCGAACCGAGTTTCTAAGAGTGGAATTGAGCTATGGGCTCAGTTGAGTTTTCGAGTTATTTTGCTTTTGTTTTTTTTTGGAAAGTGTTAGATTGTTTGTTATTGGGCTTGTATTACAATTTTGATTAATGCGCCAATGGGCAAATATCGATGGGGCCCCTTGAACCCAGTTCGACAATATACTTGTCGCAGTTGTGTTCTTGTTGTTGTGGTTTTTGTTTTTGTTGGTTTGTTGTTGTCACGCCGCTTGCTAAACAAATAAAATGTAAAAATCTTTACACCACGGGGGGTAACAATTTCGATGTGTCTGCCCCAAAACACTTTTAACTTATGCATGCGCATCTTGTCCAGCCCATTGGAGCCTCGGTTTTTGGTGGCGCCTTCTGCACAGTGGGCTTGGTTTTTCTTTTTATTGAGGTGTCATAAGCACGGCCCGAAAACAACTCTGTTGAAAAATTGATTTCAAATTGAAATTGAGTTTGTAGCTCAGCTCTTTCTAACTCAGCGAGTTTTCTTTTATTGTGCATCATCCAAGCCATTTGCTCAGGCGCCGGATCCGTAATAAAAATCATAAAAACACAACAAACATTTTGAATTAGATGCGCCGGGAAATGGAACCGTTTTAATTGGTCTAAAAGCGGAATGGATGGATAGACGGATGAGAAAGAAGAAGTCGAAGTCGACGTTGAAGTCGTAGTCGAAGTAGAAGTGGAAAACCAGACGACAGCAATTATCAATTGTGTGTGCCACAATAAATTCCTGCATATAATTGATGAGGATTTCTATTAGATAATTTACGATGATATGCCACGCTGATTTTTAGTGTGGGCTTCTTCAGTTTTTAGTATGATTACACATACATCTATTCTTTCTCTCTCTATATATATATATAGATATATATATAACTGGCCATAATGTAACTGGGTGGTTTACGATGGTCAAAATATCAATATGATATTTGAGTGCCTCAGTTTGCTGTTGCCGTTGCTGGGAAATTTTTAATATCAGGCAATAAATAGTTTAAGGCAGAGTTTTTATGGATCATGTTGAGTAGGTTGACGGCCAGATAACATTTCAGGCCAGTTAACATTGCTTTAAGTGCTTTGCGCATAACTCATTAGTAACAAATTAATTTCTGTACTATGAAATATAGTTAATATGATTCAATAAACAAAACACCTACTTCACTTTCAGCTTTTCTTTATTTGGGCTCATATTAACTTCATTATTCATATTTGCCAACTGTTTTGCTCCAAGCCTCAATTATCTAACCTCCCAATTTGAAAGCTGTGCTCAACTCGTTGTGGAACCGTTTTCTTCTTTGTGCTCACATAAATTAATAACAAATTTAAAACAAATATCTATCTGTTCGAGTCCGCACGACCCATCATTAATCACGGCCCAAAAGATATTTGCCTGTCTTGTGTCATTTTCAAGTTTCTACTCCCTCCCCTCTCCCTGATTCTGTGTCTTTCATAAACTATCTTTACCCTATCTGTTCATAATTATTTAGCTTTTTTCTTTAAATTTTTTTTCTCTTACGGCTTTGGTTCGTTTTAATTATTTGGCTCAGGCTGCAGTCGCGTCATAAATTTTGTATAAGCGTCTTTCTGGTTGTGGCTTTTTGGCACGCGATATTTTGTTGTTTTAACTGTAATATCGTTTTGTTTTTCGTTTTTTCGTTTTTTTTTTTTTGGCTTCTTGGATTTTCCTCTTTTTGGGTTTCCACAAATGTCAAGCCCTTTGCCTAGATATTGGGTCAATATGTCAGCGTTTGCATGTTTCGTGTGGTCTCACAGACATGCATTAATTATGTAGATAGCAGCGGCTCCGACTCCGACTTTGAGTCTGACTCCGAGTCTGACTATAACTTGAACTAAAACTGCGACGCAGACTGCATTGGTGCCCAAAAATTAAAGCTAGAATACTCTAGTCGTGCAAGCTCGACTTGCAGATACCCTAAACGCAGCTGTTAAATACTTAGTTGGCTTGCTGATGTTAGTTTGTTTGAGATGAAAATAACAAAATCTGTGTTTCTTACCCAATCTTCTTAAATGTTTGCAATATCTTTGATTTCTAGGTATTAATGTGCACATAACAATATTGACAAAATCCCGATGGTTACTCTGTGATTACTTCAATAATCTTATTGTACTCTGTAGATACTTTTCTTATTTATAATTATTTTACTTACTTTTGGGCATATATTATTCCCTACTTGACTTCTTTTGACTTAAGTAATTTTCCAAACTAGAAACACATTTTTTTGATTGCCTAATTTACCCTAGTCACTGTTCGTTGTAGGATATCACCACAAGGCAGTGTCAACAGTTGCAGCAGGAGTAAAAGATACAACACCGCTCGCTCCCCCTCCCACACTCACATGAACCGCATCTGGGGCTCCACATACTGAGCATAATGTGTGTTAGATATAGTTGAATGTGTCAGATATTTGTTTGTGGCACGGCGGCACGTCAGATTCGAAAGTTCACCCACTCCCTCGGTTGATCAACACCCCCTGCCTGGCCAAGGCAGGCAACAACTGTTGGCAGTCAGTTTGGGTGCAATCAAGATGCATTAAATGCCAGCTAAATGCAGTTGCACTTACCGCAAGGTATGCCGCATGCAGCATTCATACAAAAAAACTGCCGTTGTTTCCACATTTGTTGAGCAAATAAATTATAAATTTATCTGTCTCGCTTATTGATTGTTCAACTTACATCGAAAATTTATTTGACTGCAACGTCGTGTTTTATGCAAATCTGCTCTTTTTTCTGGGCTGAATTATGTTTTCATCTTGTGGGCTCAACGTTGATTAAGATTTTTCTCTTTTTTCTTCTTCTTCTTTAGGCCTCGAAAATTTATGCAGGTCGTGTGTGTTTTTGTTGGCTGTCATTGCTGGTGTTGTTGTCTGTTTTGATAAAATGTAAAAAGTGAAAATTAGTTTCATGTTTTTCACTTTCAAAATCTCTATTTCTATTTATTGCTTTTTCTTTTCTTTAAGCAAAAGTGTCCAAAATGATAATTTAAATGTGGATTGTGAGTATAGATGTGAATAAGCATAATTCAACTTTATTGTTGTGTGAATCTTACCGAAAGCTGATCAATTAAGTGCTGAAAAAGTTGTCCAATGGCTTTGTTTGGATTTGTGTATAGTAGCATGATAAATGTTTGAAGTCTTAATTAAGAAAAATAGTTGAGATTATTAAATAATTTATGGAGCACTTAAAGCAGACAAATGCTTGTTCTGCCTAAGAAAAGTTTATTACTTTAGTTCGTTATACATTTTACGACAATTTAATACGCTCTACATTGTTATTATGACTTGTTTTGTATTAGTGGCTGGCTAAGCTTGAGGCCAGAAAAAAAGTTGATGCTTATTTGATGATGGCCAAAGAAAATGAATTTATTTATTTAACTTTCAATCTTGTTCTCTATTAGGAATAATTGTTTATTAAATATTTTTAAGAGGCATTTGACAATAAGTTGACAGACAGTTTGACAGGCGGAAGTTGGGTAATTTGTTTTGACATAATTTGATTTTTTGGCTACGAAATATTTTTTTGTAGGTCGCCAACATTCAAACATGTAGCATGCAACATTTGGCTCATGCAACACCCACACAATTAAGACCACAACAACCACAATAAGAATGAAAGAACCGAACAAACAAACAGCAAACATCCGACAGTTGTAGAAGTAATTAAGCAAAAATCAAAGCCAAATCAAAGTGCATGGCAATTGTCGCAGATTGGGGCTTAGTTGGAGCGAGGGGCTGCGATTGTCATTAATTTGTAGCGCATTTAAAGCTGTTGGATGGTTTTTATGGTGGTTTATAGCAGGAAGCAGAGCATAGCAGAGCAGAGCGCATTAAGCCACCAGCTCAAGCCCCAGCCCACATAAGACTCTCTGGCAGCAGAGCGAGGCAAAGCAATGGCAAAACAAATGAAAGCCAGCAGCAGCAGCAGCAGCAGTAGCAGAAGCAGCAAAGTCAAAACGATTATCTTAATTTAATTGTCTTTTATTTATGTCAGCCCTGGCATTTATTTTGCCAAATGGATTTACTGTTGTATCAGCAGCACAAGCTCCTGCATATTTATGGCGTCTCCACACACACAGTGTGTGTGTGTGTGTGTGTGTGTAGGTTTCATTTAGAGCCGCCTTCTTCCGGCTGTCTGAAGTTGCAGGCTCGTAAATAAGCTCCATACGATAAACTGGCATTAGAAATTGACAAATTCAACTAAGCAAAGCCGCCACATATTGCCCTTATCCTCATGTAATAACCCCCTCCCCCCTATCTAATCTCAACACCCCCTTCTCTGTCTGCTGTTTATGTAAATTTTATCGGGTATTCGCGTATTGTATTCCAATGCGCCTTCTTCTTCGCCAATAATCATAAAAACTAATTAATGTGCGTCATCGCTCGGTTTAGTTACAAGTGCGTTGCACAAAACTTTTTGGCTCGTATAATTAACGTTCCAAGTTTTGGTATTAGACACTTCTCCCCCCTCCCTTTCCCACTCACTCTCTGTTTATTTGTGGCAACTCGATATGCGTCCGGGCCACGGGCCGTTGACAGTCGTTTGTTTTTGCTTATTTTGCGCTCGATTAGCAGATAGCAGTGAAATTAGTAAATGAAGCTGCAATCTGAAAGGCCATTTATTTTTTCCCAGCTTTTTTCCTTTGTTTTCGTCGTTTTGTTTCGTTTTTTTTTTACAAAAACAACAAGTTGAGCGAGGAACTTTGGTGCTTGTGTTCTGCTTATGGCCATAATCAAATTGAACAACATATTTTAGTTGGCAGTAGTCGGATTACCAATGGCAAGTATTATGACTCATTCGAGGAATTAATGCTGTGTTACTGAAAGGATGGGAAGTATTCATTTATTATTATTATTACCGGATCACATCATATCATGATAGGCCTAAGAGCTGTCCTTGGAAAATGTTTTATCCGAACAAGTCAATAACTAGCATAACTT
Source organism: Drosophila picticornis (assembly GCA_035043845.1). Taxonomy (NCBI): domain Eukaryota; kingdom Metazoa; phylum Arthropoda; class Insecta; order Diptera; family Drosophilidae; genus Drosophila; species Drosophila picticornis. Next base: position 2,630,518 of record JAWNMR010000493.1, on the reverse strand, counting down.
TGTCAAAGCTGAGTTAAAACCAGAGCGAAATCTGAAATATTTGGTTCGGATAACCAATCCCTTATTAATACACTTTCACCATTAGAATAATAATAGATTAAAATTTGAAAAGACGATTTTCACTCGATATTTATTTAAGAGCTGTATCCCAAAGTATGGCTTGAGGGGATATGTTAAAGCCTTCCACTTGTAAAACTTTCTCAAACTGAACTGATTTTGATTAGCCAGGGTTTTATGTTCTTAGTTTTATGTTATGTGGCTTCTAAACTAGTAGTTAATTTAAATTTGGGTTCGCCTTACATATTTATGTCCAATTAAATATTAAAGTTTTTTCTTGAGAGAACTAAAAAGCTTTTGGGGTCGGCTTCGCATGAAATTTGGTTGACTTAACGACTTGACTTGTGTCGCAAAACGTTTGATTTTCCAGTTGCTTTGAGTTGATGCCAATTAAAAAAGACGTCACAGGACATCGGGCTGGAGCTCGAAGGAAAGTGCTGCTTAGCTTGCCAGCAAGAGGAGAGCCAAGGATAATAATATATCAGCGGTCCCGGACCGGACATGACAGTTTTTCCCGTTTATTGGGGATTTTAATTTGAGGCCAACATGACAAAAACATCGATAACGATTTTCGGACATCTTTCAAAAAAGCAACAAAAAATGAACGATATCTGGCAGCCTCCCAGTTGCCAGTTGCCCATTTGCCCATTTCAAGAAGAAGACGCGCAGAGCAAAAGGAAATTTTGGCGCGTGTTTGGATGGTCTGTCGAATAATTTTTTTCTTCTTTTTTGGTTTATTTTTTGCTTGGACTCCGCTGCTGGAAGTCGACATGTCAAAAAGAGAAAAATGTTTGACAAATAAACAGTTGCGAGGTCCCAAATTGCCTGCAGTTATTGTTTTGCCTGTTTCGGCTGCTGAACCTTCGTTTATGATGTCTTTGGGCGCTTTTGACCTTTTTTTCTTCACTGCGTTGTCATAAACTTGTAGATGTATAAACGTACACATATATTTATTTATAAATGTATATATGCGAGCATGCTTTTTTTGTTATCACATAATTTTCTTCACATTGCTGACTACCTGTCGAATGCTGTTTTTTTTCTGGCCGTTTGTGAAAAATAAAAGTGAGCAGAAGTCAGGTTGAGTTCGCAACCGCCATCAGCATTAACATTCACCATTTACAATTTGAACCATCGTCAAACTCTGCTCAGCTCGAGTGCTCGACGGGGGTCGAGTTTTGGGTCAGCTCGTTGCTGCTGTCTTTGACTTATCTGGGGTCCACATCGGTTAAGGTGCTAATGTGACAGCCACTTTTGCTGGGACATATTCACTTGACCCGCTGGACACAACTCGGCTCAATTCAGCTCAGCTCAACTCATCTCACGATTTGGTTCATTAAGCCAGACACACTTGGCAATCATATTTCATAATTCATTTTCAGTTTTGCCAGCAAAAGTCATTTATTTAACACACAGCACACAGCTCGTCACTTGGGGCGCCCAAAGCCTCACTTTCTGCTCTGCCAATAATGATGGATCGAACCTGTTGAGACGTCTTGTGAAATATGTAAATCAACTAAATGACGTAAATATTTACAAATCAAACTTTAATGAATTTCATCGAACTTTAATAGTCAATTTGAAATACTTCTTCCAATAAATGTTCTTGTTTTACGCATTGCGCTTCAAGCATTTTTTCACTTTCCAGTGCATTTTATATAATATAGTAGATTTTATATAATTTAAATATATATTCGTATAATTTTTTGAGTTATCGTTCGCTAGGGTTTTGAGAAGTTATACTCAGAACTTAGCCAAGTTTTACATTCGCCACGGCTGGTGATGATAATTTGATTTTGTGAGGCTGTATTACATATTAGCTACTAAAAGCGCCTAAACTGAAAAATATTAAAAGTTTGAGAAATTAATTATTTCCAATGTATGCACATTTTTATTTTTAAAACAAATCTATTCACATTTGAATAAAATATTTTAATGTTCAAAAAGTATTGAAAACCAAAATTCTTTAACCAATCTAAATTTGCTTGCTTTCTGTTTTGCACATTAATATAAATAACAAAGTTTATTGCACCGCATGTATTCGGCAAGCTCAGCCTCTGAGGGACCTTTTCCAATTAAAATACATTTGTTCATGCAGTCATAGTATGGATTTATCAATATCTGTGAATGAAAGTTCAATAATTATCATAGTGGTTCAATTCTATGCACATAATGACATACTTGGGCTGCAGAAAAACCAACACAGGCAAAGCAGGCAACCAGAACCAATATGACCTTCATGTTTTAAGCTCGGAGGTTTGTAGACTGTTTTTTGAAATATCGATCGATAGAACTTTATAGAGTTTTACCTAGAATTTTTTCAAGTTTTCCTTCCACCACGACTGATGATGATAATTTGATTTGGTAAGGTTGAATAATATGTTAGTAAGCAGAAGTGACTAGAATGTCAAGCAACTCATTGTTATTTATTTACTTGTTAACTTCTAATTTTTTTTAATTCTTTGCATCAAATATTAAATTTTGATTTGATTTGGGTGCTGCTAATATTCAGAGAGCTGCATATAATCAAATTACAACATAATCACCTGGGCCTGCGGGCTGAAATTGGCTTAAAAATAACTGGCTTCCACACTTTGGCAGCGGCATTAAGCGGCCTTTCAACTCGTCTCGCCTGTTTATTTGCCATTCAATTCTACGGCTCTGGCATATACCCCATATATGTATATGCATATATATGTAACTATAGAGCAGTCAGCTTCCTTCTACAATCCCCCTGCCGCTCAGAAGGAAGGACAACTGGCTGGGTTTTTGGTGTTTTGAACTCTTAATGCGGCAACGCTTTCTGTTGAGAATTTAGCCCATGGCTATAATTACTATATGGCTGCCCTCTTTGCGGCGTCTGCAACATTTATAAGTTTATCGTCTGATTGCCAACCATTCAAACTGGTGCCCCCCTTCAAGTACCTCGGCTCCTGCCACCAATTTCTAAGCCTTGCAACTTGCGGGGCTGCTGTGGCAGTGTGCTTGAAAAAAGGGTCCAGATTTGACTTTCGACTGTGTTTGTCTTCGGCTGGGTCTGGCAAACTTTGCGTGTCCTTTGTGCATTTAACGTATATTTTAAAGGCAACACGCAGAAGCAACTCGGCTTTTAGCTTCAATTCCCCAAAATACGCCCCTCTTTCCACCCCTTAAAATTAACTAAATTGTTGCAAAATTCTTTATTGCATTTGCTGAAATTATGAAATGATTATAGTAAATGCTGTGTGCCTAAATGTATTCTAAGCGAAGTCAATAAACTTGGCCTGTTTATTTAAACCACATTAATGAATGTGTATTGCTGTCGCTCTCTCTCTCTCTCTCTCTCTCTCTCTCGCTTTCATACGCCTTCTCTCTTGTTAATTTGCGTATAATTACACATAATTTGCCTTACACAAAAAAGAGAAATGAGAAAAAAAAAACGTTGAAAGCACTCGCATTATTTATGCATATGTCTCTCTTGGCCAAGCTTTACATTTCCGCCTCGCCCCACTTCTGGCCATCACCTACGCTCTCTTTCTCTCTGAAATTATGCATTACAAAAATGGTTAAGTCCTTGCGGAAGCTGGCCATAACACCTACAAACAGACAGCCAGGCACCCAGACATGACTTGAGGCCATATTCATATGCATGTTACGGCTTAAGCGTGTATTTCAGTGCATGGCTGTCTCTGTGTTTGTGTGTAGGTGTGTGTGTGTGTGTCTGATAGTAATGATAAAGAAAAAGTTGCCAGACATCGGCCTGGCTTGCTGTGGAGGGGTCGCCTCCCCCACAAAATACGTGTTTATATGCGTGAATTTTTCGCTCAAAAAGGACTCAGGTAATTACCATGTTTGGCCAACGGGTTTTTCGCAGGGGTTTTGCTTTTGTCAAGGGTTGGGCGGTTTTGGTATTTTGTTCCGCATCTGTTTTCTGTGTTGCTGTTGGGGCTTGGGTGGTTGGGGCACTTTTATGCATAAATTTTCGTTGAACGCGGCGCGTGCCAAATCAGTGTTTACACTTTTATTTGTTTTTTTTGGGGGGAGGGCGATAGGCGCCCCGATGGAGTTTTTGGGGTTTTCAATGCGGTCATAACTAACCGACAAAAAGTTTTGGTTGAGACATCCCTTGTGCAGGGGTTGCAACGTTGAGTTATGTCTGAATTAGAGCTGGATCTGACACGCAGGGCTGCAAAAGAGTTTAAGATTTTTCAATTACAAGTGATCTGTTGACGTCTTCCTATAACTCAATTAAATTCAGATTGACTATGGAGCTGAAGGACTCCAGGAAGAATAGGAATGTCAAAAAAACTTGTTCTTTCCAAGTCACTTTGTACTGCATTTAAAGTAAGCCCCTTAAGCAACTATGTTTTATATAATTAAGTCTTGAAGAGATTGAAAACTGTTAAAAAGAAGATATTAGATTCTTTACAAGTCGTATTTAACTAAAAACAAATTTGCACTGCAACTTTGGCTATAGTGTGTTACGCTGCAACCCTGGTTCACATAAATTGCTGTACCGTTTACAAATTAAACATAATTTGGGTGTAACTTTACACTAGAAAAGGGTGCAAATGCCACCATGCAAATTCGAATGCTATCTCAATTTTTTTCTTTTTCTGCTTTGGATGCCGCCCCTGACCTGTGGTGCCACCCCCTCCACCACCCCACCCGTGTTCTGGCTAGTGTTGGCCTGGCCGTAATCGAAAAGAAAACCCACCCTGTTGGTTGAAAATGGGCTTGGCTGCAATAATTTGTGGGCTTTGGTTGCCTTGAGGGCGTCTTATTTATAGCAGGGCTTAAATATCAATGCAAGTTTTATGTGCCACTCCAAGAGGCAGCCCTTTACCTGCTAAGGGCGTAGGGTGTGGGATGTGGGGGGAGGCAGGGTTAGTGGGGGTTGCTGACGCTGTTACGCACTTATTGATATTGATACAAGTTGGCGTTTTACTTCCGGCCTTTTTATTTCCACCTGTGCCTCTCTGTGTCTGTGTCAGTCTCCGTCTGTGTCTCCTGACATCGAAATTCGGTTTGGTTTGCGGCCGACTTTGGCTTTTGCTTAAGTATACATGCAATGTATCTTCGATGGGGGCATTTTTGTGGTTATAATCGGATTTTATTGCAAATTAACGAGCCCAGTTGCCGCTTCAACCCCCGCCTTGTTGTTGTCTTTGCCCTGGTTATTTATACGATTTTTATTACCATTGTCGTCGAAGTCGTCGTCGGCGTCGGCGTTGTTGTCTGTGCGGGTTGTTAGGCAGGTGCTCACTGTACCTCCTTTAGCGCCACTTCATTATCCCCTTTTGCACAAAAGTTACTCTGCTACTTTTGGCCCTTCCCTTCCCCATTTTTATTTGATCCTTCCCCTGCCACAATCCCCATTTATTGTAATGCGTATTTGTTCTATATTAATTTGTTGCTACTGCGGCAAGAAGCTGGCTCCTTTTAGTGGGCCCTCAATATTCATTAGTACTTTGATTTGTTATGGTTTCACTTCACTTCTTGGCCTTTGCTCAGCGAGCGGCCTTTCTCTCTTTTGGCTTTGATATCAGCTCTTGTGTTGTTTTTATTAGCACAAATATTTTGATTACCGCACAAGACTCAAGGCATTCACTGGGTTTATTACGTTATCTTGGGACGGGGTGAAGTAGAGGGGGTTGCTTTTACAACCTACAACATGTTGAACTAGTTTATCTGCAGCTGTGGTAGACAAGATATTTCTTATGCAGTTTCTACCAAAATTTATTTATTTATATATTTATATTTATTGATTTACTCTAGCACACCAAATGGGCATTGCCTGTTTTTCTGCAAGTTTTGTAAAACCGGGAAATGTTGATGTAAATTCAAAGAGTCGTTAATAAGCAGTAAAAATAAAAAAGTCAAGTTTTTATTTGAATGATTGTTTTATTAATTGAAAGTTTTAATTTTATAGTTTTTAAAGTTTCTGAATAACCTTCCTTGTTCTGAATTATGATTATTTCAAAAACTTCATTTTATAACTTAAAGCTTGTGAATTTGTTGGTTCAATAAAAAAATATTCTGACGTTCCATTTAATTTATAAATTGTCCTTTAAAAATCGTTCTTAAATGTGAAATACTTTTTTAAGCTTTGAAAAAATGCGTATTTTGTGAAAATGTTTTTTATGTTCGTTTTTTTGTTTTATGTTTGTCTGTTATTTGGCGTATGTCTGGCACACATTCATGTATTTTTCTGTGTTGTTGGGTGTTGGTTATGTTTGCCGTCCGTTGATTTTTTTATTTAATTACCGCACCGAATTTCCGACACTTTAAACGATGGCGGCACTAAAATAATTGCAAGTGCTGAAAACATTAAGAAACCGGCTCGAAACGGGAGCTGCTGCTGCTGCTGCTGCTGCTGCTGATGTTGTCTGGTGTTGTTGTTGCATCAAGTTTTAAGCTTGAAGCGCGACTTTCAGTTTCGTTTTTGCTGCTGCTGCTGCTGTTGCTGCTGTTGCCAATTGTAATTGAATTTTGTGTTTGTCGGCAAAGTGGCAAACAGGCCCGGGCCAACAGCAACAGCCAACAGAAACCAGCAACAAAAAGGAAGCAATTTCAGGCTAAATTTAGTTTAAATGCCTACCCGTTCAGAGGCAGCTCCTGCTGCTCCTGACAGACTGTCGCCCGACGACGAGAACGACGATGACGACGACGACGACGACTTGTTATATGGCATAGTATGGCATAGTCGGACGAAAGGTTTACCTCTGGCATCGATTCCATGTGCTCTGCTCGCTTTTGGTGGCAAGAGTGTTGCCTGGTTGCCTGTTGGCTGTCTGGTTTGTTGGTTGTTGGCTCAAATTATGCTTACTTTGGAATTCAATTAACTTGAATTTGTTGCACTGGCGCGACGTGATTTCATTTTTTCTTTTCTTTTCCATTTTTGTAATGCACTTTTTCAAAGCGTCAATCGAACGAGGAGCACTGCACTGCACTGGCTGGTTGATTGTGTTTTATGGCAACTAATGAGTGTTAGTGCCATTCAGTTTATTCGATTTCATAGCTGAATTACAGCTGCCTAAATGGATTTGGACATCAGAATGTTGGCAACTTTATAGGAATAGGATTTCAAATGGCAACTGAAATTCTTTGTGTTTGGTAAATGTCAAAAAGCGACCACTCCGAGATCTCTTTAACTAATCAATGCACTCGCGAATGTCTATGTATTTGCCTATATGTGTATTTCAATCGTCAGCAGATCCAGTTGACTATCTCATTATAAATTATTATTATATATAAGTCCTGCTTTGACAGATTGAACTTTGATGTCACACAAGCTTCAACCATTTTAATCATCCCTTAACGTTTTTAAAATGCACCATAATGCAATAAAATGAGCCTGTATTAATTCTTGATCAGGTGGAAAACGTTAAACTGAAAATCATTTAAAGTTACATTTATACGTTTAAATATTTAATACTAACATAACCATTTATTTAAGTATTTGAATAACTCTTTAAGCAATTAAAATTTGTTTTGCTTTATATTTTGCTTCTCAAAGGAATCTACACTTTATATTGCAGTTTGTATAAAGGTTGAGATCAACATTTGGATTTGGATCCGTCCAAAAGCCCATACAATGGTTGATGCAGTCTATAAATGCATCCGTATTTAACTGTAAATGAGTGTTTAACAATTACCGGACTGATTTTATATAATACGTATTTATATATTTACGGAGGCTGCTGAAAGACCAACACAGGCAAACCAGGCAACCAGAATTAATATGAGCTTCATGTTTTAAACTCTGAGGTTTATACACTACTTTTTGAACTATCGTTTGCCAGAACTTTATAGAGATTTACCTAGAACATTGTTAAGCCTCACATTCGCCACGGCTGATGATTATAATTTGATTTGATAGGGTTGTGTAATATATTAATAAGCAGAAGTTACAATAGTGTCAAGCAGCTCTCTCTTTCGTAGAGAGACTACATAATTTTTATGATCTTGACGATCTTGTTCCGTTATTTTTAAACATTAAGTCTTGATTTCTAATCAAAGTTAAGGTTATATTCTATTGTATGTATACAAATACATCCGCCAGGATGATTCGTAGCCTGTCTGGAGCTGAGGTGTTGTTCAAGGGATGTGGGTGTTGCGGGAAATAATTATAATTATTTAATTTGCGTTCAGTTGATGATATAATTTTTACTTTTCTCGAAAACAGTACCCCTATTTGGAATATTTAATTTAGTCATAACCACATATCCACTCTGGCTTATCAGGCAGTTTCCCTTTAATCTAAACTCAAGTAGCTGCTACATATGCCCGCCAGCGAAAGTAATTTGCAACGCAAAGTCTGTAATCGATTTGTGGACTGCAGCTCTGAACTGTTTTTGGGAGTAACTCTAAACTGTGATCCACCGTGCTCCACTGCTAACTGGTAAATGCTAACTGCTATCTCTTATGTCTAATCCGAGCATATGGTTGAATGGTTATGAACGAGAACCAAAACCGAACAGAACTGAAACTGAAAATGGAACTGCGAGCATGGGTTGTTGAGTCGGGCAAATGTTTGTTGTTGACGCTTAAGCTTAGAGCTCATTACAATTTTCAAGTACATTTGCGTTGATAGTTATACCGAGCATAGACTAAGAGACCCCCAGGCCCAGACCCAAACGGTGGGAGTAAAATCCCGGCCCAATCGACCCTACAGCAGTTTGTTTGTCTCTCTCTCTCCCTCTCTCTCCCTCCTCTCTCTCTCTCTCTCTCTGTGTTTCATGCATACAAACAAGCACTCGAAATATATACTATGCAAATATCATAGATACTAGACACCAAGTGGCGTTCCATCCGCAAAAACTCTCTCCACACTCTGAGTGGGTGGCTCCCCAATTTCGTATCCTGTCTGCTGCTGCTGCTGCAACGTTTTACTCTTATGTAAATAGTCGGGTGCTTCCATGTACTCCCCAGTTTTTGATGTTTGTATGGCAAATGTCTGTTGACCATTAAATTCACTTCACTTCATTTAAATCTGAAGCATCTTTGGCGCTGGGCTCACTCTTCTCTCTTCTCGGATTTGCATGCGTCTCGCAGTTACCAAAAAAAAAAAAAAGCAGAAAACTTTTTCAATAACACAAATACACTCAAAAGACTATCTTACAAAAGTGGCAACTGCAAATAATAGTTTCCTACTCGGCTCTACTTATAGTGTGCAACATTTTTCAAAGTTTGCTTCTTCTTCTGCCACTTTTGTTCGAAAATTTTCACGCTGACGTTGGCAATTTTCGTTCCTGTTGTTGTTTTTATGAATACTTGAGTGTTGCCAATTCGTAGGCATTGCGTAAGCATCTCTTGGCCTAAATCGAACGACAGCCAAGGCGTTTGTATCAACTCTTAACGCATTTCGAATGCCCTGTAAAATGATAAAATTATCAAAAGTTACTACAATAAGGCTGATTGATCCTTGATCATACATATATATTTTAAAACTAATAAAATAAAATAAATAAATAAATAAAAAGTGTAAAAAAGGTAACATCTTTAACCCATTTAGGTTTAAAAGCCTTTTTCTTTGATTACGTTTGAGATTTGATGCCGTTTCGTTTGCTAGAGTTTTGTGGAGTTTTACCTGGAACTTAGCCAAATCTAAAATTCGATTGGCTTTCGTAAGATTATATAACGCCACCTAACACCTCTCTATCTCTCTCTCTGCCTACACCACCCTCACAATTTCTCTCTCTCTCTCTCTGTCTCTCTCTCTCTCTGTCTCTCTCTCTCTCTCAATGAAATTAAAGGACACGATCCTCATTTCGCATTTTGAAAAACTTAAATTTAAACTTTGCTTTACTTGCAAACTTAAGGCAGAGCATCTTATTGGTTTTGACTAACACATGCTTGTTATTATTCACTGTGATGTATTTATACAAAAATGCAGCTGGGATTTCAATTCACTGGTTGAGTTTCTGGGCAGCTGGCCACCAGGATGTGTAGGATGCATAAGGGACATGTGCAGCAGGGCTGGAAAATTTTACAAGACAGTTTCAGCTGCTGCTCGGTTCTCAATGCAGGGCACAAAAACCGCAAAACCAAATTGATTTTGTCTACTCAAGCTGGGATATGGGCCAGCAGTAGCCAGAGTGGAGTGCAAAATAAAGAGAGGGGGTTGTGGGAGGGAGGGCAAGGGAATACTTTCATACAAATGTGCAGCAGTTTCGTCAGTTCGTGGAGCAATTTTCATTACGCATTTGGACATTGGACATTGCTCATATGGCATTACGCATACGACCCATTGTCCAGCTTTCACAATTGAGCTCCAATCGATAGAGAGAGAGGGAGGGAAAGAATAGGAGAGATAGAGGGAAAGAGAGAGGGTAGCTAGTGTGTGTGCGATAGTATTGTTTGGGCATCGTGCATTGATGTATGCATGTAAACATAATCAGTATTTGCAAATAGAAGTGCAGACAGAAGGGACACGGTTGGTGGCGTCCAGCGTTGAGAGCCCGGAGTCGATTTTGTAATCGGAATCGTCAACGGTCATTCTCTTTGCTACCAGTAACTGGACTAGTAATCAACTCATCTGTGGGCTACTTGTCTCATCAGCATTGTAGTTGTGTTTTTCATTTGACATGCAAAATAACGAGAAATAAAGAGCGGAGAATTGAATACGGCGATGACATCTGCACTTTTGACTGTCAGAAAAAAATTGGGTGCTTGACTAAAATCTAAAACAATTCTTTGAATAATGAACGCCAGTCAAGTAAATTTTATTCAAACATATGTTGAGTTGCAATAATCAGGTAAACCCAGCAATCAGATCACAGGGACAACAAGACAGGGAAAGGTAGCAATTACCAGGATTGAACAGAAGGCTAAGTTGGCAGTTGGCAGGCATGATCTATATACACATGCACAACAATCTCATATCAAGGAAGACAACAACAAATCGGGCACCAGCTGCTTCCTCTCTCTGCTCAATGGTTGCACTTAGCGCGGCAGAGGACAAAACCCAAATGTTGTCGAGGAAGGGCCTAAACCAAATGACAAATTTGTAATGCCTCACAAAGCAAAACGCTGATAAGATCAGCGGCTGTCAAACAAAGCGGAACAAAGCGCTGCAAAATCCAAAAATAAAAAATACCTCGAATCAAAAAAGACAAAACGCCAACCAAAAAGAGAAAAACGAGAACACAAACAAATGAATGACAACGATGATCTGAAGATCTCCGGGTGCTGATTTCGGGAATTAAACACGCGCGAATAAAAATCAATGAGCGATGACTACCTGCTGACTGCCTGTCTGGTGAAGGGACGCGAAGAAGGGGGGTGGATCATTATAGGGATATGGATATGCCCAAAAGGTTAGAGCCAGGCACATGGACGAGCGCACAATCGAGAGATGATTGTCAACAGGATTATGCCACGGAGCGTGTAAAGCGAAAAAAAATCATAAAAAATAGAATAAAACAAAATTAGTCGCATACAAACGCCAAGCACTTAAGTTGTTAGAAAAGAAAAACATTTTGAAAGGACAAAAACACACTCGCTGTTGAGACAGGCTCAAATCCCGGCAACAGCAGCCGCACCGGGAACCAGCAACTTGGGGTAGTTGTCATCATTTTTGTTGATTTCCATTCGTTTCCTTTTTTCTTAACGCTGCGCTGCGCACCAAAAAACATCCTTTAAGTGCACTTCAGAGCACAATGCACTCTCTGGAGTGATGCCCCAGGTCGCAAATCGCAATCGCTGTCCAGGCAGAGTCGAGGCTGGGCCTCTGTCGCAAACTGGATTTTGTTTTGGTTGACGAACTCTGGCTGTGTCCATCTGAGATATGATTTAACAGCATGTGATTAGTATCGCCAACAGACTTAAGATGCGCCGCCGTCCATTGTAGTCCAGGCAACAAACGTTGCAAAAATCATCAAGAGAACTAAGAAGATGATTTAGTCACAAGATTATTTAAAGCAGACGATAAAAACAGCTGCATTGACTTGGAAGTTGGTGCATAAGTATGAAAAGCAGACAGACGAAAAAATATCTAAGCATATAAATTAAGTAGAGTTGATTGTGTAATTTAAGATAATCTTTTATTACAAATTTAACTCCTTACTAAAAAGCGTCAAAAGATGGGACTCTGAAAAGGGGCTTCTAGCTCCATAATCCAAATCTTATCTTCTAAATATATACTTAAAAATATACACATATTATTTGTAATTTCTGTGCATGCAACAACAGCTGAGAATGATGCAATATATGCTAGACTATAAATATATTTAAATATATATTTGATTTGATGATTTATCACACTGTTAAGTGAAACATGTTTGCATCTCGTTTGCATTGTGTGCGCAAGGCAAAAATAAAAATAAATAAAATGAAATTAATTACAACATTTTGTCAGACACACGCGTTACAAGTTGGCCACATCAGAGCCCATCAGCATCGATAAGAGTACGAGTCCCTAAGCTCCCTTCCCCCACTCTGTATTGTACTCCCTATGTGGCAGTTGTAAGTAGTGATAGTTGCAGTTGAAGTTGCAGTTGTTCTTGTTGCTGTTTTGTCAGTGGCAACATCTTTTGTCTGGGGGTCGCTGCTGCTGCTGCTGCTGCTACTGCTGCTTCTGTTGCCTTGCACTTGCCAAGCATCCGTCAACATACACACACACAACATTCTGACTTCACTGTGGATTGTGTGCATGCTGTGGTAAAAGTCCTTGACTTGCATTTTTGATAAACAACGTGTCAACTTTGTCGACATAAACCATAATCTTCAGTGTCAGTTTGACTTACAACTCGTGTACTTTTCAGTGCTGCACTTGCAACTGGTAATCATGTCACGAGTGGAGAACCCAAACAGGCCCCCAGACCTGCATCCACAATTCCACTCAAAGTCTCCAGAAAGTGAAAGAAATTTTCCCTCGAGATAAAAGACGAATGCACCGACAAAGTGAACAACAGGAATTGCCCTGGGATGGTAAGGATGTACTTGGGAGCGGTCTTTAAAGATTAGCAGCAGAAAACAACTGTCAGTTTTTAACATTAGACGCTGCTTGAATTTGAGATCATTAGCGTAATTAAATGTGGATGATAAATTTCATTTAATTTAGTCGCCTCTCCACTTCTCTGTGTAATTTTCCTGGCTGAAGAAAATAATAGAAACAAGCAGAAGGAACATAAAATATATATACAGAAATATAATTAATCAGCAAGGCATGTGGCATGTCTCTCTTGCCTTTTTTCCTGACTTGAGGTACAGTTCCCTTATTATTATTATTATTATTTTCTTTTTTTTTTTGGCTGGCAGACGCCCTCGTCGGCACCTAGAAATTAAACTAAGTGTCGGTCGTTTTCGGGTCCAACTCTGCACTCGACCCAAGCGGACTGCCACATGACGCACGCACGTCTCATTTGCCACCTCTCATTCTGTTCTAGCTAGCCTTCTCTCTCGCTCTGTCAACAGCATGAAAATGTTGTCAGTTTAATTTTTTTGTTTGGTTAATACTGCTAAATTTAGCCAAAGGGCGCAATCAACAAGTCTCGTCTCTGGCTGGCATGTAATTTCGCTAAGTGCAACAGCAACAAGCGTTTCCCCAACAGTCTTTCCAAAATGATTCCCGGCTCTTCTGCTCCAGTCTACATAGTGCAAATTTATCGTCACTTGCATGGAGCGTGACATTGAAATTGTAAATTAGCCACGCATCGTGAGCTATATACTTATGTATATATACATGTATATTTAAATATGGCATGTCTCCAAGCATTATACTATTCGAGAATGAGACGGTGAAATTGTTGTGGCAAAACTGCAGGAAATGTGAGAGCAGGGGACCTTGGTGGAATGCTGGAAAGGAAGGCGGAGGAGTGACAGGCGCCAGGCTCATGAAAGCAATTTAGCGTTTAAATATAAAATGTATGCAACTGATGGATTTGTTCTAAGATTCACTAAAATAGATAGTTCTTCAAATGAATAAGACATATATATTTAAGATAAATTTTGGGTCATTATCAAATCTCTCAAATTTTAAAATAATATAAATGCATAGACAATTGCAAAATCAATCTAGTTTAATTGGCAGTTACTCAAATCAATAAATAATATATACTAAAATTAATTCTTATGTCAAGCCATAACCAAATTTAGCAAATTTAGGAAGTCTAAGATTATTTTTCAAAATAAAAATTATTTTTGCCAAGCTTTTAATGTGATTTTCAGTTGGGACATATAATTGGAAAATCAATCAAACCATTGACCAAGCCTTTGTATATTTTTTGTATATTATTTAACACTAGTCGAACCCCGAAACATAAGAGTTTTCCCATTTATTTTGCAACGCCCACTTTGAAGGAAACACTTGAGCACACTTTATAGATTCTAATGGTTTGCCATAACCCAACGCCTCCCTCGAACTCCTGGGCTTGGCTCATAACGAGCTTATCGGCTGTCCCGCATGTCGTGGGGGAACTTTAGCGGTTAATGATAATGCCAAACAAATCGCATGTTGGCCATTTAGATGACATAACCGATAACCGATAAACTGTAAATTGCCAAAAGTGGAAAGTGGAAACTTTTTGTCGCACATTAAGATGAACCTAGCCGTAAGTGCGTCGATTGTTGTCTGGCCAGGACCATGATATCTATACATATTTATATATATATAAATATATATATATATACTTGTATGCAAACCTTGTTGAAGTCAATCAGCGCATTTTTCAGCATGTGAGCTGCAGAGGTAGCGAGGGGTAGGGCAAGGGGACTACCATTTCCACATGGCTGACTGATTTGGTTCTTGAGGGCTAGCAACTTTTTAGTTATATACGTTAAATAAGTCCCCGTTGCGCGGCGAAACTTTGTTTACGGCAATAAAAAAGTTTCTCCTTAAAATATACAAAATAAACTCAAGAACAGCAAACGCAGAGCGATGAGAAGAGAGAAGAGTGACTGTCTTCTCTGAGACGAGACAGGGTGTAGGGTGTACGGATGAGATGGGAGCCTAAGAGCTGCTGAGAGTTTTTTTGATGTGGATGTGCAACCTTTTGGGAGCTGTTTCCAAATCGCAAATGTAATATTTGCTAATTTTATGTGAATTTAGAAAAGAAAGTTTCCGTTTGCTTTTCTGCTTTCTTCTTGCGGAGCAGCACATAATCCTCTCGAGTAAACGCAAATCTGGCGCATTTATGGTTAAGCAAATATTTTTTTGTTTTTGTTTTCTTTTTTTGTTTCTGTTATTTCCCAGAATGCACAGAGATTTTTTCGCAGCAAAAGAAGAAAGTCAAGCAAAGTAAAATAAAATAAAATTATAGAGAGCAGCGAAAATCAAACAAGCACCTTACAAAAGTCTAATGTATGGGATTATCCCTAAACAAAACAAAAACATCAGCAGGAGCCGAGCACAGCAGTCAGCACCAAAGGCAAATCAATTTTACATATCTTATATATGTATGTATATGTCTATGGGTGTGTGAGAGTGTGTGTGTGTGTGTGTTGATGTGTGCTCTGGCAAGGATAAAATCCTTTCGCATGGTGTGTTGATGTCTGTTCGCGAACTTGGGCAAAACAATAAACTCTTGGCATCTAATAAAAGGTGAAAATCTTTTGAAAGCTGCCAAAGGTTTTCTTTTCCTACGCTTTTTGGATTTAGATATCTCCCTAGTACAAGCGAGGTGGACGGAATGAGAGGGGGCCAGAGGTATACTTATGTGTTTTTAGAGGTAGAGGAGTCTTGAGTTTTGTCAGCTGGCATCTTCATAAATGCGGTTAAATGTAAAAGTTTTTGCATCTTTAAAATGCTTGTGCGATGTGTTTTTACAAAGTTCATTGGATTGAATAGGGAATGATTGGGGGAGTTAAGGTGGATGAGCTGGTGGGGGGCCTTGCAGCTTAAGAAGCGCTCAGGTGCTCAGCTGCTACCATGCTTGGAATATTGCAAATAAAAAATAAAAAAACAAAATATTCGACGTTAGCTTTGATATCTGGAAATATATTCAAAAATGTTTGGCAGTTGAGCTGCCTAAAATCTTGTTTTGTCAGATGCTCAACAGATCTAACAATATTTATCAGGACACAAACAAACAGACGTTGTGTGTGTTTTTGGATATGTTTGGCAATTATTTTCTATTTTTAAAACAACGTTTAAATATTTTATAATTAATGCAGCTATAAACTGTTATTTAAAAAACTATAAAGCTCATTTTAAATTTAACTACAAATCGTTAATAAGTTTGAAGCCAATTACTCAAATAGTAAACATCTACTTATAGCTTTACACAACTGAGTAGAAAGAAGTGGAATGTATATTCATTATAATTGCCTTATGGCCATGAGATGCACTTTAAATAAGCTGATAACTGTAACCGCATCATTGCCTAGTTTCGAGCCAGTTTCAGTTTGAAAATGTTGGAAAATATAAATAAGCAAATGAGTTTCAAAATATTGTATGGCCTAAGGCCAGCATAAAATGCACTTAAAGCCACAAACACGCATGAGAGTCTCTTGTTCGTGGCCATTTCAAATAGCTATTGGGAAATGGATAGGAACAAGGCCGTTGCGTGCCGATCGATTGACGTTTGCTCGAGAGGGTTAATACATATGGCATGCACACATATGAGTGTGTGTGTGTGTGGCATACACACATATACCGATAAACTGTTTATAATTTGGCTGTTATTGAAAATTATTTGTGAGCCGGGCCCAACTGCAGCAGCAGCAGCGGCAGCAGCTTGGAAAACTGTAAAACGCTCCCAAACCTGGCCGAGTTTGAGCCGAATGCTAATTATGGTCAGTAAATTAACTTGGCGACCTTCATTGCCAGCTGAGTTTTTAAGCTGCAAACCACACGCAAGTGCTTAACTTTATTTTTTGATAAGAGTTCCTTCCATATATATAATTATTTTCAAGCATTTGATTGATTAATTCAAATCAAAGTGGGCTACGAATTGAATTTATAATGATTTCGTAATTTAGCAGCAATATAAATGGTTCAGATACACAATCAGAGAACTTTATGTTTAAAGTTTTGTTCGTTTTTCTGCCTGCTTTGTGTATTGTAGTGGGTAGTTTAGTTTTAATACTGACTTTGACGGAAAAGTAAATTTATAAGATGAAGATGATGAATAAATTTATGGCAATCATCTTGGAAATTAATTTGAATATTTCATTTCCCCCAATGGAAGTGTCTCTTAACATTTTTAAATTATTTTGCATTATCTTAATATTAACTGAAAACCAACTAATGAAATAAAAGTGTATTTCTAGCTTCGGCGTTGGGCTTATGCGACAATAATCTTGTTTGCTTTGCTTGTAAGTTTTTTCGTCTTGTTTTTTCCTATTTGGGGTGCCGTTTCAATCAAATTGACATAAACACATGTTGGGGCCCTAAGTGTTGTCGGGCCTACAAAACGAAGACACCGAGCTGAAAACAGCATAAGAAACGGTAGAGGTAGGTTGGGGAATGGGGGAAAGCCTCTATTAATAGATCATTAATTGATGATTATGTCAGTTGGAAGCGTCGTTGACAAACTGTGTATCTGATGGATACATGAGGCGGCGACGCCCCACCAAACAGCAGTTGAAAACTTTCAATGCACTTGCATTGAATGCTGCCATTAATCACACTGGCTCAAAACCGCCCGACCACTCCCACTTCCTTCCCTACCACTCGAACAGCTTTGCTGTGGTTAAATATTTTGAATGGCAACATATGTTGGCTGTGCCATAAAGCACCATGAGATTTGTCATGTGTGTGGCCACAATGCACAGCTAAACAGCTTTCAGCTAAAAGTCTGTGCTGTCTGCCCGCAGCTACATTTTGGGCCGACTACTCCCAACTATTTACGACCAAAAATCGGCCAAATCGCAGCAATCGCAAACTACGCAAAAACAATCTTGCAACCAGCAGATACGACGACGACGAGTCTAGTAAACCACAAACAAGTTGCAGCTGCATTTTGAGCCCAGTTAAAGGCAGCAGCTTCAGCTCCAGCTCCGGCCTCAGCTCCAGCTGCGTATCTGTAGCACAGAGTAACCGGAGAGCCGCGACGCAAATGTTCATTCTGCGGTTGCATTTTTTTTTGTTTTTTTGTGGTGTGGCGAGATTTTGCGTAAAAGTTTTTCAAACATTTTCAGCTGCAAGTATGCCAAACATTTTTGTATTCAAAACTATTTAGCTGTCAGCATTTATTTGCCGTTACGCCGAAAAATGAAAACGAAAACATAAAAAGCGAATTCAGCTTATATTGAGATACATATAAATGCAGTCGAAAGTTCCATTTGAACAATAAGTTTATGGGTATTTATTGATTTTGCAAATAGTTGCCCCAACGAATTTCAGTTTTGATTGATAGCCTTAGCTGTCGGCAAAATTGAAAGAGAGAGAGAGAGAGAGAGAGAGAGAGATACATATGAAGAGAGCGGGACAGACAGACAGTTCGTGTTGCAATGTGGACTTAGCAGATTTGTAAACCGAATGCTGAAAGTGATAAAAATGATGCATTCGAGTATTTGAAATTTTTTTATTTTTGTCACTATATTATCATCTTTCAGTCAGTTGAGAGTTCTTAAAAACTATTTTTGCTTTTTTTCAGGTTTACTATGTGTGTTTGGTAAATAAACTAAAAATATACACAACTATTGAAGAGTAAACTGTGTGGATTTTTTTATACGCTGGTAAAGTGTTTCCAGAAATATGCAAAATAATTAAAAAAAAGAAAAAACAATTTAAATATTGTGGCATGTTTTCTTTAATTACTTATAACTTATTGAGATCATAACTTGATTTGGCTTAGAGCATTAAGTGCAACGAGTTTTCGCTTAAAATGCTGATCTACCGTCGAGTGAAAACAATTATAAAATTGGAGTTATTCAGTCACATTATTTGGGCTTCTGTTGAGATTTTGATTGTTCACAGAGGTCTGCAAGTCTTTAGAATAATGACTAGGGCTGGATTTTTATTTGCTTCGGCTACCTATGCAGCTACCATTTGAAGCATATAAAACATGTTAATTGAATGCTGCTTATGCTGGGGGTGCACCTTAAATGCATATAAAACAAAGTCATAAAACGTCTAGTTGGTTGTTAGTACGTCGAACGTTGCACGTTGCACGTTGCTCGTTGCCCAGAAGGCCAGGCAGGGCTATTAAAGAAATTCCTGGATGTGGCACAGGCACAGAGAATCGAGCGAGTGTTGAGCATTGCTCAAATGCCAAAAGCGTCTTCACCTTATCGTCGTCATTCTTTATGTTATAGATGACGCCGATTATGATGATGTTGGCGATGATGATGATGTTGATGATGTTGATATTGAGGTTGTTGTTGTGCATTGCTGTGCATTGCATTGCTCATTAACACGAAACTAATTAATTGCGCAATTCAAGTAAACTATCGTGTTGCGAGCTGGTCTTGCAGGCATTACAAGCACTTGATTGATCACCGCCAGACAACAGCATGATCTTCCAGGGCCAAGAGCAGGGCTATGAGCTATAAGCTGTAAGTTAGCTAGTTGGAGGGTGCCAAAGTGCCATGCAGGCCAATGCATTTTAAACGCTAATTTATTGTTAACAGCAACGTCATGTTGTTGCCGGTATGCAAAAATGTTGCCTGGCATATGCAATTAATTGTAACAAGGCCCCGCCAGCCAAACCGGGCAAGTCGGGCAAGTCAGCCAAGTCAGCCGCCAACTAGCCAAGCCAAGTCAACTCAGCCAGCCAAGCGGTACAACCTTTAACGAGCCTCATTGGCCCATTGGCAAAAGCAAAAAGCAAAAAACAAAGCCAACTGCATTTGGCCAGGCCAACACTTTTGTGGCAGCGCGTTAAGTTGCTGCAATTTACGTGTTAATTTGAAGTCGTGTCTCTCCAAATGTTTTGGGCTCTTTACTTTTACTCAGCAATGCGGCGAGAAAGTCGTAAGTAATTCATGTGTTGCACGTAATTGCCGGGGTGGTGGCGCTGCAGTTGTCGTGGGCTGCCGTTGCATTCAACAGCTGCAAGCTGCCAGATCTGCCTAACGATCGGTTTATAGGTATCATTCGATGGCGAAAGTTGGCCACTTAAATAGTAGCCAAGTGCCTGGCATGGCAATTAACATTTCGATGGACGATAGACTCCACGATAAGTGAGATAGATCGTTATCCTAATTAATCGATACAATGATACAACTAAATGCTGGACTTTTGATAGGCTTTTTCATTTTTGTAGCTTAAGTTAGTTTAAGCATGCCTGAGAAGCGATTTAGATGAATCCACATCTGATTGAATTATCCTATTCAATTCAAACCCACATTTGAAAGTTGTAAGCAATCGATTCAATTAGAGAACTTATGAAAATGAAAGAAATTTAGATAGGATTTTTATTTTGGAATTTTCAATTATTTTCTGAATTTTGATTGAGATATGGTATTTAATTTAATTTAAAAGTATACTTATTGATTCTATTATAATACTTAAGTAAGGAGTTTTGCCAACCCAAAAAAAGACGAAAACACATCGCCCAATTAATGTGAGTGAATTTGTAACTGGTTCCACTGCCAAATACTCTCTTTATATTACTGATTAAGTGCTAAAAAAGAATACTACTTTGCTTCAGAATTGCATTTTTGTGCCCTTCTCAAAGTCTATTGTTGCGATTGCTTTCTTGATGATGGTCTTCAGCAGCGCTCCGAGCCCTGATTGCTGAAGTCAAAAAAGTTATGAGCAAACAATTTTCTGCTTAAAAGCGCCTGTCACAAAACTTTCGAGTGCCCCTTGTCAACTGACAAACTGAGTCTCTCTGGCCATATTGTAGCCATACAATTTGTCTACAATTACTCATACGAGGGGGCGCGGTGGCGGGGGGAGGGAAGTCAGAAAAGTTGGGAGAAATGCAAAAATGTGATCCCCTACGTGATTTGTTTTTAACGAGCCAAAGAAAACTATTGACAATGCAAATGTCGTATTTTTGTAATTTACTGGACCGGAACCAGTCCAGCAAATGTTGTCCACCCCGTTGGGGGCATGGCTGTCCGCCCATTCTAAGTTCAGACTGCCAAACGCACAATAGAAAATATTGTGTGTCAAAAGGCGTGTGTTGTTTTTGCTATTTTTGCAGTTGTTGTTGTATTTGCTGATAGAATGCTTTGTGTTTGCGTGTTTTGGATAATATTTCGCATAGTTTTACAACTGAAGTGGTTCGAAACGCCCCTCAAGGGTTTCGCTTCCGTCAACAGTTGCGTAAAGTTGCCACACAACGAAACAGTTTACAATTTCCAAAAAGGACCCTCACGCACACACACACACACACATGTCCTTAACTGGCCACGCCTAGCCGCTGCCTCGCCCATCACTTTACTTTTTAATTTGACAATCAATTGACAGTTCGTTTGGTAAACACAAATACAAAATACACTCACAAATTTGCGCAAAACTATTGACAATCATAAAATATAAAAAAACATATCAAATAACTTGGCCGAAAACGATTTCAAAGCAAATTTTCATCCATTGAATTTGGAGTGCTTCTTATGTTTCAACAATATTAATTGAACTCCATTGATTGAAAACAAACTCAAATGGCAACAGCAGCAATACAATAACTATGCAACCATCTGGGACTTCCACTGTAAAATGTTGTTACATAAAATGGTTTCACTTTCAATCATTCTTTCATTCTTTCCGGTCTCCGGATGTAACTAAATGTGATATGCATTTTGAACTGCGGAGCTCAGTGTAAACAATTTTAGTTATTCCATCAAGAATATACACGAAAATGGACCAATGTGAAATGCGACCTGTATTTTAATTGAAGACACACAAATTATAAATGTTGACAGACAAGTATAAAATACAAATTGGAAATTTCAGTGAATCGATTTATTTAATTGCAGACACACAAATTACGGTTAGAGACTTACAAATATAAAATAAGATTTTACTTTACAAAATTTGAAACTTAATTTTCATCGATTTACTTATTCAAGCCAAACATTTCTAATATATCCTCTTTGGTTAATTTATCATCATCCTGCGAAGTGGCTCGGGTTGCAGCAGCTGCAGGAACGGATGCTGCGGCAGGGGCAGGGGCGGGAGTGGCACCAGTTTTAGGAACTACAACTGAAACTCTTGCTCCTGCTGCTGTTGCAGGAGGTGTACTTTTTGCTGCTGGCTGATTGGATTTTTGATTTTCCAAGGCTTTCATGTCCATTTCGAGACCGGCAATTGTGTTCCTCCTGACAACGACTGAGGATCGGCCGGCCTTGGACGACTTTCCTTTGGACTGCTGCTGGCTCTGTGGTGAGGGATAGTGTTGAGTCTTCACCGTGATATCGAGGGTTATGCCTGCCACTTTTGGTGGATTGTCTGGCACATTTTGCGGAGCACTTAGCAATGCAATGTAGGGGCATTCTTCACATTGCTGAGCTAGTTGCTGATCAATGGCTGGGTTTGTGGGCTCATTCCAGCAGCGATAGGTGGCCCAGGAGACGCCACAAGGTGGTCCTTGTCGTTTGACTGTTTCAACTGTCTCTTCTACGACTGGTAAGGACTTTTCATCCTTGAATGGCGCCAGATAGGTGAAGAGATGAGGCTGACTACGTCGCTTGTATTCACACATGCAAACACATGCATCGGGGTCGACTATGTCCTCCTCCTCTTCCCCCTCCACGCATGCTTCAGAAGATTCAGACACTGTTTCCGATCGGGGAAAGTCGCGTAATGGAGCCAGCCAGCAATAATCTGTATCTCGATCCTCCACTCCAGAGTCGGAGACCTTCTCGGCATGCTCCTCCTCGACATCATCTTCGCCATAGGCAATTGGACAGCGACACAATTGGCAGGTGCAGGTGCACGCCTCATCGCACGAGCGCTCCTCATGCTCGCAGGGAGGGCAGAGTACATCCATGGGCGGGCAGGGGACACGATGCTCCAAAAACTGCTCCTCCTTCTCGTTGTAGGGCAACCAGCGGCAGATGTAGGGACCCTGACTGCATTCAGCCGTAATAACCGGCGACAATCGGTCCAGTCCACACATCATTTGGCGACAGTCGCATTTCACAAGCTTTCGCTTCTTCTTCCTCTTCCTCTCACTTCCTCCCTTACTGGTTGTGGTCTTGGAAATTTGGGCATCTCTTTGCTTTCTTTCTCTGAATGACCGAACGGATTCAGCATGCGTGACCACATAATACTCGGCGCGCAGGGAGATGCCTGAGGTGGCTTTACTGACGTCCATCGAGAGCTTATTGAAGAAGAGCTCGGTGGTGATCGCGGTGCTTGTTGTATTTATTGTATTACTCGATATCCCAACCAGTGCTGTTTTATTCACTGTCTTTTTCTCGTCACCTCCAGTCGACTGTGAATTTTCTGGTGGATTACAGTTGCAGGTGTCCACATATCGGAATCGTGAGAGTAGCTCCTCGTAGAGCGCCTTGTAGACGCACTCGATGCACTTCTCGTACTGCAACTGCTCCGAGTACATCAGACCCACATAGGCAGCAAAGATCTCCGCCGTACGCTTGGCGGCATGCAACCACATGCACTCTTCGCGATGCTTCAGTTGCTCAGCCAGTGCCTGGACCCGCAGGCCGTCCTCCCCCGTGCCATGATAATAAGCACGAAAGGCACGCTTTGTAATCCCATAGGCCAGCTGGCCGTCCATGCGATTCATGCCCGCCTCGACACCCACATCGTGCAGGAAGTTCTCCTTGTTGAAGCGTTTTCTCGGCACCCGGTCCATCCGATAGCGCAGCTCCTCATAGTGGCGAAAGGAGCGTTTGATCACTTCCTTGGTTAGTTTCACCTCCCACGGACGCAATCGACAGATGCACATCACCTTCATCAAGCTGTTGGCAATGTCATCGATATCGGTCTCAAAGTAACTCCTATCATCTTCATCCGGGCCACAGTTCTTCACCTCGGGTCGCCAGCATTGGCAAATTCCAATAGCTTGTTGGCTATGGTAAAAAGACAGCACGACCATTTTTGCTGGAAATTTTGTATGCAAAACTTTCGATTGATATTTCAGAGCAGAAAAGACTTTTTTGCTTTGTTTTATTCCGAACCGATATTTTTCGAATGTAACAAAATGAATTGACAATAAGCTTAAGTTAGTTTAAAAATTGAAATTCAAGTTCGCAGCACCTATTTCCGACTGCTTGCTATCTTTAAAAAAATAGTACGTATGAACTTATATTCATATACATTTCTACATTTGTAGAAACCCACCTGTTGACCGTTTGCTATGGGTAATTCAAGTCGGTAGTCAGTCGGACAACTTGTCGCTTCCTGAATGACAACGTCTGTCAGGGATTTGAATGGGGAAATGCATGGCTGACAGATGGCTTGATTCGTGGCAGACGTACACAAATTCATATTTATCATGGGCGTGTGGACAGAATGTGTTGGAATGGGAGGAAGAGGTATGAGTTAGTTGATGCAGCATGCTGCAGCCAAGTGCACAAAGCCCGCAGCAACAGAGACTGTGGCACGCATCATTTCGATATTTGTTTACCCAACAATTTGCTATACGTTTGCTGCCCCTCTCCACTCCCCACCCCACCCACTCTCCTCCCTTCCGCTATCCATGTTTGCTTTGTAGCGGGAACGTGAGGCATGCAACTGCAGCAGCAGCAGCAGCAGCAGCGGGCGCCGTCTGATTTACTATCGTTAATTCAAAATACTTTCGTGATGCACTGTAAAAGCGGAAATGCAATGCGACACACACATACACACACACAAATACACACCTAGACATATGATTACATATGTGTTTATATATATATATTTTGACAAGCGACTGTGCAAAAACAACTACACATTTCTATTTAGAAATTCTACTCCAAACTTTAAGCTACACAAAATAAAGAAATTTTATTTTGAATAAGCGAAAACTTTTATACGCTTTAGTTGTGAATTTGATGTGCTTATAATTAAAATTATTAATATTATATCAAATTATTTTAGTTTGTTTCTACATTAAACTGCAACATTAAAAGAACAACTGTTTGCTTCGATCTTTGCAATGATCCGCTTCTATTTTTGGGGGGTGTGCCTCATGTTACAGTTAATGTACCCAATTTGTTTAGTTGCTGTAGTAAAAACAGAATCAAAGTCTGCACAAATATTGTCAGGCGCGGTCATGACAAATATTTACATAGACAGAACTCGTATATAGGTAACATTTTTGGTGCACCAGCCCTCAAAAACCAAAAACCAACAGAAAACAGAACCTAAACCAAAACTAAAAAGAAAAATAGAAAATAGAAAATAGGAAAATACCACTACCACAACTACTGCAACGGAAAATGCGGGCGCATTGACAGTGCGGGCGATTGATTTTTCCTGTGTTTTGGGTCTATTTGCTTCCAGCCTCAGAGTCAAGTCACATAAGGGAGGACCCCGAGCAGAGAGGGGGATGGGGCAGTAAAGTACTAGGCACAAACTAAAATAAATGCATTGCCAAATGCAGCGACAGCTAGGTAGAAAGGGACAGGGACAGGGTGGGTGGAGTACTAGGCCAAACGGCAACAGACAGTTTCAGTGCAGCTACAGGAAAAATGAGTTTAATTGTTGACCTTAGCTATTAGCCCCTGTCAAATGACTTTGGTTGACAGCAATTTGCCTTTTTCCGAAGCGATTCATTTTGTGCGCGCTGAATTCTTTTGTTTAGTTGGTCGCATTGTGTCGGCATTCATTGCTCTTTAATTTATATGCAAAAAAGCACAACGTGCTGCATTTCGCAAAAGTTTCTCAGAATTTGAGGAGATATACGTATGTATTGGCAGTACGCTTTGGTATGCAGCAAAGGCGCTGACTGACAGGCCGGTATCAAAAGGCCTGTGTTTCACTCTTGTCCCTCTTGTCGCTTTGTGTGTCGGCCACGTTTTGATATTTGTTTATGTTGCACCACCAGCAGCAGCAGCAGCAGCAGCAGCAAAAATGTTTTATTATTCCTTTATTTTTGCCTTTTGTCTTGTTATTTCTTGATTTCCAGCACACTTTTTCTTACTTATTTAAACGTTTGTGCATATACACTCTTCACATGTCCATTTAACAGGGCCATGTGCAGTGCAAGTTGATGATTATTGCCTTGAGTTATAAATGTGGCATACAACAAAGGAAAATTGACTCGTAAGCAGACAATTGCAGTTTGTTGAGTGAGACGCGCACAGAAAGGTGAAGACGTGTCCAAAGAAATGTGAATAATTATTTTAAGAGTGATAAATGTGCAGGATGACAATGGTCCCAAAAACTTATAAGCATAAAATAAATACAGTTTATACAATGATAACATTGGCCTGATAGCATTTCTGTTGAGAATTTATATCTTATAAAGTTATTAAGACCTATTTGTATACGCTACAATCTGAAGAATCGGTTTCTCAAGGGTTTTGCAATATAAATTGTTTGACATTTCTGTTGAGTTCACTGTTCTGACTCGCTTTTCCTATTGGCCCTACAGAGAGGAACTAAACCGAGAAGTCGGACAAATCAGCGCTGTTGTGAGCACTGCCCACACTCAACGCCTTTCAATTCCCACAGCGACTTTAATTTATCACGCGTGATCTTGATTAAAAGTACGCACCCGCTACCCACAACCCGCTGCTGTGCCTAAACACCCCAAAGAGAATAGGGCAGAGTAGGATAGAGGGGTGGAGAGAGAGTGTGTGTGGGGAGAATGAGCCATAGCAAATTCAGTCGGGCAGTCAGACAACCAATTATAGACAGTCAAAGTCGCGTAAAGATGCCAGAATGAAGATCCCCACAGACAGCAGCAATTCTGAATGAAAACGAAAAATGAAAATTATAATGTGAACAGCAGCAGCAGCAGCAGCAGCAGCAACAACACCAGCAACAACAACAACAACAGCAAATGCAATAAAGACATCAACAATTCGGAGGCATCAAAGAATCAGAGCCAAGTCGCTGGCAACTTGAAAGGGGGATGGTGGGCAGCACCGGACGGTAGGAAAGGCAAAGGGCAAAGTTATAAGATTTCCAAAAATAATATTAAAATTAGCAACGAAGCGCAACAAATGAGATTTTCAACCAGTTGCAGTTGCACTTCCACATGCCTCCCATCTACACTCCGCAGTCCCCAATCGCGGCCCAGAATGATGCCCATAAATTGAGCGAGTACTGTGGGGCACGTCCAGACCTCGGAGAGGCGTAGATCAATCAGTGCCCCAACAGCACCAGTAGCAGCAACAGCAGCAGCAACATAAAGAAGAAGAAGTCGAAGCAACAGCAACAGTGGAAACAGACAAACGAACAGACAACCGAACAGACAAACAGCTTAGTCGCAGTAATTAGGAATGATAAATGCTGGAATACGCAGTGTGCACAAGAAGCCAAATCTTCTCCATATGAAAGGGTTATAAATAAAAAAGTCAGAGAATAATAAAAAAAAAACCAGAGACGACAACAAATTGGGCAATGTGTCGGCTGGTTAAAAAATAGATGTGGAAGAACTGGCACATCTCTCAAACACATCAATAGGTTAGCTGGAAAGGCAATTAAGTTTTGGGATCGAGGAAGGGAATATGTATTTATGGAGATTTCCGAGGCGCTAAGCCAGTGGGCTTAGCAAAGAGTTATGGTGCAGAAGAGTGTGTGGAACGATACCTGAATAGGAGGGACATTATTGTATATAAACTAGTTAATTAAAGAAATCAGCATTATTGTTGGATGTATAAGGCTTCAGCCCTTCAAAAATGAAATTCAGGTAGATTTGTGTCTTAGCTTTTGCTTGCTGACCTATTCAAACTGGTAAGCTAAAATTTAGTGGTACTAGAAGAGCATTTTAGGAAAAGGTTTTAATCATTTGCTTGCAGCAACTTGCTTGGGAAAAGACTTTCATTCTTTCGCCAGCTTTTTAGTTTGGTGAATATATGTGAAAAATTTGCAATTACTCTTTACTCCAAGCAATTAAGCAGTCTGAAGTGGTAGCAGTTGATACAAAAAATAAAACAACCACTCAGCCATTGCATGGGCCCACTTCTAACTGTTGCAGACTAACTGATGCCTTTGAAGTTTGAGCTAATAATGTTAGCGCTATACTTGACCGCCGTGTTGGCCATTTTGGCTATGTTGGCGCTATCATGACTCGACCTGGCCACAGGTCTGTGAAGTCCGAGCCGTGAGGCAGCAACAATGTTGCCCAAAACCGCAAGTCTGGTCGGAAGGTGCAAGTGGCCGTGTTACCAAAAGGAGGTGGGGCGATGGTGGGCATTTACGATATGTGTGGTGCTTGCGGGTTGCTTTACGGGCATTTGCATTTTGCATTCTGCATTTGCAACTCGACATTCGGCATGCCACGGCATCTCACGGATATGTGTCTATAACAAAACAATTAGAAACGACGACGGCGACTACGACGACGACGACGATGACGACGATGAAGCTATGGCAAGAGCCCTCCACGATTTGACGCTGATTTATGAGTGGTGCAGTGGCGTGGGGTGGAGGGGTGGTGGGCTTGTAAAGTAGCTAGAGAAACGCAAAGACAGGCACGTAGCAGCAGGCCGAGGGGATTAGTTGAGGCGAAAGGCAAATAAAAGAAAACGCTTCGCACACATAAAAAGCCCAAGCCGAAAAGTGCTTGTCGGGCGAAGGAGCGAGAGTGGGGCAGGGAGGGAGTAGCTAGTGGGTTGGCCGGTGGTTTGACTAAGTGGGTTGCTTGGGTGTTTTATTTTTTTTCACTTTGTTTTTTTTTGTTTTTGGCTGTGGATTTGGCCACCACCCGTAGGGCATAGTAAAATGCTAGTGAAACAATTATGCAATTACTTAATTTGATGGCCCAAGTGAGTGCCATCTCTCTGCATATCTCTGACCCCGTCCCCGCCCCCGTACCCGTCCGGTCCCCATCCCCTCCCAGCCCCAGCAATTCCCCTATTCCCACCCACCGCCCTGTTGTAAGCAAATGTTACGTATACGTTATGTTGGCTCCTTGCTCACTTTTAGCTGACTTTGCTTTGTGGCCTGTAATTGTTTTAACTGCCTTGTGCACGCGCTTTGTTAACACGACCTGCTGTGTGTTCCTTCCCTACGAACAGTACCAGTCGCATTGCCTATAAGCAACTGGCTGGCTTTGCGTTGTGTGCATGTTCTAGTTGTGGCATAGTTTACGGTTTCTGGTACTGCTGGTGGCATTTGTAAAAATGCATTGTTGATATTTGCATGCGATTTTATATACATTTTGGGTGGGTTAGCTAAGTGCTGCTATTTTCTATGTGGGTTATTCTTGAGAGGAAAGAAAGCGAACGGTGCAACGGAGCTTTGGGAAATATTCAGTTTTAGTTGCTTAGTTGGAATTTGCTGGCTTTAAAAGTGTAATTTACCAGGAATCTTTCGAGATTTGCACATAACAGTGAGCAGCTATGCCCGGATGCATAGCACTGGGCTTACTTGAGATTTCCATTAGGTAAATATTGCAATAAGTGCTCCCAAAAGTCAGTCAACATCTCCTAATTCTTCTTCTTACAACTGTCTCATCCTGTTTTTTGGGGTCTATAAGTCGCTCACCATAACTTCCGCGTCATATTGCTGCCAAAAGAAAAGGGTACCGGAAAAGAAAATATGAATAAGTTGTTATTATCATCACCAAAAATATGTCATACTCAATGTGTGTGTGTGTTTGTGTGTGTGTGTGTGGGTGTGTGAATTACCCACTTGGATATCATGTGGCACGTTCTGGTCCGTCATCTGGTGCGCAAAATTTCAACAACAATCAACACCTCGACGCCTGGTCGAAAAGAAAAGAGCTGGCGGCGGCGGGCAACGGTAATGGTAACGGTAAAGGTAAAGTGCTTGGAATTGCTAGAAATCATGGCTAATATAAATCATCTTGGCAAGCAGCTTTGCATGTTTAAGTGTCATACGTAAGGCATGCATGTGGGTGCCGCCCGCCTGCCGCCGCCCACTTAAGTAGGTGTGCCACAGCGACACTGCGACATTGGGGCAGCAACAGTAGCGAGTGGCACCAAACAGTGGCAGTGGCAGTGAGACACAAACACTTGAAGCTCGCTCTCAACCCTTTTTGACTTTGGCAAATGTGCGATGCCAACTAAAAGCGTCAACGAGCAGCCCCTAGCTGGGACTACCCCCTACTGCCCCCTCCCCCTCTCCCTTTCCCGCAGTGCCATAGACCCACCTGGGCGCACCTTAAGACCTAAGACCCTGAGCATATGAGTTTTGTTTGCCTTGCCGCTCAAGTTGTGTTTTTGTGTTTATTTTTGTTAGGATTTACTAAAGCAATTTTCTTTCTTGTTTCTCAAAGGCAGGCGCACAATGCGAGTGTGTGTGTGTGTGGGTGTGGATGTGAGTGTGAGTGTGTTGGTGTCTATGTAAACACACATTTGACATTTGCTATATACATATACATATACAATTTATTTTTTGTGCAAATAAATAGTTGCAACAGCTGTTGGCATATGCCTCACAGCCTTATTTTTCATTTCTTCTCCACTTGCGGCAATATTTTGCAACATTTTTGGAATCAAAACCAAACCTTAGACAAACTTTATATCATATGGAAGAGAGAAGAGAATTTCTTTTTTTAATTAAGATTGATTCAGTTAAGCTCCGATGCTGTGGCATATGTATGTGCCAGTGTGTGTGTGTGTGTGTATCTGTATTTGGTATTTGCTCATCACAACTATGTCAGCTGCATTTTCTGAGGAATTTTCAATTAAAATTGCGACAAGCAATAAAAATTATTCCATTTTAAGTGCAGCTGCACAAACAAAGCTTTAAAACCAAATCTTCAAAAAGTTCGTATACAATTTCTATTTACTCTTGTATTTTAATTTTATTAGTGTTGATTGTGCTTCCCTCGCCAACATTTTAGACACACTTCAAGTTTGGCGGATATGAATTTTTTTTTATTACTTTGTTTCACAACTTTTCGAATATTTTAGTATACAGCAAATAATACAATTTAATAATTGACACTTGGCTCATGCTCAGGGTCTTTGACACATCACAAGTATATAGAGACAAACCAAGGTGACAACTTTTCCATATTCGTTACGAAATTTCCTTTGATGTGAATCGACAATGCGTAACTACAGTTAAGATTCACGGGGCGTCTGTGACAACACCTGCTTGTGCTTACCTTGATAAACGCACACACAAACGCACACACACACACCCACACGCACTAAGAAATATGCATATTTAAACTTATGTATGCTGTGTTGCCAGGGCTCATATAAGAATTAAGCCATAATGCTTTCAAGTGCAAAAACTTGACAAGCGCAACATGACAAACATAAATAACCAAAACGAGAACGAAAACGAGAACGAGAACGAACAAGAGCAATAGCAACGACTCTGCTCACATATGATTTTATGATGTGCTGCAACAACAACAGCAACATCATCAACAACAACAACAACAACAACAGGTACAGAACAACACAGCACAACACAACTGTATAACTAACAACTGCGTCAAGTCGCCGTTGACATACGACAAGAGTCAGGCAAAAAGCGGCAAAAACACAAACGAAAATCTAAAGAATGAGCCAGCAACAAAACTTATCAAAGCCCTGCCACCCACCCATCCCACCCCAACCACCCCTTACTAAATATTTTATTGCAATGTGTGTGGGCGTGGCAGAAGCAGCAGCAGAAGCAGCAGCAACAGCAGCAGGCGGTGCACACAAGAAATTGGAATGCCACAGAGAAAGAAGACGACAAGTTGAGTGGAATGAGAAATATTTAAATGACATTTACTCACTCACTCACAAGCTGCAACAGCTAGAAGCTTGGTGTGGGCGGGGGGGAAGGGTTGCTTGGCTATGGAACAGCTTAGCTAAATTGCATAAAATTTATTTAAATGATAAGGGGCAGAGGGATGCCACTGCTGCTGGCTTAAGCTTTAAAACAATAACTATGCAATATGTGTAGACGACTGCTGGCATTTTACCTACACGACAAGCATAACAGACGACATATGGCAAACAGCAGTCCCTCAACCACCCCCAGCTCCCCCTCCCTCTACCCAAGCTCTGTATCACGCCTTAGCTAAAGCAACTAAAGCTGGAGAGGGGAGCAGCCGCCCATAGTCGAGGGCAGCATCCATCTCAAGCCAACCCCCTACAAAACTGTCGTCAGTCAGCTTAAATTTATTGCTTCCTTATGTTGTGTTGCGTTATGAAAATAAATACCTTGCCACACAGACAACGCGCTCTCCTGTGTATATGCGAGTGTGTGTGTTGGTGTATTGGTGTCTATCTCACACTGTAATGCTTAAATTTGAACTTTTTTGTTGTGCCCATATTTTATGGGACTCCCTATGCACACTTTGAAAATATTATATTATATTCTCCATCTCGGTACTTTTTTTTTGGTTGCTGTTTGTTGCTCAAAACTTTGAAGCATCTTTTTTTTTGGGCAAGGCTCTAAATTTTGTTTTTCGACTTTTGGCAGTCCTTGAGGCAGAGATACCACCCACACACCCTCTCATCCAATAGCAAAACGAATCCCTACATTCAGTGCATGACCTCATTTTTAATGGCGTTTGTTTTCAAGCGGGATTTCCGTTATGCGGAAAGGGTTTTATGACTGCTTTTTATGGGCTTTTTCAAATACACAAACACACACACCCACACACTCACACACACTCACACACACTCACACACACACACTCATACATGCATAATTCTATGTGCAAGTCGAATATATTTCGTTTGTATTATTTATTTAAAACTTTGCATTATGACAGGCGCGTGTCATATTTTTTGGGCTTGCAGCCAGCAAGCCAGAAAGCCATCCAGCCACGGGGCGTATGCGTAATGTGCCAGCGACCTACTTCCCCAGATTCAAAATCTAAAATGCATTACGTAAGCAAATCGATGAGCGGAAAATACGCTGTTGGCAAAAATCAGCAATTCACCCAAAAGTGGAGCATTTGAATATATAAATCAAAAGTACTTTTAATGCTTATTTGCCAAAAGTGAAATATTTTAGTAAGCAACTGTCAATATTTCTTAAAATCTGATTTAAATTGTTCGCTTCACCGAACTTAATTACTAATTAAAAATTAAAGTTTGGCTTCTCAAAAGTGTATTAACATTTCCCTTTGTGTGTCCTCAACGGCAGCTGTAACTGCTTATCAAATATTTATGTTGAGCCTCAATAATGGAAATGATGAGGTGATTGAATGGATCTTGAGTAGTGAAAACCCTAAAAATAGATGTACACTGGCAAGAATTTAAACAAAAGAAAATAGATTTCAATCAAAAAAACGTATATTTTATCTTTGTAAAATTCATTTGAAAGTTGACTCATAATTAAGTTTGCTTTGATTTGCTTTTCATGTTTTGGAATTTTAGATTCAATCTAAAATATTTAACACAATTTTCATTTCCATTGAAAACTAGGCTTAATTAGTAAAAGCGTATATTTATCTGTTAAAATCTAATTCAAAATGTATTACTTGTTTATTTTTAGCATTGAGTTCCAAGTATAATTAGCTTTATACACATTTCGATCCATCTATCTGTATCCAACAATGGAAATCTGCCCCATCCATGGCTAATTCTGTTCAATGCTTGCCCCAAAATTGGCAATTGCCCCAACGAAATCAGCGCCTGTCTTTCAAATCGTTTTCACATTTGATTCGTCGGTGCAATTTGATTCGATATGCTATTCCCCCACCTCTCTGCAAACAGCCCTGCATCCATTAATTATGTAAAATTGTTGCACAAATAAAATGAAAATCGACCAAACATATGACAACAAATTGCCAACTGCCTCTCTGTTCGTCCGTCTGTCTGCCAGTTTATCCCCGCCCCCCGCTCTCTTCATCTAGCTGATGCTGCTGCCAATATTGAATTTGAAATTAAAGCGCCCACTTCTTTCTCCCCCCAGGAAAATCACTAGGCAGATGGACAATTGGGCGCCTGCCCGGCAACAGTTGTGTCAAATTGGCCAGCGTCAGTGTCCTGTGTATCCCCCCGAATCCCCTCCCGCATCATCCATCAGTGCATGGATTTAGATACGCCTCCCCCTTGAAATCTGCATGTGTTAATTACTGATGGGTCTGGGTCTGGGTCTGGATTTGTGCCGGGGTCTGTGTCGGGGCCTCTCGCTCCTGGTCAAGGGGTCGCCGAGGCAAAAAAAATTGTCAACATGATGGCGGCACTTGTTGTTGTTGTTATTGTTGGAGAGAAAAGCTGCCAGCGCAAGCTGCTCCACGGCGTTGATTTATAAACCCCGGACACTAGCAACGGAATACGGAATTCGTTGAACAAACATCGAAGGGTGTGGCTGGGGCAGGGGCAGTTGCAAGTTGCGCCCACTTGAATTTGCATTTACCTATAGCAAAAACAAATAAACGTCTAATCGAATAAGGGGAAAATGGCACCAGCGGGGTGGAGCTTGAGCGGGTGCCATCAACTGTTGCCTGCGCAGACAGCAACAAATTATGTGACGTAACAGCTGCCAGAATGTGGTGTGGGCGTATTGGCATGGGGGGTGAATTGGCATGGCCAATAACTGATGCTGGCCATAAACAAATAAAACTCCGTTTGGTCGCCAAAATTGATTTTTTGCGCCTAATCAAAAATGAATTAATTTCAGTCGCATGTGACAAACGCTTTTTGGGGAGCGTCGACATTTATTTTGATTTTCGGTTAACTATCAGACCCCGACACCAAAACCCAGCGCCAACTTCAACCCCCCACATCACTTCCCATTCCCCATCCCATTTGCTATCTAAGCCTAACCCGAATTGATTAAATTGGCATGAAATGAAATTTATGTGGCCTGCTCATTTTCTTCTATTTTTTTCTGCTTCTTGCGGTGGTTGCAAGGTGTTTGCTTTTGGGGGATGGCAAGTGCCACCAAATGGATGCTGCTGCTGCTGCTGCTGCTGGCCAGGCTCAAACCACCCCTTTTGTGTTTGGCTTTAGTCATCGTTCGATTAAAGCCTCAGCACATTATTGCGGTGGCTATTTCGACTATGTGGCGATGCAAGGTGTGGCACTTAAAGCATTCGCTGTTGCATGGCAGACTTTGAGAATTAGTTAAGTTAAGGGATGCTTAGTGCATGACGTCACCACAACTTGCCATTAAATTTAAATTATCTATGGAGTTTTGTGGCCAGCTGCGGAAGCCCAGACAAATTGCGGTTCTAACTTTTACAACTTAAACAGCCAAATCTCCGTGAACCATTTGAACCGATGGATGCATATGAATTAGATGCATGGCAATTAAAGTAGTTGATGAGTTTAAGTGCTGCCTATATATATAAGAATAAGTTGTAGAGATATTTGTATATCTGTATCTGTAAACACAATTTTAGGTAGAATGAAATGTTGAAATTCAATCCCAACAAAATAGTTTTGGAGAATGTTCCAAACTTTCCATAGCCATAATTTTGTCAAAAATCATCCGATTGAAACCGCGTTGCGATCTCGCTGTTTATGTTTAAACTTAATCTTAAGATCTTCGTCAACCGATATTCAAAAACCATTCATGACTTTTTAACCATGATTTGGCCAGTAGATGAAAACTGCATTTACAACTCGCCACAACCGTCAAAAGTAATCATTATATTCTCAAAGAGCAGGGCTTTTTAATCGATGTTTGACCCTATTGAATAAAAGTAATTTTAAAGTTTTAAGCACGTTTTTTGCTCTTGGTAAATGCCCACTTTTTTACACTTGATGATGACGTGAATCTCTTTCCTCAACTACAAAATATTAAAAGTTCACTTCACATTCCGATTTCATTTAGCGTTTTCAAAGCTTGTTATGTGCAACTTATTAAAAACAAAAAAATATAAATAGAAAAATGTGCCACTGCGGTTATTTTATTGATTTTTTGTTTGGGCCTTATTTATTTATATACTTTTTTTTGGGGGGGTGGTACATGGATGGATCAAAGTTGAGGATAAATGTAGCGTGCAATTCAATTTCATTAACGCGCACAGAGCGCACTAAAATCAATAGTAATTAATATGAGTACTTGAACACACACACACTCGAACACACATACACACAGACACACAAACACACAAACACACACACACACCACTTTTTATCAACGTTCCAATAAGCCAGTTCCGTTCAGCTCTCCAGCAAAAGCAGCACACACAACAACAGACCACAAATCAAAAATCAAATATTAAGCGAGCTAAATGTTTGGGGCAGGGGCATCGGGAGGTGAAGTGGGAGAAGGGGAGGGCGTGAGGTATGCAGGCAGTTCATATGCGTTTGTGTATGTATGTGTGTGTGTGTAAAATAAATACGTTTTAGCCATGAAAATCCCTTTTAATTGCCACGCAACGGCCAAAGGATTTGCACACAGAGAGAGAGAGAGAGGAGGAGAGAGAGGGGGATGAGCGGGGTGGTTGGCTGATAGCAGGCAAAGCGGAGACACAGCAACATTTGGCTGGCCTATGCAGCCGTATGTGTGTGTGTCGAGTGTCGACCCAGTGGAGCGTTCGTTGGCCGTTGCCACAGCCAAGTGGGATTTAGTGCAAATTGCAAAGTGTAACTTGTTTTTACGAAAAAGCACTTTAGCGCATTAGAAGACCACGCCGGGGAGCCCGAACCCGAGCCCGAGCACGAGTCCGGCAGGCCAGCCCAGAAGCCCGGGTTGGTTCGAAATGCGGGGTGGCAGACAGGCAGACGGGCAGGCAGGCAGGCAGGCAGGCAGGCCGGCAGGCAGGCAGGTCCGGCAGGCAGGTGGTTGCCAAATCTATGGTCTGGACAGTTGTCGATGATTAGAAACGAACGTAAAAGCCGAGCCGGGCGAAACCAACTGTGCGTGAGACAGCAGCTTGTGTGCAGCTCATGTTTGTTGTTGCTGCTGTTGTTGTTGCATGTCCGTTACATGACTGGCAACAGCCACATATAACAACAACAACAGAAACAGTAGCAAAAGTAGTAACGCTGTGTGCAATGTCCTAGCTGCATGCTTGAATATTCTGCGCAACAAACATGCACAATGCAACCGAATTGGTACTCGACAATGTTCTCTGTGCGTGTGTGTGTGCGTGTGTGATAGGCTTTGGCGCTCAGACAACTTTCATTAAGCAAACAGCATTAATTACATTAAAGATTTTGAATACATTATGATGGCTTTTAGTTATCGGCGTGAAGAAGAGAAGAGAGCTGCAAACCGATTTGCATCACCAGGACAACAGCAATTTGCTGAACTTCAAGTAGTCTATGCTCTAGTTAGTAGCCAATTAGTCAGCTTGCAACCAAAACTGTTGCTGAGTTGTTAAGCTCTACCAAAATATTGTTAATAATATACACATAATGGATGTGCACTTAAGTCTGGAGTGACGTTGAGGCACTTTACCAGTAGCTAGTCTTTGGCACTGTTGCTGCCACAGTAAATGGATCTGACAAAGGTTTAACAATTATTTCGAATTTCTGCTTACGGCACTTT
The DNA here is from genome assembly GCA_035043845.1 of Drosophila picticornis. Lineage (NCBI taxonomy): Eukaryota > Metazoa > Arthropoda > Insecta > Diptera > Drosophilidae > Drosophila > Drosophila picticornis. The sequence goes on along the minus strand of JAWNMR010000493.1, from coordinate 2,593,149 downwards.
ATATATATATGCTAATATAGGAGAAAATTTATACATGTTTTTATTAAATTTTTTTTTTACATGTTTTATTAAATTTGTACAAAGATTTATTTAAGTTTTTAATGATTTTTCTCTTTTCAGGACAAATATTCTTTGATTAAATCTAAAATAAATTGATTTGCCTTCATTTATATTTATATTCCTTTTGTTTTTGTTCTATTTTTATTGCATACATTGTATTGAGCTAATGTTCTCGTTCTCGTTCGGTATTTAGCCATGACAACTTTTCCAGTTATATATTTTATTAATGTTAACCCCATTTCTTAACTATTTGTCTAATTGGTCGTTTTATTGACATTGGCAACCGTGTAAAAATTTAATGGAATCTCAAGCGCCATCTCTTTCCAACTTCTCACACACACACACACTCACACACACACACACACATGCGCACACTCAATTGACTTGTAATTTGAAATGAAAATTAATTGAAGACAATGGCATGCAAAATGGATTTTCAATTAATTTTCATTCTTTATGACAACATATTCATATCCTCTCCGCACACACACTCGCTTACCGATTATGCCATTATGATTTAAGGTGTCATAATGGTCCATTGTCATAAGTGCCACACAGAATTTTAACCATTAAATACTTGGCCATCAATATACATATCGATATGTGTATCAATTTGTTCGCAAGCGTTTCAGTTTTTTTAATCAATACTAGCAGATAGGGAAATATTTGATATTTGAATTGATTTTTTGCCAGGGCTGAGTATATTGATTTTATCAATTGAATTTCAATTTAATATTTCCAGCCATTGTTTTCCGCAACAGCGATGGACACGTGAAAATGCCAGTCACGTCAAATGGGTCTTGTGACAAATATTAATTGACAATTTACTACTTAAGCCCAGTGGAAATCGATCATTATTAAATTTTTTTTTATGTGAATAATTTTACATTTTAAGCGCTGGGCATTTTTCTGCAGAAAGCCTTTAAAAGAATACCCTTGGCAAGGGACAGATTTATATTGCTGAATATACTTTATCTTTATTTTTGATTAAAAGTTTTCTAATTTCCCGCAATACTCCAAACTTATGTTATATAGAGTTGCAACAGCACGAGGAAAAAAGTCCATTTCTAAAGCTCACGTTTCGATTCTTCCGTTTCTCGACCGCAGCAATCGGGGAAAAAAAACCGGAGACCGCCCGCTATCAAAATATGGACTCATAAAGCGTATTTTCAAATTGACAACTCGATGAGCAGGCTGCAAAAAAAAAAGAAGCAAAACTGTGATTTGTGTTTGCATTTCGCCGGAAGCCGAAAAGCGTCGCGGAAATCACACCATGAATTTAATGAAAAACGGCAAATATTGAGTGGGATTCCCCTCCTTCTGTTGTCCGTCCCTCTTTCTGCCTGGTTGGTTGGTTGGTCGTCCGCCAGGCGGCTCGGTCTCGGCCATAATTGTTTGCGAAAAGTTTATGCACGTAGCGATAGCGTACATCAAAAATGGTGCAGCTTCGCCAGCGCCCTTCTGCCCGTACCCCTTGCCTCCTCCACCATCGCGTCGCTCCGAAATCGCCTTTCGCCTAAACTTCAGACATAAAACGCCAAATTGCACCATTAAGAAATTCGTTGCGCATCACTGGGCATTTAAAATGGTTGAAGCAGGAGGCACAGGGTCCTGGGTTCAGGGTATGGGGTCCACCACATAAATAATAGTTATAAATACCTAGTGGTAGTAAACTTTGTCATTGAACCCCGTCGAGGTCCGAAATACTTACTACACTTAGCAACACAAACAACTTAGAGCCTTGGCTGTTGAAAGTGCTCGACTGCCAGATGCCCTGTGGAGTTTTTGTAGGGTAGAAATTGTGTACATTTTTGAAATATTGACTTTGAAAAAAATGGAAATAGGTTCTACGAAAATCCTCCTCTTATCTTTAAGCAAAGTAGATACATTTTGACATTACATGGCAAATCTGACCAGCTTAGTTCTTCTAAGCACAAATTGTGAATTATTAAGCTTCGCTTGCTGTATTTAAGAATTTGACATCATTTTTAGACTTTTATAATACCCATTCTCAATTCAAGCAGTGGGTATAATAATGCGGCCAGTTATTCGGGCCAAGTCCGAAACCAAGTCGAGTCTATGGCTGAAATCAGCGCACGTCAGCAGAAAAGTTGCCAGCGCACTTTGTTGCTTCCTGTGGCGGCTGCTGCTGCTGCTGCTGATTCTTTTGCAGCTGCTGCTTTGGTAATCACTTGAATATTACGTAGCGGAAATCGAAAAGTACGTTGGAAAATTTTTTAGCGCTATCTCAGAACGGAGAAGAAGCATCAGCAGTGGAAGCAAAAGCAGACGAAGATGTCGCCTCAGCTTATGACAATAATGAAAGCGTTTTGAATGTGCGCCAGTCGCCATCAATTTGCAGCTTTTGGCTCGCCGCACTGCAAAATGGCAGAAGAATTGGTGGGCGGGCGGGCATTTGACGGGGGCGGTCGTGCAAATGGCCGCCGGAAGTGGCAGTGCTGCTGCTGCTACTGCAAATAAAAATGGCGGCGCCTCTTTGCTGGCAGCGCATTTTGGTCATTTTTGCGGCGCCATTGAACAATTTTGGTTTGTGTTTTGCGAGTTGTCGCAGGTTGCTCATAATGATGATGATATCGGTGCTGGGTCGGTCGTTGACGGTGGCGCTGGTGGTGCCAACCCTAATTTTGTGCTTGGCTGCAGCTCTGTGGCGCCGCATTGGGCGCCGTCGCATCTTGTTTATGGCGAATAACTAATATGCTGTAAAATAAGTGAGAATCTAGAGTTTCGGCTTAAAAACACATTTGCCATCATTTTGTGGCCAAGAAGAAGGAAAACTTGTACAATGAATGCAGTGATAATATTTGTCCAAAAGTAATAAACTATTTGAAATGGCAGAAGGAGTAAAAATAATGTGCCAGCAAAGCAAACTAAGTGAAAAAAAAGAAGGAAACAAATTGATTGTAAAGTCGGAAAAGATAATTATATGGGAAGAGAGAAAGTAGTATAAAATATCTAAACGAAAGTTGCCTAATGGCATAAAAGCGTAAAATGAAGAGGAAAATACGAAAATATACCATGAATTAAAAATGTGCAATCGGAAGAGAGTTGAAATGAACAGAAATGTTAAGATGGTCAAGAAAACAGAATATAAAATTGAAATTTCCGAGTAATAAGCACCCTGGAAAAGCTAAGATGGGAAAACACTCAAATCAAGAAGGAAAGCATAAGTAGATGAACAGCAAATGCAAAAGATTGGTAAGTAATTGATAAGAGCATTTGAAAACTAGAAAAACTCAGCAGCACTTAATGGAGTAATGAGTGAAAAAAGGCAAGAATGTTAAATTTTTTTTTAATAATTTAAGATAAGGTACAACAAAAGTAAATATACTTTTAACAAAAATAAGCGAAATTTATTCCCACAGAAGATAAACCGGAGAACATTAAAAACATTCAAATAATTAAATAGATTCGTAAAGAAAACTGATTTAAAGTTTAATAAAGTAAATCAATCTATTTCGATTTTATTTATTGACTCTATTAAAATATTACCACAGATGCATCATAACAAAATAGTAGAGAGGTATACTTTTATTGAAGAAGAATTGAAGCAACTACTAAAACATAGTTTTCAGTTGTCACAAACTCTTACGAAAACCCTTGAAAGGATTAAAAAGACAGCAAAAAAAGAGAAGTGGCAAAAACTGAGATCCGCTGAGTGATTCATGCTGTGAGCTACTTATGTGCATTATGTATGATTCACTCGTATTTTGTGCAACCCCTTTCATACATAATGCAAAATACTGGCCATAACTCTAACAGGAAATAAACAAAAACAACTCTGCTCCTAACTCAATTGCACACAGAAATGTTGTTATTTTCGTTTTCATACTGCAAAATATTTGGTACAAACTTTTCGCAACGGGTTTCCGTTCGTCTGTCTGATTGTCTGTGTGTCTGTCTGTGTGTCTGTCTGTCTGCCCGGTTCGTTCAGCTCGTAACTCCTTTTGTGGCGAGTCCTTAACAACAAAGGACGTTCATTGAATGGTGGAAAAACGCAAACAATTGTAATGACAAAACCAAACTAACCACACGAACCGAGAGAATGCCAGAGCTGGGAAGAGCTGGGAAGAGCTGGAAAGAGAAACGCATGGATAAACGTCCAGTTACATAGATACGATTATGCCTGTGTGTGTAGAGATCGGTATAGATGCTTAGAGACGGATGGGCGCTTGACTGGACGCAACGAGTTTTTGTTGTACAATAGCACAGTGGAAATATAAAAATCTGCTAAAATCATTCATGAGGGGTTTCGAAAAATTTCACAGAAAACTGACAAAACTGACGGAAGGGCTGCATTTGGTGTTGTGCTGGAATGGGTATAAATATATGTGTATATCTATGTAGATAGCAGAGATAGAGATAGGCAAAGCGAGAGCGAGCCAGAGAGAGTGAGAGATAGATAGTGAGACGGGCAACATGTTGACAAAAATTGCACACAAAATGCTGAGTGATTTGGAGGTTTTTGTTACAGGACAATGGTCACACACAGATACACACTCGCATGCACACACACACCCGGATGGTTGACGCCCCATGGCTGGGCGTTTAAATAAAAATCTGATTAATTTCTTTTATGTGCGCTCCGGGTTTTTGTGTCATTGTGTGGCCAAGAACCAAAACCCAAACTAGCAACCAAAAACCCAAAGCCCAAAATCAGTGCCCCAGAGTCCAGAGTCAGGGTAAAAGGTGGCTTGGCAGGAAGCAAGGATAAAATGGGCAGTGACATGTTTTGTGCGGGGCACATGACATGTGGCATATGTGGCACACACTCACACACACATACACATACAACTACGTACAGCTGCATGTCAAAGGTCGCCGGAAACATTGTCGCAATCACATTGAAGCAGCCGAGCTGTTTTCTACTTAGGATTGTCGTGCCCCATGCTGCAAAATGAATGCGGCACAATCTTGAGGTTAAATCCATTGATGTGAAAGATATCTGATTAAGTATGAATAAACTTCGTAAACATTGTGCGTAGAAATTTGAAGATTGTTATAATGCGGGGATTAATGACTGAGTGGTTGATAGTGATACTATCAGTAAATAATTTATATTTAAAAGCCCTAAACAACTCTCAAATGTTTCAGTATTTCTAAATATTTTCTGCTCCTTGGCATATATACAGCAAAGCAACTTTTGTTTATTGCTCATTGTCATATAATAAATCTACCCATCAGCGACTATTTGTGTGACCAAAAACTTTTTTATGACTTCTAAAGAGCTGCAACTTTATGGTTCAAGCAATCAGTTCGACTTTGCGCTTTTGACTTTGTATTGGTCGCTTTGGTTTCGAATGTGTCGTTAAGTGGCAGATAACTAACAGCTGGTCACACCTTTTTGCCTATTGACAGCTTCATTTCCATATGCTAACTCCCAATGCGAGTTATCAACATTCACAAAAGTTCACACATAACAAAATTAGACGAGAACCCAGACACAGACAGAGACCCAAACTGAGAGCCCAACCCAAAGCCAAACGCAGAGCAAGACTAAACAAAAGAGCTGAACAAAAAGCATCAGCTCCATTTAGTAAGGCAGCTTAGGTAAATTTTAATATCAAATAATAGAACGAGCATCTTCTTCTTCATCTATTTAATTTTTTTCTTGGCTTTATCGGCATTACGCTTTCCCCCCGTTAGCATTATGATGGTAAAAATGTCTTCTAATGACTCATAAGATTAAAAAGTAATTTTCTTGTTATGCTGCGCAAACGATTTTTGTTCCACCGTTAATTTTTATACATATTAATATTGGGAAAAATGGGGGGGAGCACAAAAACACACAACACACTGAATAGGAAAATTCCCGAAGCAACCGAATAAACATAAATTTGATGTACAAATTTGGGTCATTATTGGCAGCTCCGTTCACTGGGTTTCTTCTTCGATTTATTTTTTTTTTTTTTGGTTTGGTTTGCTGTGTGTATTCTTTTTGTCGTCTTTAAGCAAGGCGTAAAATTGCGCCAAACAAATTCATAATTTTCGTTATATTTCTTTTTATGATTAGCACGCCCTAACCGAAGAAAAAACGAACCCTGGCAGAGAAGGGGAGCCCGACACACAATTTGCGCCCATTTATGTTCATTTGTGTGGGTGGAGGGGGGCTGGAGGAGGCTCTTAATTATTAGCCGGGCTTTTTTATGGCCTGCCACAGTGGGCGGGACTCGTGTACGTGGACACATAACTTTCAGGCAGACAGCCAGACAGATAGAAAGACAGACTGGGAAGCAGACACAATTTCTGTGGTTTCCAATTCAACGCACTCTCAATTAGAACGTCCAATAAATAGTCTGACGGGGGCGACACTTGTGCGACACTTGGCAAAGTTCTTTGGAATGGGCATCGGGAGGCGAGAACCGAGAATCAAGAACTGAGAACTGAGAACTGAGAGCTGAGAGTCGGCAACTAATAGAACTTGGGGTTCTGGTTTGCCTCTGGGTGTCATTTGTGATGGGGTGGGGCTGTAGGTAGGGGGTAGGAGGGTGCCTGTTTGCCATGTGGCCTGTATCGCACATTAAACTAATTAACAATTAAACTGCCAGGCCTGGGCGAGAAACAAGACACAACAAAAATTCAAAGAAAACAGAACTACACAACAAAATATGCTTGGGCTATTAAAAAATGCCTAATGAATTAATAATCAAATATTTCCGTAATGTCTGTCTGTGCGGTCTGTGAAATGGCTTTTTAAATGATGTCTGCTTCAATTTGAAGTGACAGAACACCAATCTACATAATGTCAAAAACACATTATGGAGCCTTGGAATATCTATTTAAGAAATGGGGCAACGTGCAGCTGAAACATAGAACTAGATAGGAATAGAACTAGCTAAAGTTGTCCCGAGTTGCAGACTGAAGACTGTCAAATCACTTTAATTGGTAGTCAAATAATCAAGTTTAAGCTGGCTCAAATGGAATATGTAGATTGGTTTGCTTAGTTTGAGGTGCAGCTGGAAAGTGCTTGATTTGAATATGTTATTTATTTATTCTAGTTGTGAATAGAATGACTGCTACAGAGCTGAACTCTTTGGTTATTGCTTATTATAGTAAATATAATGTCAAAGTTGACTAGATGTTTATTATTATGAAGTTAACTGGAATATTTATGGATGAGTTACTTTATTTTTTTATAAATATGCATGCACGTACATATTGACTGTGTCTGTCATCGTGTCCACTTTCCCAATCTTTCACATATCACCGACCAGCAGTTGCAGTTACAAGTCTGCCAATCCAAAGCTATGTAATTAGTTTTATCAGCAAAAAATTGTCATGACCAGCAGCGGAGTCGCCTCGTAACTTTTTCCGTTACCCGGGAAAAATCCGATTAAAATGCGCCCACAGCGTTTTTGGAATGGTTTTCCACCTGAAATTGGGCTCTTTATGGCATTATTGTATTACTGCTTAGGGGAGCGTGTGGGGCAGGTAGTTAAAGGATTTTCGGATGTGTACAAACCTTTCATTGTCTTTTCATTTGAAAATGGCTGAAGCTAAAACCCATTGCTGTCCATAATCAACGCAAATCCTTGCCTAATGCCAGTTTTGTGTCACACACGCAGCGGGCATGCGGGGGGTGTGGCAGGGTTAACAGGTGAGGGGGCACATTGTCATTGTCATGGCTCTATGAAGCGCTTTCACCTTCTACGGACTGCTGTGGCTGCTGATGATGTCCTTTTTTGGCTCTCCCCGCTGCTGGCTGTCGAGGCGATAGCTCGGCTTGATAGTGTGGTCCTGGCTGGCTGGTTGGTTCGCTCGTTGGTTGGTTGGTTGGCCCTGGGGCTTCTTTTGGCCCGCATCGACAGCCGGCCGAGCGAGTCCTTTTGCCTTTTGCTGATTTCGCCGGCTTAATGTTATTTGTATGCCCGTTGTCCTTTTTAGTTTGGCAGTTGTTGTTTCTAGGACTACAGCAAAGCAAGGAAAAAAATAAGAAGAGCAGAAATAAAAGAAGAGTAGTTGCCTTCGCTTTTGTGTGGTTGTTGCGATGTCTTCTTCATGCCTCGAAAAGCAGCAGCTGAGTGTTGTCCTGCCTGGATGGGCGGGGGCACACATGTGCCACTCAATCTGGTTGTTGTTATTGTTGTTGCTGCATGTCTGCGGTTGTCTTTTGGCAGCCTTCTTTTTTTTTTGCTGTTCTTGTGTTTGTCTGTGTTTGTTGTTGCCTCTTGCTGCTTGTTTGTTTGTTTGCTGAGCATGTCAACTGCTCCTCTTGTGTGTGTGTGCTTTTTTTATTCGGTGCTGTTATCCTGCTACGTCCTGTGTTCAAATTTAATTGCTGTGGGAACTGCACATATGAGCCACTCAGACTCAGACGCGGGCAGATTGGATTTTCAATCAAAATGGTCAGCCTAGTGGCAGTAACAGAGATACCAAAAAAAAAAAAACAAGAACCCCATCACAATCAGTAGCCAACCGCCAACCATAACCACTTTCAATCCCCACATTCCTCCCCGCAAAAAAAAAAAAAACAAAAAAATGGCCACTTGTATTGTGAGCTTTTTAATTTTTGTTAACAAAATATTATCCAACTTTTAATGGCACCCCTGACAGCGCAAATGGCTTCACATTTCTCAAGGCGCCACAACGATAACATAAGCCTCAAACCACCCAAAAACCACCACCCAAAAACTACCACACCATCCACAAGCCCAAACAACACCCAACAAACTACCGCAAGGACATGGAAATGCACTTGCCCACTCAAAAGTGGTGATATCCTAAATGAATTTCCTGCGCATTACTCTCGGGCCTTCAACGTTTAAAATAGTATTCGTGGAGGGTGGGGCTTAAGTGTTTTCCACTTTAGACATGCCAACATATATTCAAATTGCTCGCAAAGCTTTGAAATATGCTCGTGCTGAGTGTAGCTCTATGTTTTAATAATATTTTAAGCTGTCATAGCTTTGCCATAACTGAACGATTCTTAAAAGTAATAATATATAATACTATCATTAAAACTTACAAGTAATAATATTAAGGTAATCCTGAATAAATATTATAATAAATTCTAATACTGATAATAATTTGAATTCCGAATTCCTTCAGAAAACTATTCTTTTGTTGAATATTTAAAACAACAATTCCATAATGCACTTTATCACAAACCAACAATTTTATTAAAGCGCTTTCGAGTTGGTTTTAGAATAGACTGTTTTGGGTCGGGTAACTTATGTCATTAGGCAATGTGTGCGGCGACTGTTTTGGGCCGCAAAAAATGGCAGCTAAGAGCCGCATCCACATCCACATCCATATCCACATCCGCATCCGTTGTGTACTGGCCTCGAAAAGCATCCTGCATATTTGCGACGAGTATTAATGTCGATAAAAAGTTGCTGCAACTGGCGAAAGGCTGTGTTTGCCACTTACTGTCTGCTGACTGTTGACTGCCGTTTGCAGCAACATGCTGCATGCGGCATGCTGTAAAAACAGGCGACATCATTATGCGGCAAACACTTAATTGTCGCTCATATCTATGCCCCACAAATGGGCCCGGGGAGGCAGTTGCAACTGCTGTTTGTGTTTGTACACTATTCTTGGTGCCCATTTTCATTTTGGAAATTGGCAAAAAGCGCAACCAACAAGTCGAATCGCAGTTGTGAACGCACTCTCTGCCAGCCAACCATTCTGGCTTTTGGTGGTCGTGGTGGTGGTGGAGTGAGGTGGCAGTGGGGTTTGTATTCCAACTGTCGACTGCCACTACTATCATTATCAGCAATAATCAGCGTGTTGTTGTGTTGTTGTGGCAGCATCGCAAAACGCCAAATGTTGCGTAATGTATGCAAGACACAACTGCAGATAGTTGCGGCCGCGTTGCCATTTCTGTGGTGCTGCTGCAAGTAGACTAGGACTGTTGCAAGCGTGGTGGCAGTCCTAGTGTCAGATTGTAGCTTCAGTTTCAGTGCCAAGTGCCAAGTGCCTCGCTATGCAGATGAGTTATACGAGAATTAGCATTGTGCTCCCTTTGGTGTTGGCCGCGAGTTGCAGTCAACTATTAAATTGCAACCGAAATTAAGATAACAAAGAGTTTGCTGAAGCATGTTTGCGGAATTTTCAAAGTCATTTTTGGGAGTGCAATAATATTATTTTCTAAATGTGTGATAGTGAAATGGGTACTTTTCTGTTGGGTTTCTTCTTAGTTTGAAATGGGAATTAAAGTTACAGTCTAAGATTTTAAGCCAACTTAGATTAAAGACCATTAACAGCTAAATGCTTTAGTTTGACGCGAGTTTGCTTTTTATTTATTTATTTAAGTTAATTGTAAATTAAGTTGTTAAAGCATGAAATGCAAATGTTGTTCCGCTCTGATACCTCTTCTAATTTGACCTTTCTCCAAACTTCTTCGTATATTTTATCATGCTGCACAGTGTAATTTGGTTATTCAACGCTTAAGTTTAAGTTTAGTTTGACTTTGGAGTCAAATAACAAATTCGTCCAACTCTATTCTCTATTCTGTTCACATTTCTCCCCCTGGTTCACTTACTAATGTCTGGCTAAGTCGACAATATTCGCTCTGTCAGCAATCCTCAGTTGAGCTGTGGCTTGTTTGCCAGCCTAATCTGCTCATAACTCCCCCCAAACCCCCAAGCTGTACAGATAGCAATAGTCACTAATACAAATGCATAGAGACAGGAACAGAGACGCAGTTGGCTAATAAATAGAAACCCTTTTCGTCTATTGGACAAAATGCAGCCAGCGGCGCTTTTTCTTGGCTTAGACTGGCAAAAACTTTTTGCTAATAAAGGTTGCTCTTGTTTTTGCCTGTGTGTGTGTAGCATAGAGGATGTTCTAAGAGATGGAATGGGGACTGGGGGTAGAGGATTTGTAGCTGGGACATTAAACAGTCAGCTCATTGTCGTGCCTGACGTGGCGCGCCGTCAGCTGTATTTTGTACTTTTTTCTTGTGTATTTAGTTTTTTGTCCAGCAGCAGCAAAGGGAAACGAGAGACATGCAATGAATGAAGCCACTTGAAGCAATAACAGTGCAATGTCAGCTAACGGAGCCACAGACAGAGACACAAATACAGACACAGATGCAGTTGGCAGCCTTTCGACTGCGAGATACTCTGTTAAAATGTTGGCTGACAGCCAACCAATAAATGTTAACTAGATCTTAAACCTAAGCCATGTTGACTACAGCTCAAAGTATTCAAATAATTGATGTATTCACTTATACCCGCTTTGCCACTGAAATACAGAGTATGATGGCGAACTACTTGTAACTGGAGGTCATTTTTGCCATAGCAGGCACCATGAAGATGTATGACAGCTGCGCCTCTGACTCTGTCTATAAATGATACTGATGATGATGATGATGTACTAGAGCAAGAGTCCCCAGAGACCCTGTCTATCTGTCTGTCTCTCTGTCTGTGTGTTTGCCTGCCAGAGCTGCTTATTCGCTTTTAGCCTTTTGAAGTAATTTGCAGTTGCTATTTTCTGTTTTGTAATTGCTTATTAATGTCATTGTGCCCTGGCCCAAGTCTTTTAGTACTCTCTGCCATAGCTTCACTTGAAAATGTTTTTAACAAATTTATGCTAATGTGATTTTGCAATTAAATTGCTGCACAATGATCCCAATGAAGCGGGGAAACGACTAGTTCGACGCACGGAAGGGGAAGACTGATTGAGCGGCACATAATGCACAAGTGCCAGGCGATTTATAATGCCCCACTATCGAGAACAAGAAGAACTACACACGATCAGCCTTTATACACATCCGCATTATGATCGGCATGGCATGAGCTCTTAAATCATTTTACCATATGTACAATTCTGCATACAAGTCTCTGAGTGCTTTTATATTACACATCACTACCCCCGAGCGCCGACAGCAACCCACTGTCAGTTGCCACAAAAGAGTCGCCGACAAATGATGATGTAGTTATCGGCTGCTCTGTCTCGTACTCCCTGCATATATACATAAATGTCTATGATGCCCAGGCATTGGTTCTTAGCATTTGGCATAACGAGCTGTCAGATATTAGTTGCACTATGGTTGAATTGAGTGCAACTCATCCGAATAATATCTGAGTGTGGCTCAATTGAACTGCCATCGTTGATAGCTGTCTGAGAGCTAAAAATTAAATTACATTAATCTAGAACGTTTTGCTGGAAAGTTTAAAAATGTTATATTCGAATTTATTTGCGATATTTCCTCACTTTCGCCCACTGTAAGAAGCCGACACATTTTGAGCAAAGTATGTCTGCATTTCTTCATTTGATGTGACTGTCTGGTCCTTTGATCTGAGTAAAGGCATTTCTTCAATCGGTCGGGTCTTGCGGAGATTTTAATGACTTCTATCGCAGACGCATGACAAATAGTTGCAGGTGTAGCTAAATTAATATCTGCACTTGCGGAATATTGGGCACGTTTTTTTCTTTTATTTTGAAAGCGTCCGTTTGTTAAATATTTAACGATTTTTTGTATGTTTGGCATAAATTACTTTAATATTGAAATTGCACATTTCTCATTCGTTGAGGCGTGCGAACGCGCATACGCCCCGTGTGGCAGCAACAGCAACAGCGTCAGCAAAGGCATCAGCATCAGCATCAGCAGGCACATCAAGTGGCAGCCATCACATGCAATGTGAGAAATCATGCATAAAAATTTATTATGTTCAAGCGCATGTTGCAACATCGTGTTGCCTGTGTGCCTCCTGCCTGCCTGCCTCTCTGCCTGCATTTCCCGACTGTGCCCTTGTGCCTGCAACCATCATAATAATATCAATGGCAACACAGTACACGAGCAAAAAAAATATATGTATAAAATATATATATATTATATATATATATATACACATATATAATAGCATGTGAACAGAAGGCAACAACAGAAAAAACAAAAACGAAATCGAATCATATATGCAAAATGTAAAATGCATTTGCAGCGAAACTGCTATGCACTGTAATATAGTTGTCCATGTATAACCCAGTGAATAACTGATCTGAGTTAAACTGTATTTTCTATGACAATACAAAGTAGTCACCTAAATAACAATCATTGCTAGGATAAATGAGGAAATGTTCATTTTTGGAATAATACTTGGGAAATAGTTTATATATTTTTATCTCACTGCTTAACAATTTTAGATAAAAACTATATATAAAATTGATTTATACTTTAATCAATAATACAATATGCGTAAATTTTAATTTATTACACATTTTCCACATACAACAAAATATGAAGACAACTTTGATATTCGCCAATAGGAGTTTGATAAAGTTACCAACTAGTTGAAATAGTGAGTGCATCTGCATTTGTAATCTCATCCATTTGTTTGCTGCGGCACATTGTAAAGTGCAGCAAGGCAGCAGCAGCAGCAGCAACAACAACAACAACAACAACGGCAGCAGCAGCGACGCCAGCGGCGGCAACATCATTTGAACTGTCATTAAACTTTGACTATCATCCTTTTATTATTTGGAGCTACCGTTGCTGCTGACGTTGCCGTTGCTGCAAGCTCTCGTTGCTGCTGTTGTAGTCCCATTGTTGTTGCTGCCAATTGTTGCAGCATTTTATATGTATTTTTTTGTGTTATTATTTTTTTCCTGCAATGCGCCTGCTTTGTTGTCGTTGTTTTGTTTTCTCTAACACGTGAGCTCGCCGCAGTGCACGTTGCAAGTTGTTGCTGTAGCCTTTGTGTTGCTCACTGCTGCACAGCAACAAGAGCAAAAAGTGCAGCGTGTTTACAATATTTGTATTATGATTTCTATTTTTCTACCTTTTTCGAGTCGCCTCACGCTTCCCCACCCAACCACCACAGCTCTATCTTTATCTAGCTATCTGTGATGTGTCGTAATAGACGTCCTTTATTATGGCCAGTTGCATTTTGTAATATGCATTTGTCAACACAAAAGACACACTAGCAATAGATGCCAGCCATTGCTCTTGCAACTCTCTCCAACTACCCATCTTCCCATCTCTTGATCTGTGTTGCAACAAGTGCCGCATGCTTGTTGCACTCGAGTGGTGGTACTGGCGAACCTCAATTGCAGGTGAAATGTTGGCTAACGAGCAACTCGACTCAACTCAACTCGTATATGGCCACATGAGCCATTTGAGCTGCCGGTTTTGGCCAACTATTTGTCATCAACGGGATTTTATGGCCGTACAAAATGATACAATAAACGGACTTTTCTCATGTCTAATTGTGTATTTGAAATCGATGCCAAAAAAACCAAGTGAAACAAAAACCTAATCAATGCTGTCTGAGGATGTTGACGATGGACTTGGCGGTTTTTCGGTACGTTTGGGGAAAGCAAATAGGCTCACCCTGCTGGAGCGTGGATCCCGTTTGACTGTGCGCTGCATAAATTGGGCAGCACTGCGTGTGAGATGGGTGTGTTCTTTGACACTGTCAGTCGATTCATCAGATCCTGCTGGCCTCATTGTGTTGCGCCATTGCGAATGGCGTTGATAGAACGCCTTACGGATGCGATCCTCCAGAGTAGTCTCCTCGAATACATCCGAATCGAATGCGACATCGGCAACCGGATGCAAGAAGCCGGCACGTTGAATATAATCGGCCAGTTCCTGGGGCGACATATTCTTCGTCTTGATGAGCTCCGAGAAGGCGAGTTTTGCCTCCAGCTGCTTGGCCTGCGATCGCTTCAGTCGATAGAAATCCTCGCGTTCAAACTCCTCCAGCTCACCATCGACATATTGGGAGGTCTTGATCAGACGTGGTATGACCACACAGTCCAGTGCATTCACTCGCATATTCGTTTGGCGCGATGCCTGCATCAGCATCCGCAGCGTGTACTCCATGGATGCATAGCTGACAATCTCCTGCAGCGCCTGCTGGAAATTTTTGCGCACCCGCTGCACCTGCTGGCCGCCACAGCTCAGACCGGCCAGCGGGAAGGCGCCTTGCTCATTCAGCTCCAGCTCAAAGTAGTTCAGATTGATGCCAACAATTTTTTGGTGACGTTTACGCAGAAATGCAGTCGCCACTCTGCTGTCTGCCACAATTACGGGCTTCAGGTCCGTGCCAATCAGATTGGCCTTGGCGACCGAGAATATAGCCGTACGCATTGCATCGTCCACCAGCTCCTCCTTGTCGGACATCTGGGCACGAATCTCGCGCAGCTTCATGTCGATCGCATCGCGTTTGCGTTTCAACAGATTCATGCCACGCTTGGCGGCCAGAATCTTTTGTTTCATTAGCACCGCATTCGCCCGCGATGGGAATACCTGCATCTTATCAGTGGTAGCCATCGCTTGGGATCACTGGCTACACCTCTCTATCTTCTTCTTCCGCACACCCTATCAACTATTCCTAAACAGACTTGGGTCCGATCTAATTTACCTACTCTCCTAGCAGTTTGTTTGGTGACATGACATGCAACTCAAAGGCCTGCTAACACAGCAAAAGGTTGTCTGGCTTCAAAAATAATGTAACCTTAGCAAAACATAAGCAATTTAACAAGCCCTTCAGCAACTGCAATCTGCAATTGTAGCAGGAAATACATTTGTGTTTTGATAACACTCACATACATAAAATTCTATATATAAACACAAGCAAAGGATTTGTAAAAATGTTTGCTTTTCAATTCCTACAACGGCTCTTTCAATATTTTCATTGCATTTCAGTTATAAAAGTATTTTCCTTAGTGCAACTTGGGCTTGTTATGATTTCAACTTGTTGCACGTGAAATGCATAACATAATTTCTTTGCAATTGCGACTCCAAACTCCAGAATATAATCCAGGCACGTAGAGCCAGCCACAGTCCACACACACAGTACCCCGCCCCCGCCCAATTCTCAGACTCCCGTCTCAGTCTCAGTCTCGTTCTTGGTCTCAGTTCTGGATGCGGAAGTTTTTCGCCTGCGCAGCGAACCAAAACTCCAACCAACAATAAGTTGTTTAATGCAATTCTTAAAGTGCAAGTTCCCCACTTGTGGCTCTATAATTGTATAAGAGGCAGGGGTATGCGGAGATTGGGCGTGGCAAGTGCAGAGCACGTAAGCCAAAACAAACATATGCAATTGGGAATTGCCTCGCATAAAAAGTACAAAATGATGAGGGAAAATAGGGACAAATTCAATTGGCACTACAGGCAGTCAGCCAGGCAGGCAATATTTTCCACTGGCTAAAATAATTTTCAATGATTTGCAATAATAACGCCGACAATATGTCGCATACGTCATCCCCTGAAAGGCAATTTAATTGGGTTGCCCACGCAGAGGCTATGTAACTCTTAACTGAACGAACCTGGGGCTCCTCTCCAACTCAAAAGTGAGTGGTAAAGGTAGGGTTGGGTGATTGGGTGATTGGGTGATGCCTGAATACACTTGCTCCAATATTGATTATAGTTTACTCCACTATTGATTATAGTTTACTTAGAGTAATAACAAACCAATGTTGCACAGAACAGCAATTTATTATTTTCGTGAATTGATTATTTCTAAAGAAAAAAATAATAAAAAATGAAATATTTGTACTTGGTAAACATCTTATCATCTAAAATCCATCCAATCACTGAGTTAGCTAGATGCGATACTTTTCAACTTAGCTCATCCTTGTGTTAGGGCATTCAAAGTACGTTTGAAATCGTATACTCATTTCCGGCCTGCAAGTAAAAGCAATTCGATTATAATTCAATTTTTTGCATCACCTAATTAAAACTCGCTTAGTTCGTTTGACAAGCGGCTAAGGGCAGGGGCAGGGAGAGTGGGTGTTGGCTGGGCGTAGCAAATTAACTGATGGTTTTGGCCCCGCACGCCCTCTCTCCAAAGCTGACAATATCCGGCTTAATGCTAACAAAAAATACGAGAAAATTATAAAAAAAAGAAGGTTTGGTAAAAAATGCGACGGCAAATAAAACGGGCGTAGAATTTGCCTTAAGCTATTTAATGTCACTTGGTTGGCAGAAAGGACGCTTGAATCGATGCGCGAATGAATTCAATTTCAGTCAATTAATAAATGTGCAAATTAAATAATCGCCGTCACTCTTGTGGCAAAAGAAAATTTAAGAGGAAAGATTTTCTTCATAAAATATTAAATTAAAAATAACTTCAAAGATAAAGAAGTTTTGTATTTAAATAAATTGAATATATTAAAATATTATGCGCAAACTGTGTCGGGCAATTCAACTTTTTAATCTTCAAAAATATGCCGCAAAGAAAATGAAACTAACAATTCACCTGAGTCTCAGGCATTTTGGAACTCCTTTAAATATTTAAATTTTGTGTATCGTGCGTTGGGCTTGGTGGCTTTTAGGAGCTTGTCGCTTGCAACTGTGCCACAAAATCAACTTCAAATCACGACTAAACAAAATACATGCCGAATAAACCTACTGTGTATGTGGCTGTACTATTTATGCTGCAGCCGGCAGCCGGCATAGTCTGACTGCAGCAGTTGCAACAACAACTTGCAGACAGACAGAAAAACAACAACAACAACAACTGCAGTGGATGGCGGTGCAAAGTTCCCACCAAGTGTTGCTGCCGCAGCTGCTGCTGCTGGTAGCTAAACAAAACGTGGGCAACAAACTAAGCCATTTTTGTCGCCGCCCGTCTAAATACCAAACTTGGCAGCAACAACAAGAAAAACAAAGTGAAAATGTCCTGCGCAGCATTCGAAAAGTCGGAGAGAAAAAAGAACTCCAAATAAATCATGATTCATGACCAAAAGCCACAGAAATGCCAAAAATAAAAGCAAAAACTGCAACGGCCAAAAAAAAAAAACAAAAATAAATAAAAATGTGGAAAAAACACGAAAAGTAGAAGGAGATTTTGAATGGAAGAGGCGACAACACAAAATGTTCGTGAGGCAAGCCGCGGACTCTTGCCGAAGCTGCGAACTTTACGAAAATAATGCGGAATATTTTAGAACAGACCTGAAAAAAAAACCGAAAAAAGCAAAGAAATTGGTGACAGAGCTTAATGTCGAGAGAATCGTTAGTTTTGGTATCGGAATTGAGAGCTGCCCTTGGCCTTTTGTTTTTTGTTTGTTTGTCGTTCCCCAGTCATGTTGGCCATGTTAACAAATATTTTGTGCCGTGTGCTAAGCATTTTCATCACGCAGAACACTTCGTTGCAGCTGAAAGACTCCAAACAGGCTCCAGTTAACATTTTGGTTTTTTGTCGTCCGCTCAGGTTCCTCATAAAAATCATGTTGTTTGGCATCTGTTCCTTCCCCCGCTCCTTCTGTCTCTTTGCTGCTTAAGCGATCGTTTTGTCATAATGCGACATTTAAGGAATTCTTATATGAATTCACTTAACGATCTCTGATTCGACGTTGCTGACGCTTCGATCCTGTTCTCCACAAAATTTTGGTGCCGGTTTTGAGGTGTGGAATCGCCACGAGGTGTTCGTACTATGGTGAAAATTAATGAAAACAAAATATGACTTGAGATTGTTAAGAACTACGGATAAAAGTTTAACTAATTTGATATCACAATTTCTCACTTTTTCCACACAACTAATGGCCTGATTCCATTATGTACATTCTGAATTTTAAAACTATTAATTAATATTTATTATTGAGACTCAAACGACTTTTCTGCAAATAACTCAATAAATGAGAAAACAAAATTTAAATGAACAAATAGTATTTTATTCTTAATTAGCTTTATGAAAAACAAATTTAGCTGTAATTGCATTGAAAAATAATCTTTTAGCCCAAATATCTCAACTATTTGGGACATTCATTTTGCCATTATCTTACAAAATATGAAATACTCGACAATGTCGAATGTGTTCAAATGCACAGAATGTTGTACCTTATGGGAAAGTGTACACGCAACACACTTTACTTACTGGAGACACATAAGTGTACACAAAATGTTCATAGTGGAATCAAGCTGTTAAAGGTTGTTCTATTGTTTTTTTTAAAGTTACTCAAGTTCGTAAACTTTGCGAATAAAAATCTAACCTAAGTGTGCGCTGAGCCTCTTGGCTATTTGGTATCATAAGTATTCGTTCAGTGCTGTGGCACACTTTTATAACTAAAGAAGGAAAAAGAAGAGAACTGTCCGTAGTCTGGAAGCGCCCCACTGTGTCGCTGATTTCGCTGTCAGTCGCGCATTAAGCTGGACCCAACAACAACAAGAACAACAACAACAGCAACAGAAATAACAACAACAGCAATAACGATGCGAGCCACATTAACAACCAAATGGAACATCAACAACTTACAACTTTGTCAGGGCTGGAAGTCCAATGACGATGAGGATGATGGTGATTGTTGTCGTTGTTGTTGTTGCTGTGGTTGCCCGAGCCACAATCACTGGACAACTATGACTTTGTCGCTGTCTCACCCCACTCTCCACTCTCTGCCCTCAATTCTCCTCTCCTCAGCTCGCTGTCCCTTTGGCTACCTTGGACAGACAATTAACTTGCTTGCTGACTTTTAAAAAGGCATTGGTTGACATTTTTACGCGCGTACATGATTTTATTTGCCAGTCAGTTCGCTCTCGGGGTAATTATGGCACGTTAAAGTGTTAATGTGCCACGTTAACGGCCAAAGGATCTGCCTGCAACAGCAGTAGCAACAGCAACAGCAGAGGCAGCAGCTGCAGCTGCAACTGAACTAAGCTTTAAGATGAAGCCGTTTGTGGGCAGAACAAACGAGCGGCTCAAGATCAAGCTAGGCCAACTGGCTCTCGCACTCATATTTTAACAGTTTTTAGTAATATGACCAATTAGCTGACTTGGCATTGTCAACAGCAGGCAAACAGACAGACAGACAGACAGACAGACATACAGACAGGCTGTCAGCTGGCTCCACATTTATTTGGCTGACAAACTGTGAAACTGGTTTCCAATGCAACAGCAGCTAATCCAACTGTAACTAACCGTAAGCCTGGGTCAACCCGACTGTCTGCCTGGCTTCCCCCCAGAGGAGTAGCTTCGGTAGAGTCGACTACTGTCACCTGCTCCGCATCAATTGACGTTATTGATTCGCAGCCCACAATTTGCCTCGCCTCGCAGCCACCCAGTTGCCATAAGTTATTATGTCTGGCCGAACTGGTTCTTTCTCCAATGGACATGTACAGATTGCCTAGATGTGCCGTGTGTGTTGTGTGTGTTATGTGTGGTGTGCTTTGTGTGTGTCTGTTGCCTGTTTCTATTTCTCCTCGGTCCCATCCACATCCACATCCTAAAACTCAAACTGCACCTCATCCGCCTCTTAAGGCGTTCGAGAAAATTGCATGACAAATAAGTTTTGTGTGTCGCAGACAGTTGACATTTTTTATGCTGAGTTATATGACGCTGTCTAGCTGAATGGGGCATGCAACGTTGTGTGCCTCCTCTTCCGCTTCTCAGCAATACGCAGTGCATTGGCTAGGCAAAATATTGATTTTTATAAATGGGAGCCACATGCAAAGTTGGCAGTTGTTAAAGCGAGTCAATTGCCAAGCCATCGACAGGAGATAGGTCAACCCCTTCCCTCCCCCATTCCCCATTCCCCATCCTAATCTCTCTCCCTCTCCATTTCTATCTCTTTCTTTTCCGCGCCCTCCACTCTTTTGACCTGAAGCTAAGGCAACTGTTAGTTTGATGGCATGTGTGGAGTGCATTGGGCTGCTATTCACTTATGATTGCAGAGAAAAATCCTAGAAAAACGGGAAAAATACAAAGGGGATGCTTTGATAACTCTACTGGAAAACTTGATCCACATTTGATTAACGTTGGTTAATACCTTTGAGTACGAGAAATAAAAATAAACTGCGATTGGCTATATGGTGAAAAGATTAGCCATAAATATTTTTTTAAAAAATTCAAAGAGATCCACAAACTCTTCATATTTATATTCTAGTAAAAGAGACAACGGATTTGAGTAGTCTTAGTCATTTTAAGCTCGTTTAACTGTTATTTAAATTGAAAAAATGCAAAAATTGATCATATCTGAACAACATAAAGTAATTTCACACATAATAGAATTGTTGCCGTAGTTTCTGGTATAATTATCCAAATGTGTTCATTGTGAAATGTTTCCAGCGCTCATTAGTTAAATTACTTGACAGCCGTAAGTCAATTAAATGGTCTATGCGAATTTCTTGCATTTGCCAAAGTAACAGAGAAGAGTACTTTAATTACTTACAACCTCCCCTCTCCTCGCCACTCCTCGCCTCTCCTCTCTGCTCCACATGCCTGAGCAAGCGTCTAGGCATTTTAATTGAAATTAATTAGCCAGCACATAAGACATGGTTGGTTAACTAGCAAACGAGACCCACAAAAGTAGTCAGAAAGGGATGAGGCTCAAGGGGGTTGTCAAAGGGGGAGGGTGGGTGGTGGGAGAGACGGGTAACAGGGCGCTATTAACGACAACAATAAGCTTCAACTACTTCACGCCAATTGTTGACAGTCAGTCAAAGAAGCAGCGACACACAGTTGTGTGGAGACATGAGGCAGGCATAAATGTGGCACAGACGGGGGTATTAATGGAAGCCAGAGAGACGCACGCAGTTGCAGTCATTGCAAATATGAGTTGCTGTTGCTGTTCTTATGCTATTTGGAGGTGCGCCGGCATTTTGTCATTTGGCGGCATTCGTTGTGTGTCAATCATGGGGCCAACATGTGAATCTTTTCCACATGAGCATTAAAGGCGCTCAGCTGGAACAGCTCAGAGTGGTACTGAGAACAGAGAATGCGACGCACACACTGCATTTGCCATTTATGACAGTTGAAATGTCAAAAGAACAAACAGCCGCAACAAACTGAAGCCAAACAGAAGGCGATGCCAACAGTTAGCAGTCAGCAGCATTCGGCATTCAACATTCAGCATTCGCAAGTGCTAAGAGCTCCTTTTGTACAACTCCCTCGCCTCGCCTCGCCGCGAGCCAAGTCGAGTCGACTCCATTCGATGACGTTGACGACGCCAGTCGTCATGTGCGCAGCTGTTTTGGATCTGCCACGGATGCGCTTCATTGCCCCCCAAAAAGGGGTGACGCTGACCCCCCTTAACACGCACTTACCCACACACTTACCCACACAATTACACACACACACACCCAAAAACACACTCAGTTCCCCTTTGCAGTCTGTCAGTCAACTAGTTATTCATATTAAGCATCTATCAAAGGGGTATTGCAAGATTATAATAAGGTTCGACAAAGTTGTCTGCAAATTTGAATAGATATTGATTCTAATATTGAGAATAAAAGTTAGATGCTGGAATTCGAAAAACTAATGATAAATAATAACATTTCTGTAATAATATAATTTCAAAACCGGCTAAATGAGAAAGATTTATTTGAGATTCATTTTCAGAATACTCCTTTTAATTGTTGTAAATACAAAAACAAACGCTTAGCTCTTCACAAAAGTTAGTATAAACTATTCTAGTTTCAATTACACTTGAAATATTGTATTTTGTAGTGCATTCGCAATTCGTTGCTTGACTTTTGACAAACTGTCGCTTTTATTTTTCGGCGCTTTTTAGCATTTTAATTGTGTACTGTGTGGACAGATTTGTTGAAAAGCTTGTTAAAAACGCATTTTTATGTCAAAAGGAAATAGTCGCTTGGCTGCCAACACACACACACACACACACACACACACAGCCATACATTCACACACGCTTGAATGTGTTATTTGAGCAATGAGCGAAAGGCGTAAAAATCTGCGTAATTAAATTTTATTTCGGGCAGCAGCTGCCGGCAAATGGTGTTGAGCGATTGCCGCTGCTCTTGCTCTTGCCTAATGCCTCATGCCTCATGCCTGAATCTGCCCATGCAACGCTGGCTAATTAGCTGCGCAAGAAGCACAAAAAAGAGAAATACGCAACATCAAAGCCAGGCACGTGACCCACACCCAAAACTCGAACCCAAAAGCCACCCGGCCAGGAAATGTAACTGGAACACCTTGTGGCAGCAACAGCCCGGGCAAGACAAATCCATTGATGGCTGTCAAATTAGCAACGCATAAATATGTATAAAAATGTATCTATGTTTGTATATATGTATATATGTATTTGTGTAGCTGCTCATCTGCATAATTTTCGCACACATATTTATGTCGCTCTTTATTGCAGCCACTTATTTAGGCTTATTTGCCATCAGCCTCCCTCTCTGTTTGGCGCTCAAGTGGCACTCGTTTTGTTTGCTTTTGCCCTTTTCACTGGTTGAGTCTATGTCCCCATGCCACCACCGCCCACCCCATAACTGCCCTCATCATCAACCCCATCCTCATCTCCATCATTGCTGCTTATTCATTTCAATTCACTTGACGAGGCGGCGGCTCGCCGCTTTCATCTCGCAGCCTTTCAGGCCCACATGGTGGCAAAGTCGTCATCGTCATCAACGCCTCTTGCTGCACTCAATATAATAAGCAACATGCGAGGCAAACTCGACTCGCGATCAACTCAGATATATAAATTATGCGCAAGTGTTGCAGCGTTGATATTTAAATGTTTGTCAAGGGATGGCTAATAATCAAAGCAAACTTTAATAAAAATCCAGTGACTTCAAATGTGGAATATAATTTTTCGTATTCCAAACGGAGATCATGTCTACTTCAATTTATCTACAGCTTCATTTATCGATACAAATCGAATTCCGATACCAATAAAAACAAGCACAATCTTTAAAATTTTATTTAGTTCGGATAAGAAATACAAACTAAACAAACTTCTAACTAACCCTAGTATGTATTTATTACAGGGTATTTCAAAGGCAGGTTGCTTTGACTAGAGCATTCTAACTTGTTTTTAGAGCGATTGTCTTCATCTATTTGTTTTGCCATACCTTTTGTTTATTTTAGTGCGCAATATATTTGATATCTTCTGGTTAGTTTATCATTATTCAAATATGCCTGAAAATGTGGAAAGTTCAATTCGATTATTGTGCTCGGTCGCATCTGTATCTAAAATATTCCAATTCATTTTGAGTTATTTATATGGGCCAATTCTGCCCAATTTCTATGCCACTCAATGTTGAGCATTCATTTGTATTGTTTTATTTTAAATTGACCACCTCGTCACGTCAGCAGCTCATAAACTTCAATCGCGTTTATGTCTTGGTCGGAAGATATCTTAAACAGCTATACGCCCCCTTTTGTTATGTTATTGTGGGCGAGGAGGCGTGTCAATTCAACGATGTCATCTTGACTATGATGTGTGCGCCATAAAAACGAGCAGCGTTGACAAATTCATAAAAATAATATAATACATTCCACATGGCTGGAATAAAACAACATTCTAAGCAAAACAAAGAAAGAAAAGACAACAAGAAAAAACATTGCGAAGGCCACATCACATTTATGTATTAAGATGAGAAGAGTTTCACTCACATCTGTGAGTCAGAAAGATCAAACACGAAAATACAAATACAAATCATAAAATTATGAGATGTACTTTGTAGGGAACAGCCGTCAGGCGGAGGCTGTTTGGCTGCTCTGCCTGCCTGCCTGCCGACCGGCCTGAACTGAACCTGGAACCACGCCTCACATCATGTCATATAAATTCTTCCAAATCCCGAAACATAAAAGTTGCGCCGGACTCGTCGGCTGTTGGATTTTGTTGCCACATAAGAATTTAACATGCTTTTACAAGCAATCAAATTGCATTTTTCACATAATACTCACACGCACCAAAACACAACAACACAAAGCACAATTGAAGAGTTCAGAGTGGCAAGTCATAAATAGCTGGGCCAAAAAGGGGTATCTGGACAAGGTGTGGGTGGAGGTGAGTGTCGGGCCAAGCTGTCTTAAGAACCGATAGGAATTCACAAGTTGCCGCTAAAATAGCTGAAGAGATTAATATGCAACAAAGCGATGCTTTATGGTGGGCCCAGGTTGAGTTCCGTCGCTGGTTTCTCGTTTATGTTGAGGAGTTTGTTTACCTTTCGGTCTAGTCGCTATTCTGATATGTATGCCCTGTGCAAGTTGTTAAAGGGTCTATTGGCTTGTAATGGGCTCGTTGAGAAATTAATAACATTGAGAAATGCGCAACTGTTTAGAATTTATTCTTCCCTCAACTAAAAACATTCCAACGAACACAGTTTAAGCAATCAGTAAAAGTTATTCACAAATAATAATTGACCAATATGAAGTCAAATCAATCAAATCATTGTAAGTACAGGGCATTAAGTAAGTTGAGCACTGCCTCCACTGAGGCATTCTAAGCAGTAGTTGTTTATGATGCTTTCCAACATTGTAAGATTTGTTTGTGTTTGTTTTATGCTTGTCTATAGAGAGTGCTTTGTTCTTGCCTCGTTGCTGCCCGTTGCTGCCCGTCGCTGCCACTTCATTTCGCGCAATTTGACAATAGACAATGACGATTGATGGCTCTGCCATTTTGGCTCACTTTTTGGGATTCATGGCAAATTACATGCATTTAATCAAATGCGCTGGCGAAGTTTCATTTGTTTGTTTGTTTTGTGCGTCTCTTTTTGGTTTCTTTTTGAATGAAACTTTTCAACGCCGTCGACTGATAACGAGTTTTGTGCATTAAGCTCTATTATAACGCCACGAAATTACAGATGCCACAGCATGTGAATCCCAGTGTGCTGCTCGGCGAATCCTTGTCGTTTATCTAACAGCAGGCAGACAGCCTGTGTGCGGCTGTGCCTCAAGCGATAGCATAGTTGGGCTTAGAGGGGCTGGGGGTGGGCGATGTTGGGGGGGTTTGTGTCATCTGCGAAACATTCGTTTAGTGTAATTGGGCCAATGGCGCTTCGAGTTACACCCACGCAACTAACGGGGCAACAACGACGACGTCGACTGTTGCCAACAAAAGTCTGGCAACAAAAACTGCTGCAAACTTTTTGGGGTAGGCTAGCAATAAAAAAAAAAATGAAATGAGTAGAAGCCCACAACATCGACAAGGCAGACAAGCATACATATACAAAGATATATTTATATATATATATATATATATGTACATATATTTTGGGCCAAAAGTTGTATATATTTTATGACAGACAAGGCAGACACGGTCCGCGCCAGACTGCCAGACAGATAGTACAAAATGGCAGCGACATTTGAGCGACACATGCAGTTTACAGAGATGAATTCTGAGCCGAGTCGAGTCGAGTTGCGTAGAGTTTTAGGTTGGGGTTGGGGTTGGAGTTGAAGTTTGGGTGGACCAACTTGTAGTAGACGGCGGACGTGCCTTGCCCCCAGCTAGACAGACAAACAGTCAGCCGGACAGACAGCTGTATATAATTACAGTTACAGTTACACTTTCACTAAACTGTTAGTCAAAAAATTGTGTATGTTTTGTGTTCCTCTCTTTTTGCGCACATGTCCAGCAACAAAGTTGAAAGTTTTTTAGCCATACTATTTGAAGTACCTCTGTGACCCCTTTTAGAGTGTCAACCCGAATGACAGTTGCCCCGACGTTCCGTCTGTCTGTCAGTTAGTTTTTTGTGGCACATACTAAAAGTAAACTAAACTATGCTGAGCCATCCTCAAATGAATAAATGGCAATTAATTTAAAAATAATTGAAAAACAAAACGAGAGTAATTTGTTTTCATTGACAATGCTCGGTGAATACTTTTTAAATTTATTCAAAATATTTGTTGTATATCTATTTGAATGAACGAGAATGGCAAGCATTAATTAAAAGTAGATTTTGTTAGTTTGTTGAAATCTAAAGATAACATTCAAGTCAAAGCTCAAAGTTAAATTGAAAGACAACCTTTACAAAATACATTTGCAAGTAAAATAAAATGGTATTTCTTGCTTAAAACTTTTCTGTGTACTTTTGAGCTGCCAAATCTCTTGGCCATTATGTAAGCCGCTTTGTCCCGTATGTCTTTTGGCCACATAGCAGCGACCTTAACGATCTGCTGACCCACTCACTCATTTATCATAATTGCACTTCCTTTTCACTTTCACTTTGACTGGCTTGCTGTGAGCTGAATGCAACTAGGGGCAAGTTTCATTAGCTTTGCCCAAAATCGCTTTGGGCCATCAATTCACCATGAACATAAGTTCTAGTTTCAAAAGAGAGAGAGAGAGAGAGAGAGAGAGAGAGAGAGAGAGAGAGAGGGGCCAAAGCGAATTTCTCATTACAAGCTTTAAAAAAGAAGCTTGTTTCCCATTTGAATTTTGTGATTTTGCTTTTCGTTCTAAATTTTATGCAGTTTCTCGAGCTGTATTCAAGGACAATTTAATTATGCAGGCATTCATTTTTTCTGTAGTTTTTGTAGTTTTACACACAGCTTGTACTTCCGCTTGCTGTTGCCGCTGCAACTTCCGTCTCTGCCCCACAACCCTTTGCCACTCTGCTCCTTCTGCTGGCATTGTTCGGCTCGTCTATGGCAGCAGGCTGTTGCTGCCGTCGGCATCCGCGAAGTGCACACAAAACTGCACTAGCGAAAACTTTTTCCATTTCCTCAACGCACCGCTGCTGCTGGTGCTGCTGCTCCCCCTGCTGCCCCTTCGTCATCACCCTGCAATCCTACAAACTGGCGCTGGCGCTCTAATGGAACTTTAAGCTAGATTAATTTTTTAATTAGTTCTTTTGTTGTTGCGCATTCGAGTGCCGTCTACCAGCCCGACTCTACCCTTATACCTCCCTCCCACTATCCCTCTCTGCCTTGGTTGCCTATAACATTCTTTGGCAAGTTTTCTTCGAGCTGCACTCATTTGTAGTCGTATCCATTACAAGACAACAGCAGCGCATGCAAACTAATTTTTATAGCACTTGTTGTATATTTTATTTATATCAGTATGCATAAAATAAACAAAGCAAAACTATTCATTGTTTTTTAGCTGCATCTTGTAGTGTGTAATGAGGCTACAAATTTGATAAAATTTTAATCGATTAGCTGATGGAATAGAAAATCGAAGTAAAGTACAAATATGATATGCATAAATTAAGCCACTATTCATTTATAGTAAAATAGATAAATTCAAATTAAAAGTTCATCAGAACTGCCAGGTTTTATTTTACTTAAAATGACAGCAAGTATTTGACAGTATTTTATCATATAATATAGTTTTAGTTAGACCTATTTGATCTACATCTTCTGAGTTTAAAACTCTTTCATTTATCCCTGTTGCAACGGAATGCGAGAATCTTTGTCGGGTTGAGCTTCTTCTCCTCCGATTTTCATGCCGGTTGCTCATTTAGTTTATAAGAATATTTAAAGTCGTAGCAATTTAGGCGAAATAATCTTGCACAATATATTTTAAAGAATTTCCGACTTAATCCTTTTGCAATTGCTTCACTTCATTCTGAAGCTGCAGCTGTTAAGAGCCCAATAAGGTCGTTGCTATAAAAACGCAATTTTATTGAAAAAATACTTAATTAAATTTCCGTTTCAATGTGTCAAAGTGAGAACAACACAATAATTTGGTTCTTTATTAACTGATGCCGCTGTTGTTGTGGTGGGCGTGGCAGAAGGCAGTGGCAACAGCAGCAGCTATATCAAAGGAAGAGCAATCTAGGCAGCAGCTGCGCGAAATCCTTAATAAAGTTAAGCAACGTGTATGTGTGTGTGTGTGTGTGAGTGTGTATGACTGTGTGTGAGTGTGTGTATGTGAACGCGTTTATATCCTGCCACCGGAGGTGTCAATTTAAAGCCAATTTAATTTGTGCGGCGGCCGCCAGCAGCAGCAACAACAGCGGCGGCAACATCGACTTTTGCCAACTGCCCCAAAAAGAATTTGCAACAAGAATTTTTAAAGCGGCTTGCAGCTTGCAGAAAAAGCAACGAGAAATCAACTCGAAGCCGAATTCATTGAGTGAGCATGCCCAGGGCAGACGGGGGAGTGGAGCTGCATCTCTGCAGGGTCCTGTTACCGAGCAGCAATGGAAATTACAATTTTTAACTGCGTCTGTCTTGCAATATTGCTGTTGTTGTTGCTCTGCATATGCCGCTTTCAATTAAAAGGCATTGGGCCACGCCATGAACACTGCACACCGGACACTGCACAGTGTGCCACATGTGTTGCTCTTGTTGTTGCTGTTGTTGTTGTTGTTGTTATTGCTCTGCTGCCTTTTGGCCAACGCATTCGAACCAAATGTGACAACAATGCCAACAGCCAAGGCAACAACATGAGCAACAACCAATGCGACCTAATTTGAAAGCCAATTTAAAACTCTTGCAAAAATGCCAGAAGTGATGAAGGCATCGCCTCGGGGCGCGTGGAGTGTGTGGCGGTGTCGTTGCAAGCAAACTGCAATTGAAGTGTTGTGTAAAGTTACTTAGCCCTTTTGCTATACATCTTTATTGGCTGATGCTTTTTGCTTGATTATTGACAGCAAGACAAGATTTCTCTAATGGTTTTGCCTTAGTTTTCACAAAAAGAAAACACGAGGCATCTGTTCATGACAATAACCCACTCGATGGGCTTGTTTGGACATATGTGTTACGGCTTTAGTCCGAGTCATTGCTGGAATGTAGTGGGATGGAATGGGTGGTGGGGAGTTAACTGTAAGAGCCGCTGATAAAGCCTCGTCGAGACTTACTCTCGCCTGTCATGTAAAACACAAAACTTGCAGCTACTGCAGTGGATGTGCAGTGCTGCAAAATGCCAAATGGCAAATGGCAAATGCCAAATGGTAAATGCTGGCGACAAGTCGCAGCCTTTGCACATTCGCAGATACTTGTTTTACTTGTACTAGATATAGATACACCCCCCCCCCCCTCTCTCTCGCTCTCTGTCATTGTCTCTCTTTTTCCCTACCTGGCAAAAGTTTTTCCTTTGCACTTCTTTTCCTTTGTTGTTGTTGCTGTTGTCGAAGACAAACTGCCGTATATTAAATTCTAGCCGTAAAGACAAAATGCTGCGACACGTAAATGGAACAGACACAGAGCAGTGCAAAGGGAAGGGGAGGGCAGTGTAGGGGTTTTGCTACAGAATTGGATTTGTGCTGTTTTGTGCATGGAACGGTTCGTTTGCCAGGATGGAAAACTTATCTGGCCAGACGCAGGACCAGATCTAGCACATAATGCAACGAAGCACCCCCTACCCGCCCCCATCGCCCTACTGCAGTGCCTAGTGACATAGTTTCCGGCCAAAAATAAGAAAAGGGGGAAGGGTGTTAGAGGGTTATATTAAAATTTGTTGCTGGGCAGTTTTATTTTTATGCAGACACTCACCCCTGCCACCTTTTTTCATGTGCAACATTTTATTTGACTCCTGGCCGGCTATTCGAGCACTTCCACCCATCCCCTTCCCCATCCAATTGGCTATGCAAAGAGCCAGATCTTTTCGGGCTGTGAGTGTGGCTAACAAAAGTTGTGCGCAGTCAGTTGACATAAATTTTGTTAGCCTACTTTTGGCCAAAATTGCTTACAGACAATGCACAGAAGCAATGCGCTATTATTATCCATCTTTTCTTTGCATGTGGGTGGCTGCAAGGGGAGGGGGGTGTCAAGAGAATGTGATTGTTGGCGAATGAAAGAAAGGACGGAAGGAAGGGAGGAAGCTTTGCAGTTGCCAAAAATACACCATTAAAAGCAGATAATTGTATAATTTCACTCTTTATACTCATGTGAAAGTGGAATGGCTCCTCTTCAAAATGCATAAGTGGGTCAAACAGATTCGTTGTGCTATTCACATAAATATACCCATTTAAGAGTGAGATGATTTACAACAATATTTTTATCTTCAGTTCCAAAAATAAAATTGCATTTGCAAATTTACTCGCAGTTTTAAATGCTTGAATGCTTGAATAATTTAATTGCGTATTCATTTTTGAAGAATTTACTTTAGTGGATAATTTGGTGCACAAAAACTTAAATATTAACTCAGACATTTTCTGCTGGAAATATTGGATACAATTTTTTATTATGAGCATAGAAATTTCATCTTCTGTAAACATTTCAACAACCAAATTTGCATTATAGAAATCTTTGAGGATTGGCTGTCGATTCGATTTCAAGTGGGTTTCACTAAAGAAATTCGAATTCTTAGCTTTCGCCACAGAAGTTTAGAATATTTGAATTAATTTTCAACATTTTAATGCCTTTGTTTATATAGATTTCGTATTCGCCATCTACGGAATATTCACCATATCGAACAACATCATTTCGACCATAGATCCTTCGCCTGGTCCTTGTAGAATGCTAAGTATAATTATTGCCGGCTGCCCCAAAAACAAAAGTAGTTTTAATTAAAATATTACAGACTGGTACTTAATGCTGGTGGGTGCTGAGTGGGTCGGGGATATACCATAGAGGTCTACCGCCAGCCAGCTAACGGTTAACAGCTCCCATATAGAAACTTCCGCGTGCAGCTAAAAAATAAATTTAATTATGCAAAAAGTGCGCCGTTGCACTCAGGGAATGGTGCCACGCCCTCAAGTGGGGGCACACGGAAATTATTTCAATTGTATGCACTCGAAATAAAACTAAAAAATAATATAAAAAAAAACAAGAGTGGTAGAAGAAGCAGAAGCAGAAGCGAAACGAGCATTTCAAGAAGACGTCAAGCGGCATTCAAAGCAGAGGCCAGTGGCAAGTGCCATACTTGGGAGCAGCTGCTCTTAAGTGGGTGGTGCCGGTCAGGGGCTGGTGGGACATAGTTGTTGTTGCACAGGTCGTCGACGCGGCCATTTGAATGAGGTGCTGACTGACTGACGTTGCCCGTTGCCGAAGGACAGACCAACCTACCATCCAACCAACCAACCAACCAACCAGGCAACAAACCAAGCAACTAACAACAACAACAAGCGAAAACAAACGGATATCTTGGTCGCACCGAAGATCGCATACTCTACAAGACCAAAATTAACTTATTGGCATCGCAAATTCTTTATAAATTTGAAAATGCTACCGAATGTTTCAATGGTGGTTTCTATACGACGAAGTGGTCCGTTTTCATGAGAATAGTTCGCATAGAAGAAGACAAGCCGACGAACATGGCTATATCGACTTATCTAGCAGTGTTAATCCAGAATATATCTTTTATATATATCTACCTTAATGCCCTAGAAACTGAACAGTAAAATTATAATACTCTCTGCGAGGGTATAAGAAAGTTGGCAATGCCAAGCAGCGATTTTCAACTTGAAGTGCTCGAAAAGACAGAAATAGAGAGAGGTAGACAGACAGAGAGAGAGAGAGAGACAGAGATTGTTGGCTTGCGGCGGGAGGGGGTGGGGCAATCCCCCACTGGTTTTGGCGGTTTTAGGCTACCTTTTGCGCTCGGCGGGTCTGAGTGGCACTTTTCGGAAATTCAAATTTCCGATTCTTGATGATTTTATTTAAATTTGCGTATTCGAGTGTTTGTTGGTAGCCACTTGAATGTGCCGACTGACTCTGTCCTCTGTCCTTTTTCCTCTTCACTCTCCTGCAAGCGGCGTTTTGCCTTTGTTTTCTTCGCTTTTTTATTTTTTTTTGAGGCGCAAATTGTTTAAATTGGCAGGAATTTCGGCGTTCTGCGAAATTGGCCAGAGTCTTTGCACTTGGCCAATACTTGAGCCAATTAACATTAGGCCAAAATGCAGGCAAGCACCCTCATTATCATATCAGACGAGGAGGCAGCTGCAGCGAAAGAATCGTCAGCAGCCAAAATGACCACAAAAGAGGCTGCAACTCATAGATAAGCAACACACGCGTGTTGCTGCTGGGATAGAGGGGTGGTGTAGGTAGGGGGTGGTTGCATCAACACTCTCTCTCTCCTTTTCTGTGAATCGCACGCGTTCAGCATTCCCATTAGGCAAATATGCCGAGCAGCAGCTGCAACTCTTAATTTTACTTTCTGACTAAATAGGCGTGGACAAATCTACATTTACCCAATGTTATTTATGACGTTTTGGCTGCGTGTCTGACTTAGATTTGAGATAATCTTGTGCTTCACCGGTGGTCATCATTTGTAGCCACGTTTCCGAGTGTGTGTGTGTGTGGCATTAGCATTGTTAAGGCCTCTGGGCGGAGTTTCATAGCAAAGTCAAATAGTTACCCTTGTTACTTCCGTTGTATTCCGAGGCTAAGGCTATATCTCAGTCTGAGTCTCTGTCTCACTCTCGAATTACATGAAACAATAAATTTTCCCATAGAGCGCGTTCGTACAATGATGTTATCGCCCCGGTTAGTTAAGTCGATTCGATTGTGTGTTGTGTGGAATGGGGAATTAAACTGGCTATAACATGACAAATTGCCTCGAAAATAACCAAAAATAACTCTCGCATATCTATGGCGTAGCTGTTTCTCATTAAATCCAAAACTGTATGGCTTCTATACACAAACTGTTGGTGAAATTATAGGCTTAATGGCTGACATATCAAGTTACTTGTATACCAAAAACATACAGCTAATATACTAAAAATACAATTATCAAGTAATCGATCAATAAAGCGAAATTGCCTTGAATTTAATGAGGTTATTAAGCAGAAACAACCAAATATATTTTATAGATGAATATTCTGACATAAACTTATCGAGCTTGCTTTTCTAATCTCTGTTCTCAATATGTGTACAAAATAATCCAAATTCTGCACAGAATGTATCCTTCAGATAAATGTATCTTAAGCTTGCTTACTTGTAAATAGCTTGTTTTTTATCTACAGAACAACTCATTTCTATGCACACACGACTAGTCAGCCTCGAATTCTACGGAGTTCTTTTATTTTGGTTTTGTAGTCTAATCTTAGCTGGTATATCTTTGGTATCGCTGGGTTCATATCACGCATTCCTCATCAGCATGCAACATGGTTGCGGCCAAAACGGGCAATTGCAATGCAAATGCTGCCACTTAGACACATTTCGAGTTAGTTATGCCACGAAATGCCCAATCAGAGACAGCACCACTAACCAAACCACCAGCAGCTTAGTAACCCACTCATTTGACCACCAGGCACACACTGCGAGAAACAAACGCCTTCAGTTGCTCGTTTAATTGCGGCTGCCACCAAATTGCATTTGAATATTCCACAATACATATACACGTGTGTGTGTGTGTGTGTGTGTTTGTGTGTGTGCGCGACATAATATAACAGAGCAAATTATACCACTTATTGCAGCATACCGGCGTGCCACCCTTGCTCCTCTGCCAACTTTTCACAGAGCTAACAACCCGGCACCAAAAATACAAAGAAAGAAAGAAAGAAACAAGCAAATGAAGCAAACGCCAAATGAGCGACAGGCAAACGACTCAACAACCAGGCCAAAATCATTGTTGTTGCTGTTGTTGCTGTTGTTGCTGTTGCTGTTGTTGCTGTTGCTGGTGTTTTCGGCACATTTCTTGGCCTGGCGTTGTCAGCATAGTTAGCACAGCTCCAGATCCAGATCCCCAACGATAAGTTCAGTCGAGCACAGCTGCGCCGAAAAATAGTTGGCATTTTGCGCATGCGTCGCTTAGTCGCAAAAAGCAACAGCAACAACAAAAACATATGCAACAGCAACGACCGCAACAACAGCAATGCAGAGCCAGCATCAGCGGCCCAAGGAACAATCACAGCGCACAGTGTGGCAAATTCACGCAAAATTTACACACTTTATATGGACAAAGTAAGCACTTCTCTGACAAAAGAGGAGATGAAAGCATTACGGAGTTAAAGTGGAAGGAAACAAAGGAAAGAGTACATTCCGATTCTTTGAATTAATAAATAAATAATCGGAATGATTATTAAATAATTTGTATAAATAAAAGTCCATCGGATGAATTGCTTAAAACTATAAAAATGTTTCTTCTTAGCAAGTTTCCCTTCTTTTTCCCTACTCTCCACAAGCACAAAATTCTTTTGCAATATTTACCAAGCAATATTACTGCTTGTTGAGCATATTCATATTATTTGTATTTAAATACTTTGATGCATTTAAAAACTTGACGCTTGACCACTGTGCAGCAGCAGCGACAGCAATTTGAATTTAGTTCTGCGGCTCAAGCAGAAATTTTCAGCACCTCAAGTGAGGATTGGAGTGGACACTGAGTCTGTGTGTGTGTGTGTGTGTGTGTATGGAGTGTTGGAAGAGTTTTCAAGAGCTGGGAGTTAGGGAATGTGCTTGAAAATTAGCTGAAATAGTTGTAGGTACAAATTTAAGGCGCTGTCTTGTTTTGTTTTTCTCTTTTTTGTAGTGCGGCTTTTCTTGGCGAATTTCTGGCCAAGAGCTACTCGAGGTCGATCGTGTTGCTGATGTTGTTTGTGTTGTCTTTGCTGTTATTGTTGTTGCTGTTGTTAGGTTTGTTGTTGTGCGTGTTGACAGGCGCCGTTAGTTGAGGCAGGCCAACAACAACGGCAACAACCATGTTGCTGGTTGTATGTGTCAACGGTTGTTGGTGATTCGGTGCGGCATGGGTTACAGTTGAACTTTAGTTACAGTTGCTATTACACATTTTAGTTGTACTTAGTAAGGGGGTAAACTAGGCAAAGCAGTAAAACAGCAAAAAGTAGAAAACAAACAAAATACAGGCGATATTCGCAGCCGGTGCGCATAATTTATTTGACTATAATTACAATTAATTATGGTAATTATGTTGTTTTTAGAGACCAATGCCAACTCAATTATTTGAACGCACAGCACTTTTCTGCAGCTACATGAAAACTTTGCGGTTGTTGGAAAATTCCCCGACGACTTCTGCCTTCCTCCCCTCTTGCTCGACCAGGAAGACAAAACGGCGTCGAAAATAACATTTGGATGTGGCGGCAAAAACTTTTTCCACGTTGTGGCAAAAACTCGCACATGTGTTTGTGTGTGCTCGTGTAAGTGTTGCCTGCTATCTGTGTGGGCGTACGACATTGCAGCGATGTGGGCGTGGCTGCCAACACGCGTCGTCCAGGATCTAAAATTGCAGGAAGCACAAAAAAGTTGGCGGGCAATGTACATAAAAGCATCAAGCAAGCGGCATATCAGCGTGTGTGCGTGTGTGTGTGTGAGTGTGTGTGTATGTGTGTGGGTGTAGGTAGGTGGGTGTGCGACAGTGTGTGTGGGTGGGTGTATGCGTGTGTGTGTGTGAGTGGGGCAACCGCAATCAAAAGGGATATTTAATTGTGCCTAATTAGCTAATTTATGTTGCTGCTACTGTTGTTGTTGCTGCCACTGCCACTGCCACTGCTGCTGTTGCTGTTGTTCTTGTTGCCGTTGTCATGAGTAGCAGCAAAGTGTTGCTCTAAGCATATTAAGCTGCTCGTCCCCAATCTCAACCTCAAACACAACAGCATTGTGCCTTCTGCTGCTGCTCCTGCCTCTTTTCCTGTTGCCACTTCCGGTTCCTGTGCTTTGTCAGCGACATTGTCCTGCTGCAAAATGCTGCATTATTGAGTTAATGAGGGGTTGAAGGGATTGGTTAACGAGCGCCCGCAAATATGCAACAACTTTCCTTGGCCAATGCAATTGCCCATCCCCCAAAACCCATAATGTAACTTCATTAGTCGCATATAATTTTAAGCCGACACTAAATGAATTAGTTGAATGCATATTGGGGCATATTTGAGAAAGCATCCATAGGTAAATGTGAGCTGATTAAATTTGTGCAGCAGCTGAAGATGGCCCGAAGATTATCTGAGATATTTCATAAGGCTTAAACAAGCATAGACTAAAATAGCCAGGAGAGCTCGTTGAGGAATTGCACTGAATTATTAGTTACTGCAGACAAATTGGGTAAAATATACATCGCTGGATCCCTGTAAAGTCAAACTATATTTTAGACAGAAAAAACGCTGAACTGTTTGGTATCAAATCGAATAACAGTTCTAAAATGGCATGTATCTTTTAGCAAGCAAGTTTATGTCAGCTTGTGATAAGCTTGAGACTATTAGCCTTAAACAGTAAAGTTTGTTCTACATATTCAAACGAAAATTTCCTTTAAAATCTTGGCCAATACTCAACAGTTGCCCCACTTGTAACTACTTAAGTGAACATTGTGGCTGTGGGCTCAATTTTGTAAATGACTGTTCGTCCATCAAGCGTTTTGGGGGCAGTTCCTTATGGAAAATACACTGCAAAATTTTACACAAATTGTTTATCAATAGGCATTGATTTGTTGGCAATGCCACACATTTGCCTTAAGTTGCCTTGCCTTGCCTTGGCTTGGCTGCTGACAGCCGCATGTCAAACGTAGTGGGACAAGGACAGTTAATCTGCCTCATTCTTCTGCCTCTCCGCTCTGCCCCCTGGCTGCCAGACCATAGAGCCTGAGCCTGAGCCTCTGACCCAGTTGCAAGTCAAATCGAATGAGCGCCTGTCAGAGCCAAGCCCAGCCAGCAACAACAATCAGCTAAAGCAACAAGGCCTAAACGTACATAATAATGACAGGCACAGCGTGGCGCAACTTGGGACAGGTCTATGCAAGGGTGGATGGAGGCAGAGGGTGGGGATCCGGTGCCGGAGGGGTGAGGCTGAAGCGTATGCTGTCAGTTTTGCATAAATCGATAAAAAAAAGAAGCAAAGACGAAAGAAAACTACGAACAGGTTTAAAGAGACGTCCATTGTCTAAGAGGGGTGCGCAGAGGGGAGCAAGACGCAAGGGGAGGGTAACCTGAGGGGCAGCAGGATGTGCGCACGCTTTCTGTCTCCTTTCTTGGTCGCTTGCCTAATGCGTTTAATTTTTCTTCTGCTACAATTTGCTGACATACCCGTGCCCCCTCTAACCACACTCCCTCCGCCTTCCCACAGCCAACCACCCCACACTCCATCTATACATAGCTGCTTTGTTTGCACGTCGCTTGCGCATTTTTTACTGGCATTAAATTTTATTTCGCGTTTTTTTGCATTTGCATAGAAAATTCATTAATTTTGTCGCGCCGAGCAGCAAATAAAAAAAATCATTTAAAATAAAACTGTAAGGAAATTGTTAGACAAATTTTTGTGGCTTGCGCTGATGCAATAAATTTCTTGAGCGTTCGGTTCAATAGTTCTCTATAGAAAGTGAGCGTCCAGCATGGCCAAAAGAGACGGGCAGAGCGAGAGGGGGAGAGAGACGGGGCGAAAAGTTAAAAGAGAAATTTGCTTATCATTGCTTTTCTTTCATTCTTTCTAACTGAAATTTCTAGCTGAACGTCTGTCTTGGCAATTGACTTGGCCCATCGATTTTGGCTGCTTTCGTTTCTTGACATGTCATTGCCTGCCCCCGGCGCTGCTATACAGCCCCTCTCTACCACTGTATCATTCTATAGCGCACCCCCCTCTGGGGTCTGGGCTATTCGTGGTCTTAAGTCTGGACACACACATGCACTTCAAGCTGTCAGTTGGCGCATTGTAATCGGCGTCTGACCCGCATTAATTATAGCTCACTGACATGTGATATTCACACATGCCGCACACACAACACACGCTCACACACACCTATACAGATACACACTTCTCAGTCTCATTCTTCGTCTTCGTTGCTGTCTCCGGCTCCGGCTCTGTCCACTTGAGTCCAGTGCTCTGTGTGGCACTTAAGCCGACTTCATGTGGACAGCAATGACTCGGGCTGCCTACGAGGCTCGTTAATCGATGTATCTTTTTACAGCTCTGCAACTCTTTTACTTCGACTCTTGAAATTGAGCCGTGTCCATGTCCAGAGCTCGTCAAGCTGCTCTGTTGCCAGCTTCCAGCTCCCAGCTGCTAAGGCTGCCATTCTTTCACAGCCTCCGCCCAGCTCACTCCTCTCCCAATTTTCTTCTTTAGTGATTTTCATTTTACTCACCGTTTATTATTGTTTATTTATCTGTGAAAAAGCGAAAGTTGTTTCACACCTTCTCTTATTGCTTGCTGCATTCTTCAAGTAAACATCATTTGCTATCTTTCTCCCATATGGGTTAAGTTCAATAACCAAACATACTGAAAAAAAAGAAAAAAGTACTTTTGACACAGTATCTATAACATTTTTCCGTTCAAGTATTTATCGAAATTATGTGTGTCTGTGTCAGTGTGTGTGTTGTCTTCTAATGGACATCGCTTTACTTTCTATTGTCTGAGAGCCAAAGAGCTGTATTGACACACATTTCTATGGACGCCGCACTTTTGTAAGTTGTAAGTGCTGCTTTTTGCTCTAGAAAGCGTTGTTCATGTATCAATGACTTCTTCAAAGCGTGGGAGAAACTCAACACCAAGTAATAAGTAAAGAAACGTAACTTGCGAGAACTTTTCATTCTCATATATTGTCTTAGGTTTAAGTTTGCTTAGCTTTAAACAATGCTCAAAGACTTGTATTACTTATAGGTATTATGAGGTATGTCTTACAATAATAATATTTAAATGATAATGCGATGTGCAAATGGAATCGTTTGTACTAAATAAAACCCAAAAAACCACACTTATTAGTTCTGTAAATGAAATAGACTCTGCCACTTAGTTAAACCGCACCTCGAAGAAGCTATTCTCTGAACACAAACAAGCCTGCCTCAGCTAACCCTTAAGTGTGAAGACCACCTGTTGTCGGGAACAGCTTGCAGCTTATTAATTTTCAATTGGTATTCGAATTGCTTGCATTGCAGACTGAAATCAAAACGCCATTTACCGATTTAGCAATTCCAGCACTCAGATTCAGATTCAGAATCAGAATCCGCTTTTGGCTTCAGCGTTCAGCTGCTCTTCAAACCATTCGCTAATCTCAGCTCAAATGCAATGCAAATGCTGATAAAAGTCGAGTGAGCAAAACAAAAGCAAAACCAAAAGGAAAAGGGGAAAAACGTGAATGAAAATTTGTCTACGTTGGGTGTAGGGGCCGGGAAAAGCGGGGAGCTACTTCAACTCTCAATTCTCGACGACCCCTGAGTGGCAAGAGGGAACCTTCAACTTGAGCGCTTCAACATTTTTTAGCATTGCCGCAGCAATTTTCCAACATTTTCCGCTGACTACTAAAGTCATTATATTTGCAAGCGCACAAAAGCAGGTAAATAAGTATATAGATGGGAATATATAAAGATAGCATATATATATATTGGTTGATAGCTGTTGTCCTTGCTGCTTGTTTCTTGCTCGACGTTTTTGTCGTTCAGTAGGTAAGTAATCTCATTATAATAATGGGAACAATTGATTTCTGTCTGGCCAAGCTGGAGTCGGGCTCCTTCTAGCAAAGGACCTCGCCGACTGACTGACTGACTGACTGACTGACACCGCTGCTGCTGCTGCTGCTGCTTCTCCTTCTGCTTTACCAAAGCAGTCAATAAATGTACAACGAAGCATGCAGCGTGCTGTTTCCGGCCATAGACAGCCAGTCAGACAGACAACCAGACAGACAGACAGACAGACAGTCAGCCAGCCACCAGTTCAGTTCCAGCACTCAATCATCGCTTCATTTCGTTGCCAAGAGCTTTCTCTCTGCTCTCCTGGTCTCCATTTGGGTTTCTGTCCCGGACCAACCGCAACGAGGCGTCTTCAAGAGCTGCTCCTGCTCCACTTCAAGCTGCTGTCTTCGACATGACTGTGATGATGCTTTAGTGTTGCCGCTGATGAAATTATAATCAAGGGAATATATAATTTCTTTCACCTGGTTACATCTGCCCCGCCCAACCCAACCTCCGCCCTATACAAACAAACAAGGCCATCAGTGACTTGAACGCCACAGTAGCGACCCCTGCCTCCTCCTACTCCTGATCCTGCTTCTGCTCCTGCTACTGCTACTGCTGCTGTTCGTCCTTCTACTTTCAATGATATGATAATTTGCTTTTGTTTTCCTACCAGCAAAAACTTTTGCCTTCTCTGTGTGTGTAGGGGCTGGGTGTGGCAAGATGAGGGGCGAGGGAGAGGTTGCCTGATGTGGGCCATCGATTTCTTTATATAACTGTGCGAGCATACACACAAATCTTGAGCTGTTCAGCTGCTGCTCAGTTATTCAACTGCCTTGCGGCATTCTCTGTGGACCCTAAACACCAAAACATTTTAGCCTCCCTACCCCTCCCTCTCAAGCTGCTCCTCTTGTCTTGAGTTATCTCGTTTAGCAATTTTCATGCTACGAAAACAAAAAATGACATTCAAATGCAGAAGGCGAAACTTACTACTCTCTCTCTCTCTCTATCTTTCTCTCTCGCTCTCTCTCTCTCTCTCTCTCTCTCTCTCTCTCTCTTTCTCTTTCTGTCAGTCTCCCTCCCCCTTCTCTGTCTCTGTGTGAAAACCGAAATCGACCGCATAATGTGCCACAATTAAATTACAATAAATCATACTCAGATCTCGCCCCCAAAGCCCGCGCTCCCCTCTCCCACCCATCCGCTCTCTTTTA
The DNA here is from genome assembly GCA_035043845.1 of Drosophila picticornis. NCBI lineage: Eukaryota > Metazoa > Arthropoda > Insecta > Diptera > Drosophilidae > Drosophila > Drosophila picticornis. Next base: position 2,552,073 of record JAWNMR010000493.1, on the reverse strand, counting down.
TACTCTAGCGTAATTAATCATTTCTCCTTATATATATATATTATATATATTTGTGAGTTTGTTTTGTGCATGTTTTCTTCGTATTTCTCTAGCTGTAATTTTTTTCTTTTGGCTACCATTTTTCTTGTGGCTTTATTTTTGTGCTTTATCGGTAGTTGTTTAGTTGGGTGCTAATTAATACCTCATTTATTTCCAGAATTCGTTTGCGCCCTTTTGAATTTTGATTCAGTTTTGATTTGTTTGATGATTGTAAGTATGTCAGTATATATATTTTTGGCAACCGCATCTGGCTGTGTGGTCAAAGGTCATCCAATAAGCTGAATTAAAACCTTCTTATTGAAATTGTATTGAAAGTTCAAAGCACTGAACACACACAAGTTGAGAAAAATATGATTGCTAATTTAAATATAATTGGAAAAGAAACGAAATGAATTCCATATAAGATATGAATAATTAATTCAATCATTACCATCTTGCAGAGGTGTTCAAAAATATCTTAATGGCTTGACTCAACACATTTCTCTTAAAAAAAATATGGTGTGCTGGAGAGGGAGTAAGAGAGAGAGAGAGAGAGAGAGAGAGAGAGAGAGAGAGAGAGAGAGAGAGAGAGAAGAGATAATGAAAAAAGATATAAAGACCAAAATTTGCAACAAAACATTTTGTAATAATGTCCTTTCTCATTTATTTAATCTACATCTAGGAAATACTATAATCCTTAGTTTTCTCCTGAGGTGGAAGAAAACATACACAGCTATTCAGTTATTATTTAAAAGGAACCATATCAAATAAACTCACACAACTGAAAGCACTCTAAAATTTGTAGAACTTGCCATGTTGTGCTAAGATGTCAACCCTTGGCGACCCAGTCATTCGATAGTTAATGTCTGGCTACATTTAATTCATAAATTTGGGTAAAGCGACGCTTTAACGCCTCATTATGGGCCGCAGACAAAAGGAGCCAAGAATGGCACCCAAAAATTAAAAGCAAAATTAAACACATTCAATTAAATTGTGTGCAATTTTTCCGGCACAGTCAACAGAGTTGGTCCGCACAGAGTTGTGGCACACACCACCTGCTGGAATCCCAGACCCAAAACAATCACCCAACCACCCCCGCGAAGCAAACAAAAACCCCCTCCCCTTCACGCTCCTCCACAGAAAAGGTGAAAAGTTATGCCATTGACTGTAACGTTGCCATTACCTGAGGAGCGTACAATAAGGTGCGTGTTTGCCTGCCCCATCGTTGCCGCTGTTGTTGCACGTTGTTGTTGCTGTTTCTGTTGTTGTTATTGTTGCCGTTGTTGACCCACGGCGCTTTGTTGTAATGATGCTTACAAGAGTGAAGAGTGAAGAGTGAAGACTGAAGAGATAAGAGGGGTGGAAATGGGATGGATGGCCAAAATATGGAAGAGTAATGCCAAACATCAGCGCTTATAACTGTGCAGATTATGAAGTTAATTTATCAGCAACGAAGCGGATGAGCAGACAGTCAGTCCGGGTTTGAGTTTGAGCTTCTGATGAGGGGGCGGAGCTGGGCTGGGGTTGATTATGATGCCTTCAAGTGGTAGCTGTTTAGCTTTTTGGCTGCCACATTCGACTGCGGCTGGGGGGAGGGAGAAATCGAGTTATATATATAGAGAGACAGAGAGAGAGGAAAGTGAATTGTTTGACGGTGCAAGCGGACATTCATTAAGCCATCAAATTGCCTAAGACAAATTTGCTAAGCCAAATGAATAAGTGCCTTCGTGTGCCACCAGTCGGAGTTGTGAGCAATGATTAGAGTTCAAAGCACGGGATAAACAAGCCAAAGGTTAATTTAAATATGCGAATCACTCAACTATAAATGAATACGAATGAAAGTGTGTATTAATTAATAGAAACTGCTTAGTTGACTTGACAATAATTCAGATATTTTACACATTAATCTTAAAAACTCATTCCTAATAAATACTTTATACTTACTACTTACCATTAATATATATATTTTGTAAAATGTATTTGAAAGCAAATGTTAATTAAAAGCAAGAGCAAAGTTGAATTGCGCATATTGAATATTTTCAATATTATTTATTATTATATGTTGATATTATGTTGTCTTTAAATTTTGCAAAAACTATTCATTTTACTTTCGATATTTTATTTATCAATCCAAGTCCCCTTTGCCTCACTTTTGTTTTAATTATATTCTCATTTTGATTCATCCACAAATACCATAAGTATATTTTAAAAATTGATAAATATCAATATGGCAACCCCTTTGCCACATTTTCCTTTCACATTCCACTTTTGATCTTATAGCGAATCACAAAAAATATATCTTTTGTGCATATACACATATATTTTAGCTCTACTTGTAAGCCAACATTTCCGCAACAAAACGCTTTTTCAGGCTCTCAGCCTGATTTATATGTATTTTATTAGATACAGCTTGTTTAAAGCTAACTGCTGTGGCACTGCATATGGCGGGCGTCTGGCAGCAGGCCGCAGCTGGCAAAGTTTCTTTGCCTAACTTTATTCCTTTTTTCTGTTTTTTTTGAGCTGCCTTTTTTGCGCACTTGCAAAAATTCCAGCTTCAATTTACTTTCAACATGCTTTTTCCTCTTGAGGAGTTTTACTTTTTTGTACATGTATATCCTTAAACACACACACACACACACACACACTCATACGAGGGCTGCCTTAACGATACGAGGCACGCACACTCCTTACAATTCTGGAAGGGGCTTCGCAGGTTGTGGGAGCTAGAAGGGGGTTGGCAGAATTTCACCGTCTGCAGCGTCGTAGACATTACCGCAGCCACGCGCGTGTTTTACGTTCATCTGTCTACTTAACGTTTCCTGCCAACCCACAACCCCCACCACAACCCCCAGCACAGCCCAACTCACGCCCAACTCCCCTCCACTTGCAGTCGGGCTGCTTCCTTGCAGCTTCTTTCCTTTGGCCTCCATCTCATCCTTCTCTGCTTCTCATCTTCATCGTTGTCTGCGCTTTAATGTACTAATCCTTGCTTTTATCTCTTGTTTGACTTTTGCTACGCGCACTCCATATACACCCGCTCATTTAATGTCATTGTCGCGGGCAGGACGAGGGGAGGCCTCTCCTCATGCCCGGCAATCCTTTCTAAATATTTGTCAATTTGTATGCGCAAGTTTCATTCAATTCGCGAGCTTGCTTCGCTAAATACACGGGGCGTATGCGTGTCATAAGCGTTTTTTAAAGTGTTTGCTCCTTCGAGTTGTGCTTTGATTTCCCAAAGTGTTTGTGCAGACCCCACCCCGCCCCCCTTCCCCCCTCTAGACCTTTCAGATGGTCTCTCTCATATGCTTGCCGTACGCGTATTTGTTTTCACTTATTTCAGCCTGCGATTTTTCATCATCTTTTTAACTGGCCTCGGGCGGCATGTTTGTTTTTTCATTAATCAACGGCACGTGACCAAGTTTAAATTTTTAATCAATTTAATTCTTGCGTCTTTTTTTTCTTGTTGGTGTGGTTTTTTCTCTTCCGCTCACGTGGCGTATGAGCGGTAGGTACACAAACCGAGTGGGTATGGTTTGGGTGTCTGTCGTTGTTGTTGCTGGTAGATCCAATTAATTTTTTATGCAAGAAAGTGTTTACTCTTATTCGTGGAATTTGCTATTACGCAGCAGTAGTTTTACTTTAAGTTGGCTTTGTACTTTAATACAATTAAAAATAAAAATAATTAAATAACAAAAAGAAAAAGATATTCAAGGCACATCCAGTTTTGAGCCAGATTCAATGCAATATTCACTTATACACTTGGCAAATAATTGGATAAATTTGATAAAATTGCGTGAGTAAAAAGCATTGATTTGCCCGATTTAGCTTGCCTTTTATTTCAATGACATATTACAAAGATGCGTTGACTTGCAATGTGTGATGAGCACTAATGTTGCACTGTTTTATGCGGCACACATGAGTGGCAATCATAAATTCAAGTAATAAAGATAAGACTAATAATGGACGAGCTGAATTTCCTGTCTTGCTGAACGCGCATTTATTATAATTAACAAAAATTGAAAGGGCTCAATTGTGAAATGGTGTTTATAAAAAGCAAATGACGTTCATTAGGAAAGGCAACAAAAACAAAAAAAGAAGGGCAAAAGCACATGGGAAAAGTGAGCAGCGTCAAATTACGCTACATTGTGGGTAATGCGTGGCTGTGTGTGTGTGTGTGTGTGTGTGTGTGTGGTGTGCGTGTGCGTGTGGGAGTATACACCCATACTGCGCTTTATATAATAGACATTATCAACGCTAATTCAGTTAAGTCTTAATTATAAACTACTTAAGCGCGCCTCGCTGCGAGCTTGGCAAATTTTCTAAGTCCGTTGTCTTTGGCTGGAGCCGAGCTGATCCCGAGTTGGGGAAGGTGGGAGTCTGGGGGAATGGAGTCTGTGGGACTTGGTGGCCAAAGTCTGGGCACGTGTGACATTTGCTGGTTTGGGTCGCGTTGTCTCAGTTTCAGTTTTTAGTACAACTCTCTTTCTCCTCCATTTCGCTGGCTGTGCATAATTATCAAAGTTATTTGTGCGAGTAGTTTTCATAGCTCCGATTACGTCGCACAGCAGGCAGTGAGTGAGATGGGAGACGGTGTAATGCCGGAGGCTAACAGACAAAAATCCAGGGAATGTGGGCGGAGAATACAATTTAAGGAATATAGAGAAAATTCGGAGTAAAACTGGGGGTGGTTGTGGAGTGGTGGCTACCCCTTTGGTCCGACCAGCGAACGAATCAGTCGAACTCAAGAGCAACCGAGTAGCGAACTTTGATTGAAATATACAATTTTAATGAGGCAACGCAGCTGAAGCAACTCGGCTGCAAACAATACACAACAATTTTTCCTTATTGCGAGAGAAATGACGACGACTAAACAAACAAGCGCCAGAGAAATCAAAGTAAAGTAGTCGCAAAAAAAAATAAAGGAAGCAACGCACAGAAGCAGCTTAAATCATTTAAGTGGGGTTGCCTGTGGGGGCATGAGGAGTAGGGGTTGCCTGAAGAGTGGTGGCAGGTGGGTTGGTGGTGGCAAGTTTGGAAGCAGAATACAACACAACAAATTCACTAGTCTAGACAACTTATGAGGCATTTTAAATGCATGCCGGAGGACAAGTAATACAAAAACAGACAAAAGATAAACAAATCATTTAAACTTTTGTATAAATTGCCACAATGCGTAACTTTCTTCGTGATTGCTTACAAGTATGAGCTGGCAATTAAAAGCGTCTGATTAGATTGCTAATGAAATAGGGGCTGGTTGGAGGGTAAAACACAAAGCACAAAGAATTACAAAATAAATATTATCGATAAGTATCGATTAGTTGGGAGAGTTGCAGCAAAGAGGAAGGAACTGCAGAATAACAATCGGACACTCATACAATAGGTTTCCATAATATGAAAAACTATAACAAGAATAGGAATTGGAAAACAAATAATTTAATATATTATTATGCTGAATAAGGAATAATTTTATTTCCTGATTCAATCAAGAGGAAAGTGCTTGATTTAATATTGCAATCACACAGCCATAAACCAGTTTATCTAGTTGTCTTGAGCAAACACTCAACACTCTTGTTGTGACAAGGAGGGTAAGGATCAGTTATCATTCACCAAAAAGCGAATACAACTCACCAAAAAGTACACATGAATATTCCAATAATAGCCCACCAAACAAGTACTCATAAAAATTCCAACAATTCATAAAAAAAGAGAACACATAATAGGGTGCCAGACAGACAAACAAGGTAAAGAGGTAAGGAGGTGTACACAGCTGCCGCGTATTGCTAACATTATTAAACACAATTTTCACAAACAAGCAGATAGATAAATCGACAATTTTCCTTAGTGCGAAGTCTGTGGAAATTTGAGACGAACGAGCAAACGGCAAACACCAAAGAAGGGCGATCCTAGTTGATGGCAAATGTTGGCGATTAAAATCTTGAATGTCAAGCAGAAAATTGTCAAACGAAACGAAACGTTGATGTTGATGCTGATGATGATGATGATGATGGTGGTGGTTAGGATGATGGCACAAAGGCAAAAGATAGCAAACAAATAAAAACGCATCAAGAAGCGAAAGGCGAATGAAATATGAATCTGAATCTGAAACAGAGCAGGCGACGATGACAAACAAACTGCGGTGACAAACGATGACGACGACGACGACGATGATGACAAAATCAAAGACGATGCCGACCTGCAACCTGCAATTAAGCGAGAGGACGAAACCAGGCAGAGGATATGCCCGGCCAAGGATATGCAGCGCTTAAAGGGGTGCGCCTCCCTATGAAATTCGAGGCAAAATCCGAACGAATAAAAAATACACACACAAATATAAAAGAGGAGCACGTTTTAGGGGCGAACTTCTCTGGCAAGGATATGCAAAGCGAATGTCCTAGCTACGCCTTAACATATGTGAGCTGTGATCCTGAGGCGGCACTACAATACGTGTACAAATAACTCGCACGAGTAAATCAACAAACAAGCAAAGAAAACAAGAACGAGAAAAATGAAAGGAAAAAAGAAAACGGGAGCACAAACAGGGTAAAAGCTGAACGCCGAAATCCTTTGGCTGCTGCTGCTAGTGCTGCTGCTGCTGCTGCTGCTCCTGCTTACATCCTGTGCAGCAAAGCTGAACAATTTTACGGTTTCAATTATCAAAGACCGAAACGACAGGACACAAACGGTGACAAAGCAAAAAGGTAGCTGCTTCCCTTTGTTGTTGTTGTTATCGTTGTTCCGATAGCTGTACCAAAATAAAGGCGATTAGCATTTCTAAGCCTTAGATTACCTGAAGTAGTTTATATAACCCCGAACCGTGCCGAGGCGCAGCCCAACAAACTCCAGAGCCTATTCACGATAACAGGATTGCCCAAGCACACACAAGAAAAAAAAGGAGGAGAAAAATTCTGTTTGTTTGCTTTGCCTTTGCTCCCCCCTTAGGCAACTTGAATTTATCTGTAATGCAATCCTAAAAACCCTATTCTCTCCCCCTGCCCGCTGATGATTTCATCAAACGCCTGACTGCACCGCTGAGGTACCCGTACAAGTATATCTGGTTAATTTATGCCCTTAAATTCAATATTGCTTTTCATTATTGGTTTTCTCTTGCGCTATTTTTATTAACCGCAAATTCCCAGGCAATTGAGTCTCGAGTTGCCAAAAAGAGAAAAACAGCAACGAATGAGCAGTTATCCTTTAGAAGAGCAACTACTTAATGTCCCATGCCCAGGCACTTCAATAAATCTATAAGAAATGGGAGTTCATAAATTTGATCAGCATTCATATTTACTCGCTTGGAAGCTAATTGAAGTTAAGAGTTTTCTCAGAATTCCCAACAAAAGAATGTCAAAAATATTGCTAGACTTTTTGTGAGAGCTTGGACATATTTCTTTCTTATAATAAAAGTTTTTTTTTTTTATATATTGTAAAAGTTTTTGGATTTTCTCAAAGATAATCGGCAGGCCTTAGTGAATTCGCACTTTTTTAAGTACTATAATAATATATGATGGATAACTAATGCCTTCCGCCAATTACCTGTGCATAATACTCACCTTGCCAAATACTCAGCTTAAGTCCAAGTTAGGGCCTCAATATGGTTAAGTTTTTTAGTGTTTCTCAGGTCTGCCACGGACCATATATCTTTGAGTAAATCTTGCTCGTTCATGCTTGTCTGTCCGCTAAGCTGCAACGTCCTAATTTACACTTGACTCCGCCCTAAGAGTTGCAACAAGAAAACAGCACCACATATCCGCTGATCCACCGGTACACACACACACACACATACATAGAGAGAGAGAGAGAGACACAGAGAGATACTGGTGGTTTTATTCGGTTGAAAAAATTAACGCAGACACAAATTATATCTGGCGCTGATTAATCATTTAACAAGGCTTGTTCGCAAGTATTTCGCAGATATTAACTGCACACACACAACACACACACATACCTACTTCCAGCCAGCTGAAAAGAGGAGGGCAGAGGGAAAGAGGGGGCGGAGGGTGAGGTGTGTGCGGCATAACAAAAATAAAAGCCACGTCAATTTCATGCAAAGGTGCGCAGTCGTAAATTTAACTGGACGCGTAAATCCTGCTCGCAAATGTTTCAAGTTCGCGCCGACATCTCAAAAACTGTTCTGTTCGTTCTCGCTCTCTGCTCCGTCGATCCCATTGCTGTCCAATTGTATTTATTTAGGGTCTGTCTCCGTTTGTGTCTGTAGCTTAACTTGGCTTTTGCCAGCCAGAGTCCGAGCCCGAGTCGGAGTCGGAGGCCGAGTCCGCGTCCGCGACTGGCCAGAGTTGGACGCGCTAAAATTTAAATTCATACACGATCGTTGGCCCCAAAAAGACTAATGAGCACAATTATGCATTATTGCAGCTCGTTGCATCGAAAATGAACTTTAACAAGCCTCAACACACACACACACACACACTCACTCATACACACAGACTTCACACACTTGATGTGCGCCGTCCTCAAAGCCAAGGAGTGTGCATTGAGACAGGCAACCGAGACGTCAACTGGAACTGGATGTGGTAGTACCCCTAGTAGAGGAAGAGGGCAATACAAAGTGTCTGCTGTTTGAGTTGGGTAAGTCCAACAAACTAGTTTATTACTCGTCTTCTTTTTTGCTGCTTGCCAAAAGGTTGTTAATACTGTCATCTGAACTTTGCATTTGTGCAGTGGATTTCAAGGTTTTCAAGATGATAATTGGAAATGATTTCAATTGAGCTTCACTTATGACTTATGGTTAAGTCATGCTCAGCTCCGAAGTTAAACTCAATTAACTTAAAAATCAGCATAAAATATTTTTAAAATTGTTACGTGAGCATATCAATAAAAGTAAATCAAATTTTGTTTTGATCAAGTGTTTTTTTTTTTATCTTTTTGTGAGCAGCGTTGTATTTCAGCTTTGCCAACTTGTGTTGTTTTATGCAAGAGTTAATTGACAAAAAAAGCGCTGCTTGTAAATGTATAAACGAGTATAAAAATTGATGTTGGCGACAATCGAATGCACATTTGGAGCCAACGAATTTTTTATTTTTGGTTGGCTTCGAGGTCCATTGTACCAAACCATTGTAGATGTTATTTGAGATTATCTATGCCTCAGCCAAGGGGTTTGGGCCACAGCGGATGCCTCGAAACTGGCCAAAACCAAAAGAAGCGAACCCAATGCGCAACTTTGGCATGTAAATGTACAGGGTATAGAATAGGGGTGGTTGGCAGGCAGGGACATGGGCATGGGAACCTTTGCGGGGCATGTTTGCCAAAAGTGTAGCAGTCAAAACAGTGGCAGATGCAGAGCGGGGCAGGGCCGGTGAAACTGCGTCTGATTTGACAAATAAGGTTGTGGAAACTCACTTTTTTGTTTTTTTTTTTTCGTTGCTTTGCGTCTTGCACATAAAATTCAAATCAATGACAAGAGGACGATGACGATGAGAATGTGTCTAAGAAGGAATACACAGTGGCAACAACAACGCCGCCAACGTTTGGGTTTCATTGCCAAAAATGCCAATTTGGCAGCAAAGAAGAAGCGAAGAAGAACCAAGTAGCAACTGGAGTTTTGCTCGTCTTGACTTTTTATGGCTTATATTGTGGATATTGTCTCAAGATGTCTGCGGTGGATAATCTTGTTATCGCCGTCGCTCGTTGCACGCTGCATTTAATTGAGAGAATGAAACCAAGAAACTAACCACAAAAGAAATTGGACTGGCTCGAAAATTAATTGGTATATCAAAGCATTTGAATTTTAATGTGTTTTGCTTGGTCAGCGATTTAAGAATTGATGTATAAATTCTTATTTCGTTTGCCTTGTTAATTGCTGCTGAAGTTTTGGGGGGTAAGCTGGGCGTGGCACTCATTTCCATTCAATTGCACTTGAGTTCAGTGTTTGAATTGCTTCTTTTCTTGTACGTTTTCAATTTTATACACACTTTTTTTTATTTTTGGGAACACGCAGCTGTCGTTGACATTTTGGCCAAATAGCAGCAGAGCATTGATAAAGCAAGGAGGAACGGTTTCGTTTCCCAATTCTAAGCATATCCAAATGTTATTCAATACTTTTTCCTTTGCATTCATCGAGTGCCTTCATTGTAGGCACCAGCGCCATTTTCTAATGTGCCTTTCAACTATAGTCGCTATGCAAACTCAACTAGGGACCAAAAGACCAACAGACAGAAATAGTATCAGAGAGTGAGAGGGAGAGAGAGAGAGAGAGAGAGAGAGAGAGAGAGAGAGAGAGATGGAGGGAATGGTACAAAATTGTCGCATAATATAACAAAAGACAAAAGGTTCGAATGGCTCTCGATTTCTGTGCGCACTTTTTAATAGAAATCTATGCCCGCATTTTCGTTTGACAACATTTCATGCCATTTGCCATGCTTCTTCCTCATCTCTCTTCTGCTCTTTCTTTCTTTGCATTTCCTTTTATATTTGGGCATTTCAATTGCCCTGGGCCTTAACGCATTACTCTCCTGCCAGTTACCTCCTCCGGTCCATTGTATGAATCCTCTTTGATTTCTGTGGTGCTTGCCGCATATGCAGATTGAATTACACCACTTGCCGATGTTGCCTCCATTTTAGCCATCAACATTCCGATTTCGATTCCATCATCCATCGACCACGCCGCTTTGTCCTCGTCTCTGTTCTGTAATTGTCCTCATAATTTCTAGTTGCTGCCCAGCTGGATGTGACGTGCCGAGGCGAACTCCTTATAGGCCTACAACGTGGGCTTTAATAGGGGTAGTTCCAATGACAATGACGGTCTCACTTATGACTGGCTGAGAGCTTTTCGTACTGAGAAGCTAGATAGCGATCGTGGCAGTAGGTAGCTCTTAAGCTCAAGGACAACCCTCTACAAATATACAATTTGAAGTCTTCTGTGATTGGCTTTTATGTTTTGACTATTTCACTTATACAAATCTTTTATGTATTAGTTTTGATTCTTGGACGATCTTTCACTGATATTAAAACATGAATGGTAGCCTTGGCTACAGCATCAAAGTCCTGTGCTGCAGCTCTCTTTCGCCAATAATAACTACAATTTCTTCACAAAAAAATAAGAGAAATATCAAAATATTTTCATCTTCACAACTTTCGACAACACATCTCATTGGTTTTTTCCATAAATTTGAAGTGAATCTCTTTAATTGTGTCGGCATTCCTTGCAGCAGAAGGAAGCATACTTTTGACCAAGATGAGGTTTTTTTCTTCTGCAATTGGCCAGCAGGTCTACGCCATGTTTAAGCAATGCCTTTAAGAGGCTACAACTGTCATGTCGTTAGGCCATTCCATCTGGCCAACATCTCGTTTAAGCGGAGCCCACCGAAAAAAAGAAATCACAATATTAAAAGAATCTGCAAATGACGCGAAAATGTTTCAACACTCTTCGACAAGCTGGCAGCCAGCAGCCAGCAGCTAAAAAGCCAACAAAGGAATACGAAAAATGTAATAATAATAAAAAAGAAAATTATTGCACTTCACATTCGCAGTCATCGGACAGTGCCATCTTTAGCTGCAGGCCTTCCACGTTCACGTCCACATCCACGTTCACGTCCAGGTCCTCATCATCATCGTGGTTCTCGTCCTCGTCTTCGTCTCCAATGCAGGCGGCTTCAAAGATCGCGTTATGAAAATGCAACGCGGATTGCGCAAGAGCCACAGACGAAAGGTCCATGAGCTCATATTAGGGAGAGTCAGAGGAATGGTTGCAGTTGCAGTTGCAGGGGCGGGCAAGACGATAAAGATGGAGAGACGAGCAGTCGAATGGCGATTGGCGAATGGCGCTGCTCATTCTAACTAGAAGGTGATATAAGTGGTTCGATTGTTGCCGCCGCCATCGCACAGTGCAACTTAAGTGTCGGAAGTGTACGCAAAGTTGATGGAGTGATCTTTTGATGTTTGTTACTATAAGAATACTTTTAAGTTTTTAGCGATCTTAAGCTCTAGTTGATTACTCTACTCTACGCAGACTTTGCGCAACTAAATTCGAATTGAGTAAATATGAAAATTATAAATATTTTGAGAATCAATAAGGAATTAAAAAATTCTAGAAAATCTTGGTTTTAAAAGGAACTGATTTAGAACTATAATTTAATCTTTATAGAAATATAACTGTTATTACTGTATAAATGTTTTTCCATAAAGGAAATGTATTTTGTATCATTTAGCTTTGCCCCACTGTGCGTGTTGCCTCGAAGCGGTGACTGGGCTTGAAGTCGGAACCGGAGTCAGCGGCGCGTTAGCGCTAATAAGCAATTGCCAAATTACATTCGCGTGAGTAATCTCGCTCCCCGATGCAAGTGGCCAACACCCCTTCGTCCCCAGCTCGACTCCCCCCTTTCCTTGCCCCTTGGTGGACAGTGGATGTGCTGTTGCAGTCGGTTGCATCGATGGCTGTTGGTGGGCGGAGCTTTTGAGCGCACCGCAAGCGCAGATACTTAAGTGATGCCCACGTTGCATGTTGGCCGTTGCACTGAGGGGCATGCCACGCAGTCAGTCAGTCACTCAGTCACTCAGTCAGTCAGCCGGTCACTCATTCATGCTGTCATTAATCCCAGCAAGAAGACTGCAAATGCAATGTATGCGCCTCTAAGCCTGTAATTTAATTTATTCTCTCTTCTCTTTTTTTTGTTTTTCTTCTCTTTGGTGCTGTTGCCCCAAGTGGTAGTAGTCAGTTAGTTAGCGCTGTGATCGCCATTTCTTCTTCTGCTGCTTTCTTACCTCTTTGCCTCCGTGCCTGCTCTTTGCTGGGTTTTTGTTCTTTTCGGCTCGTGAATGTCTTCCCTTTAACACATTTTGGCATGCAATTTGCTGAAATTAAGTTCAATTGCAATTTGCTGCTGCTGTTGCTCTTGTTGCTGTTGTTTCAATGGGTTATCATTGACACATCTCTCATTCTGCCATGTTGCATGTGGGCATGGATATGCACATTAGACTGGCACCTTGTGGTTGGAGGCTATTTATAATTCGATTGGTGGCTTCGCTCTCTCTCTCTCTCTCTCTCTCTCCCTCTGCCATGATGATGGTGGTGGCCCCAGGGGTAGTATAACTGTTAATGGCAACTGTAATTTGAATACGTTCATAAGAGCCAATTTATACTGGTACAAACATGAAAATTGCTCATAAGAAAAACTCCTGTGAAGTCATTAGGCTAACTATAAATTAGGTCATAGTGCAAACTTATTGTGAATTAATAATTTAATGCCAAATAAAACAAGTAAACCTTGTTGCTTGCATTTCAACTCAAACAAACTTTTATAGAGTCAATGATGCTTCGAACTTCATAAAAATCATGTGGAATAGATCAAAATTGTTCATTGCCATCACTTTGGAAAAACTCTGTTCATTTTCAAAAGCACTACGCTTTGGTCAAGATATGCCTTCTAGAATGTTGATAGAATTCAATTTGGAAAGATGATTTTCACTCGATTCAATCCATGGTTTTTCGTATTTATTTATTCTGCCAACTCCAAGCATATCATCTAAGTAACATTTGCCTACTACTTCTTTCACATGCTTCTTATAGCCGTTCTCAGTATCCCACTCTAAGCACACCAGTAATTTAAGCTGGCGAAACGAAACTCGATCAAACTTAACTCAAGTTGATCTATTGCTCTCGAATGTCATTTGAGTGTGGATATGTACTGCCAGCACTCAGTCAGTTGTCTAGCAGCAGCAGCTGAGGCCCCACTATTAACTCGAGCAGTCAGCCGGTCAGTCTGTCATACTCGTACTCATACTTGGAGTCGTCGCTTATACTGCCTTGGTCAGCTTGCCACCTTGAGTGATGGTCATGGAAATGGCTGCCGCTGTTGCTGCTGCTGTGCAAGTGCTGCGCATGCGCGTCAAGACCAGCGACCATTCAACGCTTTTAGCAGACACATCGCTGAGCAGCCACAGACTAGGGACAGAGCTAGGGACAAAGCTGAGCTGAGCTGAGCTGAATTGAGGGCTGCTTGAAACTGCATTGCAAGAGACGTCAGCGGCGTCGTTTTGGTGCAAAATGTTTGCGGCAAAACCTGCAATTACCATCGCCAGCTTTGATAGCTATGCTGTCCCCCCGCCCCCGCCAGTACCAACCACCTCTCCAGAGGCCCCTTTAGGGCCAAGTCCGCACTGCTGAACCCTGTTTAGGATTTTAGGCATTTAGTCTTTGTTTCGACAGCCACCAGAGCCAAGTTGCAAGCCAAGTCGTAGTCTCCATTTAAATGCCAATCCTTGGCAGTCTGGTAGCGCTGAAGTTGATATGTTGTTGAGTACTTTTAATTTGCATGCTGTTAATGGTGTTGCTTCATATTAGGTAAGGAGTAAGAGAGCAGAGCAGAGTTGAGGCCAGAAGCCAGCCACAGAAGGCAATCATTGTAGTTGTTGTTGTTGTCATCATCAGGATGTTAATGCCATTGAACTGCTGCTGCACGTCTTGGTTTTGATCTTGGTCTTGGTCTTGGTCTTGGTCTTAGCCTTGATCTTGGTCTCGGTCTCGGACTCTGTCTGGGTCTTGGTGTTGCCTTTGGGGGGCACAACTGGCATATTAATGGCAAGGATTGAAATCAAATGGCGGTGGAATTCTGCACAGACTCCAAAATAGACGTAATGGAGCAAAATTGTTTTGCAATTGGCCTTTGTAATAATAAGAATAAGCTCCTATCGCTTATGACGTAAATGGTATAAGTACGTCAGTCAGGCACTCTTTCGTAAAAGATTAAAGTAACCCGTTTGGCAGGCATATGATGTGAAAATAATACATTAAAATTAATCTGCGCTTTTGAGGGACAAGGTGACACGATGGAATCCTCAGAGTGTGAGAGTTCTGCTGAAGTTGGCAATCAAGCTGGCACCTTTAAATTAATTAATTGTGAACATTTTCTTGTAAGCGACTTTACCGGATAGAGAGTTGAAACTAAAGAGAGTAATTTGTTGAATATAAAAGTACGTTTTGTGTAGGCGCTCTTTACGAAATATGTTTAGTTGATCAATATTATGGCAGGGTATATTTTACATCAATTGGATGGCCTATTGGACCATTCGCGAAACGGGGACTGTTATCGATAAAATAAATAAAGCTTCATCTTTACAATGGTATCAACAAAATATACAATTTGTCCGCCTTATATTTCAAGACTTCAGCAGGGAGGGGCTTGAGAATAGAAACACATTCATAGCTATATGTTTATCTTATTTTGCGATTTACACTTAAACGTAATTCGGTTAAAAGTTTGCCCGACAATTTTCGAGAAAAACAGTTTCTTATATTTTATTGATCTTACCGATTGTCGAATTTTGTGTTTCGTGTTTTACTGCAACTAATTGAATAAATCAATATCAAGGGTAGGCCTGTCTATGGGCTTACCAAATGCAAAATGCAAGTAATTGTTAAAAGCAGACAAAGTGACAGACAGGCAGACAGACAGACGGACAGATAGACAGAAGGCAAAAGTGAATCATGTAGGTCTAAAATAAGTCTCTTGTACACTGGTTGCTATTCATTGTAAGTAAATGGGAATACGGTTTGCCAAGAAGTAACTCAAATAGACTTCAGAGACAGGAGACTTGTTGTTGTTTTGATGCTGCAACTGGTGTTGTTGTTGTTGTTGTTGTTGTTGTTGCTTACCTGCCGCCTGTTTGTCTTTAGCTGTAACAGCTACCGCACAATTTCCCAAATGACAAACATGCCAAAATGGTTACGAGCCATAGACAATGGCAACAAAGGCAGGCTAAAGAGCAGTCGAAGAAGTAACAACAGCAGCAAGAAGGGAGATAAGAGACAGAGGAAAGCAGAGAAGAGGAAAAGGAGCAGCAGCAGCAGCAGCAGCAGCAGGCGGCAAGCGGCAGCACATTAATCACAATGCTCCAAAACAGCTTGACAGCCAGCTACATGGAACCTCCTCTCCCTGGGTGTCTCGAGCCGGAGTTTTCTTTAGCTGTCTCTGTGTGTGTGGTGTGTGTGTGTGTCAGTGTGTGTCAGTGTGTGTGTGGCATCCTTTGGCATAATTCTTATTCAATCGCTAAGGACAATGCCATGTTGTAGTTTCAATTTGCGGTGGGCATGAGATTTGTGCCAAGACAATTGCCAAACAGGAAGCCAAACGACTGCCGACTCTGACTCCGAATCCGGCGTGCCATCAATTTAAAAAATGAAAAATTTCCCTTTTTGCTTCTGCCGGCGTCCGGAAAATGGAAAATTAAATTAACCTTTGGGAGCTGTGCTGCCTGCCTGCCTGCCTGCCTGCCTGCCTGCTGCCCCTTCTACTACTGCTTGCAAACAATGTTTTTGTGTCTGGTCCCGATAGCATCTACTGCCGAAATATGTTAATTTTCAATTTAGTAGTTTGGCCCCCGACTCGACAAATATATATATATATATTTATATATATATAGTATGTATCTTGGCTGCTATTTTTTAATTCGTTTTTTGTCTTATATTTTGGGCTCGCCTTATTAAGCGCACTGGAGCGCAACGGTAATGGGTAACGAACAAATTATCACATCTGCTTAATCTGCTGCATATCATTTTCCTACTCCACCCCCAAAGCCCTTAACCCCTCCCTCTTCTTCTTCTTTATTAAGGAGGAAGTGTTTTCATGTTAGTCGTTGAGCTCATAAACAATTTGTTGACCACATTTCAAAGTTGAGGAAATAATTAAGACATTATAAATTATTTGAGAGCTGGCGAGTGTTGATTGTTAACTTGGCTGTCTTCCTGACTTTTTCGAGTTTCCACTAACCCTCAAGGGTGCTCTGCTTCTTCTCGCTTCTAATGAGCATAACAAAATATTTTTACTTTTTCATTTGATATGTATCTCTAAGTTTGTTTTCAACAACTACATGTTTGAGTTGACTAATGTCTTTTGTAATGTTCAGCATTTAATTTAGCATTTTAGAAGCTGAAACAAACAAAAAAGATATGAATAAACATTCTGAGTCAGTTAGAGAGATACTTAAAATAATGTGGCATGCAATTTGACATGTTACCCACAGCACTCCAATCATTTAAATAGAGAATGAAAATTTCAAATTATATAGGAATAGCTTTAGACAATTTATACTTTAATCCATTATTGCATACGTTTCTAACTTTTCCCAACACTTTTCCAAATTTACTTCTGCCTTGGTTTTTCATCATTCACACTTACAGCAATTGGCCAGAGGCGGAGGTCAGGCAAAATCAACTTTGGCGACCTTTAAACACTTTACCTTTTGGCAGGGGCTATCCAGAACAATGTTGGGGTACTCCTGTGCACAAATAAACCTATACTGACATCTGTCATTAGCAACCATGTGCAGCAATATTTGCCAAAAACTAACTTTTTGTTGGGCAACAAAAAGAGAAGAACAACTAAAACAAACCAGAGCAATCTGCATGAAATGCTTTTGCATTTTCAGTTTTTGTAGTTGCGCAAAAGTTCATAAAATTTTGTAAATTACATTTTCCATTAAATTGGACATGGAAACTCTCCACAGACCCTGTGTGCTCGTCGAGGGATGAGGTGCCGGTGGAGGTGAAGAGGTCGACATGATGCATGTGATTTAAATTGATTTAGTTGCATTTCAGTTGGAAGCTTAGCGAGTTAAATGCACAATATAAATCAAGTTTAACATTTGGCTGGCAATTAAATCAAAAAGATTTTAAATCAAAACTGTTAAGAAAAGCAAAAGGGAGGGCGGAGAGGGGCGTGTTAAACTGACAGTTAGTCGAATCAGTCGAATGAGGAGTGTGCGCTTTTAGCTGATCAAAATCAGTGCTGCGAAAAAAAAACGATGCTTAAATCAATTTCTCAATCAATGCCAGCACTGACATTGAGCGTTGGGGAGTGGACAAAGGGGACAAAGGGGACCGATGGGTGGAGGAGGGGGAATGGAGAAGATAGGAGGGAACGACAATGTTCTCGATTCTTGGAACTGCGCTTAAGCGGGAAATCGTGGCTTACTCTCTGGCCCCGAAATAAAAGTAAAAGGTTCAAATTGTGTCCAAAATGTCAAAAGCAGACGCGCTCAATATGATCGCCGGTTGGTCCCTAAACAACCACAGCAACAGTGCTTGCCACACCGTGCCTGCCACACAGTGCCTGCCACTCAGTACCCAGTACCCAGTACCCTGTGCTTGTGCCGCAATATCCAAAAGCTGTCCGCAACAGAAGCCCTGGAAATTTGATCGCATGCAGATAGCGCGCTCGCTGACTCTCTGCCCTGCCAACCTGCCTGTCTGTCTGTCTGTCTGTCAGTCTGTCTGTCTGTCTTGCATGCAACTGTTTTGTCTTTTTGGCGTGCGATAACTGAAGTCAATGACTGGAGCTGCTTCAGCCACTGCCCCCAAACTCGGCTGCATGAAAAGTGAACTTGAGTTGCAGTTGCGCGTTGCATTGTTTTGCTGCCGCTTACAGGAGCCATCGACAGCATGGCCAGGGCCATTGCCAATGGAGGAGGCTGTCGTCTTTGTTGTTGCTGTGGCAGAGCCTGAGCCTCATCCTGATCCTCATCAGCATCATCATCGCCGCATACAATCGTCGATAATCTCACGCTTGGCATCGCCAATATCGCCACGACAGCAGCAATAGCAGCAGTAACAGCAGCCTCAACTGCAACAAACATTGCTGCATCTTTAAGAACCAGGAATACGTTGCAAGATTCGCTTTAGTTTAGTTTAGTTTAGTTTTGTGGCCAGTTCGTTAAATTACATGAATGTATAACCATTTTAATTTTTGTTGGCTGCTGCTGGGTTTGCTGCCTTCGCCTTCTTCTTCTTGTTCTTGGATTTGCCTGTCTGCCTGACTGTCTCTCTGCCTCTCTGTCTCTCTGTCTGTCTCTCTGTCTCTCTGTCTGTCTGTCTGTCTGTTTGTCTGTTTGTCGCACTGCCGATGCCTTTTGAATGATGACCTTACAAATCACGTTTCGCAATGAGTACGCTTTGCAGCCAGATCATCAAGATTCTTGGGTGTCGATAGCAGCTCAGCCTCAACTCAGCTCTCCAAGCCCATCTATAGCTCTGAGGAGTTGCCAGCAGCGGCGGCTGTGAGAATTCCATCAGGTTTGTAATGGCTCTCAGTTTGTAGTGCTGTATTCCAGGAATTACTACAAAGTCAAAGATGGTATTAGATCGAACTGTGAGCTATTTAAATGAATGTAGAACTTTAGAATTGCATCCATATTCAGCTATGCAAAAATAGTACTGAACAAAAAAAAATATATTTTGCACAACAAAATTCGCAACAAAATCGATAAATATAACAGACAGCAAACCTACTTTAAACTTCTTCAATAAACTAACATTTTTATTCCGTATTGATATTCACAAGCATCTGCTTGATTTCATCCTTTTCCGCTGCCTCCACATAATTCTGTCCAGTGGGCGTTGTACCCACTTTATTGGCGCCATGCTGCAGCAGATACTCAACGGATGTTGTATGCCCCTCCCAGATGGCAGCCAGCAAGGGCGTTATGCCATACTTATCCAACTTGTTGACATCGGCTCCGATCTGCACAAGATACTCGAGCACCTTCAGCTGCCCAAAGTCGGCGGCATAATGCAGTGGAGTTCGTTCCCCAATTAAGTCATTGACATTGCGATTCGAGTTGTCAAATGCATTTTGCACAGCATCCACCTCACCATTTTTAATGGTCCAAATTATATTTTCATTATTTTCACACATATTTCTATTCAATTGCTATTTGTAACTGTGACAAACTGGAATGTGGCAGGAGAGTTGAAATGTGGCAGTAAAAGCAGACATATATTTATATACAAATATATATTCGATGAATTTGTGGATATTATAATTTTGTGCTATCTTTTATATAAATATATACACATATATATTGTGGTGTATATTTATAGTTCCGAAACTATTTATTTAACACACTTTTCAAATGGTTTTATTAGTGTCTCCTTCGCGTTTCTTTAATGCAATCCAATGTCAAATAGTTTGTCCTCCAGAAGTACTATTCGCTAATGCTGCCCTTGGGTAACAACCTCTACTCATAAACACCCAATTCCACACCCACCAAGCAGGCAACCATTACACACGTAACTCTCACGCCTCCTTTGCCTGACTGCGCATCATTTTTGATTAGCCAAGCACACCATACAGATATATACAGATATATATATATACATATATATATAATAGTAGATATCTGGATGAGGGGGCGACTGCATTCGTGGGCTGTCAGTTAATTTCAATTTTGAACACGATACGCCCCAAAAAGGATAACTCGTGTGACAAAAAACAATTAAATGGCAGCGCGACACGGAACGCGGATAACTGTCAACCCAAAAGCGCGAAATTCAGCAGCCCAGAAAGCAGACCTTATTGTAATTCACACACACACTCACACACAGTTGCACACACACACAGCCATTTTCCTAAACACTCGTATCATCCAGGGATAAGAAGAGAGGAAAAGTGAAAGAGAGCGGGAAATAGAAAGCGTGAAATGGAAATGAAAAATCACGGTCTACAAATGTGTTCCACACACACACACACACACACACACACACTCAGACACACCCAGAGGTAAGGAGGGATGGAGGGAGCGCTGGTGCAGTGGGGGCGGGGTAGGTGGTGCATGTTAGACGACGTGCAAGCGCCGAGGCATGCACAATTGGGCGTTGTAATTGAATTAGTCACACCCACAGATTGCACACATGAATGACTTGCCGAAGACAAAAAGAGAGCAGCAACAACAAATACAACAAATACAACAAATACAAAAGATAAAATTGGAGAACAGAAAAGCAAAAATAGCGAATTATTTATTAAACTAGGTTACCAGGCAACAAGCATGCCAAAAGAGACAGAGAGAGGGGGCCAGGGAGCGAGGGAGACAGGTAGAGAGAGCAAGTAACTTGTGTGTCTGTCTGGGGAAATGTAAGTGGACGTTGGGCGTTGGATGGCCTGGGCTGCACTGAGTGCCCGAAACAGCCGCTTTGGGCATTTCAGCAGCAGCAACAAACTCTACAGTTTGCCCAGAGCGTAACATTTGAAACATATTTTCTTCAAAATGTTTACTCGAATGTTGAAAAAATCGTAGGATTTACTGCAAGGCGGAAGCACTTTAAAAATAATTACTTTTCCTTCATGACTTTTGTAACTTTTGCGCACTTAAGCATCACAGAAATTTATTTCAAAACAACATTTTTCATATCTGTTTATGTTTTACCATCTTTATGTTGCACATATTTTTAAATGCCAAAAATTTCATTTACTCAAATGAGTATTTTCCTGGCCAACTGTTTTAAAGTGAGTCGTTATCAATTAAGCCAGTCTTAAACTTCTCGCAGTGTGACTCTCTCCCTTAAAACGGCTTTTAAAATATTTAAAATATATTGACTGATAATTATAGTAAAGTTTTTCTTATTGAACTGGTGCCATCCATTCGTTTAAATGATTAAAAAATGTTAGCAGACACCAAATAGTAAAGTTAATGTGAAAATATAAAGTATTTTAAACAAAAAGAAAAAAAGTTTATAGCATAATAGATTTAAGTCTTTTAACAAATTCATACTTTCCATTAACTCAATCTCTTTCAACTATGTAATCATTTGAGAAAATATGAAGAGTCTTGCCAGCTAGACGAAGGTTTATGCCTTAATATGCCTTAATACGTGTAACAATAATGTAAATTGGCGTTTTTAAGTTGAAATTGAAAATGGGAATACTGTTTATATAATTCTAATATGCAATCTAAGAATGTTGAATAAAAAAAACTTAGTTTTCTTGTTGTGCACTCGCTTACTCTTACTAAAAAGCAAACTTAGTTTTCTTTTGTGTTGCTCTCACTTACTCTTACTTTCTCCCCCCTCCCAACACATCTCCACACACCCACACTCCGCGTCTCGAGTGGGTTAAGCCCTAAGCCAAGCCGCTTTTCAAGTATTTGCTCACGTGTGCAAACACTGCAAGGCCAATTTGCATAATAATCGTGACGCTGAGCGTCGAGAGTCGAGCATTGAGCGCTAAGCGCTGAGTGCAGCCCTGCTTTGAGTCACCTGACCTTGTGCCAGGGACCCGAAACCCAACTACTATGCAACTATGCAACTACGTTGCTCAGTGACTGCACTGTTGTGAGTAAGTGAGTGTGTGTGTGTGTGTGTGGTGTGAGTGCAACGAGTGGTCGAGTGTTGAGTGCTGAGTGTGCACAAAGTTGGCCCGTTTGCTTCGGCAACACTTTCTCGGGCACTTTTTTCCGCGGCGCCTAAAAGTATGCTTTGAAATGTGAAATTTGAGCTGCCGCCGCTTGTAATTAAACATGTACACCCCAGCAGCTACAGCAACGGCCACTACATTAAGGTTATTTATCGTCAAGTGCTTCGTCACAATGATAAAATGCATGTTGACCTCCGGTATGGCTACGAGAGAGGCGTGGAGGCGCTTGGCAACACTCAACGTGCCGCCGCACTCTGTAATAAAATCCAAGAATGTGTTGCCACAAAAATTTTATTTCCTAAATAAACACACACACTCAACACACACACACGCGTACACACACTCTGTAAGGGCAGGTAAAATTCTAGAGTGTCTGTGCAACTAGAAAATGAGAGGTGTTACGGGGGTGGGGCTGTAAAAGTGGAAGTGGAAGTGAGATAGCTGAGCACGTCCTTGCACGGCTCACTCATCTAGCTGGAGTCACTCATGCGGTTTTTACTGGTAATTAAATTAAATTTATTTAAGCTGAGTTACGCTTACACACTGGCCAACAGGAAGGATGAGGGGTGGGAGGGAAGGGGGGACAGCTGTGTGCTGTGCCTGTCTTGGCTTGGGTTACGTTGGTTTTCGGCAACAATGTTGCGGTCTGGCAACCACAGGACTTTTCAATGGGACTCCGGCTCAACTCAGCTCGGCTCAACTCATCTCAGGTGCTAGATTCACCCACCCAACTCCCTCTGCATTTTGTATTGCACTTAAAGTGACAGTTTTGTTGCTTTAAATTGTGTAATCGGACCTGATAAAAGCTTTTGCCATTAAGTGCGACAGTGCGCAACCCAATGCCTGACCTGACCCAAGAGAGAGAGAAGCTCTGCAAAAATAACCGAAATTCTTTGTTTTATGATATAAGCATAATGCGGTGGCTTCTATCTGAAAAATGCTTCAGGCAATAACCCACACTCAGCCCCAATTGTGTGTGTGTTTGAGTGTGTGTCTATTGCCAGCTTGTTGTGTTCTTATAGTTGGTGTGTGTGTTTTTTGTTTTTCCTGGAAGCTCAGTTTACGAGCTGAGCTGCTTGGCTGGCTGACTGGCACTTGTTGGACAGTCGGTAGTCAGGAGCAGCCTTGGGCTGGACAAGTTGAGCAGACTGAAGAGACCATCACCGATTGTTGAGCACTCGAAATTTAACACTAGCTTCCAGCAATTCAGCTATAAACTGTTTAGGGTTGTAAACTCTTTAAGCACAACACGAAAAATAGATGGCAAATGCATTTTTCTAAAAGCACTGAATTTTAATGTGGCTCTTAAATTTTTATGTGCGAAATATTGTTGGAAAATAATTAAAAATTATGAAAAAAAATGTAACAGCTATGAAAAATTAAAATTAAAAACAATAATATTTGTGCGGCTTTATATCCTATAAATGTATAAATATTTAGCAATGTTTATTTGTCAACATTCCACAAAAATTACATAGTTTAACCCACAAATTTAGTAATTGTATATCTTAAAAATTTCTCACTCAAAACATTTTTAGCAGCATCAAATTTGCTAAGTTCAAAAGTCAATCAGTTGCGCTTGGCCAGTCAAGGAAATAGCCAATTGACTATGAAATTGCGAGCTTGTTTTTTTTTTGTTGTGCCTCTTTTTGTAATAAATATTGGAGTTGTTGCTTTTGCTGTTGTAAGTTATTATTTGCAGGTTATGCGCTTTTATTGCACAATTTTCGCTGATGCCATTTTTGGCCGCAGTTGTGTTTGGCTGCCAACTTTATTTATAGGTCATTTACAACGCCGCAACTGCAATTGCAGCAACTGGAGGAAAGGCCGAAAGGAAACAGCCACCAAATAATAAAAATAAATAGAAACAGAAACACAACCGAACTGACTGCTAGCTTTCAAAAGCCAAGTAGGCAGCTCTTTCTCTCTTTGTGTGTGTGTGTGAATGTGTATCTGTGTGTGTAGAAGTAAATATATTATTTTATTTTTCACAATTCCCCCCAAAAGCGGCGGCAAAAAACTATTTTGTATTTGTTCAATTGCTGCAAATGCTTTCAAAGTATTTACAAACGTTTTCAATTTTGTCTGCGATGCCAGAGACACGAATTGCAATAATAACAACAACAACCACAACAACAACAGAAATAGCTGCAAACAAGCCAAAGAATACACAAATATTAAATGCATAACGAATTTTTTATGCACTTACTGAAATGATTTCTATATTTGTTTCATAGCTGGGCTTGCAATTATTTGCAAAGTATTCCATATTGGTGATTTTATGCCCTGAAATGGAATTAAGATGTAACAAGCAGAAGGAAACATCTCTGCTCCATAAAGCATAAACCTTCTCGATCAGCATCCACAGCAGAGCCGATCTATCTGTCTGTCCGTGCAGAATATAAGTTGCATAGACTTCAAATTTGGAGTAAAGATTCTCATACATCATATGCAGATCAAGTTTGTTTTATTTCTTCGATACCAATCGATTTTAATTTTAACGGCAGATCCGTTCAAATAATTTATTATATAGCTTGATGTATTATTAATCAACTACACAAATTTCATCAACATCGGCTGGAAAAGTCACAGGTTATCGTGCAAAACGAATTCTTTTCTTTCAAGCCTTTTCGATAACTGCACCCGTTTCATCAATATCGATAAACATCGATGTACAAAAGCAATAAAAAGCCTAATTGTGAAGATGTTGCTTTCCAATGGATAAAGAACATATATTTGACAACTTAAAATCGAGTGAATTCATAGTCCATCCTCCTTGCTGCGGCAAACTGAATCAAAAAGCCAATGCATTTAAATTTTCCCTATATGAGAAGCAAAAGTGTTGGCGCTGCCAAAAGCATTTCAATTTCAATTTCTATGCTGAAGCACAGCGCTGCCAACTGAAATCGTGCCGTTAATCGCTTTAAATATGCGACAGGTTGCTGCCAGTTTTCAACCCAGGCTCAGAGCTTGTAGCATTGTTGCTGCTGCTGTTGTTGTTGTTGTTGTTGGTGTTAGTGGCGTTGCCTGGCAGCCTCACACAGTCTTCTGTCTATCCGCCAGTCTGTCCCACTGTCCAACTGGCTGCCTGTGTGCGGCTTCCAGCCGTGCCGGGCAGCCTTTGAGCGAAGGATTTCATAATCCGCTGCATTTGTCTCACTGATTATGCAATTTGGCTGTTTGCTTTTTTCTTTATTTTTATTTTCTATGTGTGTGTGTGTGTTGCCTGTTTTGTGTTTTGCTGTTGCTGCTGCTGCTGCTGCTGCACACAATTCAGGAAGTCATTTGCTCAACCTATTTAAGCCTTTGAACAAATAAATGTTTATTTAAATTAGGCGCCCAAAATAAATATAAACAAAACAACAAATTCAAACTGAAAACGGTAGCATTTTCTATTCGATTTCAACTTTCAGTTCGGCAGCTGTTGCTATTGTTGCTGTTTTTGTTGGGCGTGTACAGTTTTGTGATTTGGCCTTCTCTATTGTTGTTATTTTATGCAAATTTTTGCATGTCAGCCAGTGACTGAGATTTTATTTGTCTAACCCATGACATTAAAAAATTGTATGAATGATTGAGTGATTAGACGACGCTTGAGTTGTGATTCATGTGCTGAATATGAATAAATATAGCAACAACGAACATTAGAGATTATTTTTGAGTAAAGAATAATAAGCCATAAGCTTTCAACATTAGACTACTGTAATATAGAAAAAGAAGAATCGTGGAGTATTCATCGGTCACTTGACAGGACTAAAAGGTCAGCTAAATAAACTAGCTATAGTCAGTAGCGAGCTCTGCCAATTTATCAACAATACTCATACAGTATCCAGAGAAGTAGGTCTTAAGCGCGAATTAAATAGTGTAGATCATGTACAATTAATCAATTTGTGAAAAAATATACTTGTTTTCTGTTGAAGAACTTCAAAGTAACTTGCCAAAACGGAAGAAAGCCAAAATAAAGTGTAAAGAAAGAAAAAGTTAGCAACATCAAATCAATTGGCACAATTAAATTTATACACAAAAAGCAAAAGCAACAAAAGCGGCAAAAGTGAATGCTTAAAGGGAAAAAACAATTGCTGAAAATTAAATTTTAATCAAACATATTCGTAATTGAATCAACACTGAGCTGAGCACAGCTTTTGACTGCAGTTTTGACGGGGTTGCAACAAGCCAAATGGAGGGCGTACATAAAAATGCCACGCCCCGCCTCACTGCTCTCACCCAACATATGCAGTCGAATGATATTTTTATTTGTTTTGTAAATATTTCGAGTTCCTTTGATAATTTTTTGCTACGGTTGAATTTGTTTTTTTTTTAATCAAACTGGTAAAAATCAATTCGTGCACAAAAATGCCAACATTTTAATTAAATTTTCAAGCAATTCAAGCAAAGTTGCCATAGTTGACAGCGGGGGGCGTGTCAGCATGCCACAGGCAGTTGGCTGTGGTGGGGAACACACACACACACACACACACACACACACACACACACACACACACACACACACACACACACACACACAAATATAGGTGGCTGCACTTTTTGTTGACTGCACACGGAGAAAAGTGTGCAGAAAGTTTTCGCACAGAGGTTCTGACTCTCATCTGCCAACTCACTCCTTTAAATTGCTGTCTCCCACCCCCAACCCCTCTCCTCCCACCCCCCTCTCTCTCTCTTTCTCTCTCTGTGTCTGTCTGTCCCGCTCTAGGTCGCTTTCTGTATGCTAGCCCAGCCATTAATTAACTAGAAATGCCATTTTCCACAATTATACGTTCCCAACTCTACTATATAGAAATGTAAAAACTAATTACATTGCAATTTGCCAACGTAATAGCTCGGGCCGAGCTCTGCTCTCTCTCTCTCTCTCTCTCTCTATATATATATGTATATCTCTCTCTGTCTCTCTTTATGGGCGCGCCCATTGATGAGGGGCTGAGATGAAGAAGGCTTGCAGAAAACTGCATGCAAAGCAATTTTTAAGCTAGGTAGGCAAAAGCGGGTGCTGCGAGGGTGCAGAGTGGAGGGGGCTGGGGCACTAACAAGCTTCCGCGTGACTTCCTTGGAAATACAAAATCAATGCAGAAAAGTACGAAGGACACATTCAACAAACTTAAAGTTTGCACGCGCCCAGCTTGGCAACCTCTCTCAATGTGTGTGTGTGTGTGCGTCTGTGTGTGTGGGTGTGTGTGTGTGTTCGCTATTAGGGGGCGTGAGGCGTGGCATAATATCATAATTTGCAAGCAAAGACATTCGCAAACGACTACAGCAGTTGCACAGTGTAAAAAATCAAAAGTGAGAATATTTATATAAACTGAAACATTAAAATCACATATATTCAAAACTATAAATGTTAAACATTTTAAATAAATAAATAAATAAAATATTATTATGAACGCTGACAAATCTTCTTATTAAGTTAGCATTCATCGGCTGATAATTAACTAATCAGTTTTTGAATATTCTGTCCTCTACCAAGAATGCTAATAGTTATTCCCTTTGACAATAAGTCAATTGTTAGATTTCTCCACTTTTGTCACACTGTGCCATGGCACAGTTTACCATTGTGGGACTTTGCATAAAGCGTGCAGCCTACAGCCCGAGACTGGGACTGGGAGTGAACCTGGGACTGACTGACTGGGCCGATCGATGGGCGCTATAATTTGAGCTTGCTGTGTTGTCCTTAGCGGTTATTCAATCTTGGCTTAATTTGTGCCACTTCCAGCAAGGAGAGGGTCCACAGTATGGCGATTGTTGTTATAGTATGGATTACATCGTTGTTGTCGTGTTTGTTTTTGTTTTTGTTTTTGTAGCAGGCAACGCACATTCTGATTGATGTGGGATTTGTGGCACTTGCCCACACAAACGTTGGGGCTTTTCACAATGGTAGACTGGGAAAAATATATGTGGCATATGTGAATCGACCTGCTGTTTTTTACCCTCCACATTTCATGGGAAATGCAGTTGCCGTTATGCTTGTGTCTCTCTTTTGTTGTAGTTGCTGCTGTCACTGATTGCTGCTTCTTGTGTATTTTCATATAATTATTTATAATTATTTTTTTATTTAAATTTAAATGGTATTCATGATAAGGAAGAAATTTAATTGAACGGGATCTAAAGTCTTTAAGCTTATTTAATAAGTTTGTCTATAAATTTCACATATTAAATCATTAAATGTTTACATTTTCCATTGACTTTGAATGAACCAATTATAAATATTATTAATTTGAAGTATTTGAAATAAGCTTATAAACAAATCTTGCAAAACGGTAACTAGAATAATAAATATTTATTTGGAGAGCACAATAATTATGTGATAACGCTAAAAATAATGATTACAATGGCAATTTGAAACCGGAAGTGAGCAGAAGCGATTTGAGTGGATATATTCGCGACTTGGTGCAACATCTAGAACTAAATTTAAAAACATCTCAAAAATAGTAAGATACAACTTAAAGTTAAATGCATTTTGAGACTCTTTTAAAGCTGTTTAGCAGCCTTTGGGCAAAATTAACACACAAATTCAAGCATTGATTTAAGTACTTAGATCCTTGATACTGAACATGGGGCACCAAGAAATAATTTATTGGCTAATTGTGAACGTGGCTTATTGCGCTGATAAGGTTGCATTTGGGTCATAATGAAGCGCAGTTTGTGGCAGCAGCTTGTAGCGAAATTATGACTACCATTTGCGCGCAAGGCAAACCAAATAATTTGCGGTTGCCTCTAATGCACTCCCATATTGGCCAGCAAACCAAACGCGCAACGCGCAACGCGCAACTGGCAACTTGAACCACCCAAAACCGAAACGAATCACTAACAACATGTTGGTTGCTTGGTTGGCCTCCATGCATCTGGCCAATAATTACGTAGGTCGCGCAAGACCTGCGGGGGTTAAAGGGGGGTGGTAATACTAAATTATGTGCGCAAGTTGTGCGTAAAGTTGCAGTGATGCTAAAACTTTAGCACCGCACTCAAGGACATTCACAGGCGGCCTGTTTAGAAAGGGGGGGAATGGTGCTCGACTGCCAACTGCTGACAAAGTGGATGCCTCCACACACACACACACACACACACACAGCACATTGACCGAGCACAGCTCCATTGCTCCCAGAGAGACGTTCGTAAACTTTATCAGAGGAAGCCGCTCGACGCGTTTTTAGCCATTTGCGGCCTGCATGCTCTTGGCCATTGTCTGTCCTCAGTGAGACTGCTCCTTTCCTATAGTTTATTGCATATTATTGGCATAAACATGGCGACGTGCACTGTGCACCAGGTATGCAAGGTGCAGTCTACCCTTCTGCCCCCCTCAACATCCCCTCCCTTCGAGTGATTTATGCCTTGTGTCAGGCAAAAGCGTTCAATTAGCGACTTAAATTGTGAGCCCCTTCGGCAAGGCCAGGGCAGCTGGCTAGACGGGATCGCTTTTTGGTGCTACTGATTTAAACCACATGTGACCCAGTTTTAAGCCTTTGACAAATTATATAAATTGCAACAAGGTTGCAAGGAAGCGGCTAATGATGAGCCGCATGCGCATAACTCATGCGTGGCGCACAAAATGCCGAAACATTTTGCACAATTTGTGGCTCATTGGGCTCAATAACAATACTTCATCTTCAATAAAGAAAAATAAGAGAATAAAATGAAACGAGACTTCAGATACATCTTTAGCTATACCTATATAACTACGGGAGCGCTGGCAATCGTTAAGTTCCAGTCTCGAGTCCCGAGGCCCAACCCCCCAGTCCCGAGTCCCGAGTCCATAATTGATGATACCGAATGCCACTAAATTATCAATTGACCATAAATTTGCTCATTACGTTCAGTTTTGTGGTTCGGTTCGGTTTGGCTCGGTTCAGTTTGGTTTGGTTTGGTTTGGTTTGGTTCGATTCGGTTAGCTGGCTTCACTTTTTCATTCAAGTTTTGTGTCTGCCACCAAAACGTTAAACGTTTAACGTTTTCAGCCCGGCCAACGAGAGTTGGCTCATCATCATCATCATTTGCCATTCCGGCTGGCGTTTTAAATAACTTTTTTATAAGGCTCCGACGATCTTGCCAACTTATTGGCATTTGCTTGCTGTCTGCTCTGTCTTAAATATTTTTTCTTTTTTCTTTTATTTAATTTGTTATTTTTGTATTTTTCTTTTCTTGTGCACGTTTTCGTTGCTTTGCTTTCTTCAACTGCTCTTTGCTTTTTCTCTTTTTTTTGGCCTAGCAAATTGTTGTTTACAGCTGTCGAGTGTTGGTATTTCATGGCTCTGTTCCCTGCTCCCCGCTATAATTGCTGTTTATGCTCTGGGAGCGTTTTAAATGTGAACTGTGCCTGACTCGAGCTACAGCTTTAAATGGCTAACAAATTCCTAGCTAAATATGGTCAGTATTAAGACTGATCGCTTTACGATTCCAAATGTGATGTGCCTGGCATAACCCAAACATTAGCTGATTGAGCTCTGTTTTTTTTATATTTTATTATTATCATCTTTGCCATGGATTGCAAATTTATAATCCAAGCTCAACGAATCCCCATTGTCTGCACTTTTTTAAGGCAGTATCAGGATCTGAGGGACTATGGGAGATGGACACTTTTAATTTGGAATATTATTTATCAGAATATCAAGTTTATTTAACTCACCGTCTATTGCTATATCGATATATGATGTAGATTTATAATTTATGGGGATTATATCAATTGCCTTCATACCATATTCTATAAGCTATTATAGGCATCTTTGTACTACTACTTAGCTGCTGGTATCTTAAATTTTGAAGTACTTTAGTCATACTCAGTTCCCCTTGACCTTTCGCACACCCGGTGTTTGGTTGCGAGTGGAAACTGTTTGACATTTATGCCTTGCCACTGTATTACGTGCCTGTATCTCACTCTCCCTCTCCCCCTATCCCTCTCTTTCTCTCTCTGTTTCCCTTGAGTTTCGTCTGTGGCTTTGACTTTGGCATCCACATCCGCATCCTGGACGCGAATAGCACACGTTCCACGGGTCTGCATGATTAACATATCACGTAGACGTTACACAAGCTGCACACAACAAGTAAACTGCTGCTCAGCTCAGCTCAGCTTTGCTCAACTGCATCAGCTGCCAGTCACCACTGGACACCCATCCCCACCCGCTCCACCATTTGCCAGCCACCTCCCCCTTTCAAATGACGTACAACATGAATGGCAGCAGCAGCGAATCAGTGAGAAACCTTTGGACCCGGTTGAGGGAGTTGTTGGGGTCTAGGTGCTTGTAATATTTAACACCAGCTGAATTTTAATGCGATTTGCAGCTGTATGACTGACTGGCCGACTGACGGACTGACAGACTGCTGAGCTGACTGACTGAGTAAAGGACAGACTGTCTGCGCGCCTAATGGCCAACTAATATGCGCAAAATGACTTGCAGGCAAGTCGCGAACTGCCAAATACGAACATTCCTCCTTGCTAGCCCTATCCAATAGATCGTGCCAACTGGCGTACACTCAAAAAAACAACTTATAAAATGGGAATTAAAACTAAATAAGTCAACTAGGCTAGAGAATTGTTGCAGCTTTATTTGAATAAAGATAATGCATCATTTAACTATGTTAAACATAATAATAAAATGGATTCAAAACAAATATGAGCATGCGGACATGCGTTTAAGTTGGTCAGAAAAATTAACATGAATCCAAAAAGTCAGCCAAACTTTGCCATTTGAATGACTATCCGAATGTCCTTTGGCCCACAGATAGTCATTTGCCGCCAAATTAGAACAAAGTAATTAAAAGTTTGAAAGTGTTTCAAACAGCCGCAACAAATGTACTCTTTTCTTAAAACAAAAATTTGCCATAATTCGGCTACATCCTTGGAGTGTTGGCGATTCGTTCCTTGCACTTGCCGAGAAAACAAGGATATTCTGAATTAGACTCCTTTTATATAAACATAATATAATAAAACATGTCAACAACAGTCGATTTTTCTCGAAGTGTACGATTAGACTGGCATATCGTAACACCTTGTGTGAGTTGTGGGAGTTTTGGCGCTGCTCGAGGAGTCAAGGAGTCGGGAAGCGATCTTTGTGGTTGCTGCTGCCCTCCCCCAGCTCACGATAGTCGACTGGAGGTGTCAATAACTTTCAAATGCCGGCCCAGGATCTCTGCCACAGCGAGGTTGAGGCATGCGGCATTATCATATGCCATTTATATATATATATATATATATATATATATATATATGTGTGTGTGTGTATAACAACATGCAATCGCCTCATGCATGCGGTGTCCCTTCGCCCCCATTGGAAACGCTGAGCGACTCCTTTGCCAAATTTATGCATTTTTGAAGTTTTAATAATGTAGCTCGTTAGCCACGGTTTGTTAAACTTTGTTTTCATTTTCACTTCACTTAACTTCAATGCAAGGCAGCTCCGGCTCCGGCTTCAACTCCAGCTCCAGCTGAGTCGCTCCACATCTATGAAAACCCGTCACGTGTTGCTGCCAGCATCCGTTGCCTCTCCATCATCTCTCCCTTGTCTGTTCCACACTCGACTCGACTCAGCTCAACTCAACTCAGCTCTGGCTGCAGTTTTCAGTTTCAATATGCGCGTCGTGCATTTGCTTGGGGTCATTGTTGCTGTTGATGCTGCTATTGCTGTTGTTGTTGTCGGTGTTATTGTCAGCTATTTGTTGCCTTTTGGCCATATTGCAGTTAGCCATGTCTCCTTGTGGCGCTTAGTACCCTCGACAGTCCAGTCTCACACCTACCCATCCCTGCTCCCCCAATCGTTTGAAAAACGTACAAAAGTGAAAACACATTTTGCATTTTGCATTCGATGCGTTGTTGTTGCTGCCACTTGGCTACTTTGCATAGACACCTCCCCCCTCGAAAAGGGTGGGGGAAAGACCACATAGGATAAACATTGGCTATTGTGAATGCAGCTAAGCTGGAATTGTCATGATATGATCGGCATCATTAGTATTCGGACTGTTTAGACTCGGCTCAGTTGTCTGAAACATGCATTTTATAAATGGGGATACTTTTGCATTTTGTCAGCTTTGCATTATGATTTACTACGAAGTCTAAGTAATCTCTCGATTTGTATATATTTTGTCTATTGTGCAGCGAGCAATTAATAAAGAATAATCTGAACATTTTTGAAGGAGTAGCTTGTTTATGATCTATATGCTAACTGTTGAACAAACTGTTGGCATCTTCTTTTCTTTCTCTCTCTCTCTATCTATCTATCTCTTTCTTCTCTTCTCTCGGTTTTCCTAATATGCAGCTCTCTTCTGCATTTGAAGTAATTATTTCCTTAACAGCTTCGTTTCGCATACCCCTACAACTCAGCAAAGTCTTTACCTATCATTAGATGCTTCCTTAGAAACACACACAACTACACACGCTAGATACAACAACTCCACATATTTGCTATTATTTTCGTTGTTATCTCAGTTGGTTTATTGAGAGTCTCAGTTTTCCTTTTGCCTTGCCATTTGCCTACGCTGCCTTTGGCGAATCAATTCCCCTCGCACTCCATTATGTTTTTTAATGGGGGTCTGATGAAGTAATACAATTAAATGTCGTATTACAAAAGAGGGGAGAAATAAAAACATTAAGCGGGCTCTTGCAAATGTCCAAAGCACATGTCTGGGCCATTAGGCAAAATGGCCAAGTCGTGAGTTGGTGTTAACTACAAAAGAGTTGAATTCGTTTTCATTTGCTGGCCAACGTAATAAATGGCTTTCAATTTTATTGCATAAATTAAACAATATACACATTTTTTCTTGCATAAAAATGACGAATAAATTAATAAAAATACTTCAATTCGAATCCAACTTGTCTTGTTATAAAAATGTAATCCATAATTGCGAATATTTTTTTAATATTTTTGAGTTTGAGGATTTTGCTCATCGTGCTTCTTTTGTTAATAATGCTATTGTTAACTGATGCGATCTGTTGACGGTAGAAGAGGGAAATGCTGAAAACTGTTAATAAACTTGCACTTTATTCATCAACATCATCATTAGCTGAAAATTTGTGGTCTTTTCGTGTAATGAATGGAAATCATTTGAAAGTTTGTCCTGCCAAGCTCAACTAATAAGACATATTGTCTAGCTAGGTGGTAAGTGGACCCAAAAGGTAAGTCCTCGTTACACTTTGGTTCGGTTAGGGCTCTGGGTAAGATTGCGTTTGGGTTCGAGGTACGTGTAATTCGAGTCAACCTGTTGTTGTTATCCTTAATACTGTTGTTGTTGTGGTTGTTGTTGTCACAAGTTTGGCAACTTGTTCGCTTCCTAGGACTAACCGTAGCACATTACAACTAATACACTGAGACGATGATGTTGTAGCCCAAAAGTTTGGGTTCTTTGAATTTCACAAAGCGCATAATTACCAACAACATGGCCAAAAACGAACAGAAAAATATAGCAAAAGGAACCAAAAAAAAAAAAAAAACATACCAGAAAAATGCGAGACAAACTTTTCGACAAAATTATTTGTGGTTGTGCGGTAAGGACGACAACAAGTCGAGAGGGGTTGTGTTGGTGGGTGGAGGACGGGAGTTGGGGTGACTGAGATGAATAGCGAGTGGAAAACTTTCACATAAAGAAAAGTTTGCGCAAACCGACTTAAAGAAAATTATAATTACACGCACAGTCAGCCAAAATGGTAGTCCAAATAAGTCTTGGTCGGGTTGTGTGTCCAGGGGATGGTGGTTGGTGGCGTAGGGGGAGTGAGGGTTGTGGGTTATGAGTTGTTATAGCACACACAAGAAAATAGTTTAATTGCCGTTAGACTTGGCAAGTTTTCGATTCGTAATTTGTATGTGCAGACACAAACAAGCGAGGCAAATTATGGAAAAATATGCTAAAAATTGACATGAAGCATGAAACGCTTTTCCAGAATAATTAGACCACCTGACTACAACAACAACAGCAAGAACAGCGTAACAAGTTGGGAAAACTCTGCGCAGCAAAGTGAAAAGCAGCTCGCACAAACAAACACAGGAAAAATTGAATTGCCTGGATTGAATTACGTGCTGAGCTTATAGAGAAGCAGAGCACAGAAGAGCAGGAGAGACAGAGACAGATAGAGAGAGAGAGAGAGAGAGAGAGAGAGAGAGATTGAGCAGCATTTGGCTTTTTCATAGTTTTCCGGTTAGTTTTGATTTTGCATTTGTATTATTTTCAATCAAAACTTCATAATTGGCTAAGGCAATTAAAATAATTTCGAGAGCGCGCGAGCTCCACTCTTGGTTGGTGGTCCTCAAACAGCCTCATCAGACTTATGGCCATAGAAATTTTCATTAACATTCGTTTACACTTCATAAATCAAAAAGCCTGCCATAAAGCCAGGGCGAGCAACAATATAATAGAAGCGGTCCAGAAACCTTTAGAAATATACAAAATAATACAAAATTAAAAATAACAAAATCAAGCACAACAAGGGGAAAGCATTTCAATCGCTTTGTTTAATTTTCATTCCTGACTGACCCCAGCAATGTAACTACCCCCATCTCCCCTTACCAGGACAGTCTGCTCGAACCCCAATCCAGGGGAGCTCCACAGACCTTCACAGTCCACGGGTTGGTCAGTTTCATTAATGTAATGGCTAAGGCCGAAAAATAAATAAATAAAAATATATAAATTGTTTACTTTCTAGTTCCAGTTACTAACTACTTTTTAGTCTGAAAAATAAATTCAGCGAATTTTGTGGCACTTACTTTTATTTTTAGCTTGTCGACAGCTTTTGCGAGTGGTCATAAATTGGTTTTATATATTTATTCAAAGTCGAATATCAATTAAATAATGAACACAAAATATAGTTTTATCTTAGGACCTCATCTTCAATATGTATCGTATCAAAACCAAGAGTATATTTTGTTTTTTTGTTCTTGTTTTAGGATTGCATCAAGGATTCTGAAGAACATTAAATAAACGGAAATTTAGTCTAAGCCACTTTCTCATCCAACGAAATTACTTTAAAATTATATACATTTCCTGGCAGCTGAATTTCAATTTCATTTGCTTTTTATTATTGCTGTCGTCTGGGGTGCATTGGAGTGGCAACCCCTATTTAGGCATTTGACCATGGTCACTTTATCTGCAAAGTGTTTCATTTATTTAATGCATTCACAATTTTCTAGACACTTTAACTGCGACTTTTGATTTCCATGGCAAAGTTATATGTGCGGGGTGGTAGGGTGGCGTAGAGCTTAGGGTTGTTCGAGCTTTGAACAAAGCCTGGACGTAGCCAGTTTTTTATGTTAAGGCAAGTGAAATAAACAGCAGGCGGCCATATAGACAGCTATAGCGTCTAGCGCTAAAATAGAGGGCCAGACGAAAATAAAAACACGCAAATAAAAGGATTTTTCGCGTTTTCCTCTTTGGCCAAGGCTAGACTGGGATAAAGAGTAGGAGGCACAGACGGAAATGGAGATGAAGACGGACTTTGCACGGGTGCCTCGCCTCGTCAGGCGTTGGCTTTTAGCTCGACTCGGCGTTAAGATTGCAGTTTTCCGGCTGCTAACTTTCATTAAAGTTTTGGCCAAATGTGCATGCAAATCGGCTGCTGCTGCTGCTGCTGCTGCTCGGCACAGCTTGGCCTGACTAGACAAATTTGATTGAGAATTATGGGGCGCTTTATGGGCTCAACGGACTCAGCTGGTACTGCTCAAAGCAAGTACACTGCGAACAAAAATTCGAACTAAAAAACTCATGCAAGTATTCTGGAAGCAAGTGCGAAGAAATTAAATATCATTAAGTTGATATCTGCTCTTGTGTGTTCAGTCTCATATTCAAAAAATAAATTAATCGAAATGTGCGTTTTACCAAATTGATATTCAGCTTGGTTGACGTTGTCCTCGAGGGAAGCATTTATCAACATTTACCTGCCTGCATAAAATTACTCATTATGCAACTGCTTTATGCATGGAAATCAATTCGCACCAGTTGCATAATAAGCTAGTAAAACTGAGAGAGATACAGCGAGAGAGAGAGAGAGAGAGAGAGCGAGAGAGAGAGGGGGAAACAGAGAGGGAAGAGTATTTCAATTGAAACTCGGTTAATTTGACGGCCAGCGACGAGGGCGATGTTCTGTCCTGTCCTGGGCCACTGAAATCAATGACAGAAATATGAAATGAAAATATAATTGGTAATTTATTGTGTCTACAGATTGTTGCACGAAACTCGAGCAAACCAAGTAAAACAAGTATGAAGCAGCAGTTTGCCTGATGGATTTGCAGATACTCTGTAGAAACCAGTTGCTTGCAGTATCTCTTTATCAACTAATGAATTATTGCAGCATTTTCAAAATTCATTTAACGATTGAAGAAGCTTTTCAGCTATTAATCGATCCGTCTGTTGCACAACTTTGATATACCCTCTGTTTGAGTACACTTTGCGGCTACAGGGTATTATAATATATGCACGTACAATATGTACACAAATATGAATTGTCGATCCGTTTGCCTCATGGTTATGCATTGCAGTTGTGTTTACAGCAACCCACCCACCTCCTCGCCCATTACGTGCGTCAGTTGCATGCAACTACGACCAGCACTCGGCAACACACTCCACGCCAACTCCACTCGAGTGCCCCAATAAAAATCATAAAAATTGTGCCACAATAAAAAGCACAGCGCACTGCAGCGGGTGAATATATAAA
Organism: Drosophila picticornis; assembly: GCA_035043845.1. Taxonomy (NCBI): domain Eukaryota; kingdom Metazoa; phylum Arthropoda; class Insecta; order Diptera; family Drosophilidae; genus Drosophila; species Drosophila picticornis. The sequence continues at coordinate 2,514,282 of JAWNMR010000493.1, read as the reverse complement.
AAACAACATACACAGACACACACGAGCCGACCAAATAAATCACACAGCTTTTCAGACATTGGCCCCGCCAAGTCAATGGTTTTGCTCCCGCCACTCCCCTCCCCTCCTTCCCTCCATTAACAGTCGCGTCTGGCAGATGCAGCAGACAAGGCTGCAGCGGGATTCGTTGTCCCGTCTACAAAGGAAGGCAGCAAATTATGGGATTGGTTGCTGCAAATGACAAACAGATCAGAGACATGCAGCTAAGCAGAGGAGGAGATGGGTTATGGCGGGTTTCTTGTCTTTTTGATTTAGATATAAAGAAATCATTTGAGAGAATTGTGAGCTATCGAAAATTAAATGTCAACAACTTGATGCATGCTGTCAGTGATGATTAGAGATAATATCGATATTAAATCATCGATATTTAATCATGAAAACCGATTTTAATACCACCATTAATTTGAAAAAATGATGATGAGACTATGATGAAATTCATGTTATGATGCAACCAGTTATTTATTCAAATTTATTCACTTTTGGCACAAGTTTCGATGTGCCATGAATATTTGGCCAGAAAGTGGGTTTTTTTTAGAGAGGCTCTATGTACTGATGATGGCCTATCATTAATTATGCGTCCTGCGAGTCAATGAGTCGCTGCCTGCGGCCCAAGAACAACAAAAATATGAGACAGACAAAGGCTAACAGGCCAACTTGTTGGCGAACAATGGCAAGTACCCAACTTGACAACGAGGCTGAGTTAAATTTGATTGCTATAAATCAATTGGCGGTACGCAAAACTGTCAAAGCCAACTGAAAACTGAAAACGGCCAAAACGAGCAACTGGCCAAAAACTTTCCATTTTGTTGCGGCGTCGGCGGCGTCTTTTATTAGATATCGTTCAACATTTGACAATAAATCAGAGCGCAGCACTTCAAAGAGCTCTCAGACAGATCTGAAGTATTTCAGTTATTTGGGGACAGAGTCAACAACGACTTTGTCAACTCTTTGCGGCAGCTAACTAACTGTCAAATGTGTGCGTGTGTGTGTATGGATGAGTGTGTGTGTTGGCCAAGTGTTCGTTCATTAACGCCATTAAACCAGTTTTGACATTTTAATTAAGTCGCCAGAATGTTGCAAGCAGGCAGCTGCTCCCGCGCGCCTGGACAAGGTCAAGATCATAGATCATAGGCGAGGCTTCTTATCGCTGGCACCAGCAACAGCAACAGCAACAACAGCAACAGCAGCAGCAGCAGCAGTTGTAGCAACAGTAACAGCAACATCAAGACTGCTTATCAGCCATATCAGTCCAAGGCATCTCCATCGCAGTTGGCGCATGTCCTGCGTTCAACAACAGCGACAAGCAGAAGAGGGGGCAGCAACAGCCGCACCAGCGTCGGGACAAGACACAAAAATTTGCATTTACCAGACTGTCGCCCACTTAATTACGCAGCAACCGCAGCAGCAACGCAGTCGGCGTCGCGGCAACATGTTGCACATTACACTAACAAGCATGCCACAGCCCAAAGTAGCAGCTAACCTAACACAGCCGACAAAAATTAAGAAACTCTAAACAGTTTTTCTGCTTTCCTTTGACGGCATACCTCAGGATCTAAGTTGCCTGAACTCGGTCGAAACTGAACCCATTTTCAAAAACTCAGGGCTTCTTGAAGTATTTTTGAGCGCTAGTTTGAAATTCATGATAAAATTCTATACCCAAAAAATACCAAGAGGACGGCTCAAATCTTTCCATACTATGACAAAACAGATTTTCATATTGTATGAATATCTCTTGCTGGTTCTAAATCTAGAGGATTTAGGTGTATATTTAGCTGCTTATAAACTTTGTAGTGCACATCTATATCAGAATATTTGTTCACAATATTCTTGCATATTACAAGCGACAAATTTGTGTGGTGTACGCAGCGAAACAGATACGTGCAACTAGAAATATTTCGCAACAAATTATTCAACACTTTGCATGCACAGCTAGGCAGCAACAACATCGACATGGAAGACATGCGGCGACCCTCAGCCGTTCCAGACTTGGGCGCGAGAGCAACCCGACCAGGCAAGAATAGAGCAGGCCAGACCAGACCAGAACAGAGACCAGGCCGAGCAGACTCAACGAATGCTGCAAGAACATGGGGCAAGGCAAGAAATGGGAGAGCAATGCAATCGTCTGTCCGTCTGTCCGTCTGCCTTGTCCGACTGTCAACATCTTGTCTTTAGTCTTTGGGCTGCTGTTTGTCATTTCCTTTTTGCTGCTGCTGCTGCTGCTGTTGCTGCTGCGGCTTGTTAAATGCTGTTGGAATTTGCCACAGCCGCACAGCGGATGACAGCAGGCCTAGAAAGCCAAGTGGTGGCAACTAGCAACTGGCAACTGGAAATTGGCATTGGTTGTGCTGTGTGCACGTAAATCATGCCAATTTAAATGAGTAAAAGCTATGCAGCCAGCCCACCTGCGCGTCGCGTTTTGACACTTGTCATCTGTGGCATGTGGCAGGCGGCATGGGGCCTCTTGTAATCCCAGACTGCATGACGACAAATCGAAACACAGACTCACCGGAAATGCAACACACGTCATCAACAGGGGCAAGGGGCATAATCTGTGCATTAATCAGCCAACGCGCTGATTGAGTAATGTGCCTTATAAGCAACTATCTATCATCTCTCTCTTTCTCCTTCACACACTCTATCTCTGTCTCTGTGGGTGCCCGCAACACAATGCCCAATCGGCAGGCAGAGATGCGTTAACATGTTGCCAAGCTGACCATTAAAATGTTATCGCTTATTTATCGCTTAAGATGCAAACCAGCGAGTCAAGTTTGAGTCCAGCGATTTTAGTCTGTTGGCGGTCCTTTCGCAACTAATCCGGGCACGCATGCGATGCGAGTCGGCTGTGGCAGCCACATTGTCAACATTGTTGACAAAGTATGCAACAGAGTGTTGCAAGCAAACAAAGCAAGCAAATACACAAATGAGAAGAGCAAATAAAAATGTTTGCTGAATTATTGCACAGTGGTACCAAATTTCTATAAGGGGGGAGATATGTGCGGGAGATATATAAATATATATACGTGTTTGGTTACCTTTCCAATGTTTTTTGGTGAGTGCTTAAAATTTTATTTTTGTAAATTTACAAAATAAAAAATTGACCGTTTTTGAATGAATATTCATCGCTAAAGACTATTTGATCTGGATTTTTAAACACATATCCTACACATATACGTTGGTTGAATGTCAATATGGCAATAAATAGAATAATCTTAATACATTTTTCATCATTTTCGAAAAAGACAAAAGTCTGATATTAAACAATAATTTAACAAATATTAATTTTCCTGTTTGCACTCACTATCAATTGTACGAGTTATACAAGTATTAATGGAACTTAATCCAATTTGTATTATGATCGAAAATGAACAGCTGAATAATGGTTTAAAGCCACAAGTTAAACAGCTTTTAGCTTACACATCTGGTATCCTTAAATTATCTAAAATGTATTTATTTTATGTTTCTAATTTTTCGATCTCTTAAGTGGATTTTAAAAAGTTCAAAGACTTTAAGAGTTATCTGCTTTGGAGGGACTGGCAAATGGAATTCGTATCCAAAGCGCATCTAATTTATTGATAAAGAGCGAGGCGCATTCCCATTTCTACTCAATCTCATAACTATTTAAGTAGCTGCTCAGCTCAGCTCAGCTTAGCCCAACCCAAACACAAGCGCAAGTCCAAAATAGACAGCCAGACAGACAGGCTGGTTGGTTGGCTGACTGACTGGTTGGCCTGTTGTGGTTAGTGTTAACCAGGTTGCAAAGGGTCTTGGGTCCCTTGGGTCTATCTGGTTTCGGTGCAAGTCCAGCTGATTGGTGGGCTGTTGAATGCTAAGTTGACGCTTTGATCTTGTCTAGCGCGTAAATCTGGCGATGCGCTTTGAGATTAAATGCCATTTGTGTGGCAATGTGAGTGCCGGCACTCAATCTGACCGCAGAACCCGCCGCCCCCTTAACTCCACTCCCCCCACGTCTACGTGTTGTGTGCATTTGGCAAATTAAGCAGAGTTGTTGCAACCAGGTAAGCAGCCAGTCAAGTCTGCCAGGCTGCTAGGCTGCTAGGCTGCCAGGCACCTGTTCATTAAACGGTCGCCGGAAAATTATAGTTGAGCGAGTGCAGTAAACAAATGTAATCGACATCCTGTGGCACAAAGGATGCCGCCGCCGCTGTTGTTGTTGCCACAGCAGCCAGCAGGTCTGCTGTGCTGCATTCTGTGGCATCTACTCAATCGGGGGCGCCTCAATGCCTAAACTGAACTACATCGCAAAAGCAAAGGCAAAGACAAACAAGGCAAATGCAAGAGCAACCGAGCAAAAACAAATAATAAACACAACAACGATTTTTGATTTAGCATGAAATTTAAATGACCCCAGCAGAAGAGGGGCGACAGCTTGAGACTTCACTTTGCGTTTTATTGTCAAGGCGCGCAAATATTGTCAAAAGACTTTCAAGTGGGGAGAAACTGGTCCCTCAGCCGAGCCGAGCCGAGCCAAGCAGAGACGGCACGGCACATTTGCATCTGTGCAACGGAAGCGCCACAGATATGAAAAAAGATGCCGACAATGGGCACAAGACACAAGGCACTGTGGAAAACTTGTCTGTGTCTGTATCTGTATCTGTGTCTGAGTCTGGATCCCTCTGTCCGTTCCCAAGTTTACAGTCCTGTTTTTGTTTGCGCCGGCGCTTCAAGTGTCCCTTTTGGCAGGTGCGGCAGCGGCAGCGGCAGGGGCGAGGGCAGGGAAGTTTGCCCACTTGTTTTGGATTTATAAATATTTTTAGTTTACTTAGGACCAAAGCAGAGACCAGCAGACTCGACTCAACTCGTCTCGAGACGCCAACGACAACGACAATGTCGACGACGACGACGACACTCGAGCGCAAAAGTGCCAGGCAATCAACAACAAATTATGAGTGCTACAATTTGCTTAGTCGCAGGCTATCCATGAGTTCAAGATAAAAGATATAGTAGATATGGTAATGGATCGCCAACTTATCAACACCGACACACCACGTTCGCCTAAGTGATTCAATGCACTTGGGCTTGGGCTTGGTTTTTTGTTGATGTCGGCATTGAACTTTCGCCGGGGATTGCGCCGTTTGCTGAGTTTAGCAGACAATGACGACACTCTACTGACCCAGTTGGCTAAGCGGCGGGGCCTAAAGAGCAGGTCAAGATAATCATGAGACCATGGTCCTATTGCAGCAACACTAGTTAACAAAATTTGCACACAACTCTGCCATAGTCTAAGCAATTTTTGAAGATCTTGTGTAATATTCGTGAATTAATAAAATTCATCAATGAAAATATATATTTATAAATGCAATGTTGTTAGCATATTTTTGAAAATTTGATTTTTTTTTATAGAGCTGTTAGCAAACACCAAATTTATTCTTATTGATTTTAGCTTCTGCAGTGCTACAAAGTTTAGTTGCCCAGTGTAATTGACTTGAAAGCAAACAATTTATGATGACCTAAGCCAAACAAAAGCAGCGAGAATCCCCAGAAAAAGGGTGCGGTAATCAAAGGAATTGGCCAAGACTAGATTGAGCCAAACGGATAACGGCCAAGTCAGCGTCAAGACCTAAAAACTGATGACGTTTTTATTGTTGCCTGTTGTTGTTGCTGTTGGCCAATGATGATGCTGATGCTGATGCTGATGCTGATAATGTACTCGATGAGACGATAGAGCACGCCGAGTGCAATCTGTGGAAAGGGGAAAGGCGAAAGTGGAAAGGGGGCTTTAGTAGCAAAAGGAGACCCACGCAAAACTTATGTGAAAGTCAAAGACGGATGGTGTGAGAAGGAAGAGGTGGGGGCACCATGACGGTGATGACTGGCGCGAGCTGCAATGTTGACCTTTGAAGCGACTCTCGGCAAACATCTTTATGCCGAGTTGAGAGCAATAAATAGCAGCAAAGAATTCAAGTGGAAAAGCATTGCAAATAAATACGAAAAATCTAGTGGATAAATATTATTTGTGGCGATAACTACGAGCAGATAGGGCAACAGAATAGGCCAAGCCAGGCTAAGATATACTAGGCTAGGCCCGGTCTAAGACAAAGCTGCGTTTTTGGCCAATTGGGTCAGCAAGTCAAGGACCCGGTTGAAGAGCGCTTCAGGGAATTGTTATACCTCAAACACACATAATTCCATTTATAGAACTTCAACTTCAATTCCGATTGCAATTCGTAACTGGAACTGAATTTATGGACAGTAGCAAATAAGTGCATAAATTTTGGGTTAGAAGCAGCAGCAGCAGGAGAAAAACGCATCAACAGCAAATCAAAGCAAGTGGAGGATGACTCGTCAATTCCAAAGGTAGTTGACTTATCGACAACTGCGACAACAACAACTCCAACTACAACTCCAACTCCAACTTGTCCCCCACTCGATGCTGCTTGTGCAGAGTCCTCAGTCATGACTTGTTGTATATATTCAAGTTGGCTTTGGCTCCTCTGCTTTTTCTTGCTCTTTTCATGCTTTCAGCTGACTCACTTATGTAATAACAAAATTGGCATAAACATATGTATTAGAAGGAAGCGGCGACAACAACGACAAATCGGTTGCAGACCCCCATTTTTGCTAACATGATTATTGCTTGCTAGAAAATATCCGGATAAGTGCTTTCTCACTCTGGCCAATATCCCAGTTTTTGGGGTGTTGCAAATGTGTCAAATTGCGTGGCAGTTCCACTTCTGAATAGAGTTTTCGCCTAGGCATGGTTAATAATTTAAAGCACTAAGTTTTGGCAATAATAAAATAATCATGAACAGAAAAAAAATGAGGACTTTTAACAATTAGTTAATAAAATCCGAAAGCTTGTTTAAAATGTCCCAGAATAAAAGTTAACCAACGTAAATATCTATATATTTTTGAGGGTTTAAATTCACTAATTGAAAATCCCTTATAGTTTTTTATTACAAACAGTGAAAATGGCTGAAAATCCCATCACAAAACTGCCAGCTGTTGTGTGCAGCGAGCCAAAGAACTGTGCGGTTTTCGCCACATCTTTGGCTATCCAATCTCCAAGCTGGTAAGTCCACATTAATTACGTGTATTTTAGCGCTGTATGTGAGAATGCAGACATGCCGACGAAAGGACGAAAGGGCTCAAGCACTCACTAATACGCAATAGTCAAGACACAAAGCACGACCACAGAACATGGCTAATCAGCTCTAATGCCGCCCCTCAAATGCCCAATCGTCCACTGCATTTGCTGCACTGCAAGAGAACAAGAGAGAGATAGAGATAAAGAGAATGAGAAAGAGAGAGAGGGAGAGTCGCTACTCGTCACTCGGCTTAAGTATTCGTGGGGAGAGAAGGGGTGTAGAAATTTCACTGCGTAGCGCCACTTAAGTAAACGACGCACAAAGTGCAAGCAGCTCAGTCTCTCTCTCTCTCTCTTCTCTCTCTCTCTCTCTCTCTTTCTCTCTCTCTCTCTCTCTATCTCTGTATCTCTCAGTATGTCTGTCTTTTTCTGTTGTTTGTGTGCTTCTTCCCTGGATACCGGCTCGGTGCTTGTTAGCTGTCAAACTTGAAAATTTGCAATGACAGCAAACATTGGCAACGCTAACGTCGGCGTCGCAGTTGGCAGCGAAGTGAACGCGGCGGCGTTGCACAAACTAAAAACTCATTGTCAGGCGCTGTCTGTGCCACAATGAGGCAGATGCAGCGGCAGTGGCAGAGGCATCATTGGCAAAGAGGCAGCAGCAACCCGATCCGCATTGGGGGTGCGTTGCTGCATAATAAACTGCAGCAGCAGCAGAGGCAGAGGCAGTGGCATGCAGCAGAGGCACAGCGGCGGCAACTGGACAGCAATCGAAAGCAGGCTGGAAACAATAGGGCGCCAGTTAGCTGTCCATTGCACGATGCACGTTGCACGTTGTGGCGGCAACTGCCGCAGCGCAAAGAAACAATAAACACACGAAAATAATGTAATGAGTGGCAGCAATGGGACAAGTGCAACTTCGACTATGAGTGCAACCCACAGTGGCACAAAATGCGTAGCTTGAAGCAAGTGGAATTTGCCAAGTAGCACAAAACAAATGGTAAGAAATTATTTAGATACAGTTGCAAATAAAATAATCAAAGTTCTTTTGGATCGATTTCAAAGGGTGCCAAATATGCATTTTAGAACTGATTCCGCAAATCTTCAGAAAATATATGCATTTTATTTTTTTAAATGCTTAAATACCTTTTTTTTATGAAATATAATCTCTGATTGAGAAATTTGCATTTGGGTTGCAACAAATTTACACATGCTTTTCGGTGTTAATTTTAATGTATTCCAACTTTTGGGATCGTTTACTGATTTCAAATGAAAACTGCATATTGCATCCATATTTGTGCAACACATTTATTCAATACCATTGTCCGCTGACACCATATACTCTGTTAAACGAACGGGTTACTGCAACAGAGTGAAGAGCATATTAAATTAATTTTAAAACATGCACCGTGAGAAACTTGCCGAGTGGGCGTTGGGTAGACTAAGCACCAAGGGCGGCGGGGCATTGCATCCATAATTGATGCGCCGAGCATTGCTAGACAAAAGCCTTGGGGCACAGTATAAGAAAGGGAGAGATGGGTGGATGGGGGGATGTGCAAGGAGAGGAGAGGAGGGCAACTCAACGAGTGCCATCCCTTTTTGCAGAGTTGCCTGCTGCTGCTGAAGCTGCTGCAAAAATATGGCAAAAGAAACGGCGCTTTGTGGCAGCAACAATCATTGAAGTGGCTGAAACTGGCGCGCAGCATCCATGTCCCAATGCTGCTGCTACTGCTGCTGCTGCAGTTGCTGCTTCGTCTTATTAATTAAGAATTATTTTAATTACGGTAATAAATTTGCGGCCTGGCAAAAGAAAAGAGAAACAGAAAAAACACTACAAATAAAATGCGCGTTCGTATAAAGTTTTTTATGCGCTTTTGGGCCAGGTCCGTGGCTTTGGACTTGAAATTTGGTGGAGAGCTGGGACTGAGACGGAGACGGAGATGGGGACACAGTCTGGGGTTGCATGTGCGTCGTGGGGCAGCGCCGAAAATGTGCGAAAATTTATGTTGCATGCGATTTTGGTGACTTGTTTGCAACTTGTTTGCCATGTTCGATTGAAGACTAAAAATGTGGCTGCAACCAGCAGCAGGCAGCATGTATCAGGCAGCAGGCAGCAGGCAGCATGCAGCATCTACCTGAAGCAAGTGGGTCAGGCAAGCACTGCCGAATTTCAATTAAATGCACATAAATTTAAAAATTCGTAATAATTCCGGGACGTGGTTCGTGTGTGTCTTTTTGGCGAGGGGACAAAACGTTGCCAGGCACGCAACCAAATGGGCCAAACTGATGCAGCTGCTGCCCGAAATGTTGTTCTTTTTGTTGCTGTTGTTGTTTCCGTGAACGTGACCCGTAACCCCTTCTCCCCAACCACACACACACACAGACACACACACACAGGCAGCTGTAGTCCGTCGTCGCATCCAGTTAAAAAATCTGTGTGCCTATTAATTAGCCAAACTTCAACACCTGCTGTGCGCGCAGACCAAAATTAACTTGACAAACTCCGCTGAACAGGGGCGACTGGCAAATTTCAATGTGCGCCCAAACCTCTTGGTTGGGTTCCTTATTTGGGCTGTGAATTGGAAAATAATTGTGCGACGGCCATTAAATTACAATGCCCAATGGACAACAGACGTTAGAGGCAGCTTCAAGTTGGGCAGTTATTGCTATTTTTGGGCTAACAGTGGCAGGCAGGCAGGTGCGAAGCACATTGGCCACGTTCCGGCAATTATGGCATTATAAATAAACAAAGACCAAATAGTTATTAACTAATAACCGACACGCGCAATTGGGGAGAAATTGGAGAGCTCTTGATAAAGTTCATAAAACATTTATGCCATTGCCACCTGGCGACAGAAAGTGGTGTGGGTGAATCAAGGGGTCAAGGTTGTCCTACTTGAACAACAATCGTAAACAAATCAGTGAACTTTGTTTGAACAGCTGAACTTAATTGCTCTTGATTTAATAATTCGAAATGGACAACATTTTGTGTGGCTGTTGCCCCTAAGTGCCACAGATTGTTTGATTCGCAGATAGCCAAAGTTTGTTGTGTGCCCCCCCCAAATATTGACATTCATTGCCATCTCTCTACTATATATATATATATATGTATCTGTACTGTACTAACGAATTTAGTTTTGAAAAGCAATTCCAGTGAGTGCAATTACGCAAACACCGATAACGATTCGATATGAATATTTAAATGGTACTCACCGGAAGCTTTTTGTTTTAGGCAATAATTTGAGTCACTAATTAAATAATATTATTTACTAATTATTCATTAGACGCTTGAATTTTAGAGCACAATAACAAGTTTTTGTTACCTCATCTGAAAAGAACAACAAAATGTTTTATTAAAGAAGCCATCAGATTTCAGCAAAAAAAGCATTTAAGAATCAATTAAATCTTGTTTCTTATCAATTAAGGAAGGAAGCTTCTAGCAATCGGCCAAAGCTTGGTAAATTTAGCTCCAATACTAAGGAAGATATGTGATATGTTAGCAATATCAATTTTCACGATCTTTAACATCAGTTGTATTTTTTTTATCGATTATCGATTGAGCTTATCGGCTTATTCGTTTAAGGCTTCGAGACTTTAGCTCAGAAAGCCTTTCCTATTTTTAGACATGGGAAACAGTGTAAAACAAATATCAAACATTTGCCATAATGCATATTCCAAATGGTATTTTTAGACTTGCTACTCGTAACTAACCGTTTCAACTGTCAGCTATTCACACAACACTCACACAACACTCATACAACACTCACACCACGCACTCGTGTGCACTCACCCTGTGCAGCTATTTAATGCCGTTTAACCTTGACACAGTGGCAGAAGGGGGATTTGTGCTGTGTATTAGACGGCATTCGACATAATCGAACTAATCAATTTGCGTGAATAAACTGCACACGGTTTATTATCAGGTGGGCTGTGTTGACTGTTGTTGGCTGTTGTGGCACGTGGCGCGTGCCGCGCCCACCCCCAAAGCGCCATAAATCTTTATTTACAAAAGTGTAAACAGAAATTACTCATTCGCGCGCATTTAGAAAAAGAACACAAAACGAAGAGAAACGGAAACAAAGCAGAAGTGAAAAGGTGAAACGGGAAGCGTGAAAAAGGCTCAAAATGCGAAAAATCAACGACTTCAGCATGGGAACAATACGGGTGCAAGGGAATACCATTACTGTGGAGCTGCGAGCTCCGAGCTCCGAGCTCCAAATGTGTGTATTAGCATGTGTGGGTGGTGAACGGATGTGGGCGGGGGAAGCAAGTACTAAAAATCCCATAACATCCCCCATGCGCTCGCTAATGGCTCTCCAGTGTGTTTGACGTTCTCGCTGATGTCGATGAGCCGAGAGGGAGGAGGGTGGGGCAGCCTCTGTCTCGGGGTTCGAATGCGGTCCCTGAGCCGGGGCCCCCGTTGAAAAGTCAACGATTGCCGCGTTGCGGAAATTAACGGAAAATCAGCAGAGCAGGCGAAAAGGCAGCTGCCTGTTAACAACAAATGCCGAAGGATGCTTGATTTAATGTACAAAACTTTTTGATGTTTTCCAAGCCAGGCATCGAAATCTTCTCCCTCGTCGTCTGCACCACCCAAACCCCCCTCGACAGATAGGTAGCTTATCATCAGACAGACGTTGTCCTTATTTAAAAGTAATTATGGGCAACCCGATGTTGGGCAACTGGCACCTATAATGGCTCGTCTCAGTGTCAGTCAGTCAGTCAGGTTGGACCTGAAGACGACCCCTCCTCCTCCCCCGCTCCTTACACTCCTGTCAGCTCACTCAAGCAGAATGCGGCAAATCACGACCCCAACATTGGGATCGAGCTTACATGTATGTATACATATATATTTATATATATATATATATTTATATGTATGTGTACATGTATTGTGTATACATATTCTGTATAAATGTATACAAATTATGCGTATTTATCAGGAAAATTCAATGAACTGTAAATGGTGTGGAAGTTGTTCATGTGAGCCGAATGTGCGTGTGCCTGTGTGTGTCTGTGAGTGTTTGTGTGTGTGTGTGTATGTGTCCGTTGAGGTGTGTATAAGTAAAGGTGTTGTGCACCACGACCTATTGTTGTTGTGTGGTTGTCTGTTACAACACCAAGCCAAGGGGTCGGCCTGAGAATGCGCACAGGTGTGTGTCAAAAGGCATGCCAAATTACGGGCGTCTGCGGGGTGGATGGCATAGGCGGCAAGTGACAGGCAGTGGCCCAAAACACTAAGGCAGGGGTGCTAAATAATGAACAGAAGGGGTGGAGGGGAGTTTAGCTAGGTGAAACGACTTCTGTAGTCGTCGTTGTTGTTGTTATTGTGTATTGGGTTTATATTAAAGTTTAGTTGATATATAAAACATTAATTAAGGTGCAAAAGCAACGGGGCGAAGGAGGACGAAATGGGAAGGAAATGGTGTGTGAGGTGCTATAGTTGAGGGAAAATGTCATAAAATGAAATATGGTCACACTTTATCAAATAAAATAACTATTAGCAGTTGACAGAAGACAACGGAGAAGAGCCCTTAAAACAGAGTGTGAAAAATGAATGGGTAAATCTATTAAAGTTGTCGTTAAACTACAAAATCAAAACGGGTGACAGAATGTCTCGCAGCTGAATGATATAGTCGATATATGACGAGTATATCCCCAGCTCTATCAAAATTTTAAAATGGGTATCCAAATAACATTAGGACAGGCTGACATATCTTTTGTTCTGTTGCATGATTTGTAATTTTGTTTATGTATCCTTCATCTTATAACAAAATTATAATGCACACAACAAGAATTTTACAACAAGTTAAACAACATCTTTGTCAACTTTTAACTTTGAAACATTGCAATCAATATTTTCCCAAGCTGTTGGCAATATTTTAAATCTTATTTATTGCTGTTTTCTATTGCTTAGTTCCTATAAAATATGTGGAACGCATTAATTATAAATTTATGGAACTGCATTTGAAGCTACACATTTTCTGGCATTTCGGAAAATGTAAAATTTAAAAATTCCAAAACCCAGCTTCTTTGGATCATTAAAACTTTAGCTAAGCAACTGCATTTTCTGGCTGCTGTTGCTTATTTTTCAGCTCAATGTTGTTGCTTCAACAACAACAATAATTGTTATTGTTGTTGGGGGCTCAGTTGCCTGCCACTTGGCAGGCGAGTGAAAAACTTTTCATTTTAACAACAACAACGGCTGCAACTGAATGCCAACTTTGTGGAGCCCAAGCCGGAAGTGTAGGAGTCGGATGAGGGGTAAGGGACAGGGTTTTGTGCAAGTGTAAAAGAAATAAACGGACTTGAAATAGGAAAAGTCAACATGAGCTGTGCGTTGTGTGTGTGTGTGTGTGTGTGTGTGTGTGTGTCCTGGGAACAGGACGTTTGCCTTGTCTTGCTTAGTGCCAGAGACTAACTTATTTTATTTCCAGAGCAGGGCGAAGGCAAAGGCTCGCAGGACTAAGTGCAAACACAAAGATGAGATTTCTTCTATCTGCTGCCTCTTCTCGCTCATCTCATACATATTTAAGGTCAAGGGGGGTGCTCTGAGGGGATTCAGAAAAGCGTAACGGCGCTCAAAATGACTGACACGGCTTGCTGGTCACATGGTCAAGAGCGTGCAGCGAGCCGTGGCTATAAAATACACACACACACACACACACACTCACACAGAGAGAGAGAGACAATGCGAAATGAAAATTCCATCGTCCCCTGCGTTGTGGAACATTTTGTATCTGGCTTAGTTGTTTTAAACTTTATTGTTTACGCTTGTGATCAGCAGCGACGCTGACGCTGGCGTCAACGTACACCATTTTGTTGACTGCTTCTTCTTCTTGTTTGGCTTCTTCATCTTTAGCTGCTGATTCAACTGCTGCTTCTTCTTGTTGTTCAGCTCGCACTTTGGCCCATTGTGTGGCTCTAAAACATAAACGGAAGCGATTTATGGCGCAAACACAATGAACGAGTCAGCCAGCAGCAACAGCAAACACAACAACAAACAACACACAACACACACAACAAATGGACGCAGAACAACAACAGCAACAACACACAAAGGACACGGATACGGTCAGAGCAACAATTTGTGTAGTGTTGACCAGCATCGTTCGCTCATCTGCTCATCTGCTCATCTGGTCGTCTATTCGTCCTTGCGTCCTTGCGTCCCTCGCGTTGTCCTGGCAGCTCATAAAAAACACAAGCAAACGGATATCAACTCAGATTTGGTCAGGGTTGGGTAAAACTGCGACCACTCACAACTAGCTCAAGATTTTGTCTAAAAAGTAACAATCGAAAAGTTTCTAATGCTTGAAATAAATAACAAATATTTTAGAAAATATATTTCTAGTTTGTTTAAGTCTGTAAATAAAAGAATATTTCAAGTCAGCTTAAGACAATATATCTACCCACATTCTACTCATCTACAAATTCAATTTTTATTAAAAATAAAGAATTCGTATGTCAAGCATAAATAACAAACACGTTAAATAAATGTTTCAAGTTTCAAAAAGTCAATTTACTTTCCTGCATTTCAGTTTGAAAACATTCGTAGTCTAAACACAAACGCAAAATAAAGTTAAATATTCAAGCAAAATATTTCAAATATTTACTCAAAACAAGCTCTATCACGTTGGCAGTAATTTCTAACCCACTCTTAGCCGTAAAATAGCCAAGTGCTCAGCACTAGCCGCGAGGGATCCAAGTGATTTTTGTTCGCATTGTTCGTTGGCCGCAACTAAAGTGCTTGTCACTGGTCACGGCCCGGAAGTATCTTTATTTTAGCTTTGTTTGCACTTGCTTCACGCACACACACACTCACACACACACGCACACATACACACACACTTGGGAGGGAAGCCCAAGTGTTATTATCCTGCTTAGCCATAATACGTTGTTAAAATGTTGAGTCTGTCATTTGTTGGCTCTGTACTAAAAATCACAAGAAATTGAAAAAATTCCACAGGACTTGGCCAAATAAATGCCAGGGCATCTTTTAGCAGCAGGCCAGGCGGGGGAGTGGGTGCAGAATTCCAGGGGGCGGATGGGTGGTTGTGCAGTCCTGTGGGAATCGTTGACAGGCGCGCGTGGCCATTTTGTATTTGGACTTTATTAACTTTTCAGCAGGAAATGCGGGCGGCATTTGCCTTTGATTTGCGGCCATTTTGTTCAGAGCACGCTTCCGCTTTGCATATTTGCAATTGCTATTGTCGTTGTTGCTGTTGCTGTTGCTGTTGTTGGTGGCGGTGTTGTTGCCGTTGCCACCTGAAGTAGCCAAAACAACAATAAACCTTGTTTGAGCTTCGCTGCGTTACTTTGGGGGGGCGTCTTAACAATTAGGTTCATTAAATTTCAATTAATTTGATTAATTGAAGCAGAAATATGCGTTTCATTTGATTTGTTTTGATAGGCCACGGCAGCTGTTCTATATACCCTCTCTCCCCCTCTCTCTCTCTCCCTTCCTTTCTCTCTCTCTCTCTCTCTCTCTCTCAATCTGCTTCTGTTCCTTCTTTTGTTGTATGCTTCAATTGCAATTAATTACGGCAGCCAAACCACAATTAAAATTAATTTGCCTGTCTAAAAAAAAAAAGAAAACCAAGGCGCACACAGCAAAAAAAAAATAATAATAATGAAAATGAAAATAAAAACAAAAATAAAGAAAAATCAAGGAAAACGCATGCCGGAAGCAGCAAAAAACTGCGACCAAGTCCTTCGCATCCGCACATCCGCTACATCCGCATCCGCTGAGAGTTGGGCAATAAAAATTCTCAACGTAATTAAAATCAAAGGATTTCGCGTTTAACAATTTATGTGCGCTATAATTTTTGGGGCGACGCAGACACCGCTCGTAAATTTGCAGCGCCCAAACCAGCCATTGGCCAAAACGCTTTATGGCCGTTAATTTGTTGTGCGGCGGCGGGAGTGGGACGTGGCTACCGAGGGGACTGAGGGGCTTGCGTTACCAAGTAGAGGAACTGTGTGCAAATGATTTGTTTCCTTGGCGTCCGTTTGCAAAACAAAAGCGTCTGAAAGCAGACAGCAAACACACACACACACACACACACACTTTGTGGCTGAGGGTGTGAGTGTGGGTGGGTGGGGTGAGGGGGTATATGGTGTGTGTATGCGGCGTATTTCGCGTCGTTTGGCTGCACGTGACTGCATGCCACACATGCCTGGCAAAAGGACACTGGACACTGGACACTGGACACTGGACACTGGACACTGGACACTGGACACTCCCTCACATAGCTGTGTGCATACGCACTCTGGAATGCCATTCCTTTGGACCCTATTACTCCTGCCCCCTGGCTCCCCATCGAACCCACCCCTCTCCACCCATCCCTTCTTTTGTTGACCATGTGTCCGTGCAACGCATTTCATCGCTAATTTAAGTTAATGTTCATTGTTGTAAATTACATTAATTTTAATGCGATTTCGCACACGCGCCTGCACTGCGTAAGCGTCTGCAATGTTGTTGTATTGCACAAGTGCCACGCCCACATTGCAATGTACGCGCCACACCAGCCCACATTGCCGAAAAGCTTTTAAGTGTGTGATTGTTTGGCCGTTGCACTTTTATGTAATTACCGCACTAACAAATTACATCAAGTGTCACAAATGAATGCATTTATGATGCGCATTTTAAAAACACCCCGCTCCCACCCGCAACCACCAGCACCGCCGCTCCATCATAAATTTACTGTTTAAGTGAAGGGGGAGCACGGCTTATGCTGCAAGAGTGGGCCGCATTGTAAAATGGCCTAAAGTGCACTTGCAAATGCATTAATTAAAAAGCCTCTTGCACGGGTGAAAGCTCACATCTTTATTGGCTTCGTCTCTCTCACTCTCTCTCTTACTATCTCTATCTCACTATCTCTGTCTCACTCTCGCTCTGCTTCTCTATGGGATTCTCTTAAGTTGCGTACATGTGAAGCTAATTGGTTAAAGTTTACAACAGCTTTTTGTTGAGTTGCATTTTCTCATTTCTGCTTTCAAATTTGTTTAAAAAATATATTCATATTCTTATACACTGCAAAAAACTGAATAATGCCCCTTAATTAATAAGTTTGCAAAGACTTTGTGTCATTGGCAACTGAAAATGACCGGCAAATTTAGTTTTGGTTGCATGTGGCATGTTCGTACACGTCGTGTGACAGACACGAACATGCAAAGGAAAAAACACATAAAACAAATATTCGAACAAATTCAACGACAACAGCAGCAATTGCAACAAGAGGCGGCTAGCTGACTTGCGGCCTGGGCCTGGGTAAACACACAAGTGACTCTAATGGTAACGGAAACCGGGACAGAGGCCGGCACAGAAACCGAACAGAATGTTGCTGCTGTGGCTGCTGCTGCTGTTGCTGCTGCTGCTATAACAATATTTGGTTACATTTGCATAAAATGCAGCAGCAGAATCAGCTGAAGCAGCAATAGCAGCAGCAGAGGCAGAGCCAGTGCCAGCAGAGCCAGCAGCAGCAACAGCAACAGCAGCGGCGCAAAAATGTCAGGTGCAAAATGGGGCAGCCGCAAAGGCAGTCAGCAGTCAGTAGGCGGCCAACACGGCGTATACGCAATGCGGACTTCACCGTAGCGGCAACAATAACAGCAACTGCAACAACAACGGCAACAACTGACAAGTAAACAAGGCTGTAAAGTTGCACACTGAAGGCTGTCAATAAGGGTGTGGACAGTTCGGGGCCGGGGTTAGGGGTGGTGTTCGGTTAGTTCAGTTCCATAAGCTGAACGACTGATTGAACAGCAAACATGTCCGCAACCTCTCCACTCGCCCCACTCCCACTCCCACCCCCACTCCCACTGCCAATTCCAATCGGCAATGCCATGTAAAACACATGTTGCCTCTTATTTCTTTTGGCATTCACATGCCACATGCTCCCTCCCCACCCTCTTGTCTATGTGCTGCAGCACAATGTCCAGGGCGTAGCCAATTTTAAGCAAATATTATTGTTTGCATTTATGTTTGTGTCTGATATCGCACAGGCGATAATATACATGCAGATATATATATATATACATCAACTGAACTGAACTAAACAAGTTACGTTTTACACTTGCCAACCGGGTGTTGTGCTTAGCCACAAAGTTGATCTCCAATGGGCCAACAAAAATATGTACAATTAATGCCATGAGTTGTCCCTGACCAGATGCAGTCCAAAAATTGATTTGTGATTTGTTGTACAGTTTGGTATCGTATGGTATATTATTGTATTATTGTACTGGCCAGTTAAAGGTTGCTGTGGTTTCACTTGATTTTTGTTATTCTTGCCCTTGTTGTGTGAGTTGATGCGTAGTAAAAACACAACAACACCAACAGACACACTTGCAAAAAGGGTGGCAGTTAAACATAGCCTCAAATTCAAATATGTTTGCTAACTTATAAGCAAACTAACCAACCGATGCTACAGTTGGCGGGCACAGCCAGGATACACGACCAGGATACACTGCATTGCGACCTGATACGAGGCATAAATTATAAACTTTGTGTAAAATTGGTAACGTGGCAAGTTTTGCAGCGAAAGCTAATTATGCATACAGAGGCAGAGAGAGACTGAAGTTTATTTACCTTCTGCCCTAAAACACACGCAAAGATTGCAAAGGGACTGAGTTGCGGCTGGGGGGAAGGGTTGCTGCTTGCTGCATGGATATTATGACAGCTGGTTTGACTGACAGGCAGACGAGGCTGGCTGCGGTTGGCGATGGTCGGCAGCGGAAATTAAGCGCCTCGATTTGCGTTGCCGCCATGCATAAGTCAGTGAACGGCCCCTCCCTCCCCTTAGACCAACCCTATCCCCACCACCCCTCATCATTGTTGCCCTTCCAGCTGGTAAGTCCAACAAATTGATTAGGGCCTCAAGTCGCTTGAACAGATTACCACAGAGCCATCAACAAGGCGTAAACTACTCGACTCGATTATTAAGCTAAATGCATGAAGAAATGCGCCAAAGTCAACGTCACTCAGTCAGTCCCTCAGTCAGTCAGTCAGTCAGTCAGTCAGTCAGTCAGCTATTCAGTCGTGTCAAATTGCTTAACAAGCAATTATGGAGCCCGTCAACAGCCCGGCGCAACTCACAATGAATTCAAAGCCAAGCCGAATCCAGTTAAAGCCTTTGGGCTGCTGGCCGCGCAAAAAAAAAAACAGAAGAAAAACAAAGGGCTAAGACCGTTTTGGCCTGCTGCTGTTAAAGCCGGGTAACTTAGTTAGTTGGGCGACCACTAAAGACTTTAGAGACAAATCTGTGGCAGCAGCAGCGGCAGATGATGATAATCATGTGCACAATGATAATAATGATAATGATTATGACACTCGACTGCAACTGAATGGCAAACAAATGACTTAAGTGAGCAACTTACAAGTTGGCACGATTATTAGCCAGATCCACAACCAGCAGCAGAACTTGCTCATTATGCTATTAGCGTAGCTCGCTTCAACTGTGCAGCAGTGGAATTATCTGCAATTAAGTAAGAATACCCATTGTCTATAACTACTTAACATTACTTTGATAGATAAAATGATGACTAACACGACTCAAAAGTTAACTTAAGCTTTAACTTCACAGGATGATAAAGGTAATTTTTTAAATGATAATATTCATTATATTCTAAAAATCAAGCAGACTTCCAGGATTTTTCGGACCATATTTATTACTTGAGATGAACTTTGGATTATTTTTATACTTTTACTTTTAGTTTTTTTAACAGTGGTAAAACGGGCAAGCTGAAATTCTGCAAGGGTATCCGAAAGGCAGGTAACAATTTATGAACGAATAGTTTTAGCAAGAATTGTGTTTGCAACTTTACAGTCAAAGTCGCAACTAAAAATTGCAGGTAACTTCGATGCTACAATAATAACAAACTTGAATAACATATTTAACTGCCGGGTTCAGGGTACATGGCAATAAAGTTCACCGAGTTGTATTGTGAAATAAGTTCTAAATTATACCCGGGTTCCCGCGCCCGACTTGAAATTGCATGTCATTTGGATGCTTAAATAATAACAAATGAGTTATTGCAAACAAGACTTATCTATTTAACAGCTGAGTTGTATTGTTTAATACATTCTAACTTAAAACATATTAAAATAGCCTAAAATAGCCTCCATTGAAATCACCCTCTTTCCCCACCCCACCACAGTCCTTGTGCGTCTCTCCACTCCACTCGACGGACTCTGATTTATGTGACACAAATTAGGACGCACTCGCTTGTGGTCATTGCGAGGCAGCAGCGAAAACTATAACATATTGCAGCATTTTATTATGTTTTAAAATTAACAATTTGAAGCTCCTTGGCGAGGGGCAGGCAAATTGTAGGTGGGGCCGGGGTGTGGTAGATCTGCTGCATTCCAATTTAATGCAATTTTTGCGCCTCTGGCCAAACAAATTACTCAAAAAATGGCGCATAATTTAATGGACGAGCGGAGGGAAGAGGCATACTAGCAAAAATTAAAACATTAATCTGCACAGGGCAAGCGGACGGAGCATGCACAATAATTAAGTTTATTAATTTATGTATAAAACCAAAAAGGGCACACTGAAAACAGGCACAAAAAGAGGTGCGAATGCCAACTTGGGGACTAGCTGACTACCCCATACCCTTCCACACCCCCCTCCACACATACACCCCCTCTTCCCGTACGGCTTGCAGAGCAGTACGCAGCAATTTAACGAGAAGCAGAACTCAGAACTCTAAATTGTTCTCAGTCTCAGCTGTAGTCTGGTTCTGTGACTTGTCTTGTGTCTGTATTGCTGTTGCTGCTGTGTTTTTGCTCGTTTTTTATGTTTTGCTTTTGTTCTTGTGCACTTTTTAAACATGTCCGTACGCCCTCTAGGGACAGATTAGCGATTAATCTATGGGGCATGGTCACATGCGCGACCGTGGCAAGCGTGGTACGAGGTAACGATTAAAAAATCTCCACAGTAAAGACTGAGCACTTAATCAAAGAGGACTTAGAGAGGAATAGAGCCAAGGACCAGAGACCAGGCACCAGAGCCAAGAGCCCAAGCTCAAGCCAAGGCAGTCAGACAGCTAGCCACCAAACCGTTGATGCGGCGCTTTGTTTCTATATGCTTTTTTTTGCCCCCCCGCTCCACCTTCCTGCACTTTAAGTAATGCTGCAAATACGCTGCCACAAAAACAGGGCATATCAGACAGATGTACAACCAGAAAGTAACATTTTCACTGATTTTATTTTATGAAAAATTGAAGCTAATTAATTGCCTAATCCCACAATCAACATTTCTACATTCTCGAGTTTATACTGTACTTAAAACGGGGGAAAACATTCTGTGCATTATTACTTAAAACTTGAACCAACACTTATTTTGTTCTGTCAGTGTAAGTTGTTGTTGGCTTGTGGATGGACAGGCAGATGCTTGATTATGCGGATTAGAACTCAGGTAGTTGGAAAAAGTATAGAAGAAATGCTAAGGGTGGTTTTGAAAAATATTTATATAAGGGCTAGCTAACGATATTCTTCAGTACCTCAGAGGTCAGGCAGCTGACAACTATCATCGATTCTGGCCAACTAATGTAAGTATGAAAATAAATTCCTTTACAGAAAAAGACTTCCATCTTTGAATTAGGATTTTGAGAACTTTTCTTAATCAAGACACAAAGTGAAGAGCGACCAGATTGAACACAGTTCATTGAAGACGAGCCTGTTGTGGTTTTAAGAGTCTTGCGAAATAAATGTGCTTAGTTTCTGCTCATCAGCGGACTTTCTTGGCATCCGTTTTAAAATGGATAGTGCATCTCTTGGTCGCTGCAAAGGCTGGCCAACCATCTTCGCTTTGGATTTTTACTACATATTACAAGCAGTTTTATTTTGCTGAGCATTGTTCATAGTTTCTGGTGCGCTTTTTCATTTGCCAAGCAAGTAATCCCCCCTCTGTGTCTGCCCCACAGCTTTTCATGGCTGCGGGGCTGAGCTTCCAACTTGCAGAACAGAGAGTGCACTGGCAACTCATAAAAGACCTTAAATAGTGGCAAAGACATTTAGACACTGCCGCGCAGTTGCAGCATTTGTCAATTTGCAATGAGTTGAAAGGGGCGTGGCTGGGCATAAAAATGATATATGAGCGCGCTGAGTTGGCAATTTTCGTATGAATTGGTAAAACGACGCCGACATTCGCTTTATGAATTTCGTTATGGCTAAAACTGAAAAGTATTTTGATTGTGTGTGCCTGAAATTGAGTGCATTGTTGGCAGCAACAGCAGCAGCAAATAACTTTAGTTGATTGCGAGTTGTTAACATGTTTGAATTTGGAGCCCTGCGTGGCTCAATATAAATGGCTTTTTGTTAGTCCTAATTACATATCCACATTATGTTAAGTGCAGTTTGCAGTCTGCAGTTTGAGCTGCGGCAGCCAGCGTAAGCAGCGCTCTCTTCGTGCAACACTCTCACTGATGCTGCAGCTAATCCGTTGTTCTGCATAGCTTTGGCTTATCGATCGCTTTTGGTTATTCTCGTTGTGAGAAAGTGTCTTTAAACCTTCATTTCGGTAATCGATCGTTAGTAACACTTGTTGTGAAGAGGCTTAGCATTTGGCTTCAAACCTGAATTAGCCAAGTGTTGATGGAAAAGACGAAGCGTTTGGCTTCTAGTCCAAGTATATTTGAATACACTTTGCTATCAAAAAGCCGATAGCGCAAGCATGCATGTTGCACTTTATTTTCACTCGCTTGATTCAACATTCAAGTGCATATTTAGAATCAACACAGCCCCTCGTCCGTCTCCCAGCCGGCGCTTCCTGTTGCAATTATGGGCGAGTAACCGCAAACAGGAGTGGACTACAGTATTGGCCTTGGTTAAAGCACTGCACAGCATGGTTCGCTCACATTTCTGTCATAAGCCCTGCAAATTTTTGGGTATTTTGCCTGTAATCCCTTTGTGTGCTAATTGGAGCGTTGCTAGGACTATAAATGCTGACGGGGCGCCGCCACCACACCGAAAAACCAAAAGCGAGTTGCGCAAAATATTTTGCAAAATATTTGGCATAAACAGTTGTCGCTCCTGACATTCAAAAGCCGCTTAAATCTGCACACTTGGCCAAAGGCGGCCGACAATGCAAATGTTCTTTATGTTTTTTAATTGCTTTAGCTTTGTGGTCACCCGGGTGGGTGGACTTGATGGTGTTTTGCTGGTGCTGTACACAGATTTCATTTCACAGTTTTAGAGAGGTTGTTAAATATTATTTTGTTTGGCTCTTCAACTTGTGGCTTTTTACCGCAGCTCAAATCTCTATTAATTACAGCTGGCATTTATGTTCCAATCTTGACTATGAATTGGGGATTACACAAAGTGCAATAAAAAAAAAAAGAAACAGAAATAAAAATAGGTCTCAATTGAAAATCAATAACCTATTTATAATCAACATAAGTGTTTCAGCAAGCATTTCATTACCACATGTTTGTATTCCTCTATCTGTTCAATACTCAATATTGTCAGTTTCCATTAGTGGCTCTCTTTGCAAAATGTTTGTTCTGCCACAGAAGCTGTGACAACAAAACGGAATACTAAAAATCTTGTATAGATAAGAATGTTGATTATTGTCTTCCAGACAGACAGAGAGAGAGAGAGATGGATTGGGAAGCTGTCTTATCAGGCACGAATTGAGTGACGAGTAACCAAGTACGTAAACTGGAGCTGAACTCATTCGCAGTCTGAAATCAGCTATCGACTGCTGTCAATGGAACAGCAGACAGACTGACTGCAAGTGCAACTTAAAAGAATTGTGCTGCTTAATACAAGTGAAACTAAACTCACAATATTAATCATAAATGTGACTGGCAATTTTGAAGGTGGAAATGCAGAGACAGTTGTTATAAACAACTAATAAAAATATTAACCTTAACGCTAACCTCAGCCTTCCCGCACGTGCCTATTGCAAAGTAAGTTTGTATTTTGATAAGCAAATGTCTAAAGCCTCATGATACGAGAGATTGTTGGGACACTTTGTGGGCCTGGACAATAACACTAAGCACACAATACAATTTATTGTCTGCTAAGTGATATTCATAAAATGTATACATATTTGATATTATATATGCGCTTTGTCAGTCGATACGCATCTATATTTCTTGCTCGGAAACAGAAAACACTTCAACTGAAATTTGTTTAAAACGTGCAGTAACAGCAACAATAGGTTGAGGTGTAATCCAACTGTGGAGTTTGAAGCACAGATGGTAATCAATTAACTATGGCGTCCATAATCTGTGTGCTATAAATTCTTAAGACCATCTAAGCCCTTTCCTCAGAATATGTTGCTGCTTGCAATGCACACATCATCAATACCCTGACTCATGTCCAAATGTGTTATGCACTTTTGGTAATTTATTGGCATGTTGACAGCTCTTAAGTAACCATATCGAAAGGCAGCAATCTGCAGTTGTTATTTGTGCTGTGCTCAGTTTTGGGCATCTTAGTGGGTGCCAAAGTGACACATTTATGCGACAATTGGCGGATTTATCATGTGCTGTGTGTGCGAGTGTTGTACACATTGATTGGCTAGCCAATTTGCATATAATTTATTTTCAATTGTTGTGACATTTTGGTGCTTGCGCCACTTTAGTGGTTGGGTCTCTCTGGACACAGGTTGTGCCACAGTCGTGGGAAAATGCTGCATATGGCCGTGTTGCAAGTTGCCAGTTGTTGTTGAGAGTGTTGATTGCTGCTTGTCGCCAGCGACAAATCTGAGGCCCCACAACTTTCACCCGATGGCTTACTAGCACTCGATGATAATTAAGCCATCTTGCGGCTTGTGGCAGGCATCGTTTATCTGGCTGCAGACAATGGCAACATCTAGTGGCAGCTAGCTAGCTAGCTTGCTAGCTATCTGAGGTAAATAGCTTCAGCCGTGGCGCACCTTCAATTAATGAAGCGGCCCCAACTTCATTTAACTACAACAACAAGAACGACGAGTTTCAAAGCTGGAGGGAAAAGTGAGCATTGTTGCCTTTTGGCCTTATTTCTGTTGCTGTCTTTTTCGCCTTATTTTATTTGTGTTTCTTGCACTACTAAATGCCAATTTAAGCTGGATGCGAACATTTACGTGCTCTTGCTGAGGCTGCTACGGCTGCAGCGACTGCGCTCTCAGGTGCTAATGCCTGTTAGCCGTTAGCCGTTAGCCGGGCCAAGAAGTTGTCACGCTAACCGACTGCCACAGCTGCCAACTGCCGACTGAGCCACAGAAACCGGTTCAATATTGAATGTTGGCATATGAAATCGATCGCGGACGATCTGTTCGCGCCAGTCTGTTGCCAGCTCCAGTCTCGAAACCAAATATTTTCGAGAAAGTCAACTGTACACTGGAAAAAATAATCAACTAGTCCGACTGACGCTCACCTCAATTTTTCGTACAACAATCAATACAAAGTCAACGTTTTAATTAACAAAATAAAAAAACAAAGTAATCTTTTATACATATGATAATAATACTCAAAATTTCATTTCTATTTTCTCTAAATAGTTTTTACCTAGTTCAAAATGGCGGATAGTGCGAAGAAAAGGGACCCACCGAAGCCGGTTGAGAAGACATCCGATCCGATAATCTCGCAAATCGGTGACTTTGGTCGCTACCAGTTATTCTTCTGCATTTTGATATTCATGTGCAAATTCGGCACCGGGTGGCACACAATCGGCCACATCTTTCTCGCCGCCCCCACGCCCCTCAGCTGCACCACCGAGAATGTCACAGATCCGTGCAGCGACGATTGCCATGAAACGGAATTCGATCACAGCACTTTTCAGTCAACCATCGTCACGGAATGGAATCTCACCTGCAAGAATGCCACTCTGGCGAGCCTCTCCCAATCCATTGTCATGCTCGGCATTATGTTTGGCAGTATGTTCTTCGGCATGCTCTCCGATCGGTAAGACATATATATTTATCTATAAATTTATATTTTCATCTCTTCATCTGTTGTTATTTTGCAGGTTTGGTCGTCGTCCGGCTTTTTTGGGCTGCTGCTTTATGCAGCTGATCTGTGGCTTGATCGTTTGTGTTTCGCCGTATTACTGGTTCTACTGCCTGTTCAGATTTCTAACCGCATTTGCCACAGGCGGCACCATGACAACCAGGTAAAACTAATTGACTACTTCGCCCACCACTTACAGTCAGTCTTAATTAATTCAACACATAATTCACGATTTCACCACTTATATTCACATATAATTATAAAAAAAGACAAAAAAGAAAAAAACGGCCCACTTTGATTTTATGCAATTGCTATATAGTCTTGTTTGCCGATCGGTTCCAATAACTGAGCTACATTTTTCCTTCTCTTGCTATATAATCATCGATACAACAAAACGTGTTATAAACATCAGCTTAACTGGTTTCCTCGACGGGTTTAGACAGAGGTATAAACTAACCTATAAAATCGACTTGACTATAATAACAGTGATATAAGTATATACTATATATATATATATATACATGCATATATTGCATACGAAATGTATCCAATGTATTTAAAGATATTTGTTTTTAGTAGTAAGACATATTTTTACTTTCTCTCTTCATATTTATTTATATCTTTCGCTGCAGTTTTGTGCTCATCATGGAGATCATTGGACCGAAGAAGCGTGAATTAATCGCCATTTTGTATCAGGTGCCGTTTAATATTGGCCACGCCTCACTGTCAATATTCTCGTACTTTCTGAGGGATTGGAGGTGGTTCCACTTCAGCATAACGATCTGGTCGTGTGTATTTCTGGTTTACATTTGCCTGGTGCCGGAGTCGCCACGTTGGCTATTTACCACTGGACGCGTAGACGATGCCATCAAGATACTGGAAAAGGTGGCAAAACACAATAGAGCCCCAACTGAAACGATTCGCGCGGAAATTGAGGCTGGACACAAAGTGCTGGCGGAGAGGATGCCATCGAAAAAGGGCACCTTAATTGATCTGTTCCGGACACCCCATATGCGGATCAAGACCATCTGCATGGCGAACAATTGGCTGGTTGTCTGCATGGTGTACTATGGCACCGCTCAGTATATATCCAAGCTGGGCGGCAATATATTCCTCAACAATCTGATTGCCGCCGGTATAGGCGTACCCGGCACCCTGCTCTGCGTTGTGTTGACCAAGTACATGGGCCGAAAGGTGACAATGATGATGACGAATTCGATCAGTGCCTTTGGACTGTTGGCCCTTGTCTTCCTCACCAATGCCTCAATGAAAATTCAGGTGATGTGCGCCACTTTGGGTCTGTTTGGGGCATCGATCACATTCCCCAATGTGTATCTGTGGGGTGGCGAAATATTTCCCACCGTTGTGCGATCGAATGGACTCGGACTGTGCTCGATGATTGGCCGCTTGGGTGGATTTATAGCGCCGCTCATCTGTGATCTGGCCATGGTTAAGGCCTGGTTAACACCCCTCATATTCGGTGTGTTTTCCATTTTGGCCGTTCTCGGCACCATTTTCCTGCCAGAGACTCGAGGCCTTCCGCTGCCCGAAACGCTCGAGGATGGCGAAAATGTTGCACGTAGGCCGCAAGATTAAATTGCTTTGCTTTTTCGCGCAGTGCAAAAGCCACAGCAGAAAATAAGAGCCGCAAAAACAAAAACATCACGCTTTTGCTCAACTTTACAAATCGTAACGAAATTGAAAATATCTAAATGCAAAATGTAATTACTGCAAAATGAGTTCAGTTTCGTGCCTATGAAACGGGGTTAGTCACTCGAAACCCGTTGAAACTCGTTGCCTCGTTTGCCGTCCACATGGAATAACAGTTTAAACCAGATTGCCAGATTCAAAAGGTTTAAACGAATACTACAGGTGTATGTCAATTAATTCACAATTTAGCTTCATTTTCGATGGAACAAAAATTATTCTAGTTTATTTTGATTTTTGAATAAATATTGTTTGTAAAAATGCTTGCTTTTAGTTTCTTACAAGTTGATGGAAGTTATTTAAAAACTTTTTTAACATCGAGCTAAATAAATTTTAATCTTCGATTATCGACTCATAAAATATAATCGATGAATATCATAGATATATCGATTACTTGAAAACAACTGATTGAATACGAATGAATGACAAACCATTGCAATTATGGCATTCATTCACACACACACACCTAACACACACAAACCGATTTAATATTTAATGACCTTCAAGGTAAGAACCGACTGGAAAACTCACATCAAGGTTAATATCATTGTCAGCTTTTGGCACGCCTCATTTATATGCAACACTTGGTAAGTAACTCCATGTCCCTAGCTGTCGACATCTTGCACAAACCAACCCCCTCCTCGCCCCCAGAGTCACCCCCACCCGCTACCCACTCAACAGCAGTGTGTGTCCGACTCAGTGGGCCTCAGTCAGCAATCAAGGAGTCGGTCAGCCGCCGTCGGCACTTGGCTACATGCTGCTCAAGCGATGGGAGAGAGACAGGGACTGAGAAGGGGATTCGAGAGATTGAGATTCAGTCTCCAGCCTGGTTGTCTGGACAGTCAATCAGTTGGTGGGGCAACCGCAAGCCGCAACTGGCCGCCGGCAGCCGGCAGCCGGCAGCCGGGCAACGACTTTGGCGACTGCGAGCTTCAAGTTTTTAGCGTCATCGGCACTGGCAGCTTGTCATGTCAGCCTGTACGAAAACTGTCAGAATTCGAGCTGAAGTCGCCGTTCAACTTGCTGCCTCGCTGCACATTGCCCAAGTTCCACACCAGCGACAAGTCCAACTTCAACTTTCAGCATCAGCATCAACTTCAAGTCCAAGTCCAAGTCCAAGTTCAATTCACAGCGTCGGCGTCGCATTTTTAATCAGCAGCGGCGCGTCTTAGTGATAATTACCAGACATTTTTGCAGCCCCAAAGCTGCCGCCGCCGCCGCCGCCGCCGCCTTGTCCTTTTGCTCCTATTCCTGTTCCTGTTGCTGCTAGCCTGCTGTTCCTGCTGTATAATTAATTACAAGTGCCGCGCTGATGTTGTGCTCGAGCCCATTATTCATTGAGTTCAGTCTGTGGCGGCTGTTGCCGTCTTTCATTCTTTTGACTCTTGTACTCCCCCCTTTCTCATGCATTGCTACAAATTCATCACAACCAAAGCAATTTGTTGAAATTTTTGGCCATTAGTAAGCGACAAAAAGCGCCAGCTTAATAAACCCAATAGGTGCAACATGATTGAAAAGACTTTAAAAAAAAACAAAAAAGAAAATAAATAAAATGAGAAATTGGACTTCAAATATTTTGAAATTGTTAAAAATATGTTGCACAAAGTTTGAAAAACTTGCCGGCCAAATGAACCTAATAAGTGCATCACAGTTGTGTTTTTAAGAAAAAGAAATGCAGGAATACAGGAGGAGGTAAACAAAAATATGCATTTTATATGGATAAAAAATATTTATTTTATTAATATACTAAATAATAGTTTCACAATATTTGAATATAAATACAAATTGTACGCAATTGTCTATAAAAATTTGTATTCCATATAAAATCAAGTTTATAGCTTTAGTAGTCCACCACCCTCCACTCCTTGGTATGTCAATTGTGCTTGCAAATTGAATGTGTGTTTCTTGAGGCATGCAGCGTTCAGTTCGCGGCATTGTTAATGTGCCAGCGAAAAAGATCCTGGCAAGGCAATGTTAAAAAACCTGACACTTGGCTAAAGCCGAAAAGGCCAGTGCAAAAGCAGATTGCCATTTTGCCAACATATGGCAAATTTGCCCACTGACTGCATGTCAACGACGGCAGCAACGGCAACAACAGCCGCAAAACCCATTTAAGTTCAAAGCGCGACAACCGCCAGAGAATGAGTAGTTGAAGCTTGAAACTAAAGTTGCAGCTTGGAGAGCTTGCAATTTGTGGCCGAAGCTGGAGCGGGAGCGCTATGCCAGCCAGCTGAGCCCGATCATTATCTGAGTCGCATATCTATTTGCGATTACGTGGAGCAGGCAGACAGACAGACACACGGACAGACAGAGAGTCGGTCGAGGCAGTCAGTCGTGGGAGTTAGTTGGTGCAATTGGCTGGCGATGGCAGGCAATTGGCAACGTGGGCGCTGTGAAACAGACAAATGTCAAAATGACGCGCTTTGTTGTTGATCATATTTACCGCACAAGCCAAAGTACGACTGCCAGTCTCGGTTCGAAAGCAACAGCGAACTTGGCCTAAATGCAATTAGTATTCAAATATAGACGCGCCAGTCGAGCACAAAAGCCAAAACGAGTCATCAACAGCGGCTCAGCTCAGCACCACAAAAGTCATTTTTGCCGACACAGTGGCCTGTAGAGGGCAGGGAGAGTGTGCTGTGGTGGGGCAGGGGTGGAGTCACACTGTTTACACGCTAAAAAATGCGTCTAGGCTTTGGCTTGCTTTAGAAATTCGCCGTAATTTAGCGCACGCATTTTGCATTTTAAACGCTGACTACGACGATGACGATGATGGTGATGGTGACGATGATGGTGACGATGATGGTGACTTCTGATTAATTCCGACAAATTCGTTTGACTAATTGCAAGAAAAGGGAAGAGGGAAAAAAATAAAATACTTTGCAGTGTGGAGCAGGGAACTGGGTTGAAATTCTGTGTAATCGCACACCTTATCGGCCGCAATTAAATGACCAGGCGGCTCCAGTTGGATTACAAAATCATCTCTACGTGACTCTACTTATCGGCCAGAGCTGATGGAGTCACAGCCAAAGTTAGAGTGTGTCTGTGTGCAAAGCGGCATTGGCTCTGATGATTCAATATATGGTTATTCGCTGCATATTAAACAGACTCGCATATGGTCTCTGTCTCTCTCTATTTATATATATAGATGTATATGTCTGTCTCTTTGTCCAGTTACATAACCATAAGGAAAGTCAACGCATTGCGTTCGTTTCAGGCGCCATTAAATGACTCCACTCTGCCCGGTTGTAAATTTAACAACCGAGTTATGACAACTGCCAGCAATTAAAATTGACAATTGATACGGCAGACAACAACAACAGCAGCAACAACAAAAAGAGAGAAGCCAACGGAAAGCTGTCCACTGCGGGGAGGGATAATAAACGATGTTGTTTCTATGTATTCATTTTTTATGACTGATAGGCGCCATGTCAATTCACGTTTACACGTGACTGTTATTGTGATGTGACACGACATAAGTGACTAGATTATTTCTCCCCCGGAGACTGGACCGTAGTGATTTAAAGTTGTAATTTTGAAATTTGTTATTTTTACTCCTCAGCAATTAAATGTTATTTATTGAGATTTGTAAATTCCCCAAAAATAAATCTTATAAAAGATAAGAAAGCTGAAAAGATATTTGGATGGAGTTTTTAAGTGAATCACTATTTTATTCTTTGGCCTCTATCCTAAAAACATCAAGGACTCATTTCTGTTTGCTTCGATTTGCTGCATCCCACATAAACGCTCAGCAAGCTTGGCAAGCATCAAATGTGTTGACTGTTCGTAGTCATTATAGTTAATGTGGTCTATCCATATCTTTTTCGCCAACACTAGTTATCTCCTCCTGGGGTGCAATTCATCTGTATTGTTTTTTTTTTTTCGGTTTTTTGCAACGCACATTTCTTTTTATTGTGGGACACTAGTTGGAAATTTGCTGAAACTAATTGCTGCAAACGCTGGCCAAGAACGGATGACAGCAACAATAACCATATGAGGTGCTCAGATGAGACCAGATGAGAACTCGGCTAGAGATGGGTTTGTGCCCAATTGCGTTTTGGGCGGCAAATATGACAATTGGCGGCATTATTAAAAATGCTACGTGCGCTAAATCTACCGACATCAGCCAAATGGCCAACAAAAAAAAAAAAAAAGAAGGAAACGAGAAAAAAGGGAGACAACAACGCAGAGTCCAAAACAGGTGAAATGCGCGACAGCAAATGGGCGTCTGTCCCCTCCGCCCTCCGACCGCTTCCCCCTTTAAATTGACGTGCGTTGGCTAAGAGAGATTGGGAGAGGGAGGGTTGCGAAGGGGAGGGGTAGATGGGCAGATGGGTTGACAGTTGCTGATAGCGCACTCAATTTGCATTTTTGGAGAGACGAGCAAAAATGTGGAAAACGTTGAAGCGTAGCAAAAAAAAATAGTCAACGGGTGCCAGCAATTACTTTTTATAACTTTCTAGCTGCCACTTCAATCTCAGCCAAAAAATTAGTTTGCCTCGCCCTGATTTCAGCTTAAAAGTCGGGTTGGGTGGGGGAGGTGTGGCGATGCAGTAATTTAAAGTGACGGGGTTGGTTGGTTTCGTTGTTTTTCAGGTGGCAAGCAAACATTAACATAATATTATGAAGGGATTTTAATTAAAAAATCTCGAAAGCATTTGTTCTGTCATACTCAACAAAGTCGTTTCATATCGGACGTGTGTGCACTGAGAGAAATTACAGAACAGAGAGAAATGATATAGCCAATAAAATTGTAGAGATGAGAAAAAATAAGAGGAAAATAGAAACACATTTTTCTAATTGATATAAGAGGTCAACATCACTTTTTGTATGTTTTACTCTTTCAAAAGAGTTTGCTTAATTAATTATTTTCATTTTCTTTATGCACAACTGAAGATTTCTCCATGTGTCTTCAGGGGTCCATCTTCTGTCGTGGGGCATTTAAGGCTGCCATCCGGCACAGACAATTAAAAACCCTCTGCAGAGTTTGCCATTTGCCGTTTTATAAGCACAGATTACAGCTTTACGTAACGCACACGGAGACACAAGACAGGACACAGGACACACGCACACACACACACACAGGACATTGAGTTCAGAGCCAGACGACACACAATGTCCGATAAGCGACCGCAGACAGGAATACGGGTTGGGCTACGGATTGGGTTACGGGCAATGTCTTTCTATCTACGTGCGAGTGTGTGTGTGTGTGTGTTGTCTGCGTGTGTGTGTTGTGATTTTATGTTGCTCATAGTCATTCTCGGCTAGCCCCCCTCCTTTTCCCCCCTAAATTCTCGTCCTTGTCTGGCTGTCTTCTTTAATGACATTGCATTGCACTTATTTCTTTTTGACTTTTTTTTATACACATATTGTACTCGACTGCCTTTCCACCTTGGCCAATGGGTGCGAGAGAGCCAGCGATGGAGTTGATGGCCAACTGTAAAAACTGATGATAGCTTAATTTTAGAGTTTTTAAACCGTATCTACATTTTTCCAAACGTCGCCTTCATCTCGTCTCCATCTTCGTCTCCTTTAGCCAAACAATGTGATTTGGGCACAAAATCAGTTGCAAATTTGCATCGCAGACCGCTCAAAATGAAGTCATTCAATGGGTGGAAGCTCCGAACAAACTGCAGCCTGACATAGAAAGAGATAGAGCGAAAAAGAGAGACACACAGAGAGAGAAAGGGGCAAAACTATTAAATATGCATTGCACGGACAAACAGCAGGTGATCATGTACAACGATGGCTGTGTCATCACATTTCAGATTTTCGTATTGTTTTCTCGACTATTTAACGGATTTTGCATTCGGAGAAAAAATACTCGTCAGCTTATGGGAATGTGAGTTAAGTGAAGCGAGTGTGGGCAAAATGCAAATGATTGTGGCAAATATTTGGCTGAGTTTCCATTTTTTGAATTCGACTAGTTATGCTAAGTCGACGTATAAATAAGCATATTGCAATACATGTACATATTGTGCTCCTTTGACTTTAATCCTCCCAGAGAAATACGCATATCCTTTAAATTTTTATTTATACATCTAATTTTTTTAATCATATATTTATATTTAGTGTTTTGTAAATAATTTAATTTTTTTGAATAACCGAACCCAAAGAAACAATTTTCGCTTTCAAAGCCCAGTTAGGGAATAATTTGTAACAAGTCGTAATTCCTTACACAAGCATGCGACCGCAAAAAGAATTATGCAAATGCAAATAGAGAAACTGTTGTGGGGTTTGCCACATAATCGACCTTGTCAAGGGCCTCCTCCCCCCACAAAAGTGTTCAATTTGGACAATTTGTAATAGAATTGGAATGAAATGTGTCCGTAATGTGGCATAGTCATAGCCACATTTCTGTCTGCACCGTATAATTTAGTACTTCATCAATGTTAAGCAACCATTTAGTATGGTAATGAACCAAAAAGGAAACCCCAATTGCGAAAAACCCTTTCGAGACGAACACATCCACAACATGATAAAAAAAAAAAGAAAACAGAAAGAGAAATACTGAAATTGAAACCGTTTATGGAAATTGGAAAATTACGCGCGAGACAATCGGACAAACGCATAATAAATTCGAGAATTTCCATATATGATGCCGGATGTGAGTGCCATATATATAAAAATATGGCAACGCCAACATCGTAAAAGCAAAATCTGAGCGTAAAGTCCGCCATTACAGCAAGCAGCAGGATTGCAGGACAAATGAGCTGGCAGCGAACAGCAAACCGGAAACGGAAATATATCCCAATTTGCACGAAGCAGAGACGACAGAGAGAGATGGAGAGAGAGGAGGAGGCGCAGCTAGGAGTGGGCGTGGCTGTTAACGCATTTACAAGCCTCGGCGACGACGACAATAAAATATCACCAAGATTATCTGCCCAGAAGAAGAGCAGCGCCACGCTTTTACTTTGCATAATAAGCCGGATTATGGAACCCGTACCATCCCCCCCTCCCCTCCACTTCGCCCACCATCCCCCATCCGACACCCAGCAACGACTTTGACAATTGATTGCGCAGCTCAATGAGGAAATGCGCCAAGGATGCGCCAAGGTGGTTGGGGGTGCTTGGATTGTATGGCCTGGCAAATGGCATGGAAAAATGTATTTGACGAATCGCATCGGCAGTAAGTAAAATTTCCGCTATAAATTCAATGTTTTACAGGGTATAAAAACGCATGAAGAAATTTATCATATTTGCTTGACGTCTGACTTCTCTAATGCTTTTTATGATTTTTTATGTTTGAAATCACTTACGAGTTTTGCGCTTTGGTCAGCGGAAGTGGCCATAAAATGGCCATGCTGCCATTTTTATGCCCATAAATTCGGCTGTGAAATTGAAACTTAAAATGCGTAAAGTATACGCCCCCCACCCCTCCGCACTGCTCTGCTCTGGTACTCTCTGCTCTGCCACTCTCAGCGGCCTCGGGCGAGCAGTTTCAATTTTTATGCACATTTTATATGCCTACTGTAAATTGCTGTCCAGCCACGCCCACTCGTACACAGACCCCCGCCCCGCGCCCACCCCCCTCAGCTTCCACAGCTGTACGCTCAAGTTCAAAGGCCAGAGGCGCTCACAAATGTTGCGGCATTTTCTTTTGGCCACTTTTGTCTATGGCCGCCGCTGTCGAAATTCCACGTTCGCAATCGTCATAAATCTTATGGCCACATCTTGAATTTATGTGAATCCCCCACCCCATCCCACACTCATCCCCCACCAGCACCACCTCACTCCATGCTACGCATTCTGTGGCTGTGTTTTGTGGCTTAGATTACTTAGTTCGCGCCACTTCGATGGCGGCTGTGTGAAACAGCTGACGGCTTTTGGCTATTGATTTTTGTGATTCTTGTGCTTATTGAATTTGTTTGCTGACCAAAGTTTTTTAATCAAAATCCTAGTTGGCTTTAAGTGCTCTCTGCTGCTGTTCAAGAAAAACGAGAAAAACAAAAAACAAATGACACAAAAGTCTTGGCAACAATTTGAAACGTTTTAATTCTAAGCAACCAAACAGACAAAAGACAAAAGCATTTTGTACAGCGTAAAGCATTTGCAGCAAAGGCTGAGCTTGGCCCGGCTGGTGGCTAAGGGCTGTGGTATGCCTTTAACTAAGGGCAGTTTTCATTAGTTGCTTGCCGGAGCGGACTGCGAGCGCTAAGACAATCAAAGGTGAGCGGTTGCCTCTGTTGCCTCTGTTGCTTGGCATTTCTTTTATTTTCCGCATGGCTGGCACAGCACACAAGCATCACGTGGTCAGAAACCCAAACCCAAACCCAAACCCAAACCCCAGCCAACCTCAACCCGCCACGACCATAACCCCTAGACACCTGCAGCTGCATCCTTTGGATAGCTGTAGCCAAAGCCAGAGCCAGAGCCAGAGCCAGAGCCAAAGCCAATGCTAACGCCGCCATGAAAATTGGCGTCTGCCAAACATAAATAAAAAAGGTAGACAAATCCGGAATAAATAACAGCGTTGTCTAGAGATCTCAGTCCCCCTGTCTCACCACTCCCTGCACCTCTTCACCCATACCTCAGTTGTCTGTGTGAAGTGCAGGCGTCGCTGCGTCTCGACTTGGCTGAAAAGGCTTCGTCAGCGTTATGGCAACCAGCAGAGATGCCACACCTTCACGCCACGTCCCACGTCTCCTCCCATCACGTTCTCACTCTGTTGCACGTTGCGTATACGCTCAGTTGCACCGCAAAATGAGCGAAAATCGCGCCATCTATTTGCCATGGCAATGTTGGCCATTGTTGCCTTTTGTCTTTTGCAACAGACGTTTAATAAAATATAACCATTTAATTGGTGCGGCTGGCAGGCCGGATATGCGTCCAGCATCAGCTAGCAAATTAAGAAACCATTCAAATAATCTTTAAGTCCAATGTGTAAATAAATGGAAGTTTAACTTTGCAGCCGGGGCTTTGATTTAGAAATATATATTATGAAAATATAATTATAATTTATTGTTTACAGCTGAGCACGCAAGAAAATTCACATAGAGCAGAGAAAAAAAGTACTAACGAAAGTAAGGAAATCGGTTTAAGCTATAGGCTTAGTCTGATTTTCTTCTTTTTTTTTTTGCTCAATTTTAGTGTGAGCCAATTTTTGTTTATAGCACTAAAATAAGATATTCGTCAGAGCAGCTATACAAAGATTGGCTTTAAAGAGAGCAAATGAATCAAACAAATAAAATAGATATAAATCTGTTAGTTTTGTTACCCTTGAGTTCTTTCAAGCATAAATAATTATACAAAAATAAACATGTATTCAAATATGTGGTAAACACAAGCTTGACTCATTGTCGGCGATAAGGCTCACATTATTTATGATTAGTGGAGAGCGCTAAAACAATCAGTTCCGCTGAATGCTTGGAGTAGTTCAAATAATATAAAAGTGCTTATAAAAGGCGCAGACCACTTAATTCTTAAGTTTTGCTTGGCAAAATCGGCAAAGAGAGCAGCAAAGACTTGCGGATGAATCAAATTAAAATGCTAAATAATATTTTGGTGTTCTCAATTGTGTTGCTGTTGAGTTTTCAAAACTCGTTGGCTATCAGTGAAAATTATGTGCGATCACAAAAATCCCAAGACATAATCGGTTTATTAAACAACTACGAAAAACTGAAAAATAACTTTGTGTCAGTAAGAAACTTGCTTATGGAAATTAATCAAAATCGCACACA
Organism: Drosophila picticornis; assembly: GCA_035043845.1. Taxonomy (NCBI): domain Eukaryota; kingdom Metazoa; phylum Arthropoda; class Insecta; order Diptera; family Drosophilidae; genus Drosophila; species Drosophila picticornis. Next base: position 2,476,875 of record JAWNMR010000493.1, on the reverse strand, counting down.
GCAAGTAAACATATATAAATCGATGGTCCACAAAATAATGCACAGCAATGAGCAAATAAATCAGCAATTGATTAGTTGTCAAAGCAACATAATTAATAAAACACTCGGAGAAGCACATCCCGTGTTTTCATACCTAAACAAAACTATCAGCGAAACGAATACAAAACTGAACTTACAACAACAAACCATAAAGGAGCTAACAGAACAACTAAGTAAAACAACAGCCGAGTTGGATGAAGCAAATAAGAAAATTAAAGCGCTAAACTCAGAGAATGCTGAACAGAATAATACCATAGCGGACCAATTAAAGTACATTGCAATCCTTGAAAATCAAATCAACGGCAATGGTACCAAAATTGACGAATTGTCATCAAATGTGGAGGCAATGGCCCAGCAAATTGAGAAATTTAAATCTGAGCAGAGTTCAAACGCGGACAGAATTAAGCATCTGACTTCTGTGATTGAAACCTATTCGTCTTGCTGCCAGGTTTCCAGCTGTTTGCCATTTGGCAACTCAACCAATGTGCATACGATTAAGGTGCCCGGCTATCAAGAACCCTTTCAAGTGCTGTGCAATGGCAAATTGGCAGCTGGTCACGGCTGGACTGTTATACAGCGAAGAATCAACGGCACCGTTGACTTCTATCGCAACTGGTCGGAGTACACAGAAGGATTTGGGGATTTGAACGGCGAATTTTTCATCGGTTTGGAGAAGCTGCATCATATGACAACAGCCGAGCGGCAGGAACTCTATATTCATCTGGAGGACTTTGACGGGGTCTCGCATTATGCCACATATGATAACTTCATTCTCGGCACTGAGCAGGAATCCTATGCCCTAAAATCGTTGGGTTATTACGTCGGTGATATTGAAAATGCCATGAGTTTGAACGAGGGTCAAAAGTTCAGCACAAAAGATCGTGACAACGATAACAAGCCAGAGGGTCACTGTGCTGAGCAGTTGCAAGGTGCCTGGTGGTACAACAAGTGCGGCTTGAGGTGAGTTAAACCAACAAATCATATTTCTAATTATGTATGACTATATATAAATATATTTCCTTTAATCTGCAGCAACTTGAACGGCAATTACCAAATAGCTGACGAGAGCTACGATGAAGCAGGCAAAGGCATATTTTGGGATACTGAAGACTGGCATGACATGGAATATTCTTTGAAATCGGTTCAAATCATGATCCGACCCAAAAATCCATAATGCCAAAGTGAACCGTATTTAAATGTAAGCAAATAATCAAGAAAAATAAACAAATATAAAAAAATTGTATATAATTTCGCTCAGTGTGCTGTTCAAGTTCAGTGTGGCTGATAACGCGTTTAGTTACTGCCAGATAACAGTTGCTCTTAGTCACTGCGGCAGTGCCTAAGTCGAGGGTTCTAAATGAAATTTCACTTTGTTTCACTTTAAAAAGCATAAGCAAAATGTTTTTAGTAAATACACAGTTTTTAGTAAAATATTGCAGCTGGGCAGCAGATCAAATTGCTGCACTGGATGAGCTGAGTACGAAGCATTTGCTTAAAACGGAGACTGCTGAACTTGGCGATATTGGCACAACTGAGAGCAGCTGTGGATTTTATATTAAGGAAAAGGATTGCCAGAAGCAGTTGAAAAAAGATGAAGCAAAGCTATGGGTCAACGAAGCTCAACTCACTTTGCTGAGCGACAAATTGATTAGCTGTCGAGTGGATCAAGGAGATCAAGCACAAAGTCAGAGTAAAAAAGAGCTCAGAAAGCAAGTCTCAGATTTGAGTTTGCAGCTGGTATTAAAGGCGCAACAAATACTAGCACTGCAAACGTTAAACATTGAAAATGTGAGGAAATACCAAGATGCACATCGCATACTAAAAGCCCATGACGAGTTCCAACCGGGCAGCTGTTTGCCCTTGGCAGCACTACTGGCATCTATAGGATCAAATTATCTGGCATGGACACCTTCCATGTGCCCTGTGATGCACGCTTTGCCGGTCCTGGCTGGATGGTCATCCAACGTCGCATGGATGGCAGCGTTAATTTCTATCGCAATTAGAGCGATTATCGAGTGGGTTTCGGTGCACTTAAGGGGGAGTTTTTCCTGGGCCTGGAGAAACTGCATCGGCTGACGGCCAAGCAACCTTTTTAGCTCTATGTGCATCTGGAAGACTTTGAGGGAGACATACGATATGCTCACTATGACAACTTCAGCATTGGCAGCGAGCAAACCAGCTACCAACTGAAGTTTTCAACACGGGACAATGATAATAACAGCTGGCTGGAGGGCAGTTGTGCTAGAAGGTATCGCAGTGCCTGGTGGTATGCAGCCTTCTGGTAGGTCTCTCAACCTCTCTCTCTCTCTCTCTCCCTCTCTCTCTCTCTTTCTCTCTCTCTCTCTCCTTTTTATCTACAAAGCTTTGTTTCTTTTGGGCAGCAATCCTAATGTCAACTATTTTAAGCACCGACAACTGGGTGGTGCGCGAGGCGTGTGCATTATCTGGTATCACTGGCATGGCTTTGATGAGTCATTCAAATTCATTCAACTCATGATAAGACCCATATCAGCAAACCAAATACCAAATACACTCAACAACTATATTCTGTGTTTCGCCCCACAAACCAGATATGAATGGTTTTGTTTATAAAATTCACACACAGACAGTCATTTACCAAGCTTTTCTTAGAATCTTGAGCCGAAAAGTAAGAGACGCATATAAAAATGTATACATTTAATATATATATATTTTACATAAATATATACACATATGTTTATATAAATATTGGCTGGTGCAAAGAATCTACTTTTATAGGGAAGCCTCACTGCAAGTAATCAGTTTTCACTTTCAATTGAAAAATATGGTGTCAGCTGTCAGGGTGCTTGGCAAGGGGGCAAGCAGTTATTAATTCTGGCAGTCGACAGTGCAAAGATTCACACCAAATGGAAATGGACTCGGCGGGGTGCTTAATTGAAAGAATGTAATGTGGAAAAGACAACAATGTGCGTTTACCCAAATGGCAGCAATCAATTAACCGGCAGCAGAGCCACATAGGCAGCACCATGTCGATGTCCCCAGCTGATGTCAGCAATGCTGTGTGATAGTAATGCTAAAATAGAATTCCCATAGTCAGAGCCATTCTCTAGACTCAAGCGAATTAATGAACGACGCAGCAGCAGCAATCGCAGTAAATAGCAAGGGGAAGTCGACAGAGGGCGGGGGGCATGATTGCCTCATATTTGCATATTCATGTGTCAAAGGAGCTGCTGCGCTGATTGCTCAAGGATCACTAAATGTATCTATGCACTCTGTGTAGCTCCAGCTGTATCTGTATCTGTATCTGTGTCTGCAGCAATTGCTTCCGCTTAACTGGTCAACGAAATTTGTGTGCAAATGTGTTGTTGCTGTTGTTGCTGTTGCTGTTAGTTTAATTAGTTGTTCAGTTTGTCTAGCTAAGTGAGTGTCTGGTAAATAGAAAAGAAACCTACAAGACGAAGAACAGGAAGGAGAAGCTAGCAGCCAGCTAGCAATACTCCTCTAATGGAACTAAACTTTGAGAAAATGCGTTTCGCCTGTTAATGGACGGCTACGCAATGGCAACAGCAACAGCAACAACAACAACATCAACATCAGCAGCTCATTTGATATTCCCTTTTCCATGCTAATATGGCATGCACTCAATGTGCAAATAGTTTGAGAGCTCGACTACAAAATGAACTACAAACTAACTCAGTGACTCTCTGACTCTGGAAAGCCTAACGGCATCTGAGAACACATCTGAGGTGGCTGCCACAACAGCAACTCCATGGAACTTGTGTCTCTTGTCTGGCTGGTCTGACACTTGTGGTACTTTTGGTCAGCATCAAAACGACTACTTTTGAAAACGGCTTAAGGCTTTTCAATTGCTTTGAGCTCAAGTATGCAAAACTAATAAGCTACCTGGAAATTATTGACAAGAAGTTTGAACTCAAGCAGACTTAGTAATAGCCCGATTCCACTATCAATAATTCTTACATTCTCGAATAGGGGACACCATTCTGTGCATTCAACAGTCGTTCAGTAAACTGATTCAATATTATCAAAGCAGAGAAGTAGAGCTTTAAGCAAGTAATGCTTTATTTGAGTCTACGAATGAGTCAGAATCATATTTTTCATAATTGACAAACATAAAATCATAATTAAAGTGAAAATCTTTGTTTCTATAGTTTTTATCAAGTTTTATTAAAATTCAAGCATTCGCAAACAAAATATCATATTTTAAGCGAATACATTTATTTTGCATAGATTTACTGAAACACGAGAATGATGGAGTAAACAAAAGTTGTTGAGTATTTTCGTATATTGAATATATGAAATCTAGTTAGCGCAGTTTATGTTTTTTTGTATATATTGAATGCACTCACCCATTGCTAATAGAAGCTTTTGAAGCACTTTGTGAACACAGATTCCGAATGCCAAAATAAAATGCTATACATTTTGGGTAAAGTTTGCAATTGATAGCCGTATCATAAACTAACGCCGACTCGCTTTTAAAACTATTGCACAACATAGAAAAAATAAAATAAAAGGAAGAACAAAAGGCTATTCGCCTTTCCCCTTTCTCCCCCAGCCACCGACAGGCAGGCAGTCAAGCGCCCTGTGGATGCAGACAGGCAAACACAAATGCAGTTCAGAGGCAGCTCTCGGACAGCAGGAAGGCTGGTGGCAGGAAGCAAAACTGGTTGCAACTGGGGGCAAGCAAGCGATTTGTGGAGGAGGTGGGAGCGGTGCCAAACTTTGTGGCATAAACTTTTAATGAGTTCTTTTTATATTTGCGATTTGCATGGCCACGCCCCCCATTTGTCACACAAATGAAATCTGCTAGAGCGAAATTGCATTAAAGTTGCCACCGCTGTTGTTGTTGCTGTTGTTGCTCTTGTTTTTGGTGTTGTTCCTTGTAAATTATTCACCCGCTGCGGCCCACTTCAATGACATTGCCTACTTTGAAAGTTTTGGTCAAAGCGTTACCCCCCTTTCCACCCCTTCCCGCATTCCGCTCGATCTTTGCCTGTTTTGCGTCTCCGGCTCAATGATGAGCGCAAAACAAAAATTGCGAAATAAAATAAATAAATATGCTTGAGCGCAAAAACTTTTAAATTGAAAATGCGCTTTGAATATTTCAGCGTTTTGCCATTCGCAATTCACATTTCGTATTTTGCAGCATTTTGCAGCACTGCCAGCGCGCACTTCCTGTCCGCCATCTTGTGCGCCATTGCACTTTGCTAACTGCCAACTGCTAACTGTACTTGTGCTGTTTGTGCTGCTGCTGCTGCTGCTCATCTTCGCTTCGGCTTTCGGCAAGCGGCGAAAATAATTTGAAATTTTAATTAAAAGTATTTTTGGGCAAAAGTTGCGGCGCTGCCAGCGGCTCTGCTTTCTATCAGCAGGCAAATACGACAAAATCAAAGAAACAACCAAGAACAAAAAAGCTAAGAACACAAAAAAAGATGAAGTAAAATTCCAACACAAAGCTAGAGAAAAACTATTTCCGGCCCTTTCATTTAATTTGCCACTCGCTCGGCCCGCTCGCATCTCGGCGTCAATTTTAATATTGCCGCCAAAGGCGAAAATGCTCACTTGAACACTCGACTCGACTTGACTCAAACACTTGCCGGAGACGAAAAGTCCGGACATGTTGCAGCTTGCAACTGTAGCCAATGCGACAAGTGTCGCCCTCAGTGTTTGTGTGAGCGTGTGTGTGCCTGCTACCCCGTTTATACGTAATGGCATATCGTGATAACGGACCAAAAGTCTGTTAACATGCGTGTAAAGTGCTCAACCATTAATAAACGCTCTTCCGCGAATCGATCTGTCCGGGTTAGTGTGATTTTGAAGGAAACTTCCTTCGGAGAGCTGCGTCTGTCATTGGAAATAGTAAAAGTCTGCTGGCGCCAATATTCGACTGTACACGTTTAATTAACCCATTCTTTTAGCCATGACATGGCAATAATTCTTTCTTGACTGGTTAAACTCTGAAAGTTGTCTAGTATTAAATAACTAGTTTATATATTATATATAAATTTACTTCATATAAAATATGTGGCGCCATCTGATAGTTTGATATGAACAAGAGAATTTATTTTTGACTACAACTTGAGTGTTTATTATCAAGAATACTTTTACTTTTTAGCTTAGCACAATTTAAATGAGATCGTGGCGCTTAATGTGTTTATATATAAGAATTCCTTCCAAAAATTGAATTGTGTATACATATTTCTATGCATTTGAAAACTTGTTTATTGCAAGACTATATAAATCAAGGTAACTATTAAAATCGGAATTTAGCCATGTAACAATGCAATTCACAGGGAATTCTGGGCGATCAAATTAATAGTTACGTTGAATCAGTCTCATAGGTACTCTCAATGAGCCACAAGCAAATGCTGTTCTTATATTTTATTGATCACAATAAGAGCGTCCGCATAAACGGTAGATGCTCGTGCTGCATTTGCTCTGCATGCGTATGTGCATAAAAACTATTGCCACTAGTTCATGTCGCTGCTGGCTGGCAATGCGTTTCTCTTCCTTTTTTCTGTCCTTTCTAGCTGTAATTAAACCTTAGTAGCTGCTGAAGCAAAAATGAAGAAGGAAGGAAGCCTTAAGGCAGCCAGAGACGAAGGTTAGCGGTTGGGGACACAGACGGAGATGGGGACGGAGACGAAGTTGGAGTTGGGGACGCTTTCAGCTCTTAGCACAAGAAAGAAAGAAACTTTATTAATAAAAGTTTTTCCTTTGGTATTTTACCCAAGTATTATTAAAAACTTTCATATACGTAACGTTGGCAATTCCATACGCCCTCATACACACACACACACACACACTCACACACACAGACACGTTATAGACGCATATGTTGACGGCTGTGCTTACACTCAGGCATTAAATTGCGAGGTCCTTTTTATGCATGTGACAATATTTGTTGCAGTTGTTTTTGTTTTTATTAATTTCGTTGTCATAGCAGTGCCCCTTCTTCTGCTTCTTCTTACACTTTTCGTGGTTGGAAAAGTATTGCACAACAATTTGCTTTCGCCTCTCTGCATCACTTTTACATAATGCTTGCAATATCAGACAATATCCGAAAGACTTCAGCCAGAACATTACTTGTACTAATTACTTCTATGTGGAGCAGCTCACTGAAAATATTTGCGCACTTGTTCACAGCCAAGTGGAATGTCCATCAAATGTTGAAATTTTTAGTCATTGACAATTTTGTGTCTCCAGCTTATTGGGCACGTGCCTCACTTGCAGCACCAATCGAACCCCAGGCCACGTTCACGTCAAGTTCACAAAGTCAATTCGAGTTAAACAACGCATTTGACTGCCATAAAAGCGGGTGAACCCCGCCCATATTTATGGGCGCCCGACTCGAGTTGAGTTGGCCAGCTCAGCAAATGCAGTTGGCCACGTTTGCAACGTGGATAGCAGCGGACACACCCCAAAAAAGCAAATAAATAAAAAATAAAATTGAAATAATTGTGCGCAAAATAAAATCGTAAAAAGAATATAAGCAAAAAAGAAACAAATGCTAAAAAATTAGTCAAGACAGACCAAGGCCTTGAAATGTTAAAAGTATTAAAAAAAACAAAGGTAGAACAAAAAACAATCTACAAAAAATCTGAAAACGGGGCGGCGTTTCAATTAGCTGTCTGATGGTTGTCGAGCAATTAGGTGTGTTACCCGGACTAAAATGATTTTAATCGCTTGTGTTCCAACACAGATTTGGTTTTTTCGCTCTGGTCACATTTTGTTGTCATGTCGTCGCTGACATTAGCGACATTAGAGCCATTAGCCCCCCCTCCACACACACACACACACAAACATACACATATACGTGTACAGTATGCAACAAGAAGCATTTGTTTGATTAAAAAGTGTAGATATGACAAATTTAATTAAGGTTAATTTCGGTCTCGCCGTGAGCCAAACAGATTTGTGGCTAAAGTTCTGTTTAACCTACTGCAAAAATATGAGTAGTGAACAGGTCGTAGTCGTTTTGAAACAGAGTATGTCACATTTCAGGATATATGTGAAGATCCGTATTTAATTAGCATACTAGAAAGAAGCAGCAATGAAAATGTCTTGGACTTAAAACTTAAGCCATGAAATTTAATGAATCTCTCTCTTTATTTCCCCTCAACGGTTTACTTTACTCCAACTCTACCCCAACTCTTATTATAGATCCTCTATTATATTCGACTTTTAAGTTGTAGTTGAATAATACATGATTAATTTTATACTTTATGATATAAAAAGGTTTTTCTTTGCCTACGCCACGTGAAATCAAATTAGTAAATAAACTTGTAGTGTATTTGTCTGGCTGAGTGTTTGCAGCATTCTCAGTTCTATTAAGTCTTGTCGCTTTTTATTGAGTCTTGTAGTTGTTTATCTGAAAGTGCAAATCGAATGCGATGCAGTTGTGAGAGGGGCTGGGCCATGCCCACTTCAAACTGCGCTTTGTGTGTGGCAGTGTGAAAAGGTCAAAGCATTCGATTAACTTTAATTTGCACCGCTTTCCAAGATATGTGTGTGAGTGTGAGTGGCTGTATCTGTGTGTTAGTAGTCCATTGTTTTGCAGCAGTTGACTTAGTTAGCAGAGAGGCCGCTGATGTATTGCCATAGTCAGCACAGTTTGCCAGAGCTTGCCAGAGTTCGCCAGAGTTCCACATAGTTCAGGTGTGCCGCTGAAAGACGGCGTGAAAGCCAAACCTACCGCAACTTTGAAATAATAAAAAAATATTCTCCGACTCATCTTTAGGCTTAACACAGACGACTTACAATGGGCCCAAAGCTGCGCATTGATTTATGCCTCTTTTGTGGCCATGTCATAGTTCAGCCCAGCAACAGTATCTTGGTGGCCAGGCCAACGATTCAGAGATTGTATGTGTGTGTGTGTGTGTGTGTTTTTAGCTATGTTAACAAAATGCTAATTACTGCTAGAACAAGGCACGCGTCGGCAGCCAACTAACAACTTGGCTAAAATGTCAGCGAGGCAGCGAAGAGAACGTTGCACACAAAATTGATAGCCAAAATTGGCCAACTGGCAAGTGACGGGTTTTACTTATATTTTTTGTCTCTTTTTCTTTTTGGTGTGCAATTTTTTGCCTTGGCGACGATTGCAGCGCTCATAAAATATACATAATTGATACCGCCGGGCACAGCGAGTAAGAAGACGGAAAGACAGACAGTTAGTCAGTCAGTCAGTCAGTCAGTCAGTAAGTTGAAATTAATTTGCACACTCGAGCAAAATTATTTACAGTCTCGCCTGGTTCCGTAAAAAAGCCAATCACTTGCAACTTCCCATCCCCGCTGCTCTACTCCTTCTCCTCCCCTTCATCAGCGTCGACATCTCCTCAGTCTGCAGCATATAATTGACTTGGCTGGCAACGTGGGCTGGTTTTATAGCTGCAGTATTTGTATGCACCTCAGCCACGTGACATATCACGAAATTCAGTTAACAGCATTGGCAATAGCAGAAAACAGCTACAAGCGCAAATGGCCAACAATCTGAGCCAACAACAACAAGAACAACATCGCAGTGGAAGCTGTCAATTAGTTGTGGGTACATCAAATGCATCCGTCTGCAGTCTGCCGTTTCGGCCAAATCAATTGGCTTACAAACAGCAAAGCTGCTTAATTTCAATTTTATAATCTTCAAGGAATATGTTGCTGCTCGTTTTAGCTTGTTTATAGCTAAGCTAATTGCATGCATAAGACTAATAAACATTCAGATAACTACCAAAACAATTCCACAACAATCCCGTATATTTTTTTAACAATACTTAATACCAAGCGCTGAGTGTATTTTATGCTACTTTTAAATTGTTTTTCACACAATCTGAGAATACTATTTAAGAGAAAACCATAAAAGCATGTGAGAAACTTCAAGTGTCTTTTAATGAGCAACACTTAATGATACCAACAATTATTTGAAATATAGAAACGATCTCTGCATGTTTAACAAGTAGCTTAAATCTTTCATGAAGAAAAACGATTGGTTTTTTAAGCTTATCGTATAATTTAGATGAGGATAATTCGACTCCGATGTACAAGGATATATAATATTCGATATGCCAGAGAAAGCCATTATTTGCTGTTAGTATTTGAAAGTAGAACACAACTTTTATCAGCGATTGAAAGGCAATCAAATTTCAATTAGAATGTGACCTTTTCGTATGCAGTTCTGACCCTGAAATCGAGATTGCAGCTAAACAGCCAACAGTCTTTGGCCATCTGGAACATGACACACTAATAATGAGTGAGCGAATGGAAATTAAAAACACACAAATTGCAAAAGCGGCGGCTGCAGCAGCAGCTGAGTGCAAAGAGTCGACGCAAGGCAAGGCGTTGTCCATGTGCCCCGCGGCAGCTAAAAGGCAGACCAAGTAGGCAAGGGGGGCAGGAGAGAAACCTTGAAATGTCACACACACATAAATACACACACACACACACATACACACAAATTAAACGCAACGAAACGGTTTTCCATGCCACAAATCGCTTTGGCAGCCGGGCGCATGCAAAAAGCCAATCTTGATTACAATCAGTCCGACAGTCAATGGGAGCAACGCAGATGCAAACGCTGATGGTGCAACCAGACAGAGAGAGATAGAGAGAGAGAGAGAGAGAGAACGAGAGAGAGAAGGGGCGAGCGGAGTGAGCGCCGCATGTTGCATGTTGCTAGGCGATAAAGATCAAATGAGGAATGAATGTCGCCGACGCAGCAGCCTCCGTCGAGGCTGCCACTGCCGGCCTAGTTGCATGTTGCGTAGATATTTGCATTTTGCGGGCGGTCTTTAACTGACAAGATTTGTGGCTGCAACTCGTTGCAATGCAATGCGCTGCAATGCGACCGGCTGCAATCAGCCAAATAGCTGCATACAACACCCAACTCTGCCAGGCAGCAAGTGTTATCTGCTTGCAACAGAGCTCTTGGCTCTTGGCTCGCTTCCCTCACTCGCCTCCAGCCACTGCACATTATTAATAATCGAATGCGTTCTGCAACATACGCAATAATGAATGGTAAACAAGACGGAAGCGTGCTCTCCACAGTTGGCAGCTTAATTCGCAAATGGCTCTAAATCACAGCATGAAGCGCTACCTGAAGAATGAACTTCCTGGAATCTTAGGGAAAACAACCGAGTTTTAACGCAGCTGTTAAGTTGTTATCGGATATCGAAGTGTGTCGATACTTTTAAAGCCAGGCGCAGCTATCAATAAAGTTGAATAAACTTAGCAGGAGCGGAGTGTATGAGAAAATACATTCCAAATCTGATATCTCAAAATCATGTAGCCTCTGAGATTCTCACATATTTTAAGAACTTAAAGAGCTGCTTTGGTGGCTTTTCAATTTGTGGGTCTGCGCATAAATGTGGGTCGCCAACTTGAAGCCAAGCAAAACACCTTGCAACATACTTGTTGTTGTCGGTATAATTGCTGTTGTTCCAAGAGTATTCAAAGTTGACTTTTTGACTAGACAATATTACAATGGATGGGTGTAAATCATGTTTGCGCCGCACTGCTGTCCAAATGTCTGCCGCCAACTTGACTTGTGGTCAATGGCTTGCACATAATGGTTGCCCCAAAAGCAGCAACAACACAACAACAACAACGAGCAGCAGTTGCTTCCACGGGGCATTTGCAAACAATGACATTATGCTGACGTTTATTAATCGCATTTACAGAATTAATGTCGTGACATTTTCGGTTTAATGTACTTGTAATAAATAAATGCGGCGTTTAGAAATAGACAAAAAAAAAGAGGAACACAACAACAAAATAATCAATAGAGCATGCTACCGAAATTCTTGGATTGGTTGCTGTTGTTGCTGTTGTTGGTCAGCGTGTTTTAGTGGTTGTAGTGGTGTTTGGACACCACCTAACACTTTGCATATATTGCAAATGAGCTGAGCTGCTAACATTCCTCGTTTGGCCCAAAACAAATGGTATATGATAATTTTATCACGCGATTTGTAACTGAAGAAAATAGCTCCTGAAATAATATATTTCCCTAAGCAGCAAAGAGTCGGCGAAAACTTAATTTATGCATTTGTCGCGTATTTATTCTTTGTCTTTTGAAATAAATTCGCCAATCTTATTAAGTTTTTCAGCTGCTTATTAAATGTGGTCATAGCTAGGCGAATTATTTGTATTGTCAACAAAATTAACCGAAGCGTAACAAATAAAGTCACACAAAAGAATATCATTACTAATATTTTATTTAAGTCTATCCCAAGTTAATAAAAGTACAGCTGGTTACAAATTTAAAGTGTAAAAAAGAACTTAAAAATAATAATTTAAATTATTGAATCTAATTTACAAGAAATCAATCCAGAGAAAATGTGAATGTACAATAAATTCCACAAAAAAATTAACTTCTTGATTTTTAGAAAGCCAAAGCAAAGCATTTGAAATGAAAAAGGTTTTCCAAAAATAAAAACTGATGTTTAAATTGTATGCAGCTTGACAAAAGCTACAGATGTAAATATATTTAACTGCCTGAATTTCGAAAAAGCCAAGACAGCATTTAAAATTATAAACGATTTTCCAATAATCTTTGTATAAACATTTTCCGTACTTTGCAAAAACTTGATACTTGTTAGTTTATTGACTGGTTTCTTTGTGTGTGGTTTCAAGCAGAGTTTTAATAGAGTTTAGTGGAAAAGTGTTTAGGAAAGTCCTTTATCGCCAAGCAGTTTAGCATTTGTAGTGGTTTTTCCATTAATTTTAAGAGCCTTACGTGAAAAGTCAAATATCGATTACAGGCATTTAACCGCAGCTATTAAATGGCAATCAACGCTTTGATGAGCTGTCAAAACACCGCTTGACGTAATGAGCCACTTGGCCTCGGGGTGTGTCCCTTGTGTGTTTCAAGTGTGTCGCTGTCCAAGGTATTTCCAGCCCGTTCACTCCGATCTCCACTCCACTCTAAAGTCCAATCCAATCGCCACAATTCCATTTTAAAGTTAGTTTCATGGATCGTAAATTCAATTGTGCCCAACGCAGCTCAAATATGCAGATGGAGTGAAATATGGCAAATTGCCCAACCGAGCAGCAACTTTGTGCCATTTTCAGTTTTCATAAAAAATGACAGCGAACTACGCAAAGCACGAATAAGAGCTACCCTGTAGCAAAATATGTAATATTTTGCGCAAAATGTTAAATTTCAACTTAGCTTTTTGCACGTCTTCAAGGGGATGAGTATAAATAGTTAAAAATTGTGCTAAATAGTTAAATAAATTTGCACAACTTTTCGGGATATTTTTAACTCTTTTTTTGACTATTTTTTGTTTGAAGGGTATTTGAAAACTTTTACATAGTTTCGTTTGTTTAACGCTGCGGGCAGAATTCACAATGTGCTCAAGGTTAAAGAGAGTGCCGAGGATGAGGTGTGTGTGTGGGGGCATGGGTGGGGGTGGATGAGGGAGGGGCATTGTCTATGGTTTTGTTGGCAGCTTCAACGGCTCATCATTAATGCAAATTCATTGTTGCAGCTGTTGCAAGAGAAGAGCGAACGAGAACCGCGTGCATTAAAACAATTCATGTTGAATTTTTGATATGCAAACTGCAAACAACAACAGCAGCAGAAGAGATGCAACTCTTACACACAAAACTCAGATATACACACATATATATATATATATATATATAACTGAAATGGGACATTAAAAAAGCACAGTTTGCTGTAAAATTAATGACGAGTGCTCAGAAAATGTAGGCCAGGCCCAGACCGCATTTGAGCTGCATTAAAAAAAGACAACAAAAACGGGGAGGGCGGAACAGTAAAAAGACTAGAAACAGAGGCAGCAGCAGCAGCAGCAGCATCGCAACTTTATGAGCATCTCTGGCATTTTGCTTAATTGAAAAAGGCCAGCTATGGGTTTGGGTGGTGTGCCCTAAAAGGACCTCGTGTCCCTGCCAGCTGAAGCTGAAGCAGAAGGCATGCAGTTCATAAAGCTGACACGGCTATAAAAGCACATGACCAAAAGCGAACACAGCCCAACAGCAGCGAGAGCAGCAAGAGCAGCAAGAGCAGCAAGAGCAGTAGTAGCAGCAGCTCGGCCAAAATAGACCGACAACCAAACAACCAGCAAACAACCAAGCAACAACAAACAATCAACAACAACAAGAAAAAAACAACGAGCGGCGAAAAATTATCAACTCAGATTATGTCGAGATTAATTACATACGTTGAGCGCCATTGTCTTGTCAATAAATTGTCGTCGTTGTTGTCGTTGTCGCAGTTGTTGTTATTGTCATACCCTGTAACCATTAAAATGGCAAAGAAAGGAGTTTAACTGAAGTCTAATTAAGCCTGCAAATCAGTTGCACAACAGACAAGCAAAAATGATCTAAATTTACAGATATATTAATGTGCAGGGCCTGAATATGCAGAGTCTCCCAATTTAGATTATTATCATCTCATAAAATATATATTTTGTATTACAATTTGTAAAACGTTTTAACTGTTTTTAATACGTTTGATAATTTCCTTTCTCGACGACTTCGCCTTTTTGACTTCGCTCGACTTCCAAACGTCTGGCAACTCTGACTTAGCTCGATGCTATGAAACCCACTCCAGCGCTGCAATCCCTTTTTCATATATATAAATATCGAATAAATTAGTCTGTTTTAAATCAGTCAAATTAAATTAGTCAAATTAAATCGAACTGCAATAAAAACGTTTTACATATGCGTATGCATTTACAGGGTGTCTTTGAGGCGTGTACTCTCAACCCGGCGCTGTTCTTACTTATTGTTGTTGTCAGTGTGTGCAGTGCAGATAAGAGTGAAAGAAAATGCCGGCGTTGGGCAATGTTAATGGTAATGGGAACCTAACTGCCACTACCGAAATGTTAACTGACTTTTTTCTTTAAAGTTTTCCTCTTTTTTTAGGCTGACGCTGTCAAAAATGGTTGCCAAGCCTGTTGGCCAGGCAGCGACGGCGGCGACGGGGTGGCTAATTAATTGAAAATGTTTTGCCAACGTCAAGGGAGCGCCACAAGCTGCTGTCTGTTGTTGGCCAACTTATAGACGTAATAATGAAAATGCGATATGGGATATGGGATATGGGATATGGCATCCATATGGGCTCTCCGAGCCATTCAGCTAGCCACGATAAGCATCGTTTTGGCCAAGTGCGCGTAAATTAATTGACAGCCCAAAGCAAAGGAGGCAACATGGCCTAAAGACAGCTTTAGCTTCAGCTTCGGCCTCAGCTTACCAGCTGACCAGCTTCAAGCAGCCACTTCTTAGCCATGTTAGCCGCCCAATTTAGTGCATGCTTCGCGGCAATGGCCAATGTTAATTTTTTGACCAAGCATGAAGCGAGTGAGGGACCTGAACTAAGGTAAGCGGAGATGCAGCTGCCTGCTGCTTTGTTTTGGCCAAGAGAAGTGCCGTGTAGTTGAGAGAACTGCAAGTTAAATATGCCTTGACATCAAGGAGCAAATAGTTGATGTATTTATCAGCACTTCAGAGCTGCACGTAATTGCATTTGCTCTTGACATTTCCGGCCTAAACTGATATGCAGTCGAGAGCCAGTTGCCTCAGAGCGAATGCATCAAGAATGCATTTCACACTTTGCCAGTCCGACTCAAAACTAGTGCAATTAACAAATATTTACTGATGCATTTCTCAACACTAAAAGCAAATGTCGTCGGGGCGGTAACGATGAGGAGTTATCCTAAATGCAACTGCTAATATATATGCATATATCTACTCAGATTCATGGTCTGACTCCGCACTGAATGCAAACGACGACTTAGAGATAATTATTTATAATTAAAGTTTGGAACTTGTGCCTGTTGTTGTTGCTCTTGTTGCTGTTGTTGTTGTTGCTGAGTGTGCAAATGAATGGATTATGCTTTTGAGAATTAAGTCATGGCCAAAACATGGCCCTGACTAAGCAGACAACAGGGAACTCGCCGGAGTGCAGATAGAAAAACTTTTGCCAGCTGCCAGACGGTGTCAACTGCAAAAACTCAAATTTAAATGAGGCACATTCACTATGTGATTAAACTTGTTATAGAAAGAGAAGTGAGATAAAACATAAAACGATAAATGCAATGAAAAATGGATTGTTAACGATGCTTAGAAAAATACAACTCTTGACTCAGTCAGATCAAAAACAATGCTGAGGATAGGTTTGCAGTGAATGTGATATTTGATATTGACACTTGAGTCATTTTTTGGGCATTTTGTATTATTAATGAGCAATATTACTATACTTATGGGGAGCAAGAGTATTTAATTGTCGGGCTGGAAAAAATGTCTCTAGTTAATTTTGATTGTTGTGTTAGTGTTGGTGCCTGTGTGTGGACAGTGGCAAAGTTTTTCGTAAATTATGCTACTTATTTACATGCCACGCACTCGCACATACGCACACACATACACACACACACACACACACACACACACACACGTAAGCCTTTAATTTCCCAAGTGTGTGCGCCGACTCCATTTTTGCTCGCGGCCATTTTTCGACAGTCGTCGCGTGCCTCCTGAATAATTGATGCCGGCTATGATGGGTTAAGAGTCTCACTACACACAACCCACTCGTCCACTCACCCGCATCCCCGCTCGTCACACCACCACCCGCACCACCCACACAACCCACTCCTTCAACGGACCGTGGCGCACTCGCTATTAATGAGTTTCTGCTACCTACGTGCATATAATATACCAAATGCACATGTGTGTGTGGTTGTGTGTGCGTGTGTGTGTATGCCTCTTCCATATTGTAGTTGACAAATAAGCGCTTAAGTAATTTGCCACCGTTGGCTGCAAACAACAACAACGACAGGGGCAACAAGGATATTACGTGAAGCTTGCCGCTTTATAAGTGAATATTAAATAAATTTCGCCAGTTATTTGCGAGCAGCTTGAAGGCCACTAGGGGGGCGTTGCATGGGTTGCCGGGTGCGGGGTGAGGGGGCTTTGTGAGCTCAACTTGTAATTAATGTCAAATATTTACACATTCGCTGGAGATCAAAGGTCTGGCAGTCTCACAGAAGCGATGCTAATTAAATGAGTATTTATATTTAAATTACATAAAACTACTTAAAGACCCATCTGCCACACCTCCCTCCCTCCCACAACCCTACTGCACTCTTCGACGCACTAGAAAAACTCCGGTAAACTTGTGGGAATTGTGTATAACTCGGAGAGTTTTGGACTTGCTGGCGGCGTTGCTATTTCTGTTTCTCATTCCCATTTTGGGGCATGCAGCAACCCCTTCAGCCAGAGGTAAACACCATGTGGATGATGTTGTGTGTGTGTGTGTGTGTGGAGTGCTGTAAATCTGCTTAAGTTTGCTAATAGAGCAACACAAACAAAAGACGCCTTTGATCTACGCAATTGAGTTGTCAGCTTCCCATTTGGCCGTCATTCCGCCAAGCAAATACATAGTTTGTAATTACTAAGTGAGTGATATTTATACAACTGAGTGGAGTGCAGAATTCATGTGTTGATCACAATGTCACTTTGGGGATATCTTAATTGGATAAGCGACAATATTTTCGAATTTCCTTTTGAAATATTTGTGAATTTTATATGCCAAGTTTTGCACTCATGTTTAAGTATCTCATAACTATTTATTGCAAATATTTCTTAACTATTTACTGCAAATACATTGCTCAGCTTACATTAGAATACCATGATTCCAAAATTGTAAACGTAGTTTTTTGTCTAATTAGTTTTCAACATTCCTTCATTACTTGCTGCCTGCCAACCTACTTTCTATAATAGTCCTCCTGCTACTTAAAGTTCGGATTTCCTTAAGGACTCAAGTATCGCTTAAGCCCCGCATTACTTTATAAGCTTTATCCTCAGTCAATTTGTGTAAACTTGCTGCTGCCTTCTCTGCTCATTACCCATTTATTATGGGATTTTACTGGCGCTTTCGTCTGCATAAAATATGCACAAAGTCAACATGCAACCCTAAATGTCAGCAGCCCTCCTTCTCCAGCTCTCTCCTCCCCTACCCACACCCACTAGCATTCTCAATTTGTCACACAATTTAGCCGGTATTCAATTTGCTTTGAAATGCGTTCGCTCGCTTCGTGGCTCAAAAGCGAAAGCCGCAACAAAGTCTTTTGAGTGCACTCCTTTTGCTCAACTCCGCTTGTCAACATACTTTATTTTCAGTTACTTATTTTCTCCCTTTTTTTTTATTATTTTACTCATGCATATGTTTGGAATTTATTGAACTGCTACGCGCAATTTATAAACTACTTTTGTTGAGTGTTTTCCGTTTGCAGTTTTCAAAATGCATTTCTTGTGCGCGCCTTTAGCATAGACAAGAACCAAAAACCGTTACCGAAGCTCTCACATGTGTCTGTGCAGTTTTCTGTTATGTGTGTGTGTGCGTGTGTGTCTGGGTGTGTGTGGGTTGGGGCAGGCAGCGCATGTGTCTTGGCCGGGTCCAGTTGCTGTTGCTGTTGCTATTGTGCTCTGTTGTGGCACTGTTAGAGCAACGCATGACGAGAAATGCATTTAGTAACCCCATTTCCGGTTTCCGGTATCTTTTTGACAGCCCGCCTCACCTCACAGAGAGAGAGAGAGTGAGAGAAAGAGAGCGAACGGAAATGAGCTTATGTGCAGTACGCAAAAAGTAACCCACACTCGTCCAAAGCTCTTTCCCACACACACATGTTGCTGCCCATTGGCCGTTGACGGCCTCTCCATTCCCACCAATCCCCTCTGCTTATGCACATATAAGTCGTGCATCGGAAGCTCGCTTGCAGTGCTTTCGAAGCTTTCTGCGGGGCGGGGGAGAAGCGCTTTCGTTATTGGCAGCCCGAATGCATTTCACAATTCGGATTTGCATTCGGCTGCCGACTGGGGACTGCCGACCGTTGGCTTCTTCTTTTTTAGCTGTGCTGCGAGGCGATTGAGATTCTCACGTGTGCAGTTGATTTGATTTGATTTGATGAGTTATTAAACTGATTGCGATTCGCGTCGTCGGCTTGGTTGATTGGCTAATGAAGTTATTAAATGGCTGTGCAGTAATGTGTGTTGTGTGTTGTCTGCCATGCCAACAGGCGCTGATTAAAATGGCGCATTTTTATAATTTATATTTGCCATGACTACTGACAAATGAGTATCATTTTAAACACACTGATTACTAAATAGACGAATATTATTATTATTTATTATTTTTCACTATATTAGTTTATATTTTATTTAAGTTTGCTTGAGTTATTTAAAAACATTTCTATTCGATTAGCTGCAAATGTGAAACCCGTTGAATTCGCTTGCTGCAAGCGCTTGTTCTCTGCACAGTCGTGACTCGATAAGTGGGCAGCATTTGGCAGTGGAATTGCAATCCCATAGCTGGGGCTGGGAGTAGTTATGATAACAGCTTTGCCAGCTTGTCACTTAGCCTGACAAGGTCACATTGTCAACGTCAAAGCGCGTGCGTAAACCAATAAAATTTGTCTAGCTTACCGTCATCGGCGGCGGCTAAAACAATAGCCAAATAAACAAAGGCTAAACGACCTGAGAGGGGCGAGAGGTTTTAGGGGGCGTGGACGGGGGGACTGGGATCAAATTTGGAGTCAGCGGCAGCGTTAGCTGTAGCGGTAGCTGGAACTGGCTTTAATGATTCAATCCAAATATGGGTGTCAATAAGTTAACAGGCAGACAATGTTGCACTTGCCGCAGCCATAAAACCGGGCACTGGCCAACGGCTGCGGAACGGCCAGATCTAGAAACGGAGAGGCAGCAAGTAGCAGAAAGGGAGATGGAGAGAGAGAGAGACGGAGAGAGAGAAAGAGAGAGAAAGGGAGGGAGTCAGCACCAAAGTCTTGGAAATTATGAAATGCATTTAATTTTGTTGCGCAGTGTTTTCCTCTTTTCTCCTTTTTTCTGCTTTTTTCTTACATTTTACGTTTTGTTTTGAGCTTGGCTCGGTCTTTGGAAAATCTATAAAAATTCCATTGACCATATTTTAAGCCATTGGCATTGCAGTTGGTCTTGGCCATGGTCTTGAGAGTTGGCTGCGGCTGCGGCTGCGGCTGCGTCTCTTTAAGGAAGCAAATGTTTCCGTGCAGCTGCCAACTAGCTGACAACTTGTATGGCCTGTGTTTTATGTGCCACATGCAGCATGCAGCAACAGCAGCAGAAGCAGCAGCAGCAGCAAGTAGTTTGTTGCACACAGTCGTATATTGCAATCTGTCTGCAATCATGTCACATCATTCTCCATAACTGGTTCTTGGCCTCTTCTCTCCCCTTTCTTAGCCAGTCACTAAGTAAGTAGCTTGCCATGGCTAATGAGCACATTCGAGGGCGTTTTTCATTTATGTATATAAACAAATATATATATATAAATATATTTGTTGATGATTGAGCGAAAATGATGAACATAAATCTCGAGTTTATGCACAAAACTTGCAGAACATTAAATGGGGGCGGGAGTGGGCGAGAGTGGAAAATAAGCAGCAACAACTACAAAAAATGGCAATAAGTTGGATAAGATGGATTCTTGTGTTGGCAAACAAAGCGATGGGCAGACAGAGAGAGAGAGAGAGAGAGAGAGAGAGAGAGAGAGAGAGTGAAAAAATTGTAACGCAGTCAACAAGGACACTGTCATAACTTTTTAAATGGCCAGCAGCAGAAAAGGGGATCTGCAGCAGCTGCAGGAGTGATGGGGAGAGAGAGAGGGAGCGAGAGGGGGCCAGGCAGGCAGACAATCGGACAGCTGACAGTAGATAAATTCTAAGCAAAGCAACCTTTGTTTGAGCTGCTTTGGTAGCCAAGTTGCAAGCGAGCCAAGTTGCACTGACAGTTGGCAGTGTTGCAGCAACTGACAAATCGCAAAACTGCGCCAAAGCCGAAGCTCAACGAAAACAAATAAGAAAGTTGTCGAGTCGAGTGAGCTCGACTACGAGATACCCTGCACCCAGCTGCTATATTATTATTTTTGACTGAGATCGACTCGGCTCCTGATGCTGATATATACATGTATATATAGCTAATGGGCTTGAAGATGCTTCCTTCTGCCTTTTACCTACTTTTTAGAAAACCAATTTATTCTTTTTACCCCTTTTCCATAGGTTCAGCGTGCAAAAACACAAATGCAGCTGAATATTGACTCGCAGATTGAGTTTAAGCATAATAAAATGGCCTCTTTTTACTTACAGCAAGAGTGAGTACTTAAAATAGATAATGAAAAAGACAGTAGAGCAGAGAGAGAGAAAGAAATCTAAAAGTCGCCCTGGGAAAACGGCTTGGTTGTTTTAAGATTTGCCCCGAAGCAGCTCAGTTTCCATTGGCAACTCATAAATCGAAGCGACTACTTCATTTTTCAGCAGCTGCTGTTTTGGCCAAGTGCATTTTATAATTCTCATGGCTACCCACCCCTCTAAGCGCCTCCAATCTTTCACCGTGCAACTGGCTGGCAATGAGCCAAGTTAAATGCTCAAACTGTGAGTTGTACTTTTTGCCATTGACAATTGACATGGTTTCCAACTTTGACAAGCAGGCAAATTACAACTCTTTTGTCGGCGAAGTGTTTGGGTGTGTGTGTGTTACATGGACAGCTGCATAATTGAATTTGTATTTGTGCACTGCAATCGGCTCAAAATGTGTGTGCAAATTGGAAATGTATCCCATTTTAATGCAGCCTTGCTTACAACAAAGATAAACGACTTTTTTGGGACTAAACTATATCCTGTAACAGCTTTTTGTATTATTAAATGCATATTTACATTGCTAAACTATTTCGATATTTGTTATTCGAATTTCATGGCATTCAATATTCTTGATGCTGATGCGATAAATGCTTTACAATTTCCATATTTTGGACCTTAAAACAACAGTTTGATTAAAAATGTTGCAAGTCCAGACGAAAATAATGAAAATTTAAACATAAATAAACAGACTGTCAGTTAATTAACAGTTTGATTGATTATTGTCATTTTGATGCAAATAAATACAAATGCCACCTGGGACACATGCAACATAAACTCGAAAACGACCGAAAATCACGCACAAAATAATTACAATTTACGCATAGATACATACATACATAATAAACATACATAATAAACACATACACATACATATATATATATATATATATGTATATATATGCAAATATGAGCGCATTTTTTCTGCACATGCATAGATATTAATTACTGCATCAAATATTGGGGCTTAGCACATTATTTTACACTTGCTGGGCAATTTTGGTGGGAAGCCCCGAAAAACAGCAAAGCAAACATTCCAATGAGTTGGTCATGTCAAATCATATTGGATGTGGTAGCCAAATATGTGCTTGCATTCTCACATTTTCGCATTTTCACATTTTCCACTATGCATTCGGCATTTGCAATTCAATTATGCATTTGTTTACCAATTATTGCAAGGCCCACACTCAAATTTAGTCCGCGGAATCTATTTAATAATAACTATTTACTTTAAAATGAATCAAATCGATATCTAAAATCGCTTCTTTCATTGAGTCAAACGACACAAAATAGCTGGATGCATTTTAGCTTGATATTGCTGACAATTTTACAGCTAGAATTTGTATCTATATTAACTAAAGAAAACACTGGAAATTTGATGTAAAGAAAATTAAAGAAAGAAAAGACACATCATTTTCTAATTATACCAAAATCTGGTCGATTATTTTTGCTGAGTGTAAGTTAACCGATTTATTTCTTGGGAGAATATTTCTTCTTAGGGGAAAGGAGCATAAAAATAAAGGAGCCTCATTTTAGAGCCATAGCAATAAGGCTCCAGCAAAATGGCCGTCATGAACCAACACTCAGGGAGCGAACGGGAAGCCCATTATCATCGTTATGATCATTGGCATTAGCATTTAAAAGAAATAAAATATAATTTATTATCAGTTGGTTGTCACCAGCCACGTTGACGATGACGATGACGATGACGATGGCGGTGGCGTCGACGGCGATTCGAATCCGCAACGGCCAATTGGGTGTTGATGCGAAATTATTAATTTTGTCGCATTGGCAAACAACTGCAGCAGCAGCAGCAGCAACAACAGCAGCAGCCAAGTCTGTTTGGGGCGTGTGAATGTGTCGGCGAGTGAGTGAGTGTGCAAGTGAATGCCCATATGAATGTGAATGCCATTTGGACGCATCATTACGATAACAATCGCAGCTAAACGGCGACTTCTGGCTGCTGGCTGCTGGCTGATGGCGGCCTGCTGCTAACTGATGGCTGCTGGCTGCTGTTGGCCAAGCAACACGATGAAGATGAAGAAGAGTGATTGCGACAGGAACATTTCCGTGGACGGTTCCGTCTCGGTCTTCATTTCGAATTCCTGACATTCGCTTAATAATGCAAGATGCATGTCGATATGTCAGTGCGTTTGCGCGCAATCGATCATTTTGGATTGCATCCGATCGGATCGAATCGAATCGAATCGGAACGAGAAGAAGCCAATACTAACCAGAAGGATTGCTGTTGTCCATTGAGTGAGACTACGAGGTACCCTGAAGCCAGCTTTTGCCATATTTACCATTAAAACGTTTCGCAAACTTATACGTAAGCATGCTTGGAAGTGGCTTACTTCATGCAAGCAGCTTTGATAAACTAAAAACTAAGGCAATTCTTGCTTTTAAGAGAGAGTGGATGAGAATACGTTTGCGACTTTGACTTGGGAAAAGAAATGTGGACAGTTATTATACGGCTAGTTATCCTGATCAAGAATGTTTATACTTTATGGCATGTAAGATGCTTGTTTCTGCTTTTTGTATACTTTTGCACAAAACCATTATACCCTTTCTAGCCAAGAGCAAGAGTGGACCAGAGCCATTTGTAAGCCATATCACACGCTGGCTGACTAACTGACTGGCTAACTGGCCAACTGACTGACTGTTGGCTGTCCCTTGTTTGACACAATGCTGCCAGATTAACAGTGTTGATAAATCTGGCCAGAAGACATGCGCATTATCAGTTGCAGTTGGCAATTATATGGCCTAACTGGCAACACGGTCGTGTCACGGCTGATAAGACTTTATATATATACACACCATATGCTTGGGCCACAAACTCACTTGACAATCGAGTCTAAGGATATCTTTTCCCTTATTTCTCCCCCTGTCTATCATTACATGTTCGCTACTGTCAAATATGCAATAATTTATTGTCAGATCGTTCCAGCAATGATCGAGCAAGAAAAAGAAGTACGTCAACTGTTTAATGCCACAACGAGCGAACATTGATTTATGTTTGGGCTGTCCACACTTTTTGTGGCCAATCTTTGGACAAAGTTGTCATAAGAGCAGCAACGAAACAACGAAACAACGCAACAACCAAACAGCCAAACAGACAAGTTGCAGACCTGACTTTTGTTGTCTGTTGTCGCGCGACCCTTTTGCAGCATTTTTATTGCCATTTTATGGTAATTTGTATACTCTGCTGTACAGTGCTGTACAGTGTACAGTGTACACTAAATCACCGGCTTCTCAGGCATTTCATAATATAAGCGCAACATGTGCATATTCTATATATCACACAGAAATCACTTTATATATAATAGGGATATTCTCACGCATTTTAACTCATTATTATTATGATTATTTCTGGCTTCTTTTTGTATTTCTTTGACTCATTACTATGCAAGTGCACAATGCACAATTTTCTGATTATTTTTAAGGTGTCAAATAATTATGGTTGTTGGGTTTCTTCTTTTTGTTATTTTTCTGTAGTTTCTTTTCTTGAAAATTGTGTTGTTTGCCTTTTTTAAGGTAATTATGAATAAACCCAATGTGAGTTGTTTGTTAAATAGTTTTGAATGTTGGACTGCTGAAAATCCACAATGTACAGCAAATTGCAGGGGGCTTGAGTAAACGTGGGTTTAGTTCTGTCACCTTTGGGCCAAGCCAAGTGCCAAATCGCAAACATGTTGACAAATTATTCAGTTTGTATCATAGCGCCAAGATATTTATTTCTACGCGCCGTTTGCATAATTTCCTCATAAATTCACTAATCATTTTCGTCAGTCTGTCCAAGCCCAAAAATCCAACCTCGCATATTAATTTCCATCATA
Organism: Drosophila picticornis; assembly: GCA_035043845.1. Lineage (NCBI taxonomy): Eukaryota > Metazoa > Arthropoda > Insecta > Diptera > Drosophilidae > Drosophila > Drosophila picticornis. The sequence goes on along the minus strand of JAWNMR010000493.1, from coordinate 2,451,830 downwards.
AATAACGAAAAAAGTAAAAATAGAAAAAACAGTTGCACCACAAAAACGAAAAAATGTGTGCCGTCCATTTATAACGTTGTGTGCCCCAAAAAAAAAAAAAAATAAAATAATAAAAAAATAAAAATTCTAACTGCTGGTGTGTCTATAAAATATTAAATTTATATTTCATTTGCAATTGTCGCCGACAGTTTGGCCCCGCCTGGCAACTCTTTTTTCACAGACATAACTAGATGTTATATTGCAAATCCCCGGCTTGAAATGTATAATAAATGTCTACGACAGAACTGCCACGCCCAGCATATGTATGTGAAGGCACACGGCCAAAACCGAAGCTGGCCAAAATTTATGTCCGCTATGAGTTTTTATTTGAATTGCGACGTGTCAGCAAGTAAGCGACTCCAACGGTTTTCATACGTCTCCGCATGTGAATTATATGCGAAACATTTTCTCATTACACAAAATCATTATTCCAAACGCCAAAAGCAAAACCAAGGGAGCAGCTGCACTCTCAACTCTTATGGCAAAAGGCTTGAAATCTTGGTTTCAACTATGAATCTAGCATTATTCTGGAAGTCAAAACTTGATCAAAGAGGTTTGGTTTTGACAAAGTTATTGTTGACCCATTTACAATTGGACAATTTCTTTAAAAGACTGAATTTTCTGGGGGATGAATTGATTATGAATTCGGCTTAAATTCCTCAACAAAACAACTCTTAGCAGGTTACAAATCAAAATGCTCTGATGCATTGAGTGCGGAATAATGTATTTTAAATGAATTTCATGTGGTTAAAGTGCCATTAAATCTGAGCTGTGAATAATCGCCGGATTAGATAATTTATTGGCTAAAGCTTGGTTTATTTACAGAGACTGGTTGGTTGTTTGAACTGATTGGCATATGTTAGTGGTGTGATTAACTTTCGATTGCGAGCAAGCAACTCAAATGGTTGGCGATAAATCTGCCAAAGAGCAGCGCACTTTCACTTTATGCACTGCACTAAACAAAAGTGAAAAAAAACCAAAGGCGACTTTTCATTTTCAATCAGCAGTGAAGCTCCGATCAGATCAGCTGAGGCTGCCACACGGTGTCGACACCTGCCGCTAAATAGCATTTCTTGGCGCGTCAGGCCCAAATGTCTGGGCAATCAATTAATTTGACATGCAAGCCAGACTTCGATCAGTCGAAAAGGGTGGCGAAAGCAGCCAACAACCAAATGGCCAATAAAATACTTTGGGAAAACTGCCGCCTCCAGCAAACAAAAATCCTTTCACTTTTGTCGCTGCCAATAAATTTCGTATCGACAATGCCTGCAGTGAAATTTTGAGCGCTGAATTGTGAAAAATAAATACTCTTTCGAAAGGGTATTCTGTATTTGGCATCAACAAATGTGGACAAGCTGGAACTAATCAATCTTTATCTTAGCTTAAAATCATTGCAATATTTAAATGAACATGAATTGAAGACCTTAAAGGGTATTGGGGCATTGGCATCTTTCAGAGTTAACTGCAGGTTTTCCATTTCATTAGCCCATCGTGTCTGGATGTAATCAGTTTTGGAGCGCCTCTAACGCTGATCGGATTGATCAATCAACTGTCAATCAGCTGCAATTTTCGCCGCTTGCAACAATGGCTACTGGATTTTACATAATCGCCGTGGCAAACATAAATTCAAATTGCCGGCAGCACGCAATGAAAATGCAGTTAATCGAACACTTCGATAGAAAACCAGCAGCAGCAGCAAAAAATAAAAAACAAAATGCAATTAAAATTTTCCAACTGGTAAATCTGGCCAATCAAGTTGCTAATTGTATTTGCCAATTGGATTCGGTGCGTTTCTGTACGTTTTGTGTTTCCCATTTTTAAACCTTGTTGTGGGTCAAGCACGCCGCTTAAGCGATTTTTGCCAACTATATCGGCTATGTCGGCAAATCGGCAAATCGACTGAATCGCGCAACAAGCAAGCTGCATACATCATGCAACATGCAACATGGCATTTGTGGCACACAATTTTATGTTATTGCAGCTTGAACGCTGAGCGAACAGAAAACATTTGTAAAACATTTTAATAACCATTGACAGACAACAACAAAAGCAACAACAACCACAACCAAATAGATAACGATTATATATACTCGTTATATGTAATATGTGTAGCTGCTCGGGGCCATTGCGAAAATCGAAGTCAAATTGCTGCAGCTGTTTGAATATTTTGAAGAATTTTGTCGATTTTGACTTGCGACCGGCAATCGTCGATTGCCAATAAAAAGAGAACCCATTAAAACCATTTAATAAAGCAAAAAATAAAAATAAATACATTTTGATAGCTAGGCAAAAATCAAAACGTGCTCAGCATAAATCAAAGCTGTTTCTTTGCATTTAAATAAGCTGACGGAGGGCATAATAATATTTCAGCCACTTCAAATTGGCAGTTCATCTGACGTTAACTGATGTAATTGCCAAAAATAAAGCTGGAAATTTGTTGAGGCACATGTATTGCTATATGTGGAACTAGTTGGATATGTGACTCGTTTAGTCTATCAATTAATTTTGCTGCTTAAACAGATCTTTAAAAGGCTCATTACTCAGACGCAACTTGTGGCGTCCTCAAGCGGATGGGGGGCTGAAGGGGCGAGAACTTTCTGCGGAACTTGTGCTACTTGATAATGTTGCAAAATGTTTTATTACTTCCACCTATGCCAACAATTAACATAAGAATTTCGACTACTGCTGCAGCCAAACTGCTGAGCAAAACTTTTTGGCCAGACAAGCCAAAACTTTTCTAGCACATATTTCGATGCGACCAGAGGCATCCCTAGAGACATCCCTAGTACCTCTCTCTTTTCCTCTCTCTCCCTCTCTTTCGTTGACTCGATGTCTCACTTTTCTCCGCTCTGCTTGGCTATCATTTACATATGCAGCACACTCGGTTCCGAGTTGTGGCAAGGTCCTCGATCTCATCCTGCTTCATCCACTTGTGACTTCCGCTGGCACGCAAACAACTTTTCAGTTTAGCATCCACAAATTTGTCATGACACACAATACGAGAAGTTTGCAAAACAGTTTTGAATTACATCAATTTGCGGACAGTGCTCAAGTGGTTAGCTGCAGCTCTGGCTTAATTTGTGTGCCCCAACTTCAAGCTGCAGGTGCAACGAACTTGCGAGCCAGTTAGCTTGCCAGTGGCTAAAAGTCAATAGCCGACAGCCAATTGCCAATCAATTTCAATCCAATCAATAATTGCAAGTTCAATTAGGTAAAAAAAACTAAAAACTGATTTTGTGCAGCAAAACAATTGCCAATTACCAGAAGAAACAACGCTGCGCAGCTGAGGGTAACGTGCATTGCAACCAACCATTAATGCCAATTTCAATTGAACACAAAGTATCAAAATACCTGAAAAATAACTTTACTTGATTTTCTTATGATATTTGATTTCAAATTATGCGAGGCAAATACACTTGAGAACTGATTTGGGCAGCATAGATTGGGTGAAGATCATAAAAAGATATTGTTTCGACTGTTTAAAGTAGAGGTTTCGCCAACCAAGTTCTGCCAATCAAAAGGAACAGAAAGATTCTCTAAAATTTTACGATACTTTGAAAATGTACTCTTTAATATTCAATATATACATTTTTTAATTTATGCAGAAAAATATGCAGTTATGCCAAATAATTTTATTAATAATTTTATTCGCGTTAATTATTTTTTTTCTTATTTCAACCATTAGGAAAACGCAAGCTCAATTAAATTGTAGACCATTTATGGAGATAGAGATGGATTTGGATGATAGTAAAAAATATATATAACATTTTTCTATTGATAAATTGTATGGTTAATTTTTGAAATGGCTTTCGAGAGATTTTAATTCAAAGACGTAAATAAATAATAATAAATAATAAATAAATAATTACTTAAATATATATTTTTATTAATAATAATGAAAGACTCTGTTGTTACTATTTTCTGCAGGGTATACGAACTTTAGTCATACTCCATGAAGTGTTCGTCAAACTTTGAGACATTAGAATCATAAAAAATATCATTCAGAACTGGATAAGAAAATCACAAGCAGGCAACAGACTAACACAAAAGAAGTTAGTTTGAATTGCAGGGCAGCAGTTGGGGAGTTTTTGGGGGGAGTCAGCAAAAGTCAACTTTTGTATTTGGTCTGCTTATAATTGGCATTTTAGAACGGTTCAAGGTTTTGATTTCAGTGTGGTCGGCAGCTCAGTTTAGTTTTGGGTTCGTTTTTGAATTGCTTTTCATTTTTTGCATTTTCAGTTTTTGGGCATTTTTATTTGTGTCTTATGTTTTGCTAGCAATTTCCATAGCATTGTTTGTCTATTTTTTTGATTGGGTTTTTTGCGTCTTTTTTTGGCCATTGGGGTTAAGATCTGACTAACTGGGGCGTGACAGCGGCAATTTGCATTTGGATTATGTAATTAGACAATGTCCAAGGCAGTGTGCACGCAAATAATGCCAGAGAGGAGTCGGCATACGGACGAGGCCCGCAAGGCAACTTGACGGCACGTAATGGGCTTTCATTATGTCCGCGGCAATCTTTTGGTTTAAACAGCTAGCCAGCTATCCAGCTAGCCAGCTAGCCAGTCTTGGCAGCAGCAGCCGAAGCAGTTGGATCTGAGTTCATCATGGCAGCGGCATCTCTTTCACTTGTCGCCGCCGCACCACATGTGCTCCACACGCAGTCCAGTCCAGTCCAGTCCAGTCCAGTTCAGTTCAGTTCAGTCCAGTCTAGGTAGCCCCCAGTCTCGAGAGCTGCAGTCTGTGGTCATGCATCATAATCAGTGGCGTTGATGGCCGCTCTACACTGCGCGAAATGGCCGGCTCTGTTAACACCTCTCAGCATTTATAAACGGACATTGTTGTGCGCGCTCTATGATTTCTTACTCTGCTCAAGCTGTGCACAGAGAGTTCAGTTCGGCTCTTCTGTCTGCTGTCTGCTGTCTGCTGCCTGCTGTCTGGTGTCCACTCGCTGTGTCGCCTGCAGGCAGAAGCGTTGCAAGCTGCCGCCGTTGCTGACGTCGCTAACGTTGCAAATGTAGCTGCCAGCGTCGCGCATGCGCACGCTGAGATCGCGATTGCCACGCAAAGAACTTAACTTGAGAGAAGGGCTGCGGATTGCGGCAGGCGCAACGAATATCAAATGCACTTTGGACTAGCTCTGCTTGCTTACATTTGTTATCGATTGTTATCGATTATCTTATCTAATATCTAATCATTAGTGCTGAAAAACTACCGATCTATTTTGAACGATTGCAGAAATGGCACATTGTTTAACATTGCATTTACAATTTAAAACATTGTCAGAGACTGATTTTGATATTATATATACAATTTTAAAGAATGCATTCCACAGCTGTAATTAAATCTGAATAAGAAAACTGTGACAACAAAAGTAAATTATTAGACATACATCAAGAGCCCGATAAGCCGCAGATTGCCTCTTAATGTACCCAAGAAGTCATCGTACTCACTTTGAGTGAGCGTAATTCAAGCCACAAGCATAAAGTGCAGTTTAGTTGTTTCCATTTGGCTCACGTTCGCATCTTGGCCACGTTTCACATCAAGTTCAAGGCGTTTGAACTCTTGACATTTGGCAGCCGCCGCCGTCGCAGCCGCAACATTGTTGGCCCGTAAATGTAACAACTCGATTAGCGCGAAATATTCGGCCAAAACACCATGCAAACTGGAGCGTTAGAATTTCGAGAGAGCTGCAGGAGAGGGAGGAGAGTAGCAACAGCATCAGCAGCAGTGGCTGAAGGAGGCTTAAAATTAACTGGGCCCCCATTCAGTTGGCACTTTCCAGTGGAGCTCTCTAATTGGCTCGACTGTGTCGAGCTTTAACTGCATATTGACTGACCGGCTCCAATGGGCCGGAATCTGATGCAGCACGGACCTCAAGCGGTGTTTACCGTTCTGATGCGCTTATGACGAGGACGAGGACTAGCCTGAGAGTCATAATAATGACTCTTCAAAGCGCCAGCGTAGCACAAAAATGCACACATGCAAAAATGGCGAATGCTTCATTGTTATTTTTGTTGTTGTTGTTGTTAACGTGGCTGATTGCAGCACTTGGCACAATAACAGGATTACACTGGACCCCAACAAAGCTGAAGTTGGCGCAATTTTTGGACTACGCTGCTACGCTCTTCAGCCCGAATACGCCGGCAAACAAAACAGGGCAAATACGTACGTACTACACAGGCATATATATATGTATATATACATATATCTAGAGTCGGGAAAAAATAACGTTGGCCTATCGAATGCTGCGTGGAAATGGGCAAATAAAAAAAGTGGCTTATGCATTTGTGGAGCGACCACCAACACAATTGTTGTTGTTGAAGAGATTGAAGCGAAAATGGGAAAATTGGCAAATGGAAGTGGCAGCTGTGGGGTAAATGATATTGCTGTGCCAGCAAAGATTGACGTTGATAAGGTTTATGCGTACAAAACTAAAACACGATCGGCAACAGTCAACAGTAAGTCGCGCCAAGCTGGATTATATTAAATTTCAAATTTATTGCAACAGACTTTAACTAATTTGCAGTTACACACTTTGAGACTCGCTTTTATGGGCAGGCAATCTATATCTAAATCCATATTAACATTTTTAACACGTTTTTCGATTAAGCGCTCCGCATAAGCAAACGCATTTGTAATCATTTGTGCCCCCTCACAGCTGCTCAAACTACCAATTTGGCTGCAACGGCAGCAATTCGCAGCAGGCGCAGCAAGCGCAGCAAAAATTTGTCGCACAACGAAGCAGTGGCACACAAATCTGAGCAAATATGCCGAAAAAAAAAGAGAGAGAAATACAGGTAGCCACAGAATGCACAACAGTGCCGCCTACGCGAGTTGCGCCCCCTCTGAACGTTAATTGACCTGGCTTAGAAAGCGAACAGAGACCAGAGAGGACAGCAACCACTTCATCAACTGCGTGAAACGAGTGGGCAACAAGAAGAGGGGCAACAACGAAGGGGGCCAACAGTGGCTAACAGAATCCTAGACAGGCTGTGGAGCCTCAGTCTGTCGACCGGCGTGGACTAATTTTGTAAACGTGGCCAATAAGCGGCATCTTGAGCCTTCGCCAGTGGCACAACAAGAAAGTGGGTCTCCATTTAACGGAGCTCGACTGCGAAATGCCCTGTTGTCTGATAAACTAAGTACTGCAACCCAATTGAATCACCTTTCAATCAAAATTGAAGAGAAAATTGTATCTCAAAGTACGGAATTGGGTCAAAATGTTTTAAATATTGTTTGAGGTCTATATTAAAGCTGCACTTAAAGTTTGAGACGTGATTCTGACTCGAAATCAGATACAACTTCCTCAAAACTATTCAGTAGAAATCTTTATTCAAATTTGATTCGATTTTCATTTCAAAGAATTTTATATTTAAAATTCAAAAAATTATTTCATACTTTACAGTTTCCCATGTTTAATCTCCAACAGCACAGGTTAGCCACTGCCCACAAGTACAGGGTATTAAAAGCCATTTGCAAATTAACTTGAGGCTAGACTCAGGTTCGTTGGCCAACTAAATTGTATTTAGAGCCGCTTCTTGCTTCGGCAACTGCTGGCTGCTGCTGTCGGGAGAGCTGCCAACTTGGTGAATTAAATCACGTACTAGATTAAAAATTGTGCATGAAATTAATAATACCAGAGCAGTCCAGCCAGGGGGAAGGGGACGCGCGGAGGGTGTTAACGCTGAAGCCGGTTTAAAAAAAGAACCCTTTTGATAAATATCAGACCTTAACGCATAATCGTAAACACTGGACTCGAGCAGCAGCCTTTGTCACTTCATAAATCTCGAGCGGTGTAAATTGAAACCCGCATGTAAAATAAAAGTGAAAAAACACCAAAAATGCAAAAAAATTTATGAAATTGTCAGCAGGGCAGGTTTCAAGCTGTGCGCGTTTCAATAAAAATCAATCAAGCCAAAATTTATCGAGCACCGCAGCAGCGCTGCCCCAAAGCCGACAGCTGCTTAACACTCAACCCAAAAGAACCGCCAACCCGCTCAGCACCCCTTCTCACCCCCACCACATTCCCTCATAGCTCTCGATGTCAACGCGTAGGTGTTATGCAATGCATTCAGAGCGCCAAGAAACAAAAGCCAAAGCTAAAGCCAAAAGCTAACCGCTGCACAGCAGGCATCACAACAACAACAACAACAATAACAACGACAGAGGCGCTGACTCACGCCCACACACACACACACACAGACACAGACACACACACCCAGCACCACGCCCCGCACAACACCTTGCTAAAAACCACTTAACCCATGACTGCCCCACTCCACATTTGCTGGCCTTATGGCACAGACAATCCAGCTTATATACTTCTATATTGCATGCCACAGCTACTATACATATATACAAATATTGCATATATACATACGATATTGATTTATCATATTTTGTGCGCGCTTTTGCAATTGACAGGCTCTGATATAGCGCAATATAAGCGCAAGTCGTGCATTTATTGCGGCGCATTCTGACAGCATTTGCTTACAACGTATCACATCTGATAAGTAGCTTATATATACGTATATATAAATGCATATCTGCATGCATATCATTAATTTTAAATTAACAGTTGAAAGATGACTTTAAATTTATTCGTGCCACACCCACTTGTCACCTTTGAGGCAACTTCAGATGCCGATTTCGCAATCGATTGCGTTAAATAGATTGTCACGTGTTTGAGCCATAAAATTGCAGTTGCACTAAACTTGCACTTTCAGCCACTCCCTCCTCCCCCCTCCCGCTTCCCACTTCCCACTCGCCACAGCTGCATTCACAATATAAAATGCATTAAGGTATTAATAACGTTCTGTTTGGCGAGCTTAAACAATAAAATTTGTCAATTTGCCACCGTTGCTGAAGCGGAGACAATTGCTGGCAACTTAATGCGAGTGGCAAATTGCATTTCAAATTGCTAAATGGGTGTGTCACGGGTTTCAGATCGTTTTAATATACCCTAGCACAGAGTATTATGATTTCTTCATCAAGTGTGCAAGTGCAAGTGAGTATCCAGAGAACAAAGCCATTCATGAGTTACTAGATTTTTCATGCCCTTGTCAAGTCTGTTCCTATAATCTGTGCCTTACTTTTCTCAAATTATTAAAGCAGCTTTCTTGGCCAACAAACTCATCCCAGTACAAATATGTATTTTGAGCCACTTCTGTTAGTGTAGTTAATATTCGTCAGTTGCAGAGCAACTCAAATTTGATATTTATTGTTGCGTTTGCAGAGTGAAACTGGGCGGTGGCAATTTTAAGCACGTTAATTGTCCGTTAAAAGTGCAAAGGGGGGTTCGGAAGACGCGTAATCGAAATTACCTGAATGCCCTCGAATAATCTATTTAAGAGTACCTCTAAACTGTGGGTCAGACCGGTGAAGTGGGTTTCGGCCATTTAGATAATTTTGTAGCATTGAAAAAGACCAAAGCTTTTTCCTGCGCATTCGATAATGAAAACATTCCACAAACCAATTCAATATTTCCGCTTTGGGGATAACTGTATATACGGAAAAACGCAAATTGAAATCGTTTTTCATGACCTTTTCGCCGCTGCCCTGGGGGAGGGTGGGTGTGGGGTTGATGCGCTGTCAGTTTTATGGTACAACAAACCTTCGTGCCCTAGCACATTTTCAATTTAATTTTAGGAAAACGTCCGTTCATCTCTGGCTGGACCCCTCCGCCCACAAGCGCATTTCTGGTGTGGAGGCCTCATTGGAAATGCACATGAATCGGGCCGGACGGCTTCATGCTTGGAATTCGTTATCAATGCCCGTTTAACCGAGAGAGCCGAACCCTTACCCATGGACAGCATGAACAGCAGCAGCGGTAGGCATAAATTGTTCAAAAGCGCCGATAAAAATCGAGCCAGGCAAACGGCAAATGGACAACTATTAATTAGAGCGGCACTGCCACGAGTCCAAATTATGGCACAACAAATGGCCAGAAAATGCGATAGCTATGACCACACCAGCTGCCCACCCATCGAACTTACCACACCCCACACCCCACATCCCACATCCACACCCACACCCTTACCCTCAACCCAGCACTGGTCTGTGTCAGAGTCAGGCGCCCCAAATGACACATAGCACTGAGATCAATTGAGCACAGGCTAGGAGATATGGGCTGCGGGGCAGGGAGTGATAGGGAGCGAAATGACGCAGCAAGAAAACTTTGCAGCTGAACTGTTGTTGGCTATACTCTTACCAAGAGTCTTATAAATTAATCACGATACACTGCAACTCTTATTAAAAGCTAATTCGCTTTCATATTTTCAATCAAATTAAAATAAATATTATGTCTTAGAAAAGAGTAAATAAAATAATAACTTTTTTTGAAACATGAAAAGTATAGTTTTAAATAATCTACAAAATATACTTTGTGAAAACTTATAGTTTTAACCTATTAAAAAAAAAATAATAATAAAACTTGTTATGAAAGTGTTAAGATTAAACTTCTTTGAATATATTTCTATAGCTTTTGTATAACTTTTATTCGCCCAGCTAAATTTCAGTTGAAACTTTAAATTTTAGATTGCCGTCTTGGTAATTAAACATGGCATAAAGTGGAAATAATTTTGCCACCCATGACTTAGACTAGACTGAATTTTAGTTTGTCTACCAGCAGCGCTTAGGTTCCATTTCTGTCTCCGACCACATCTACGTCTCTGGCCAGGTTGTCACTCCAAGCCGAAGCCTTGGCAAGCAATTTGCATATCAGTTGTGTGTGAGTGTGTGTGTGTGTGTGTGTGTTTGTCTGCGGGCTGGGAGAGTCTTGTGATAGGCATGGAACGGCATTTGACGTCTGGTCGGGTCGCTCGCTGCCCAGTTGCCAACTGACTGCTCATTGTCGTTTCACTTGGCCATATTTTGGGGCAAGTTTATTGTGGGCCAGCTAACCAGGGGCTGGCCCGGGACTGACTGCTGCCGCTCTGATCTTGTGCACACGCCTCCTCTGCCCAAACTCGAATGCAGCTCAAAATGTCAACTGCTGGCCTCAACTGAGCCGGACGGAACAGTTCTCAATTGATGTCGAGTTCGCTGTTACGCATAATTTTTGTGTATCCACCTTGGAGTGAAGTTGACGACTGCTCTACAAAAAAAAATAAGAAAAACTGACTGCAATTTTGAATAACCAAATATTTCATATGAATCGCGAATAAATTCTAGTTTTAAGGCAAGTTATTTGCAAACCAATAAAAGAATTACACATGAGCTAGGTAAAAATACTTCCATATATAATGAATATTCTTTTATATCACTAATAAAAATATATATTTTAGTCTCTGATGCTATTCAATTTAGTCAAATATATTTTTAGCAATTTGATACGTTTTCACATGTTTCAAAACTAACAAAATATAAGAAATAAAGAAACATTAAAAGTTCTGCTAAGAAGACTGTAAAAAAAATAAAAATAAAACTTATTCCATTAGCATATTCCACTCGCTGCAGTCGTAGACAAATGTCAAATGTTTAAATGGACATCAAAAGCCTTTCAAGTCTCAAGCTGAGCTTGCGAAGAGCATTTGCATTTCGTTGCCAGCAGTGGCCAAGAGTCGATTTCTAGCCACTTGGCGCTCAGGTCGAACGGTTTTTCTTGTCAACAGCTTTTGGCAATGGCAACAAACTGCTTCATTGTCACTGTTGCCGTTGCCGTTGCTGTTGCAGTTGCGAGTCGTTGACACATAATTCGCAGTTACATAAATCGCATAACTGTGTCATGTCTGACGCGTTTCTCAGGGCCCCGAACCCAAAACAACTGACCCAATGCCAAACACACGCAGCATTCCAACTTGCAACTGCAACTGCAACTGCAACTTCTGAGTTCAGTTTAAAATACATTTACAGATGCAGAAAATACCGATTCAGAAACTGATACCGATTCAGATACAAATACAGATGCATATGCAGATACTCATTTGAACTGAGCCAACGTCCAACACGTAACTAGCGAGCGCGTGACTGAAATGCGTGACACATTTTGACCACACCCCCTCCCATCTTGGTCTTAGCCTTTTTTCGTCAGCTAACTGGACAATTGGTCCGCTGACATTTGACTCGAAATGAGCTTATGCACTCAGAGAAAAACGCGGCTCTAATTTAAAGATAGCCCAAATTCAGCCCGTATATTTTTTCCGTATGCGATTTTAAGAGTTAAAACACTAAAAAGTCATAACTCAACTGAGTTATTCTTTTATATTAATACTTCCACTTCGTATCAAATTTCACAAAATGATGCAATTTTTTAAGCTGGGTTAGAACAAACAGCTCCAATGATAACAATGTATTTTTCGAGTGCTGGCTTCGCTCGTTGTTGAATTTAGCTTTTGAATTTGATTACCAAGCAGCGAGTGGAGTAGCTGAGTAGCTGAGTAGCAAGTATTTTGTGCATCCTTGAGCAGCATTGGCTTTTATTATGCTAATTTGATATTCCCATTGTTTGAATGCACGCATATCACTTTATTACGAGCCTTAGCCTTTGGCTGTGCAGCAGGAGCTCATTTGCATGGCGGCTGCCATTTTTGGTCAGCCTCAACCTCAACCTCAACTGTATGCAAATTTTGGATGTTTTTTGTTGTGCTGCAACTCAACTCGAGCAGTAAGTCAAATCAGAACGTCGGCCAACAGCTTTGAGTTTCCTTTGTGCTGTCAGCGACGGGGCAATCATCAATAAACCGACCACTCGCTCCACTCGCTCAACTGACTCCACCGACTCCACTAGCTCCACATAACCCACCAAAACAATGTCGAAATCCAGCCCACAAAAAAAGAAAAAAATCCATTAGCACAATATCCGAAGACAACAACCGAAACAAACATAAGCAGATAATGTGGGCTAAGCAGCAAAAGGAACAAATTGTATTTAAATACGCTAACAAAGACAGTTTAAGCTAAGACAAAAGCTTTGCAGCATGTTACATTTTTCTACAAATTTCGAAATGGCATATTAATTTGTCTGTGAATTTCAACGTAATACTATTTTTGTGAAGTTGTATTTCATTTAATATGCTTTCCACATTTTAAATAAATTTGCCATGCGCTTGCAAAATAACTTTCAAAAATTGTTCACAACGCTTTCTTTTCAGCTGCGTTACAAACTGGAAGCCACTTGGGCTATTCCCCATTTGACAAGTGTAGTTAAGAGCGAAACTTTACATATTTTGTGGCAATTGAACATTTGTTTTCATTCAGCGCAAAGTTGCATTGAAAAGCGTACCGAAAAGTGATTGATGTCGTTGAAGTCGAGCGCCAATAAATTATCAGCAAAGCAACGCCAGGGAGAAGAAATAAAAAGGGGAAAGAAACCAAAAAAAAAAATAAATAAAAACGGCTGTTGGCTGACCAGATGCTCGAGTTGGTCGAGTTAATGATTTGGCAATAATATTACATTTGCGCGAAACATTTAAGTGGCAAGCGGAAAATTGCACACGAATTCCAAAATGTTGGACGCGGCGTATGAGTAATGCGCATAAGGCAAAGCCGCGCCACCAATTACAAGCCAAGTAACACATACGTACAACCAGGTAGAAAAGCAACAACAACAAATCAATTAAAAAACAACAACGGGCAGACGAAGAAAAAACACGTTAGCAGATTTTGTACATCTTTGAACGCCCACATCGGGCCCAGCATTGAGTTCAAAGATTTCACAGCGCCGAAAATCTTTGCCAATTGGAGAGTTTTGCAGGCAGGGAATTACACGATTTACGATGGCGTTTACGGGCGACAATTGTGTCTGTCCATCCGTCTGACAGTCTGTCCGCCCGGGCGGACACTCTTTTCATTCTCAGCAAGTTGGAGTCTCTGTTTCTCTGTCCCTGGCAAAAGGTGCGCCTGCGCATTTTTCACAAGCAACACGAATTGTTTGGCTGTTAGAGGTTGCTGCCTGTTGCTTGCATGTCGCCTGCCTGCTTGCTTGCCAGCCTGCTGTTTGCCGTTACTTTCTCGGCCCCGTTTGCAACATCCGCTTGGCTGCCGACTCACTTGCCTGTCAGTTTGCCCAAATTGCGTATGCGCTGGGACAAAAGGTGCAACAACCAACAGGCAACTGGAGTTTTGCAGTCAGTTGGCAGTCGGTGCCTTGGTTGCCTGGCTGCCTTGTTGCCACCAACTTATCTATGTATGTGCATCTTAATTGTCAGCTGGTGTGTTAGTGGGTAACTGGGCACGCTGTGGCACAATTGAGGACCCAGTTTAGTCCCACAACCGGCAAGCCAGCCAGCCAGCCAGGCAGCAAAAGAGATGCCACAACACAACACAACACAACATAGCACAGCGAAGCAAAGCTCCACAATTTAGTTGTGGCTTAGTTCATGAGCTGTCATTAATCGAGACAGCCGCGATGATTTAGTGTTTAGATATGCCCTGCAGTCAATTACAGATCAATACGAATACTGTGAACAAACTGTGGAACTCTACAAATTTCCAATTCTTTTTTCCATTCGGTTACACCCTGGGAACGAGGTTAGAATGGATAGAAGTTAACTCAGTTAACTCTTCAACCAATTGTCATGCTTAATTGGCCCCAATTCTGCTTAGATATTATAATGAGTGATGGGAAAGTGTGCAAATTACTGCAGTTGCAGATCTTTAACAGTCCTTAAGTGCCATCCTCCATAAATTACATATTTTACCATATCTGTAGATTATATATATCTTGCATAGCTCTCTAATTGCGAGACATTTTTCCGACAGCCTAATAAATAATAAACAAATATTTGTATAATAAAATTACATTCCCACAACCATCCACAACTGATCCCATATTTTGCAGCATTATTGTGTCTGTGCTCATTTTGTTGAGATTGATATATATAATCAGTCAATAAAATATTATATATTAGATTGGAAATTGGTTAAACATATAAACTGATTGACTAGTAAGTCAAAGCGTCCACTCAACGAGGCGTTGGTTTTAATAGATTGATATAATGAGTAGTTTAGCTGAGTGGTGTTGGTGAGCGGACTTTCTTGGAGAGATCCAGGGCTGATGGAGTGGCAACCTTTGCTTTACTGGATGAGTTCTCGTCGTTGTGGCTAAGAGGAGCCTTCGTTGAGGGCGGCAGCAATGCCGACTCGTGCAACTTAAAGCCATAGAGTCTGAAAGAAGAGATGCCTATGCATGAGTTGGGGCAAGGCAAAGATACAGCTGACACAACAAACCGAGGCGTGTATTTCTTTATTGGTGGCTGGGGGCGCAACTGTGGCAACTGCATGAAGAACATGTGCGGAAAACTGCGTCCAAATATTGCACCGTCGAGCATGGCGCAACCCTTATACGGGTGATACACATCCTGGCAGCGGGGACAATAAACCTTCACATGCGATTCCCCAAAGTGATCCGCCAGGCCCACGGGCAGCACCAACTGCCCCTCGCAATGGATGCGAGGACAAATGCCGAAATCGCCACGCTTATATTTCAGGCACATGTCATTGATGCCATCGGCAGTGAGTATATATCGGGCATGGATCAGGCCATACAGATGAGCCCCGGCATCCGTTTCCATCGCATTGAAGCCGGACTCCGTGTCGAATTCTTTGTCGAGTATGATATCCAATGCACGATAGAAATCGCGCACCTGCAACTCCAGATCCGTCAAATTGAAACAATACATCACATAATCGTTGGGCACACGACACAGAAAGGTATTCACAGGCAGACTATGAAACCAGCCCAGCCAGGAGCCATCCGATTTGGTCACTTGACTGCTGCTACGTTTTATACTGGCATATTTAACATAGACATATTTTTACTTATTTACTCACTTCTGCGACATTCTTAACTATTGATTATTGATAATATTTGTTTACAATTAAGTTTAAGAATTACTGTTGTCTCTTTGCCAATCAGTCAGCTGCCGCTTTGCTTTTTAACTGAACAGCAAAACTTGATTTTTCTGTCTTCTATCGAATTGATTGTTTTTCTTCCAAAGCTCGACTTACAACACTGCTCACTAGCTTCAATCTGCACTGTCATCGCTTTTTCCAACACTACACAGTTTGCACAAAAGTGACTTCTTTCGAGGAACGCATTATTTAATACTATTTAATTTTGTACAACACTGCCAACATTGCTTGTCCGCCAAAAGAAGGCGAATAAATCTTCTACTTCTTTTCGCCTAGAGTGTTGTGCAGACCTATAAAAGAAACGCCACATAAAATGACGCCCAACTAACGTAAGAGTTTTGAAAAGCAGATGTTGGGCAACAACCTGAATTAACACACAAAAACACAAATAAAAATTGGCACTTTTTTGCCAGTTATACGCCAAGTGAAATTCACTTAACTCAAGATGAGGTGTGCGCGCGCGTGTGTGTGTGTGTGTGTGTGCGTGTGAGTGTGTGCGTGTGTGTATGAGCTGATTTTTGATCAAAGTGTTGCAGCAGCCATAAGACATTTCCGCTTCGATTGGAAAGCGCTGGTAGAGCGAGTGAGAGATATGGAGACAGTGAGAGAGAGAGAGGCACAGAGAGAGAGAGAGAGAGGAGCTGAGAGGGAGTGTCGCGTCATTCATTCATGCATTCATTCGTGCACTCATGCAGTCAGTGTGTCGGCCAATGTTACTTGTCATTTGATTAATGAGACCACGCTCGACCATCGATCTCCATTTAGCGGACTCGCAGCGCCCCTGCTTGCCCCTGCCCCTTGCCACTGCCACACAGTCAGTTGGACAGTTTTTGGCGAACGGAGAGCATGAATAATGGGGGCGTTACCAACAGTTGGAGCAGTTACAGGTACGCGAACATTCGCAGCAAAACAGCAAGCAACAAGCAACAAGCAACAAACAACAAGCGGCAAGCAACATTGTTGATGTGTTGTGTGCCCCTTTTAACGGCGTTCTAATTGCGCCAGTTGCAAGCCTTCTCCTACGGCCATGTTGGCCATGTTGTTTCCCACTGACGACTGATGCGTGAAATATTTCGTGCAAGTGTGTGTGTGTGTGTGTGTGTGAGTGTGTGTAGGGCTGACTGTACACTGCGAGACAGGGGGGCGTGCCCAGTGACATGTCTTAACTGACCAATATATAAAAGCCAACGCAGCGCGTCAAGAAACGTGCTAAGCCCATTGCTCAACAATGTTGCAAAGCTGTTGTTGCAACTGCCTCTTGTTGTTATTGCCGTTGTGAGTGTTGCACTGTTTCTCAGCCATGAGACAACAACTTCAACTTCATTTGGGTTAAGCGATTGCTGGCAGCTGCTCATTGGCTCGTAACTGCCGCCTCTTGCTGTAAATGCTGTGCGACTCAGCTCATTGGAGTTCACTTTGAAGGCACGCTGAATAAGTCAGCATTCCAATTATGCCAATTATGCAAACGTTGCACAATAAGCAAATACCCTGTACTTAATAAGGGAAAAAACTGAATACCTTCGAAGTGCACTGCGAATTAAAGGGCATTTAGAGGCTAAAGACGAATTATCTTATTCACATTGTGATCTTATCAGTTATTTTATTTATTATCAATAAACAACACAAATATGTAAACCAATTCGGAAAACGAATATCTCACCTAAGAAAGCTTTCAATAGAATAATTACTATATTATTCCTTTAATCATATACATATTCCTAACAAACAATTCCCAACAGGAAACCCACTCACATCAATCAGCCAAAAGTGCCATCAATCAGTGAATTTAATAAACTAAAACCGCACTTGCTGTCTCCCCAATTGTTATTCAGCTGTTGCAACAAATAGAACCTATAAATTAATAGGCCAATGCTCGATCGCTTGCCAAAGGAGTGCATCCCCCTTAACACACTTCCAGCCCCTCACCAAGCACAGCAAATGGCCCCATGTGAGAGATACCCTACTATTTTTGGGGATGGCGACAAACATTAATTGCAGATGCACACATGAAAATGAGCAGCAATTAATATGCGGGAATATTGCTTGACACTGCCAACGGAGTATATTTCATAAAAACAGCACACACATTTCTCCCAATATAACACTCAAAGCAATTTGTAAGCAAAAAACCAAAAATAACAAAAAAATGTAATGCATACAAGAAGCAGAAATGCTGCTAAGCGAAATCTAATTTAGAGCAAAGCGCGCGCGTTTGTGGCGGATTCTTTTGTTGGGCCGTGTACAGAATGGGTATCTATATATATATATATATATATGTCTATATACACTATATGGTTTTCTTTCTTGTTGTAGCTGGTAAACAAATGTGACGCGGTCATATCAACGCTGAGTGTCATAAGTTTGACAGCATACAATTTACACGTTGATGGAAAAGGATACTGGGAACGAGCAGGAGTAGGCGGAGGAGTGCCAGATATGCGAGATGTAGATGCAGATACAGAGTTACAGATATGTGTGTGTGTGTGTATTGTGTGTGCTGTGTTGTGCTGTGCTGTGTGCTGTGTGTTGTGCACAGGCGAACGCAAAGTGTGAAAACTCATTTGTATCAAATTTCTCATACATGGCTGAAATGGATAGATAGATAGACTGTGGAACATAAGGGGGATGAGGCTGCAACGCAGGTCTCGCACACACAAATTGATGTAATAAACTCTACGCGGAGCGGCGGCGCTGACAGGACAAACTTGTCGATGTCGATGAGAATGTGAATGGGAACAGGAATGGGAATGGGAATGGGAATGGGAACGAGAACGGGAATGAGTATGAGAATGACGACCCTCCTGGCTGAAAGTGTCTGCCATGTGGGGGTGCAAATCTACAGCCAATGCGGGCCTAGACTGGACGAGCTACATTTTTGGTATACCCTATACCAAAGTACTACAAGGGTTGGACTTAGCGGAGCAAGGTAACAATTTACATCAAATTTTATTCATTTGGGAACAAATCCAATAGAATTGTACAAATTAATGCACATTATTCTGGTGGTTGAAACTCATTTTTTGATGTTCTTAAATTAATTTATTTGTTTATTTGTGCCTTTTATTTAGAATAATTTAAAAACCATCGCAAAATTATTCTGTTGCTTAAAAGCTTTTTGAAAGATTTCTTTTATTTTCAGCCATTAATGGCCAGAATCTAATAATCTATATTTTTAATAAAAAATACCATCTGCAGTTTTCTTCTGGCATTTCTTTTCTCTTTGCAAAATTATAGGGTGAGCATCTCTCGAATTGATCGAATTTTCTCACAGCATTCTCAGTTTTTTTGCCGTTGCTCTGCTCTCATTGCCAGTCACTCACAGAGTTTGACATTTTTGACATGGTTTGTAATTGACACTTGCACTTGCTACAACGGCAACACCGCCACCACCAACACCACCAACAACACCAACACCAGCAACAACAACAACACCAGCAGCAAGCAGGCAATATACAGTAACTGTATCTCTGCGCGTCTGTCTGTTTGTGTGTGTGTGTGTGTGTGTGTGTGTGTGTGTGGAGTGTGTGCAACAACAGCAGCAGCATCACATCTCCATCTCATCATCGCGTGTCTATATCTCATTCTGCCACTCCCGAAATGATTTATTTCATCACTTGTGCTCCCCACAGCACAACAAGGGAAACTCTGAATTGTATAGGGTGTGTGTGTGTGTGTGTGAGGGGGGCGGGTGTGTGGGGTAGTTGAATGTCAGTCAAATTCGTTGCTATGAAAAATATGTGGAGCTATTACAAAGCTACTGTCTTGCCGTTATTATATTATGCTCCTGCCGCATGCCAAAAGATTTGTCATTTGCTGCTTGCTGTCTGTCGATTGCTCCCTGGACCCTGAACTGAACTCAGACGGAGATGCAGACTCTGACTCTGACTCCGGCTGAGACCTCGTCTGAGACTCAGCCATAGAATCGGGAGTTCTCAGATCTATGCATGTCCTCAATTTCGTGTCTGCCTGTCATTCAAGCCCAATTGATGGCTACAAATTGTGCGTGGTGATTTTTATTAGATTTGATGTGGTAAACAAGTCGTTTGTGGGTGGGTGGGTATCCGTGTGTGTGTGTGTGTATGTGTGTGAGGGGCCGCCATACGCATTTTTCAAGTGGGTGGTGGTGGTGTTAGTTACAAAGTTCGGCAAGACCTTATCACAGATACAGCGAAACCCAAATAATTGTGGCTTAAGCTAAGCAATCTTCCACCGAAAGCTAAGCGAGAGGTGTATCAATTAATATACACAATTGCAACCATAAAAAATGATATATATTTAAGCTCTAAGCCTCAAGTACAAGAAATCGTAAATTCTCCAGTAAAAACTCTTTGAGTTGAACCAAGTTTACACTTAGCTTAATTTGCTTCTGACATGCGTCGAGCGAGCAACTGAATGCAGTTTCTTTCACCGAGAATTGACAGTTGGCAATAAGATCAATTAAGTTAGACTAATTAGAGTTTCGTAAAATATTAATCAATCTAACTAATTTCTCAGGCACAATCTCGGCATTGCAATCTATGTGCAACTGAGCTTATGCAATCTGGCCACTAATTAAAGTACTCCAGTCCACTGGATGTACTATTTGCAGCAATCTCCGCTCATCAATCTAAAAATTCGTCTGGTTATCTAGCATCTACAAAGCAATTTATCAACTGCTGCTGCTGCAAGATTCCCGTTTTTATTTATTCTTATTTTTTGTATTTTCCTTTTATTGCCTTGCAGACGACTTTCTGTTTGCATTTCGTGGCATCCACAAAGATTATTCACAAATTAACACGAGAGCAATCTGAAATGCTGTTCGGTTCCAGTCGCAGTCCCAGTCAATCGGAACTGCAGCCACATCGTGTTAAGACTAGCTCATAAATCAGTTGAACGAACTGAAAGACAACAACAGCAACAATAACAGGAACCACAACTACAACAAAGAAATGGGAAAACAAAGTATTCAAAGAGCGCCACGCACTTTCACACACAATTTTCTGCACGCACTCAGCCAAAAAGCGTTAATTACACTAATTATGAGTTGTTCTTGTTGTTGTTGCTGCTGTGGGGATACGTGATAACGAAAATAAATATGGAAAATAACTAAAATATCATTTCTTAGCCGCGGAACGCTTTGAAGTGCTCCAAATAAAAATACAGACACACCTCACAAAAAATATACACAACAACGACAAAACAACACAAAACTCTTTCAAAGCAATTATACGAGCAAAAGGTTCCAAAAAATGGGTAAGAGAAAATACACATTAAAAACAATAACAAAACCGAAACCAAAACAGAAACAGAAACAAATTATGGATTGAAGTAAACACATAAATCTTGCTTAAGGCTGGCTCTTCAGCGGAAACATCGCCGCCCGGAAGTCGAACTTAGATAATACTCAAACATGCAGCCTACACTCGGAGACCAATGCCAAAGGGCTGCGTCTGTGGCAAGGCTGTAAGCTGATTTGCTGCTGCGGCTGCTGCTGTTGCCGCTGCTGCTGCTGTAATTAACATAAGCCATAATTGCTTAATTCGATCGAGCCTATATTTAAATGATGGCACATTTGTTCTAGCTGTTGTTATTAGTAAATATTGTTTTTGGTTTCTGGTTTTCTTTTTATTTTTGTTTTATTTATGCATTTATTTTGCTTTCGCGCTAATTGCCGTAAACGCCCCAAACACATTTGAAGGCGTTCGTTTTAACAACGGCGGACAATCGAATGGGACTTGGCCAATATTCGACAAGTCGAAGCCCAAATACTCTAAAGAGTGTAGAGAAAATAATGCTGATGAAGATAAATGTGCAAATATAAATAGTTATAGAAATCAACATTGATAAGGATACAGATATAGATGTAGTTATTATTATGGACAGAAGTAGACTTAGAGAGATATAGTTATATATCAGTGGAACTCCCTCTTCCCTCAGTTAAGTAGTTAATACTAAATTGTCTCCAAGAAATCTTGCTGTATATGTGGTCCACAAGTTTGCCCATCTTGGATAGTGAACATGCTTCCCTTGAAAGGGTATCGAAAATGAACATTTGTTCATTTATGCTCGCATATTATTTGCCGACTAATTAGCTTTGTTTTTTCTGGCCGCCGACTGTTGCTAATTGTTGTTGCAAGTGTTTCTATATTAATTATGGCCAACTCTTTGGCTACATTTGTATCTGGATCTGTGTGTTGTATCTGTATCTATATGCACTGTGGCGAATCGTGCCTAAAACAACAGCAGCAGCGGCAGCAGCAGCAGGAGCAGCAGCAGGAGAGACGCATCAGTTAGTCGACTGTGTAAATAGTTGTCACCATTTGTGGCAGCCACATGTGTCTACTTTTTCTGCCACAGGGCCTCCTCCCCATGCAGGCACAGTGGGCTGTTTGTTGCGCTTGGCCTCAGAGATTTTACGTTAAATTATACGGTCTGACTGAAGTGATAAAATGTTGCACACGCGGCATGCGACATTTAGTTGGCAGCATTGACAGTCAAAATGGTTGCGAGGTGGCTGCCACAACCACAACAACAACCAGGCACAACATGCAAGTGGCAAAGTCAACTCAGATGAGCGAGATGAGATGCATTTTTATCATCATTGTAATGATGCGAATGCGACTGCAACTGCAACTGCGTCAGCGTCAGCTTCAGCTCCAGCGACTGCAAAGGCTCCAACTCAAGATGCTTCACTTGAGATAGCTTCAGTTGCATGCCACAAGCCGATGGAGAGTCGTTCTTTTGTGAAAGGTTGAACTATGCTGGCTCCGAATGCCTGTGTATACTTTCAGAGAGGTATTCTTCGATGGAGCTGATATAGATGATAATTAAATATTTGTCTATATCAAAGCGAGCCAAATTAGTTAAAATAACAGAAAATTTATAAACATACAAATATTTATAAAAATCATGTTGATCTGTTCAATATAAACAGATTCCTCACAGTTCTCCCAAAGAGACAACAGATGGCGCCAGACAGATTCCAAATACCAATTCGATTATTGATCTACCTGCTAAATTGTCAGAATCAATATGAACTCTTATTGGAAACTGTAGTTGACCTTTTCAAAAGTGCCAGAAATAGACAACAGAGGGTGCATTTTGAATACTTTAGAGTTATCGCTAAGACCCTTCTTCAGTTTATATTCTTTTGCTAAACGATCTCTAATTGTATTGTCAGTTTCATTCAGCGCATTCCCATATCAACCCAAAAATAAGGTAACCACAGCAACAAGCCAACAACTCAATTTCGAGAAGAAGACAAGCCGAGAAAAAAGAAAAAAAATATTGCTGCTGCGATTATTATCAAATGGTGCCCTGACATATCAAGCAGGGGCGCAACTGAGCAGAAAAACGCCAAGCATTTCCAAAACGAATCCATCATGATGTCGTTGCATACGCTTTATATACATATACATATATATACATATACATATATATATATATATATATATATATATATATACAATAGTCTGTGTATGTAGATGGGAACCGCCCTTTAAAAGCCGACCAAATCAACGAAACTTTCAAAATTTATGAGCCACAGCACAAGTTGTAAAGCAGCGGATGAGTTGACAGCTGACCAACAGCGAGAGAGAGAGAGAGAGACAGATAGAGAGAGGGAGAGAGAGAGAGAGAGAGAGAGAGAGAGAGAAACACAGTACGATCATCAGTCATAAGTTAATTTTTGACATTTGAAAAGAGCCCAAAAAGCAGAAGAACTTTCAAACCTGAATGCTCCCTAAATTCATAATATATATGTACAAAAATATATTTATACGAATAACTCAAGCGTCGCGTTCT
This sequence comes from Drosophila picticornis, assembly GCA_035043845.1. Taxonomy (NCBI): domain Eukaryota; kingdom Metazoa; phylum Arthropoda; class Insecta; order Diptera; family Drosophilidae; genus Drosophila; species Drosophila picticornis. Next base: position 2,428,154 of record JAWNMR010000493.1, on the reverse strand, counting down.
GTTTTGATGTTACAAACTCATCTATAAATTAAGATTTATTATGTATTTGTTGCAGTACGCCCCCTGCTAACAGGCCATATAGCTTTCAACATAGAATCAATTTCGTTGTTGTTCCTTTTGTTGTTATTGCACTTGTTCAATTGCATTTGCTGTTGTTGTTTCTGTTGTTTACTGCATGTAGTCAAATTTTAAATTTCCTCATGCTCATTCATCAAATGTTGTGGGTTTGTAGTTTGTATCTGTATCTGCATCTGTGTGCAGCTGCAAATGCATCTGTATCTGTTGTTGTTGTTGTCTGTTTTGCATTTGAGACAAATTTGTGCGTGTCATCAATCAAAAATTCAGCATTTCAAATGCTGATGAAATAATTAAACATACATGAAGCCCGCCCCCTCAACATGCCGAGAACAGAGAATCTTTTTTGGCCCTGATATTCATATATCACACATGTAAATGACAAATTTTGCTGCACTTTTGAACTCGTGCATTTAACAGTCGATTTGCTAAACAGTCGCAATTTGCTTATAATAATTGGCAACAATAAATTCTAATTTATCTTGAATTTGATTAAAAAATAAATTGTCAAATTGTCGTTTTGTTGTAAATGAAAATGTTCTTTGCTAGCTAAAACTCACATTTAAATAACTTAAAGTTAATGATTAAATGACAAAAGGCAGTTTGCAATTTTTACTTTTTTCAAATAAGATTTCGTCAACTTTATGCTTGTTAAAACTCAAAGCCAATTAATTACTAACCAAACGATCTTGAAATTACTGATTAAGTCGTAGAAAAAAGAACATTATTTTTTTTAATGAACACTGCAAGAATTTCGAGGAAACGAGTTATAAACTACGAAAACAAGGCGCAATACTTCATTAAATGGATGCAGTTGGCTGTGTTGCAGGTGCAAGCCCAAATCAACAGTAGCCACGTCCACACCTGCAAAGTTGGCTACCAATCAGTAGTAGCAACGCACACAGACACGACTGCCAGCCGAAAAACAATGCATAGTCGTAGGTAGTCAATTTGTACGCCCCATTTTGCTGAGCCAGTCAAGGACACAAATGAGATCATAATCCGCTGATAATACTCCTTTTTTATATTTTTGGGTTAGTTGGTTGGCTGTCAACGCCTCCAACACAGCGAACTGGATGTGAATTTAAGTTATGAGTATCTAGAGTTGCGTACTCGGCTATCTCAATCTCTTCCCTTCGAGCGGAGCTGGGCGGGGAATGTACTGAATGTTAATAGCATTGTGCGCGCCTAAGCATGTGCTTCAATTTATGTGGACAGGCACAGCTATGTGTCCTTAGCCAGGACATGCCAACGCTAGAAACACACAGCCATTGGGGCAGAGGAGGGAAGGTGATCAAGATATGAAATGTATGTCATCATTAGTGCGCTGACCAAAGCCAAGTCAAGGATTCCTCGACAATGCCTCTGTCTGATGTACTTAATACACAGCAAACAATTGCGGCTGTTGATGATGATTACTACTGCTGATTTACACTGATTTATTTATATTTACTACTGATTATTACAAAAGAATTTGAACAAAGTTTGTGATATTTGCAGGATTTATTATTTCAAAACTTTGATTATTCTATCTAGTTTTCAATCTTTATTAGATACTCAATTTGGGATATAATTTAATTTTAGGCTTACAAAATTTTGAACAGTGTATGAAAAGGTTGTGGTTGGCCACAAAACGGTTATGCAATCAAAAAATTCTATTCTATTTCGCTTCGCTTCGCTTCGATTTCTGTTATAACTTGACTTTTGTGCAGCCATTGGCTTTTGGAATGAGACCGCGTAACGACATTGAAAGACTGCCAGCAGGCACTGTAGTACTTAGATGCGTACCTGCCACTGCCACAGAGCTCCGATGCCCCCCTACCCCGTCACCTGCCTCGTTGTCCTTGTTGTGTTTTGTGCTTCTGAGTTCGTCTGCTTATTTATATAACTATAGAGCCGCAGGACTGTGTGTTGTAACTGTCGTTACAACTGTGTATGTGTGGCATGCCACAGCATAGACACATATTTATTTATTATTGACGACAGGACAGCAAACAGCATACAGCAAACAGGACACGGCTCGAGAGGCAACTGACACATCCAGAGCTCTCTGGCTGTAATGCCTGGACGTAAGTGCTTCGTTTGCACTACTTATGAGATACTTCGGAGCACAACGCGTGCAACAATTTATTTGCTTGGCTGCGGGACTTGCCCCACAGACTTGCCAACTTCTGCAGCTGCAGCCTGCATATTAAAGCTGACAAAAAATAAACAAAACTTTGCCGTGCCATAATTCATGTGGGGCACGTGTTGCATGCTGCACGAAACTTTCTGAGCCACAAACACACTTCGCGATTTAGCCTGTTAGACTCAGACTTCAGACTAATGGTATCAAATTTCAGAGAGTACTGTTAGCCCATGGGCAGCCGTTGAAAAGTTTAGTTAACAGTTTATCAAAGGCGCTGATAATTTTCAGTGATAACGTGGCCAACGGTGGCACTAATTGGCTCAAAGCGAAATCTGATATGAAGTTAATACAAAACAAGAATGTATCTCATTTGAAAATATGGCTTATCTAGAACGAAAAACTTATCTGGGGCAGGAGAATTGATTTCAGATGCAGTTAACAAATATTTATAGTGAGTATTTAACATTATTTATACAAGGCATTCCAGATTTATTCTAATTGAAAAGTGCGCTAGCTTTTAACCTTAAGCCCGGCCGAAAATATAAATTCTAATAAATAACTTTGTTTGCTGGAGAACTTATAAAGATTATTCAGATAGTGCGTAAATATATATCTGCAAAGGATTTCGTGCTTATTTTAATTGAAGACTACTTTAGAGTTAAGCTGAACTCTGGATAAAAATTGAAGGTGTAATTTAATTATGTCAACAACAAATTGCTGTCTATCTTTTTTTGTGGACCTTACATAAACCACCAAATCAAGAACATATCAAAACAATGTTGAGGTACACAAATGAAAAATAGAGACAAAGACGACGACAAATCCAAAATCCAAAAACAAATACAAACACACGCCTCAAAATATTTCCAGTTAATAATGGGAACATGTCTGCAAGTCTTCGTGTGCTGTCCACGCAGGATTCCACGAATTCCAAAGTGCGCCTAACACAAAAATAAAACTGTCCAGAAATGAGGAAAACTTACATAATAATTGATGACATAGGACACACGTAGTACATCTCGAAATGTATATGTGTGTGTTTGTGTGTTTGTGTGTTTGTGTGTGTGTGGTGGAGTTGGGGGTAAAAACAAAATTCAACAATGGGGCAACTATCTAATGATCGATATCAGCTAGAACAAAGAGCAGCAGAGACAAGAGACAATGTCGCTCAGAGCTCGGCGCTTAGCGCTCAAAATTTGCCTTGACTGCCTTGTCTCAGCCTATTTGGGTTTGGCCTTTGGGTTTTTTGGGTATGGGTTTGAGTTTGGGTCTGGGTTTGCGTTGTGGACGTGAGCCAGGCCCCTCTGGTTGACAAAGAACTGTTGACAATGCAAAGGACAACGACAACGCATGCTGATGTGAATCTAAAAACGCACACGAAAAATATTGAAGAAAAAGCAACGAAGGAAAACAACAACAGCAACAACAATAACAACAACAATGAGAGGCAGCAAACAATTTGTGGTTATCTGTCGAAACAGGTAGGGCCGCATAGTTGTGATTAAGATCACCTGAGAGAGAAAGACTCCGACTGAGAACGACTGAGGATGCCTCACGTTGCATGCTGCTCTATGTCATCATTTCAGAACGTGGTTAGAATTGAAGAATTGAGCGGAGCGTGGAAAATATCAATTTACGGCATTAGACTACGCCCAAGTGCACTTCTTCGCCGCTATCATTGCAATCAGTTAAGTGTTTTGGCTCCGATTTTGTTTGTCTCTTGTTGCGCTTGACATCAAGACGAGCGGATCTCTTTTTGTGATCGAGAAGAGGCTCAGAATTTACAGCTGCGACTGAAGATAATTTGCCAATCATTCGTCGATCCAATGTCAGCGCTAATAATTGGCTATATACACAGTACAGACTTTAGTGCTTTGGAGAGTTTTTGTATGTACTGCAAACAACATTTGCTAAATACCAGCAAAGACTATAGGGTATATAGCATCTCTATACTTGATAGTAGTCTTAGACATTTTAAAACTCTCTAACTTCTAGCCAAAGTCAGTGTTGTGCAACGGGAGAAGAAAAAATAACTTTTATTAAGTAAAAAGTAAACAAGAACTCAACAACCTTAAGTCCTACAAGCAAGTCAAAGTTTGTTGCAGTTCTCAATGAAAAAAAATATTATTTAATACTCCCAGTAAGAGTTTTATTTATATTTTTATTTTAAAGTGTTTTATACATATATTAAATAAATATATGCATATTTGGGGCTCTCCTGACCAATCCACCCTTTCCCTTTTTATCTTAATATCATCAATTAGAGTCATCAAAAACATATCTGACATTTTGCTTTTCGAAAGCACCTTGAAAAGTGGAATGTGATTTTCTCATGAGATTTAGTTGTTGTAAAGCAGCGAAAAAAAGCGAAAACATATGGTAAGCGAGCTCGTGTGTATGTCTTTGGGCGTTGTTTCACACTTCAAAGGAAGACGAACGCGCGCTGGCATCATAAACATTATAAACTATATATTACGATATTACGACTTGAAGCAAGTGGCTTAATTGGCCGGCGGCGCCAGCCGACACTTAACAAGAGAGCGACGGCCAAAAAGGTGTTGGCCAAGGATATGCTTCATGAGCGACATGTGTTTTGCCGCTGTTTTGAGCCTTTTTAATTAACCAAAATGCAAACCCATAATTTTCGACAGAGACAGACTAAAAAAAAAACATAACGAAATCTGAAAAAACTGTGTTTCCCTTCGGCCCAGTTAAGAGTTGGCTGCTGCGGCTGCCGCTGCTTCTGTTGCTGGCCAAGGTGCCAGTTCCTGCTGGGCTGCCAACGAATTACAGTTAACGCCTAGAAAAACTGTTGGCCAAGGGCGCCGTCTGAGCCAACTACGGAGCCAGCTCACGCAGCGTTAAATGGACGCCAATCAACAAACTGTAAACTGCAACTGCAACTGCACCTGCAGCAACCAACAAGAAGCAGACAGACAGAGACAGCTATAGAGAGAGCGAGGGAGGGAGCAAGTATGAGTTAGGAGTGTGTTAGAAAATGATATCAAATGATATGTTATGTGTGTCTGAGAATTTCTCTCTAATTTGTTATTTATGGCTTCCTGTTCTGGCCACCTTCGTTTTTATTTTTTACTTTTCTCGGTGTCGATTTTGCCGCCTTCGTAGCCTGACTTGCAATTTTTGTGCGTGTTGCAGGTGTAAAATTTCATTTTTCGAATTTTCGGTTCGGTTATTTTTTTTTGTTTTTTTTTGTATTTTGGCACCTTTCTGCAATTGAGTAGGTGTGACTATAAACATTAATCAGACGGCATTGCAGTGCCAAGTTTTGTTTTCCGTTACTGGGTTAGTCGGAGAGAAAGTCAGCAGCTCTCAAATAATTGCACACTGGCTTGGACTGAAGCGTGCGACGATGAGAGTACCAATTTTAAAAAGAGGGTGATTGAGAATCAGCGTATCATCTTAAAGACCACAGCAGCAGCAGCAGCAGCCGCAACAGCAACCACAATTAATGAAAGATATGCGATGCGATATGTGAGGACAGCGATTCAAGCATTGAGAAATCGTTTGCTGTGAAACATAACATTAATTTAGAATGAGTTGTGGTGCTTCAATTATATATGATATACAGCACTGATTCCTATCTAAATCAAATCGTTAAGAAAATAGCGCTGCTTTGAATAGTGTACTCAATATTCGACTGCTTTTACTGGAGTAGAGAGAAACAACTAAAAGCAAATATTAAATTTAAAAAAGGTTTCTTTTATTTATAAAAGCATATTTTTCTCAGAATGCTGTTTATTTCAAAGGTCGCTTTGATTTCTACATCGTTAGATTTTATATAAAGATATAGACGGAAATTAATCAAAATAATTTGCCCAAATTTTCGTATTATTTCACAGCTGAACTTTTGTTTTGTTGTTTTGGCTTCGTTGCCCTTCTAGTCTGGAGCTTATTAGCAAAACTGCAGGCAGTAATTTGAGATTGTGTTTCAGCTGGTTAAGACCTTTTGTATTACCGAATTTGGAGTCGATTTGGTGCGAAAGGGCCTGTCAAGTCAACAGTTAACAGCCAGATCAGGCCGGGCAGCAGCAGCAGCGGCAGCAACAAGCAGCCAGTTAAGCAGGGAATGAGTGATTAATGAAGGAGGAGTCGAGGAGCTATCAACTTCACACTTGCTAAACGTATTTTGTTGAAGTGCAATTCGCGGACGTTGACTGGTTGACTGAATGACCAAATGACTGACTGACTCCAGCGAGCTCAGCTCAGCTCGCACATAATTAGTGTTGAAGGCAATGCTTTTTGGGCTTTGCTGTTTTTTCTTTTTTTGTGTTCGTTACTTTTTAGCCACTTTGCATGATGCCCCTGCGCACATTTTGACAGCTTGAGTGCAAGGTGCTGACGATAATTACCGGTAATTGGGCGGACAGACAGACAGACGGACAATGGGTGCAAAAGCTTATCGTTCAGCTTTCGATGTGGCAACGCATGTAGGCGCCTAATTATTTTGACACCTGCATTGGCCAGTGTACGTAATACCCAAGTTGGAACTTCCCACTTGCTGCGGCACATAATTACAGGATATGTGCAGCATATATAGCTCTATATTCACACCTCGATCAAGGCTAACAGATTTTTAAAAAAGGTGGTGAGTGGCAGCAACAGCTGCTTCCTGCAACTGAAAACTGAAAACTGCTGCAACTGCTGCCTGGCCGAGGCTATCATTGATCAAGTTGCCGAGTGAAGGAAGGCTTATCAACTCGTTGCCGGGCCACATCTTGTTCAGCTCCTAGCTGATTACTCGATAAGCGAGCGCATTGTTTGTGTTTTGTTTTTCATACTTTTTTAGTTTTCGGTCCCATTGTCAACGCCTTACGAATTTTAAACAACGCAATTTTGGTTTACACATATGCTCCTGTGCTCTGTGCTCTGGCAAGGAGCAGCATCCCTGGCGCTATCAAGATAACATACACTCAAGCAGATCCCGATCTGTGGCAGAGATAGTGCTGGGCTTATACGCACTATATGCACAGGCTTCTCTTTTATTTGTACCTCGTTTCCCGGGTCTGCACAACAACATGTGCAGATTTGTGGTAGGTGTCAACCACATAAGGACCCTAATGATAGGCATCTATGCTTCCGACCTTCAAGTATGTCTATAAAATACCAGCGATTGTGGTTGGTTTTTGAGGTTGAGGTTTTCGATAGGCAAATGTAGAAATTTGTTGATTTTCTAGCTACAGATAAAAGTTGAGATGCCATATGTGAGCATCAGATGGTCATATTTATGGTGGCTGAGAAACACGTTTGTAGTAGGGGGTAGTAAAAAACATTATTATTAGCTATAATCCATCGACAAATAAGTGTTTTTACTTAACTTGGATAATTACTTCAGCAATTCGTTAAAAAGAAAAATCTCCTGGCTTACAACCACGCAATAAACTCTAACATTTTCTTTATTTTCAGCAAAACTCTTAAATCAAAGTGTTGGAGAAAAGAACCGAAAGACAATCAAACAGGCACTTAAAATATCAACCGCAAAATGTCAAAGAGTTGGACACTTGGAGCGAAAAACACTTCACCCACATGCGACAGACAACTGGAGGGGTGGGGCAAAGGAGGCGACGGGGACAAAGGAGATTACTTAACATTTCACATTTTCAGATGTTTCGCCGAGGAGTTTCGCTGAAATGTCTTTCTGGGTACGCGTTGGGGCATACGATAATTAATTGCTTCATTACCCCACTGCCGAAAAGTGGCAAGCAGCAAAAGAGAGAAGTGCACCAAACTAAGTACAATATGGGGGCAAGTTGAGAGTGCAGAGTTGAACGGATGGTCCAATGGACAGACAGACATAAAGAGACGTATACTGAAACTTTGACAGGGCGGCTAATTGAATTGTCTTTCTGCGTGGCAACAGACAGCGAAGCCAAGCAAACTTTACTACTTTAAACTAGAAAGCACAGTTTGCCTAATAGTGGCGAAGATTGAAAACCGTTGCAGATAGGAAACTTTAATTTTGTTAAATTGACATTCTTGAGTTGCTGGAAGTTTTTTAAAATTTGTAACCTTAATGCTGAAAGATACTTTTTTCACAAGGTAATAAATAAATTGATATGTATAACTAAATATTTATCCGCAGTTTTATCTTAGTAACCTAATTATTTCATTTCATTTTGCCACAGACTGGATTACCAAACGAAAATACCATTTGTAAGTGTATAATAAAATAAAGTGAAAATCGACCACAACATATAAAAACCACAGAAATAACCGCCGCATACAAATATAAATGTGTGAGTATTTGTACATGTATAAATTGGTGTATAAGTATATTTTTGGCTTCTTTAGTAGTACGATAATGTGCTCAAATTAATTTTAATGCCTAGTCGATGATGAACACGCAGAATGCTTTGTTTTTCCGTTTTATGACGCGTTTGTTTCTTGCCAAGTTGCCACAACACAGAACTCACAAAACTCAGACAGACCGCCCGCTAATAGTGTCAAAAGTTTAATGATGAGGCCCGCCTGTCACTTTTGCTACTAACGCAGTCCCCACCCAACCACCCAACCCCCCTCCCCCATTCCACAACACGCAATTCCAGTCACCGACCGATATGTCAGCCGTGTTCGTGCAACGAGCAGCTGTCAGTGGCCAAGTGACAGCGCTGGAGTTGCCATATTGCCATATTGCATTTGCCGTCAACAACTAGGGAGGACAAAGGGGTCTGTTTTTCGACTATATATGCAAAAAAAGTAGTTTTAATTACGACTAGAGAAAAGATATTTACACATACGAAAATAATCATGCACTTATAAAAGTGCCAAAGATAATCCGAATTAAGAAGAATTTTATGATGAGAAATTTAGCTGTAGGGCTTAAAACAAGAAAGAAAAAGTATGTTAAGCTCGAAGAACCTTGCAAAACCTTGCAGTCAGATGTTCAACTGCAGAGTTCTACATTTCAAGTTAAATTTAAAAAATTACCGATTGTTCTAATGAAAACTTTTCATATTTCAAAATCATCTCAAAACTAGTGAGTTTGGCGTACCAAATTTGATAGACAAAAATGCTTTTTCCACAAGAATTCAACTTTCGCCAGCTCCGATGGTATCTATATGATTTCTCATATGATTTTTGTTCATATATTAGTAGAATAATAGTACGTATAACGGGTATCTTTAGTCTTTGTCTTTTTGTAGGCAAGATGCAGCACTGCTGCTGGGCAAATTGTGTTCTCAGTGTTTTTGAAGGTTTTTTTGTTAAAAATTTTACGCCGCTCACTCGTTGGATAGATGAATCGGCTGCACTTAAAACAAAGTGCACGCATTTGTCCAGCAACAAATAGAAACAATTAGCAGGGACACGAGAATTAGCTGGACACACAACAGGCAGACAGAGGGAGGGAGGGAGATGTAAAGAGAGAGAGGGAGAGGGGCATGCATATGTGTAGAAAGCTTATTTGTTCAAGTGTTGAACTGCCGCTAAATTTGAGTGTAACTCTATTTCTTGTGTTACCTTTTGTACTTTTGCCGCACACCACCAAAAGCAAACAACAGCAACAACAAGCGAAACAAACAACAAACATTAGACAGAGACTGAGTGCAACAGCTTCTCACAGTGATGAGTGGGTCTTGGGTTAAGGTTTAGCTGGCTTTGATCTGGGTACGAAATTGGAAACCGAGAGGACGGGGAGAGTAGAGGGTATTTGGGGGCTGTGCTAGGCACAGTAAACGTTCGCACACCGGGCGTTCGTTGCAATTGCTGCCAATTAGAATTAATGCGTTTTTTATGAAACCATCTCAAATTTCCAGACACTGTCAACAGCAATGGGAAAACAACAGCACCCACAGATCGGCAAAACGAAAGCCATGCCGATAATCAACCCAACCATCCGCTCCAGACACCCCCACATCCCCTCTGGCATCGCCGTCAAGCTAAATCCCCGCCGGCAACAATTTCCGTGCACTAAATCATCATATTGACTTGTCCTCATCATCATCATCGCCATCATTATTATCATCATAGCCATCGTCATCGTCTCCAGCAGCGCCAGTCATCGCTGCATTGCGTGGTTCGGGGTCCGCACTTGAACTGGCTCAAGTCAAATCGCCAATTTGTGGACGCCACGCGGCTCCGACGCCGACGACGACTCCCGACGCCCGATGCCCGATGCCCGACTCCCGACTTCTAATAATTGTGCGTTCGGAGGTGCAACAGCAGCAGCAACAGCAGCACCAAATGGTCAGAGCATTATATCAAAATAGGTACGATGGGCACAATATATTCACTAATTTATTTCTAAAAGTGTAATGTTAAGAAAGAAGTGAATAAAACTAAAATTAAGAGTATAAATAAAGAAATGTACTTATTTGTACTTTACAGATACAACTATGAGATAAAATATATGGCATAGTTTGGCAACAGTTTGCTAAGCCTACAACATTTAACAAAGATTTTGTTTGTGGAAAGAGTGCGAAATTTCTTTTAGGTGTGAGTAATTGTGGTAGAACCACTCAGAACTCTCTTTTACCACTTTCTTGGATGAAGCAAGGCAGATGCCCAGGGGAAATGGCACATTTCTGAGAACCAACTTGGCGTGAAACGCGAAAAGCCGTCAGCAATCTGGGAGCGGTGAGAAAGAAAAGGTTAGTTATTAAATCATTATTAAGGCTTGCATTTAATTAAATTCTAGAAGAATTTTACCATAAATTTATTGCCAAACATAATAAACATTACGTGATTTAACCCATAAACTTAATTCCGCATAACTGTTTACTTTTACTACGCTTACTTTATATTTAGTTTTATTTGAATGCTATAATTAAATATGTTTTTTTTCGCTACAGTTAAATTTGTAGTTTTTGCTATAATAATCAATTTCAGCACCCATTGTCTGACGGCTTGAGGAATTGAGCTACTGCTGAGTCTCTGTTGCTGCCACAAGCTCGGACTCTGTGAGCAACTACCTCTGCTTCCTGCTGTTGATAGTTTATGGGACCTGTACACAGCAACAACAACAACAAGCAGCAGCAACAGCAGCAGCAGCAGCTGGGTGCAACTTTTTGACATTTACAATTGGCGGCGTAATAAAAGTTGGTGTTGTTGCTGCTGCCGCTGGGGGCAGCAAAATTGTCAGCTCGTTAGGGGCTCAAGTGTTGTTGTTTCTATTATGAAACAACAGGGCATAATTATGCCACCGAAATTGGCGTTGTTAACGGGCACTCCCACACACACACACACACACGTAGACACGACCCACTCCTGTGTGTCTTTGCTATTGAAATTAATTAATTAAATTATGAGCTGGGAGTAGTCTGTGCAGGGAACATGCGACAAAATGCATGCGGCATGTCAGTCGGAGCGCATTGAAAATGCAACAAAAGCTGCATAGAAATTACAGCTGTCAGCGAGCTGCAACACACCAACACACACACACACACATACACACACATGGGATGGGATTGTGGACTCGTTATTGGCTTCAGTCGTTTTTGTTTTGCATTTGCACAAATGGGTCAAGCCCCAAAAACAATCAAGAGACGAACTGTGCCGTCTGTCCCTGCCCCTCGGTCCTGGTTGTCCTTTGCCGCAATGAGCCTGGGCACTAATTAAGTGGGCGTGGCATGGCATGTGGGCGTATGTGTGTGCATCATTGCACGACATCGCGGTTTTTCCATTATGGGCCTGGCCAAAGTGCTTGCTGCGTGTTTTTGTTGTTTTTTGCGACCCTGACAGGCTTCTGATTGAGCGCCGCAACACGTCAGCTGGCTGTCAAGTATACGCACTGTGGCCGCATGCCACTCACACGCTCTATTGACAGTCAGCCACCCTCCTCTCCACCTCTCCACTTCTCCACCCGGCCCTTATCTACTGCCACTATCCGTGCCACACGCTTGTAATTAAACTGTATAGGTGCTCGGTCGTTTGCCCCATTGCTGTGGCTGCTGCTGCTTTAATGCTCGCTGCCCACAAAACATTTATGCTCTGCAAATTTATAGAGCAAGCTCCCGAAATCCTTCAGAGCACAATAGGTCGACAATCTATTGTAATGCTAAAAGCATTGCGACATTTGCAACGAGGTTGGATGCAAGAGTTTGAAATGTGTGATTTGTTCGAATACCCGATTCTCAAGGTAAATGTGATGTGCTTAGAATTATATACTTATGTCACATTTATATTCGAGAACCTGGATAATATTTGCATTAAGCAACGCAAATCTTTTATTTATACATGAATGTATTTTACAATAAATTAATTTAAATTACATAAATGAGAATTGGAAAATAGCTTAGATTGCTACACACTTAATTTCATTTAAATTTGAATCCATTATCAGAGTTTAGATCTTGGATGGCAACGGGCAACTTTTGGATCCACCCTCTGCTTGTAGGCGGTGACCCAATGGACAGTCAAATGGATGAGCAGTCAGCGGGGCAGCCACGCACACATATGTCATTCAACAAAGGAGCCACAGCCCCCTCACCATCCCTGCACACTCCCCCTCAGCAACATCTATCTTGGTGCTGTCCTATGATATATACACAACTATTGTTATTGTTGTTGTTTTTTGTAATGCCTTGTCCCAGATTGTTTATTATCAACTGGGAGCGATAAAAGTGTCCTAGCCTCATTGTGTGTCATTTATATTTGGCCATAGTTGTACCTTTTTGTTATTGTTGTTGCTGTTTCCATTGTGTATTTGTGTGTGTGAGTGTGTTTGGATGGGACAAGATTTCTTTCTCGCTTGCTTGTCAACACAAAATGGACATGTATCAATTAATCTTTGCTATGGCACTGGGAGCCAACAGTTGTGCGTTGTGCCTTGTGCCTTGTGCCTTATCCTTACCACATCCCTATCAAAATTCAATGTGCATACCACAAACGCACGCTTCGCCATGGCAATTTGTTTGATGGCGCTGCGTGTGCCTTGCCCCCTCCTGCCACTGCCCCCTCCACCTGCCCCATGCTACGCTCCTTGTGGATGGCAACCATTAAAGGTCATGAACATAAATTACGTGTAAGTCAGTCAGTCGACGGGGCATAAATAAATTCCCAGACACCTACACACCTACACATATACACACACCTAAACAAATTTCACATGCCACAAGTGCAACAAAAATAATTATTTAATACTCGTACCTAAACTCAAAGATAGCTGCCACTTTCATGTGATAACTCATCAAAGTTTAATGCTCGACAAATATCACCAAAGAGAACAACCAGAAAAAATGCGTGAGTTCGTGAGTCGTGTCCTTGAAGCCTGGCCTTTTAATGCTACTCCTCGCCCCCTGTTCCTGCTCCCTGCCCCCTGCCTTACCCCCTGCACCGCTTCAATAACATATTGTACAATATTTGGGGTTTTTTTTGGGTTCTCGAGCTCTGTTGACACGTATCTGGTTAAAAGGAAAATGACGAGCATATTGATTAGCTGCGTGCTCGCCTTTGATACGCCTGTAAACAGACTTGCAGATGACTGATAGATAACATGCTTTTAGCTCTCAAAACACTTGGCCAGCACTTTTTGAGGTTTGCTTCTATTTTTCTGGAATTGACAATTGCCAGCATTAACTCAAACTGAAGTTGGTTATGCTGGCGTGCACACAGCTCAAATTTGTCATGGAACGAGTGTTTTTCATTCTTTCCTTTTTTTTTTAACATGTAGCAGCTGAACAGCAAATGCTGAAATTCTTTGGAAATTTTGTAAAACATTTGGCTTCAGCTTTTCTCTTAGAATATGGAACAAGAGCTTGGTCGAGTTGCTATGAAATGGATTCAACATTTTCTTGATATTGTGACTGGGTTGTCAATTAACTTGAGATCGAGAAAAAACATGTTAACAGTTTAAGTTTGCTGCTTATCGTTCAAGGAGGTTTGTAGTCATTCATCTGTTGGTGACTACAGCCTTTTAAGACTGTGGGAAATATACAGGCATCAATCGATTCAGGCCGTGGGACATATAATTTTATAGTTTTTAATGCTTTTCCGACCCACAGTTGTTGATTGATTGTAGTGGAAAATATTTTTCTACTTAATAAATAATTGTCTTCGTGACTTAACTATTGGCAAATAAATAATAATAAATAATAAACTCAAAAGCTTTTGCAGCCAAACGTGTTCAATATTAAAGACTTTCTGCACCGTTTTGATCTGAAGGTGCTGACTTATTCACGTACCTGTCTTCGACAAAATTAAGCATACATATTTCTAATCAGTGGATACAACCATTTCAATCAGTATCTGTCCATCTAGCAAAACTATGATATCTTAATCTAACTTAAGCATTATACAAGTCTTTGATGGCATTCACAATTATCAATTTTAGATCACTGCTACACATAGTTCGCTGACTATTCAACTATTCACCCTCCAGGCACTCCACAAAAATGGAACGATCCAGTTAAGTGAAAATAAGTTTGGTTATTGCCACCTGCGCTGTGTGTTGAGTGACACATCCTGGAAACGGAGGGGCACACGCAATCAGACTCTGGGCAGAAGTTTGAAGGGGTTCGTGGAGAGTTTCACACTTTATCCATAATAAATCCATCAAATGTTTCATATGCTTATCATAAAATAATACGTCATTCGTTGCCCATTATTTGGGTACCCTTTTTCTTTCTTTCTGCTCTTTTTTGTGGGACAGCAGGTTTCAGTTTCCATATAATTTGATTTTTATCGTGGCGCAGCAATTATATCTCATTTTCATAGTGAAAAATTATGAAAAAAAAACACACAACGAACGCATGCATTTTTCCTCCTATCATTATAGATAATTTCTTCATTAGAAACGAAATAAATTTGGGCATAGAAACCGAAACCGTAACTACACTTTCAACCTGTCAGAAATTGTGACAAGTTGTTATCGCAGTGACTGGATCTGGAATGAAAATATGACAGTTTTCCGAGGAAAGAAAACAGGGTTTGCTGTTGCGAGGGATTCTTAATTGCAAAGTTAAAAACAACAAGCAGCTTAAACCACTTTGCAGTCAGCCAATGAGCTTAGCGAATGCGACTGATGCGATTTTCATATTTTTGCAGCTTACAAATGTGTACAAAAATTCCAGCCAAACTTTTGACAGAGGCAGGGGCAGGGGCAGAGACAGAGAGAGTGAGTGAGAGAGAGGGAGTGGGAGCGAGGCAGACTGAGGAGACAAAGATGAACCTGTTCTAATCGGATGCAGCTCGGTTGCACTTGAAAGGATTTGCTCAACGCCACGTTGTGTCGCAGTGACGGGCTGACAAAAGCCCATTAAAGGATAAACGAACTGCAGCCAGGCGGCAGCTGCACAAATCCCTCAATTCCTCAGGCTTGCTGTTTGCTGTTCGGCTGCTTGCTGCCCGTTGTTTGTCCAGACCGCATAAAAATCCTGTCCACAGTTTTAAGTAGTTGGGTGGAATGCATTGTAATGCCATTAGGGCTTAGCGTGACGCGACACCTTTTTGCGTAGGCAGCGATTATCGATCAAAGCCGCAAAAACTGCGTCCAGGTAACTCCAAATAGAGACCCGAAAAGAAACCCCTACCACCACAATACATTCATCGCTAGATAAAGCCATAAAGCGAACCCGTGCCCCAGGTAAAGCCTCTTCTCACTCATCTTTCTCAATACCCTATATCCTCATACTGGATGACTAGAGGGTATCATAAGTTAAGTTAATATATTTAATATCATTTTTATAGTACGTATAAATTATTATTATTGTTGTTATTTAAAAATAATTGGTTTACAAAAATAAAATATTTATTTTTTAATATGCAGACTGCACTTAATTAATAAAAGGGCATCTCCTAGTCGTGCTGACATACTTCATTCGATTCGTTTCTGTTTATATTTTGACAAGTGCGTGTTTATTGTTGTTATTGTTGTACCTGCCTGTTGCCTGTTGCCTGTCTGCCAACCATCTTTGTTTCGACTCGACCCGTACCAAAAATGAAGAGATTTTCACAAGTTGCATGCAGCCGGGCTGTATTATATAACAATTAGGTTATGTAAACCTCACTCTCAACCTAACCTCAATTAGCGTCTTTTTTTGGTTTGCCCAAGTAATTTACGCAGTCCAAGTTGTAAGATTTTGTTTAGTCTCATGTTCTTCTCGTATAAATTCTTTACATTCGCCATGCGCTCTAATTATTTCTCGTATTCGTTTTTTTTTGGGATAATTGTTCATTTAATTTGTTCGTTATTTTCGGTTAGTGTAACTAATGTCGCTCATTTGTGGTTTCTTACCACTGTGGGTTTTCAAAACACTTTGCGTGGGTCAATGTCAAAAACGAAATGCCGCAGACTGAGCTGGGTTGCAAGCTTCAGTTCCAGCACCTGTTTCAATTCTATTCTTTGCGGCATAATTGCCACGCTTTGTGGCAGGTAATCATTTAATTGTGCTAATCAAATTTTAGTGATATTTTGTTTGACTTTTGATTGCCGCATTTAGCGGCAGGCAAACTGAAATCATAACAAAAGAGATAACATCGAAGCCCGTTAAGGTCTTAATTATAATTTCGGAAAGAACAAATTTTTGTTGATCATTTTTTCTTAATGTTTTTCACTTGAGAATGACTTTTGGGGTACAAATTGTAATGAGTATCATTTACAAAAATTGTTTTAATGCTTTTGGAAAACTTTAAGAAATCAATTGCAAGTTTGGAAACTGACATTAAACAGATCTTGAATATTAAAAAATTAATTAAGTGCTCTCGAAACTCAGCTGTGAATTTTCATCATATCTCTGCCTGTCTCAAGACAATATCTTTGCCTATCTGGGCGTAATCTGTTTTGCCCCAAATTCAAAATTCAAAAATTAAGTTTAGTCACATTCTAAAGACACTCCGAGGTATAATTACCACGAAGCAGTGCACGTGATTAAGACCCAAGCCACCACAGCAGCAGCAATAACAAAAAAAAAGTAAAGGAGAAAAGAATCTCAGTGAAATTCCCAGGAAAGCAGGAAAAACATCAACAAACGAAAATCTCGCAGACCAAACAAAGTAAAAGATAAAGTCATAAATAAAATTGGGAAGTGTGACCGTGTTGCTGGTCATAAACCTAAAAAACCCCCCCTGCCCTTCGCCACAATCCCCAACAACTCAAGCAGTTTTAGCCCAATTCATTCTCATAGTGCAGCACGCATCCTTTTTTGAGTGAAATTGCCCGAAATGTTGTCCGAAATGTGGCTTGAAATGGGTTTTAGAGCCACAGCCAGGAAGCATTTGATTATTTTTTACGGCTCTTTGGGGCGGCCGCACGCTCGCAATTACAGGAAATAATTCGGTCAAGAGCAGAAGGAGAAGAAGAAAAAGAAAATATTAAGAAATATCCCACAGGCCGATGATAAGAAGCTGCAGATAAGGCGAGTCGCAAAGTGAAAAGATACACAGCAGCCCCGAGCCCAGAGATAACAATTGCGATAGTGACTAAAGATGTGACCGATGTACTCTGCCAGGGGTCACGTATATATGGATGGATGGACGGATGGTGGATAGCGGGATGGAGGGATGTGAGATGGGATAACCCAAACGGGGACGTCCAAGCGTGAATGTCACGTAGCACGGTGAGCATTGTGCAATGCGCCCAGTGTAAATAAATAAATAAAAGTACAGAGCAGCCATAAGAGAGGCAGAGAGAGAGCGAGAGAGAGACAGCTCTATCTCTGTCCCTTTCTCTGTGTCTTAACCTGGACATTCACACGGCCAAAATATATATCAACGATAATTTATGTGCGTGCTGACATGCGGGACCCGGTTTCCGAAGGGGTCTCCATCTCCATCTCAGTGCCAGCTCAACCGGTACCCGAATCCCAGCCACAACTCCAACCATTCAACCGACCAACCAACCAACCAACCGCCCCATCCCGGCTCCAGTTGCTCATACCTGACACAACATGGCGGTAGCTTGTATGCTTTGTTAACAATTTAATGGCATAAACATTATGATTTCTGTTATTTCAATAAAAGACAGCGACATACGGAACAACATGGCAGTAGTCTACCATCTCTATCACATCATTCACTGGAAGAAAATCACTAGCTTGTTTAAGAGTTCATAAAAGTTTGCTTTAGTTTGCTTTGTGCGATTATTGAGCTGTGATATAAATCATATCGCTAGAATAAATACATTTTAAAACTGTGTTTAAAATTATGTTTAAAAAATACAAACTTCAAAATATATAATTAAATAAAAATTTGAAATGAAAGGAATACTAATCAGATATATTTAACAATTACCAATGAAAGATATTTCGATTCATATTTCAATGAATTTTAAATTAAAATCTTGAATTGCGTTCTTACAACTTAATTTCATATATTCTATACCAGTTTCTCTCAGTGCATTTATCTTATCAGCCGTGGAGTTTTGTCTCTTTGCTGTTGGAAGAAATGAGCGTGAGCGATGCGCACTCCAAGATAAACTGCATGCATTTGATGATGAACCACAGCAGCGGTCTGAGGCAGGCCGAGTCCGGCTGTGGCACCACCAGATCCACTGAGTGGAGGCAAGCGTTGAAATATTTATGCGAGTGTTGGACGACGACGCACTGCGAAAATTATTATGCGTAACACGTTCGGTTTGTTGGCTTTTTCGGCGACGTCGACAGCGACGGCGACGGCGACGGACACAGCGCAATGAGGCCCCGCAGCAGGCGGTCAAAAATGTTAACAAGCGCAATTTGAACGCCTCACAGTCCCAGAAAGTACATAGGAGTGGGGAGAGTTAGCAACGGGCTGGTGTTTTAGGGGAGGGCGCGGGAGAATTTGAGTGCAGCTGAGATGGGGTGTAGACCCACTGAGACCCGATACCGATATCGATACCGGTCTGGTCCATTGCACCCGTCGTTTAACGCTGCAATTGATTTTTGATGGCTGATAAGTATAGCTATGAATACGTTAACTGGCCAACGGACCAGGCGCTGACTGCTGTTGTTGTTGCTGCAGATCGTTAGAGCTGATTTTCGTCTCATAATTATGTCGGGCCGAGGCAATGGTCGACTGGAACTCAGTTACCACTTATCTGATGAGTCTAATTAATTTTTAACCGATTTGCTTTTATTGCATAAAACAAAAAAAAAAAAAAATTGCCAAAGAAAAGTTCGAATTATTTATTATAAGTTAAATTTAATGATTAATAAATATGTGTGCAATTAAAATGGCTTAATTGGTCATCAAAAGCAAAGTAATAAATATTTAACGATTATAAGTCGGATAACTATCTGATTATAGTCCGTGTTTCATTTATCCAAGTATTTTATTCTCATTATAGCTTTTCCATATACACATCTGTTTATAACAAACTTTCGGTAATTAATCGATGTGTTCAACTGTTTAACTGGTAAAACCTACTAATTGCATTTCTGTCAACATTTTCAATAACCAATTGATTGAATTGTTAGATAATTACAAACTTCTAGCGGAGCTTTTCAAGGTAAAAACCACTTACACAGCTAGCAAATTGTCTGCCACTCAAGCGCCTTAAATGAGCCACAAAAAGCGGAAATACGCCTCGTTGCAGAGGCAGCAACAACAGCAACATTAGCCAAACAGCATTAGCAACAACATTGAAGCGCAATTGCAATTGGCAAACGTCAAATGCAATTCGCGGCTGTCAACAAGTCGAAGAATTGGACATCTAATGGCAAATGACTTTCACACCGAACGGACGCGTCCGCTTGAGGTGTTAATTTGCCAGGCGAATGAGCCAAAGTTGTCAAACGTCAAAGCCAAAAAATCTAAAGAAAAAAAAAATACAAATAGAGATTGGCAACATTTTCTGTAACCGGTTGGACTTATAGATGTATGAAATTTATCATAGGCAGACGAAGCCGCAGGCTGATGCATTGATTGGAATCGAGGAGTCGAGTCGTCGAGTCGTCGAGTAGTCAAGAGTTGGTAGATTAAGACATAACAAGGTCTAAAGGCCTATAGCCTTTCACAATGCGATGGCCAATTTAATTACCACTTTAGAGCGTTCAATTCCCCCAACAACAGCAAACCAGGCTCATTTGAGATTCGATTCCATTTCCTTTGTAGTTGAGTGCCGCTCGTCTGCTCGTTTCGGTCTAGGGCATACATTGGCAATAAAAGTGTCAAAAGTAACACTCGTGTTATATAAGACATCAACATTCGAGACTCGCCAGCAAATCCCTAAACTATTAAACACAATAAAAATGAGACGAAAACCCAAAAGACAAGAGCTGCGATCAGAGCAGTTCCTGCGGGATTAGTCTCAAGAGTAGAGCCATAAAACAGGCCAACAAAGATTTTCAGTTGCTCGGGTGGAAGGGCAGACAAAGGGTTATGTCTACCACGAGAATAAATAAATAAAATTTCATCAATGTGTCGAACGTATGCGTCAATAACTTAAAGGATTAGGCAACCAGCGCGAGAGCAAGAATTGAAACTCCAAATTAAAACTCCAACACCAACTCTGATTCAGACTTGGGCTTAAATCATAAAGCAGACCTTTTTTGTGTAGTTCACAAAGAGATGCATTTGACTGCCACACAAAGCAAATCACACAATTTAATGGGTTTGTTGTTGCTCGAAAAAAATAAACTGGAAATACATTAATTTGGTACTCTTTTTCAATACGCTTTTTGGAGAAGGGAGTCTGTTGGTAATTGTAAAGATTACGCTCAACTCAATAATATAAATATTTTATTTATTTGTAGGATTTGATATTATTATATAACCATTAGTTTGGACTCTAGTATATATACTAAACTCTATAATAAGTCAGGTCTGTTAGGGTATCTAAGCTGCGACATCTGTCACAGCAAACGCTTCTAACTTGATTTTTATTTTGTGTTGTTGGTTTCTTTGCATTTCCGTTTGGCATCGCTTTAAGTCCAATTTATTTGAACATTTAAAAGCCGTAAAATATGTTTTTCTGTTTGTGGGGAGCAGCTGTCATAATTTAAATTCATTAAATTCATACCAATAAAATGTCACACCAAAAGTTTCTTCTTCTTTCTGTCTTCTTTAATGTATCCCTGGGGGTAATTGCTTCCACGAACAACAATTAAAATGCTACTCAAGTAGTTTGTAGTACCCCACAATCTGCACCATCCTCCACAGACAGCACAGTAAGTCAATGTTCGGGGAATTCCAGTAAAGATGCGATTGCGCACTGATTAGATGAATCTGGGGGGCATTGAGAGTGAGAGGGAGGGGTGTGTCATGCAGGTAATGCCCAGCATATGCTCAATGAAGCAATTTGTTTCAACTCAAATACTACGTGCGTCTGATATGTTTTTTCTTTTCTCTTTTTTTCCTACTCTGGTCAAATCGTAATCGTAATCATCATCGCTTCTCACACGTCGCTGGCGACCGAGAAAACGCACCGAAAATTAGTGCGGCAATTGCTTCGTTGGTTGTTAGACACAGAAAAAAAAAGTATATATATATCTAAAAGGAACGAACCAAAAATTAGATTTATTAGACATATGCCACAGATCTTTCTGGTACCGATTAAAGCGCCTCGACTACAACGTGTCTCGCATACAAATTCAATGTTCATTCATAATGTGGGTTAGAGTCCATGAAATGGGATTTATTTTAATACACGCCACTTGCTAATCTTCTAAGTGAATACGGCATCAATTTCCTTGCAAAAACTTATAGCAGCTCAGTAAATAAAAAAACCAAGCGTCAATTGCAAAGTGTAATAAAATTAATGCAAACGGCTACCAAAGCGTATGCTTTAATTATTAATGACAGTTGGAAGCACGTAGAAGGAATTACAATTCATTTACTAGTTCTTAGGGAAATGCGGTTTTTTTTATTTTTATTTCTGGTATAGCAATTATAAGTTTGCTCCATAAATCTATGAGGAGACAGCCTTCTGTGTGGATGACTGCAAATTTTTTAATGATTGTAAATATTCTGCCGTCTTCGGTATGTATTTATATATGTAAATAATGTTTAGTGTATGATGCATAAATATAGTAGTCAACTTGAAAGAAAAATCTGACACTTTACTCATATCTGCTGCTGTTTATGACTTTTCCCATGTGTCAACTTTCAAATACCGACTACATAAAGCAGCAACCAGAAGATCAACTGTCGCTCTTTCTGCAGATCTACAGTCTTCGCACCGAATGCTCACACATTCCACATTAATATGCAAAAATATTAAAAAAACAAGCCAGAATGGTATAATGCACTAGGGGGTACCCTGTAGGCAGCTCGGAACAACTTTCCACTCTGACAACCATGTCAAAACTTAGCTTGATCATGATTTAATCTGTAGAATAACAATTCTGGGGATGAATCCAACTTCATTCTAAGAACATGCTCGAATTGTCCACAGCTATACATTTGTAGAGGGTATAAAGCCATGAGGCAAGCGATGGTTGCAGTTGCAACAGTTGCGTCGGTTCGATTGTCAGTCAGAACTGGGGCCGAACTTAATTTACAATCGGGCAAAAAAAACCACACTGAGAAACGATATTCACTCATTTGGAGCAAACACCTGCAAGTCGCCTCCTACCTTGCCAGCATGTGTGGTGCAGTGTGTGGCTGCATATTGAAATGCAGCAGCGTGTATGATTTTTGATTTATGATCTGTCACAAAAATAGCCAAGTCGTGGTACACCCTATTTTAGGTGCGGTAAAAATGTAGCAAAAATGCAAAGCAAAAAAATGCGTGCAGTGGAAAAATGCGAAATGCGAAAATGCTGAAAGCCACTGTGGAAGGATGGCAGTAAAAGATATTTACGATGCCCATAGCGCGTCCAGCCAAAGTTATGCATAAAACTTTCTATAGAACTCTCAAGTTGAGGCACAGGGAGTTGCGCCTTGCGGTTGCCTTGTGACTTCCCGACTGCCTGACTGCCATCCTGTGCTATCTTAACACGATCAAAGCCAGCCACAACAACAGAAGCAATCAATTTTCGTTGTTGTGATAGCCGCGGGTAGTCAGACAGCACCGGATCCCAGCAACAGGCAGCACCAGGCCACAACCCAAGCCCAAACCCAAACGCAAACTCAAACCGTATCCCGGGCTATATCCAAAAGCTGCAGGCGATGTGCGGCTGCTTAATAAATATGATAATGCATTGGACAGACTGGGACGTGGCCACTAACCAAACAGGCTGCTCTACTAATTAATGTAACAACTACATGGGCAGTCGGTAACTGAGCCACAACAGCCAACTACAACTAGTTTCCATATTTATGCTTTTTGGTATCTCTCTCTCCACCACCAGCCTTAACCCTAATAATAATAAATAGTGTCAGGATTAATTGAATCGTTCGCACTTTGCTGGTTCCTTTTCCTTTTATTTTCATCTTTTCGTTTTTTTTCTTCTTCTATATGGTGTCACACATGCTGCGCCAAATGATATATTGCCATTTTTCAACTTTGCAATTTATTATGAATTTATTTATACCCATTCCACTGCTCAAATACATTTGCTGTGCCGACGCCAACTGCAACAAACAAGTGAAATGGTGGCAGCCAGTCGCCTAACGACTTGGCACCCAGCACATTTTATAGTTCATTAATGTGGCAACTCTGGCATGAATTACGCACAAATGCCGTCACAGCAATTCCACAAACAACAAGAGGCAATTATGAAAATAGACAAATAATTATAAAATTCTTAAAAAATATATATAATTATTAAATTTTATTTAGTCTGACTAATTAGAGCGTCGTCAGTCACCAAAAACACAAAAAAGAAACATACCTCGAAAAAAGTGGCTAAAGGCATTAAATTGGCCAAGGAGAATGCTTAGTCAAGAGTTGCGCACAATAATTCATATGTCAGGAGTTACCGTTAAGCTCAAAATGCGCTTAAAACAACGTAAGCCAAATGACAAAAATAAAAAACATGCAAAAATATTATAAGGCTAACTGCCTTGCGTCAAGTGTGTGTGTGTGTGTGTGTGTGTGTGTGTGTGTGTGTGTGTGTGTGTGTGTGTTAAACTGGCCAACACAACAACGAGACACTCAACGGCTCGTCTGCTCAGCTCAGCTGATTGCTGCAGCGAATTTGTTGAGCTGAGTGAAATGGAAGTGAAATCCGCTGAAACCTCTCTCCAAGCGTAATCAGTGAGTCAGCGCGGGGGCTGGGGCTAAAGGGGTTGTGTGCTTGCCAAGCATATGTGAAAATAATCGCAAGCCTGCGCATAAATAATGGACTCAAGTGTCAAAGGGGCATATCATCAATTTGTTTTTTGGCGGTCCACCCTACACACAAGACACAACGCAACGCAACGCAACACAACCCCCCAAATACACACACACACACAGACACACATTTACGCAATCCCCTCTTTTACCAATGCATATTTATTTTAAAAATAAAACTGAACACTGAACAATGGGCTCGCATTGAAGGAGCAGCAAGCAGCAAGCGGCAAAGCAGCAGTTCCAGATTTGTTTTCGCTTTTTTTTTTCAAACAAATTCGCTGAGTGCTTAAGTGCTTCCGAAAGTGAAACAAATCTGTGACATGTGTTTCAGTTTCTCTTCCAGTGCCTCTGCCCCGCCGCTCTCTATCTCCCTCTCTCTCTCTCTCTCTCTCTGAGTATAGTAAATTTGCCTAAAGTGGCTCTCTGCGCGCCTCAACCAAAGCTGGTCCAAAAGAAGTGTAAAACGGAAACTGCAGCGACCAAACTGTAACTGAATGCAAAGAAAAATGTGCCTGTGCCCCTCTCCCCAACTCCCCCCCCCTCGCTCTCCTATGCCCTACACAAGTTTGTTGCATTTTAATTCAGAGTTTTCCTCTCCATTTTTTGTTTTGTTTTTGTCGCGTCTTTTGCAACGCGTTCGCCTTTTTTAAGCGGATTTTGAATGCCGCTTCTAAAAAAAAAAAACACCGACAACGAAATTGGCTAAGAAATATTGTCGCAGCCAGAAAAGTTAGCCGAGGGCGATGGGATGGGGATGAATCTGTGTCGCTCTCTTATTTTTTGTGGCTGTGCATCTAATTTATGTGAGCCGCTTCGGGAGAAGCACATTCACTGAATGAAATGTGAATGCGCCTACAAAGTGAATGATTGCGGGGAAGCAGATAACAAGTTGGTGTTCAAAAGTAGTTTAACTTGGCTAAAAGCCGCAGAGTGCTCAACAATAGAAGTTGCAGAAACTGTTTTAATAGCTGAGCAGATGTGGCGAATTTTAAATTGTTTTTAAAGGCATTTTAACAACTGAAATTACCAACAAAAATATAAAATAAATAAATCAATACAAAAAATACGCCATCAGCTGTTAACATTAGAAACAAGCTTCTAACAACATCATAAGCATAAATTGTTATGCAAACCTAACAATTATCTAAAACCAGTAAATCTCACCTCCAAAAATACTTATCACTCGTCAGCGTATTTGCTTAGCCCTCCATTAGTATCCAAAGATATTATTTCAGTTTGAGGTCTAGTGTTATTTATGCTTACCCTTCAGCTGTGCCCTAAACATAATACCATCTCAATGACGCTATTCCCAGATCTTTTTGGTTAAAAAAAAGACAAGAAAATTGAAAAAGACCAACACAAAAAAGAGCAGAAACTGCTGCAATAACAAACAAGGCCAAACAATGAGCGCTGAGCAGAGAACAAAGTCCTCGGCCAATACAATTGCTGTGGGGGGCTTAATGCCACAAATTGAGCAATTCTTGGCATTTGTATGTTATATTCCCTATTCCCTATTCCCAGTGCCCTGTGCCCTGTTCCCTCTCCCATACATGTTGTGCTGGCTCTGTCTAGTCTACTAATGCAGCTATTTGAAAACTAATGAGTGGCATGGAATAAAATGGGTAACAGCAACAAAAACAACGAGAACAACCAAACAAATGGCACAAAAAACCAGGCGGCAGTCAGAAATCCGCTTACAGCAATGAGTTAGCTGCAGCAATGGAAGTGAAAGAGAGAGGCAGAGTGTCCTAGAGAGAGAGAGAGAGAGAGAGAGATGGGTAGAGAGGAGCAGCAGCAGGCGAGTGCAAATGAATGCGCATTTGAAATTAAGCCTTAATCCTTTTACAATTGATGCTGTGCAGTCAGCCAGATACCTGTATGTGCCACACATGTGTGTCACTCTCACTTCATCTGTGTGTGTGTGTGTGTGTGTGTGCTTGTGTGTGTGTGTTTGTTGTCCTTGCAAGGACAACACTGCAACCGACAACACACGATTGTTGTTCGTTGTCTTTTTTCTTTCTGGCTAAAGCAATATGTTTGTGTTTGGCAGGGCTTAGCCTGGTGCAACGAGTACTGCCAACTGGGTGTGAGGGCATCTGGATTTTGTGTTCCAAGAGCCCATTTTTCATTTTTGAGCTGAAGTTGACCTACCGCAAGAGAGGCAACTGGCGGGACACTAAAATAACAGCTCAAATGGCAAATTACTATTATGATAGGGGAATAATTCATGTTTACCTTAGTCGAATGGGTGCTTCGCGGAAATAAATACCCAAAATAATATATAAAATAATACTCAATCCGATCTCGAACGTTTTGTCAAGTTGAAAGTAGTTTTTATACAAGCATTCATCCTGCGACCGATTGCTATATAGTTTTCCGATCCGCCTGCACATCGCCAACTCTGGCAACACTAACAACTCTTGCATAATCAAGCAGCAAGTTATGCCGGTCTGGCAACACCGAGAGATACCCTCATATAAAACTAGATGCATATGTGTCCGCTCCTGGTGCACCTCGTTAGTGTCCACAGATCAAATGACGCATTGACTGCGACGGCAGACAGCTGCCCGGAAAACTATACCCGAGAGGGTTGGGGGAGGAGCGTTGCATTACTCATAATACTTGCCAGCAATTGAAAATCGAAAAGCGTTGCGAAACGGTCAAATGAGAATTTGTGTGTGCTACAACATTAAACACATTGTACGAAAATCAAATAAGAAATTCGTTACAGGCCTAAAAGCGCATGCAACGACGCACTTAATTTCGAAACAGGATTTACGAGGTTGACACACATATTTAACATGGGCAACACACACGAGCCTCCTCATGCTGTCCCTCTCTGGTGTCTGTTGTCTCTGTTGGGTCTCTGCTGTGTCTCTGTTGTCTCTGTTGCGTCTGCGCAGCGGCAACTGTGAAAAGCGCAAATCGCTTGTGACGAACGACGAAACGAACGAATTTTCAACGCTCGGCTGCCTTAAGTCGCAGAGCCCGAAAAGATGCAAAATGTGCTAATGAAATGTCCTTTTTTTTGTGTGTCAGGGCAACGCACAAGAAGAGCTCCTAAATCTAGGCAGCTGCCTGTCTGCCAGTGTCTTGTGTGTGGCATGTCGAATGCCATGCCACAGGAGAGAGAGAGAGAGAGAGAGAGAGAGGGAGGATTGGAGGACTGAAAATTGCTCGCTCGATTGCATTTTGTTGTTGAGGCGATGAGGTGGCATGTCTGTAATTTGTTGCATGCAATTGCATGCGTTGCAATTTGGCTTGGCTTGGCTCGGCCTCAAGTGGAAATGCTGGGCATTAATATTCAATTTTCTGAGTGTACTTAGTGCAGCTTAGATCCAAGTCGACTCGAGTACTGCATCTGCCCCAATTAGATGCAATTGTTGCAATTCGCCACAGGCTCAAGTGCTCAAGCCGCACAGTCGAAGAACAACAGCAACAACATCATGCATCGCATTTGCTTCTTGTTTTGGCTATTAGCTCGAATTATACGAGTACTCGAAGTGCCATCAACCGCACATGCAACATGATGAATTAGTTACATAAACAATGCAAAATGCCTCAATATGTTATCATCGGTGCAATTATTTTCGTTTTTAAGATACAAGAAATTTCATCACTTTCAGGCTTGCACTTTATTTATATTATTTTATTCTATGCCAGCTATATTTCGAGGTCATTCGATTTGTATAAGTAACTAGTAAAGTGACATTTTAGGGACTTGGAAGACATTCATACTCCTTGAAAAGAAGCGCTTTGAACATAAAAATAATTATCTTATATTTGAAAATATATATTTATATATGCTGGGGAAATAGGTAAACAAACAATAAACAATTACATTTAATATATGGAAACTATATTAGTTATTAATGCAGTTGCGTGTTCATAGTTTCTCTCAAAGTCAGCTGTCAGTGAAGACCAACAGCTGTGAAGGGTTTGGGTTTTGGGTTTGGGTTTGAAAGTGCTACTGCAGTGGCTAGCTGAGTACAGCAGCTGGGGAATAACCTGGAAATGTGCTTTTGTTATTGTTATGTTTTGTTTTCTGGCCAGCAGCTGGCAACACCTGAGAGAGAGACCGCAAGATGCATAAACAACAGTTAGTTGCCTTTTAATTGATAAACAAAGCAAAAGCAGCAGCAGAAGCAGCAGCAGAAGCAGCAGAAGCAGCAGCAGCAGCAGAAGCCGAAGAAAGGACTTGACAGGAAAGCAGAACACAGCACAGCAAGAGCCTGTCAGAGGAGATGCGCCACGAGGGACAGCGGCAATTTGGCGCAGCTTGATATTTGTTTAGACCAAAATATTTGCAACGAATGAGAGAGAAAATTGTACAGATTGAGTTTGTCGCATGCCGCGTGAGACATGCATTTCCATGAAGCACATGCCCAACTGCTGCACAAAAGGATAACGGACTACCGAAACGGCAGCAGCAGAAGCCTTGAAATTGCATTTTATGACGGGACATTAAGAGGCAGTGGCAGAGGCAGAGGCAGCAACAGCAGCAGCAGCAGCAAGCCAAGCTGATTGCCAGAAGCCGACTCTGAAGCGTGTTAAATGTGAGTGCACAAGCCAAGTTGACATTTTCCAAGCTACTAACTAGGCACCTCAACTCCCCCTCCCTCCCTCCCTATGGAAGCCTCATGCGCATGCGTGGCGAATCGTGCTACGTGTGTCCAGTTCGAATGTTGCACGCGCACAAATGCGCACCTTTAGTCACAGCAAATTATGCCAGGAAGAGGGCAAATCTGTGGCTCAAGCAGAACAGGGATTGCAACTGAAATCACCTTGGGCCATTTAACATTCAGTACACCCACCTGGTAGCCCATTATCCTTTGGCCAACAAAGAGCGTGCTAAATGCGCTGCCAGCTAGACAAATGTCACGTGTTTCTTAAGACCGGGCCTAAAGTTAATGTTGGACCAAGGGACAATGCTTAAGCAGCGTATCTAAAGCCAGAATGACCAGTAAGAAAGAGCAGAAAAAATGAGGATTAATAGGATGGGTAAGACACGGTGAGTAACAACTAATCCCAGTTATTAGTTGACGGTCTTTATGAATCATTAAAAGAAACATCTTTGTGGCTATCTTTATATTTATTGTTCTAAGTCTTAGACATTTATAGAATAGAAGAATTTTTAATATAAGATAAATAGAAAGAGAGTGGGAAATATTAATAACTATCTGAATGAATTTCTAAGACAATTTCCTAAGTAGTATTTTTATATATATATAAAAATCTGTATCGCTTCTTATTCATTAAGCAAATCAACAATCAGGATTTAAAAGTCCTTCTTTTTTTGAGCAGCTTAAACCACAACTACTCGAATAAGGAAAAACCTTTTTTGTGGAAAACTGGCAAACAACAAACGTAAGCCAATGGCAAAGGCAACCAAATAAAATTATGAAATATTTAATGCAGCGCAACATGCAATGCAATTACGCACAGAGCGAGAACGAGGGAGAGAGAGAGAGGGAGAGAGAGAGAGGGAGAGAGGGAGACAACGATGAAAAGTTGTGACAAAAGCGCGGAAAAGCAGCGCCGGAAAAGTTTTTGCCTGAAGTCTGATGAAAAACGTTTTGTGCGGGCTTAAGCCAATTTGTGCCAACCAAAGCGCAAACCAAAGGCAAAAACAGAATCAGAATCTGAATCGGAATCAGAATCGGGGCCCACAAGCAAAGTCGGCGAGTCGGCGACAAACTTGCTTCATTTTGGAGCCAAATTAAAGTTGCAATAAAGTTTTTGGTGCCACTCAACGAACTACGGCAACTGGCAAATGCAGTCGCATAATGAGTCTTGAGATTAAAGTGATTTGCTCAAAAGGGAACCGTTTCAAGCATCTGCAGCTCATAATTATTGGCAATTTCACAGCAAATAAAATTACAAGCATATCAAATTGTGACTGATAACATTGCCTTGGCTGCAGGTGGAACTACAACAACAACAGTCGGCGCTGGCCGGCTTGGCCTTAATCTGTTTCGCACTCATCATCTGTGGCCCTTTTGCCAGATGCCTGCAACAAGTTTGCTGCACTTATTTTTTGAGGCGTGCACCGCTTAAATAGCCCCAATTTTTATATTAAAAAGTATATATATATATATAAATATATTTATATGAAGCATTAAGAAACTTGTTTGTAGGTGCCGCTTCTGGCTGCTGTCCTTGGCTCCTTCGACCCAGTCTCTCCGACACTTCGAGGCAAGGTGTGAACGCGTCAATGTGGCAATGCGGCAATGAAGCCAGCAAAAAAGGCCAAAGGCTCAAAGCATAAGCTCAACAATGGCAACAACATCGCCTGATGCCCAGTTTGAACCTTTGCTTTGCATTACGGTCTGTGCGCGTAATTAGACCCTTTTTGTAATTAATAAAACAAAAACAGTACATAAAGTGATGATGGCAAATGCTGCGTTAAGCAAAATATACATAAAGAAAGGCAGCAAAGGCTATAAACTTATTCATTTAAAGCATTTTTATAGACATTGAATAAAATTGAATGAGAATAGTTTAGAGGCAGAAATATAGTTGAATTCTTATCTTCAATATTTATAATCTGTCATATTTAACTTAAGCGATTTAATTTCATTTAACCACCCAAATGTTATACAAATTAACGCGTAACTTTCATCTTAAGTTTGTATATACTTAGACCGTTAGTGTCTGTAGATATTTAAGAATTTCAGAAAAGAATATAAATTTATATTCGATTTTCCGTTAAACCAATTAGATAATTTGAAAGTGTTATTGTGCTTCGTGGTCGTTTTCTGGGAAAGCTTGCTGTAATTTTCTCGTTAGTTCTTCAATGCCCTGCGGAGCACTTTCTACTGACTGCCACTTCAAGTACAAACGTGGGAAAGAACACTCTGAAGAACGCCTCAATAGTTGCAATATCGATGCGATTGTTCTGCCTGTCAAAATATTGAAGGCATTTCAACTCACCAAGAATTTGGTTTTTGAAAAATGCCGCTTGTCCCTGGTTGCTACCACACACACATCGTGAAATTCGCAACTCATTGCGGCGCACTTGTAAAAAAGAGAGGCAGAGAGGAGCGGAGATGAAACAGGCACCGAAAATAGTTCAACAATCACAACTTCCCACCTTTATTAACTAATTTGCTAAGGTTGAACGAGTGAGCAGCTCTGGCGAACAATGGGGCCCAATGTCTAATGTCTTCTAATTGCTACAAGCGGCAGCCACACACACTCAGAGGCAAAGCCGGAGTGAGGGGAGAGATGCGGCATTGGCTTTCATATATGTCACCTTAATACGATTCCCAAGTTCGAGCATAAAAAAAACAAAAAACAAAACTTGTCAACGTCATCGTTGCTGGCTTTGCGTGTGGCACACACACACAAAAATCATTCTACAAATGTTCTGGACAATGGAGAGCGGCAGCATCTTGCTGAAAAAATGTCGCACACGTTGCCGTTGTCATTGTTGAGGAGATGAGATTCTCATGCTCAGCCGGCTGTATTCTCCTGCTAATACTCATTGTCACCTGAGCATTCCCAGCTCTCCTCTCCTCTCTTTCTCTCTCTCTCTCTCTCTCTCTGTAGAGTCGCTCTGCCTTTTTGATCCTAGCAGCATTTGTTGTTGTTGCTTTGCCGCTCGATTTGCTTCCATTTGAAACTCATTTGGCTGCACTTGCACTTCCCTAAAGTGTTTTGCCAGCAGCAATTTAGCAGGCAGCTCTGTTCATCATCACCTTCTGCCATTCTAGCTTCTATTTCTACTTCTTGCAGGTCTCACATTGTTTGAGACCTTCTGCAATTGTTTGCGCTCAATTGGCAAAAATTGTTTGAAACGCCCGCCTTATCGTTTTTTGCCGCTTTAAGGGCACTCGCCTCCCTTTAACACAATTCCTTGCCACTGTTTGTGCTTGTGTGTCTGTGTGCGGTCCTCGTTGCTTGGCCATGGGAATTGCTGCAGCTCAAAAAACACATTGCATTTTCGGCATCGACTTTGCATACACTTAAAATGCACTGTGCTCGACTCTTCGGGCTGCGAGCTGCAAAAGCAGCAGCGACTCCTGACCGCTGATGGCCGCCTACGGACTACATAGTGACTGCATAGTGGGGCAAAACATACCAAACAACCATAAATATATAAGCTGCGTTCAAGTCTCCACACACATAACTAACTTTTGAAATCGAATGGTATACGAAAAAATTGATAATAGACTCTGGTGCCATATTCAGAGTTCGAATATTCAGGCGATTATTTCATGCTCATCCATGGAAACTGGAACAGAACGTTTTTAAATGTTGACATAAGTATCTCATTTCGGAAAAATCATGTATTCAAAAACTTCATTCTATAGTTGCTGAGAATTATGGAAGCTCTGATAACAATAGCCTGATCTTTATACGTCGTAATAATAAAGTAGAAATCAACTATTTCATATTTTTATATAATAATAATTTAGTGAATACAGTTGGGTCTATCTTGCAAATCTTTCTAAGTTTTGGCAACTTTCACTCACATTTTCTTTTCGCTTTGAGGTTTACCACTTTTGGCAACATATTTTGTTCCACTGTGCGCTTCGCTCACGCACTTTGTGCTACTGATGCCGGCTGGAGCTGAACTGTTTTGCATGATTGACTGTTTGACATAATGAAACGCATGCAGAAACAAGCAGCCAGCCAAGCAATCGACCAAAACGACATGGCCAGAAGAGAGAGAACACAGGGGGCAGAGGGGGGGGGGGGGGGGGCGGGGGAAGACAAGAGCTGTGCAAGTAACCAGATTTGGGCTGCCCATGGTATACATCCCACGCAGGGTTTGCATTTGTAGTAGTAATTGCTATTATTGTTGTTGTTGTTGCTGTTGTTGTTGGTGCTTCTGGTGCTGCTATTGTTGTTGTTGCTACTAATCAAGTGCAATGTTGTAGGGTGGGGCATGGGGCATGGGGCATGTGGCACTCTGTCATTCGGCAGTATGCAGTATTGTGGTTTTTGCCAGCTGATTTTCTTTTATCAACGCTGCTGCAGCAGAAGACAGAATGCATTCTATGATTGCAACAGTTGTTGTTGTTGTTGTTGCTGCTGCTGTTGTTGTTACTATTCTTCTAATCAGTCAGTTGCAGAGGCAGAAAGTTGGTCAGCAATCGGTTCGAGTGGCTAATGAAAATGAAAATCTGTGTCACTGTGCATTGTTTGCACATTGACCAGAACTTGAAACTGAAATTGAAATCGAGCTCGAGTTTTGAGTTGAGTTTTGGTTAGCACACGAAATTAACTGTGGCTCGAGGCTCTAGAGGATGGGTGGGCTGCTGTTGCTGCTGCTGCTGCTGCTGCTGCTGCTTGCTGGCTAGCTGGTAATTGCTGGTCAGGTGTAGGCAGCAGCAGCCAACTCATACAGGTATATATATGTTTATATATACACACTTCAAAGCTTATGACAAGCAGTTTGTTTTTTGTATTCTGTCACTTCAAACGCTTGCTGTGTGCTGTGTGTTGTGTGCTGGGTGTGTGGGCTCAAGAGCCAGTTCCAGTTGCCAGAGAGAGAGACGATTAAAACAAACGCCCACCGTTTGTCAGGTCTTGAGGTCTTGAGGTCTTTCGGATGTTCAGAGAGACATGCATGTTGTTTGCTGGCTGACACTGAAGTGATGAAAGTGTTTCACAATCAACGAAGACACTGCTGGCGGCAGCATCACAAGCCAAAATAGACAACACAGGACAGACATGGAGTGTTGCTTTTTTTTTCCTTTATTTTCTTTTCTCTTAGATGCACCCACACACAACAGGACGCCGACATGTCTGAGGGACACGTAGAGCAGAGGAGAGGAGCTACCCTAGCCAGGAACCGTATGAGTTCGCAGGGCGTTACTAATTTGTGTCACACATTTTTTTTGTTCGCCTCGCATTTGCTACACTTGTTACACGGTTCACACGCCGTTCCTTCAGAACATCTTCCGGCTTCGTTCTCCGGCTACTTTTCTTTTCTTTTTTGGCAATGATTTTTGCGGTAGGTCGACATCATCGATCGCTTTTGAGTGTTGTAGGCCCATTCATCAGACATGCCGACTGGCATTACTAATTGCCGATTCGTTACAAAAATGTGCGACTTTTTACAGTCAGTCAGTCAGTCAGCTCGGGCAGCTCAGTCGGTGTCCCTCTGAAGACGTCTCACTGTGTGGGCCCCGACCAGCGACCACATATTAAACAGTCAACTAATCCCAAAATTCATTTCCAGCTGCGCCGCAAAAACTTTGTGTGAGGTAGCATAAAATTAGTTTACGAAAGATATTTGGACCAACAAAAAAAGTTATGTGATTTTTTCTCGTCTCGAAATAACAATTTGCGCGGGAAGAAAATGTGTTTATTGAAGTATTTC
This sequence comes from Drosophila picticornis, assembly GCA_035043845.1. Lineage (NCBI taxonomy): Eukaryota > Metazoa > Arthropoda > Insecta > Diptera > Drosophilidae > Drosophila > Drosophila picticornis. The sequence continues at coordinate 2,393,528 of JAWNMR010000493.1, read as the reverse complement.
AAATGAATACACAAATTAGTTTACGGATATTGTTATTGATTTTATTGTGGGTTAAATATTTTCTATGGCAATATTTTGTACACTTTAAAGCATTGCCCCTAATTAGACGTTGATTTAAGGAAATTAATTAAAGCAACAGACAAATTTAAATATTACGTGACTGAAAATTGATTTTCATTTAAATTACGGAATAAATATAACTTATAGCAATATTTCTGGCTCTGATTAAACTTTGATTTAAGGCAGTTAACTGATTGAACATCGTTTGCCTGAAGGATGCACCAAATTAAAGCAAAGCTTTAAGTAGTTAAAGCTTTAAGTAGTTGAATGCTATTGCCCCACCTGCCCAACCACTCTCGGCCTCCTTGCAACAGTTTGAATTACCACAGAATGCATTGTGGAGCTCAGGTTTCAGTTTGGGTCTCACCCACTCGACCGTAACGTAATTTAATGTGCGTCTATGAACGCTTTTGGCCATGATTTGGCGTACGCCATTTAATCAGAGATATGGGCAACACCTGCCGTTGCAGTTAGTTGCAAGTTGCAAGTTGCAAGTTGCAACTTGCTGGATGGTTGAGTGGCTGGCTGACTGGCTGACTGGCTGGCAGCTCCTGCAGCGGCAATAAACAGATAAAGAAGCAGTCGATGCCCAGCACTTCCTGTTTTGCCAACGCTGGAGTGGCGCGACCTGGTAGCCAGCTTATTGGCCTTGGCTTGCTTGCATGCCACTCGCATGGCTTAAATCAAAATCGATGCTGCAGTTAAAGACGTTGCTGCCACAGTTGCCAACTTGCTGCTGGCATAAAAAATTAATTAAGTTGACTTCTGGCATTGACCAGGAATAAGAAGCCAAGCGGCCAAGCAGCCAAGCAGCCAACAGAGCCGCCATCGATTCGGTCATCGATTGTAAGCGGAAGTCGTCTATTTTGTTATATTTGGTTTTCCGTTGCATGGGTTGCCAAGTGTGGAAATTATGAAAAATGAGCGAGTGCAGAACGACAACTAACGAGACTCTCGCTTCCCGAAGCAGTTTGGCGGCGCCAACAACGCTTTGCAACAGTTGCCTTTTTTGCTTTGCTTTGCTGAACCCCATCAGTTGCACATGTTGCAAGAAATTTTACACGGCTACAAATTTAACTCTATTTCTGAAATAGTGTAGAGACTTATCCTCCTGGCGACTGGGGCTGATCAGGAATATGTTTATACTAAATGTGGTCCTCTTATTACTTCAATCTCTGCAAGCCTATAACTCCTTATGATCACAAGACAATACCAAATTGTTTACTGTGTATGCCTCCTAATTGATGAAGAGTTTTTGAGCACGCAATGCGTAGGCGCAAACAAATATGTTGCACATAGTAAGTAATTGATTAATTGCCTGATATTGCAAGTCGAACGCCTTGATAAATGAACTTTGGCCAACAGTTTCATCTCAGCTCAGCTGAGCTCAGCAGCTGTGTGGTCTTCGGTCAGGTCAGACCCCATCAGCGCAATGCACCTCCTCATTGTCATTGAAAGGAGTCTGGGTAGGGAGTACAGTAAATACACACCTTAAACGCAATCAGTTCGGGTATGCACCTCAAAAATGCTGAAAATGTCAACTGTCTCGAGTGTATCCGTATCTTGTTTCTTGTATCTGGTAACTGCGCTTTGTTGTTGCCACAGCCACAACAGAATTCTGTCCGCCAAACTGTCACTGGCAATTGGGCATGTGATATGACTGACAGTTCAAATTGATTTTGGGAAAGAGAAACGCTTAGCTTTAGATTACAACACATTAACAGGCTGTCGTCTATGGGGCCACATCAAGCAGGGGCTTGGCTTACCTTAAATTCCCAAGAGAGTTGCCACTCTCGTCTTGGCCAACAATTGTTTGGCTCTGTTACGTTCGAGTAACGTTTTTTATTATTTATTACTATTGAATGACTTTCAAAGGCAGTTGTCCATGGAAAATAGGTAGAATCTGCAATTAATAAATATAAATGAGAACTAATTGATTAAAGATAGTATTAAAATAGACAAGCAAATCTTTTACTATTTTTATTATTACAAAAAAACTAAAAATTCTCGACTTTTAATTAATAACACATTTTCCCATTGTAATTTCAACTGTTAATCCATTAGCTTCACTCACACTTAAGTAGAGCTTGTTTTGGACCTACACACTTAAATAGAGCATGTTTAAGACGTGTCCGCCGCACTTGAAATGATATCGTAAATCAAATCGAAAGGTTCACTCCTCCCCCCAGAAAGTGCTTTCGCTTGTTTGCTGCGATCTTATCGAATATGATAGTAGTTTAATGGGATTTTGTAGGCTGCACTGCTGCTTGCCGCTTGCAGCTTGCAGCTTGCAGCTTGCTGCCCGCAATTCATTCATTCACGAAAGTAAAACTTGTAATAAAAAATTAAAATCAAATTCGATTTTTATGATGGACACCGCAACGCGTTGAGGCCACAAAAATTGCAGCTGCATGCTGATAAGAACAAACAAGTCAGGCCAAACTTTGTCATTGGGGCGTTTTAAAGAACATTAAATGATTTTTAGGGCCATCATTAACATTATCGGTTGGATAATGTTATATGGCCAGACTGACTCGCTGATAACAGACAGAGAGACACAGAGCAGAGCTGTGCGGTCGAGAAACTCTCTTCCAAACTTTCCTTTGGCTCCCCATGTTGTGGCTGTTTTTATGGACTCGAAATTAACGCGATTTGTGAGTTGTTCGTTGTTCGACATTTGTTGTTTAATTAAAAAATGTTAAATCAGGTTAAGTATTGAGCAAAAGCGCAGCATGAGCCGCTGCTTTGTGTTACTTTTATTTGAAGGGGCCTGGCCAAAATCTCGACGGCGACTGCCATTAAAATCGCGTAAATTTAAGGCCTACATTCAGGGCAAAGTCAGTCAGTCTGTCAAATAAAAGTTCATTAGTTGCGCATAAAAAGAGTGAACAACAAACAAAAAATAAAATAAGCAGCGATTCTCTCTGATTCACTATGAAATTTTTTGTGTTGCTCAATTTGTAAATAGAGTTTAGCTCAGTTTTTACTATCAGTCGACAGACAGCCGACAGCCGACAGATGCGAATTGTGGTCTGGTCTAACAAACTGAACCGAGCAACGCGAATTGGCCTGGTCTGGCCAAAAGCATTTGCCAATTGTTTCCTGTGCCAGCTGCCAATGCGAAAAATTATGCTCGCTGCCAGTTGGCCAACAACTATGCAGCCAACTGAAAGCCTCGCCTCGTCTCGGTGTCGGCCCAAATCCAATTTGAAATGCGTGTCACCATCGTCGCTCGGTGTGGAACGAAATTGCCAGCAGGACAAATGCTGAGCGTGAAAATCCTTTTGGGGGCACACACAGACACACACACACACACACACACACACACACACACACCTAGTGCGTTTTGGAAATTTTCAAGTGTGAAAATTGCTAAAGTCTCCGCATTCGCATCTGCAAAATGTGTGTAAAGAAAAAACGGAAACCTCAACAATCATTCAAAATTCCTATACAATTTTCAACTAAACATGTGGAAATTTCCTAATACGATTATGTCGGTCTTCAAATTCGTAGGTGCAACGTACTTTTTTTGGCTGTCTGCAATTTGAGGTACAAATTGGGATGCGCATCTGTTTTTATGCCATAAAATGTGATTAAATATTAAATCTCTTTAACAAAAATGTTTCATATTTTATGTATTCTTCGTAAATGTAACGTAAACAAAATGTTAATTTTAAATTATAGCTCATCATTACTGGATTGTCCTATATTTTACACGTAACACAATGTAAATTACTTCATGAATCCTTTAAATAAATGTGAAGAAGAACTTATTTTGCATTTAAAGTGCTCTTTGGCCACTCAAAAATGGGTCAAACCGGGCCACAGCAACGTCAATCACATTTCATTATATATATATATATATATATATAAACAAATTATTATTATTATTATGGCAGTCAGCGCCAGAGAATTGGACCACACCTACGGCCTGTTTCAGCGCAATTGTAATGGGCCAAAACCACAGCAGAAATAATGAGAAACAGCGGAGAGAAAAAAGATCAAAATGTGATTTAACAAAGCGCTGAAACTGTGTTAAACTATTCATAATTCACACAGAGCAAATGTTAATGAATACTCCCCGTTGCGTTAATGAGTCGAAGCGCTGAAATGATTTGCATTCACTTTTTAGCACTCCATGAAGTTGAATGGAATTTATTGTCAGGCCACACGAAAGTTTATAAATCAGCACAAAACTCTCAACGCTGACTCGTTCAATAAAACCAAATTATTAATTTTCATATGCAGCTGCGAGTGCTTCACAAAAAATCTGCACTAAATAAAAAACATAGTTAAAAAAACCCAACTGAACCCATTAAAATTAAGCTAAAATTAATTGCTGAGCGAAAAAAGTAAACTCGTTTTTTGTTTTGTTTGCCATAAAAAGTCGACAACTAATTGAAAATCGAATAAATATGTATCAAACGCACCACATGGGCGAAATATGCAGAATCAACACCGCCGCCTCGCACCCACGCCTCAGCCGTGTGTGGAAAGTGGTTCAGTCGTGCAGTTGCACAAGTGGAAAACTGGTTACGTTTGCAGTTTTTTTTCGAGTAAAAAATTATATCAACTTGATATATGGCAAAATATGTGAAGTATAGATTCCAAAGTCAATTAAAAGCCAAAGTATAGTTTATCAAACTAACGCACACATTTATACAGCAATTAAGTTAGATATTTGATTAAATTATGAACACATACAAAAATAATGATGCAAAAAATAAACACAAATAGAAGCAGTTTATACTTTTGACACATTTTTAGTTTTTGCCATAAATCGGTGCAAGTTTATTTAATTTGTTTGCGCTGACTGAAATATTTATGTCTCTTTAAAAAATGTGCTTGTTAATTAAACTAAAAAGGCAAACAAATAAATGCTCATGTTGAAAAATAACTCAAAACTTGCTGTGGGCGTAGGTAAAATTATTCTAACAGTCATAACTTGGCCAAAAACGTAGACTTTTTATTCATGTTTTCCTCTGGCTTAAGACAACATTTATAGTTGAGAACGCAATGTCAAATCCGAATTCCCGAATATTACAGCATTCATTGCAAAACTGTAAGTCTTACCAGCATTCATCTTTTTACTTAGTTTTAGTTATAGTTTCATTAAATTACACCAAACTAAAGTGGAAACTCATATCAAGCGCTTAGCTCACGTACAGTTTGGTTAGATAAGATCTGCCAGTTTTGATTATGAGCCTAATGTTATAATTCATTGGCAGTCGGCGTGGAATTGGTCAATAGGAAAACTGCAATCTGGCCAGATGCAAAACAACAAAAACCCGACATAATTTCCTGTTTGCGGCCAAAAACTCTAAAATTTACGAGCACACACAAACACATAGAAACAACGCAGCGGATACCAAAGGCCCAAAAACATGATCAATTATAGCGCGAAATGCGAGAAAAATTGCCGGCCCAAAACAAATAGAGTTGGGGTTAACCGTGGATATCCCCGTTGGGGGGCAGCCCGGGAGAGAGGAGGTTTTTGTGCGAGCTCCATTTGTTTAGATTGCCAATATTGTGGGGTGCGGCTGATGTGAGTAATTCACTTATGCCAGTGGCTGTTGTTGTTAGTTGTAGCTGTTGTTGTTGGTCGTTGTCTGACTGATTAATCGCTGCTAGTTACGAGAGGCAATTGCAAAATTAGCCATAGATAGCAATGCACAAACTGGAATCCAAAAACTCGGCCAGCAACTGCCACGGTTCTCAACACCTACGTGAGCCAACTGGCAACTGCCAACAGGCAACAAGCCAGCAACAAAGCCAACAACAAAGTCAACAACACAAGCCAACGAGCCATGTGAAACAATTATGCAAATGCGAGTGCTGTGCAAAACAATGCAGAGAAATCATTGCGAGACGCAAATTAATTACCAACTGCAATATGTGTCCTAAACAACTGTAACTGTGTGCGTGTGTGTATGTGTGGGTGTTGCCATCTTATGTTCTGTCACGCTAATGAGACAATTGCAATTGCTGGCTGCTGCACACACACACACACACACACACACACACACACACACACAACTTTCCGAGCATGTGTTGCCTTGTGACTAACTTGTTTGGCTGTCATTAAGATTGCTGCTTAGTTTAGTTGGTCGTCGGCGTTGTCACAGTTGTATGCACCACCCCACTCCCCACACCCCACACCCTACTTCCTCCTGCTCCCTGAATTGCTTCCTGTTCGAGCAACATGTGGCGTTGCAACAACTACTTGCAGCATGTTGACGTGAGCGCTAACTGACCCAGTTCTCAGCAAATAGCATTGTCATCACTTGTGGTAATGTGACATAAGGTGTAGCCAATTACACTATGCAACCAATTAAGGGAAATATTTCAGATTCAAAAAATGTGACTTTGAAAATGCAAGTAAAATAAAAGCAAGGATCAACTGAATAGTTGGCTGTCTTCCATCATTATCCAAAATGCAAATAGATCCCATTATAGCTCGAAATGAAAACTTGTTGCTTAGTGTAACTGCGAGCATAATTATGGGTTGAGCTGACAGACATATGACTATATAAATCTGTGCAGCTAGTTTGCATCTTAATTTGTTAAATGTCTGTCTGCAAAAGTGTTGCTGTTCCAGTTGCAGTTGTTAACGCTGTGGTAAATTGAGTTGCCTCAATGCCACATTGCCTGCTTGCCTGCTTGCCTGTTTGTATATTGGCCGACCGTCTGGCTTAGTTAGCCAACTGTCATCATTATTTTTTGCCAATATGCATTTAGCGTTTGGCATGAACATGCGTGCTGAGGTTGTGGCATCGATTTCAACTTCGAGGGGGTAAGTAATGGTGAGGAGGCCAAGCAGTTGGCCTAATCGCCATCTCATATATTGTTTGACCAGTTTGTTGATGCTGCTGCTGTGGCTGCTACTGACGCTGCATGTGGCACGCAATTGTTATTGTCTGTGGCATATCCTTGGCCATTGAACTTGCTTCAATGTGGACTGTTGACTGTTGAGTGTTGAGCGTTGAGTGTTGAGCGTTGAGCGTTTCGTGACATTCGTCGTTACTCATAATAGTCAAAGCCGCAGTCATCATCAATGCTTGTTTATATTTTCGTCGACATTCTTATCCAGTTTCGAGGCCTTTTTGGTCAACAATTGACGACGTCGCTTGACGTCTTAATTTTGTGGCTGCCACGGCAACGGCGACGTCAAGTTGCCAAAGCACTTGAAATGGAAAACTTCATCACAACAGCACATCTTGAGGCGCTGAGACACTGACTGACTGTGGCAACATAGACTCGTCTCGCAGAGATGCAGCCATTTCAGCCGCAGCTTCAACTTCCAACTTGCCACTTCATATGTGCCCGAGTGTAACTGTGTGTGTGTGTGTGTGTGTGTGTGTGTGCACACTTGACGGCGTCTACGGGCATCCATTGGGTTTTCGGTTACTTCCCATTAATTGCAATTGCGTGTCCAAAAGCTTGCTGCATTGTTTATTTTGTTTGTTTCGTTCTGCTGCTGTTCTATACCCCTCTCTCTCTCTCTCTCTCTCTCTTTCTCTATTGCTATCTCTGTCTCTCTCTCGCTTCAGCTGCCAATCAGGCAGTTCTGGCCTACGCTTTGTAAATAAACATTGATCTTGAAAAATTATATTTACTCAACTCAACCCAACTCTTCTCAGCTCATCATCAGCATCATTGCATCAGTCACTGTTTTCCTTGCTGATTGCTTTGTGTTGGCCAAGCAAATGACTTTTTGCACACAGTGTATCCGAGACTCCGATAATTTCTTCCTCTTTTTTCGCTTTTGCAAGGTGTTAATATTTGCTTGTTAAATACGAGACTGTTTTTTATGAGCTATGTGTAAATAAGGCGAATGCTTAATGAGCCCAATCACGTTAATTTCTTGTATAAATATTGAGCTGGTCACAGCTCGAGCGTGAAGCGTTAAGGGGAAGGCTGGGAGGGGGCCTGACAGGTGCCTACAGCTGAATAAAGGCATAATGAACTGATCATCTACACTACACATAAATTGTGTGTGACTAGGCAAATCTGTTTAAGTGATCATCGCAGGTAAATATGTGTCAATGATAAAAAAAAAAAACACATAAACAAAAATAAATTTAATTAAAATAAATGAAATGAGAAATCAGGCAATTGTAAGTTTGAATGAGTTTATTCCAAAAATTAATTCATAAAAATAGTGTGAATAAATATTTCTTCATCTTAAATCTTATATTGCACAAGTAAATTACTTTCAAAATTTCCCTCAGCTTTGCATTGTAATACAACGCACATTAAACGCTCAATATTTCCATTGTAAATAATTTCAATGCTAAACATAGAGCTACAGCAACAGCAGGCCTTGCCAATAAGCCAACCCATGAATGTTTATGGCCAAAATTTCACACATAAATGGCCACAACGAAGTGAGATTCGTTCCAAGGGCGTTGCAGCCAAGCACTTTTTGTTGTAATCAAAACCCACTGACTAAGTAACCACCAAACGCAACAGCAACAGCCACAACAAGAACATCAACAATAACCCTAACAACTCCAACATTGATCTTGTCCATCAGCAACAGCAAAAAAAACTGTGGTACCAAGTTTTAGTTGTTTTTCAGCTCTGCTGTCTTTTTTACTTTGTGGGCCGGCTGAAGCACGTGAACGAGCAACAGACACCCCCTAAACGTAACCTGCAACTTGTTGCATTACAACAGCAGCAACAGCAACAACAACAACAAAAGACTGCGCGACGTCATTGAAGTGGAAAAAATCACTTCCGCGTATGTGACCAAAGCGAACAGCAGTCAAAAGAATATTTTCACTGAACGCTAGGAAAATAGAGAAAAATATGTCGAGAAAATGTTGTAGCTATTTTTTTTTCTTTCGATTTTTTGCACATTTTCCACTTTGGCATTGCAATTTGGCGCGCAGGCCAAGGCAAAAAATATTAATGCGAATTTAAAACGTTGTCGATGATAATCTATTAATTATAGAGTTGAGCTAACGGCAGCTCACGAGGTGTTGAGTGTGGCTGTAGCCACCACAGAGAAACCCCAGCTAAAAATGGAGCTCAAGTTCAGCTATTGCATAAGCTCAATATAGTTTCAGATATTTTCGTTTTTCCTATTCTTTTTCTATGGCAAGCGTTTGGCACACGCACCAACAGACAGCGTTATATCTGCGGTATTTTGAAACATCTTAGAGTATTTTAGTTGCGAGTCTATTAAAAAGTTAAGCGATTATAAAATAAATCATAAATTATTATAGTACATAAAAGAGATAAAGTGTAAACGGTAAGATACGATGAGTTATGCTTTGAATATATTTATATTTATCAAATCTCATGATTTCAATTATGTGTGTTTTTATACACGTTTAAATATATAATTGCTCTTGACTGCGTATTTGATTTCCGAGTATGTTAAATATTCGGCTCACTCTTGAAGAAACCTTGAATATAAAAATGAATTTATCTGGCAATATATCAGCAAATTCTGATTGGTATGATTTATATACCTTTTGACTGATATTTATTTAGATATAATAAATATAAATCATGTATAATAAATGTATTAAATCCTATCATATACATTTCAAAGTATACGGTAAATTTCATACATATTTAAAAAAAAAAAAAAAATGACTCATTAGAAATTCGCCTTAAAATATTTAAATTTCTTTGCGCCTGGTTAAAGCATATTCAAATCTTCGGTGCCAAGAAGCTGGCCTGTTTTTCTAGTTTCTAACTGTTAGGAGTTACGCCCCACAGCAACACCTAGACCAGCACAACAGCAACAGCTACAGCTAAGGCAACGGCAAACAGCGTCAGCATCACAACAGCAACACCGGCAACAACTTGTCTAGCAACATGGCCAAGCAAATTAAGTTGGCACTCTTTAATAAGATGATGATGGTTCGGCTTTGATATATCAGCGCGCATCGCGTCGCTGTCTGTCTGTCTGTCTGACTGTCTGACTGTCTGGCCAGCGTGCCGGGGCGTTGCAAACTCTGCACAACTACAACAACAACAACAACACTGCCCACAAAGAGGTGTCGTGCGCGCTGTTGCTGTTGTTGTTGTTGTGGATGTGGATGTTGCTGCGGTGTGGCGAACGGCATTGACAGATTGCAACTGAGCGTGAAAATAGTTCCCATGTCTGGGCTAGTTGGGTATTTTCTAGCATTTTTTCACTCTGTTCTCTTCTTTTGCTGCTGCTGCTGATGCTTCTAATGCGCGCTGCTTACTTGCCGTTATTGCTGCTGACCAGCAACAGTTGTTGTTGGCGATGTTGGTGATGTTGTTGCCTAGCAGTCATTATATGGAATTTTTGGATATATCATCTTTTTTGGGCTCTGACTGACTGGCTTACATGCAACACGAAGTGTTTGCCCAGTCCCCGCTTTGCCGGCGGTTAATTTTTGTGTTTCTGCTGCTGCTGCTGCTGCGGCTGTTGTTGCTGTTGCTGTTGCCTGGTGGACACGTCTGCCAAAATGTTTCGTTTTATTCTGTTTCGGCAACACAGCATCAGCAACAGCAACAGCAACACAGCAACAGAGTCCAAGTACTTTTGCTATCATTGCAATTTATCACGAAACGTCGGCGCGGCGGTCCTTTTTGCAACAGTGTTGCAGAGTTGCCGCTCCCCTCCCACTCGGCGACGGCTTGTGTGAGAAGTGTGCGTACGTGTTGCTGATGCGCCGCTGCTGATTTTGCCTCCGCCGCTGCCAGCAACAGCATCATCAACAACAACAACAACTCGTTTGCTGCCCACTAACAAGCATTCGCCACTAATCATAAAAATTATGAGGTCGTCGTTGTGGCCATTTGACACATTTTCAAAGCATTTTTTGAGCTATGCTAAAAATAATTGCAAAAATCAATTACGCTTATCGGGCAGTTGCTAGGGTCAAGCCATGCAACACCAACACACTTAGGCCATTGAGCATGTCTCAAGTGGGATAGAAAAATATATATCTCTAACCAGACAGTGAGGCAACGACAGTTAATAATACATCGGCATTATCGGTACACTGAGTTGGGCAAGCGACTTTCCAAATCAGATATTAATTATATTGATATTACTGAGTGATCGATCCTAGTTGGATTTCCTTATAGTTTCAACTAATAAATTTGTAAGGCAATTGTGACTATAGCAAAGTGTTCTTGAGCTGTTATTTTGAAACTCTTAAGACTTAAATATTGTTTGTTAAATGATTTTTTATGTTAAACATGGAGTTTTCTGGCTCTTAACCCTTAAGCCTCTACCCCTCCAATTAGTTTTGATAAATACTTGCAGGAAATACAAATGTTTTTAAGCACTTAACACTTGCATACTTAATATGGTTTCTTTTCCAATAAATGCTGAATGTATTTTGAAAGTTGGAACCACAGTGCGTTGATAATTTATGCTACGCATCAGTTAGCATACTTTATACGCGTTCAGATAGTGCACTCATTCGCATTCGCATTCGGAGTCGCATTCGCATTTGCATTCTCATTCGCGTTCTTAGTCTCATTTGGAGATTGTGTTGGTCGCGAAACTTAACTCGATTTCATTTCCTTATCATTATCACCTTGGCCCCGAACACGGACACAGGGCAGCGACCACTCCTTGTGGAGCTCATCGCTCGTTGTCCGCTGTTGGAAATGGAGATACCGCAGACCATGGACTGTGGACCTGCGTCTTGGGGCTGTGGCTGCACTTGGCTTATCTGCATTGGCCTTAACGTAATTCAACATTTAATCTTGTCTCGGCTCTTAAGTGTCTGCCACAATTTACGCGCTGAACCCGATGGCTCTTATCCACCAGTGCAGCCCTCCTAGCAACAGTTCCCAAGGTTGCCCGCACTTGATTTGTTGCACGCGCTCCGAGACAGAGAGAAAGAGAGTTAGAGAAAGAGTGAGCGAGCGAGCGAGTGACTTTTAAGCCTGAATTTGAGAAATGCTTGCAAAATGGCTGCTAGTTTTACACTTGTTACACTTGCCATTTACCACTCGCTGCTGCTGCTGCTGCTGCTGCAACAGGTACAATATCCAAAGGGAAATTGGAAAAGGGCACGCGCCATGGCCAGATTTATGGTTCATTCAATGGCATCTACTCTCTTTCTCGCTCTCTCTCACTCTCTCTCTCTCTCTCTCTATCTCTCTCTCTCTCTCTCTCTCTCTCTCTCTACCGTCCTTGGCCCGCTGCAGTTCCGGCTAAGTCAAAACTCGAGTCAGTCTCGAGCATGACAAATTGCCAAAGTCGAGGCTTACCTGGGCTTCGTCTACTTTCTAGCCAGGCTCATTTACGCGTCGCGACACACGTTGCCCTGGCTTATCTCTTTGCAGCGAAAACCCCTAGTAACTTTCCCAAAAAATATGTAAGCCAAAAATTCGTTGTAGTCAATTGAATTTTATGGTGCGCTTCACGCCGCGCATTTGGTCAAGGTCGATGGACGGAGTGTTGAGCGCGTGCTTAGGTAGCGTGAAAAATTGTTGGCAACGTGGCAGCAGCAGCAGCAGCAGCAGCCATCGGCGTGTTGCAACCTCTTCGAGTGGACGATGCCCCACCCCTCAACAACTCAAAACATATCGCAACTGCACAGTCACAAATTATGGCTGCGCATAAAATTTGACAAAATTCAAATGAAATTAAATTAAATTCCCATTACCATAAATAAAATTTGAGGAGCAAAAATTCAGATTTTAACAAGCAACAAAAATAATGGCTGCAGAACTGAACCAATGAATTTTTATCAAAATTTAAATAAATGTATTCAAAATTCATATATGACAAGCACTAGTTTTGTGACACTAGTTTTTCGACTGTGTAGTTGATGGAAGCCGAAGTTGCACTTTGCATATGGCATTGAAATTTATGACACTTTCATCAAAGCGGTGTGAAGAGCGCCCACAATGTTGAGATGTATGTGATGCGGATAGATGATTATTATCATTATCCACAACATTTTGATCATCATCATGTTTGCACTTGCTTCAAGGCCCACGCAGCAGCAGCAGCAGTCACAAAATTAGTTTTGACTCTGCCGGCAAATGGGTACACATGGCTGGGAAGAAGCTGGGGAACAGCAGCACAACTCTCAGCGACTCTCTTTGGGTGGGTGTTGCACACATAAACTACCAAAAATATTTAAAAATGAGAGAGGGGGAATGAAAAGAAGGGGGAGGGGAGGAGAGTGGAGCAAACACAAACGCGGCGTGCAAGTTGCTTGACGGCTGCTGCTGCCGCATTTGACAAATGCAACCGCCAACAATGACGCAGTTGGTGGTGCATTTCTTTCGGCATTTTCTTTAAAAATAAATTTATGTGATAATTCCTCGTATTGGCCGCTGCGGCTTCAGCTCCAACTCCATCTTCAATGAATTTTGTAGTCCAGTTTTCAGTTTTATTATTATTATGTTTTTTTTTGTGTATGCGGCTGCTGTCGTTGAACTTCTACCGAACTAATTGCAAACAAAAAACAAGTAAATGTCATCGACTGGAAAGTGCCAGACTAGGAGATACTCCTTAGAACAGAGATACTTTTATTTTTAAGAGAAAAACAAATTAAAGCTGCAAAGAACTATAATATATGTCAACAGCATTTTTAAGGTGCAGCAAAGCCTTGAAAATTCCAAATATAATCAGAGGCGTACACTTTGCGCCCTCCTATCATACCCCACTCGATCGCATTTAATGGGTATCCCCGAGGAGCAGCCCCCAAACGATGCCGCGTCTTTGACTTTTGTGTTCCCATTTTAATGGGCGCATCAACGTAACGCTTTGGCCTTAAATTTCGATCTAATGAAGTTTAATGCGCGCATTTGCCATAAATTATGAGGGAAGAATAAGAAGAAAAACGAAACTTCAGCTTCTTCCTTTTGTTGTGCACAACAAGATTGCACTTGGTGCCGGGCCAAGTCGTACATAAAGCCCAACCATTGTGCCCCAGAACCCAAGGCGAAATGAAAGTTGCCCAGTTTATGGCCCAGAGGCATCGGTTTGGTTTGGTCTTCGGTTTTATGATGCCTTTTTAATATTGCATTACGTTTTTTTGTTATTATACAAAATTATGGCGGATTTTGCATAACAATAAGGCGGATATCGGTCAGCATCGGGCTGTGTTTAAAAGAGAACGCTCATTAGGTAGTCAAGAGAAGCATTCAGAAGCCTGGTCTCCTCTCTGAGTCATGAGACCCAGACCGAACTGGGACTAGACAGCGAGGCGACATGCGGCTGCTCCATTGAAGAATGAACGAAAATCAAGGTGCCGCCAGCGTCTTACAGCGCTCAATGAATACACTCAGAACAACACACAAAAAATATTCAAAAGAAGAATAGAGAAAAAGCATAAATATTGGTGTCACTTAAATTGTATATACTTATAAACTTCCAGGCATTATTCTGATTAGTTATTATAATGCTGCATTTATTTATTAATATTAACTATAATAATTTTATATACAAATAATAATACAAGCTTCATTTTACTGCCTTTTAAAGTCGGTAAAAATATCTTAATTTAATTTTTCGTTTTCAAAATTGAGACCATCTTTTATGCCGTCTCTTCTCAAAGCAGAGATACTTATTATTTAGGAGACAATATCTTATATCATCCCCCATCTAGAGAAACCGCACTCTTAAATTTTAGCATTTGGTTTTGGATTATATCGTGTCTAAATCCCAGAGCGTAAGTGTCAAATTGTTGGATTGTGCTCGACTCAAGCGACCACAAGGTTTTTGATTGTGGTTTTCTTTTTGGTTTTTGTTTGTTTGTCTTTTTTTGCCTAATAAACATCTGTCGACAACATGCAAAAGTTTATAATGCAGCAAATGTCGAGAATTTTGTGTCACTTTTTATGTGACAAGAGAGCGTTGTGGGGCACGTACTAAGCTGGCACAATGATGCAATCATCACGTGCAGCAGCAGCCACTTCTAGCATTTGTTATTCTTTATTTGCCAGTTGTGTATATGTTATTGTGGTCTTCTCATTTTACTACGCTTCGTTTCCCTTTGCCGATCTGTAGAAATATGGCATAGAATAAGCATTGAACATTCGCAACGCTCGTTGGCAGCATTTCATGATGAGGATTTTGGTCTGCTGCTGCTGCTGCTGCTGCTGTCCCGCTGACTGTGGTTTTGTTAGATTACCACGAAAAAAATGTTATATTGAGTATATACGAATACGAGAACCCTTTCAGAATTTAATTGTTGTTGCTCTTGCCTTCGACTGACTGACTGCTTGGCTGCCTGCCAGCCAGCTGCCATTTTAAGGCTTAACTTTACGTGACGGGGCCACACGCGCGCCTCTTACACCATGAAACAAGTTCCGAAACTATTATGTGAACAGTTGTGTCTGACCCAAGTAACCCTACTCCAAATATAACAAAATATGGCCACAGTACTTGAATCAAAAAACCACATTTATTTATTTAAGTTTGGGTTATTTTGTATAAAGCCTGCTTTCTAATTCATTAAAAAAAATATAATTATTTATTTGAATTTATTTTAAGTAAAACTAACTTGTCTCCCAAAGCCTTAATATCAGTTAAGACCCTTAGCTTTAATATTAAAACTTATTCTCTCAGGCTTTTAACTATGATTTGACCTCATTGTATGCATATTGGGTGGCATTACAAATTTATGCACTTATTTAGTTTATTCATTTATTTGCTTTCCCTCATTTTGCTGTGCAGTGCTATTGAAATGAGTGATGCATCTGCGAGTGCATTGACTTGGCAATTAAAATTCTACAGATATGCGATACATTAATTACTTGCTTCAATTGAAATGCAAATACCAACGAAAACAAAACAAACAAATAAACAAACCAACAAAACCCACAGGCTTGCTGGCTGGCCAGGCAGAGGAGCTTGCATGTCTGAGGCAAGTTAAGCATCTGCAGTGCCTGATCCAGTATGAGTACGAGAGTAGATAGAACCAGGTTGCTACGGACCGAACCTAGCTGGCAACTGCTTTGGCTTCCGACTAGTTTCCTGGAAAGTCACGCGGATGATTTACGGCCAGAAGCCAGTAGTTTTATTTGCTCCTCCTTTTTTGCAGTCACAACAAAAGTTGACACTTTATTGATGCTCATAAATTGCTCGATGTCTGGCAGCAATTAAAGCAACAACATGTCCCCAAGGACATGTCAGATACACGCCCACAACAACGTCCAACGCCCACAACGGCGATGACTCTAGTGATTTGTTTACAGAGATTAGCGTGCGAAAAACGACTATTTTTGTATCAGGTGCTTCTTTTTTCGGGACCAGGTAGCAGTAGCAGCGATGTCAAAACTACGTTAAATTTATGTTGCGGCAATTTATGACGTGCACAGAGAGTAACGGCAACAGCAACGGAATCAGCGAGTCCAGTTCCCATAGAACCATATGCCACATTTTGAGGCGCGAGTTGTCGTCCCTATCCATGTCCCTGTACGGCCGTTAGTTACATAGAAATGAACGTCGTATATTTGCCGGCTAAATCTAAAAGAGTCAACGGCGCATGCCGCATGCTGCATGCCTCACGCCTCTATTTGGGTTACGCCCTTAGCGGCCTCCGCTTGTCATACGCCTACCCGAAAAGTAAGCATGAAAAAAACCAAATCCGTACAGAAGATGGTAGCTCTTTGATTCTGGGCCCTTTCGGTAGCATTTCGCCTTTCTGCGCTGCTGGTCGTAAATATTGAAATTTATGTAGTACACTCGAAGCGGGACTCTCTTGACCCAAACTTTATTAGTATTTATTCGGTATCGACATTGTCCGAGAATTTGCTTTGTTTTTATTCTCCTTTTTTTTTTTGGCGGGCTGTAGTTTTTCATGCCTTGTGCCGAAATGTGTAACAACGTTGCGAAGTACCAGTAAATAGTGTGCTTATAAGGCTGGAGAGCCGTCCAAGATTCCTGGTCAGAGATGTGCCGTATATTTGTTGGAATAAGATCTAGGAGATCTTATAATTCTCCCGAATCAAGATTTAATCCTTCTGTATCAAGCTTTCCAGATTTCAATTAAATAAGCGTAGTACAATTTAAATATTTTAAACCGAATCTCGATCAGAAATCACAACTTTTATTCATGTTTTAAGTGTTCCATTATGATAATTTGCTGAAATGTAAAATGAAGAAAGCGAGTATCGACTGTTTGCGACATTTCTGAGAGCACAATAAAAGTGGAAATGTTTAAAATGTTCACATATTAAAAGTTTTCTCCAATACGCAATGCTTTTCTGTATAATGGGTCGAGGTTGCAGTTGTCTGCCCACCACAAACTGGGCCTAATCATTTGTCAAATGCATGTCAGTTGAGCGGAAAACAATTGAACAACATTTAGCCAAAAACAAACTCGAGCAATCAACATAAATTTAAAGCGCAGTCAGGCAAAATGCCCAAATGGTCATTTGGCCATTACGAAAAGTGAAAGTCGAATATGTGCAACAAAACGGCGTACAACGGCCAACGGTAACCACCAACAACAACAACAACTGCTGGCAGAGCAACAGCCTGAAATGCCCAACCGCTAACCCAACACCCAGAAAATCCTAAGCCAAACCAAACCAAACTGTAACTAAACCCCAGGACCCAGACTGGGGTCTCCACACTCGAACACTCGCGCTCTGCTTGTAATTTTCTATACAAAACTTTTATTACCATTGGTTTTCTTTAAAGTTTAAAGCTGTTGTTGCTGTTGTTGCTGTTGTATGGTTGCTAGCTGCTTGTTGGCCATTTACCAAAAGATCGAAATGCAAATGGCTAAGACAAGCATTTGAGCATTTTGTTAGACAACGCAGACATTGGCGGTTCTCCGCCGGACCCGATGCCGTCTCCCAATCCCAATCAGGTTGCCAGCTCCAGCAATTGACCACATATGAGCACCGGCTAACGAACCGCTCCAGTTATGTCAAAACACTGGCCAAATAAAAAGCAAAGCAAGCAAGACTCAAACATGAGGTAACTTGCCAAAATGCAGCCAGGAACTCAACCCACAACTTAGGGATAGACCGGGGGGAAGCCGTCGGCTTGTAAACCAAAGTGTTTAACATGGGCGCCTGCTGTCTCAAAATAGTTTTCGACTCTTAAATATTTGCGAATTCGAGATGGATTTGATAAGTTTTGCAGGCGGACAGCATAACTGGAATACTTGTGGAAAATATAGTTCTAATTTAGATTTGATATATCGAGTTGAGTTTGATTAGTTTTGCAGGCAGACAACTTGACTGGAATACTTTTAAAAAATAAGAGTCCAAATATAATATTTAAATATAAACACAATTATTTCGAATACTTCACACCAATAAGATTTGCTGCACATTAAATTGTCATATTTTTTGGCAATATAACATTTTTGGTTGGGTAGTCAATTTTCGGTTGCAAGCAATTCTCGTTTGCAGCCAACACAAATTACAAGTCGTAAATCTGTGGTGTGTCAGGCAGAGAAACATGATCAGAATTTGATTTGACATATCGATAATTTACGAGCCTAACAAAATTATAGAGTGCATTGGCAGCAACAGCGGCAGCAGCAGCAGCAGAAAACAACAACCGAACAACATCAACAAACACACCGGAACTGCCTCTGGCCGTAATTACAAGCGAAAAAGGCTGCCACGTAAAGTGTCGATCGATGTCGATGTCCATGTCGACGTTGATTTCGCTGAAGAAAATGCGCAGGGGGGAAAATACAATAATAAAAAACGAAAATCATATGGAAAATCCGAGCTTAGCAGCTCAATGAGTTGTCTAAGCCAGCGACATGGCGTCGATTAAAATCGGTGTTACAATTTATGCAACTAAATTTTTACGCGATTTTTATCGCAACCAACAACAACAGCAACGAAAACCGAGCAGCAAATGTGGCAGTTGCTGCATTTTTGACCGTTTTTTGGCTGCCGCTCGTGTGTGTAGTTGTGGCCAAGCAAGCGATTTATTGACCAGGCTCAAGCCAGCCCGGTAGAAAATTGTGTGACTCAATAAACTTGCACCCAAAAGCATTGGGGAGCTGTTGTTATTTGCATAAATCTTCTTTTCAAGTTGTTGACTCACTTTATAATTAACATTAAAGAGAGTCAAATATTCAAATTTGTTTTTTATTTAATTGGCTTTGCTTGCAGTACGAAAGATTGCTTCATGATATGTCGCTGAAGTACTGATGAGAAACACAACTGAAGCCAAATGTGCCGATTGGCGTTACTAATTGCCAAAAGTTTGATGTAATTGTTAATGATTTTAACAGTTACAAAATGCTTGGCTTCTATGAAATATATTAAAACAGCACTCAAGTGAATTGGTGGCGTGTAAATCAAATTAAATTATGATTTACAGATTGTTGTTACTTTGCAAATATTTCGTTGAAGCCGATTTCTCACGGGGCTTAATCGAACATGTGTATAGATATATAATATATATATACATATATATATATATATGTATATAGATATATGTTCATATATTTGTGAGTGCATGCAAAATGATTGCATTTTGGGGGGCTTTTATTAATAGAAATAAATCAAGTTTTGTGCACTGCTGCCGTTGCCACAAACACAGCCACAAATACTACACACACGCACACACAGATACACATGCAAACAACAGCAGCCCACTGGCGTCAGATACGAATGTATCTGCAGCAGCAGCAGCAGCAGGAGCAGCAGCAGCAGCAGCAACAACAGCCGGCTGGCTTGTTTTGTGGCATGCCACATTGCCGCACATGCTTACATATATATAGACAGACGAGAGTATGTTAATAATTTGCAAAATGCATTTGTCTGGCGATAACAAGCAGCTGATAGCACAAACGCGTCCGCTCGCCACCTGGAAAACTGTCAAAACCCCCCTCGCTCCTCCTCCACCCAAGCCAATTGACTTAAACCAACGTCGCCTGGCGCCTCAAAAGGTTTCTGGTTGTTGTTGTTGTTGTTGTTGCTGTTGTTGTTGCCGGCAATTAGCGCTTGAATTTAGTCTTATCGCAGATGGCTTATGAAGCTATCAGGCCAGAGCTGAGCAGAGCTGAACAGAATGCAACGAAGCTGATACGAATACGAGCATGTCATAAGTCAGCATTGAAATCGGAGCCACGACTTTGACATTCTCAGCTACAAATCCAAATGCCTGCTGTGCGGCAGTCTGTCTGACTGCCTGTCTGTCTTCGTGTGTGTAATCAATGGGAAGAAGCTGCAGCCATTAGATAAAACTGCGCTGCCATAGATAATAAGTAAGAATGAAGCAGAAGAAGAATTTGAACGCAGCGATGCATCCGTTCGATAAGCTTTTTTTGGTTTTGAAAGGGGCCAAGGCAATTCATAATTTTGTATTTTTTATTTATTTTTTTGGTGCCTGGTATCCAGAAACTCAACGCAACATTGTCGCGCAGGCGTAACTCGATACTAAAAAGGGACCCAAGCCACATAAATTGCCAGGGCTCTAAAAGCAGAAATAAGAAAAACAAACCTGAGAGCACCGAAAACAGAAACGTGTCCCGAAAACGCATATTTCTGTTGTTTTTTCTTTTTTTAATTTATATTTTGTTAATTTTTATATGAAGAGTTGACATTTCGGTCCAGTCGCAGAGGATGTCGCGTCGCGTCGTCGCATTATTGTTATTGTTGTTGTTGTCGCTGTTATCGCCCCGTTTAAGGCAACGCTGCTGGAAGCCTCAGGCAGCCGACTACCATTATGATAAATCATTTTTGTTTTTGTTCATCTGTTGCTGCCTGGCATACTTCGCCTTTGTGGCCATATCCGCAGCCAACTAAACTTAAACTTATCACAACATTTACTGTTTGTGTGTTCTCGGCCAACGAAATGCGTACTTCGTAAAACGTAAAGAAAGATATTTATGTGCTTAGAGATTTAACAGTGCACAACAAGCAAAACTCATTTTTCAAATATCATAAGTAAATAAAAACCTATAAATACTTCTCATTCCATTCAGATTTAAGCAACTCTGGTCTGCAATTCATTTATTCGCATCACTCAAACTTGTGCCCCGAAGCATGTTCAGCTTATAATACGCCTTTTCACAAGCGATTCGATGTACAATCATTGATCTACAGGTCGACATTCGAGCACCTCTCCAGGCAATTAGCCTACAATGAATTTCAACTTTTGAAATACCAAGATTGAAAATACCTTTTACATGGAAATTGGCAGAGATTTGACACAGTTATGATTGTTGTCAGACAGGCCGGCAGAAGCGTTCACAATTCGATTCGATGCACTTCAAGAAATGACAAAAAAGCATCCACAGTAAAGAACTGACTGAATGACTGAATGAATACTTCTTTATGGCTTTATGATTCATGCAATGAAACGAGCAAAAATATAAGAGAAATACAAAACGGCTGATAAAATCGCAATGCCACAAAAAAGAGCGCTGTGACTTCAAAAACTGGGCGATTCAATTCTGAAAAAAAGTATAAATAAAATAAAATCATAAGTTGCTTTTCTGCTGAAACATTTTATGTGGCTGCGGACGTGCATTAAACGCTGCAGGCAGTCGCCATGCTGATCAGAACCCGATCAGAGATGAAGTTATATATTATTATAATATGCACATGCTTGTTGACTGTTTTGCTCCAACTCAAAAGATATATCTACATATATACGATGCGTAATCACAAGTGCCATGAATTGTGGCAGCTACAAAGTGATTGATCTGATCTGATCTGATTTGATTTTCCGCCCCCATAAACAGAATGACACACATTATATACACATAGCAGTGTCTCATGGATCGGTTAAGTGCCGGAGTCGCACTTCACAACAGCACTGATGTGACACTAAACTGATGTAAGAAAAAATCCGCTTAGCGTGCTAACAAAAGCACCACCAAAAATAAAACTAAATACCCAACAACAATAACCACAACTATGATATGAAATTACAAAAGCCCAAGTAAAAAAGACGGGGAAAAAATAACAACGAATAAAAAGTATCTTTTCTGAGTCGCACATTGTACACACTTTCCAGAGATAAGTTAATTTTTTTGGTACAATATAATTTTCTAAAATCTTAAAGAATTTTTCCTAATCCTTCTATTGAAATTTGTCTAGAACACTTGGATAAGATTTATAGGGCCAGAGATTCATTGCATATTTGGAAACAAAATCTAAATACCTTCTGCAAGTGTAAACAAAAATAAAGAGTTTGCGATCAGCTTAAATGCCCACGAACGTCAATAAATAAAATCAAATTTCTAATAATGCAACAAAAATAGTAATAATAATAATATTAAACTCAAGGCGATTGAATTGAGGCGAGCTGTTGGGGGTAGAGAACGGCAGGAAGGGTTTAACAGTTCCCCAGTCGTTTCGAGACTATTGTCAGGTGTCTAATTCGAATGTCACTGCCGTTGCTGAGCAGAAAGAGAGAGAGGGAGAGAGAGAGAGAGAGAGAGAGAGAGAGAGAGAGAGAGAAGGAGTGATAGAGAAGGGGAGAGCAGAACTTGACCGCATATGGGGAAAAGCTATCAAATCACAGCACCAACACCAAACACCAACGCCAAAGTAAAGAAATTAAATAATTATGGCACCGCAACAAACTTGCGTATATTTTTTGCTGTTGAGATTTTTATTTATAGTAATTTCTCCAAGCCGAAACAAGTTTCGATCAAAGTGCCAAAGGAGCAGGTTCGAGTGCATCATCTGAGACTCGATCATCGATCAAGTTGGAGTGGTCCGTACTTCAATTATGCGTAATTTAAAAGAAATTAATGTCGTGCAAGAAATTACTTGTCGATATTCAAGTTTCGGCGCTTTGGTAACCACAAAAAAAAACCAATACACACAACAACAACATTTAGCTGCATCGGAACGCGCAAAATATAAACCTGCGCCCAGTTTTGGGCAAACATAATCATAATATTTATATTATTGCCACTAAATGCAGTCACTGCCCCAAAAACAAAAAAAGAAAACAAGAAAATAAAGCGAAAAATAACTGGAAAATACCTTTATTATTAAAGCCGTGGTTGCCTTATGGTTATGGTTGCCGTCGTAGTAAGATGCTAAACAGATATAAAGAAGTAAAGTATTGGTTTTAATCTCTTGTCTTACAATTTATTCTTTTGTTCAAACAATGACTCAACTCAATGACTGCAACAATTATAAACACAAATGAATTAAAAAAACAAAATCAAGAAACTAAATAAGAATAAATCCCACTGGCACAAAAATCCTTATCTCAAGAAAAACTTATTGCAACACATCAAACAGCCATCAAATTTATCGAATTTTCATTTAAATATCTTGTTAAAAAAGTTGACATATCAAATTTGAAATATTCTGCATTTAGCTTAGCATGTCGTGGCCATAAAGTAAGCCCTAAATATATTCACATGTTAATAACGAGCAATTCTTCAAGAAAGTGGCCCGGGGCAATCTGTAAGATAAAAGAACATAAAACTTGTGGCACACACACACACACTAACCATATCTCAATCTTGAGGCATGCCATGCCTCAGTGTCCCGGTCAACTGCTTTGCTAAACTTTGGCAGCTCAAAAGTTTTGATACCAAATTACAAAGAAAGAAAAGAAAAGAGAAGAAAAGCATAACCCTCAATTATGATATATATTTTATGAGAGCACTTTAAAAACCAATGGCAGACAGCTCAGTTGAGCTCAGTTTAGCAGTATCGAGTTGGGCCGAGTTGACTTGAAGTTAAAGGAGCAGCTCCAACCCACAGACTGGATGGCTTTTGTGTGGCGGCGTGTTATTCCTTGGGGCACGGCCAACATATAACAATAAAATAAAGTGCAGTTAACACATGACTTGGCGCAAATAGTGTCACATTTTGATAAATGACACTCGTTTGTCAAGCAACACACGCTCCACACATACACACACAGACAGAGAGCAGAGCAGAGCAGAGCCAAGACAATGAGCCGCGAGTACAAAATACACTCCAGGAATATGCCACACACACTCGCACACACACACACACACTTACTGTAAGTGACCTCCAATAGCCGAGAAAAGAGTAATCTGCCAAATATCGAGAATGTGATACTCTTGCCATTTGATAGATTTTGGAGACCTCACCTGTATTTTCGAATGCAGCTGGAGAATAAACTGATAAATTCAGCTGATATCAATATGTGTTTGCACTGACTGCATGAGAAAATTAATCACATTGTTCATGACAAACTCAAAATACTTTTTTCCAAGGGTATTAAAGGTGTCTTAAGGCAACTCCTGCCATTTTACGTAGCTCGTCAGCCTGGCTCGAAAGGTGTTGGTTCGACCATCAAGAAGATGCCTCAAAAGCTGACGCCCCGAAAAACTGATGCCCCAAATCGTTTGACGGATGGCTGAGGGATAGATGGGGAAAGAGAGGCAGGGACAGAGAGAGAGGGAGAAATCGTTGTGGATACGCTTGGACTGGGACAGCTTTATTATGTCTTAATTCAAGCCCAAGGCGATTTAGGCGACAGACCCTTTATTCCTTGCCTCTGCCTCTGCAGGCAGTGGGTCAACTTTCGTTTCAAAGGGGGTGCCATGGCAAGGGGTGTTGCAGCTGAAAATTGAATTTAATTTTGTGTATGCAGCAAATTAATATTCTTTTTTTTTTAAGTGTTATGCGTGGGGCGCGTTTCTTGTAATTTCTTAATCAAACACTCCACCCATAAGCAAAAAAAAAGAAAAAAGAAAGAAAACAAAAGGCGAAGAAAAAGAAGGAAACTGAAAACGGCAACTTATCATTTTGGTGGTCCTCTTCCTGGCCAGCCGCTGGGTGGGCGAGGCTTCCTCGTCGCCAATTCTTTATTTACCGCTAGAACTTGTGCCTCGCGCGATCCTCGTCAGATGCTCATACATACATATATATTTCTTATTTTGGCTGGGGTGTAGCCATAAAGTTCGCGCTTGCAGGCAGTAAAAAAAGTGAAAGAACGAGTTTGGTGGGTGGGCGTGACTGCAACGGGCCAAGACACCGTCAAAGGAGGGGGAATGGGAATTGCTTTTGTTGCGTTTTATTTGATTATTTTTGTTGTGTTGAATGTGGCACAAACCAATGCAGTAGGCAAGTAGATAAGTAGGCAGCCCGAAAGGCACAAAAGCACAAAAGCCTCGAATGCCATTCGATAGTCAATAAATTAAAACATTAGTCGCACTGTGTTAGGCACCGTCACACGCGGCGAATACGCAATGCGGACGTGTTAAAAATAAACAGTTGTTAAATTGAGCGCAACTAATCCCAACAGCCCAGCATCATGATAAATTATGACTTAAATCAGCTTTTGTTCAATTTTCAACTCATCATCAAGACTCACACACAGGCGACAAATGCAGCACAGGTGAGCACACAGGGTAAATAGTTGTGTGTCTCTGTGTGTGTGTGTTAGAAAAGGTGTCACCAATACAAACAAAGAGCTAAATGGATAAAAATAATGATGTTGCTGCTGCAGGCTATGCAAATGGAAAATTTTAAATGCAAAAGCGCTTAACTTAATGTTGAATGAGATACAAATGAAATGAACAACGAACCCAAGAGATACGAGGGGTATGAATGTGTTGGGGGGGGCTTGGAGGGCTACAATTTGTTGGCAGTCAAATGTGCAACGCGATATGGCTAATGTCTGACTGTGGGTGGGTGTACACGAACATCTTTACACTGCCAGACCACAATCAGCAGCAACTGTTTACAATTCAGCGCAGGCTACACGACAACTTTTATTCTGTAGGCCTTTAAAGGTCCTCTAAGATCCTCGTGCATGCCTATATCGACTTGATTGTTGATCCCGATCAGGAATATATATACTTTATGTAGTCATAGATGCATGTTGCATACAACTATTTTGCACGCAACTATTCCACTCACTTTGATGGGTTCAGTAGTAATAGATAATGAATGAATAGTACTAATTTTTCGCAGTGTATAGAGAAAAGCGCATCGCTTGCTCTTTAAGCTAACAAAACGCTGCATTTTTCCATGGCGGCAACGACATAATTTAGATTTTTCGCCTTGACTGGCAAACGTCTTTCGCCCAACCTCCCTCACTCCATCTATCCAACTGCCTCTCTCACTCGAGGTAAAAGCTAAAAGAAAATGCACCCAGCGGCAGCAGCAGCAGAAGAAAAGTCTCAGCAGCAACAGCAGCAGCAGCAGCTTTCCTGTCTATTGTCTGTTGAATTAAGTGCAAACATTAGCAGCGCACAATGCTCGGGCGATGTCTCTAAAGTCAAGGCCCCCCAACCCAACCCAGTTCCACTCGCAGCAGCAGCAGCAGCAGCAGCAGCTGATGGTGATGATGATGGTGATGATGATGATGATGATGCTGATACAGAACATGAAGAAGAAGATGACGTGGAACGTTGCTGATAATACCGCATAGACTTTACACCTAGCAAACGGAACGTGATAAAGCTTTTTCTTCTTGGCCTGCTAATGATTATCAATCATTTTGGGATTAAAATTCCGTGTGGTGTTTTGTCACTCATTTGTTGTTGTTGTTGTCGGTTCACATGTGTGTGCGTGTGTGTGTGATATATCACATTGTTTTCGATGCTGTTGTCGTCATCAATAAACTGTGCCGGTATTTAGCATACAAAAAATACGAGAAAAAAAGTCTTTCACTGCTTTGCCCTCAAATGGTGCAGGTGTTGCCGCTGTAGCAGCAACAAATCTTTAATAGTGTCCAAAGCTAAGGCAGTCAACACACTACAGTTGCAACAAGGTGGGGCAGGCGCCCGGGACTGAGACAGGGACAGGGACAGGGACAGGGACAACAGCAACAACAACAGCAACAACAACAGCAACAGCAAACGGGGTTAAAGTGTTGCCCTGACAATATTTTCTCGTTGCTCGATCTGTTTGCGTTTGGCTTTGCTTTTGTTTTGTTGTTGTGCATATGTTTCTCCGATTTTTTTTTATTTTTTATTTTTTGTTGAACGATTCTCACGTTTGTTGCCCTGACAAGTGGATTTAGCGGCATTGATGTATGAGTTTACAGATAGTTTCCACTTTTTGTTTCTTCTTTTGCTCGACGTCTCTACGGAGTCTGCTGCTGCTGCTGCTGTTGCATCTGTTTAAAATTGAGTGATGCTGCTAATGCACTGTAATTAATATTGTGCTCCAAGTTTGTACAGCATACATACGAAATCAGAGCGAACCAAAATTAATGTGGCTTTTGCAAATCAGGTGAATGGCAAAACAAACAAACCAACAAATTGTGTGTTTCAAATGAAAAATGACTTTGAATTTGTTTGAATATTTAACAGCCATTAAGTTAGACAAAACTTGGGTTTAAAACCAAGTTGGAGCTTAAGCAAAGTGTGATTTACACAAAAATATATAATAATCATAATAAATAAAAATCTTTACAAAATGAGAGACAAATTTATAACTACTCGGTTTAAATACAGAAAAGAAAATATTTATACATTTATTTCATTGACCTCCATAAAAGGATTTATTACTTCGCTGGAAATTTATGTGTTTTTCTTAGAAATTTATTTAGGTAGTCTCCATTTCAAGACTCTTTTTGTATGGTTTCATAATTGAAGCTTTCATTTTAGGATACTTAAATACTCTTTTTACGTTTTTCGCTGGGATTCTCATTTAGAATGCGTTGCCAAAATTATAGGTCTTCAAGCAGCTTTTCCACTTGTTTATTATTGCGCTTTGCTCACTCATCTAACCAAAAGCTAGTGCCTATTAACTGTAAGATTTATATGCCAGGCACGTATTCGTATAAACTTTAGCTGCAAGTCTTCAAGTGCTCAATGCAATTTTCAAGCCTAAGCACAACTCATCGTCACAATTATAAGCTTAGAACTGCGAGTTCTTTTTTTTCTTTTACTCTTTCTCAGGTTTGGTTAAACTTGGAACTCGGCTACGAGTTTTTACGACGCTTCTAATGAAGCGTTGTAGTTGTAGTGGTTGAGGTTGCAGCAGTTGGAGAGAGAAACCGGGGCCAAGGGAATAGACTCAACTAAAGTGAACCGCTTTAGTTGACACTGACCGACCGCAGAGATGACTATCTCAATATTTAGGTTGCCAAAGAAATAAAAAGACGACGGCGACAAAGACGACAACAGCAAAGCACTTGAGAATAAATCAAAAGATGCGAAAAACGAGCCAACAACAACAGCAACGAAACAACGAAACAGACAAACAAACAAACAAACAACGGGCGACACTTTTAGGCCTCGTAATGCTCTAAAAGGCTCAAGAGAGCCAGATGGAGTGGGACAGATAGAGATGGACGGAAAGAGACAGACGGCAAAGAGATCTAAGCGAAATGATAAATGTTCGCGTTCGCGTTCGTTTCGTTTCGTGTATCAAGTGTGAATTTTAAGTGAAAACGTTACATGACGTCCATGCTGTGCTGGGAAATTCTATATGCTGCTTCTTCATCATCTGTTTGTATCTTTTATGTGGTGGTTGCAGCCCAGGTTTGCTTGCTACTACTTTTTATGTGGCATACGTGAGTGAGCGGCCGCAAAAATCAAGCTTAAATACATGATTTTAATGCCAATAAATAATTTTAATTACAAACACACACAAAACAAAAAGAAGCTAGTTTTGATGCTCCCACAAAATTCGAATAGGCCGCCTTTTAAATGTCTTTTGCACGCTGCCTCATAAAATCCACACACACACACACACACACACACAGATGTACATAAAAATAGGGAATTGAGAATAAAGCAAAACTCCGACAAATAAAAACTATGTTTAAATATTTCTCGCTTACTTAAATTCCATATAATTCTCTGTCTGCTCTCTTGGCCGATAGAAGAACCGATGCCGCCTTAGCGGCATCGTAAAAAGTGCGAACTGTAAATCATGACAGTTTTTATAACCCTCTCACACACACATACACAGTACAGTACTAGCCGGTATATTACCTGGGCTGGGTCTTACCTGTATTTAGTTTACACCACTTTTTTCTGGACTGCCTCCGTTTACCTGTTGCTCAGTAGCCGATTTGCCTTTAACCAGGCGGAAATGTACTTTTATTATTAGTTTTTTCTACTCTTTTTTTTGTATATTTTTTTTTTGCTGGAATTTGTATTTATTAACTCGAGATTTAAATTTAATGCGCCTTTTTAATGCGCAAAGTTAGAAACTTGAGCCCATTACCGCCTTGGCACAAATGGCCGCCCCCCCGTCCGCCGTCCCCCGTCCAATGTTGCTGCCAGCTCTGACATAATCTCGGCCAAGACAAACTTTGCTTGAGCCCAGCCATAAATCGATATAATAATTGCTTATGGAATCGAATCGTTCACTGCGCCTTTGTTTGGCCCTGGAGCTGTAATGCGCCCGCTGCACAGCTTAGTCTTAGACGGTTGCCATATTTATGGACTAATTTATAGATAGTTGTGGGCCGCTGCCTCGCTTCGCAGCTCAAATATATTTCGGAATTTATGTGTGACGTGCTGCATGGGCTTAAGTCAAAACTCAAAACTTGGCTAATGCCAACCACATGAAGTGCATAAAAAAAATTAAACGTTTTTTTTGTCTTAAATCGTTTGCTGGCCCGAGAAAAGCAATCATAATGAACAATTTGAAAAGCTAATGAAAATAAGTGATCTGAACATAAAACTTAGCACAAGAACGGACTTCAATTTTTAATAGACAATAAAACACAGCTTTTTTTTTGTGAAACGTTTTGTCAGATTTTGTTTAGGTTTGCTTTCCGCTTTTGGAATATTGTTGTACACTGAAGCCGGCAAAAATGGCAAGCAGCAGAAAACATGTCTGATCCCGTAAGGCATACATATTTTGGATCAGTAACGGCAGTCGAATTGGCTTAGCCAAGCTCAGAGCCTATAAGATACTTTTATCATATTCCTTAGGGATGCCTTTAATTCACTAGAATATTTCATTAACTTAAGAAAGACATTTTGACAAGTTTTTCTCGAAAAACTTGTACTTAATCTGTGAGTTGAATGGTTTATTTTTGCTTTAATTTCGATTTCAAAAACAATTAGTTTCAAAGTCTGACTAATCAGTAGGTTCCTGCGAAAGAATTGCGCGAGAGCGCCTGAAACTATTTGGAGGAACATTGTTGCCATTATGCACACTCGAAATGGGCGGAACAAATGGATTATAGCACTCAAAGCAGTGAAATTTCAAACAGAGAAGTCAAAACAAGAGTTACAAACGTATTTCACACCAATTTGCTCGTGAACAAAACGTTAACAACACATGCAAATTATGGAATACTAAAACATAAGCTGCAAATTGAGACTGGGAAACCCACTTTGGAAATAGAGCAGGCAAACGGGTTAAGCCACGCCCAATACTTATGAGTGCTGCAACTCGAGTGCAATTGCAGCCCGCAAGACTGAGTCATGCGTGTTGTGAGGGGCAAGAGATTGTTTAGATGCCCAGATGTGTGGGGCAGGCAGGCAATAGCAATAGCTCAACGAGAATGCACCGTTAGTCGGTATTTGCTGTCGTTTTTGTGGCTTTTATCAATTGTTCAATTGTTGAGGCGAACGCAAAGTATGACAAAGTGGGCAACATTAACGCTTTGTGTGCATCAAAAGACATGTAGAAAACCCGAAAAAATTATGACTATTTCATTCGAAGAACCACTTCGTCAATGTCAAAGCTGACGAGGCCCAAAACTTTGCCGCCGCAGAGGCCCTTTTTTTTTTTTTTGTTCCTCCCAACCAACCAACCAGCCAGTTGGATAGCAAGTTCTGTAAAAAGACTTGTCGTGTGTTTTTTGCTTTTGTATTGTTTTTTTTTTTCTTGTTGGTTTTTGTTTGTTACTTGATATTTAACACAAAGCGCTAAGCGGCTAAGAAATAATCGTTTCGTAGACCCACAAACCATATTTGTTGAGCCAGAGTCTGTCCAATTTGGCAGCTCGTGTTTGGGGCCAGCTACCAAGAAAATAGCTAAAAACTGATTGCAGTCGCTTTTAGTTGTAAAACATGAGCTGAATTTTGTACATGTTGTGCAACTTTACAGCAGCAAACAAAGCCCAGCTCCATGTGTGGTCTCACACGCAGAGAAGCGCCTAATTAAGCGCCTAAGTAAGAATTAAGGGATTAGAATCCCAGTTTCCCCAAAAATACAATGGGTTATTTATGTGTTTAGCGAAATGATTTGTATATATTTTTGAAGCGTGGTTACCTCATTTTCATTTTATAACAACTGTGCGAGTGGCGCGTTGTCACTTTGTTGGCTGTCGGCTACTTTTTGGTAACAGTGTTGGGCAATACACTTCACAATAACACGGCTCGAATGCCTTGCAGCTTCCCACCACAGAAAAACTATGTGTCTGTGTATGACTATCAAACTGTCAAAATTATGACATTTGAAATTTCACGTAACGTAACATAACCGGACAAGAAAGCAGCCACGGCGAGATCCGTGAAAAACCCCCATTCCCCGAGCCACCTATTCAAAACTACAAAAAACAAAATTGAGTATCCAAAGCCCAAAGCCACGAACCAAATGTTTCAAGTGTCAAGCGCGCTGTTTGTTTGTCGGTTTTTTGTTTTTCAATTTTTGTTTTGGGATATGAAATATTTTCAATTACAGTTCGTGCCAAAACGCAAGAGATCAAATTGTTGGCCACAGACGTGTTTGTCTGGATGTCAAGAGCGCGCTACAAAAAAAAGCAGCTAAAAACAAAACAGAAAAATATCATAAAACAACAACAAATAAAATCATTATATGTACTTATTCAAATTGTTCGACATGAGTTGTGCCTCTTGTTACAAAAACCCAAACCGCAGCCTCGGCAAAAAAAGAAACATGCGACAAAAAAAAAAAAAGAAAAGAAAACTCAGACGAGAGCAAAACAATCTTCAATGAATGAAACGCGAATTTGATTACAGATTTTCAAGTTGTTGTTGTTGTTGTTGTTTTTGTTGCTTTTTTTGTTGGTACAATTGTTGAGCATGCGAAATATCAAAAGCTACGAAATTTAGACTTGGCTTGCAGGCAGTTTAAATGGGAATATGAAACCGTAGCAAAAGAGCACGAAATGAAATTTTTGAATTGTTGATTTGGCGTCAAAACATTTTTGTATATTTGTCATTTAATTGAAATTGAATGATTTTGCATTTATTTTGTTCGTGCTTGCTGGGTTTCTTTATAATATAATATTGTATGCATATTAGGCATGCATATTGACCATGGCTAATGCAGATGCCAAAAAATACAAATAAATATGGGCAATAAAACTATTTATTATGTCAATTATATGTTCACATCTAATAAGTCTTTTAATATGCGGTGCAGTAGGGCCTAAAATAAATGATATACATCAAATTCAATTACATAATTTGTGGATCAATAAAAAGAAAATCATTTTACTTAATTCCAGACCAAATAGTAAAAAAATGTCTAAATAATAAAATAAAATATTAAATAAAAATATTACTAATATCCGCTGAATTAAAAGTGTTAAGAACAGTTTAATCACTGACTAGGAAAGATATCCTCCATCTTAGAAAGTTCAATAAAAGGGTTATTGAAAAACTGATTGATTATTAACATATTTTGAGTGTCATAAGTTGTGTTGTTCGAGCAACTGTTAATCATTTGAACTGTGACGTGAGTTGTTAATCAAAGCTGGTCATTTGGGGATCGCCCGCAGCGCATTTGGCAGTCGATGTTGGCCACTTCCGTTTCTTGATTTGCCCACTTTTGAAATTCGATATTCACGAAATTTTGCGCTTTTCAAGCAGATTGCGCGTGCTTTTTGTCAGCGCCAAATCGAGTGAGCCAAGAAGAGGAGAGAAAAGGCAAAAAAGCTGTTAACTAGGCAGAAACCCCGCAAAAAATGCAAAAAGAAGAAGAAATGAAAAGAAAAGAAAAGAAAAAAATCACTTCACCGACTTCACTGGCTTCACACCGGCGGCGCCAACGCTGACAACGCAATTTCACAGGCGAAAGGTGTTGCCTCCAAATTGGTTCATTGTGGCCAATATATGTGTGACTCCCGGGGCGCCACGGGACCTGTGAAGGTGGCTGGGAGGTCTGCTGTTCAATTGATTTATTTGTTTGCTCACAAAATTTGCATACACAAAAGTGCAAAATAATTGATTAGAAAGTGGAGTGCGTAGCTGTGATTGAGATTTTGATTTGGATTTTGGTTTTGATTTTGATTTCGGTTTTGTATCTTGTGGCTACACTTTCGATGGAAAGCAAAATACGAAGAAGACACTGCTGCTGACGCTGATGATGATGAAGAAGAAGCCGCACAAGCGAATGCGGCACGAAATGTGCATATTTTCCTAAGAATTTTCCAACAAATTGTTACCATTGAAGTGGCGGAAAAAACGAGAGAAGCGAAGAAAACGAAAAAACTTGAGCCGAAATGGTATATTAAAAGCGACAGAGGCCGAACAAACGCACAGCTGTCAAGCACTCGAAATCATTTTTCGTGGAAATTGTTTCAAATAAAAGAAAAGTACAACAACCAGCAGGGGGATAAGAAGAAGAGACTTTTCTCCAAGCACGCAAAGTTCTCCGTTGCCGAAGGCCGCTGCCGTGGCGAGTAGGCCAGTTTTCGACACTTGCCGAGGAGGGGAAGAGTGGCGGAGGAGGAGAGGGAGGAGAACAGGCTGTCAGACAGCTAGACGAACCCAAAACAGCAGGGCCAACCGGCCAGCCACACAGTCTGGGCCAACTGGTCCGGGTCGGGCCAGCAGCAACAATTTGTTTTCCCCACTTACACTTTAACCTTTTCTTCTCTTTTTTTCTAGGCGGCATAATTTCGGCAACTGTATAAAGCCGAAAGGGGGCGAGGGGCACCAGCTAAACTTGTCACTTGCTTTTCTTATGAAATATGTACGTCAGCACACACACAAACACACGCACAACCAACACACACTCGCACATCAACAACAACACTTCAAGTGGCTTGTCAGCAACATTTCAAACAAAGCGTCGGCAACTGCAGTGACAGCATCGACTAGAAAAAGAGAGAAGCACACAGCAGAAACAGAGAGAAAGACAGAGATGGATGAACAAAACAACAAAAAAGAGAAAAAACCAGACTTGTTTGCATCCTCCAACGATGCTGTGCATTTTGTTCACACATTGACCAAAATACCAAGCAAAGTAAAAAAAAAAAAGAGTCAAGAACACAATTCGACATTTGAGTTTATTGTTGCCTTGCGAAACTAGCCCCGAAAAAAACGAAACGAAACCAGACGAGACTGCAGCTCGTAAAGTTATCTGAAATGCATGCCAGGGATTTTACTTTAGTCAGTTTGAAATGACCCAACTTCTAACGCCTAAATGCAAAAAAAAAAACTCTTTTTTTAAGTGCCACCAAACACTTTGAGTAGAAAAAGTGCAAAAGAACATGTCGAAGGCCTCCCAAGCACTGCATTTCAGCGGATCGCTGATGGATTTATAAAGACAACACAATTGGGTAATGTTCGAGTATGGCAAGAACTGAGTGTAAGCGAGGAAGCTGGTGCCAGATACTTAAATGTGTAATGAATTGCAACAAAATACATATGCAAAGTGTTCAAAAATTAATATTTATATTTTAGATGACGGCTTCATTTTGACATCGTTCTACTTGAGGAAACCGGAAAGTGAGTGAAAATCATATTTTTAATTTAAATGTAGTTTTCAAAAAGAGGTCAAGCCTTGATTACAAAGCCCAGGCTTTTGAAAATCTGACAACTTTTGTTGAAGTGATGGCTTTGGAATGATTTGAACTCTTCCTATTTGTATTTTTTGGGTCTGAATTTCTACATGAATTTGGAGACGGAATTGCGGAATTGAATTAAATATAGCATTATTTTAGAGGTCAAGCCATGATTAAAAAGGCTTGGTTCTTTAAAAACAATTTACTTTCGAGCAAAGATTTGACCCGTACAGAAAGTCATTTCTGGGGATACAAACTCAACATAAATAGGAATTCAGAAGTGCTTTTCCAACTTTAAATGCAGTTTTAATCTAGAGGTCAAACCATGACTAAAAAGATCAGGTTTTTAAAACATCGAGCAAGTTGCGGCTGTCCAAAAATTTGACCCGTTACAAAAGACATTTTCTGGGTTGGAATGAAATTAATTTAGTTTAATTAATGCGACATGCTTGTTGGGAATTGTATCTGAATACATAAATGTGGTACAAATAATGTCACATAATACATTTCACAATGTTACGTTGCTGTCTAATCGAAGCTTACTTGGTAACTTGGCAGCTTCAAGTGCTGCACATTATTTGCTTGCAACACCTGCTTGCAACAGGAGGAGGAGCAGCAGCAGCAGCAGCAGAAGCAGGGGAAAAATGCGAAGAGGCAAACTATGCAAGTGGCGAGACAAATTTTTCATAAACATAAACAGAGCCGCTATACATTTTGATGATTTTAATGGAGAAAAGTGCACAAAATGATGGCCACAAAACGTGTTGGGTGCAGAAGGAGAAGAAGCAGGAGACGCAGAAGCAGCAGCAGCAGCAACGGCAACTTGTGCAGTTAGCGGAATGTGTTGCCAAGCACCTTTTGCATTCTGCATTCTTCTCTCTTTTGGTCTTAACCAACACCCCCAACACCCCCTCGGCACTCTTTGTGCACAGTGACAACGGCAATGTTGGGGCGCGCGCCCATTTAAAATGCGGCAAGTGTCACCATTGACTGAAACGAGTCGCAATAAATATATATACAAGCCGTATATATATGGTGTGGTGGGGGGCTACTGAAACGGGGCTCTGTATACAAAGTGGCAGTGGCTTTGCTCCGCGTCTGCGTCTCCATCTCCTCCTCCTCCTTCTCCTTGTCTGTTGGCTGTTAGCTGGTATTTGCCAGGCTTTATACGGGCAAGGCATGCACTGCATATTGGCAACAACAATGCTGCAGCAAGGAAACAAACAAACAAAAGTTCAAAATTTGTGGCAGATTGATCCACTTTAAGCATACCCTGGGAGCAGGGAGCTCAAGTTTGAGACGTGTGTGTTTATGGTCCAAAGAATTGTGGGGATTGTTGAGGAGGATCTGCTGGTCTATCTTCAAGATCCAGAATATATATTCGATGCATAGTTAAAAGAGTATATATTGACCAGTATTCAATTTTTGTTTATCGAAGAGCATAAAAGTCTAGTCTTATTTCATTTAGAGCACTCAGTAAAAATATCTAATGCACTTCATTCATACTTTCTATCATTCGATTCGCATCTGATTCCTCTCAACTACCAGCTGCACTTTGTGTTGCAATCAAACTACCCGCTACTGGGCTCCTTTCTACTAGGGTATTTCCGCGACTTCCATCGTCGCCCTACACTTTGCATGACATTTTCTTATGCTGTCGAAGGCAGCAGCCCGGCCCCCGTTTCGTTATTTAAATAACAATAAAATTTGATGACAAGCGTCGTTGCTGGAAACTCCACTCGAACACTATCAGCAACAACACCCGCTGCACCACCCCACCCCACTCCCGCCTCCCAGACACACTCCATGCCTAACCGTCTGTTTAGTTTCGATTTTGCAGCTTGGCGTCGAGAGCTGATTGGCTTCTGCCGGCATAATAAAGACATTCGATGACTTTTTAAGCGTTTCACTTTCGCACGTAACTGTAAAAAGTTTGCAGCATGTCCGGTTGTTAAAATAAATATTATGAAGTTTTCCCCCGTCTACACTAAACAACGATATCTGGGAGAAAGAGTTGGGGTACAAAGTCTAGACTCCAGACGACAGATGACAGCAGATGTAGGAGAAGCCCAACAAAATGCGCAAAAAGTGGGGGGAAAAAGTGGGAAAAGCACTTTCCATTTCATAGGGCGATGCCAAGTTTTAATTAAGAAATCGTGCCAAGAACTTTTTATTGGCTTATACGCTGAGTTGAGTGCCTTAAGTACGCAGCCAACCAGACAGAAGCCACACACAAAGTTTCTCCACATCCAACAACCGCAAGGGAACAAGAAATCAAAGAATCGCAATTAATCGAAGTACGAATTAATTGAAAATTAAGTTACACAAAATTGTAATGCTCTTTAGCATGCAACAAATGCAAAAGATACATTTCTAGATTCACTTTTGAACTTGATTGAATATTCAAATTAGTGAATTGCGGGATGGAGAAGGGCTTAACCCACTAAAGAAAATAGTTACATTAGAATAATTACGATAAATGTGTCCATAATAATTAATTTTGTGTAACTTCACTCAAGTCTAAGCTTAAACAAATGTTGAATAATCAATATGCAACCCACAAACACAAAGTTGTAATTGATTTCCCAACAGCGCATAAAATTGAAGAGCTTATTGAACATAATGGGAAAAAGCACAGAAAAAATGAAAAAACCACAGTGAGTGGCAAAAAGCAATTACCACTTTACTTTGCACATACCAAAATTGAAACAACAGCAATTTTCAAATGTTTAAGCACGAAAAAATGAACTAATTTTCACAAAGCTATTTACAAATCAACAGAAAAACAGACGAAGCTTGGCCCCAAGACCCAAACAGTGAATGCAGAGAGAGAGAGAGAGAGGGAGAGAGAGAGAGAGAGAGGGAGAGAGAGAGAGCTAGATGAACGAGAAAAAACGCAAAGGCAAACGCGGTAATTATTTTTTAATGTAACAAAATAATATCTGGCCAAAACGATCAAGTCACGCAAGTGTTTGGGGCCGCCGCAGTGGAAAATTAACATGAGAATAAATAAGAAATTTTCAGAGACTGAAATCCCAGCCAGACACGAAACCGTTGCCAGCCATTTTGGCCCAGCACGCACCAAGCTGACCGAAAAATAAAAAACAAAAGCAACAACAAAGTCAACAACAATACAGAGAAGGAGTTGAAGAGAGAGAGAGAGAGAGTGAGAGAAGGAGTGGGGCGTTTGACCTAGAGAGGGACGGAATGAGGATGCATGACGCATGCGCGCAGCTTCCGTTTACCGATTTGGCCAAGATGATAGAGCGCCAAATTCAAAACCTTAAAAACCACCGTTAGATTTGGTTGCAGTAAAAAAGATTTATCGTGCTAAAAAACAACAACAAATTATAGACTATCAAATTAAAAATGTCTCACCACAAAGCCAAAAGCCGGTAATTAATCAATTTGCACTTTGGCTTTGGATAATAATATACCATTTTGCCTTAATTCATTTAAATTAAATTTGTCTTAATTAAAAATCAAACGGAGAATAAACCTCTTCTTAATTTGTGTGCCGTTAATGAATGCCTTCGCATTAAGAGGGAGTCGATTTGGATTTTTTTCTGTTTTTTCTATTTCGGCATTCGTTTCAACACTTGATAACGAGGCTCGGAGGGGGCAGACCCAATTTTCTCGCTGGTGGAAAATCGTTTTAAGATTAGTGAAAGTGATTGATTTTTTCACTTTACAATTTTCAGGTAGACAACACATTCGAAACTGTAATGCCGATAATCAGGCCCAGACCCAAGCCCCCAAAACAGACACTCAAAATAATACGAGTGGCCAAAATTGGCCATTTGGCGCATGCGTCAAAGGCTTTAGCCTTGTTGTCGGTTGTCGGTTGTCGGTTGTTGTCGTTGTTGTCGTTGTTTGCTAGCCGAATTGTTGCACTTCCGTCAGCTTTCGGCGCTGCAGCACTTTTATGCAAGACATAACCATTGTATGGGGCGGAGGCGGTGGCGGAGGCGGAGGCGGTGGAGGGAGGTGTGTCGTATTTTGTAGCAAAACGAAAGCGAAGACAGCCAGCAAACGTGGCATTTATCTGCTGCAGGGAAATGAAGCAAAGTAAACTGAATAATCATGCCCACACACACACACACACACACATGATCTACATAAGTGTATAATTTGATTTTTGCATAACAATTTCCTTCTGAATTACATATGTTTACGCGCAAAGAGCATCAATTTATATATAATTGGCATCATTTTGTTTGCTATTTGCTTCATACTAAATGGGAAATATGTATTTAACCATATGTCTGCGCTCTCTAATGAAGTATTACATTGTTCTTCATCAGGTTTAACCGATTTAAGACTTGTGATTTCAAAACAAAAATAAATGATTTAAAAGTCTTAATTATTATTCGCAGCGTTGGTAAACACTGGTAAAGGTGAATAAAATAAAATCTCTGTAATATTTCTGGTATAGTTATTGAATTTTTATATAGTTTTACAGTTGCAACTGAATTGCTGTTTGTAATTTTATTTACTCTGCATATTGTTTGCTTATTCTACATATGTCAAATGTAGAAAACTTTTTTGCATACTAAATAAATCGCATTCAGAAAATCCAACAAGTTGACAAATGTTTTGGGGGCCCGAAGAGCCAACTGAAGTTCATATTAAAACATCTGATAATTGTCGTTGTTTCTCGACACATTTTTGTCTCGTTGCATGTTGAAACAAATTCCAAAAAAAGGATAGCAAATTTGTTGATTTTGTGGCGCCGACGGAGCTTAAATAAAACTCTCTCAATGGCATTGTATGCACTTTGTGGCCCATTGTAATATTTGCATAAATCCCATGGCAACAGCACTAACAACAACAACAACAACAGCAAAAACAGCAATCAGAACGGTAGCAACGACAATTGGCACAATGAGCTGCTAACAATGCAACATGTTGTCGCTCTTGTTGTTGTTGCTTGTCGTTTGGCATGTTGTGAATTATGTTGGTTATTTTGACCAGCTCTCAAATAAATCCAGGTAACAACAGGCATAACAACCACAAGCGGGCAGTGTGTCAAAGTTAAGGAGGAGGGT
Source organism: Drosophila picticornis (assembly GCA_035043845.1). NCBI lineage: Eukaryota > Metazoa > Arthropoda > Insecta > Diptera > Drosophilidae > Drosophila > Drosophila picticornis. Next base: position 2,353,901 of record JAWNMR010000493.1, on the reverse strand, counting down.
TCTTTGAACCAGACCCATGCCTCGTGTAACTCAATTCTCTCCATCGTTTTCATATTAGAAAATCCAACCAGCAATTCAAACATGCAACTTTCAATGCTATTTTTTAATTGCCTTTGTACGGATTTTGAACCGGGAATTTGGCAGGTCATTTGAGCTTTCTGGTAAACTATGCAACATTATGTGAATGAAAATAATTAACGAATTGTAAATAATAATTATTTGAAATTTGAGGCACAAATCCTTATTTTGCAGATAACAAAAAAGTATTTTCGATTTTGTAAAGTTCAAAAACCGAACTGTTCTTGGACATCAACAGACACATTACTTTTTCGTCTTATATTTTTTTGGTATAATACAATTTTCTTGACTTAATCCATTCCAAGTACCACATTAACTAAAAAGCAAGAGAGTAATCAACGATCCGACTTTAGCCCAGGCTTTTGCATGATTTATCGATTTTGTTGACGTGTTCTGGTCACATTAAGGGTGCTGCCTGGCCGGGGTTGCCCAGTGGCCAAAGCGATTGCGTGTCATCGCTGAAAATGTGTTAATCTTTGGAATTTAGTCAAACGCTCGCCTTTAATCATAAATATTGCGGCAGAGTGCAGAGCGAAAGGGTGGAACTAAGGAGAAGCACCACATTTCGGTTCGCTTTTTCGAGCCACTCAACCACCAAACGTGCCCAGCTGGCAGCGTTTGTGCTGCTGCGTCTACTTATGGCATTGTCGATGCGTAGCCACTGAAGAGGCTCTGAGCCACTGTCGAGTTGGAGTGGCACCGGCCCACCACAAACTACAACTCGTGCACGCACACGCCACAACAACAAACACACACAATTTGTCGATTGTAGCCCAAAACTGGCGAAATGTCAACGCGAACAGGGTTCGAAGTGCACTTCACACACACACACACACTCACACACACACGCACACACAGCTCCTGCCACTGCAGCACTGGCGACAAACTGCAGTTGGACAGCTGCAGTGGCAGTGGCAACGGGGGAGTGCCCAATGGGACCCTCGAGTGGCCCTTCGCACCCTTTAGCTGCAATGTAAATCAATGCAATAATTAAGAAAATAAAAATTGCGCATACCCTTGCCAAGATATTTTTGAGAGTTTTGCAATCAGCATGTCCCACGCACTGGAAGCCACACAGAGCTCATTATGGCATACAGAGTATTAATGAGAATCGGTGTATATATAACTAATGACTGGGGCATGCAAATACTTGTTGGTTTACTAAATCAAATCACTACTCCGATGAGCAGGCAAATGCAAAGCTCGGCTAGGATATGCCATCACCTCAAAAGAAAAATATTTAGTTATTTTATTTTATTCATGTTGACAATGTCAATGACAAGAACTTTGCCACTTATCTGTAAGAGTATTTAATATTCATTAACGCAAAATAATCAGTTGTTTTTCCAGGAATTATTTAGTACATGCGTAAGGCACTTGAGAATACAGCAGAGGCCTGTGAGTGCAACAACAGGCCACACACCCCCCACCCACAATGAGAGCAACCCCAACTGCTGACCCAAAGCTGTGCATTCTTTCTACTCCCCTGAGGGGCAGCCTTGCTCGTTAGCATAACTGCAATTAGACAGCCTTCAGCCAACAATCTGCATGCAGCTTGATGATGTGCTCCTCTTGACAAATGTGCGTAAAAGCTGCTCAATTGTAATTGGGGGCGTGGCAGTGCAGCTGAATCGAACACAATGCACCACATGTGCATTGTGTCAGCTGTTAAGTAGTGAGTGCAAGCAGGACAGGAAGCGGCAGAGTGAGAGGGAGAGAGGGAGAGAGACGGGGGAGTTTTCAGGCTCGACTTCCGTTAGGGTTAGCGGCACGGCGCTTAGTTCTAAAGGCGCCGTCGTTTCGCACTCCAATGAGAATTTTCGTGTAGTGTGTCGATTTTGCTTTTATTATTGTTGTTTTCTAGCATTTCCCATTTCACATTTCTCATTTTTTTTTTTTTTTGTAGTTTTCAACCATTTTTCTCTCATGTTTTGTTATAGTTTTGTTGGTTTTCTGAACTGCAGAACGTGCAGCAAGTTGGTCACGTCCATGATTCTACGTTTAGATCTGGATCTAGGCATTGCTTCAGTTGTTCTTGTAGTTTATGCTCTATTTAAATGCTTTTTATTTGCCATGTCTGGCGTTTGAGTGTTACAACTAGCTCTGGCCATAAAAACAAGCAGCTAAACATGTTGTACAAGCCATTTCCCAGTCAGCCGATCTGAGGCTAATGCACTTTGACCTGAACACAAACAGAAGCGCTGCCGGCCGCCAACATGTGAAAAGAATTTGTAGCATTTGAAAGGTTTTGCGCTACCTATGAAATCATATCCAACTCTTTGGCCGAACATTTTGAAAGAGTAAAATACATTTTGGGCTTTTTTATCATTTAAAAATGTTATTAGACTCGTCACGATATTTTGCAAATACACATTTCATTCAGTGTTTATTAGAGTTTCACGAATTCCATGGTTTTAAATAAATGCATTCTTTAAAGTAATTCGACAGAATAAATACAAAAATAATGTGCAAAAAATTAAAATACGCTATAAAAAAGCCAACAGCAAATATCCCTTAACATATTGAAAGAAATACCTTTGACACGCTATTGAATTGAATTAAATTAAATAGTGCAGTTTAATTTTGCAGTACTTTGCAGTCGGGTTTGTTGTTGTGAAAACGTTGCATAATACTTATTAGCATGGTTATTATTAATTAATTGAAAAAGTGAATGAAGCATAAAATGTGCACTGAATAATAAAAAATAAAAACAATTAAACAAGAGCTTAAAAAAGGGCCACACAAATAAATGCAACCAACATATGAACTGTATTTCAATAAAATATATAAATAAAGGATAAATAAAAAAACGACAAGTTAAAAATAAAGCATACTGATTAATTTATGCAGATCAATTGGATGGCATTTTAATTTTTCTCAGACAGACATAATACGGGGAATTCCATTACTGAACACCTGCAATTCCTGGTTAACTTGAAATTGATTTCAATTTCTCCTTAACGCAGTGCAACCTAAAAAAACGTTGGGTTTTGTAAACGCTGTTAATATTTAATAATACCTGAAACAGCTACAAAGCGGTCTTAACAAATACATGTTTTCCCATTGTAAAAATCGAATTTAGACAGAATCATTAAAGTTGTAGTCCATCACCTAAAGCACAGTTAGCAGTTGAGCAATTTTCATAAATATAATAAATATTTAGATTTCATTTAACACTCTATAATTAGTTCTATAAAAGCTTCAGGCAATCCACTTCTTAAGCGCTTTTTGCTCGAGTCGAAAATGCAATTAGCCATGTAAATGTAAATTGTTAACTATTACATCAAGCTTAAGCATCTCTCCGGATGTTAAACCAAAGAACTTCAAGTTGTAAATTTTAAAGTAATTTTCACGCAGTTTGTAATTCCTATGCGTTCAAAACTGAACAATTGCCGCGGAGTCAACCAGTTGCAGAGAAAGAGAGTATTGTGTTAGTATTTCTGTCTAGTTTTTTGTTTCTATTTTTCTTCTTTTCCAGGCAAGCTGTGAAATTTATTAAGCGCAAAACTATAATTAAAGCAAAGTTTAAATTATTAAAGCAGCAGATCAGTGAGAAGACTGCAAAACAGCAGCAGAAGAAGTCATGAAGAAACTAGTTCTAGTTTCTATATCAACCTGTTGCGACTGCGGTGCGGCGCAGATAGAATTATGGAAGAGTCCAAGGAACCGCATGGAAGACTCCGATGCGGAATAAAGATGGGTGCTGTGTTCGCGCTCAACGTTTTAATTTTATGCAGAAATCATAAAAACGCGTCAGGTAACAAGATAGTTGTTGCTCTACACGGTTAATTGCAGTGTGCTGGAGTTGCAGTTGCAGTTTGCAGTTTGCAGTTTGCAGCCCCCATTGAAAAATGAGGCAAAGTCGAATATTTTAAAAATGTTTCTCGGCTGCCAGCGCATGCGCAATTACGCCTCAGACGGGACGAGGAGGGGTGCTTGGCAGGGAGTTCAACTTCTCTTGCTGTGTGTGGAAGTCGTAAATAAGGCCAGCTCGGATATTGGTTATAGTTAACACCTATAAGAGATGGCTTAAAGCTTAAACAAGACTTCCTGCGACCAGGTTCAATGTTCGACTGAACGCTGAGCTTCGAGCTTAGAGCTTCGAGATAGTTGCAACATTTGGAAAGGTTGCAAAGTGATTAATTGGCTGGCTGGATGGAGGGCTATGCGTGGCGCGTTATTAGAACAATTAATTAGCATTAACTGATTGAATCTTTGGCACACATTTCTCAGCTCCGGGCGCTACCTCAACAGCTGAACCCGCAGCAATGCCAAACAAATCCAATAAATGTTCCAAATGTGCTACAAAAACAGCGCGTAAACAACAACGCTTACAATGTTTGAAAATAAATACCCAAGGCAAGCAACGACTGATGAGCTAGCGAATATCCTGTAAAAGCTGTGGATGGATGGACCGAAAAGTGAATGTGACAATTATTACTACAATAGTTGTAAATGTTATAAAACCAGATATGTGAATAATAATCAGAGTTTAGATTTGTATCTCATGGAAAATGTAATTCGATTGAGTATACCCCGTCTTCAGCACACATCAGAGCCCACTCTCAAAACTATATGTATATTCATAAGGCATAATGAATTGCTTTTATAGCCACATACTTACAAGTATAGTAAGGCATGATATATATAGTATAGCGTATAGTGGCTTTAGCTTTGATTTGGGATTTTATTCGGATATTTTTGTTTTTGTTGTTTTTGTTTTGTTTTCTCGATCGCCCGCTGCGCCTCTGAGGCTGATGAAGTAGTTTTTCTGTGGCTCTGTGGTCCCAAAGATTCGCGTGTCCAATGCCCAAAGTCTGCGTTCAAGGCGGCATGAGTAAGTGTTTTGCTTAATTGCCTATGGCTTATTAGGCACCACAAGCGAGCTGAGCGAGAGAATAGTCAAATTAATTTCGATAGACGACTGATGGGGAGACTGGAAGCAATCGAAGCACCAGCACCAGCAACAGCAACAGCAACAACAGCAGCAGCAGTGATCCGAGATTCAAGAGTGTGCGTGGTCCCCCACTAATGATGATGGCGTTACGAATTTTGACTTGCCTGCATTGACCAGCGACAGCCAGACAACAACTACAAACAATTACAAACGAATAAGAAACTATATACATATATATATATATGTGTGTGTATAAAAGAAGAGAAATACAACTTCTATTTTTTATGTGAAGCTATTGTGTGGCCACAATGGAATTTCGAGCAGTGGTGGCAATCGAGCGAAACAACAATGCAGAATCATTAATTAAATTTCTTGCCAATGCTGAACCATTTGACCGAACTATAACCAGAGGCGAGAGGCTAGAAATTTGAGACCACAAAAGTGAAAGAGCCAACCAAAAAAAAAAAAAAAAGGAAAGAAAAATGGCATTGCAATTGACACAGCAAAGTGTTGCGACTCTAATTGAAAATACTCAAATCAAACTCAATCTGTCAATTATGCAATTGAAATCAATTGAAATATGTTTTGGACTGGTGAAAATGATTTTCTTTTATTTTTTTAATTATTATCTGCCTTGCAAGTATCTGCAATTATTTTTTAGACATAGTCACTTTTTATAATTCTCCTTCGTAGTTTTAAAAATATATTTACTTGCTTAGAATCTACAAAAAAATGTATTCTTATTATAGCTTTCGTACTTTGTTGTATTTAAAAAAAAAGCAGGTGTGGTGATTCCCACATCTGAAAATTGTAGAAATGTGAATATCAAATGTGAGGCAAATTGGCAGATTTGAAAGTTCGTTTTTTTGCCTTTCTATTGCTGCTCCAACGTGAGCACAGTCAAATTAGAAAAAAGTAACATGATCATTTATTAAGCGTATTTCCCAGCAGAAATTTTCTGGATTTCTGTCCGTTCGTGGTCTTTTTCCGCTCCGGTTTTATTTTTTGCTGCGTAATTCACACAAAAGCCGCATAAAAGTGCATGAAATTGGGCGGAAATTGAAGTTGAGGCTGACTTGGATGGCAGGAACTACTAATAGTTTGTGGAGCGAGAGCGAGTGAGATACAGAGAGACAGAGAGAGAGAGAGAGAGGGAGAGGCAGAGAGAGTAGAAATATGAATGGCGCGACGGGTGTGAGTGCTTTTAAAAACCAATTAATACATTTTTAAATGTATGCGCTGCAGGTTGCTGCCACAGCTCTGCCAGCCGCCTACCTAACGTGAGGTGTGGAAAAATTGTGTTGCCTCTTGTGTTTATTATGCAGCGCACCGCATGTGGGCGCAACAAGAGGTTGCGGAGGAGGGGGAGCAGAAGCAGCCGGGGGAGGGGAGGGGAGGGGACGAAAAGTTTCGCTGGTGTCGCTGGAGTTGCTCACTTCGTTGGTTCATCGCAGCACGAGTTGTCAGTGCTTCATTTTTCTTTCTCTGCTCGGCCTTTGCATTGTTTTCGTGAAAAATTAAGTGTGAAACAATTTATTGAGAAATTTGTACAGGTGGCACCGCACCGACAGCAACAGCAACAGCAACAGCGACTCTCCGTTGTTGCATCCGATTGTTTAATGACTTCATTTTGGGGCAGTGTGTGCCACAGAACCAGATCGCTTTGGGGCTTAATGAGCAATGCCTGCCCCCAACTGTTGCAACTGGTGGTCAGCGCTGACAGACAGAGCCCCAAAAACTGCAAGCTTAAAGGCTTTAAGGAATCCGAGTATTCCTTCAAATGAAGAGATTGATTCGAGTGTAACTGTTTCATATGCACCGATGAAAACAGTTCCCTCTGCGAAGAACTCAATTAACTTTTGATCTTTTCAAATTATCAGAGTATGTTGAACAAGACAAATTAACTATAAATTATACACACATCCATTGCTTTGTTACATCTATACATATATATATATAAAGTGGACATGCGGCAAATATCGCAGAAAATCATAAAACACTTAAACCTGACAAGATACTCGCATCATTCTCTATAGTTATTTGGCTTTTTCTCAGTCCCGGACAACAAGTTAATGGACGCAAAAGATGCCAAGAAGCGACTCAGATCGATGAGGGCCTATAATAAGCCACAACAAGTCTATAGACAACAACAACAACAACAATAAATGTTCTAGAACAGTGTAACAGAGCTGAATACCTGGTTAGCTGGTCTGTTCTGGTCTGGTCTGATCTGGTCTGGCGTATGTGGAGCACTGGCTGATCATGTCACAAATGTTGATAACGGCGATTACTTCATATGCTTGGCATATTGTCGAAGTAGCGATGGCACAGGTACCCCGGCATATAGGCAACTACTGGGGGCATGGCGCATGTGGCATGTGGGGCATTGTGGGGCAGGTATTTAAACAGGACGCTTCTGCTGCTACGGCTGCTGCAAGCGGCTGCATTCGACCCGTCGCTCCGTTGCTCCACATGACACATGAGTAATGGCCACGCAGGCAAATTTATGACAAGTCACATTTCTGATGTGCTCGTTTATCAAAGGCCATAGACAGGCGAAGCAGCCACAGCAGCAGCAGCAGCAGCACCAAATGGAGTTGAGAGTTGCTCTCGCTTGCTCACTCCTCCCTCTCACTCTAAGAGTGAGGCACACGTGACAAGCCAGGTTGGCAGTTTCCCAGGGACTCTGGGCGGCTCTCGACTCGAGTTAATTATAAGCGGCGAGCTTGAGCTTTAGCGAACTTCTAAAAGAAGCGCGCTAGTCAAAAGCCATTGACTAATCCCGTCTGACGTATCAACAAAGGCTGTCCCAAGCCCAGACATGTATGTACACTTCAAAAAATCGACTGAAATTCGAGAGTTAACTTATAAACTGTGTAAACTATTCACACTATAACATTATTTATAATTCAAATAATTCTTTTATTTGCACTCATAGAAAACAAATACTTTTTAAATTACACATCGAATTTCGACAATTTAGTAAATTTAATCTGTAATTACGAAATGTATAAACTGGTTTCTAGCAATACTCAAATCTCAATTTTAAAAAACGTTTTTTCCGAATTATGAGTCAAAGAACCCTTTTTCAACAAAAATATAGCAAGAAATTGGAGTGTCAAGTCAAGTCTATTGCTGATTCAATATCACAAGCAACTTATTAATTATAAAAGGACTAGCAAATTTTGTACAGTGTGTTTATAGTTGAAGTGAGGAGGGCAGAGATAAAGGGAGGGTGTAGTTGAGGGGGGCGCATCAACTCCCTATTAAGCTGTAAGCAAGGTCAGACTGACCGCCTGATGCACACGACTTTAACCTGGGGCCACATAAATTCGCCAGCTAGCCAGACCAGAAGACAGACAGACAGACAGGCAGACAGACAGCCAGCAAATCACGTACAAATTCGTTGCTACACCTTCCTCCACCATGTCAATCGCCCCTTGGTCTAACGCCAATCAGCAAAGCAATTCATTTTATACGCCTCGAAAAGTGGGAGGCTGTGTCCCGATCTTCACACATTATCGACAGAGGCCAAGGAGGCTCAGTGTTACTCGTTGGCTTCGATGGTTCTGTGTGTGTGTGGTTGTGAGTGTTGTCTAAATGACAATTCGCGGTAATAAGAAATGCAAATGGCAGCCTGAAATATCTCGTAAATGCTCAAAGCCAATAATAATAAAAATACATGAACGTGGGCAACGTTGACGACTGCAAGCTAACCAACATTCAACATTTAACATTCAACATTCAACTTCCAACTACAGGCTCGAAAAAGAGACAAACGATTAGATCGCAATGAATAACCAAAGTGGGTAAATTTTACGACTGCTAGATACTCTGTTCCTAGCTGGGTGTGAAAGTGCTCAACTCATTTGGAAGAGTGACAAACATATTGACATCTTTTGGGGTTCATGTCAAACTGAACAGCAGAACTCATCTTTAATAGACAACAAAATTTATAAAGTTTTTTAGTTTGGTTCTTGTTTTTATTGTTCAAGTCGAGTTAGGAAGAAGATATCAGATTCAATCTTAAACAAATAAGATCCACAAGTATTATTTGGCTAGCTTAGATGAGGCTTAAGTCCATATACCCGTTCTCAGAGAAGTAAGAGAAGCGTAGAAATTGTCTTCTGTTTAGCTTTAGTTGTGGCTTGTTACGTTTTTGCATAAACTGTTTGCCACACTCAAAGTGAAAAATAAGCAGCCAACAAAAGAGATATTATGCTGGGCACAGAGACTGGGAGACTGGGCCCAAGTTGGAGCCTGAGCCTGTACACAGGCCAACTATTCCGTTGCGTTTTGAGATGCCATCGGGTTCTGGGTAAAGAAAGCAGCTCCGTTGTCTGTCCATCCATCTGTCCATCTGTCCATCTGTCTGTCTGGCAGTCGTTTGTCTGACCGTTTGCCTGTGTTATATATTGTGTATAACTTGGTTTGTGGACACCTACGTGTGACAAAAGTGTTGCCACACTTTTGTTTGGATCGTTTTTTGTTTTGTTTTTTTTTTTTTGGTTGGTTGGTGGCTGGCATGTGGGTTACATTGTGGGCCATTAGCACGCACGGGCCGGGACAACAACAGGGTTTGAGAATTTTGGACTTGGGCAGACCGACCATTGTGGTTCATTGCCAGCAAAACGATTGCAAGGGGTATTCCTTTGCTGCCTCGACACGTCTTGTGGACCACAATCATGATCAAAGTCTTGACAAATTCTGTTGTCTTGCTTTAGTTTCGTTGCCTCTGACTCCAACTCGAACTGAGTCTGAGACCGGGACTTGGACTTGAACGTGAGCCTGGGCCTGAGCCTGGACTCTTTCTCTGTGCCTTGTGGCATGGTTTGTGTGGGGCACAACAAGCAGATCTTTCAAATGAGATCAAAGGAAACTGCGAGTTGAAAAAGTCACTGATCGATCTGCGAAATAAACTCTTCCAGTTTTATACAATGTATATTAAAAAGGTGTATCAACTGGCCAAATGTTGGGCGTGGAACGTGTGAGTTTCAATTTTCGATACACGCAAAATAATCGAGAGCGTTTAGCGTGAATTTATTATAATATTAACAAGGTGAAAGTGTCGTGTATTTTATTCAAGAAAATCTTGTGAGGAATAGGTCAAAATTTTGCCTTGGCATGACTTCATCAAAAATTATCAGATTTTCAAATACCAGGCTTGTTTAGTAATGGTTTTGCCTCGAGATTCAAAGTTGAAATCGCTATCTTGACTCCAAAATCATGTTCTAATTGTATGTATATCAGTGGGGACGAGTCATGTCTTTGTGTCAAGAAAATATCATATTTTCATCGGCCAATGTTTTTAATCATAACTTTAATTTTAATACTGTTGAAAGCACGTTTCGCGATCGCAATGCGGACTAAAATTCAAATAAAAAATATCCCAGGCAGTAATGAAAATTTCACATGTATTCTCAATATCCCTTGAATGTTCCCACCACAAAAACAGCTTCTGCAGTTGCTTCTGCAACAAGAACAACAACAAGCCAAAAATAAATCCTGTGAACTTGCAGATTTCGCAAATTACACGCCACTCACTTAACTTGCACCATCTCTCTCTCTCTCTCCCTCTCTCTTACTCTCACTCTCTCTATCTCTCTCTGTCTCTGACTTGGTCACGGTCTGTGTCCGCTTGTGTGGCTTTCATTTTAATATTGCCACACCACATTACAAGCGGCGAGTGGCATATGTTTGGGGACACCACCTGATGCGATGGCGCCTCATCAAATATGCGCCACAAATGATATGAGGAGGCAAGAAACAAAAAAGAAAGAAGAAAAAAATCGACGTGCAACTGACAACAGCTGCGAAAGGAATTTTACGCTTCAATGGCAAATTGAATTGAGTGAGATTCATTCAAAAGTCAACGCAATGATGGCTACGCCCACTGCCACGCCCACTACCCACTGCCACCGTTTGCAACAGCTCGTGATTTTCATAATTCAAATTGAGCGTATCCGGGAATGGGTGTGGCATGGAATTCTCTAGCCTCTGCCGGGCCAAGAAGAAGAAAGCATAATGAAATTCACTTTGTTTACTGTGGGCATCATTGCCATTTTTATATATATTTTTGCACAGTTTTTTCTCTTTTCATTTTCCTCCAAGTGCAAATGCCATTCAAGCAGAATAATGCAATATAAACTGTTGCAGCTTCAGCGAAGCTACTCAGCCGAGCATGGAACAGCAGCAGCAGCAGAACCAGCAGCAGCATCAGCAGCAGCAAGGAGCAGGCGTTGACAATCCAAGGACTAAGACCACAGCTAAAGGTATTGTAGCCAGAGAAGGGACAGGGCTACTTGGCTTACTCACTTGTGTGTGTGTGTGTGTGTGTGTGTGTGTGTGTGTGTGTGTGTGTGTCGGCAGAGGCATCTAGTAAAATATGAAACCACAAAAGAGTTGGGCTCCCAAGGAATCGTTCATGTCAATTATTCCAGTTAAGTGAGCAACAAACCAAAGGCGCAACTACTTACCCTTTTAACCCCCCGTGCCACGCCCTGCAGCAGATGCCCCTGCTCACTTTGTCCAGTTATATTTTATCTTGAGCAATATTTGTATACCCCATAAAAATATGTGCACAGAAAATGGGTAGAATAAAGTGGAATGTAATCGTTTAAGGAGAGCATTTTTAAGTAACTTCAGTTATCTGTGGCAATAGATTAACAACTTAGGTAAGCATTTTTCTGCATTTTAATCCTTGGTACATAAATCATTTAGCAGCTCATTTGAAAGTATAACATAATTCTTTCAAATAAAAGTCTGCTTATCATTAATTATTACTTTCTCATTTTGTATAGGGTAGCAAAGAGTTGAGCGCTCTTAGCTAAAACTGAACCTACTTCATTTTTTTAATGCATTTTGTGCAGTTTAAGGAATTAAATGCTTAGGCTGGCAAAAAATGTAATTCAATATAGGTGGAATGAGCTTCAACTGTGGCAAGCAACGCTTAAAGACGCTGCAAAAATTTCAATCGGCTTTTTTTTTTGGCTCTTTTTTTCTTAATTCTAGGGCTGCCTGCATAAATTGCAGGAGCAGAAATCACGCAGATTACGTAGAAATCGTAAAAAGAAAAACAACAACAATAACAACAAATATAATACTGGAATAATAAAAAGCGACAGACACTGACACAATGAAGACGCCCAAGCGACATAATAAAGCAATAAACTGGACCCTTAAGGATAACAAACAGATACACAACAAATACACACACACTGACAACAGAAGGAGCCTTGCGGGGGCAATACCTCTATCTCTCTCTCTCTCTCTATCTCTCTGTCTGTCCCTTTCTCTCTCACTCCCAGTTGAGATGCTGCAGCTGACAGTGGTGCGGCGCAGTCTGTGGACTCGAATTTCACATGCAATCGATGACAAATTTATGACTCGCAATGAGTTCTTTTTAGGGCCCTCGACAGAGCCTCCTCCTTGCCTCTTAATACTGTTCTTGTTGTCACTGTTACTGTTGCTGTGCCTGCCCTGCTTCTTCTCTCTTGTTATGGCTCATATTTCTGTCAATTTGTTGCAACGAATTGAGTTATTTTATGGAGAGCAGCACCCACCGAAATATGCAATTCGAATATCCTGCAGCTGTCCTGCGACTGCATTTAAGAGTATCTATTTCACGCATTTGCCAAAGATCCAATGCCGAAGGCAAGTGTTTAAGTCCCACTTGAGGATCTACAAATTGTTTCCGCTATGAGAACTATTTCCGTCTGATTTTGCATTGATAAACACTTAAAGACGATTTGATTTTAAGTTGCTTCTTGGAGAGCGGTTGAGCTACAAAATTGCTGAAGCGAAATAAAAACTCTTTAAAGGATTTCAAGCGGAGATTTATGCACCGGCTGAGCTGATCAGAAACTAAGGGGACTTGACGAGGACTCAGAGCATCCGCTCAAAGGAAACCACTCCGTAAACCTCCTGGCAATACTTTGCAGAAGCTCTGCTCACATTAAAGTATGCCATACGAGCAACATTTCTTTTTATATTTAATTATTTTACGCATTTTATTGCAGTTTCAGTTGCATTTTGTGTTCTGCCCGCCAGCTAAAAATGCTCAACACTCTTTTGACATAATATGTGCCAGCAACTTTACACAAGTTAAAGTAAAATCCACAATCCCAACCCCAATCTTGAACCCAACCCTAAGCTCAACATTGTAGCCCACACCAGCATTTTCACAATTCTTGTATTGTGGCATTTAGCCATTCAAACAATTCCTTTCAAGTGAAACGTTGGCCTCTTGTTGTTCCCACATATTCTTGCGTTCGTAACTAAAATGGCATTTTAAGTCCACACAATGCCACGCCCCATTTCAATTGCAAATGGCTGATGGGCATAGGGAGGGAGGGGGCAGAGAGCAGGTTGCGGGGCTTGTAATCAGTTAGGATCTAAGTGGAAATGCATTTTCACAATATCCGCACACATGCACAGTACAAGTAAAAACCATTGCTTACCTATGGAAACAAAAAGGAAACAACAGCAATGCAGACTTAAAATATGCAACTTGCTGGAAAAAGAAAAGAAACGAAAAAACAATAATAATATTGCAGCAAGGCAAGGGCTCCGTGCAACAGCGAGAAAATGAAAACAAGTAGCAAATAGCTCAAGACGCCACAAAACGCTAAAGAAGCACTTTTTTTGTTTGTGTTTTTGCTTGGACTCGACTTGGACTGTTGCTTGAGGAGAGCCTGATAAAGCAGGCCTGATAAGCGACACGCGACTCGAGTCTCGAGTCTCGAGTCTGGAGTTTGAGGCAGCGTGGCAAGCGTCCGTGCCACGTAATAACGGGCAAGATGGCACAGGTTGCCGTCTTTCCGTTTGTACAGTTTGTTTTATGCCCCGCAAATTGGTTTTCAGACCGGGCAGGTGCTGCTCCTTGCCCAGCTCCAGCTCCAGCTCTACAGTCAGAGTCAGAGTCAGAGTCGGAGTCGGAGACAGAGTAGTCTTCACACACCCGCACTCTGCCCCTGCAACAACTTGGTTGCTGTCAGTTAGACGCCACATGTGCTCCTGTTGTCGCTTGTGGCTCGCATATGCCACCGAAGACACGACCAGAGACAACATTTCACCTCCCCCAACCCCCCCATTCCATCGCACCCATCTTGAAAAGACAACACAAACACAAGCTCCAAGCTAATACAATGTCTGCAGTTCCGTTTTGTGTACCAAACCCTCCTTTCTACTACGCCCTACTCCAGCTGCTGCTCCCTCGTCTGCACCCACAATCCACGGAGAGACAACAACGACGACGACGACGAGTCTTATATTAATTGTCACGCATATGTCCGATCCCCGGAACGACCCCGGGGCCAAAAGTGCTCGGTCCTCAGACCTCAGACCTGAGTCGAGTCGAGTCGTTGTTGCGCATATTTTTGGGTCTATTGAGGAGGCCTAAAAAACCACAAGAATGTTACCAAAAGTGTTTTGCAGCAATGCCAGACCAGAAGAAACACACAACAAACAAAACAGATAGATAGGCATACACACGCACACACACACACACACACACACACATGGAGACACGTAAAAGTGACAACTACTGTTGCTTGTTCTACACTGCAATTGAGAGGTTATCCCGGAAATGCTTTATAGCTTATTACAGTGCTCGCTTTAATATCCAAAACGGTTGGAAAATGGCCTCACTTTCTCAGCAGTTGTGAATATTACCATTTAAATTCCTTATTATATAAAATTGATCGTGGTTTGGACTCTGACTGCCTTTCTGGTTGGACCTTACTGGACCTAGAGCCCTAGACTTAGTCTGCCTAGAGTATCCAGAGCTCATAAGTCTTAACTCAAAATTGATCTGCTTGCAAGTATAAAACTTGCAAGAGTATCTAAAGTTCGTAGGTTCTTCCGGCTACTGTCTCGTTGTTTGCGTTACAATTTTTGTGTGTCATTTGTAGGTGGGGACTGCAATGGGTTAATGTGTGTGCGCAGTAGCCGGCTATCCGTACTCTACTCCAGACTCTACCCCAGACTCGGCACCAGACTTTACATCAGACTCTACCCATGAAGCTGACTATGACTATGACTCGGATTCGAATTCGAATTCGGTTTTGTTGTTCTTTGCTGGCTGGTTGTTTGGTCTTGGTGGTTTCTGGTGGTTCTTGTAGGCCGCGTTGCAGTTCGTGCCACGGCGTCTGTGTCTGCCACTGTGCTATGTGCTCAGTGCTGCTCTACTTGACAATTACCTTTGGCATATACATATGTCGTTCTATTGTTGTTCTTTCTTTACTTTCTAAATATTTTGTTTTGTTCTGTATTTTTATTTTTGTGGCTTTTTATGCACGACGTGGCAGCAAAGCCAAAACTAAAACACTTTTGTGTGTGGAAGAGCAGACAGACAGACAAACAGACGGACAAACAAACCTATTTGTTCTGTGTTTTCATTTCTAATTGAATGACGCGACAGAGTCAAATGTGGGCAAAGGGTTAGGGGAGGCTGGCTGGTTGGCTGGCTGGCTTAATAAACACAAGAATCAACAGTAGGAAATAGAGGAAGAGAGCAGCAAACCCATTACTTTCCCCACTGCTCATTTATTAATGCAATTAACATTTGCATATACGGTTGCATATGCCACACAATTTGGGGCTCATATACGGATGCCTGGTGTCTTTCATTTTTGTGGTAGCTCTAAGTGGCACACAGATTAGATAAGATCTGGTCTCGGATTGTTCTAGGCAGACCCAATTAAATGACAATAATACAGTAACTGCCATAAGTATATCTACAGCTGCTGCTGCTGCTTCTACTTGCACAATCAACAAAAAAAAACATAACCAGACAAATATTGACAAGCTTTCTTAGATTAGTTTGCTTCTTAGTGTTGCACAACACTGCTGCTGTTGAAATACACATCCCAAATTAATTACGCTTCGTGCCCAGCTGCACTTGGCACTAATGTCAAACGAAAAATGTTTTCTAATCTAAGCCCATATTTTTCTTGTTTTCATTTTTTTTAGTTTATGGAACACCAAAATTTGGGAAAGTGATTTCCACGAAAACTGAGTGCAAGTATTTGTTGCCAAGTAAACATGGCTGGGAGTTGCATGTTTGGGCTCCACCCGAGCTACAAATCTAGTTAAATGGGTAAATTAGACTGGCCAATTACCGTTCTGGCCCTGGAAAAAGAGTGTATACATGACCAGATATACAATCGCAACTGTTGTACGCTACTTGTGTTGGGCACATACATATATGGAGCAATGGGTAACTGCGATTACGGAATGCACGCCTTACACGCAAATCGCTAAGGATCCCCGACGGTTCTCCGGCTTATGCCATGAAACAAATAATACAGAAATTTTCCAATTATTTGCGTTCACTTCTAACCCTCGAAAAGAAAGAATATATTTAAAAATATATATTATATATATAAATATGATTAATTTCTATTCATCGTATACAGTTGACTAAGTAATCTTTGTTGGAGTTCATTTCCCATTCAGTCAAAGTAATAATTCACTTTTTTATTACTCCCCAAAATATTTCAACAAAGTCCATTTTGGCCCGATTAAACCGTATTTAGCTGCACGTGTAAACAGTTTTGAGAAACTTGAATATTTTTCGCCTACTTTGACAAAGTGCCAATAACTTGTGCATTAAACTTCAATGGGCGAGCCCCCTCGCTCTCCATTCCCCCCACCTGTTGGCCAACCATAACGGAACAAGAAAAAAAGAACCAAAGAAATTATATTTGCATGGCTTAGCCATAAGTTATGCCATGTTAGCAGTTGATTTTGAAAGCGGTCCGCAAAATGCACGGGAAGCCCAAGCCAGGAATGAAAGGCACCAGTTCAGTTCAGTTCAAGTTGCGTGTCAAATGCGTTCAAAGTATGGCTAAAAGTATGTATAAATATATGTATATATTGGACACAGGTCAAAAATCTAAGGCATGAAAAACTTGTTGAAAGACTAAAATATATGGCGACGGCTTGTTAACTTGGCTAAATAAATAAACAACCAGGCAAGCAAGCAGGCAGGCAGGCAGGCAACAAGCAGCAAACAGCAGGCAAGTAACGGCATTATTGATATAAATTCAAAGCACTTCCTGTGGTCTCATAATTTCATAGAAAGCCCCACCATTCACCGCACGCCAGCAAATTACATTTTGCGAGGCCTGAAGAACCTTTTAGGCGCCATAAATATTAATGAGAAAAGTCGCCTTGTCGCCATTTTGCTATATGTCGGCTTTCTTTTGTCCACAAGGAGTATAAAAAAAACAGGGGCAGCTGAGATTTGCATTTGGAAAATTGGATTATCAACATTTTATCGTCTTATCACAGAGAGAGAGAGAGCCCACCGGGCCAGGCGACACAAAGCCAGAAACACACACACAGCCTGGACATCAAAGGAAGCAACGTCTAGAGTTACCCAAAGGGCAAACAGCCAACGAAATGCTATCAACTTCCGATAGGCTTCTGGACATTTCATGCATAGTTGAAGCAGCCTAAACCTAAGCCAGCCGACTGACATCGCATAACAAACAAAAATCAAATGCCTCAGCTGCGCCGGCGATGCTGCGATTTTCTGCATCATTTACTAAAACAAGCTGCATCTGGTGTGTAATAGCTGAGCATAGCGAATACCCTGTAATGTGCATATATTTATCTTGGACATAATATATAATGAGAATGAGAATTGAGAATGTATATAATTTTATACATTTCATCATTAATCTATCCATTTGGAAAATAGTAAGATAAATGACTGATTTCAAGCCATTAGAGACGCAACGAAATCAAATCAACTAACTTATCCAACACCCTTAAAAGTCCAACAAAATACATGTTTTGTAACATGCGTAACATGATAATGATAAGAAGAGTAGTTATAACCAAAAAAGTCTATACCTTGTGTCGGGGAGTACAGGGTATTCAAAATCTGAAGTGGCCAACAGGATGCGCGTTTATTTGCTCCGACGGCGCCTGGCGGCAGACCGGATACGTGTGTGGTGTGTGTGTGTATTTGTGCCTCATGGAAATTCAAACAAGTGCAGCTGCAGAAAGAAGTTGAGTGGCGTCTGGACTGGGTTGGGTTGACTGTGCACCAGCACCACTCAAGTGGTGCTGCTTGCACTACACACGATAGATGCGGCAAATTAAGATATCAGGCAACGCATTACGCTCCTAGGAAACCCATTCAGTAGGCGACATGCTCTCAGGTTATACAGTGGCACCTTTTGTCGGCTAAACCATTCAAAAAATACGAAAAAAAATAACCAACTACAACTGAATATAAAAATAAGAAGCAGCCGCAACAGCAGCCAAAGAAGAACAATTTCCCAGCAGCAGCAGCCATGAAAGGCATCATCTAATCGCTACTTTCTGTCACATTGATGATAAAATTTGGGTCAACGTTTTACTGTAGTAGCACCTTTTTCCACTCTACCTCAGTCTACTCCACTCTGCTCTCTGCTGTTATCCTTGGCATGCCGAGATAGCCGACTGCACTACCGTCTAATGGCCTAGGCTAACAATTCCTGCAGTTGTTGGTTTCTTGCCGTTTTTATGTGCCGTCCCTTAAGTTGAGCGCCGACTTAGCTGGCTGATAATAAAAACGGGGCGTGGAATAGAACTACAAAGTTTTTTTTTCTCCTTTTTTGAAGGCAGCCCAGTAGCCACCGCCAGGCCAAGGCATATCCTTTATTTTCGTTTTTTTCTGTTCGTATTTTTTATTTTTATGTTGTGGTTATTGTAATGGGCACATAGTACACTGCAACAGAAACTTGGGCATAGATAGTAGCGCTACTTCCACTAATTCAGATATGCAAATTATGCTGGAAAGTGCTGCTTGGGAAGAACTTTGTTCGCGTTGCCTTTTCTTTTTCTGCTTTTTAAGTGGAATGTGAGCTCAACTAATGAGTTGAGCTCTTGAGATATGCCAGCACACTCTTATTTATATTTGTACTACTTACAAAGTTTCGTAACTGAGAAAAATGCTACTATTCTATGGTTAAGCAAAATAGGAATTATTAAAGGGGAACAAGTGCATAATCGCAAAAGTTTTGCTTAACTATTGCAGCCAAGACTTTTCACATTTTTGAATTTGCTCAGTGTCTACATGAAGAGGAAATACATATTTTGTAATTTTATTTTATCAAAATTTATACATTGTTGTAAGTTGTCTTTTAAGTTGGACAGAGTGAATTTGGAACTGCACTGAAGAGAAACCTATAATTAAAAGTTTGAAACACGCAATCGTTGTTTAAGCATACTCCAAGCTGACCGAACCACCCCTAAAATTGTCCAGTTTGAGCCTATAATTTTCTCTCAGTGCTGCTGCGTATCCTCGACGTCGTCAGTCGCTGTCTGTTCGTGTAACAGATAACTGCTACACTTTCTGCTCGACGATGCATAAAAAGGGTGCAACAACAGCAACAACAACAACAATATTGGGCATTGGACAAACCACACAAAACTCTTTCACAAAGTGTTTTTTATGACAATGGCCAATTGCATTTGGCCTCAGCTGTGACTGCAACTGCAACTGCAACAACAACGCCAACTGCAATGGCTAAACTCACACGCGACTTGCAACAGCAGCTGTAAAACTGAAAATTTCATATCAATTGACATTTGTTTGGGGCATCGTAAAAGGCAAAAAAAATTATAAAAAACAGAAGAAAAATACTTAGCTTCACTGGTCGAAGCACACTGCTCATTTTTATGGGCTCCAATTGATAAGAGGCGAACACTTGCGGCACTTTTGATCCAGAGACATTTCGGTTACTTTAGCTATCTGGCGGCTAAGTTAAGGTCGTAAAACAAATACAAAATCGACGAATATGTAAATTTCTCAACAAATTGTTATCACTCTTCAAAAGGTCGTCGTTGCTATAAATAGTAACTCTCTATAAATACATATATATATATATATATAGATATAGATATATATGTATTTATGTATGTGTATTTAAAGTGACTACTATATCATTTTAGCGCCATGATGCGGCAACAAAATGTTGCCTTCGCCCCTCAAGTACACTTGAATAAAACCAAAAAACAGAGAAAGAGCCAAAACAATGGCAAGCAGGTCGTGATTGGCATAATTTTAAGTGGTTCGGCGTTTTGAGGTGTGAAAATAATTTAATATACGAGACGAGACGAGACGAGACGAGACGAGCCCTGACTGAGACGATCACTGCTAAAACCCAAGGCTAACTTTAATAAAACACCTACAGGCTAAACAAAAAAAAATCTGGCCAACAAGAAATACAGATAAAAAATGATTATTATAGACTTTGTCCGGCAACTGTTGAAATTAATTGCAATTTATGATGACGTTTCAACAAAAACAAAAAACTCAACGGCAGCAGCCAGCAACAATAATAAAAAGTGTAAGTTCAACAAAAACAAAAGCTAAAAGAGTTGTAAAAACAAAAAACGAACAAACCAACAAAAAAAAACTACGCAGGTAAGCACAATAAACGTGCGACTCTTAATTAAGTCATGGCCTGGTCCGCTGAATTGGTAGTGGGCTTCGAGTGGCCACAGTGGCTCCATTGGCCAGTTAACGAAAAAAAAAACACACACACAGAAATATAAATACGTTTGGGGAACAATATTTATATTAAACAATTTATATATATATATGGGATACATGGATATGCATGTGAAGTGCTCAGGATGGTAGCCGATGTTGATGTTGATGTTGATGATGATGCTGAAGCCGATGCCGATGCTGCCCTCAAGTGTAACGAAAATATTGAAATGAATTTGTCAAGTGAGTAGCAGAACTTGAGTGAAAGCACCATTCGACAGTGTGTGTGTGTGGTGTGTGTGTGGGTTGACCCACTGGGCAGACAGCAGCAACTGAGGTAGCAGTAACTGGCCAATAATTACTAAAAACATAGCGAAAAATAAAAATAAATAAATGGATTTCAAGAATGAAATATGTAAAGCAGGGGAATTTAGGTGCCAGCTCCAAGATTTTCAGATTTGGAAATGTTTCCAAATTAACTTTGATATTCTGTTTGACATCTTAGCTGCTACAAGGGAAGAAGATTTGAAGATCAAGTCAGAACAAGCCTTTTCCTGTAATGCTAAGTTATTTATAACAACAGTTCCATTTACTGGTAACAAAAAAATATTGAAATTCGTGTTTTGATTGTAAGTTTCAATAGTCTAATCCTAGTTTAGTTTAGTCCTGCTTTCAGTTTTCATTCTAACAAGTACTTTGTGCCATATTCCCAGATATAAAGTAAAGAATTCATTTTATTTTTTTAAAGCTAAAAAATACGAAATTTATAAATGCAATTCAGTAGAAATTAAAAATATACAACAACCTCCGAAAAACTTCTTTACCCATCCTAACCTTTTCCAGCTTGCTTACCTTAACGCATATGTTTCATTTATTTTTTTTAACTTGTAGATTGTATAATAAAGAATGCAATACATAAAAACTAAAAATATGCAAGCACTTTAAACTTAAAACCAAGATTAGTTCTTATGGTGAAAGTATAACTAAAACTGCAATTCATAAATATTTAAATACAAAACTTATGCTGAGAAACTTCTTAATCTAGGTTTACCTTGCCTACCACTTGCCTACCCAAACGCATTATAATTGTTATATATATTTATAAATATCAAAACACTGC
Organism: Drosophila picticornis; assembly: GCA_035043845.1. Taxonomy (NCBI): domain Eukaryota; kingdom Metazoa; phylum Arthropoda; class Insecta; order Diptera; family Drosophilidae; genus Drosophila; species Drosophila picticornis. The sequence continues at coordinate 2,332,316 of JAWNMR010000493.1, read as the reverse complement.
AGTTAAATAATTTATTTATATTTCCTTTAGTATCTTAATTTGCGTACTTTAACCCAATAGTCTGTAAATATATTTTACACTTCCTGGCGGGCGTTTTTCATAGGTGTCTCAGCTGAGAGAAAAAAAAGAAAACCAATCAAGCAATTTTCATTACATGAGTTAATTTGCTTTTGTCTCTGCAGCACACACATAAAGTTGCCAACTCGCCCCCCTCTGCACTCCGCCTCCTGCAGCACTTTTGCTACACATTAAAAAATCAATCAGCGTTCAAAAATACGAAGAAAAAGAAAAGAGTTGGTTTTTTGTGGCGTTTACGCTTTTGCGGATTTTGGCCGACTTCCTTCAGACTTCCTCACCTCATGGGCAAGTGTGAAATTTGCTGTAAACCACAAGAGGCGGTAAAAAAAGCACAGAGCAACACAGAAACGAAAATACCGCAAAGAGGTGCCGGCTATAACGGACAGCGAGTGAGGCTTGGAACACAACTTGATTACCGCCTCATTTAGTTTCATTTAAGCCAAGCGAACAACGCCAACAACAACAGCGAACAGCAAACAGCAAAGTATATTGTAAAATGGCAAAAAAGAAGTAAAACAGTACGAAAAGAGTTGGCCAAATGAGAGCATTTTGTGTGTGTGGTAAAACAAGTTAAGCAGAACCGAGCGACAGGCAATAAAAACGACATCGACAAAGGCAACAAAAATTTGCTATGACGCCGCCTTAAAGCTCTTGCCACACATATACATATATATATATATATATATATATACACTTAGGTATATATAGAATTGGAGGATCGAATTTCAAAGGCATTCTTTTTTACGATATTGTCTCAATCAGCTATGGGACTTTTATGCACAACAGAAATTCACACCACACAAAAGGCAGCGAAGCGACAAACATTTTTTTCTTTCTTTTTTCAATATTTAAAATTGTTTTTTTTTGTGGGCATTAAAAAATCATTGGTTGGGCTGTATTTTGATACTCAGTGAATGCGCAGGCGCGACTCTGAAAACAAAAGAGCTAAAAATTGCAAGTGATAGAGCAAAATGTGCGGCATTTAAAGCAGCAGATACAGATACAAACGAGGAAGACAAACGACGGACTACAGATACAGATACAGGCAGCAAGCGAGTTACAGATACAAGATACATAATTGCCTGCCTCGCAAACCTGCCGTGCCGAGCGTGACAATGACAGCCACGGAGAGCGAGAGACCCAAAGAGAGCAGGTTGCCAAAGAGAGAGACAGAGAGAGAGAGAGAGAGAGAGAGCGCTTTGTAAGTGTGTGAGTGAGAGCGACACCAATACAAGCAAACAACAAGCGGGCAGCATAAAATGTGCGAGCGAGTGGCAAGATACAAAAGCAGGCAGCGCAAGCGAGCAAGCAGACGGGAGAGAGCAGCAGAGCGAAAGAGAGCGAGAGAGCGGAAGATCAGTTGTCAGTGTGTGCGTGAGAGAGAGAGTAAGAAATGCAGCTGTATAAGTGGCACATTTCCCCTCCAAAGAGCGAGAGAGCGAAACTTGCTCGGGCTACCTGCAAAATGTATCTGGAAGAATGTATCTGGGCTCAGACTTGGCGGCTTAGAGTTCCACTGGCTGCCTGCCCGCCTTAAACTGTTTGCTGAAATAACAAGACACAGTCAGAAGAAAATATTATCTTTGTACAGTAATTTTCACCGATTTTTGGCAATTAGCTTGAAAAGGCCTGCAAAAATATTGAAAGACAGTTTTTGAAGAGCCTCCCGTTAAATAGGAATTTTGGAAGAACAGCAAAAATAATAAAAATAATAAAAATAAATATATAAATAAATGTGCACAGCGGTTGTAAGCTGTAAAAATAAAATTGTAGACCAATTTATAAAGATGAGTTGCCAGTTGCCAGTTGCCAGTCTGCGTTTCGTGTGTGTGTTTAATGAGGGGTTCTGATAAAATACATGCAAGTATCTTTGAACTGGGCTACGTTCGGCTCTTTAAAGTGGGTATTAGCAAAATGCTGAAAAATTGCCGACACCAGCCAAAAAAAAAAAAAAAGGCCACAAAATAAACTGAAAATGAAATGAAATCGTCGACAATTAGAATTGTCTGCTTGGCTTTTTGTGCTCAGCCCGAGCCATGATTATGGGTTTTGCGCGCTTTCAACTTGAGTCTGCCTCAGCTTCTGCTTCTTCTTCGTGTTGGCCATATTCGCGCACTCTTTTTTTTCTTAACGAATTTTTGTCGATTATCAAAATATTTAAATTATAGGAAGTGTATTATTATATATATTTCAAAAGGGCCATTTTGGGGCATGCAAATCTAAAAATTTATGTGAGGAAGTCACAAATTGCGAAAAACAGTTGCCCAAAAAGAGACGAGACAAGCCTGAAAATGCTACAAATTTACTGGCATTCAGTGGCAGCTTAAGCATTAAGTCTAAACAAGTTAAGCGCAATAAGCATGAGTAAAAAGTTAACTAAAAATAAAATAAAATCGTTCGCACCTTTGGTAAATTTGCAACAGACGCAAGCAAATATCTCAATAAAAATTCAATGTGATAAATTTGTAAGAAAGTAAACTTTTTGAACTTTCCACTGGCATTGGTTAGTCACAGATCTGTGCTCAACTAATCCGAGTGCTTGCCACACATGTTCCGCTCTTTAGTCACAGCAGGTAGCCCAATGGACCGCCACCAAACTAAATGGAGAGCTTCTTGGGAGAAATGCCACAGAGTAAGCCACATGGCCACAAGCACATAAATCAAAGGCGACCAATAAATAAATCGAACCATAAACGCGTAATTAACCTCATTCCGGGGCCATGTCTGGCGGAGAGCATCTGAAAATATGGCACAAGAGTTAATGCACATTAAAGCTCATATATCAACCCCTATTCCAAATGCAAGAGAGGGTCGCAACAATAGGCACAGCCACTTTGATGCACTCCATACTCCATACTCCATACTTGCCACTCAACTTGCAGCTAAGCGCGACACGGCTGCCAAAGTATCTTTAAGATGCACTTGAGCGGTCGTTGATGCCCCAGCGCAGCTCGTTACTCACTCGATATGCATGTTTCAGCATCTAGTCCCATAGTTCTTTTAATACAAAATATTTCATGCCACAAGACATATATAAATATGGATACACAAATATATATATATATATATATATATAGAAAAATACCTCGCATTGTTTCAGCGGCATTGTGTCGTGTGGGCGCATTGCTGAGCCCGCATATCAAATGAGCCTGATACCAGCAATAACAACAGCAACGGCAACAACAACATCGATATCAAAACACACTATGCAACAACAGGAATTTGTTTTAAAAGGACACACTGGCATATAAATGATGTATAAATTAAAATTGTGCAGCAATATTTTTCAAACAATCAAAGTCTGAATAAGATCAAAATGAATTCTTGTCTCTCAATGCAACTTTTATTTCAATTCAAATCTAAATAAAACCTACGAGTTGTGCAAAAGATTCTAACTAATTCAGCTAATAAAACTAAAATAATACAATAAAAATGTATTTAATTATAGATAAGCACAAAAGGACTGTCGAGCCTCCACTGGAGGCTTAGCTTTCTGGAATATTAAAACTGCGATTAATTAAATGTCAAATCGCAGACTGATAAATTGCCAATAAATTGATTATACTTCGCCAGCTGAACTATGCAGGACAGTGTAATCTTAATGTAATGCAAGTGCGCTTGACAGCTGCCAGGGACTTGCCAAGGAGTTTGCTCCTGTCACACACAAACACACACGCACACACACGCACACACACACACACACACACACACACACTGCTGCTGCTGCTGTTTGTTCTTCAATATTTTGCATGGCAAGCAAGAATGCCACAAACAGCAACAAGAACAACAAAATTTTGTACCCATTTGGATAGCTTCACGTTCATATTCCATATATAAACAGACACATTATAAATCGAAGTTGCTGTTTTTCAGTGCTGTTGTTTTTGGCATTGGCATCGGGTAATTTCACTGGAGGCCTCATTCATTAAAATCCATGCAATGATATTCATAATTTGTGCACGCTGCCTTTGCTTGCTGGCAGACAATTCTCTCTCTGGTTTTTGCCAAAAGATTATGAAAATTTTGGCCTGGAAAAACATTTGGAGGAAGACACCAAAAAGAAAAATCAGTTTCAGTTTACTTGAACTCACATAGCAAAGTTGACGACGCTGCCGAGGCTGAGAAACAATTCAAAACAAATAAATTATGCATTGCAAACGTGCTGCTGACCCATTGCCATTTTCTAATTCAATTAAAAACTGAAAGAAACAGCAGAAAAATATCTTTTGCTTGTGCATTTGAATACAATTTCCCAAGGAGCTGGCTGTGGCCGGGAAAGTTTTTACTTGCCTAAATGCGCCACTGGGAAAGCCGCAGTGCACCAGCAACATCAGCAGCAGTAGTGGTGCCACCAACGGGGGCATCCACTTTGGAGTCCGCTGCAACCGTTGCACACAGAGCCAGAGACACTAATTTGACATAGTTATGCGCAGCGAAATGAAAGCTGTGCAACTCCCAACAACTGCAACTGGGATTATTGTTGCAACTACTTCTGCTGCTTGCTGCTGTTGTTGTTGTAGTTGTTGTCGTTGTTATTATTGCTGTTGGCGTGGCAAATGCGGCGTATGAATAATATTTAAGCTCTGCCTCTTTCTGTTGTTGTCTGCTGCTGATGCTGCCGATGCTGCTGATGCTGCTGCCTGCAACGGGGCGACAACTGCCAACTTGGATGCAACTTGAATTGTGTGCGAAGCCACTCTGCTTCAGCATTGCGCTCAGGCTTTATCTTTGGCATCGGAGATAAGCATAAAATACAAAGAGTTTATATCCATCTGGCAAGTGCTACCAGCCAATATTTTATAGATTATTTACTGCCTGATGGCCTTCCTGGATACGCAATCATAACTCGGCTTACGATTTTGCCTGTGCACAAATCATATTTATTACTAAAGAGCGAAAGCCCTTTAGAAAATATGACCAGGCTTAATATTAAATGGGCATCAAATTATAATATCAAGTTGACTGTGATAATTCTTGAGTTATGTTTTACACTTCAAATGCTCTGAAATATATTCTTTGACTCTCACGGGTCTTAAAGACAGGTGCGAAGAGAATATTAAGTTAGTGTCCAATATGAAACTTAAATAATTTATTAAATTGTTAGTTTGGCAAGGCTGCTTCTTAATGAAAATCAGAAGACTCCGGATTAAGCTTGCATTGCAGTCAGATAATTAACATTTCTTACAACAGCTTCAACTAATTTTGGGCTTGAGAATTTTTGATTTACTTTGCAGAGTTTGTGTGTGCCTAATAGTTGGGGCTCTCTGCAACTGCAGAGGGTCGATGGCCTGTGACACACATCAGCAACAGTAACAACAACAGCAACAGTAACAAGAACAACAATGATGGCGACAACGTTGTCGGCACATGCCACGATAATGAAATTTAAAAATTCATAAAATATTCGCACCACTAAACAAACAACATGCCACAGCAGCAACAAACAGCAATAACAACAACAGTAATTGCAGTGCAAGTGTAACTCAATTAATTAATAACAATATAGCAACAGCAACAGCAACAGCAGCAACAGCAACACTAGCAACAACAACATTAACAAGAGCAGCAAACAAAATAATTAAGTAACAAAAGTTTCATACTTGCAGCGCCGCAAAACAAAACGACTGACAAAAATTACAGAAGTAGAAATGTGCACTAATGTGTCGATTGTGAAATACCCTAAGCTGGCAACATGGATTATATATTATATTTTTATTAATGCAGAAATATTTAAAAAGCGCAGCAGCAACCACAAAATTATCATCGGCATCAATTCCCAATAAGATAAAATCGTCTATAGATTATAAGGTGGCTTTGCTTAATAATTGGAATATTCGAAATGCATTTAAATTTTGTTTAAAACATAATTTTATCAGCTGACTTTTATGCCTTAAAACTTGTCGAGTTTTTATATGTTCTCTGCTAAAAAAAAAAACATATTTAAATTATAAAACTTGTCGCTAAACAAAAAGCAGCAATATTTTTAGAGATTGTAAATTAATATGGTCTTCGGGCAGATATGTTTCTATTTAAACTCCTTGTCTGGTTAGTTCAAATTGTGAAATACCCTGTGTTAGGGTATAAGCATCAACAACAACAATTAATGAACAACAGCAGCAGAAGTAGCAGAAACAGCGGCAGAAGGCAGCATGGCAAATTCCCAAAAGCTGGGCAAAGTTTGCACTAGCAAAAAGTGAGTAAAATAGAGAAATGCCATGAGAGAAACAGAGAGAGAGATGCAGAGAGAGAGAGAGAGAGAGAGAGAGAGAGACAGCGGTGTGTGTGTAAGAACGTAAGATGAGTGGGCGGTGGGCGTGTGCGTGTTGTTGTTGGACCTGGCCTGTCCCTTGCCTTGGCAGTCGACAGAAGTTTTTTAATGTAATTTTAAGTGGCATAAGTCGACAGCCAAAAGCATAAGTACACCGAAACACACACACTACTAACACACACACACACACACAGATGCCTACATGTGCTATGCTTCTATGACAGGTGGGCGTGCTGGGCGTGACATTTACATGCACAACGGGCAGCAGCAATAACTTGCAACAGAGCTGCATGCATTATGCCAAATTTAGTTAGCGTTTCGTATTTCTGTTTGTTTACTTGTTGGCATATTTCTCTCCTTTTTTTTGCAGTGCAGCCGAAAGTAACTACAAAATTAGCAGAGCAACCGAAAAAAATTAGCGCAAAGTAACTAAAAATGACATTAATAGCTAGTAACTAAGTAAAGCTAAATAAAACAGAGACAGAGACACACACACAAAGCACTGCGACTATCAGATGACCTGTAAAAAAGTGCAACAAAAAAAACATAAAAGCAAAAGTTGAATAAAAACAAACAGCATGCAAAATGCTGAAAAAAAATATTTATAAATATGTAGGTTGGTCTACTGAAAAGAAAAACTAGATTGGGAAGTGCCCGACTAAAAGGTTACCTCTAAAAAATACATAAAACACTAATAATTAAAAAAAAAAAAGTCATCTTTTTTTCTGGTTATTCAGCATCTTTTCTTTAAAGCTTGGGATATTTCCAATTTGACTTTAATTTGAGAAACCCTTTCAGCTGTGTTTTCTCAGCTCTTTTATGCATAGGTTTTTCCTTGCTGAGGTCAGATATGCCCTCTTCTAATTGCAGGGCAGTTAATTTTTTGCCGAGCAGAGCATGCCAAAAAAAAAACACAAACAAAATGGAATTAATGGAAGAAAAAACGTGGCTCAGCGCAGTCGCCGTCGCCGTCGCAGTGGCAGTGGCAGCGGCAGCGGCAGCCGCTTGTTGCACGCCTGAATGTAGAAGGCATTAAAAATGGCATAATAATAGCATTCAAACTGTAATGTTGCCAGCGACGCCGACGACGATGTTGCTGCTGTCGCAGTTGACGCCAGCAGCAGCGACGACTATGTTGCTGCTGCTGCTGCTGCTGCTGATGCTGCTCGTTAATGTTTGTTGCTGGCGCGTTGCATGCAACATTCATATGCAATATTTTAAGCTTTGCCGTTGAGAGTGTGGAAGAGTTGTGTTGAGATTGTTGAGCCGTGTGGCAGTTGTATGTTGTATGACATAAATGGGCACGGTAGCAACTCGTAAATTTGCTGACTTGCCACAAAAACGCGTATCTACAACTCTCGCGGGCAGCAACTCTAAGCTGCAAACTGATGAGGCATCTAACGCTAAATGCCCAAATACCTTAATGTGCAACATGCACATTACGACTCAAATCTGTGTTGCATTTGCCACACACACGCGTAGAGAGTGGGCAGCCGCCATGCGAAAACCTTCTAAAGTTGCAGAATATAATTGAGAGGAGGCAATCAATTCAAAAGGAGCAGAGAACCACAATTATAAAGAGTTAAGCCTGAAGTTAAGAGTGAAAAGGGAATCAAGAAACAAATGTTAGAAGTTATTTCTAATGTTAACAATAGTTTAAAAAAAGATTAAGAATTGTTAGAGAGACGAACCCAAACGGTTCAATGTCAGGTGAGGAGATCGGTAAGCATTCTGAGATTATTACAAAGGGTTCTCCAGGTTGCTGTGGGTAATCCAAGTCTATTCTGCCCCATATATAAAACCAGCTTGATGCTAAATATGAGGTAATATCACATTTTATCCAAGAACTTTCAGTTTGGCTTGACTCTTTATAAGCCCCTTTCAAAATTAAACCCAACCAACCCAAAAACTTGGTAGCCTTTTCACTGAGTCCTTCTCAATTCAGCGCTTTCATCAACTGAGCGCTAAAAAAACACTTCTCAAATTGCCAAAAAGCAGAAAAGCGAAGAAAATGTTTTTAAAATACACAGAACAGTTGACAGACGACAATAGAAACTGAATTTTATGGCTCTGAGTCGACTCGACTAGTTGGCTTAAGGGCACTGCGGCATGCAACATGGCCATTGCAACATACTCAAAACGGGTGGCTGAGTGGCGGGTGGCGGAGACAGATGCAGAGGCAGCGACACTCGTGTTGCAACACGACGCCAGCAACGAGTCCGTGCTGCTGCTGCTGCTGCTGCTGCTGCTGCTGCCAAAAAGGACGAAAGGGGGAGGTGGAGATGGCAACTAGCCGACAACACATGCACACACGAAATGTTGCAAGACAGCCTGTTGACTGCCACCGGTTAGTGCCACAAATGCTTAACCCTACAGTGAGTGAAGGGGCTTAAAGAGTGGCAAAAGGCATTGACAGAGAAAAATAATAGAAAAAGAAACTTTAGCTTAAACTTCAAATTGGGTTTAGCATTTAAATAAGCTATTAAAATATATGAAGTTTTTGATGAGTTACTATCTTTTTTAAGACCCAATGCTAAATAGATATTTCCGTTCTTTTCTATTTTATTTTTCTGTGCTGTATTTTATTGTTGTACATCATTTATTTATCTACACAAAAAAATTAAATTATGGATGATTTACGATCTTTCTTATAAGATCCAATACTGAATACATATTTTAGTTTTTTTCTTTTATGTTTTATTTTACTGTCATGCATTATTTATCTGTGCAGATTACACCGATTTAATTATGTGCATACAACAAATAGTTATTCAGTCTTCATGTCTATCAATTAATGTTTAGTTAATAAAAAAAAAAAACAGTTAAACGGTCCCATTTAAATACATCTTTTGCATAATAAGTCATAAAAATAAGAAATAATTTGACATTTGACAGCTGTATATTAATAAGGAAGCGTAGCAACTATTGCTGAGTCTTTTTTTTTTTTTTTGCTAAACTCCGCTATGAATGTATTTTTTCTTTTTATAGTTCAACTAATTAGTGTCGATCGAGAAAAAAATAAAAAATGTATGCAAAGATTGAATTGGTTTTCATGACGATCGCAGCAACAACAATTTCACAGATTTGTTTCTGTCTCTAAACATATGTGTGTGTGTGCGTGTGTGTGTGTGAGAGAGAGCATAGCTAGCAACATTTCCCCTACTTTCGGTGAGAGCGAGAGAGCGAGCGCCCTCTCGCACACGTACGTGCACATGCATGTGAGTTGTAAGTGAAAGAGAGAGAGAGAGAGAGAGAGCGCGCGAGCAAAATGCATGCATGTTGCTAAACTGCATATGGCTTGCCAAAGCAGTAGCAAAGAGCGAAGCGTATGTGAGAGCGACGTACACATCTTTGCTTGTGTGTGTGTGTGTATGCACGTGCATGTGTGAATGCAGCAGCAGCGCAGCAAGCAGCGCACGAACTAGCCAACAAGCACACTCACACACACAATCACATTTTTGTCTGTCTGCCTTTTGCTGTTCATACATACGCTATGTGTGCCTGGCTGTGTGTGTGTGTGTTCGTTGCCGTCGTCGCTCGTAAAAACATTTTCAACGAGCCAACGGAGTCGCTGGCGTTCAACTTTAGCAATCAGTTTGAGTTGAAGCGCGAGGCGGTTAACATGCTTTAAGAAAACGAGCTCCCGGCAAGCACAAAAATACAAATAAACTTATATATATACATACATATATATATATATGTAGAGAGAGAGCAATCTGTAAAAAACACACGATTTTCCAAGTGCCAACGTCGAACGTAAAATGTTGTAAACAAACGAAAAATTTCAAATGCAATTTGCACACACAAAAATATGTTCAAGTGCTGAGGGCTGCAAGTGAAACAACTTAAAATAAGTCACAAATCAAATATAAAACAAAGTAATAAAAAACACGCACAAGGATTACGGTTACGCGAAGCAAGCTAAACAGCAAGAAAAAAGCAAGCAAAAAAAAAAAAAAACAGCGCTCAAATATGAAAACCAGAAAGTGAAATAAATTTTCTAAAAAAAAAAATATCCCAAAACCCACCAGAAAAAGCTAAAACTAGCTTAAGCCAAAAAAAGAAAAGCTGGCAATTTGAAAATAAGAAAGAAAAGCGCGAAAATTCAAGCAACATGTCAACAAAAAGAACAACAACGGCAGCAACAACTGCAACAAATGTGAATTGTCGCCTGTTGCTGCTGGCCGCGCTGCTGGCTGCGCTGCTGGCGGCGACGCATGCGCAGCAATGCGCCTGGGAATTTGTGCGCACCACAATGGACATCAAGTGCAACGTGCGCGCCTTGGACCAGGGACTCGCCCTGGATCTGCAGGTGGCAGAGACAGCGAATCGCTTTGAGTTGCAGTGCAGCGAGGATTTGTTGCACGCCAGCGAGCTGCAACACGGCCTCTTCCGCAAGCTGCAGAAACTGGCCGAGCTGCGTGTGGACGCCTGCAAGTTGCAACGTGTGCCCGCGCTGGCCTTCGAGGGTCTCCACTCGCTGAAGCGCTTGCAACTGGAGACACACAACTCCGTTTGGGGCGCGGGCAAAACGCTGGAGTTGCACGCGCAGGCGTTTCAGGGTCTGCGCGAGTTGCGCGAACTGCACTTGGGTGACAACAATTTGCGGCAGCTGCCGGAGGGTGTGTGGTGCAGCATGCCCGGCCTGCAACTGCTCAATCTCACCCAGAATCGCGTTCGCGGCGCCGAACACTTGGGCTTCTCGGAGAAATTGTGCCTGACTGGCAGCGCTGGGCCAGCGCTCAATCAGCTGAGTGGCGGCTCCGAGTTGCAAGTGCTCGACTTGTCGCACAATGAGCTGCGTTCGCTGCCCGACGCTTGGGGCGCCTCCCGGCTGCGTCGCCTGCAAACGCTGAGTCTGCAACACAACAATATCACGACGCTCTCGCCCAATTCCCTGGCGGGTTTGAGTTCGTTGCGTGTGTTGAACTTGTCGCACAATCATCTGGAGTCGCTGCCGTCGGAGGCATTTGCCGGCAACAAGGAGTTGCGCGAGTTGCATCTGCATCACAACGATCTGTACGATCTGCCCAAGGGTCTGTTGCATCGGCTCGAACAGTTGCTCGTCCTCGACTTGAGTGGCAATCAGCTGACCAGTCATCATGTGGATAACAACACCTTTGCCGGCTTGATTCGCCTGATTGTTCTGAATCTCTCGAACAATGCCTTGACTCGCATTGGTGCCAAGACCTTCAAGGAGCTGTATTTTCTCCAGATCTTGGATATGCGCAACAATTCCATTGGTCATATTGAGGAGGGCGCCTTCCTGCCGCTGTACAATTTGCATACTCTGAATCTGGCGGAGAATCGTCTGCATACCCTGGACAATCGCATCTTCAATGGGTTGTATGTGCTCACAAAACTCACACTGAATAACAATCTGATTAGCATTGTGGAGTCGCAAGCGTTTCGCAATTGCTCGGATCTCAAAGAACTCGACTTGAGCTCCAATCAGCTGTTGGAGGTTCCCGAGGCGGTGCAGGATTTGAGCATGCTCAAAACTCTCGACTTGGGCGAGAATCAAATATCCGATTTCAAAAATGGCACCTTCAACAATCTGAATCAGTTGACCGGACTGCGTCTCATCGATAATCGCATTGGAAATATCACCATCAACATGTTCCAGCAGCTGCCACGTTTGAGTGTCCTCAATCTGGCCAAGAATCGTATACAGAACATCGAGCGGGGTTCGTTCGATAAGAATACGGAAATTGAGGCGATCCGCCTGGATAAGAATTTCCTCACGGATATCAACGGAATCTTTGCCACACTGGCCTCACTGCTCTGGCTAAATCTCTCCGAGAATCATCTGGTTTGGTTCGACTATGCATTTATTCCCTCCAATCTCAAGTGGTTGGACATCCATGGCAATTACATTGAGGCGCTGGGCAACTACTATAAACTGCAGGAGGAGTTGAGAGTCAGCACGCTGGATGCGAGTCACAATCGCATTACGGAAATCTCGCCCAATTCGGTGCCCAATTCGATTGAGTTGCTGTTCATCAACAACAACATCATCGGCCAGATTCAACCGAATAGTTTTGTGGACAAAACCCGCTTGGCACGCGTCGATCTCTATGCGAATGTGTTGTCCAAGATCTCGTTGAACTCGCTGCGTGTGGCACCCGTGGTTCAGGACAAGCTCCAGCCAGAATTCTATCTCGGTGGCAATCCCTTCGAGTGTGATTGCTCCATGGAGTGGCTGCAACGCATCAATAATTTGACCACCCGGCAGCATCCACGGGTTGTGGATCTGGCGAACATTGAGTGTCTCATGCCACACAGCAGGCAGGCGCCACTGCGCCCCCTCTCCAGTCTGACTGCGGCAGACTTCCTCTGCAAATACGATTCGCATTGCCCCTCAACGTGCCACTGTTGCGAGTACGGCAACTGCGACTGTGAGCTGATCTGTCCGAATAACTGCAGCTGTTTCCACGATGCCAACTGGTCGAGCAATGTGGTCGATTGTGGCAAACAGGATATGATCAGCATGCCACCGCGTCTGCCACAGGACATCAATGTTTTATATTTGGATGGGAACAATTTGCCCGTGTTGCAGGCGACACATTTGGCGGGGCAACGCAATTTGCACACACTCTACTTGAATGCCTCCAATTTGATGGCCTTGTCTAATGACAGCTTGAGCCAGCTGGCCAATCTTCGTGTGCTCCACTTGGAGCACAATAAGCTGACCTCCTTGGATGCGGCCACATTCCGTTCGTTGACATTGCTGCGCGAGTTGCACTTGCAGGGCAATCAGCTGGCTTTGATTGGCAACTCCACTTTTGAGCCACTGGTTTCGCTGCAGTTGCTTCGCTTGGATAACAATCGTTTGACAATGTTGCCACTGCAACAGCTGGCCAATCTGCAGTACAGGAATAATCTGCAAGGGCTGACGCTGGGCAGGAATACGTGGAGTTGTCGCTGCCAACAGCTGCGGGAACTGGTGCAATTCGTCACGGATAATGCGCTGATTGTGCGCGACTCGCAGGACGTCTACTGCGTGGAGGCGGGCATCAAGCGGGAATTGGAGCTGTTGTCTTCCAAGCTGCCCGGCAGCGATTGCTCCGAGTTGCTCGATGCGAGTGCCAGCAACATTAGCTCTGCCCAGGATCTGACCAACGGCTATCGATTGCCACTGCTCGCTGCCGTTTTGGTGCTGATCTTCCTGATGGTGGTGCTGATCATTGTCTTTGTGTTCCGGGAGAGCGTTCGCATGTGGCTCTTTGCCCATTACGGGGTGCGTGTCTGCGAGCCACGTTTCGAGGATGCCGGCAAACTGTACGACGCCATCATCCTGCACTCCGAGAAGGATTACGAATTTGTTTGCCGCAATATTGCGGCCGAACTGGAGCATGGTCGTCCTCCCTTCCGTCTTTGCATACAGCAGAGAGACCTGCCACCGCAGGCAAGCCACCTGCAGTTGGTTGAAGGTGCACGTGCCTCGAGGAAGATTATTCTGGTGTTGACGCGTCATCTGCTGGCCACCGAGTGGCAGCGTGTCGAGTTCCGCAATGCATTCCACGAGGCGTTGCGCGGCTTGGCCCAAAAACTGGTCATCATCGAGGAGACGAGTGTGTCCAGCGAAGCCGAGGATGTTGCTGAACTTGCCCCATATCTCAAATCGGTGCCCTCGAATCGTCTGCTGACCTGTGACCGTTACTTCTGGGAGAAGTTGCGCTATGCCATCCCCATTGAGTTGTCGCCCAGGGGCAACAACTACACCTTGGATCACCACGAGCGCTTCAAGCAGCCCGTTTCCCCTGGGCTCATCTTTCGCCAGGCCCCGCCCCCGCCCGCCTACTACTGCACCGAGGACATGGAGGCCAATTATTCGTCGGCGACAACGGCCACGCCCTCGCCACGCCCAATGCGCCCAGTGGTGGAGTCGTTGGCCATGCGACCCCCATCGGAGCACATCTACCACAGCATCGAATCCGAGTACAGCGCCTACGATCAACATGAGGCACTGTCAATGATGCAACAACAGCAGCAGCAGCAGCAGCACCATCAGCAGCACCAACAGTTGCAGGCACATCAGCTGCAGCAGTTGGCGCGACAGCAGCAACAGCAGCGGCTGCTGCAGCCCCAATATCGACCACAGCAGCCAGCAGCACAGTCGGCAGCGCAGTCGGCAGCAGCGCTCTCAGCAGCAGCGCAGTCAGCGTCAACCGCGGCGCCCATTCACCTGCGCAGCGGCAGCGGACTGAGTCAGGCGAGCACCAGCACACAGTCAACGGCTCAGGCTTCCACTTCCGCTGCGGCAGCGCAGCAGCAGCAGCAGCAGCAACAACAGCAGCAGGCAGCAGCAGATGCAGCAGGCAGCAGCAGCAGCGCCAATAAGAACCAAGCTTTTTTGGTTTAAGCGCTCTCTCGCTCGCTCTCTCTCTCTCTCTCTCACTCACTCGCTCAACGGTTCCTGCGCAAGGGCGGCCATCTTGAAGCTGCTCGCACGCTTGCGCGCCAGGCAACAATACACACACACACACACACCTATATATACATATATATATATATATGTATAACAAATAAAAGACTTTTTTTCGTAGGCATTTCTTTTTCGCATGCGCCTTCGGTGTTCAAGTGTTCAAGTGTCGTTGTTGTTGTTGTTGTTGTTTTGTAGTTGTATGGCACAACCAACACACACACACAAACAAGCACACACACACACACACGCACACACACAACACACCCATTATATTCATAGGCTTATTATTATAAAATTTACCATTAAAAACCATAAAAATAATTACTAGAAATGTTGCAAAACAAACACTTTCAAATTCAATGTGATATATTAATTAAAAATATAATATATATATTATATATATATTTAATGTATGACTAATGCAGAAATTAACAAGAAATAACTGTAATTGTAGCCATTAGTTTCTAGCCTGGCAAAAAAAAAAACAAAAACAAAAACAAAAAGAAGAAACACCCAAACACACATCTACACTTAAATTAACACAGAAAACATTCGTATAAAGATTTCATCGAATCTTAATAACTAAATAAATAAAAACGATATAGTTATGTGTATATAGAGCAGCAGAGATCCATACGTAGAAATTATTTAGCACACTTAATGTATTTATGTAATATGATGTTTAAAAAAGGAAAAACGAAAACGTAACTAAATTAATTAAATTAACTAAAAGAAATGTATTATTAAATTAATTATTACAATTACAAAAAACACAAGAAAAACTATATATGAGAAAAATAAACAACATAAAAAATCATTAAAAAATATATACAAAAATTAAAAAAAAAACCAAAATCTTTATTTCTTTTTTCTATTTTTGAAATTATTAGCAAATTATTTTCGGCTCATTTTCACCAATTTTCGGGTGATGATATCCAGCAGGCAATAACGGGTGGAGATGGTTAAGGAATTTAATTAACGTATCATCATTTTGTTAAACTAACTGAAATTATATTTATTGCATTGAAAGTGTCCAATTTGCCACACTCTAATCAAAAAATGATATTTAACAGCTTTAGCGGCAATTTAAAATTACACTTTGTTGGTCAAATTAATTGGCACTTTACGCATTATCGTGTGTAAACCACAAAACACCAAATCCGTAATTTTCAGCTAAAACCAGAGAAATGCTTGGCCAACCAAACCAATGAAATGAAAAGTACGCACAAAGTTAATTGCTTGTAAATAATTATTTATAGATAAATTAATTGAAAATGCACTCAAACAAACAAAAAACAAAAAAAAGAAACCAACAAAAAAGTATACACACAGAAAACTGCGTTATGCTTTTGTATATGTAAATTATTATTTTTGAAAATGAAATTAAAATGCGGCACACTAACAAAATGCATTTTTCGTTTGGCGGTTATTTAACGCGCTGGCATAAATAAATTTTCATTACAATTTTATGGCCCGACAAACCACAGCAACAGCATTCAACAGAAAAACAGAAAAGAATAAAAATAAAGGCACAACGGCTAACCATGCAAACCATGCTTCATCAAGGGGCAACACAAAGGAGAACAGTGCAACAAACTAAAAACTAAATCCATTATTTAGCCGCACGAGTAATTTTATAAATTAATTACCAGCATTGCGCCGCCAATTGTTCAAATGTTGCACAAAACTTTTCAATGTAATTAGCTGCATTTTTAAAGCGCACCACCAGCCACATAAAAGTATGAAAAATACACCCGAGAGTGCTGAGACTTGTTTCAACAAATGATACCACTTAATTAGGCAAACTTTTCATTACAACATGCGGCACTCAGAAGTGAGTCCGTTATAGAAAAAACCAATATGGGTAGAGCAACATAAATATAAACAAATGAGGGGAAGAACGGATATCTGCGGCTTGTGCTGGAGACTGGAGTCAACATGGCGACATCTCAATTAACCTATAAGTTTGTAAATCCCATCGATATCTTCAAATGAAAACAGGAATAGTACAATTGTTAGTTTAGTTCTGATAATTAGGTAGTCAACAAAGTTTATTATTTCTATGACAGCTATATGAAATATTGATCCGATCTGGCTGGCTCCTTGACATGTACTGACTACTGCAAAACGCCAACTTTAACTTTACCTTTAAATGGCCATATGGAAACTACTTTGATTACATCTGAAAGTCAGCAGTTATATTTTGAAGCCCATGTTCTTTGGGTCCGCTTATAAATATTAAGTATTTCCCCAAAGTGTAATTTAAAAACTTTCAAGCGGATTTCAATCGTCTCGGAATTTGCTGCCTGCTCCCTTCCTCAACTCACTTGACGCTATTCCGGTTGAGTTTTGGCTTGTTTATGGACCCAGCATATTGGCATGTGTCTATTTCTGGTCTAACCCTGACATTTTTTTGGCACTGACTTGGCCAAGAGCACTTGCCAAAGTCGAGCGAGCAGCAAAACCAGCAATAGCAGCAGTAATCGCCATTTGCTGGCCAAATCGTTGCGATGCGCTTTGCCAAAACAAACAGCAAATTGCATATTTTATGAGCACAAAACTTTTTGCCATGTAATTCACTTGCAATATACACACAACACACAACATAACATACAACACACAACACCACACACACACTTACTCAGCCTGGCATCGATAGCAAATTAAGTATGTCAATTTGTGCAGTGGAAAATGCGAAAAGAAACAACAAAAAAAAGACAAACAGCCAAAAACAAACGAACCAAAAATTGCAACTTTTAAAAGCCAGAACCAAAGCCAAAGTTTGCCAAGTTGCGGAAAACGAAACAAACTAATTGAAAATCAATAAGTAGCCGGCAAAAAAACCAAAAAACCCCAACTATAAACTGCAAAACTGAATGGTTACAAATGGGAAAACAGCTGCGTTACTCGAAAG
This sequence comes from Drosophila picticornis, assembly GCA_035043845.1. Taxonomy (NCBI): domain Eukaryota; kingdom Metazoa; phylum Arthropoda; class Insecta; order Diptera; family Drosophilidae; genus Drosophila; species Drosophila picticornis. The sequence goes on along the minus strand of JAWNMR010000493.1, from coordinate 2,314,628 downwards.
TACGTTTAATAGGCGTTACAATAGGTCATTGGCATATGAGTTTTTGGTATCCGACTTGCCACTCGGCTGCTTGGGTATCTTGACCTTTAATAGCACACAGCGGCGAGAGATAAAAAGCTAAACAATAACAGAAAAAAAGCCGAATCTGTGAAATCAGAGAGAAACAACCGAAGCAACACCAACACCAAAATAAACTTAAATACTACGTAATAAATGCGGCATCCAGCTGCTTGTAATTAAATTTTAAAAGCCGAGTCGCAGTTGCAGACAAGAACTATTAAGTCTTGATATTGACCTTGAATAATTACATAAAAATTACATTTCTTGGAGTTTCTTTGGCGTTTAGGAAGTTATTAAGAATAGTTTAGAATACAAAGTAAGGAATTAATCGCATTACATTTTCTTTAATTCATAAAAAGTATCTTAAGCTTTATGAAAAATGCATAAGGACTTGATTGAAAAATGGGAAAAGACTTTATTTTCAGTAGTTGGTGTAAAATCAAAACTAAAAATCAATTGAATCCAATTAATTTACAAAAATTGCGCTATATGAAAAATGAATGAAAACTGACTTGATTAAATGCAGAAAACAAACATTAAATTGAATTCATTTTCAATAGCTGACAAAAAAGACAAGCTTTAAAGCCAGTTGAATCTAATCTCATTTTAAAAAAAACTGCAGTATATGAAAAATTAATAACAACTAATTTTGTTGAATGCAGAAAGTAAACATTACATTTGATTCATTTTCAATAGTTAAGCAAAAAGAACAGAAGAAACTAATAATTTAATCCAATTTACAAAAACTACACTTTATGATTACTAGCCTGAAAATGGATGTATTTTATTCTTCTTCTTTCATCTCTTGTAGAGCGAATTTTACTTTTCAGTGAAGTTTGTCCCTCAGTTTGAATGCATGCATTCTAAGATATCATTTCTTTCCAGGTTTCCTGGTTTCCTTTGAATATTTAAAGAGCCTGTGCAATGGAAATGCTTGGCTCGATAAGAACTTTAAACCTTAATCGATTAACTTGGCAGTAAGTGCGCATCTAAGGCAACTTCGACAAAGTGGATTCCCTAATCGAAACTTAAGTACTTGGATGCCTTGCCGCAGAAATTGCACATGCTTAAAAATGCATTTATGCAAATTTAATTGACTGGGTCGAACGCTTGCATCAGACACTGTAGTCACTGTAGACACTACAGTACAGTGCAGTGCAGTGCTGTGGCGCTGACAAAATTGCTAAATACCATTAAGCCGCCAACTCACTCTGCTCCTGTCTCGAAGCTGGCAAATTGATTTGTTTAATAATTAAAACATGCAAACGGCATATGTATGGCAAATTGCACTTGGCCATAAAAGGAGGCCCCAGTTTCGAATAGAATGCAGCATTTGTCTATGTGTGTTGTGTGTCTTTCACGTGTGTGTGTGCATATGTCACACAGGTATTTGCAATTAATGACGCCCGACAGCGTTAGATAAACGCCTTGTTTTGCTGGCATATATAATAATTGGACCCCGCGGCTGCTTATAGCTGAGCGGATATATTAAAATTATTCATACATATGCAAAACCCTCCCTATTTGATAAGCTAATAACGCAGTTTACACAAAACGCACCGCGAGGTGTTGGGTTGGGGGTTTTGGGGCTGAGGATTCGATGTTCTGGGGTTTTGGGCACTCCTCAATAGTAAAATTTTGATTTGGAAATAAGGCTCGAGGGGCAAACAACAGAACAACAACAAAATCAGCCGCGGTGAATCTAAAATGCAAACACAAATATTTATGCGTTTATTAAAAAACCAAAATTAATACACTGAAACAACAGCGATTATGCATGCTATTTCGCTATAACAACAACAACGGCTCGACTTTTAAATGTATATTTAGGGGAGGGGATGAAACAACCCCTTTTTGGCTTATCGCCATGTTGAACGCTTGTAAGCGCAACCCGCCCACAACAAAAGAGGTTCACTTTTTGTGTGTGTGTTCATTTATAGCAAATATTTTGCATACCCTTTTTTGCTGTATTTTGTTCTTCTTTTTTTTTTGTTTGGACTGTGTGTTTGTTAATAAAAAATGCAAACAATCGGGTGGGGTGGGGTGGAGTGGGGGTCGACGGGGGTTGCTGGATTCGCTGGGTCGATACGAGAAACTGGTTCAGTGGAGAGGGCAGAGCGGGCTGTGCGGCAGCAGGAAGTGTGCAGCTTACTATTTGCATACGCTGTAAGTAGGGGTCGGGGAGAAGGAGGAGGTGGCAAGTCAAGGGGTTGCCACTAAGCGCATAAATAGACAACTGCAGAACAAGTTGCGTTGGTTCTGTTTTGCTCGTTTGGCTTGCGTTGTGCTCTGTTCTGTTCTGTTCTGTTGAGTTCTGCTCGCTTTCGGTCAGTTTGCAAACTGGCCAAAATGTTGCTGCCCACTTGCAATTTCAGTTTCGGTTTAAGCTATTATTTTTATCATTTTTTTTTTTTGTTGGCCCTGAAAAAGAGTTACTAGCACATTTTTCCACGAATACTCGGCTAGCCAGCTAAAACGTAAACAATGCCGAATACCAAAAGCTTGCATTCAAAAATGCAAATATTAAAGTCTTATTGTTTTGGGTAACAGCAACGAAATTTGTATTAGACTCAAATCACGTTCTTAAAATTTAGCTGCATTCAATTCTAAGTCGGGCAAGCAGTTTGGGGAAACTTCATTTCGGACTCTCAGCATAAATTTTGGACTTGAAAACTGATCCGAGTTTTCAATGTAGTTTTACTCTAGAGAACAAACTATATATAAAATGGCTTGGATTTTCAATATCGGATCTGAAGAGAAGGTTATGGTTTTGGAATGGTTGGAAAATCTGATCACTTTTGAGGAAGTTGGGGCTGATCAGAGATTTCTCCCTTCCCAGCATTAATCTAGAAATCAAATTATTAAGATCACCTGTCTGCAATCATATTGGCAAATAAACAGTTATTTCTGTTTTAAAAATAACTTGATTTTTACAAATTTATTTTTTCACTTTCCGCAATTGACTTGCGAAACTTGTGTGTCAAAATATTCACGCACCTCTGCCACTCTTTTGATGTGGCACACTTTGATGCTGATTGTCAAAGGGAAGCAGTCAATGTAGCAGACTATATAGATATATATATAAAAAAAAAATATATATATATATATATATATATGTGTGTATTTTTGTAACTGTACAATGTGTGCGAAAGTGCGCGAATTTTTATCTTAGCTTTGGCAATCTGCGTGAAATGATTTATTCATATTCATAACTTTTTGTTGATGTTGTTGTTGTTGTTGTTGCATGCGATTCTGGCGAGAGTGAGGCAATGCCATTCACTTGCCGACTGACTGACTGACTGACTGAGTGACTGACAAAATGAGAGTTGCTGCCCCAAGAAGTCGAGGTGGAGCAAGAAGCAGCAGCAGTGATTCGAGTGCCGTTTTTCGCAACACAAGCGCCAAAGCATTTCCCACGGCATCAAATTGTTGCTGCTGCTGCTGTTGCAGCCTCACCTTTTTTTATGCAGAGAGCGGGATAGAGGAGGAGGGGGGAAGAGTGTGTGCGTGTGTGTGTGTGAGTGTGAGTAAGAGGGCGTTCAGGTTGAAACGATGCGCACTTCCTTCATTTGCATTACAATGATAAACTCCAAAGTGTGTGTGTGTCAGAGAATCTTTGAATATTTTTGCTTCCATTTTTCGCATGTGTTTTTTTTGTTTTTTGTTTTTGTTTTTGGATTTTCGCTAGAAACTAGCTTTAGTTATTTATGGAAATCAAAGTTAGAACATAGAACTCTTTGTGTGTACAATTTCATCATCATCCTCAGCAGCAACAGCAACAGCAGCAGCTGATTGAAAAAACATGATGTGGAACAAATTTAACCTCATTTTCAGTTTCTAGATATAATTAGTTATCAAACTGAGCGATACGCTCATTAAGCATAAATATTTGCCATCGATATAAACACTAACAGTGCTGGGCAACTATCCACAAATGGAAGCCAAATGTGTCATCACACACATAAGCACACACACACACACAGACACAATGTAGTTCCAGTTTTAGCTGCCACATATGGCAAGCAAACTGCCTAATGAAGCCATCGATTTGAACAGTTTGTGAATTATTATTTGTGGCTCTGTTCGGTTGAACAGCAACAGCAATTTCTCGGCTAATTGTTATGCAATGCCTGTGTAAGTTATGACCATTGAGACATTTTCTTACGGAAATACCAGCACCAATAACAAACGACAGCAACAACAACAGTGCATTGAACTTGATGCGATGCCATCGACACATTTTTTGGCAGACCATCATCAACAGTAACAGCAACAGCAACAGCAACAACAACAGCAATAGAAGAGCAGCCCATCATAACTGTGTAGAACTGGAGACTTGAAAACTCATGATGTGACTGAAGAAACTTTAAGTGCAAAGAGTACAGTGAACACACAACTAGACGACTGCAGCAGCAGATGCAGCTGATGCTTATAAACAGCTGAACAACCAAGACTAAATATAGAATTAAAAGAACTCGAAGAAAAAATAAACTTTATTCAAGGTTCTAGTTTTAAAAGTTAGCCAGATAAAATCTTTCGAAGTAGTTACCCAAAATATTCTCAATATTTAAGGTATAAATATGTTTTCAAAACTAAGTTTAGTCGGACAAAAGTCTTTGAAAATAGTTGTTGAAGATCATTTTAAGAAAGTTTTCTAGGTTTTCAAACGAAGTTTTCCGTCATGCAAAACACTTGAATATCACTTTGGCAACTGTCTCAATTGCTTGACTAATGAATGCTAATTGAACTGTATATTTTAAATAAGTTAAGATAACAAATCGTATTCAGCTGGCAACAGAAACAATTTAGAGCAGCTGCTACTCAAGTGTCTGCGATTCAAGTGTTTTTCTTTCTCGGAATAAAAGGTTTGCTCAAACTATATATTTTTAAGCAATGAAATTCCATTGACTGTTTGGCTTACTTTTGTAGCTACGAGAGTGTTCACTGTACTGTAGACCTTGCTTCGAGATGCAACCTTACACGCACACACACACACACACTCACATGCAAAGAGCTGCCACTTGTGTTTATCATTTCTCTCGTCTCCTTTTTTGTACAAATCATCAACTTAATTATGCTTATATTAAGGTTTTTATCTGCACGCCGCCGACTTTTCACATGGCCACAGTTGGGGTAAAGGGTTAGGGCAAAAGGGGAAAGGGGCAAGGGGCGGGGTAGAGCGGGGAAATAGCCAGAGGCAAGTGCCAGTAGCTCGAGTGCAACAACTTCACTTATTTGTGTAGCAAACTGGCGCTGTTGTATCTGTTTCTGTCTCTGTATCTGTATCTGTATCGCTATCTTTGAATCTGCATTTGTATCTGTAACTGTGGCCACTGGGCAAACGAGTGTGTACGACGGTGTGTGCGAGTGTGCGAGTGTGTGTGTGTTTGCGTTTTGTCAAGTGCACTTGTGGCTTATTTGCATATAGTAGGCACTTTGGTAATTGAATTCAGTTAGCCGCCAGTTCGGACGCAAAAAGATGGTACAACTCACGCGCATGCTTGATTGGATAGAGAAGAGTACCCTGCCTGCCCTCCCCCCCCTTATTCCTGCACCCCTCTTCAAAACCCTCACACGCACACACGCATAATGTGTGCGTTTGCCATGCGAGTGCTGAGGGAGAGAGATAAAAAGAGATAGAAGGCTGGCTGACTGTTTTATGATTAAGTTGAGTTGTGGCCACAATTAAGCAGAACCTTTCTAGGCACTCGAGACTCAAAAAAATACAGTTACGGAACTCGGGAAGGCCACGCAGCTAGAAGCCAAAGCCAAACAGCTAGAAGCAGCCAAGCAGCCAAACAGCCAAGCGCCAAGCTGCCAGGCAGCCAGGCAGCTAAAAACAATCTAGCAGCCAAGTGGCTGGCCCAACAAAGCAATATGCAAATGTCCATTGCATGAATTCCAATTAGGCAAAAAAGAAATAACAAGTCAGGAATCAATTCTTAAGTGTGTGTGCGTGTGTTTGCATCTACAAATAGTACGGCCGAGTCATAAATAATTTTTACTTCATTTCAGGCCCAATCAAAAAATTACTAACGAACTTCTCAAACCCAAACCCACACCCCAACTCCAACTCCAACTCCAAATCCAATCCTCAGCTCCATTCACTTTGGGCAATCAATGACTAAAATTGTAAGCAGTGTCGCAAATGAAAAAATGATATGTATGAAAAGGGCGCATTTATCAGTGAACTAAAGACTAATTGATGCCCTTTCCTTTTTTGATTTGAAGTTCCGTCTCTTTTCCCTGTCTCTCTCTCTCTCTCTCACTCTCTCTATTTTCTTCATTTTCAAAATGTGATAACAACTAATTTAGTACTCATATCAAAACTCTTTAATAAGGGTCTTTTAAGAGTCAGAACTTTACTAATTGTAATGGTGAACTGGAACCGAAATTCACAATTTTTTTAAAGAAGCCATGAGATATTTCAGTAATCAATACATTTCCGTTGGACACCCTGATTTTATGCAACTTTCTTTTAGTTTGTTAGCTCATCTAAAAACTCCATTTTCTTTCATTTATTTATATCTGAAGAATCAATCTTTCCCTGTTGCGCACATAAGTCTCTTAATGCAGCACATTGCACACAGCTCATAATAAAATCCATGTAGCCCCAATGCATATGACATAAATTATGCAACGAACAATGTGCAGGTTGTTGTGGCAGGTGCCTCACATGGACTTGAAAGAGTCGACTCTCTCTTTCTCTATCTCTCTTTCTCTCTCTTTCAGAGGCACTAATTGTCCAAAATGGACCACCAGCACGTCTTTATGTCATTAGGAATGCCTCGCTTGACTCTGCCTCTGTCTCCGTATCTGTTTCCATTGTTGCCACTGCTTGTGACATGCAATGGAAAAGGATGACAAAAGTGCAACGTGACTGCAAATGCTGCACGTGGGCGACTGTCTTCTTCTTTCTGTATGTGAGTGTTGCACAACTTTGCATTTTGTGGCTTAACAATTATTTGATAATATTTGACATGGCAATTGTGTCGTGCGCATAATTACACTTGTCAATATAAAATGGGCTAAGATTCCGTAAGATTCTCTACGGCCTGAATGCCAGTCAATCACAGATAAAACTTGCATAGCCTTCTTTGTTTCGTTCTCTGCCTGGCGCTGTCATTTCCTCAGTTCGGATCTGACAAGTCTAATTGAAATTTCATTAGCGTTGTGTATTCAGTATCTCCCCCCTCTCCCCCCTCACACATACCCAAAGTAATTTGTAATTTATTATTAATAATTCATAACACTCAAAGTCAGTTGTAGTTGATAAGATTCTTGTTGCTGCTACTCAAAAATGCAAGGGAGATGTTTATGTTTTTGTTTTTTTTTTTTGGAGTGTGGGTTTAGTTATTGTTTTATATTTCATTGGAAAAATTATCAATGATCAGCAGCAGCAGGCACAACCCAAAATGTAGGCACATGAGACATATGACCCAAGTGCGAGTTGGAAAAAATTGAAAAGGAAAAACTGATTAAAGCGCTGGACATTTTCAATAGGAAGTGCGTACTTTGAGCAGAGGAGGTAGGCGAGGAGATATTCTTTCAGATGTAATGCTGGAATGAATAAGCAATGCAAGGGAAATTGATATCAAGATGGAAGATTGATTTGCAGTGATATCTGAAGTTTGTAGGGAAGCAGCATATGGATTTGTTATTTAATGCTGATGATACACAGACTTGCCACTGCTTTGGCTTAGTCCAAGTTGAGTGAACTTTGTTCAAAAGTCTGCAGTTGTTTTCCATTTCCCTTTTTTATAGAATATACGGACATATTCGCTGTCTGAGTCTGTCATTAAGAGAATAATCAAATTAAACTCTTACAAATTAGAGAGACACGTGAGCTAACGTTTATGGTTTGTGTCATGAGTCGCAGCCACATGCAACATGCAACAGCAACAACTGAAAGGCGTTGAGGGGGAAGCGAAAGACAAAACGGGACAGATAGGCAGACAGACAGAACGGCAGACAGGCAGACAGACAGCCAAGCAGATAGACGGAGAGACAGTGATACAGTCAGACGACCCAAAACCAAAAACCAAACCCAGTCAAAATGAAAACCAAAGCAAACACCCGCAATCTCATGCACACACACACACCACAAGCTATTCAATTATGGGTGCGCCCAGGGCACACACACACAGAAACAGAGGAGGGTTTTGGGGCAGGGGTGTGGGAGTTGGAAGGGTCACAGCGCAGGACCGACGAAAACGACAGATGTCATTTGGCTTTTGTGGCACACACACAATATTACGATTATTGCTGTGCGTGTGTGCGTTGTGTGTGTGCTTTATATGAAAATACATTCTAAATTATCAATGCAGGTAATTGCAGCTTATCAGTTATGCTTATGGCTTAGACATACAAAACATATACACACATTTACACATGCATTTAGATGTGTCTTTGCAGCCACACTCCCTTTTTACCAATAACAATAACAACAATTGTTATTACAATATACTCATATGCATTGCATCATAAATGAACCCCCCCCCCCCCCAAACCCCTCCTCTACTGTCTGCCAATGCATTTGCAGTAATTGCATTTCATTGATTTTTACAACGGAAACCTTTTCGATGCTGTGTCTCTGTCCATTTTCATTTGCCCGTTTTGCAGTTTTCAGTTTTCAGTTTTCAGTAAATAAACACGAAAACGTTCTGCCATATGAAAGAGAGTGTCAAATGTGTCATAATACTTATCTAAATTGCAGCACACATAAAAGACACGCAGACAGTCAGACGGACAACAGAACGAAGTCTTAAGAGAGCTGAGAGGCAACGCCCACAGATTTTGGCTCGGGCTCTCTTTAAATATTTATCGTTTAAGATTTTTAAGTCCGCCCACCCATTCGAGTGGTGGACCACCCAGGGTGCTAGCCATCAACTCGCAATCTATTCCTATGGCAATTGCATAGATATCAGCATTTAAGCCATTGACTATTGCCACAGCCAGCCAGCGCTTGATCTAAGTCTGGCTATTTTATTATGATTGCAAGCAAAAAAATGGTAATAAAAAACAAATGCATTTATTACAATTGCAATTGTTACAGTTTTGCATAAGACGCTCGGCCCCCTCTCTGAATTGGCAGCTCGTTATTGCTGTGTAATATTTTTATTGAGTTTCGAGTGTTCGAGTCAAAAAATTAAATGACTTTCAGTGCATTTGAGCCATTAAAATTGATCATAAATTATGCCACAAGCTTGATTTCAAATGGTGCTTAGGAGACGTAAAAAATTTATATTTCAAATTAAATTTTATATTGTTTTTGATTGTGTACCAAACTAAAATTCAGGTCAATTTTTAGTATATAAAATGTAATTTGAAGTATAAATTTTATTTTATTTATTTTTGATTTTGTAGCAAACTGAAATTGAGAGCAAATTTTACGATCATTCTGTCCATAGGGTATCGGCTAGTTGAGCAGCCCTCGCCACCGGAAACTTGCCAAGACATGAATTATAATTTGTTTTTGAGCTGTGCACTTTACAAGCAAACTTATAGAAGAGGCCACTCCATCCATATTAAATTATCAATCAGATCTCCGGCACGTTTCAGACATGATAAGGGCAAGGGGTAAAGGAGCATTGATAGCAGAATAAATGTAGTTGATAATCGGGGCAATAAAACAAATATGGGTCGACATATACTGATTAAGCGTTAGCTGGCGTTACAAGTTATTTACTACCCATTATTTTTATATATATTAAGTAAATCATTAAATTACAAATTGTAAAGGCATTTTTGGGATAGACGAATCAATGTGGAAATTTTTGTGGACACATTATATGTATTTGTGAATATTTTATTCGATTTTACTGTAACCGCAATAATTTTGAAAATTTATGCATTGTAGTAAAATGCAGTTGTGAATTTATTACGAAAGTCTGCCGATATTAGTCAGCATTCTTTGCTAAATTATTGCTTTGTTTAGCTGACTAATTGCACTAAAAGAATGCTGTCAAAATGTAATTCGAGTGCTCGTTGCGAGGCTCCAATAACCAACACCTCAGATGTGAATTTGAAAACGGTGGCACTTTATTTTATTGCAATACACATGGCAAACATAAATAAATGCATGTCTGTGAGCCTCTTGTGTGTTATTACTATTGATTTTGTATATTAGCAAGCACTCACTAAATATTCACCATCAAATTCTCTCAGGCGAATAAAATTGAGTCATAGAAATGCGTGTATTCAGCTGAAATGACAAAGTGATCGAAGTTTGAATACTCTTCTAAACTGATTTGTGTGGTGAAACTGGTGTGACGGAAACACATTTATAAAACTATCTTGCTTATGCCCTTTTTAATTAATAATAAAAAGATCTGGCTTATTCTAAAAATTCTTTAAAAGACAATACAATTTCTGAGCAATCTGTTTAGTTTAAGCACATATTTTACATATAAAATATATATTACAAGTTTGAATAAAAAGCTCAAATACCCCTTTAATGTCATTGACAAGTTCATATCAAAGATTTTGCTGCGATGACCAACCGTGTTGTAGACTACAAGTAAAAGTACATGTTTATACATGTATATAACTATATATATCTGTAACTATATCTGTGTATGTGCAGTGCAATCAAAGCATTGTGTTTGTTTATTGAATTTGGGCCCTACTCTCTCTATTTGTTTATCTAATTTCGGTGTAAAATGGAGCTGTCGTTGCTGACAGCACTCCAAGCTCAACTCAAACTCGAACTCAAACCCAGACTCAAAAACACCAGCAAATTCCGAGTGCCTGACTGTCTGCATAATTGTGTGCTTAACGCGTGCGTTTCTCTATATACATACATATGTATATTTATATAAATACGTATGTGTGTGTGTGTGTGTGTATTTGTATATGTATCTATGTGACAACACAAACAAATGCAATGTGAAAAAACAACAATGACAACTGCAGCAGCGTGTGGAATCGAAGCGCGAGCCGCAATGCCACAGATTGCAGCGATGTCGATGTTGGTCTTGCTTTTGCCTTTGCTGTCGATGGCGATGTCTATGGGACGCCTCATATCGTATTGGACACGAATCATATTATCAACGGAGACCAGCGAGACAACAGCAACAACAGCAACAACCACAACAACAAATCCCAAATGCATCTGACAACCAACAACAGCAGAATATGTTCAGCCTTCACGATTTTCAAATACTCTTCGAAGCAACAAGGAAATTAAATCAATTCCATTTGGCATTTGGAAATAAATTAAACGAGTTTCTTATAATGTTTCAATATTATTTTGAACACCAAATTCTTTATAATAATATATTTTTATTTTAATGTTTGTAGTTTTGTTTTAATATAGAAAAACTCTTTATATTTAAAGCATAAATATAATGTACCTTACATTTTACACATACATTTTGTATTTATAGAAAGCTCTCTAAGGAATTAGATGAAACAAAGCAGATCTTTAAATTACTATTCTACCATTTTGTAAGCTAAACTATTGCAGGATTCGAGGAATTGTTTTGTTCTTCTGAAGAACTCAGTACTCGACTGAGCTTTCCGTGTATATAGAGAAGAGTCGGTATCAGCATTCTGGAATTTCTACTCCATATTGAAGTGCCTTTCGATTTTAGATAGCTCTGTTTCGAGTACATCACAGTTGCCACAGTCGTCTCCCATCATATCGCTTACGCTGTAATGAGTTATGTACCCGATCTTATCCAATGCAATGCAGCAACGCGTTCTGTTGTGGCAGCATTCGGTTGATGTTTCTTTATTTCTTGTGGTATTTAACCATCAACCATCAACGTCTACGCATCAGTGGGGCACTCACAGCGAGCATATTCTGCGGCCTGTAGCCTGTAATCAATGCGTCGACACATCGAACTGGGCGATTGGGCGAATGACGACAAATGGTTTGTTTAAGTTCGATTCACTGCTGTTTATTTATTCATCAGACTGGTTGTTGTTACTGCTCCAGTTGTTGTTGCTGTTGCAGTTATTGCAGAAACAACATCAGAGGAAATGCATTCAAACAAAAATTGAAATTGTGACTCGAGATAGCAAAATTATTTAATTAACCTCATTTTAAAGGAGAAAAACTCTCGAAGCTTTTCAAGTAACTTTAAGTCAAGTATTTAACTTAAGGCCAATGCAAAAAGTAAAGATTTGAAGTTATTTATTGCATTGTATTTGTTACTTTAGCAATATTAAATTAATAAGAAAGAGCAAACAAATAAAGCTTAAGTCTTTCCTTGCTTGCAGTGTTAATTCTTGACAATAAGTAAAAGATAAACAAGCATTTTTTCAATATAAGTTCACTGTACAAATGACCCAATCTTAATTCAAGTAGCAAAAACGACTCATTCGCAGCGGAAACCTCAATAAATGAAAACTTAAAGGAAAAAAACCTGTATAAAGCATAAAGCCGAAGTGTGCACAAGATGCAGGAGTGGGAATTTTATAAATATATATTCATCACATATTTGTGTTTAATGCCCCATATTTTTCATGTCACATGCATATTGCATGTTGCACGTTGCACGTTGCACGTTGCACACGGCCATGTTTACCGTTGCAATTATTGACGCACAGGCGAAATTCAACCCAGGAGATTAAAACAAAAAATGCATGAGGCATATGAAAAAGCAGTTGCTGTTGGCATTGCTGCACTCGCGGGTGAGGTGAGGGGGCGTGCCACTGTTGGATGTTTCAACATGTGACAAGCGAGCGTATTTTATTTGCTCACGCTTAAAAAACAATAGATGTACGCAAATACATATATATATATAGATATATATATATCTATATAACTGTGTGTGTATGTTTGGTCTACTAAATAAACTCAAATGTCGTGCGAATTGCGAGGCGCATTGAAACATAAATATTTAAAAATGATTTTTACGCGTCCAACGATTTGTAACAGTATTTTTCATTTATTCTTCCTTATTTTTCTTTTTTTGTTATTTTAGTGTTTTGTTCGCAGTGATAACAGATTGGTTTGGGATGGGCTTGGGCCTAGAACGGGGAACCTGAGTGTGTGCCATCAAACTAGGGTGAGAAAAAAGTCGTACAAACAAACAGACAGACAGACTGACAGACGGACGGACGGACGGACGGGTGGATGGACGGGGCTTGTCAATTATATAGACTGACAGTTGGCCTGAAAAAAGTTTGTCGTTTTTTATTTTTCGCTTTTCCTGCTTTTCCCGCTTTTATTGTCATTGTATAATAGAGGCAAAGTTAAAGGTAGAATGCCGCGCCATATGTTTATACATCCAAAGTTGACACTTGTTGCGTGTTGTGTGTTGAGGGGGGCGGGGCGAGGGAAGGGCTAAACTATTGCCGTTGTGATTTGCGTGATTTAATGGGCTTTTCGCTGAAAGACGCCACCGCATAAATCGCGGAAGAGGAAAACCAAAATTGTCAAAATAAATGTTGGTTTTGTTGATGTTTTTTTTGCAGCCCTATGCTGAAATTTTATTGTTCCACATACATTGACGCACTTCAAAGTGCGCTGGGAATATGGCCGAGGCAACAACAAAGATCAAAGACAGAGAAAGGGTGTAGCAATATGCGAATGAGTGACATGCCACGCAAAACAACACAAAACGAAACAAAACAAAGCAAATAGACAAACAGACAATTAGACAGACAAGCAAATACAATGTGACAAAAAGTCAACTCTTTGACGGAAAATGCAGGCCAAAGATTCAAGCAATGAACTCCGTCATATGTAAATAACTGAAATTGTGCATAATGACGCTAATTAGCTGGGAAGACGCCTTCCCGGCATTGTTAACAGGTAATAGCCATCAGCAGCAGCAGCAGCAGCAGCAGCGGGGCACAAAGGAAGGGGACCCCCAACAAACGGAAATCAACAATAAAAGCAAATTTGTGTGACAGAAATTATTTAATAGCTCAATTTTTATGAGCAAGCTCCAAAGCGCCACCTGGTGTGACGACAAATGTAAGTGCACTGAGAAAAATTAGACGCTTGTGAGGAATTTATGAGAAAGAAACCAAAGTGTGTCACATATTTTTAATCAAAATAAATACAGAAAAGCAGACAGAACTGCCCATATCTGTTTAGCGGGTGATGTTGATCAGAATATATATATGATGATGCTTATGATGTAAGCGCGTAATCAACTTCACGATACAATTTGAATACCCTTTGATTTTATTCATCGCACGACAAACTCCGAAAATGACGATCTAAAAATGTTGTCTCAGTGTACATAGCGTAGTTGTACGTGCTGTGGTTGCCACCGCGCTGACAAGTGTCTCTCTCAGTGTTTGTCTCTCACCCAAAAGGCATCGATTTGAAATCCGTTTGAAAGAAAATGAAAAATTAAAAATGTATAAGCTGTATTGTATTGGGTCAGTTTGTGGCTGTGGCGAAGGTTGTTGTGTAGGGGGAGGGGGGGTAGTGGGGGGAGGGCGACAAAGCTGCAGTTTCCGCCCTGAGCCACAAAACATACAGAGAAGAAAATAATACCCACAGTGCCACCAAAGAGCAGCAAGCACAAGCAGGCAGCAGGCAGCAGGCAAGCTTCGAGTACAACTCACTTCCGCTTGTCATTTTGGGGTTTCTGCGGCTACGTAAAACGACAGACTTGACATTAATTTTCATAAAGACTTTGTGCCATGACTGCAGGTCTTAAGAATTTCACTTTAAAATTAATTTCGTTAAGATTTACGGAATCTTTGTTTACAATTAACAACCAGCCACAAGAGAAGCAGACTCAGCCTCAGCCTCAGCCTCATCATCAGCATCGGCAGCCATGCGGGCGGGCTGGCCCAAAAGATTTCTCGTTTTCATTTTCGTTTACAGTTTGGTTTTCATTTTCATTTTCATTTTACATACATTTTTCAGGGCCGGATGCATTCAATGCCATTTAATTGTTTATACACCAAGATACACACAGCCACACACAACAGACGGCATGGCGGCTGATTGCCAATGATGAGCTCAAAATCGTTGCCCGGTCAGAATTGTGTACAAACAGTGGAAAAAACTGTTTATCGATTTCCACTTTGTGTTGGCCAGAAAAGGGGCCAATTGCCCCAAACTCTATTTATCTTTTCAGATGCAATTTAGCTTATCAATGCGCATTGTTGCAGCTAATTAGCCGTGTCTTATCAGCAATTGCCGCTGTCTCTTTTGCCTTACATTACTAATCAAGTGCATTTGTTTACAATTCTCGAGCATTTCTTTCGACATCTTCTAATGAGTTTTGCTCTGCCCTGCGCCTCTTGATTTGAAGTAGCTGCAGCTACTGGGACAGTCTGTGCACACACCAGTGTGTGTGTGTGTGTGTGTTAATATGTATTTTTGTATGCTGGAAATAGGACAGCAACAGTGAAGCTCTGCAGCGAAACTGCTACAAAATGTCATTTAGGAAAGGGTAAAATCTTTGTGTAGCCATAACTTTGTCAAAATTAATCGATTTTCAAAAATCAGCGCTTTTTAATCATGATTTAAGCTCTATAATACTACATTCAAAGTTGAAAACGCTATTTCGATTCTTTGTTATGAATCGCAAGAGTTTACGGAAACTAAAGTTAACCCTTGACTGATCCTTTCAAGACCCCATCAAATTACTCATTTTCAAAACTAAAATAATGCAACTTAAATTAGCAATTTAAAATTGGAAAGGCAGAACAATTACAGTATTATGGTGATTTTGGCTACTGTTTGCTGTAACTCTTAATAATTCAATAGAGGGTATCTCATTCGATCAGTTCACTATTGTTTAGAGTTTCTATTTTGGCAGCAGCTGCCTAATTGCTGAGCAGACTCAATGCGAAGGCGTTTCTCCCGAGGCTTAAATATATAGATAGATATATATTGTTTTTTATCTTTCTTGGTTATAATTATTATGACAATGTTTTTTGGGGTGTTGCTACTGTTGCTGTTGCTGTTGCAGTTGCTGTTGCTGTTGCTGTTTTTGGTATGCAAACACAACACCAGATCGAAATGGAAATTGAAATGCTCGAAACAAGCAGCTGGCCACAACACCAACAACAACAAGTAATCAAGTCCGGGGCACTCGATATTTACGAATTCCAAGCCAAGCAGCTTGCCAGCTACTTGCAGCTACTCTTGTGTGTGTTGGCGTCTTTGTGTGTGTGTGTGGTGGGCGTAGAGGGGTCTCTGCCCCACCTCAATTACTGCCGCAATGCAATCTGCATCTAAATTGATCGTAATAATTATTGTATGTGTCGGTTTGTTGTTGTTGTCATTGCTGGTGTTGCTGCCTGCTGCTAAAAGTAGCTCAAGTGGCAACAACAACAACAACAAGAACAACAACGACATTTGCCCCGGTGGAAAAGTGAAATTTTTCATTAGCGCTTCAATCGAATCGCTGCAGACACAGTGGCACACGTTTGTATCCACATCGCTCAAAGGCAAACAAAATTACATTTCGATTTGGTTTTTGATTTCAATTGAATTTGTAATTGTTGCTTTTTTTACGTTTGTCT
This sequence comes from Drosophila picticornis, assembly GCA_035043845.1. Lineage (NCBI taxonomy): Eukaryota > Metazoa > Arthropoda > Insecta > Diptera > Drosophilidae > Drosophila > Drosophila picticornis. The sequence continues at coordinate 2,298,119 of JAWNMR010000493.1, read as the reverse complement.
TTCATGTGTGTTTATCTTATTGTTTTTGTTATTCTTTCCGCCCCCAAACTATATTTTTGATAATTGCTTGCCTCACATTGTGCAAGGTTCCATTTTGGCCCTTTGTTTAGATGTTTTAGCTACTGTTGTTGTTTTTGTTGCCTATGCTGCTGTGTGTGGTTTCTTTTATTTTCCATTGATGTGGAAAACTGAAGGCAATCTTTATATTTATATGTTTTGGCCACACGCCCTTTTCCACAATTGAACAAATTGAATGTTTGAATGTTTTGAAGTGCGCTTTTCCATTTAAATAGACCTCCCCCATTAGCCTTTCACCCAATGACCCAAATACTGCATTCATATCAGCTTTTGTGATTTATGCCAATTATTGGCTTTGTTCTATAACGTAAATTATCAATTTTAAGTGCAGGCAATCGGTTTTCCGACTAGTTGCAATTGGTTCCGATTGATATATGGCATTATGTCTGAAATGCGCCCGAAAGAAACATAATAAATTGAGACTCCCATGCACTTAAGATTGAATTTTTCCCAGTTAGCTTTGTTTTTCGGATAAGTAGATTATGCTGGGCGTGAAAATTGGCTTCGATTTGAATGTGAACTTTTTACTTGTCGGAGTTAAAAGAAAATTTAATAAATTTCTATAACTCCGACAAAGAATTTAGATGTCAGCGGATTAATTCCGGTATTATTCAGGTATGCAATCTTTTGCGTGCCTAAGATAACAGTTATTTCTTTTTAATGCAAACTTTAATAATAAAAAAAAACCATTTGAAGCCTCTACTAATTTGTCTTAGCGCTTATCTAATTGCCGTTGAGCTTATCGCAACAGTTTAAAGAAAAACCGCACGTTTTAACTAGACTCACGAATTCTATTGGCATCTTTGCAGTCATTCGGTTAGTGCGAGTGCAAGCGCGCTTTCATAAACGCAACAAAGTAATAGATACACAGATACAAAGATGCAGATGCGGCAACAGCAGATACATTTCAATCTCGCTCGTGCGCTGTCTTCATATCCGTATCTCAATCTGCTTGCAGAACTGGCAGGCCCAGCTAGCTGTTTAATCAGCCGTTAATCGCCGCCATGTACTCAGCTCTGGCAATCAAATGACTGCTTGGACATCAGCAACTGCTCAGGGCCAGCTTAGTTCTAATGACGTGCAACGTGGGGCATAATTGCACGTACTGCGTTTTCCTTTGAAGTGAAGAAGTGCAACAGCATCAGTAGATGCAAGATGCAACATGCAACATCAGCGCATCCACAAGATACGCAAAGACACTTTTGCACAAACCTTAAAGATACATTTCAACTGCTGCGCCTTTTGTTTTAGAGATGAACAGCAGAATGCGACCCATGGTTTATAGATAGAACATAAAATTAGTCAAGAATCGTAAGTGTTGTGAATTATTTAGAAATTGTCAGACAAATTTACAGTTTACAGCAATTTGATTGGTTACTCTTGAAGAAAATAGAACCCAAGACATGCAGCACGTCGAAGATTAAATACTCTTTCAGCAAAGCCTCATCCAGATTGCTTTGTATATATTCCTGATTAAATTGTTTAATCTAAATCCCTTTTCAATCTTTATCGTTTTAGCTCGTGTCACGCAATCATCTCAGATATTTGCCTAAAACTAGTTCGTTATGCGTTGCAGATACTTTTTTTTTCATATATTTTTTACTTTTTTTTTTGCAATACAGAAGGAGTTTGAGGTGCCCTCAATGAGAGATCAGTTTTCGATACGTGTGGAAATTGCTATATAATTGCCGGGCTGCCTCAGCCAAAAGGAAACTCGAATTGTATGTCAGTAGTAGTAGAGTTGATTGTTGATAGTTGGTAGTTGAGTGAAAACACAACAACAACAACAACAGAAACTACAAGAACAGAGACAAACGAGTTGAGGTATCACTGCAATTTGCAATTGCACAGGTGGAAATTTATTTTGATGCCAAGTGCGATAATGTACCAAAGCAACCATTTATTTTCGCAGGGGGCCACCTCCTTTTGAGACCTTCAATCTCGTCCCGCCTCGTCCTTAATTTATGGTCAAACTTTTCCCCTATGCCACTTGTTGTTGTCTTCTCATGCTCGGCATTGGCATTGATGTTGGGCTTGTGAACGGATGTCATTGCTGGTCGCAGCCTTAAAGTTTAAAGTTCACTCGCATGTGGATGCAACACAGTGGGGCACAGTGCGGCACAGTGGGTAGATCTCGGACCACGGGCTTTGGCAGCTTGGACTTGGATTGGGATTCAGTTTTAAGCTGCATGTTCGCCGCTCTGTCTACACGCTGTCAATGTGCTCCTCGTTTGATTAATTACAAAAGCGCCGCACAGCAAACAAAAACTGCAGAAAATGCGCCAGCCAACAAGGGTTGCCACACAAGTTTGAGGAGTTAGTGCCTATCTTACGATATATTTTTAAAAAATTTGCTTAACTATTGAAGTATCTAAATGTTAAATAGCGTTGAGTTAAAATATTCCAAAAAATAAAGTTAAAGTATTTGAAACTTAACAACAGCTTCATTAAACTCTACTTTTGATATCCCAGTAAAAACAGAATTTTAAATCTATTTTGAACGTTTTTCTATTATTTATTACTTGTGGTTTATATTTAGTCTAATCGAATCTTTTACAAATTTCTCCAAAAGCTCTATGCAACTATTAATTATATTATAAAGAAAATAATTGATAATTAACTGTTACGCATAACAGCTAAACTAAATCATACATAATTAATAGTTTCCCGATTGCTTTAATAATGCTATTCCACTATTTTCAGAACAATTTATAATAGGTTATTTGTAAATTTCATAATCATAGTCTTGGACCTATACAAACATGCAACTACAAACGGAGCCGATAGTCCGTCTTGCAGCCCTAGCGCGTTGCATGCTTCAAGCTATCCTTGTGCAGCTGTTGCCGCTCTGCGGGCATGCGAGCCATGTTATTTACGCCATTTTACACCGATTGACAAATAAACTAAGCCAACTAAGTCAACGTTGAAATCGCCTTTGCAGTCGCTGTCGCTGTCGCTGTCGCAGTCGCAGTCGTTGGCACCAAAGTAACTTACATTGACATAATTAAATTAATTTACGTGGCAGGCAGCGCAACCATGTCTAATTGGTTGCGCCAACAAGCATGTTGCAAACAGTTTCTGTTGGCTGGTTGTGGTACCATCTTAACGGCCACTACTCAGCTCATTCATCATGCGGGCCAGCCACAATTAAAATGTCACTCACATCGATCCGAACAATGCAAGGTTAACAAACTAAACTAGCTGCTTGCGCCGGTTTTAGTTGCAATATATAATTATTTGCCAATGTTTTTGTGAATCGCATATTTGTGACATTTTGCACTCACTTCATATATAAATCATACGCAGTGTTGTCAGCGCAAGCATCGCAAACTGGCAGTTGCTGTTTGCGTGGGACACCAGCTGCAAAATGTCAAAGTAATCGCACACCTTGCCAAACCAAGCTGGCTGTCAACAGCTGTTGTTGGCTGCTCGCTGCTCACTGCTCACTGCTAACTCGCCTGCCCCACGGGTTGCATGACCTAATTAATGCCCTAACTGAAAACCCCCATATACCTTGCCGCATTCACCTTTCAGCGTCTACAAAAGTTTTCTTTTTGCCTGCTCCCGATGCTCAGAGTTTGACATGTGGCCAACGTTTGCCGCCACGCTGACTGCCTGTCAGCCAAATTCCGGTTGCAGATGACTCATTCGCAAGGGGGGGTAGAGAGAACGGACAGCGGACGAAAGCTGTGCGAAATTTCATTTGCTGTGTGCTTAAGTGTAAAATGTTGTTTAAACTGAAGGTTAAAATACCCTTTGGCTAACTTTGAGTGGAATTTAGTTAGCAAATTTAAGCGTTTAGAGCACCTCAAACGAGTCAATCTGTTAACGAGAAAGTGAAAGGTTTCAAAGGTCAAAACATTTAGTGCCATAATTATAACTTGTTTACAACCCATAAATTTAATTGTTTTACATTTAATTTACTTAAGTTCTTAGCACTAGTTGCGATTATTTATTTACTACTTGATTCCGCTCTTCAATTTTATTTTATTTTTAAATATTTATTAAATTGAACATTTCAAAATTTTTCTAAAATGCCTACTGACTACATTTTGCTTTAAGATATATTTTATTGTTATTATTTTACTTTATTATCATAGTTTTATTTTTAGGCTTGTTGGAATTGCTTGAAGATCTTTAAGTATTCAAAGTATGTCCACAGTGTAATAATATGTGAACAATAAATATATGAAGAATAGAATGTACCAAAAATATGAAAATACACGAATAGCATATGAAATGAAGTAAAGACATTCCATAAGCTGCACAACGTATACAATTTCAAAGAACTGTGAGTCACAAATAGTTTTGCATGTTGCAGTGAAAAGTCAACTATGTGTGTAGCTGACAAGTGCGACAAACGACTGTCAGTCAATTGTGGCATTAAAGTAAATTTGCTTTTGGCCAAGCCCAAGAGAGTGTTTGCTATTTTGGCCAAAATAACACGAGGCAGAGGCAGCGGCAGCGGCAGCGGCAGCTGCTGTTCTTGCCGTTGATGTTGCATTAGCTGTGAGTAATGCGCCGTGACTTTCATTGAGAAAGCTGCTTGCAAGGGGAGAACAGGTCACAAGAGCCAAATTGGGATTGTGATTGAGATTGTTATGGTGATGGGGATGGGGATGGGGATGCGGATTGGGATTGGATTGTGTGCAAACGTTGTGAAGTTGAGTGATTAATGCAATTTAGAAGTTCAATGTGGTGCAGCAATGACCCAGTTAACATGGCCCAACACCTGGCCAAGGCACAATTCAAATTAGTTGCAACTAGTTGTGGCACGTACAACATGCTTAATTGAATAGTGCAACTGGGTGAGCAGCTGAGTGCAACTGATTTTATTTTTTTTATGCATGCAACCTCCAAACTGCACAAAACACGCAACACTCAATCGGCAATCAGCAGACATGCAATGTTCATTTATTTTTATTTATTTTTTGATGTATCTGCAAGATACTTTTTTACATACATATTTCAAGTGTCTCGCCGACAGCTGCTTATTATGGTTGATGCTGCCGCTGATTATCGAGTGGCCCCCAACAAGAAAAGACTTCATAAATCTACGGAGCAAATTTTTGACACATGCTGCGGCAACTGTCTGCCAGATGATCGAAACTTCATCTGCTGTGGGTGGCTCTTGTTGACAAGCATTCTGACACTTGCTGACATGCAAAATGCCAAAATTTATGGCTGTGTTGCCGCCATGCTGCTGATAACAGACACAAGTACGGACTTGCGACGTACTTTAATTGCAGCAAGTTTGTGGCAAGCGCACAAATTGTTAACTGCCGGCTTAAGTGCCACATGATCGACATTTGTTTCGCCAAAATGACTGCCGCACGTTTAGCACATCAGTCTCACTACTGCAACTAAAATTGCAACAGAAAATTGAAAGGATCGTGATTTAGCCAACATGCCCCAGCCACCAAATATCCCAGGTCGGCAACAACTACAAACCTGGCTATGTTGCATGATGCACACGCATGCGGCTGCTGGTGCTGCTGCTGCTGCTGCAGCAAATAACAGACAACGCTCAAAACTAATTAAAAACAACTGCCGCTCAACGACGTGGAAAGCTTTTTCATAGATAATGGACTGTAATAATAGAAATGGTAATAGCGCTCCACATCCACAGTCCCATTCAAAGAAAGCAAGCACCAAATGCAGGCTCATAAAATAAAAGAAAATCCAAAAAACAAAAATACAACGGAAAATGGGAAGACCACGAATACTTTAACACTCTCTCTAAGCATTAGTTTATCCTTGGACAAACTCAACAATCGCAACTCTTTAAACAGTCTATAAATTTTTGAAACTATTTTTATTAATTTATTGCAGCGCCAAATTGGCTAAGAAAGCTAAAAGACCTTGCTGAAAATCATCGTTACGGAGAAAAATTACAATATTAGAAAAATTACAATATTGTTATCGTTAAGCATTAGTTTATCTTTGGACAAACTCAACAATCGCAACTCTTTAAACAGTCTTTAAATTTTTAGAAACAATTTTTATTGATTTATTGCAGCGCCCAATTGGCTAAGAAAGCTAAAAGACCTTGCTGAAAATCATCGTTACGGAGAAAAATTACAATATTAGCTGCTGGCTTGCTGCTGGCTGCTGGTAAAAACTACTTGAAATTGGCAGACAGGCAGCTGGCCAGGCCAACACACATACTCATCCAGCAGTAGAACTCTGTTCCAACCTTGCTAGAAAGCATTGCCAGCTGATGGACAACAACAAGGTTTGAGTTACGCGCACAGTTTGAAATTCATCTATCATTTTATTGTGTGGCAAATAGATGCGGCCATTCTGAAATACTTATTCGCTAGTTCCACATACACAAACACACACATGATTGTGTGTGAAGTTAGCTGTGATATGTAAATGGTAGCAGCAGTAAAAAAATTGAATAAGAAGAAAATCACTGCTGGATATTACCTCTAACGATTTTGAACAGTCTGCTACCTGCCACAAGTTGAAGTTGCACTTAATTTAGCATATTAATTCACCACACTGGCCCCTCCCCCTGCCTGCCCCTGTAGCTCGTTCCACTAATGCGCCAATATTATGCGCTATGCGATTTGAGTGCAGTTCTTTAATGGCTTGGAAAGTACTCGAAATAAATTTGAATTTAAGTTGCAATTTTCTTCGTTCTAAATCGAGCACATTTATGGAATCTGTGAGAGAAATATAGCAATAAGTTTATTTTTTTGTTATATTTAACTATTCTTGGTTTTTCAACCATCAAAACCTATTTAAAATCTCGCACCCCAATCTGAGCTTTAAAATACTTTTATTTGCTTGGCTTATGATCCGCTCTATGTGTTTGCCGTCGGTTCACCTTGACCTCATTTGAGTTGCGGAAGTTTATTTGTTTTTTAGGGAATGGCTTTCAGAATATCAACACCCAGACAAACAACATACCCTGTACAGCTCTATGATGCCTTTGTACTTTACAAATATCCACTGGCCTAATTTTATCATCCAAATATTTTTCTCTAAAATAAACCCAAGTGGGACAAGTCCGTCTGTGCCTTTTGCATCACTTTTAAACCTGGTCTACACTCATTTCTGTTCATTTTCATTGGAAAGAGGGTACAAATACAGCATGTAAACATAAAACTAAAATGTATATTCAGCATAATCGCAACTTCCTCAGAAGTTGGAAAAAAAAACAACGCCGCAGCTCCTAGCTGTGAGAGAAGAGCTCCACATGGGGCCACCCACATGAATGCAAATGTTGCTTGACCTTTTTTCCTGATCCGCGAGCCAAAAGTTGCATGGTTAAATCAGTTCAAGGTTTCCAGACAGTTTCAATTCGCGCACACATAACTCACACAGTCGCAACTGAAACTTCTTCATGGGGTTCAAGTTGTTCAAGTTTGCGCTTTTGTATCTTGCTTATTTTATTCTTGCCATTTTTTTTCTCCATTTTTTCGGGTGGCTGGTCTTAAGTAATTTATTGTGTATCGGAAATTTTGAATTTGCATGCCAAAGCCATAATTCTTAATTTACTCATTCTTCAGCTTTTATTATGAATACGCAACGATTGCCGACTGTTGCGTGTGAGCGACCACCAGAAGACAGTCTCTCTCATTCTCCCCTCCCTTCCCCTCTTGCAACAATTAAGTGACCCGACCGCAGCTTCAGCTGGAGGAGAGCTTGAGGCCAACCCGTGGCTGAAGTTCATGCAGCTGTGCACTGTGGCAGTTAACAAAGAAAAAACTTGGACAGCATTTAGCTACGCACAGACAACACTTTCAGTTTCTTTCGAGGCACATGGCAAATATGAATTTGAAATAAAAAAATCAAATTCCCACTAATTGCTGGGATCGGACACAGTTATAAATTTATAAGTTGTTATTTCTGTTGCACAGCATCTGCTGCTGCTGTTGCTGCTCGTTGTGTGTGCATATAATTTTAAGATGAGCGCCTTTATTTTATTTTTTTAACATTTATTTAACTGCCAGTTAAGGCACATGGCAACCGCCAAATAAAAAGTTTTTACTGTACCACAGTAATTATTCTTTAAAAAGCAATCGAAAATATTCAAATGGAATGTAAAGGGTTGACTTAAATAAAGCAGAATGCTTTAGCAGAGACACCCTGAGGTCAACTCTTCAACAATCTGTAAGACACACTTCTAAAATATGCAAGACAAACAACATTTATATTCAAGCGATTTTAATTTTAGATGCATTAAATGCTAAATAAAGTTGCAAAGATAAAAAGAGAAAGTGAAAGACGATGACTAGATAGACTCAGTCGTTGATTAAGAATATATATCATCTATATCTATAAAATACTTGGGTGCCTTCTGCCTGTTACACTTAAGTTAATACCTTCTTCACCCATTTGCCATGAGTTCAGGACGTAAGCAGACTAATCAATATTCTCTAGTCAAAATGCAACAAACTAACACTATTTATATGTCTACGTGGTAGGCAATAAATTAAAATCAAATGCTGTCATAGATACTAATCTAACTGCAGTCAGTAGGAAAAGTCGTTAACAAAGAGCACTTTTAATTGACTTCTAATTGCACATTGAACTTTTGTCTGAACTCAACGGCACATGCAATATGCAAATGGAGTCATTTATCAAGAGGTTGAGGCACCCACAATAAATCAATTTAATTAAACTACATATTTAACATTTAGATGATGGCTAAGTGCTATAAATAAAGCAATTTGCAAAGCACGACATGGCGACAAGGTAACTATGTGAAATTCGGCTTGAATAAAAGTGTCAAATAAATATTGAGTTGTGTGCAAATGTTTGTATATGCAAATTCTTCGCATCATTGAGCAAAACACAAAAGACAAGCGGCAAGATTTGTTTTGACATTAGAAACTGTCACAGTTGTATTTGTTTTTGTTGGGGGTTTTGATGTGAATTTACGAGCTACGCACTGAAACTGAAACTGAAAAAACTGGCTAAGCTCGAAGGGGGGGTGGCAGCGGGAGCGGCAGCGGCAGCGTTTTGTTTGCTTATCGACAATATTTGAATAAAAATCGATTTAAAATATTTGTTTAATTTGTTGTACGGCAATAACAGGCAATAACATGATAAATGCTTGTACGCAATTTGTTACCTCATCGCCGCACACAAATTTTATGCTAATTGGTACCAAACTAGATGTCGATATTGTTTAATTGGGCAGCCAAAGCGTCGCTCGTCAGTCAATCTCAACACACATACACAAATATGTATAAACTCAATTTTGTAATTAGCATATTATGAGAATCAATATAAAATGCTCAGGTTGAAGAAGATCTCGGCCCAAAGATAAAGCTGCAAATTTATGGGACTTTGAATGCTCAAAGCGACACAAAAAATGGCAAAGTCAACACACAATTAAGTCGGCCAGAGAATTTACTTTTACATTTAATTAAACGAAATATTAATGCTCTTTCAAAATGGTATCGATGGGCCGGAAGGCCTCTGCTATTATATTCATTAGTCTTAGGCTCAAACCTTTCAGCACCTTATTTATTTGGAGGCCCTTAATTATTATTTGAGATCGTATTATTTTTACCAAGCCTACAACAAATATTTTGCACGAATCGAATTTACAATTGAACTATTGTATAATTTGAAACATCTTCAATATGTGTCCTTCTATACCCTGTAGATACCATTTTGGTAGCTGTTAATCATGAGGGGGGAGAGATTCTGCTGAGATTCACATAAATTACGCAACGCCAGTTAATGAAATGGACACAAAAATGTGTTCATTGTCGCGTTAATATTTATATTTATTTATGAATATACAAACAAAGCGTTTTTTTTTTGTTTTATTTTGGCATTGCATTTTAGGAACAAGAAATTGCTTAAACGAAATTATGGGAAAATGCTAATAAGGCAAATAAATTTTGACATCACAGAATTAATAAACAATATCGATTTGAATGAATTTGAAAGTTGCTAGTCGCAAGTCTGGTCGCACACTGATTAAATTTCACACTCAAATGGGGAGTGCATCCAAGTGTGTATATATATATATATATATATATATATATATACATATATCGACTTCTGCTAATTGGCATCTTTGATTTGCCGCACAAAAAAAAACAGCGAGTGGCACAGATTCTGCACTTGCCGCAACAAAAATGTCTGCGCTACGAATTTCAATTCAATGCTAATTAAGTCATCAAGTGATGTTTTTTTATAGATGGGCAACATTTGAATGCTGGCGAACAAGCTGACAAGGCGGCACCCAAAGGCAAAAGAGCATTGCTGGTGGTAAATGTTTTGCCACTGCCACAGACAACAACAGCAACCACAGCAACAACAGCAACCACAGCAACAGCAGTAGCAGCAGCAACAACAAGCAACGGATCCATCAAAATAGCACGTTTTTAGTGTCCACACGAATACAATGACCAGCTAACAGTAGTTTCCAGGTAATTAATTGGTAAAAAAAAAACAGATGGAAAAAAAAAATAAATATGTATTTAAATGTCGAAAGAAAGGGGCACATTTAAATTTTAAACACAACAAATCATGTTTTTATGCTCAACGACAACAACAACAACAATGACATCAAACTAACTAACTTGAGCTGGCCAAACAAGCGGCTAATTAAATTGTCAGCCACAAACACGAATGCAGCCACTAAGAAAAAAAGAGAGCTGAGAATTGATAACTGCCTTATTTATGATATATGCTGAATCTTTGCTTTTGATCTGCGAAGCTGACCAGCTTTAATTTTACTTGAATATTATGAGCAACTAATTATTTAAATTAGAGAAAAAATCAATCATACAGAAAATTGTTTAATGGAGCAGCTCAGACTAATGATACTTAGGCCTAGACAACCTTCAGACGGTCTTAGTTTATTTCGAGCTGATTATCTTCAAAATTCCAACAATTTTTTTTATTTTTTTATATTCTTGGAACCCCTAAAAGGAATAATCTGTCATCTGTAGCAGAAGCTATCACATTCGTGTGATGCTGAAAATTTATTAAATCTGAGAAAAATAATTCTATTGTGCAAAATGTATAAATATGAAAATTAAAAAAAACAATGTTAGTTTTCTGTTCGGTGAGATTTTGAATTATGTAAAACTGACTTAGAATTAGCAAAAGCCATATTTATGGTAATAAAAAAATATGTTAGTTGAAAATAAATAAAGCGATATTTTTGTAGGTCTTACAAGAAAAGCGAATTGGTGGAAAAATTAAATGAGACCTTCTTAAAGGGATCTCAGACACCAGAGGTATAAATATGAAGAGTTAAGTTTTGAATTTGGCTTAATCTCTAAGGCGATTAACACAATAATCATAGTCAAGTTCATGGCGAACAGACAATGAATAATAGTTAATAAATACAAGTAATCGGGCGATATCAATGAAACCGTAATTATGACATAAAATGCGTTATTGGCTAATGGAGAATATGCGATAATACAATAATAATGCTTGAGTACGAGTCCGACAATAACTGAGTAGTTTTTCAACGGCTCTTTCGTGTTCATACATTGTATACGGCTAACCAATTAAAGGCCATCAAAATTGGCTAAAAATCTTAAAAGCCGTCAAGTTGAGAACAAGCCAACGCGATACGAATCACATTTGTATCTGTATTAGTGTGTTGCTACAAGTTTTTATTAGCCAAGAGTCTTTGGCTTTGACTGTGGCTGTGGCTGTGGCTTTGACTGTGACTTTGGAAGTGGTGGGCAATGCTTTTGCCATTTGTTTTTATGGCTTATCAGCAATTGCCACAGCGCGGTGGCTTCCTCTCTCAGTTGTCGAGGCGTAACAATGTTGTTCTTGTTCTCGTTGTTGCTGTTTATTGTTGTTGTTCTTGTTGTTGAGGCGCGATGCGTCAGTTCGTTAGCTGCTCAACGAACAACGAACAACGAACTGCACAGCAACAACATACGACTCAACAATAATAACAACAACAACAACAGCAACAACCCCATCAGGTTGAACGACGTCAACGTCATGTCTGCTATGATTATGCCCGGAAGCACTAATTACCTTATTTACACTTTTACAACTCTTGTGGCAGCCAAGTTGCGCATGCGCAGATCTCCGCAGATCGCCGATATATACATACATATACATATTCATATATATATATATATATGTGTGTATTTACACATATCGGCAATCTCTAGCAGTTGTTTATGGCTTAAGGAAGCTGCGGTTTGTGTTTGACGGATGCCGTTTTCAGCTATGTGCAAAAGTGAAAATATTATTGGCCAACATTAATAATAATATTGCATATTTTGCACTCGTGCACTTGGATAAAAGAAATGCTCAAGTATTTTTTAGTCTAATTAGAGTTTAGATACATTTTTGTAAGCTTAACTGTGGCTTGTGAGTGAGTTTCCAGTAGTCATGAATTATTTATGAATAATAATCCGGAAATTAGTCAAAATTCTCAATCGATTCTGCTCCAACTTTCTTGGAGTGTATGCAGCGCATGCACTGAGCAAAAGCAAAAATATTGATGTGTGCAATGCAAGTCCTGCAGTTATAGAGCAAACAATCAATTGTCCGAGCCACCAAGTAACCCACCACCAAGTGGTTCATTTGCCGCCAGGCACAAGCCACTCACTCCGCCAAGTTGATAAAGTTGGCTTTTTTTCTTCTATATTTTGGGTGCAGCAGCAGCGGCAGGCAGTCAAACTTGGTCGGGGGCTCTTTAGAAGCTGCTGTTGCTGTGGCTGCTGCTGTGGCTGCTGCTGCTGCTGTTGCTGCTGCTGTTGCTGCTGCTGTTGCTGCTACCCATTGCCGGTGATTAAGTCATGAATCAGTTGCGGCCTAGCAACTGCTTGGAGAGTAACGGTTAAAGCGACTCTAACTATGAATTTTGGTGGGCGTGTGCCTTGCAGCATAAGCCCAAACAACCGACCAACCAGCCAACCAGCCAACCAGCCTACCAATTCACAAAGTAATCCGAGTGATTGTCATGCTAAGACAAAATCAATTTTCTACCAATTTTATTTCCATTTTTTTTTCGTTTTGCATTTTTTTTGTGCGAAACCAAAAAATACAAATTTCATTTCATTTTGGCCAATTTCAATGTCAAGTAAATTTTCAATAAATTGCCGGCAAATCAGCAGCGAAAGCTGACAGTGAAAATTAACATGTTCAGATAGACGCACATTGGTTCAAAATAAATAAAAATCATATTTTAGTTATCAGAGAAGAGGTCACCAAAACAATAAATAATATTTAAAATAATTAAACAAGTTAACGAAAACAATAAATATTTGAAGAACAAATTTTGCGAGATTAAACACTTGTATACAGATTATGACTTGTATTTTAAACTTTATTTGATCAACTGTAATAAGAAAGTGCTTACAAATTACTGATAACATCGATTGATATAACAATTTCGCAGTTTCTGCCTTTGATTAGGCTTCAGAGAAAGGGAAATGAGTATTTTGAAAGATGTTTTAAGCTTGATTGCACCACTGTGTGGCACGGCTATGGCCAAAATCGAACATTGAGCCGCCTCTTGGGCACATGCAGGTGCCCAGTTTGAATTCAGCTGTTGGTTGCATTCCTGTGCGTCGCCACAAGCAGCTGCAGCAGCAGCAGGAGCAGCAGCAAAAGCAGCTCCTTCTTTTTCTGTTGCTTTGCGGTCTGATTGAGGATTTATATTTTTGTTGCTACTTTTGGGGGCGCTTTTCAATTATTAGCAACGCCTAACGAATGCCAATTTCCAGCTGTGTTTGCATAAAATAATATATACTATAAGCGCAGGGAAGTTGTTGCGGTTGTTCGCCTGGTTGGGGTATATGTATATACTTTTGGGTCATTTTTTGGAGCGGCCAAAGTCCGTTCTACATTTACGTGTATTTTGTTTGCACTGTGGGCAGGGTCAACAAGTTAATCACATTGTGTGGCATGAATATAATAGAATTCTTATTGAGTTGCTGCACGGATTACTGAGGCTGATGTTGCTGCTTTTGTTGGTGGAGAGACTGGAGCTGAGGCACGCGTTTGGACCTTAATAAGACATCGGTCGCAGTTTGCCCATTTGTTTTTGTTGTTGTTGCTTTTGTTATTGGAACGGAAATTGACGTTTAAGCAGCAAAACAAACCAGCAGACAACGGCAGCTAACTGGCCAGCTGTCTGGCCTTTTTTGGCCAAATGAGAAGCAAGTACGCTTTAGCCTTTGGCGCTCAAATTGGCAAATTAAGTCATACGCCTGCAACGCGCCGTGGTAATTTATCTTCGTGATTCTGTTGTGCAGTTGACCAACAACAACGACAATCTCAACACAAGAAATCAAGCATTATTTTGCAATAACAATTATTGATTTATTGTCCGGCTGGTGACTGTGTCCCAGACGTAATACCGCCAAAACAGAAAGAATAATCAAAGCACCCGCCAAATTCATTATCGCATGCATGCGAAATGCTCAAGTTCTCACAGCGACCCCAAAATAAAATAAAAAAAAAAACAGCCAAAATAACCGAAAAAAATCATTAGTAAAGGTAATGGGTAATGATGGGGCTGCTGTTTGTGCTCAGATCTCAACCTCAACATCGATTTTGACTTGAAGTTCGACTTTGTAATTGGAAAGGCACGCACATTAGGGCGTAGGCATTTTTACGGCTAGAAAGTAAGGCTTTTAGAGAGCGGGGCGCGGGTGAGGGGGCGGTACGAGGGGCGAACCAATTAACTGGCAGAGCAAGAGTAGCAATTGAGACGGGAGAGACCTTTCCCTTTTTTTTGGGGTTTTGTTTTGTTGTGTTATGGTGTGTATTGTGTCTGTGGCTACCAGGCGTGTTCAGCGCATTAATATTTCACGCCTATTAATCGAACGTAAACTAGTGCAGAAATTGGCTTAGAGCCATTTACTTTTATGGCTACATAATGACTAAAAATGTTATGGCTATGCTTAAATGGGTCTGGAAAAATTAATATTTGATAGGGTGTTGTAGTTTGAACGAAAACTCGGGAGAAATTTTTCAAACAGCTATTTAAAAGATATTCACAAGAGAATAATTGCACGGAATAATTCAAAGATGAAATCAGATTTAAAGTTAATTCTTAAGGAACATTTTTATTTAAGAAGAAAGAAAGGCTATCTTAAGCAGCTAGATCTTGAGTATCCCTACGGATCAGAGAGGAACAGGCATGGCTTATTTCTTTGGACTGTACTTCTGATCAAGATTGCTTATACTTTGCAGGTTCCGGATCGTCTCCTATAGTGCATTACACAATTATAACAACTTCTTATGGTAACATGTCAGGCAATCTGTTTTCCTCATTGCAACAACATTTTCCTCAGCTAAGCCGTCAATTTCATAATGTTCTCAAATTTGCTAACATATTTTCTACACCTGATTTTTTCCCGGCAATCGGACAAGTTTCTTTGCAAATTTTCACTCGAGCTGGCGACCAGTTTAACGAGTTCCTTGTTGCCCGATGCATATGGTAATTTTGCCAGCGCTATGCACCGAAATGCAGAGAAGCAGAAAAGCAAGAGAATAAAAATAAATTAAATTGCAAAATATTTTTAACGCCTTATTATAGAAAATGTGCTACACATTGTTACTGTGCTGTGCTGGCAAGCAGCCTATTTGCTGTCCCGTTTGTCCGCCGTTCAATGGAAAACAATTTCCATTTCCTGACAGGCCACAAAGAGCAGCCAGCTACCACAAGAGAAGAGTTGGGGATTCAACGGGGTGTTTGGGGATTGGTGGTTTAGCTTCAAGCTGGCGACTTGGGACAACAATTGTTGGTTTCGCTTGTTGCGCTTTCTTGCTGTTGTATAGTTCATGGTTGGAGGCATGAAACCCACTTATCTAATTGCGATTCCGGGAACTGGTTTTCCTTGATACATTTTTCTCAACTCATTAGAACTCAATCATAACTTGCTGTGGCCGGACTGTGTATGCCTCTTGCTATCTGTCTCTGTCTCTCTCTCTCACTCTTCCTCTCTCTCTCTCCATCTGTCTCTGTCTATCTCCGTGTGTCCATGCAATAGGCAAATGTAATCGCCGGCTACATATTTTTCAGACGTTGCGCGCAATTGTTGCCCTAAGCAATTTTTAGCCAAGCCAACAAGCCAACAACTACAGCAACAGCAACAACATTCGCAGTAACAACAACAACAACACGCCGGACGTGTTCCATAAACAACACTTTGATTACAACGACGCTGGCGCAGCAGAGAACCAAACGCAAATCGATGTTTTCATATGGAAATTGAATCAAAGTCAAGTCGAGTGGAGTCGATTCGAGGCAAGCTCGGCCACAAAACAAAACATGACTGGACGCCAGAGTCGTCAGAGAATGTGGAGCACAGCAGCAACAGTAACAGCAACACCAACAACAATAACAACAACAAAAGCAACAGTTGTAGCATGTGTAGCTGCTGCTACGCCCAGGCTTATGCACTGCAAACAATTTATCGATTCTTTGTCATTTTTATTTTATATTTATTTTGTGGTTAAATTTAGTGCTATTCAGCCAAAAATGTGAATGTCAATCTGTGAAGGAAATACACCTTACAAGTAAATATGGAATAATATTAAAATACTTCACAACACTTAAAGGTATTTTACATTTAGCCAACACTTTTTTTACAGTACACACAATTGGCCTTGGCTAAACTGAAGTTGGAACGAGCATGGCGTCAGCGCTTTTTTGGCCAGTAGCCACCGTCTCAGCCTCACTCTCCGTCCGCAGCCTCCGTCTACAAGTCTACAGTCCACAAACTGTGGCACAGTCTGAGCCTCCGTTTGAGCCTCCATTCATGAGGCAGCTCTTTTGTGGTTTTCGCTATGATTATTAATCAATTCTTTCATATCATTTGCCTTTGAATTGAATTCTGTTTTTTACCAAGACGTTTACAAAAATTGAACTGAAAAAAAATACAAGAAAGAAGAAAAAACAATCTGTGGCTGCTGCTGCTGTTTATCTCTGCGAGTCTGTCTGCTTGTCTGGCTGCCTCTTTTTTACTCTAATTAATTTAACAAAAGTTTCTGGGCCAGCTTTTTCAGACAGTTTTTCCGTTTTGACTGCTGTGAAAGGTAGCGCTCATTATTTGCATGTTTATGTTTATTAAATTCCATTTAATTACCACAATCTACACACACACACACACAGACACACACACACACACTCGCACATAAACAAAGCGAATTGTAAAGCAATTCGAATCAAAAACAGATAGAGAAAAAATTGTTATTAATTTTATATTAATGGAAATATACTTTAGCAAAAGGGCCCATGATTTCAATGGGAAACTGGTCTTTTTAACTTGTATGTATTAAAATGAACGTATGCAAATATAAATATGGATATTTCCATTATAATTATTATTGTTTGTTATTGACAATTGCCTTTTGTTACAACACTGAATTGAATAGTAATTGCCTAGTCTAGTTTAATGTATTTTTTAGAACGTGTTTTTTGATTATATTGGTCAAGGATTTAGATTACCATTTAATCAAAATTATGATATGAATAAGTGGCATTCAAATTTGCTTTCAAAAATCGGAAATCAAATTATAACATTATTTGCTCCATTGAAATTTCCCCTGGTAATGCAAGATTATAAATTAGTTAAGACCGATTAACTCATTTTCCATCCAGCAAGCATTAAGAGAGCAAAACGACAACCTTAATTCCCATATGAATCAATCAAGAGATTTTAATTAAACAGCGGCTTAAATAATTAGTCATCAGTTGGCAAAAAGTACATATTTTAAGTCCGATTCAATTATATGGAATTTAAGTGTAGACTTTGGCAAATGAAGTGCACTTGATACTTTAATGAAACTATTTAAATTAATTATGAAATCAATATTCAAGGGCCGCGGAAATCATAAAGCTGCAAAAGAAACGGAACTAAGAATGATGCCCTTAAATAGCCATAATGAAACCAGCTGCAGCAGCACCAGCAGCAATTTCAAGTGGAACCCCACAGGAAGTGGGGCAGGCTGACAACTTGCCGTCCTGTCTGTGGCAGGTGTCGAAAATGACAGATGAACACAGTACGCTCTCGATATGCTAATGACAAAACTAAATGGCAAGCGGATGTCAAAACTGGGCGTGTTGCAAGATGCATACAGGAGAAGTGGTAAAGGGTGGCTTGGATCGCAATTTAGGCCGAGGCTCGACTTCAATTTAAATTTTAATCGCTGGCCTAATAGACTAACAAACTAAGAGCAAATGTCTGAGTAAAGAGACTAAGAGCCTGGCTTAAATCATTCCAACATTTACAAAGTGCTTTACACAAGACCACCAGCTACAACAACAACACACAGAAACACACACACTCATACACACACAGAAACACACACGAGCACTCTGGGGAGCTTGGAGTCACGGACACGTCGTCGACAAGGCTTGGTTAAGACAAACTTCCGATCATGTTGTAAGTCTGTGCAACGAAATTGCGAAAGGCAGTCAACAAAGAAGGCCTAAGCAAAAAGGGTCGAGAGCTGCAGAATTAGAGAGGGAGAGGTACGGGGAGTGAGAGAGAAAATGAAAAAGAAAAAAACTTAATGGAGGCAAATGCATCAAAATGGTTAATTGGATCTGGAACAGCAAATGACGAACACTTTTAGTGTTTATGGCAGTAGCCACGGCCAAAAGCTGGCCTAGCAGACCTAAAGCAGCCCAGCACTAGATGGCTCAGCCGATATGCACCTGTGTGTGAGTGTGTGTGTGTGTGTGTGTGTACGTGTACGTGTTTGTTGCAAGAAAATGTTGAACGCAAGTGCGCACAGCTCAAGTGGCTCGAAGCGTGTTGTACACGACACGCATTAGCGTGAATGAATAAAGTAGTGGCATGTTGCCTATTGCAACCTTTTCCTTTTTCATTTTTATTTTTTGTTTTGCTTTAATCGAATTCAATGCGTGCCATACGCTTTTTAGCATGCCCCACCTCCTTGAAGATCTGCTGTAATCTCCATTAAAGTGAGCATTATTCTAAAATGCACTTGTTGCTCCATCCAGTTGGAGTATTATGGCCTGGTTACGTTTTCATACTTCCGTATGCCATACAAGCTTGGTTTAGAAAGGCAAGCTTTGCTTTGCAAATTGGAATTGAAACTGCAAAGTTACCGCACAACAAAAAAAATGATTATCGTTAAGCATTTAAAAAGAATCGGCTTTGCGGAGGATTTGTTCAACCTTACTTGGAACTTCGTACCAATCTGAGCTACTCCATTTCTTAACATGGTCTATTATCGCAATCGATTTGGATTTGTTTAAGGAAAGCACAATTGACAAGCTCATTTTAATTAATTCATTTTTTATTCACTTTAATACCGCATAAGATATATAAGCGACTATGCTCGATGTAAGACTTGAGGTGATTTTGATTGTACTCATACTCATACTCATGTTTAGAAAATGTACTGCTTAACTCCCATGCCACTTTAGCACTCTCTCTCTCTCTCTCTCTGTCTTTCTCTGTCTCATTCAAACTCCCTTTCTCTCCCTCTCTCTTCCAGACTCAACTGTCACCAAGCAACACTGACAACAGTTTTGTCAGTCCCTCTTCAAATATTGATCTAACAAACAACAGTTGAAAACGCTGCTTGAAAAATTATTTTGTGAAAAACAGTGTACGATTTATATAGAATGGATCTTGACTGTAAGTGTTCTTTCTAATAATTTACAGTCAAACCATAAAATATGTTTTCAAATCTCCGCGTCTAGTCAATAACGATTTGGAGAAACGCATTTCGGATGCATTTTGTGTATTCGATCATCATGGCGACAAATTGATTGATGTGCGTGAGGTGGGCACAGTTTTGAGGCTGTTGGGCTGTGTGCCCACCGAGCAGGAGGTCAACGAGGTCATCTCGGCCACCGAAACGGAGGAGACAAGCGGCGTGGTGCATCTAACCAAATTTCTGCCACATGTGTCGCAGTTGCTCATGGAACGCAAGTAAGCTTCTTGCTCTCTGATTTTTTTAAAGAGTTTGTGAGTCTATCAGAATCTGTTGTCAGAATGGAACCAGCACCGCCGGAGAAAATTCTGGAAGCCTTCAAGATATTGGACTTTGAGAACAATGGCTATTTGACCAAGGAGAGCTTTGGCAAACTGATGATGGAGGAGGGTGAACCGTTCGCCCAAGAGGAAATGGATGAAATGTGGCCAGTGGCCATAGATCCCATCAGCGGACATATACCCTATGAACTGTATTTGAATCAGTTAATGGTAAGTATTGAGTTTAAAGATGGACAGAGTGTTGGTGTATTAATGGTTGGTATTTTTGCAGGTGTATCTTTAAATAAATTTTCGGTTTGGCTTACTGACATGTCTCATATGGAGTATCCATTAAGTCATTTGAATATTTCTCACAGTGTACACTTTGGCTAATGGACTACACACTGCGTGGCTCATTTTAGCCACTTCGACTTTGCATTAGCCACACTCACACATGTACATAAGCTATGGGCTAAAGCCAACTAACCAGCGCGCCAAATGCGTTTCAAAATAGCAAACTAAGTCCACAAGCCCAGCAGACAGGACAGGAGAGCAAAGAACAGGACACTCTCCATGCAAGAACAACAACAAAAACAACAAGTTAAGGAGGTGCTGACTGGCTGGTTGGTTGGTTGATTCTGTGTGGATCGCGGCTCAAAGTGGGTTGCGCATCATTAGCACAACTAATGGATGTTCACTTTTCTTTTGGCCAAAGTCGCGAACCGGCAACAGCAACAGCAGCAGCATCAGCAGCATCAGCAGCAGCCGCAGCCAAGAGTCGTGTGCGCCAGTTGGCGAAGAGACCAAAAAGGATGTCCGTCGGTCCACCTGGTCCGTCTGTTTGTCTGCCCTGTCGTTGAGTGTCTGTAAATTGCAGTTGGTAATATGAGCGGCTAGAAAATTTAAATAAATTAAAATACCTCTTTACGAGTGGTTGCTGTTAGCTGCAGATGTAGCTGTAGCCGTAGCTGAAGTTGTGTGGCTGGCTGTATACTATTGGCAAGGACTGTGTGTTCGCGTCGTGTTCTCGCTTCCGTATTTATTAAATACTAAATACACGCTGATGGATGCACTTAACTGCATCTTTGGGATTAAAATATTTCATGTAATTCAGGCATATTCGTGCCGTTGCCATCTGCACGTTCAGCAGCTTTTGGCCAATTTGAGTGATTGCATTGCGCGCATTTAAATCGCTTGCCTGCCATGTTCGCTTCGACTCGATTTTGTGGTTTGACTACTGCAATTGCCTCATTGCTTCATAGCCTCCTTGCTGCCGCGCCCCCACCCCCCACCCCCCCCCCCTTCCACACCACTCTCTTTGTCGCTGCTGCCATCTAAACAAGTTCTACGTGCGTCGGCACGCCTAATGGACATTTAATCTTTACAACTTGTAACAAACCTTTTTTAACATTCTGAATCGCATTGCATACGAACTTGATTGCAAATTGTCAGCGCCATAAAAAACTAAATGTTAAATATATATACATAAATATATATATATACATGAAAGCATATGTTGTACTCAACTAGACTGACACAGCTGCTGACTTAAGCCATTAGTGGTCAGGATAGTTTTGCATTATTGTCTTTACATATGCAACAAAACGGAACTCGTTGCTCATTCGATTATATTTTATTGGTAAGGCTCAAAAATTGTCAAGTTTGAAACAGTTTCAGCTGAAATCGAGACTGCATAGTGCATTTATTTAACTCATCTAGTTCTTAATGCACTTGCACATAAATTGCCAACCATTATCGGTATCTGAGACTTCGTTATGCCTTCCTTAATAGTTCTTTCCGTATTTCGCATTTCTCATTTCCAGTTATGCATTTGATTTACTGTCAACAATTATCAGCCATTAAAGCTAATGGAATGAGACATACTTTCAGCTGAATCCCATAAAAAAAAGTAACATTCCAGCCACACTTGACTGGGTGAGGCATATTCAAAGTTCAGAAAAATCGTTGTCGCTTAGTCTGTGTGGGTCATAAAATGAATAAGGAAAATAATAATATAAAATGCCGCCAAATTGTCAGAGTTACTTGAGAGTCGAACTGAAGCTGCCGTTGCTGTTGCAGCACAATTTCTTCCTTCTTCATTGAAGAGCTTGTGGCGAAATTGCTATGCATGAATCAATTTGGCCAGTGCGCGCTGCGGCTGATGATGATTTACGCTCGACGAAGCGTAATTAAGATTTATGCGACATACTTGCTAACAAACACATGACCAGATATCTA
This sequence comes from Drosophila picticornis, assembly GCA_035043845.1. Classification (NCBI taxonomy): domain Eukaryota; kingdom Metazoa; phylum Arthropoda; class Insecta; order Diptera; family Drosophilidae; genus Drosophila; species Drosophila picticornis. The sequence goes on along the minus strand of JAWNMR010000493.1, from coordinate 2,275,878 downwards.
TATCACATAAATACATATAGACACACACACACAGACACACACACTCCGAAAGATATATGCATAAATGCCCTTTGTGGTTAACTTGCGTATGAGCAATGTGAGCTTAATTGTTAGTTATGCCCTTGGTTTGTTTTGGGCGTGGAACGATATTAAAACTAATTAAGTTGAAAGAATTCCTATAAGATTTATATGCCTCAATTGCGGCAATATAATTTGCGTTTGCTCTTGTTGCAAATTGCCGCAATTAACTGCACTTAAAGACAAACGAGCCGAGCACATTACAAATTGTCACCAAAGTGCTCAACAATAGATCAAAAATATAATTTCCATGCCTAAATGTGGCCCCCTCAAGGGACTTATATGAATAATAAGCCGAATTAGGCCGCTTGATTGGACAACATTCTTGATTTCTGCTAACAAGTGCATAATTCCACCAAGTAATGTGTGTGTGTAACAAAATCAATATTAATAATGCGATGGTAAATGGCTACTTTTCATTGAATTGCTAATGAAAATTCAAAAATTAAGATAGCATAATTTTTGGGGCGTAAAACTTACTTGTGGCCTTAAGCAGGTAATAAGCAAATTAGTTGATATTAGTAAAAAGAAGTTAGAAATCCTACATGAATATTTGTTAGTTTGTTTTATTAAATTTTCAATACAAAAATGATTAGGATAATTAAATAGTTTGGCCTAACTTTCTCTTTAACTTATTTTAACTATTTTTTCTTTGTTTAGCTTAAATAATTATCGATAAGTTTCATAACTTTTCTTTAAGCTTTAATTGTGTTTAGGGATAATTTATATAGTAATAATTTATCTTTAAATTTCGTAACTTTTCTTAAAGCTTTAATTGTGTTTAGGGATAATTTGCACAGTAGTTTTTCTAACCATTGTAAAGTTATTGCCAGCAATAGTATCAGTCAAATGTATGCCTGTACAGTGGGAACAAGTTATAATGTTTTTGATAACTTTTTTTGCATTTAATCTGTTGGTTTATTTGCCCAAGCTAGCTACCTGCCAGTGTTTGCTGCTGGTGTTGCTTATGCTTTTGCTCCTGTTTTTGCTGCTCCCACACATCTCAGAGCTCACTCTTGCTGTGTTGTATCTCACTTAGTACGGTTTCATTTCCCAGCTGCACTTTGCCCAAACTTTCAATCAACTTTCTGTTTACCTACTCGCCAGGCGGCTACTTGTTTGTTGATTACTTGCGCTGCTTGCGATGCCTTGCCTTGCCTTGAGTTGCAGTTGCAGATTGAGCTGGAGTTTCAGTTAAGTTTGAGTTAATGGCCGACAACAACTACTATTTCTGGCCTTCGCCTTTAACTCTGAGCTGTGGCAGGTTGAGAACGAAAGCGCAGCAGGCGCTCGTTATATATTTTTGGAGGCAATTCGCATTTCGTTACTCTTGGCGGCGTCTTACCGTTAATTGAATTTAAGCAATGAAATGTAATTTGAAATGCATTTTGCATGTGTTCGAAGTCTCTTGCGCGTAGCACGCCAAAAATCATCACGAAGACAAGACAGCCGACAGACAGACAGCGGTTGCAAACATGAAATGACATTGCCAAAGGTGAACAGCATGCAATGGGCCAATGTGGATGCAAAAAGCGGATGGCGGATGGCGGACATGGGCAACAAAAAAAACAAAAAGCAGCCAGAGCCCAGCAACAAAAAATAAAAGCAAGCGTGGCCAGTGGCATGCAGCCTTTGCTTGCCTGCCTGCCTGCCTGCCTGCCTGCCTGCCTGCCTGCTTGCGTCTTTATTGTTGGCAACAGTTGCCGTCTTGTACAACACCCAAAGGTATCAGCAGACAAAATGCTAAAAATGTATTTACCACAAAAGCGAACAACGGCGACGACGACGACGACGACGACGACGCCGATGACGACGGGTGCGCTTCAGCAGCGACTGCGACTCTCTGCTCTGCTCATTGCCTGGTGCCCTTAATGGATCTGCAGCACTTTGAGTGATTTATTTCACACGTTGATGAAATGGACAGCAATGGGCCGCATTTTGACGTTTATTGCAGCAGTGGCAAGGCAGCAGCAAGCACTAACAAAAGCAACCCGCAACCAACAACCAGCAACAACCACAACAACAACAACAGCAGCAGCAGCAGCAGCAACAACTGCCCACGGCATGTGTTCTGCGCATGCGCGCAGCCCTGTGACGACGACGACGACGACGACGACGACGACGAGTTGCCCAGAAGGACGCTGCAGTTCTTTATACTAACCGAAAGAGATTACATTCACTATAACATCAAGAAAAAACTAAAAACCCTTATTTGAAAGCGCTTTCAGCGTTAAAAACCATGTCCACTAAGAATCTGAATTCACTAATAAAAATGATAACAAATCAAATACCTGAACAATCCAAATATAATGTTAAAAAATAAATGCGCTTTTCCTGTTTTACAAACACTATTCACAACAAATCACAAAACTAAAATATACATTCAAAAGCAAAAGTACTTTCGAGGTTCTAGACTAGATATGCTTTCAGTTCTTTCAGAGTGTCAAATCAGAAACACAACTTTACCAATTATATTTAAGAAAATTCACAATTCTAAGGAGAGGAACTGACTTTTAAAGATCATGTAGTACCATAATGTAGCAGAATACCGCAAATAATGTGGAACCAATTCAGAACCTTTACCGGAACCAAGAAGCAAATCTTTTTGTCACCCTGCTTGCAACTGTAACAAAAATTGCACTGAGATAAAATAACTTATTTAAAAGGAAAGTAATTTTGCATAATTGAATAAATATATACCCTGGAAATGGCATATATTTTAAAATATTGAGTTAAAAGGCAAAAGTTAATAAAGCCGAACTTTAAGTTGATTAACTTAAGTTAGTTGATTGCATGCTGCAAGATTGTTGCTTCTCAAAACAGTGCAGCAGTTTCAGGCGACCAAAGGGTATTTTAAGCTTCGGTTTTGTTCAGTTTTGTGCCAGAATTTTTTTAATTTTTAAAAATGTGGTTGATGTTTTCTTTTTACTCGTTTCTGGACCTTTTTTGCCGCAATTGCGCTTTGCGCTGTGAGCTTGCACGTCTTTTGGTAATAGCCCCAAAGACCGTGTGCGCTTTAATGAGGCGCGTTCCTCATTTGAACGCCACGCATTTTGTAGTTTTATATCCGGCTTTGTCGCCTGACGAAATAGTGCAAGGGAAGAGCGGATGGGTAATGAGATGGGAGCAATGGGGTCAAAGATGGGCTATTAACAACATTTAATTGCAACTCAATTAGCCAACGTCGAGCTCTTCTCACGAAATGCAACGACAAACTGTAACTTGCAACTGCAACCGCGACCCCATCTCAAATGCCAGCACCGACCTGGAGCTAAACAAAAGGCCACAGTGATCCAAAGCATTGAAGCACCCACCATTCACGAACCATTCAAGCAACCATTGATGTGGGCCAAGATATTGTCGCGGCAACCACCCCAGGAGAAAAGTCAATTTAACACATTCACTATGCCTCTTAAAATGTTGATATTTTAATTAGTAACGCTCTAAAGGATTTTCAACAGCTCCAGCTCCAGCTCCAGCTCCGACAACCACTCCCACAATGCAGCCTATGCAGAGGCGGGGGAGGCGGGACACAAAACGGGACACAAGCTCCAAACCACCATCAACAACAACAACAGAAACAACGACGTGGCAATGCAGCTGAACCAAACTGCAGAAAAGTGCCAAAGGGCACCAGGCATTGAGTGCGATTTGGATTTATTTGTGGCTTTTGTTCCAAGCCAAAAGCATATAAGAATCCAGTGGAGTGGAAAAATCATCTAAAGGAGGGAAGCTTTAACTTTCTGGTAGATAATTGAATTCAATCCCCTTTCAAACTTGTTGTTCCACGCCAATGTTGGCTAAACAAAACATTACCCATATGCCAAACTGCAGATTTTTTTTGGAGCCAACCTACAGAGTTTTCCCCGACTGCTTTTATGACAGCGTGCCCAACTGTGGCAATAAGTTCAAATGCCAGTCCGCACAATACTGAAAGACTAAAAGACTTAAAGCCAGGCTTAATGTGCCACATGAGGAAGGAGCAAGAAGAGAACTGCAACTACGACGACGACGACGACGACGACTGAGACTCTAAGTTCGACTTTGACTCTGACTCTGACACAGAGTACACATACAAAAAGATTCCCTTGGCCAAAAAGTGGGTGTAGCGGCACCAAATGCCATTGCCACAATGCCACAGAGCCTTACGGTGGTTTGGGTTTTTTGGGCTCGGGTTCGGGATCGGGATCGGGATCGGGGCACAAACGCCAACGCACTGACACTCACTCACCGCTCACAACTCACAACAGCTCGTGAGGCTCCACTCCTCCACTTTTGCTATAGAGAGATTGCTCAAGAGCTGGCTGCTGCTGCACTGTCTAGTGCTGATTTCTACTAATTTGATTAAACAGATTGAGTTTAATAAGGAATAAAGAAAGCCAACCTGCCACAACACCACCGCACAGCAAACTTGCCACAAACCATGCCAGCCAAGCCATGCCAAGCCCGGCAATGCCACAACCTGAACAAATGTTGCCTAATTCGAGTGCCGCATTTATTTTGTAAACATTTCACATGTACTCGTTGTGGTACTTAGGCATACCCTCACGATTCGTTGTGATACAAAATATGCCGGCTGAGCAGTGATACCACTCAAGAATTTGCCCACACAAAAGGCCACAGTCTCAGTCTCAGTCGCAGTCGCAGTCGGAGTCACAGTCCCAAGCAGGCAGGCAGGCAGGCAGGCAGGCTGGCAGGAACAACCCAATCAATGGCCCCCAGTAAGAGACCCCATCCCCATCCCCATTCCCAATCCGCAGTCCCATTCTCAGTCTGAACTGCAATGTGCGTTTTGTGTGCACTTATGCGATCATTTGTTAAGTGTCATCGCGCCGGCATATGGGCAAGAAAACAACTCAAGAACAACCACAACAAACAACCCAATGGCATCTGCACTTCGCACACCGAAACTGCAAATACTCTGCCTTAATTACAATCGATTTATGGGCGTTAAATTAACTTACAATACTCAAAGTACATTTGTAGTGAATCCTTGAAGATAGATGTAGATTTTGAGTCTGGAATCTAGTTTGAAACTCATATAAATTATTGCAAACATTCAGATACATAAAATATTGAATAAAGATCATTAAAAGTTATAAGACACAATTATAAGTTTGGTAATTAACAATATAAAGTGGATAATAATGAAAACCTGTCAGCAAATTTAATAATTGTCTGCAAAAGCCAGACTGTAAACAAAATCTAAGCAATAAAACCTTATTTTTGCGATACAAAAATAACTGTTCTGTATATTTTTATAGCATTAGCAGTGGGTAACTAATATTTTGTAGCCACTTCTTATACAGATATCAATTTGATCTTGGCTCAAATATTTTCAAGCTGTCCAACTTTCGTCCTTGTCAGGCTAACTCACAAAGCAGATAAGCACTTGTCACCGAGTGTATAACAACAAAGTGCAGCTCGTAAACAAAATGTTGTTGTTGTTGTCGCTTGTTGTTGCTGCTGTTGTTGTTACTGTTGTCGTTTGCTGTTGTCCATGGTCATGGTAAATTTATGCACAATTTTTCGCGCTTTCAAAAAATATTTGCATCATTAATCGTTGCACAGTCTTCGGCCTCATGGCGGCACATCGCATTGTTGTTGTTGTAGTTGTTGTTGTTGTTGTTCGAGGCGTTGTCTGCGCCTAAAACTTTAGCAACAGCAACAACAACATCGGCTGACAACAACTGCTGCATTGGCATGCGGGCGCTGGCGTCGTTACAACGTTGTTGAAATGTTTTGTCAAGTTCTCAACACCGCCGCCACAGCAGCAGCAGCAGCAACAACGGCTGCAACAGCAACAGCCACAACAACAACAATGTGGCATTTGCCCTCTGGAAAGCGGGGCGGGTGATGAAAGCAAAGAGGGTCTGATGGTTTATAGATGGCTAACCTATTTACGCTTTAAAAACATTTGGAAAGTTCGAGCGAGAGAGAGAGAGATGAAGAAGGAGAGGGAGAGGGTAATTGAGTTGAGTAAGAGCGAGAGCGAGAGCGAGAGAGAAGTTTGAAAATGTTGCTAAAATCATAACACCGTGAAACACATTTCGTATTTCGCGAACCGCAAAAGTCGTAAGTCAAACAGTAGACAAAGTACATAGAGTTGCAACCGTAGTTAACTAGCCGGCCGGCCACCAAACCACCACCCACTCAATGCAGCTGTTGCGAAGCACACACACAACACACACAACTCAAATAGAACAAGTTTAGCCCAGCAGCTAAAACAAAAGAGAAAACACAATGCGCTGCAATGAAATTATCAAATGTTTAATAGACTCAACGAGCCGAGGTTGCAGCTCTAAAATGCTCCAGTACAAATGATGATAGATGGGGTCACCCAGCAATTCCCTCCACAAATCACCACAACCCCCCTGCACACCACGTAAGTAACTCTCAAAGTCAAGAACTCTAAAAGTCCAGCCCAGCAACTCGAAGCAGAGTTCAAACTGCGGCTTAGCTCAGCTCAGCTGCCAAATGAACTTGTAAAATTTCTGTGGGGATTTTCTTCTTTTTTTTTGTCTACTTTTTTGCGGGTTTTGTGTTGCAAAAGTTTTCTGGGTGTTTTAGTTGGATAAAACTTGAAAATTTACAGCTTGCACCTAGCCATAAGTCGAAAGTTAAGACGATGCAACAAGTTCAAGTTTCTCGAGTGGAGAACCGAGTATTTTACAGTCGGCAAATGTGATATATTAATTTCAATTAAAAGACACTTAAAGTGCAAATAAAGTCTAGAATAATGCTATGCCGCAAAGTTATACAAAAGTGAGTTGTTGCCTCATTAAATCTTAATATTTGTATTAAACATGAATAAAATGCAAAGTGTTGAAAGTAAGCTGAATTAATTTGATCTCAAAATTTGCCAGAAATTTGCCTGTGAAGGAGAAATCAGCTTGATAAGCAAGTGTAATAGATAGCTAATAGAACACTTAAGACAACTCCTTTTGAAGCACAAACTCAAAAGCGTAATAATTACCCATTAAAGCAACTGAAACATTGGCTACATTTCCTGTAGAGAGAACGGCCACGAGAAGGAGCTGAAGCAGAAGGATGGGGAGGTGCTTGAGGAGGAAAACGCACAATGAACTCATAAATTGACGCACCCTCCAAAACCGACAACATAATCGGCTACGCCGCCGGCAATGGCAATGCCAACAACAGCAACAGCAACAGCAACAACGGACAACTACAGCAACCACAGACAACAACAACGATACCAGCGACGACTTCGGAGGAGTAGTCTCCAAAAACTCGATATTGCAAACGCTGTGGCGCGCACTTGTAAATGGCATGTTGCAACATGCCTAAATATGCGCCACACACACTAACGGCACATGGGGCCAGCCACTGAGTAGAAGTCGACTCGAGCTGAGCTAAACTTGAGAGAGCGGGCGACTCCTACGCACCATCTAGCGACATTGGATGCGATGCGACTCGACTCGACTCGACTCCAGTCGACGCCAGATTGCGAGCCAGCCTCTATTTAGCTACGCCAAAGCCTTGACAATGATCGTCATTAATTGAGAGGCAGACGACGACGACGGCGACGCCGACGACGATACTTGCCTCACGTCCCTGCGTCGCGTTGCAACGCTCCAGCTCGAGTCTAATGTTGGCGTTGTTCGATGAGTTCGGTTACCATTGGAGGACGCTTTGGGTTTTGCACATTGGGTTGCTCAAACATTCTCAGGCAGTTGGTAACGCAGCAAACACAAAACTCTTACAGACTGGTAAACTTTGAGAAAACTATCAAAAACTTTATCAATGTTGTGGCCAAGCAAAAGAAGTTTCCAAAAATATAAATGAGACCACAACAAATTGCAGAGTTCTTAATTTCACAGCACTTTAAGGACGTAAATTCCCATATCACAATAATTGTAGATATGCAATCATGTTTGAAAATTTCATGGCAATAATGCACACATTTAAATATAATACTTGGTTACTGAACTATCAAAGGATGTGTAAGCGTATACGGATTTCACTCTCCGCATAGTTGGTTTCCATTTTCTGATTGTTTGTCTTTTTGGCCATGCGAATTATGAAAATGTGGGCTTGGTACTCGTACCACCAGCAACAACAGCAACAACAACAGCAGCAGCAGACACACGCAACAGCAATAACAAACAGCAGACAACGACAACGACAACGCCACCAATATTGTCATCGTCCAGAGTTGAGACCTAAAGCCTCAGCCTGTGAGCTGAGACCCGAGACGGAGATGTAGCTGGATTTTGGTAAACTTTGGGCGCTGGCATGCGATGCATCTGGGATGAGTTTTGGTGGTAGTTGTGGTTGTTGTTGTTGATATTGCTGCTTTCTAAATGCGTAGCACAAGCCTTGGGTGTGTGTGAAAATGTTGACCTTTGGCACAGAAAACCAAGACTAGAAATATTCAACGCTTAATGCGAAAATCTTAGCACAAATCTACGCAGATTTATCTCCCTTGCAAGCAAGCGTTGAAATTTAAGCTCGACATATAAAAAACAAGTCTGTGTTAACCGGAAACTTTCGGGGTATAAAGAAAATCAACTTAGACACATGAATAAAAGTAGAATGCAATATTTATCTACACAAAACAATCTTTTACAAGCATGTATATCAAATTCATGGCTTAATTTTTTTGATATATATTTTGTGCACTCTGATTTGGCGTCAATTTAGGCTGCATCGTTTGAGTTGAGCTGACGCCAATTTCTGACCTCAAAAATGCAGTCAGAGAGTATGAAAAGCATAATGATGACAGCTACCGATATGCAGCCAACCAACCCAGCCAATCCAGTCAGCCAACAGGCTGCGCGCCCCACGCTCATAAATTACAGAGCCATAAGGCACAGAACAAGATCGAGAACACAGCTTAATGATGACTGCGGGGAGGCAGGGAGGTGGGGAGAGGTAGGCAGCTTATGAAATTACGCTGCGAAATTCTTAGCATGCCACATACATAATTTGTTGGTAGCACTGAGAGAAGCTTTTGATGTCGTTGTTTTTTTTCGCCGCGCACGAAAAAGAAATCACAATCTCATTATGGCATACACCTTTTGGGCAAAATCTGGGACCACGCGCACATACATACACACACACACACACACACACACACCTGTATACATATGTATATATTTATATGCCACATATGCCGAGAGCCCATAATTATAAAGAGCCCTTAAGTACTTGTTAACAAGTTCGATATCTGAGCGATTTACATGCTGTTCTTTAAATGTTGCCTCTGCCTGACCGAAAGGAAAGTGCAAAGCCAACTTGCTGGCAACGGCATATTTTGTCTGATCTGTGGTAAACGATAAGCAGCCCCAAGCGAATTGCACACGCACAGTGGTTAAGTTTTTTTGGGTATTTAAACAGCTATATAGACACCAAGCACCCTAAAATGAATACTTCAAAAGCTGCATTTGCGGGAAAGAAATCAGATTCGCTGTGAAAGGGGACATAAATCCGTACAAGGTCTGCTTTATGAGCCGACAACCCGATAACCTAACTAGGCATACACAAACAATATACTGAAAATACTTTTTATACACAATATTTTCTTCCCTAGTTAATACTACACTTTTCCAGGATGGCTCTTCTAAAGAACCACGAATAACCTCCCCAAAATATTATTGTTCTTTATGTTCATCAATTCATTGTCAACTAACTTTCTGCATTCTTATTTGCAATTTTAAATTGCTGCATTTTCTGCCCACTATGCAGTCAGTTTTGGCGGTTAAGCCCTAACAAATTGAATGGTTATGCTTTATGAGTTATGGAAACCGGCAGCTGATTTGCGCGCTGCGATTTGCCGTTTAAATCGTTTGCCATAAAAATCGAATGCAGCACTAATTAAAGGCAGCATAAGATAAACTCCGAATCCGTTAAGTCGTCGACTCCCAGACAGACAGACAGACGGACGGACAGAGAGAGCCATTAGCCGTGACAACGCTGTGGCTAACCATCAGCAATTAATTAAAAAATTAGAATATATTATGAAACTGATAGTGCGGCAAGGTGATCAGATGATGTCTTCTTATCTGTCCGCTGCATCGCAACCATTGACAAACCAAACGAATTAAATAAATTGAAAAATCGTCTGAATTTGAATGAAAATTTGTTAAGGGGAAAGAAACCAGAAAGAAAACAAATTCGTAGCTATTCATATTACAAGCGGCTTGAGAAAAATTAAGCTGAGCAGGGCAGGAGGAGTTCAGCTCAGGCGAATCTCGCATACATATTTACGAGCTATTTATGCATATTAAAAAATTCTTTAAAAAAATACAGACTAGATAACAGTAGCTCTGACCCCGTAACCATTCGTGCAACCAAGGCAGTCCTACCTGGGTCACTTTGGGTTGTACTTCGAAATATTTGTTTGTTGCATGGCATCATTTTTGTTGTTGTTGTTGTTATTTCCCTCGTATATTTGTTTTCATCTTCTTCTTCTTCTTGTGCTGCCCGGAGATGCATTTGCTGATAAAGATTTGTATGTTTTGATTTTTATGACGCCACAAAAGGTTGCTGCTGCTGGCTCCATTCTAGCAAATTGGGCAGCCAACCATCGAACATCAAACATCGAGCAGGGTGCATGGAGCACATTTCCTGTAGCTCCAGCTACTCTGCTATAAAAACTCTCATTTTAATCTATGGGAAAAATGCCATAAAAAATATTGAACATCAAATTCGCAAATATGCATAGGCAATTATACTTTTTCCTTGTCGTTTTTATTACGAAAACGAAAGAAATTATGACAAGAGTGCATTGAACGTTGCAGAAGATTCACCATCGCTGCGCAAAAACTATTTTATAGCTCAAGTTTACAGTAAAGAGATTTGAGATTTAATTTGCTTAAGTGCTAAATTAAAGTTTTCAGTTTATCATATCGTGGCCATAACATGTCATTTGCAAGCTAAATAAAATATTTTACGACGCTTTTGTCAATAGGAGAGAACATTTCTCAAAAAGGTACATACTCATCTTAAAGAAAATTATGTTTATGTATTTAAAAGTGATTTCAAATTAAGCAAATCACTGATTTTATAAATTTAGTATATAAATATTTTCACAGATTAATCCAAAATGAAACGAAAATCTTTCACATATCGTATTCTAACAATGCAACCGATTTAGTTATTAGCTTATCATTATTTATATATACTTCAAACTGTTTTCAGTTCATTACCGTTATTAATCGTTGATTTTCTTCAAATATCCTGTTCTTAGAATGCAATGCATTCAATTCTTTCATTTATCATTTATAACTCAACTTTTATATCCGCATTCGGCTCTCTCTAATCAACAATCCAATTGCTCCTTAAATATCATGAAATAATAAACCCAAGAATAGTTGAATATATTGTTGGCCGATTATCTATGGACCAACCTTGTTGCAGCCGGTGTGCCTCGCCCACTGCTTCGAATGTCTTTTGTCTTTAATATGGATCCTGATTTATGAATATTACTGTAACAGACGCCGCCACCAAGCCAACGGAATAATCCATTCGACTGTGCGATCCCGGATCATTACTCATAACGAAAATCAATTAGTGCAACCCACCCAGCTCAGAACAGAACAGGGCAGAACAGAACTGAACAGGACGGAACAGAACCAAACAGAACAGAGTCATCGTCGTCAAGTCGCTTCGAGTTGATGAATTGGTTTTAAATCAATGATAATGCAATGAACAGTTCCCAAATAGACACAGACAGAGGCAAAGAGAGAGAAAGAGCGAGAGAGAGAGAGAAAGAGAGAGAGAGAGTAGGATAGGGAGACAAATAGTCATGGATGCAGTCTTGAGGAGGAGTCGCCCAAGTCTTGGGCGAAATTCAAAAGTTGTGTTTGTGGCCAAGTTATAAATTCAAATCACACACAACAACCACGCAAAATGGAATTCATTGAGAGCCAGCCGCAGCATGTGGGTTGCAAAAGCACCACCAGCACCACCACCATCAACAACAGCAGAAACAACAGCACCTCCAACGAGACACGAGTTGCTTGTTGTTATCTGCTGTGCAAAAGTTGGGAAAACTGGCAACATGTTGCTGTTGTTGTTTGCTCCCCCCTCACTATCCCTCTCTCTCCCTCTCTCTCTCTCTCTCTCGCACTGAAAAATATCAATTATGAGGCACAAAGAATGACGCCAAGGAGCAAACAGAGCTGAACTGAGCTGAGCTGAGCACTCGTATCATATTTGTCGGACAAGGCAATGCGGTAGCCAGCTGCGGCAAAGGAGACTCAGCTTAACTTGCTGTTTGCTGTTTGCAAAGTTGCTGCCGCTACACATGTTGCTACCGTGTTATGCTGCTGCTACTGCTGCTGCTGCTACAGTTGCCTGGTTTGTTCAGCGCCTTTGTAGCCGAGTATGACATTTGTTTTAGCCGCTTATCTGGCAGCCAAACCCAGTCAACATACTCTTTCTTGCCTTGCATTTTCATTCAACTCCCCAAGCTGCTCTCTTCTTTTACCCGCCTCTTCCCGACCACCTCCTCGCCCAGACATACTCTTCTGATTATGCGCTAAATTCCTATAGATGCTCATTTATTATGTTTTATGTGAGCAGGCTGAACAACAACGCAGACATAGTTGACTGCCATATAATTTGCTGGCTTAGCAAATGTAATTGATGCATTGAGGTTGCGACACAGTTTCTGATAATGTGCCTCGGCTTTCCATATTCCAAATAGCCAAGTGCAACTCGTTCCGTCTCGTCTCTCTTGCCACAGGCCAGTGAGTGGCACGCAATTGTTTCGCAAGCAAGACGCTGAGCTCAACATGGCTCAATCATTGCCCCCAAAACAGTTGTTGCAACGTAATAACTATTTTAGACCTTAGACAATGCACATTTCAATTTGTACTTCATAGCTTCGTTTTGTTTGTTGTTTAGCCAGTTATTTATTCGGTGTGGCGGAAAATCTTTAATAAAGCGGCTTTGTTCTTGATTGTTGTAAAATCTCGTTTTCTCATTATTAAATCTGCACACAATAACTCAACTGATGAGTACAAAAAGATGAGTTGCCAGCAAAAGAGTTGCATAAGCTACAAATTTATAATATACACAAAAATACATACACCGGAAACTATTTAGATTTGTCGATTGTTTAAACACCAAAAAGTGCGAAAATCCCATGTTGAATAGTTTTTATGTTTATTTGATCAGCTTTTGTTAATTAGCAAGATTAGATTTATAAACTATAGAAATTGTACTAATTATAACGCCTATAAAATTCTAAAACACAACATTGCGTAATTAATGTTGATAATAGCTTTATTTGTTAAGTAGTCTTTGACTGAATTTGACTTAGTTTCATAACTTTTTGCACTCAATCTACAGTCCATTAAAGACTTACAACATTTTGTTAAAGACCTGCTCCAATTGTGAACACATTCCAGCCAACAAACAAATTTTGTAACTGGCTTTGGTCAACCTGCAGCCAGCAATTGTGACAGCTGCCTGGCAGAAGAAGCTTAGGCTTAAGCTTTGCTGGACTATGTGGACAGAAATGGACTCTGGCTGTATCTGTGTGTGTGCCCGTGCCTGTGTCAGTGTATGTGGTACATATGTGGTGAACAAAACACGCCTTTAAATCCAAACCAATTTGGGTCAGAACTGTAAGCAAACGACAATTGCAGTGGTGGTGGGAAAGGGGGATAATCGACTCGTTATCCAATGCATTTGCTTCTTTGACCCACAGAGAAGGAAACAGCTTTGGCTGCGTCTCAACAATTTCCCTTTCAATTTCAACAGTAATCAAAACTGTCCACTTTGTGTCATGTCACACGCGACAACAACAGCAACAGCAGCAACAACAGCAGCAGCAGAAACAACGTCAACTGCAGATACTTCAACTAAACAAAAGCAAAGCCCAGCACACAAGCAACTGTCCAACTGTCCAGCTGTCAAATCCAGATATATGTATATATATATATATACATATACAGACGCACTGAAGCTATTCAATCAACTTTACAACTCGGACCCAGCGACAGTGTTCACTTCAATTGTACAAACGGCTTGTGGCGGATTATGATTATGTGTGTGCGCGTATCTTACAGATACTTAGGCTTACACACAGCACAACACACTCAACACACACGCACACACACACACACACACACATATTGCTGAGGCGTGTCTAATTGCGCGCACATGTCTTACGCCCCATGGGTCAGCGCAGACCCCCTCCCCAAGGGGGGCAAGCATTGTCATATATCGCCACAATAACTGAATTGTAGCCCATTGTTTCGATCCAGCTATAAATACACACACTGCTAGAAAAGCCAGCAAGCTTCAATGAACAGATTTACGATTGATTTAACGCAATTTATTGTCATGTCGCTGAAATTTCCCTGTGGAAATTAATGGTTATTAAATGTAACATTCGATTTTGCGCACTTCAATAATCGAATATTGCAATATGATTTGAAGTCTCTATTTTCCCAGAGAAAGTAAATTTAATATTGGGGAAATGTTGTCAAGGTGTGTAAGCAAAAATTTACCCACAGCTACTAAAAAACTGTCAACCTTCAAGAATAATACTCCATTTAAAATTGGAAACGCGTTTTGTACTCTAAATTTATGCCAAAATGGTATACCCAATACTACTAGAGCAATACTACATTCAGAGTTGAAAAAACAAATATCTGGCACGATTTTCATTTTTAAATTATATCCTCAGTCGGGTCCAAAAAGTTTTCACGGCCTTTTTCAAAACTGGTCTAATTTTGGAAACGCAATTTTTGCTTGAAATTCATGCAAAATGCTCGCCTCTAAAAATCGATTTTAGTTACGGGTTCAACTTTTCCACTGCGATAACTATGTCAAAATGTATACAAACTTTTTTGAATTTAATAACCAGATGAGAGTTAAGATTAATTTTGTCATAAAAACCCACCCAAAGCTACTAAACAATTAACAACTTATCAAATTAAATTAAATGCAAGTCGAAACAATTATGTTAACGAGAAAAATATATTTACGCGAACTTTAAAAAAAGATACTTATCAAAAACAGCTCTTTAGTTTACAGGCAGAAACAAAGCATTTATGGCTATGATTATTATCCGATTGCATGCCAAAACCAGTTGGGCCTCTGGCCCTTAGTTAATATATAATGGCATACGTTTTATTAGCCACACAGACACTTTAGAAAAACCTTTTAAGCATTTTTTATACAATATATAAAAATATAAAAAACTACTTTAACCATTACCAGTTAAGGAACCCCCAATAAACTGTCTCTAATGGGAAGGAGAGCCATCTTTCGCAGTAAATTCACTCAAGAATTTGCCGCTCAAAAGAGCTCAACTAGGGATACCCTTTAGGCAAGTCTTTGACTTGCAGATGGATTATGCTGATCAGGTGTATATAAACAGCTTTTGGGTTGCTAAACACTTTTGCACAATTACAATATACCCATTTCCAGTGGATGCAGGGTATAGCGTAGGCAGTCAGTTTAATTATTGGGCTCTTTTACTTTTTTGGCATTAGCCTTCATCAGGCATGCAAAGTGGCGTCCAGGCGGCAGTCGCACTGACGCCAATGGACGATAACCGATACAGTCCCAGGTGCAATAATTACGCATGCAGGCGGCGCACTTCATTGAATAATGCGAGTGCATAAATTAATTAAATTACGTTATAAACTTTTTTTTTCTTCCTTTTTTGCGCGAAAAGTGAGGAGTTGGCTGAGCAACTTGCCTCGACTTGCGCGACTTGCGCGACTTGCCGCACGCATTTGTCGCATAATTACGAAAGCGCGAATTGCGATTCGAGTTCAAGTCTACAGCGGAGCGGGGCGAGGGGAGCAGGGAGATGGCGGAGAGGTGTTTGCCAGTGAGTCGACTCACTACGTTCAGCAAGTTGGTTGTTGCTTTGATTGGAAATCGTTGTTTGGTTTTAATTTTTGTCGCACGGCCACCCAGCAAGTGGCCAGGCAAACTGCGCCAACTGCGCCAACTGGCCAAAATCATTTGCATAGCCCACAGGCCGAGTTCTTTCGCTCCTCGACTCCAACTCGACTGTCGTCTGTGTGCTCCCTTTTTGGCCAACATGTCGTCCAATTACTCGTTTATTCAATGGCGTTTGCATTAAGTGGACGCGTTAATTACGGCCAACGTTCGATGCTGGGCGAAAAATGTTAATTAAGTGATATTTTCGGCACCCAGCCAGACAGAATGCCAACCTGTACGAACAGAGATAGAAAGAGAGAGACAGAGCAAAAGAAAGAGGGAGAGAGAGAGATAGAGGAGTCCTGCTGGCGTCAATGAAGTGCACGTCTCCTTTTGGCAGGCACTGTAATTAAGTTGTACTACGAACGCAACTACGACGATGCTGCTGCTTTGGTTTTTTGCAGTTTTAGCTGCTTTTTTTCGGCGAATGTGTGCGAAAGCTTTACTCTGGCCAAAACAAAATAAATAAAACTTTGGCTGGCTTCAAGGTCGCTTCGTGTGAGGCAAAAAACACATAGAAGTGCACCGAGTTATGCGAAAGTTGTTTGAAAGTGCTACAGCACTTTCAAATATAAAGTAAAAAAAAGTGTTCATTTATGAAACAGATTTTAAAGCTGTGGCATACACTAAGCGAGAACTTTTCTGGTGAATTGTTAACCAAAAGCAGCAGCTATAAAATTTGTCACTTGAATTCGCTTAGAGTAAATTTAGAATTATAATTTGAACTTTAAAAGTTGTGGCTTACACAAAACAAGAGCTGTTTGGGGATTGTTAAGAAAAATCTGGTTAGTCTCGATTTGGGTTACTAAATTCAAAGTTGGTAAACCTAAATAAAATAAGTGTTTTGTTATTGGTCTCAATTTTTTAACTTCCAACAAAAATCGTACATTTGTGTTTGCCAACTATTTTGGCCAGCGCTTAACTAGCCCATCTTTTAAGTGCATCATTAATGCGCATTTGGTGCTTTAGATTATACGTTTGGATAACACACGCATGAGAATCTGCACAACAAGCGCAACATTAGAGGCCGAGCAATGAGGAGAACTGAACGCGAAAACAAATAAAAATGATTTATAACGCAATGCGTTGAGGTGGTTACCAGACGCCGCCAAAAGCGCCAACTTGCCCGCCACATTCTCTGTCGGCATGGCCAACATTGGACATTGAGAAGGTCCCTCGTTTGCTTGGTTTGGTTCACCCTCGGACTGCGAATGCGACTGCGACTGGGACTGGGACTGAGACTGAGACTGAGACTATCGCGGCTCGCAAGCTAAAAGTCTATGTTAACTTTGATAAATCGCTGCACTACTAAAATGCGATAAGCGTGCGAGCGAGCCAGCCACATCGCTGATGATGTCGAAGACCAGGTCCCCAGTATCCGAGAAGCAACCCAATCAAGAGACCGAGACCAGCACCGATGCAAGCCAACTGTTCTTGGTGGCTACTGTGAAAGGGACGACGACGACGACGACGACGACGACGGCGACGACTACGAAGATCGTCCGTTGTAAACGCATGCGCTGATTGCAATGCGATAGTCGACTCAAGACGACGTACTTATATATATATATATAAATACTATCATGTATATGTATATGTACTCTGCTAGTGTCCAGCAAGTACTTGCCACAATGATATCTGCATGTCTATCTTAGATGCTCACACACACACACACACACACACACACACACACGGGTACGCACACAGAAAAGGCGTTGAGTGGTGTACGCCTGCGTGGCAGTTGCAGTTACAGTTGCAAGTTGGCAGTGGCAGTGGCTATCTGCACTGCCAAACCTCCTTAACCAGCCCATTGCGTGTTGTGGCAAGTCAAGTGCAGCAGCAGCACCAACAGCAGCAGCTCCGCAAGTGTCACACACACAGACACCCCAATGGCAAAGTGGATGCATCACACCCAATAAACAAAATAACCAAGCTGAGTATACAAATTAAGGCACAGTTTAAAACTAGCTAGTTAAAGATTATTTTTAGTCATAATTGTATGAATAAAACATAATAAGCATAGTAAAGTAATTCATTTTGAATGAATTACACATTCAGTTATGGAAATCAGAGCTGCAAAGCAAATCTGTTCATTTAAAATGGATCACACAATATTCACAGAGGTTCAGGTCTAAATATTTTTCGTGTTGGATACATAAATGCATCATGAGTTTTGTCGATTTCCTTTTTCAATAAAAGCTGAATTTAATTGAGCATGTCAAGTGTGGCAAACAAATCAGTTAGACTACATTAATATGAACAAATAATTGATATATTTTATATCAATCCTCAGTTTAAATCTTGTTGAGAGATATTGTTTTATCTTGTTTGTTTGATACAAACTGCAACATGTGACAACTTGCAGATACAATTCTTCTACTGCACAATCTGTTTGCTGGGTTACCGTCTTTTGAATGTTATCTTTAGCTACGCTCTCCCTGTCGCTATCCCTCCCCTTGCATCTTTTGGGTGCAAGCCCTGCTTGCCACTGTAACGCCGCCCAGCGCTTTGTACGTAAACTCTTATCTAGCGCCTTGAACTTGTAATGTTGGTTATTTTGTGCAAATATTGCGTTAATTAAAATATTTTAGTTGCGCCTCGTTGATAATGGACGTCGTCGCCGCATTGCAACGTCCCTTGAGAGGACGGGGCATGCAGCGGGCAGCTCGTTGTTTGCTTGTTTGTTTTTTTATATGCCACCGACACCTTTGGGCTCCATTTAATGTGGCAGCGGCAGTCGCAGCGTGGCAAGTGCATTGCGTTTTGCAGCTTCGATTTCTGAGGCAAGTTGGCAGCACGGCGGCTGCGTTGCATTGATTAGATTAAAGCAAGTGCCCAAGTCCAAGTACCATTCGAGAGGTTTGAGGAACAAAAGGGAGAAGAATAACTCATTGAAGCTCCTCCCTGGAGGAGGCAATGTGCGCGTCAAATATTTGCATTAAGATGCCAGATACGAAAATGCCTTGTGCTAAACATTTATAATTACTTAACGCATCTTATCGCTGCTGCTACTCTGACTACTTGCAAGCGCAACAAAGACCCAAAATAACTCTGATAAACTCAACTGCACAAACTTCAAAGCAAACCGTTGCCGTTTGCTGCCATTCAAGAAACCCAATCCCTAATCCTGCCCCTCCCCCTTCAAGTCAAGTCAACGAACCCAAATGGAGCGTAACAATATTCAAAGTGCCATTGAAGCCGCACATTCACATGTCTTGCCATCCATCGGGTTCCAGTTCCAGGTCCAGTTCGTGCAAAGTTCAATGCGAGGGCGTCTCTCGTTGTTCATGTCGAGAAAGTCTTTTAGATTGAATTGATATAACTGCACAAGGGTGTGTATCTTTTCCTTAAATATCTGTTACTTTTTCAAGAAGTTAGAGTTCATAATATTTTCAACACCTCAAGTAGAAGTACACAAATACTTATCTATTAATAACTACAACTAGGTAATAATTTGATTGATTGCCTTGTGGTGTTTTAAGTAAATAATTAACCATTTAAATCAACAATAAATAGTATTTAAATCGAATCATATTATTAGATTGATCACTGTTTATTGTGCTTGTGTAAATCGTTAATGGTAATTTATTTTCGATAGTATTTAAATACAAATATTTAATTTATCTATTTAAAATGAATATGTTCAGCTCAGAGTCACATTCTTTATCAGCAACCCTCGTTGAAATTGATATTTGGTTTGTTGTTGTTGCAACAACTCTCGTTGCATATGTAAGAAGCACATTTCGAATTGCACCCACGCATTAGTTGTAACAAATTTGTAGCGCGTTCTTTGTGGCACGTGACTCTTGGCTGCAATGCTGCCCAAAACTGCCCCTCCTTCAACTTCTGCTCCAATAGTTCAATGCCGAAACGCCATGGCGGAAGTGTGAGCACATTTGGCTGGCCTGTCTTGGACACCTCCTCCTCCTCCTCCTACTTCCTTCCATACCTCTATCCTGTCTCCCCTTTGGCCAGTATGTAGCGAAAGTAATTGATTTCTTTTATAGTTGAGACAGTTTCAAACTGAAATGGCTCCAAAGCAGCAGCAGCAGCAGCAACATTTCCTGTCTGCTGACCTGCTGCCTCACCTTGCCCCCTTCTGTCCACTCTCTCTCTCTCTCTCTTCTCTGCACCCGCTTTGCCAATAGCACTTCGCATTGATCGTTGTCGGTTCTATTCCGTTTTCGAGTTTAGCTTTGCCGCACGTGTAAATGCTTCAAACATGTTGCGGTTTTGGCCAAGCCAACAGCAACACCAACACCAACAATAAGTCGAGTTTTTCGGTGTTTTATTGTTGTGTGCCGTGAAATGTTTTAAATAAAGATTTTTTATTGTCAATGGGAAAATAGTGTTGCGGCTTTTGGCTTTATATCACTCGAAGCAAGAAGAAAAGAAAGGAGAACCACCTTTTTAGAGCGCGGCGTTGACTTTAATGTGCTGCGGACGTTTTGTAAATGTCATCGCACCAGGGACTTTTCCGTGTTGCGGGTTTTGCCATTTGGAAGGAAACGATTAGACTGCAAGACGCCACATTAACGGACATTCAACATTCAGTCAGCACCCACAGCAACAACAACAACAACAAATAAACGATTTGCAAATGCATTCGCATCGAATATTTGGTTATATGAAGACAAATAGTATTTGCAATTAGGCTTGAAAGCAGTAGCTATCTATGCATAAGTGAAATATAAATCCCAGAAGTATCTCGTTCTGCCTCTCTAATCTAGTTGTTAAGTTCCAGTTTATTATTATGTGTTATTATTGAATATGTTATTCCCGGAGCCATTACCCATGACTTCTGCAGAAGCTGCATTGATGAAACAGCTGATAAAAGTATTCATCACTTTCCCTAGGAGATAGTTGACATTTTTGGGCTACTCTGGTATTCAACCAAAGCATTGTGCATTGCCAGGAATGCAAAACAGTGTCTTTAAATTAAAAATGAGACATGTACAGGAGCTAAACGTGCCACAAGTAGTATTCTCCTTCTTCTGCTGACAACCAATCTTACTTAAACACATCTGGTAAGTTCCTTATCCATATTTACCACCTGTATTTAGTCCCTGAATCGAGGTATTCAACTAGTATTCAAAGTGTTCATAAAACTCTCTCAAGCTATAGAAACATCTAGCGATAATCACTTCAACAAAAATTGTATTCTCCTCCTAATCATAAGTTACATTTACGCATTTAATCTTTTAGTACCTTCAGCAACTTTCATTTGTAATTCAGTCCCAGCCGAGCTGCCAACTCGCTGCAAAACTTTGCATGTTATAAACAACAAAATGCTATAAAGAAATTAAAAAGAGAAACACGCATTTGTTTCTCTAAAGGCGCCTACCATTTCAGACTTGGGGCGGTTTAAACGCCTCAATCAATCTAACTAAAACTGAGAGCTGAGAAAGGTTAAGAAAAAAGCGTGGGGAATGGGCAAGCGGGGAGTGGAGTGAAGTGGAATGGAGGAGCTTGATGTGGAGGTAGAGTCTAATAATATATAATGTATGTAAATCACGGACGCATGCCAAATGTTTTGCTAGTGTGACTTTCGATGATGCTTAACATAAATCGAACTGCTTATAAATTTGATAGATATCGTTTTCAAACAGAATTGATTAATGAGCGCTAAGCTGAGGCTCACAAAAAATAAAAAAACAAACAGAAAATAATCAGCTAAAATAGTTTAGGTGAAAACAGCGCGAGGCCATTAATGAGACCAACGTTGTGACTGGAATGAGGGAAGAACCCAAAATATGGATCTTCATACAGATGTCTTGGCTGTTTGTAGAGTAAGTAGCCGGTGTAAAAATGCAAACAAAACCGCCGACACAAAAATGATTTATTAGAGATGCTGCACTTGACAGCGACGTGATGCGAGTGGTTGGACTGAGGGGGAGATGGGAGAGGGGAGGTTGGCTCAAGTTGAAGCTGCTGCTGGCTGCTTATTGCTGCTGTTACTCATCGGGAACATGACGATCATTATCACTATCAGCTGATGCTGATGATGAGCTGGCAGGCGGCAGTGATTTGATTTGCTTATACTTGCAGCATACAACAACACATGTGGCAAGCAGGCAGGCAGGCAGGGTGCAGTACACATTTATATGCAACATGCAGCCTGCCAACGTGTGTATTTTGCCGGCTTCTGATGAATGCCAATGCAATGAATGTTGTCGCTGATGTTGTTGCTGTTGTTGTTTCGCAAGTGCCAAATGTCTCTAGCTGTGTCTCCGAGTCTCGTCGAGTCTCGCATCGTGGCGGCTCGTGGGCGTGGCAAGCACTCAGCGTGCAACGCGACTTGACTCCCACTTGAATTTGCATTACAAAGGCAACACAAATTGCGCGCTGCTCTTTGTGCTGCTCAACGCAACACGACGCAGGCATCCGAGCTGCAGCTGCAGCTCCTCAAAATGTTCTACACTGCATCCTACGAGCGAGATGTGCTCCGTAAAAGCACCAAAAAATATAAATTACTTTGTAATAAAAACAAAGTACGCAAACAATGGGAAAACAGGTTGTTCCTTTGGTTGAAACAAGATTTAGTACTCCGATCTCAATGATTTTTGGCTTAGATATTAATTTCAAAATAAGATGCAAGACTTGTGAATTTGGTGCGGATTACTTTGTCAACAAAAAAGTTACCGGAACAAGTGCTCGTCATTTGACCTGGCTAAATTGACTCGGCTGGCAATGCTGATCAAGAATACATATAACTTCCTAGATTTATGTTTACGCGATTAGCTAACAATTTGTTAAACGCACCTCGCACGGCTCTCGCAGATTTGTTTGCCATGCCGTAATTGAATATTGAAATGCATTTTTCATTAGCGCGTCGCAGGGCCAAAAGGGCCACAGCAACAACAACAACAACAAAAAAAAAACCAATAACAACAAATGCTAGACGAAGGCTAGAAAAATTGCGTATAATGAAAATTCAATTAAACTTTATTACCTTTTGGCTGCACTTGCTTAACCTCAGAGCTTTCACAACTTGAACCGCCATGGGATTTGTGGCCCATTTGTTGCATTAATTCTAAGGCAGCCGCTTTTGCCTAAAGTTCCACCAGCTTGTTACCAACAACAACAACAACAACAACAACAACATCAGGCACCCACCAACTTTAGACGCCCCATTCCAGTTATCAGCCGCATAGCAAAGTTGCAAGCAGCATTCTATATGCCACGGCAACAGTTTGTAAATTGCATGCTTTTGTTCAGATTTTCCGCAGAAAGTTTTTCTTTTATAACACTTTGCTGCTGTTGTTGTTGTTGTCGTTTCTGTTGTTGTCAGACGGACAGACGGACAAACACCTTCGTATCTTTTAATGAGAATAAATTGATGTTTTGGGCATTTTGTATTGCTGCCGCTTGTTGCACACCTATTTGTATAGAGCATAAACTTTTCCAGCTAGTAACTTGCCACTTTGTTGCTTATGCTGCTGTTGCATATTGACAGCTACTAAGAACGAAGGGAGGGGGGGCTTGGTAAATTTGATGTTAATCAGTGTCAAGACACCTTTGGAAGAAGAAGAAGTCATCAGCAGCAGGGAACACTTTCAACAGCTTCAGCTACCCAAGATTCACAAGTAAATTGATGTTGCAAGTTCGACAAGTGAGCACAGATACGCAATAGGTGCAACTGAGAGCATATTTGGATAGTTGGATAAGAATATAATTCTCATATATTTAGATATATATCATTGATATTATATTATGCTAAGCTAAAGGAGTTGGATACTAAGAAGTGAAGTAACTAAAATCATTTAAATCCCAAAAGGCAATAAGGAAAAAAGCACACAGCCACACAAAAGAAGGCTAGAAAAATATAAAATATAATATATATAAATGTAGTTTTTGATTTCTCATATCAAAAATTCTGTTGAGTAACACAAACCTAATTCCTTAACTCAACATTATTCAAATCACAAAACCTTAGCCAACTTTCTCTCTGTGTCCATCAAAGAGCGACTTATATGAAAGTACGTCGAGGACTGGCCTTAAATAGCAGTCACATTATCAAAGATTAAACGCTTCCCAGTTGAAAGTTAAAAGCACTCGCTTTACCCCTTTTTAATAGATGCCTTTTACTTAGTCACTTACTTACTTAGGGCCACCCGCCCACAAAATTACTTAGTAGTAGTGCTCCAGTCAAACAACCCTTTTAGCTATTGTAGATGCCATTAAAAAAAACAGGGGTTGAGGAGGAGGGGGTTGAGCTATTTAAAATGCAATTGCAATGAATATATTTCAAGCATTCCAGGCATTTCAGGCATTAAATAAATGACAGTCTGACTGACTTGCTCCACTTTCCACAGACACAGTCACGTCGAGCGACAGAGATAACGCCAAGCGATATAATATTGACCCAAAGAACTCAACTCAACTCAACTCAACTTGACTCAACTCAAAATCAGCTGAGCGAATACTGCAAGCTGAAAGCTGAAATCGGGAAAACACTGGTCGGTTTCTGAGTCTGAAATGAGCCCAGTGGCAACAATTGCAATGCAGCAAGAAAAGTTGAAACTTATTATAATTTTAATGCAAAACATTATGCGAAAGTATAAAATTATACATCTTTCGCCCAGCCAAGTTGCCAGTTGCCAGTTGCCAGTTACGAGAGTTGTTGCCTGTTACCAGTTACCAGTTACCAGTTGCAACTGCAACTCGCTGGCCATAATTTTAAATGGGCAGCAACAGCAGCAGCAGCAGCAGCCGCAAAGAATCAACTGTCATAATGACAGTTCTCTGTTTACGCCATCATTGCGACGGGGGGCAACTTGGTCTTGGACTTGTTGCCTTACCAATATTACCGCCAGCACCCTCCTCCCGCCTCCACCGCCCGCCTCACCCCTTTTCAACCACTCCCCTTTATTGCTGTTGTTGTTTGTTGATCCGTTTGCTGACTTCTAATGGAAATTATAATGTGCATTGCAGTTGCGCGCTGCCATCGCTTCAGTTGATGCAGTTCCTGGCTGTCTGTATGATTGTCCGTCCAACTGTCTGACTGTCTGTCAGTCTGTCGGAGAGCGCGCCAAAAATTTGCTGTTGTTTATCAGTTGTGCCACTTTGAGCTAGACAAGCGGGTCTACTAGTTTTGGATACTTGTTGGTAACAGGTGCACAGGTAAGTGATTTGCTTTTCAATTTAGTTTAACCACTTCATAGCTGCATATACAGCCAGGGCCACGCAAATAGCGCAAAAGTGAAAAATAAATTGCTTATGTGTATTCTAATTAATCAAAATGAAAAAAAAATGAGAACGGAAGTCACCAAACGCCAGCCAAACAACTCTGACCAATTTTGGGCTGTAGTTGAGAGCTCTTTCGCAAGGCAGATGTTGCTGGAAACAAAGTGCTGAATATAGTCTTATATCCGTTTGAAAATTTGTTGCTTTTTTAATTTTTGATACTTGCAAAACTTGTATGATGTTAATGCTATTATTTGAAGCTGTCATTTCTTCAAGGTCTAACTTATTTTAATTGTATTTTTATTAAGCTTATCTGAAGCTTTGAAACATAGGTGCAAATTACTCTTTAGGGAACTACACTTCATTAAAAAAAAAAAACTTTCAGCGCTTGAGAAAGAATTCGCACATTTTTGAGTCCAGTGGTATTTATTATTCGCAGTAGACTTCAAAAGTATTCTACAGTTTCTTCATTATTGTTTTATTAACAAAAACAAACTAGCTAAGATATGTTGATATATATACCTTTCTGACAATAAATTATATCTTTCAAATGACTCCCTTTAGCAATTTACATTTTTACTAATAAACTATAAACTATTAAAATAAATTGTACATTTCAATCAATCAGTTAAACTGTTTTGCTCGCCTCTAATTTCCATTTTCTTATTATATAAATTGAAAAATATGGTGACATGAGTAATTTGCATTTTATATTCAATTATGCTGAGGTCGACTTTATCATTAACCCACATTCAACTACAGAGCATTTTAAATTCGTTTAATTATTTGCTACTGCTCACATCTAACTTGATTCTTTGTTTGTTGTCCAACTGGATACGTACTGCATACATATATAGATAGTTGGATACCAAGACAGCCAGCCAGCCAGTCAGCCAGTCAGTCAGTTGAGTTGATTAGGGGTCTGTCCGACAGATTGACTCCCTGCCTGCCTGCCTGACTGCCTGCCTGACTGCCTTGGTTCGACTGCTCTTTTTGACTGCGCTGACTGGCGCTCTTCAAATTGACTCCTTTTGTTGGCCGACGCGATAACGCGCCGAAATGTCAATAAAAACTATGGCCACACGGCATCGCCTTGACTCTCGAGTGCTGAGCGGTGGCCTCAAAATTCAAAATACACTCAAAGCCAAAATATCGACACAAAAAAAGATCGACAAAAACTATAACCACAGGCAGAGACCCCCAAACAGCAATGGCAAACCTGAAGCTGTAGCTGAACTCGAAGCCTGTGCGGAGCGAGCATTTGAGTGACGTTGCGCTACTTGGCTGACTAGCTGCCTGACTGACTGACAACAGCACCAAGCACTGCAAAAACAACAACTACAACAACAACAACAATCTTGTTTAGCCTTGCCTTTCAGTCTCAGTGCCTGGCTTTGCCTTGCCATTGTTGGTTAGTTTTTAATATTTATTTTGATGTGCGATAGATTCGTTTAGACAGGTGAAAGGCTAAATTGTCAATTTGCAAGCCCAAAAATAGAGCCAATATTTGAAAGAAGCAATGCTCACCTTTAGATACTCTAGGGAAATATGAATAAATATTCTATAAAAAAAATGCTCATGTATAACATGTAAACACCTCTTTTGATTTGTAGAAATCAAATGTAGTCAGAAAATCTAAGCATTCCTTAAAGCCAAGCAAATCTACCTCCCTCAAGGGGCATACCGCACTTAAGTCACTTCGACATTTTACAGGGTATGCCAAATAGTAAGTGCATTTAAAAACCCTGAGCAAAAGTGAGTCGACTCGCTTCGTTTGACTTATGTTTGATTGGTACTAACATTCTCATTTCACTGTATTGTTATTTTAGGCTTCAACCCGAATATCTGTGTACAGTAGAGCCTTTTGTTTAGAGCCATGAACAGGTCTATCAGTTTGTTTACTTGGCCCAGGTAAACTCGATGAGTAAGTTGATGAAGTGACTGACTGACTGGCTGACTAGGTGACTAGGTGACTGGCGAGAGGAAGAGAGAGTGCCAGGACAACAACATCAACAGCGAGTGCATTTTAAATCTGTTTTTGTTGTTGATGTCTGTTAATGACTGACCGACTTTCGATGGGACTCGTTCTGTCTCAGTGTTTGGCCAATCGAAAATTTATGAAAATGCAGTGTACGTGATTAGTTTGCTGTTCATCAGAAAACTAGCTGTCAAATCCAGTTTGATCAAATGCATATTTGCCAATCATTTGCTATTTGCTCTATGGATTTTGATTGGCATGTAAATATAGATGTAATATATAGATAAGAAACTTAGGTTATAATGAATTAAAAGTTGATTGGAAAATAAATACAAATTATGCCAAAACATTATTTGGATAAATATATGTTTATTGGTTGCCAATGATAAACAGTACTCATATGGAGATATATTGGATTATAGAGCTACATATCATTATAATACAATATAAGAACCATGCGTTCTAAATTATTTCTATTTGTATTATTCTCACAGCTATTAATTCACTATTGACTCTGAATTTACTTAGTTCAAGTAGTAAATATATTGCTCAAATCAAAAGTCAACTTTATTATTATCTTTTCACTGGTCACTCATATCTCATATTTCATCGGTTTTTATGTTTACCCACAATAGCCGATTACATTGGCGCTGTGTCAGCGCATAAAACGCTTCAATTTATAATCGAATTATATATCAACTAGGTCCCCACCAAAATCTGTTCCATTCTCTACGCCAACATTTAAGCCACAACAAAGCACAAATCTCAACAAAGTGCAGTTGACTTTTGAATTTATACTGTGTACATTTTATGCGCTGCTTATGTTAGATACTACTACAATACACATACGATTAACGACCTTATAAACAAGTGCCAGGGAGTAGAGAGTCGTTCGAGTATCCGCATCCGTTCGACCCACAAAATGCACTCGGCATTTTGTTGCCCGATTTATTTTGTTGTTTTTGCTTCTTTATTTTTTTGTTTTTTTTTTTTTTGTTTTAGATGTAGCGCCACGATTGTTAGTTTTGCGATGCATCGTTTAATTTTAACGCTCAATTTAAAATGTTTTATGCAGCAGCGCGAGCGGCACACACACACACACACGCAGACAAGCAGACACACAGACACCCAGACACATGGATAAGTATCCTGGCACACCCCCAGTTGTTAACTGCAGCACCCACACATAAACAAGTACATAGATATATATGTGTATAGACATATATGAGTGCAGCCAGCGAAGCACAGCAGCAACAACCAGGACGAGCCGCAGGACCAGAACCAAGACCACTTGCAGCAGCAACATCAGTAGTAGTAGGATACAGCCTGGTTTTCTGGTTGTCGTCCTTGTTCTGCATGCAATTATCTCAGCATTGGCTTTTCCCGCAGCCGCTGGTCCTGCATCTTTTTGCCTTGCAATAAATTAAGCTATCAAGTGTCCTTAATGTGGCTGCAGCAGCAGCAGCATTCGTGGGATCTCGACTTAATTTATAAGCAACCCACTTTAAGACACCCCCAGCTAGCTATCTTGGCACCAACATAATAATGCAAAGTATCACACAGTCGGTCGGCAATTATAAACTTTTTATTCATATACAAAAATATATATAAATCTTTATACATAAGCACTACACTACAGGCCATAAAGAGGAGTCCCAGACATAACTGCAGCAGCAGGTGTTGCATATGAAAATTATACGCTTCATAAATTTCGCTAGCCACAAATTGAAACTGGCCCCAGACTCGAGACTCCGACTCCGACTCCGACTCCGATTGAGTCTGCGACTCAGACAGCACAGTAATTCAAGAAGTTTGTCAACCTTTTTTTTTTTTTTGGTTTTTTTTAACTGTGTCATGCGATACTTTTTATTCAACATCTTTATAATGGGCTGAACGAGATGCCTGGTTCTGGACTTTGGGGACTACCTGCGCACAAATTAGTTTGACAAACTCTATTGACAGCAGAGGGCGACAGAGAGAGAGAGAGAGAGAGAGACAGAGGGCGACAGAGAGAGAGAGAGAGAGAGAGGAGCAATAGGGTCGAGGGAGAGATATATCGGTGGGCATATCAGCAATCTCTTTTGCATCGTGATTTTGTGGGAATAAACTGAGCTGATGTCAAATTGTTTTGAAGTGTTTGGACAGATTTTTACCTTTTTCTCATTATTTTTTTCCTTTTTTTTGCAAATAATTTGATATGAGCCCTTTAATTTTGTTTGAGAGGGGGCGTGTAAGGACTTTTATTGCAGGGCGTCTACTTCCGCGGCAACAGCTGCCACAGGACAACTTAACAGAGGATTGGAATGGGGAATGGAGGATCAAATGCAAGGGTAGATACAAAAGTACCGAATTTGAAATATGAAGTATAAAAATTCAAGATGTTGAATTTTCGTACATGTCAAATTGATACTCGCTTCTTGAAAACCAGAAGACATTCATTCAAGACAAAATCAGAAAAATGTTATATGCAAAACAGTTTATGGAAGTTTGAGGATTCAATAATAGTTATTAAGCAAATTTTCGACAAGACAAGAAAACAAACTAAGACATTTATTTGAGATTTACCTTGAAAATCCGATTAGTCTTAACAAAGTTGCAAGAGTGAAAAGATTTCACATATAAATATACTCATCAAACAGCCCTCGTTTGGCATATTGTTTCTTTATGCGCCGCTACTCAAATTTCAAAGAGTTAACAGCTTTAAGCAGAGCCAAATTGATACGCAAATCAGTGACCAAAAATAAAAACAAAATATACACCTTAAAGGCACACCAGAGTTGGGGTTGGGTTATTGTGGCGTGAAATGAAGACGTTTATTCATATTGTTCTTCGACTGAGGAGAGAATGAGATTCTTTGGTTTTCTGAATCTGTCTGTATCGGTTTTCAGGTTTTCGTGTTCCAAATTGGTGCTAAATGCGCTGGCGTTTCAATTTTCAACAATTGAGATAAATCGGAAGTTGCCAGCATGTCTTTGATGCCATCCATATAGTATATTCACCATTATACACCATTATGATGCAGATGAGGGTGACTCTTCGCGGCTGGGTAAACCAATTTCAGCTATGAAAATGACACTGTTGCGTGCACCTTGCGGCGGCGCCTCGCATTATCACTCAAGTCATAAATTTCTTGGGCCTACAAAATGAATACTGAACC
This sequence comes from Drosophila picticornis, assembly GCA_035043845.1. Taxonomy (NCBI): domain Eukaryota; kingdom Metazoa; phylum Arthropoda; class Insecta; order Diptera; family Drosophilidae; genus Drosophila; species Drosophila picticornis. The sequence goes on along the minus strand of JAWNMR010000493.1, from coordinate 2,245,543 downwards.
GAGAACTCGGAACTCAAGACTCTAGAGTCTTAAGTGCCGTAATTTTGAGTTCGATTTTAACATGTTTTGATCGCGTTGCTGACAAACTTTAAGTGCTTTTATTTCTACGCTTTATGGCAGCCAGCAAAAATTCGTAGTTTTTTTGTGGTTCTTGGATTTTGATTTTATAAAAGCAAAATATGCCGCTTCAATATTTTGTTGTATGCGTTCTCTTTTTTCTCGTTTCATTTATTGGCATTTGGCTTGTTGCCTTTTGAAGCTTTTTTTACTGCTTGACTGTGACCTTTTTTGTTGCTGTTCTGGCTGCCTCATGCCACGTTGTGTGGCATTCTTAAACTATTAAAAAAAACCTATATAAATATGTGTAAGTATTGAGAAATATCACGGAGATATAGGAACAAAAGAACTTGCCGCAAAACGCCAGACGAGAGCGTATTTATGGAATTTATTCTCGTACAGTGCAAATTCTTCGACTTGTTTAAAATGCCACTTCAGAAAACCCGATGAGGCAGCAAATAATACGTTTGTCAAGAGTTGTCGTCAGCTTAAAATTAAATTAGCTCAGCAGACACGAACAGCTGCCAAATTGTCATAAATAAATTATAAGTTACTAATAAATCAATAAAAAAAAGTGAGTTTTCTTTTAATCACTTTTTTTTAAATACAAGATAAAGTTGCATAATTCACTCACTCGTATTTCCCTTATATATATCTATGGTTGTCAGGTTAATTTATTATACGCCTCTCAATGGGATTGGCACACGCTTCTCCCCATATTGCAATGAAAACCGATAGTTGAGGTCCATTTCCATTTCACATCAAGTTAAATATTCAGCCGCACCCGCAAGTCAAGCTCCGATTTTAATTTCATTTAAATCTCAGTGCCCACCATAAAAACTGCACAATGCATATATATATATATGTTTATACTTATATATATTGTATATATATATTTATATTGGTATAGCCAACTGCATACATCGAGCGCATAATGCCACAGTGTGTCCCTTGGCTTGGTCGCAGTTCAAACTGGGTTAATGACAAGCTTAACGGCGCTGGCGGAAAATTAAAAAAACTGCCAGCAGAAAAGTGTAAAAAAGTAAAGGTAACAGCAAGCAAGAAGGTATATTTTAAGCTCACCGAATGTTCACTTCCCTTGATGATATTAAAAGTTTGGTATTGTATTGCATTGACATATTCCAAGTTTCATCAAACTAGTTCGCAAATTCTCAGACTGACAGACGCATGTGGCTATATTGACTCCCTTTATCATATTAACTATATACTCTAAAGGATCGTAGGCGTTTGCAGCAATGCGTTACATACATCACGACAAAATTATGTTACCCTCTACAAGGGGATACAAATTAAAACCATGAGGCTAAACCCAGGTGAAGGTTTCAGTGGCAACCGTCGGCACATTGAAAGGTATGAAATATTGAACACAGAAAATAGGCAAAGCCAGTGAAAAGCGAAAATATTGTTTACCTTTGCGACCGGTGCAATATATTCCCCTATTGTAGTCTTAGTGGCACGGAAAAATGCAAAAAATTTAATATAAAAAACATATTTTGTGAGCTGAGCGACAAAAATGGAATTGGAAGCCAAAGCAAAATCATATTTTTAATCAAAATTTTGACATAAACCCCTAAAACTGCAGCGTCGAGTGTACACACATGTAGTAAATATAAAATAGATCAAACACCATTGTTATTGCCAGGGACAGAAAATATACATTGGACAACAAATATAATAAAATATTACGCGGCAACTATAAAGTTAAATAAAAACCATACGTTTTTATTCCATAAAGAAAATACTTTTGAAATACTAAAATGCTGTTGCATTTCGCTCTTTCAAATATTTTTAATATTGTCTGCTAAATATAATACACAAAATTAGTGTAGAATTAATTGATGAATGTAGTTTCGCATACGCTTTGCCGCGGAATGTTAAAAACAAGATGAAAAAACATGCGCAAATGAATTCAACTGCCTGTTTAATGACAAAGTTATTAAGACATAAATATTTGCCTTTTGTTGGGTGGGGGCTTGAGGGGATATTAAGTGTATGTAAGAGCGCATAATGTGGCAGACGCAGACACCGACACCAACACCGACACCGACAGTCGGAGCCGGCACCTCGATGACGGGACAAGGCCCTTGAACATCATCTCTTCTCAATATGTCACGCGCCTGCGCCTGCCGGTGTGCATCAAAGTGATTAATTAAAACATTTTTGCATATTACAAGCATTTCGACTTTGAACTTGATGGCGGGTTGTGCAAAAAAACTATAAAAAAAAAAGGAGGAAAAAAAGCCCTGAGACCAAACGAGAGACCAGTTTCATGCGCAGTCTGCGTTGCAGTCGCATTAACCACAAACAACAATAACAACAACAAATAACTATATAAGCAACAACAGCAACACCTCACGCAACATGTTGTTGACAATGCACAGTGGGTCAAGGCTTTAATAATTTACTTTAATCTAGCCAAAGTATTATTTATCTGTGAGTTTCTCAATAAATCAAATCTCATCAAATCAAATTAATTTATCAAAGTTTGATTTGTGGTAGAAATTTACCAAAAAGAAACTTATCCTGATGTTCAACGAGAATATCTTGAAGCTTTGAGCAGACAAACGCCATAACTTAAACATTCCTCTGGAAAATGATTTACTAAATAGTTTATTAACTTTTGTGTTATTTGGTTGATTAACAGTTGCGGTTAAGATGTTGTGATGCTTCATTTTATTTATAATCTCGATTATTTCATAAACCTTTTCATATTCACTTCGATTCCTTTACTCTGCAACATAACTCCCAACAAATCACACCGTAGTTCTATGGTTTTTTAGTTTCCACATGTTTGTTTTCTCTTACTAAAATCCTTTTACATATTGTAATCGATCAATTATTAATATTAACCCATTTGCCAGGCTTTCGACCACTGTGCAATACTTGGCAATTCCTGCAAAAACCCACTGTCACTCAAGGGCGATTCTTGGATGCGGTCTCCGCACATGTTGCATTGACGCCGCCGCTGCTTAAAAGTAAAATTGTGTCGATTTCAATAATGCAAGGGGCCCATTACAACACACACACACACACACAATCATACACACACATTAAAATACACTCAATACTGGATGTGCGTGCTAGCGTTGGCATTTTGAGCGAGCATTCCATCAAAGCGATTCGACCACAAACGCCACGGGACGACAGAACGAGGTGGAAGGAGTTGTAGTTTTGCACACACGCACACACACTCATATACACACACGCAGTCACACACACCAATAGGATGATCAGCGAACAGAAAGGCAGAAAAACAGACCGGAGATAATGGGCAACAAAAAAGGGCAGACAGGGTTGCTCTGTTGTCTGTACGTACTCTGCTGCTGCCGACATTGTCAAACATTTCATTAATTAAACATGCGAATGTAGCACATTTTAATTTCGCACAAGAGCCTTTTGGACTTACACACACACACTCATGTATACATTTATACACATGTGCATGCATGTATGCATGGGGGCACCTTCATAAAGTGTGCCTCTTGACTACCCTTGGCGAAAATGCTTCTCCTTTTTCCTTTTAGTTTTTACCCTAGGGGCAGGCGTTGGGTCTGCGTGTCAAAAGACATACATAATTGCAACACGACGGGAGCAGCTCGGTCTGTTAGCCACAGAGTCCTCCTTATATGTAAGCAGCGACGGGGCAGTTCAATTTGATCGAAGTACTCATAAAACTTCGACCACAACAACAACAACAACGAAAGCCACAAAATAAAATCTACATATGCGTCAAAGTGATACATGAACTTGAATGTTGAACACCTCCCGCCAAGGACCAACCACCAGACGACCGAGCATATTAAAGTCTGTGAAGTCCTTAACAGAAACGAAGGCTGCATTTAGGGATACCAGAATAGGTGCTAGAGGCCAGTAAAGGGGTCAGTTAGTCTCAGCGACTGGTGGCTTAATTAAACTGGAAAACTGAACATATCGTATAATTACAAGATAAGCTTTATAATGATTGTATAAGTAACTAGTAGAACTTCCCACAACTAAGAAAAGACTATTATTCATACAAAATACTATCGAAAGCTTGCATTATATATTAAGTAATATAGCAAGATATTTGATGATGTAATGAAAATATAAACACAAAATAATAGAGAAAAATAAGGAACAAATAGAACAAAAGCGAAATAAAATTAAGGGATATTTTTATCGTTTTCTGTAACTTTCAACTAAAGCATTATTAGAAGTATAAGTTTCATAAGAAACTTAAAGTGGTTTCACTTTACTTCAGATATTTAGTTAATTATTGATTATTCCATTTACAATAAGTAACAAAAACCCCGTCATTGCCAAATTTAAGTAAACCAAAACGAACTGAGACAAAGGAAAATATTAAAGTTGACAGGATAAAAGCACTTTGTTAAACTGCATTTAACTGGCTGCATATAATATACACACATATTTACATATAAATTGCAGCCCTGGTTATGTGTGTGTCTGTGTGGTGCTTCATTTTAGCTACCTTTAAATAAATGAAATAAAAATTATACAAGTGGTGCAGCATAATGAGCGCTGCAAGCGCTTTTCCAGTTACTTTTACCTCAATAGCCAAGCGGCCGCAACGTTAGTCCGGACAGAAGAAGCAAAAACAGGGAAGCAGGAAAGCAGGAACAAGGCAAGGGGTAAATCGAGGCTATGTGGCCACTGGGGCAACGGTGCATGTGGCACGGCTGACTGAGTGCGGCTGACTTCGCGTCCATGAGTGTGTTTCTGTGTGTGTGTGTGTCTGGGTAAAATTAATGTGTTGTAAAAATTAATTAATTTTGCAAATTATATATTTTATGCATTATCAACTTGCATATTTTTTTGCACTCTCTCACATGTAGCTGCCAGGCGGCCAACGGCTGGCAAAAGGATGCTTTAAATTAACAATGGAAAAACGCTTGTAAAAACAACACAGGCAACAGCTGCACTTTGTTCCGGTTGCACATTAAGTGTGGATAAGTTTTTCGTGATTTGCAGCATGCCTCACATTCTTACACACAAAGTATGCATGCCTTTATGAGAGTGTATCATGGGACAGCAGAGTCATTCATTTGTCGCACTCAATTTAATTGCTTAAGTGGAATAAGAGTAAGTTAGCAGAGATCGTAGAGCAATTATTCAGAACACATGGATATCCAAGTGGAACAGTTTTCCAAATGATAATAACGAAAATACAGCAGAAAATTTCTTAAACCTTGCATTATTGAGATATAATTTTAACAATTACTGATTACGAAGACCTGGTTTTTGAAAACCAGTTCACCATAAATCAATTGAAGTAGTTCTTGCAGGGCATTGAACAGTCGCGCGTTCTTACGCATTTAAACACACTCTTAAAGGCCATTCAAAAAGTGCACAACAAATGAATAATTAAAATATTCTATTGTATTCGCACAGACCTTTTGTTTATTTTTCACTGTTTCCCAAATAATCCCAAACAAATTACACATAATATGTCTGCATATAAATACGTATATCAACCAAAATGTGCAATTAATCCTAGCCGCCCTCAACTCATATAGCCGAAACATTCCGGCGTAAATACATACGTACAAATGAAGTATAAACTCATTAAGCTTAACGTAAGCTTGTTATAAAAACGTTTTTTATTTTTATCGTTTCTCGCTTAATGTTTGTATTGTTGTCGTTGTTGTTGTTGTATAATAAATATATAACTTAAAATGTTTATGGCCAATGCAATTTATAATAAATAGCCTGCTAGCTGATCCCATTGGCCATGCTTAGCGGATGATTTTTGGATGAAATAAATCGCTAATTATTTTTATGCTGAGCAAATACAACTTTAAAGCTCGAATATCGAATGGTTTTATAGTCTGAATCCCCAGGTAAATGGGTAAAGAGGCTATTATGAAGCTAAAAGAATATATGTAACAGATATATAACTATTCTATAATGATCCTATTCGTGATCAGCTCGATTTAGCCATATTCATTTCTGCGACCGATTTCAGAGGTAAAAGAGATAGAAAGCTTTAAATAGATATATCTTCCTAGCAACCTGAAATATTACGGATTAGCTGTAAAATTTAGAATATCATTCACATTTATCATTTACACATCAGCATCTACTTTTATAGTCTTTGCTACAGGGCATCTCTTAGTCGTGCTCTGGCGACTAGAGCATTCTTACTTATTTGGATTAGTTTTTTGTTTTGAGCGATTGGGCAACTGGCGGCCGCCTGTTTGGCTGCCCAGGAATGCCACAAAAATACACACATACAAATACCAATGCAAGAGGAGGTCGAAATCTGGCAGTTTACTCACGCTTTTAAATCCAAAATTCATATGAAATGAATTTGTATCTTTTCGAGTGGCAGGCTGTCGGACAAATCGGACAATCGGGCAGGCCAATCACATCTCACGAAATGCAAAAGCAGAAGCTCTTTGTGGAACACACATTTTCGTTCTAAAATAAATTATAATTTCTCTGGCTTTGTGTCTGTTGATTTCGCCGAATATATATAACTCTTTGGCACAAATCAACTGCTTATGGTCTTTCAGCCTTTGTATTGTGTTGTATGTTGTTATGTATCTCACACATAACACATACACACGCACACAGACACACCATTTCGCACACTCGCGAAATGAGTCCATTTCAATTTCGGCACTTCAAAGTGCCGAAATTCATTTTTGCCTGCTTCAGCTGCGGATTTTTGCGGTGGCGGAGTGATTAAAGGTGTGGCCATATATCAAATGTGCAGCTCAGTCACACAAAACTCTGACAGCAGCCGCTGCTGATAATTTAAAATAAAAACAACAACAACAAACTACTCCATTTTCTGTTGGATATTTCATTGGTAGCTGCTTAAGCTTGAACATAAATCTATAAGCAACAGCTGTGAAATTTAGTTAACATGAGAATTAATATGGAATAAATAACTGGGAACACGTTTTCAAACACTTCTAGACACGATTTGTGGCAAATGAGTGCAATCAAATATAAGCAGCTGGCAGATTTAATCATAATTATTGAGAATGATTTTTAGCAGATGACTCAGCAAGAACACGTTATTCATTACTCAATTGTGAGCTAAACTATTGACAAACAGCATCAATATTTATACTACAAAATGAGCTGATATTTGCTACAATTAACCGGAAAACAAAAGATTTCGAGAAGCTAAGTTGAGACTCATTTCTCTTATTCTTAACTTGTACACGGCACTCAACACATTTGGGGAAATCTTCTTCCCCACATTAAACACTTTTCAGTTGAAAATAGAATTTTTCTCATTTGCCATTTGCGAACGTTGACTCGCAACAGACCAAGTTCAAATGTCAGCATATTTGAAATTGAAAGGAAACGCTTTGCGTGCTGCGATTTTCCTCTCAGCCAAGTCAAGAATTTTATTAGCCAACTTGGTTTTTGGTGTCAATGTCGCGTCAATGTCAAAAAGTTCTTTCGCGCTGCTTGGCTGCGTTTATTACAAAACTGAAGATACGAACTACAACTCTGGAGCTGCTCTAGAGAATGTGTGTAGATGTGAGTGAGTTAGTTAGTCGCTGGCTGCGTTTTTGTTGCAGTTGCAAGCAGACAGCAGCTAGCTGCCATAATTATAATGAAGTGTTGTAGCGCGCTGAGTTTTACTGTTGTTGTTGTTGTTGCAGCCACACTGTTGGCTCTGCTTTTGCTTTTTCGCCATGTTCTTCAGTTGCACCCCGAAGCGCTACAACTACACACACTCACACACATGCCACGCTCGAATTGTCATAAAATGTTGAACGCTAATTGGCGTCTATGTGCGCTTCGGGACTCGACGACGAACAGCTCGGCTCTCCCCTCTCCCATCTCCCTACCACCTTCCCATCTCTCCTCCCTCCTCACTACCAGCTCCCAATTCTCCTGACCGGCGACAGCATTCTGTGCGTGAGGAGCTTCTGATATGAGAACTATGATCAGGCGCCAGCATCGCTCAGTATGTGGCACCTTGGCGCTGCAACTTCTTATGTTGCTGGGCAAAATGTTTTAGCTGTCGTTGCTAACAAGCACATACACTCAGAAAAAACTCACAGGTCGAAGATGTTTGTAAGGGGAATGAAGGACATATTTGCACAACTTTGCACAGAATTTCGAAAGGCAAAACTGGCTTGGAATAAACTAAACACGACTCTTGCCGAGCCCTGTACACATTAATAGTAATTATATACTCCTTTTTCTTTTCGCTCAGTGTACGCTCGCTCCTTGTAGCTGTCTGCTCTACTTCATCGTCTTTTTGCTCCTGTGCCACTGTAGACATTTCTATGTGCCACCTTTTGAAATTTCTATTTATGTGGCACACACTCACATACTTTCAAATTATACACTATGAATATGAGTGCAAATTTGAATTTGAATATGAATATGAACACAACCACCGTCACTCTGCCACCTCCCTCTAAATGTGTGTTGCGTTCATCAAATTCTTCAACATGGCCTTTGTTTTTGAAGGGCTTTAAAGTGGAGCATTCAACGCATTTATGTTGGCTACAATAAATAACATTTTTCGAATGTGCAAAAGACATGTACAAATAACTGTGTTTTTTTGTTTTTTTCTGCGAAAAATGCTCGATATTAAAATCAAATTGCTAGCAAATAGTGAGCAAAATATTTGAATACAAAAATGCAAAAACAAACCTCAAATAAAAATAATTTAAAATCAAATCAAAATGAGTTTTCTTTTTCAAAGTGTTGGTCCATGAATATTAAATAAAAATTAAGATGAATAAATGTTGAGTGCAAAATCAATAAACACGAACTTGGCAAAATCTCAGTAAGATACCAAATAAAATAAAATAAATTTGAAATTCTCTTTCTATTCAACCATCATCAAAGGGTGTCGAACCAAATCTTTTGTCTACTCAGGAAGGGGTCATGAATTGATTGCAAAATATGGACATCGTTTCCTATAACTGATTCTTAAAACCGGAAAATTTCTGTTCCGGTCTGAATTGAAATCGATAATATTATTGTAACAATTACCGTATTCTATTCACATCTAGAAACAACCTGATAGGAATATTTATTTTACAGCTGTATCATATTCATCCTGTACTGGGTGCTACATGTTTCAAGCTGTGTTCAACACCTATGTGATTATCAAATTTTCAAATCTAACTCCCAACTCCAGATGAACACACATTATCATTATGAGCTCGCACAACATATTAATGTGTTTAATGTATGTGGAGAGTATCATATTAAACGGAATAATATTATCCAAGCCACATTTTAGTTAACGGTGTAAATGAAGCACAAACTAATTTGGCTAAAATGCCCCAAGGCAGCAGCAATAACAACGAACAATGAACAATGAACAATGAACAGTGAGCACTTAAAACATTTAAGTGGAAACTATAATAACAATATTAAAATATATATGCAGTTAATTACCAATGCAGATATATTACTATCGCTCCTATAGATCAACACGACTGGTGTGTGTCTGTGTGTGTGTGTGTGTGTGGCAATAATCCTTGTGAAAATCCAATTTGCGATGAAAATAACAATTAGTTAGTCGTGTGTGCTAATATGAAAACCATATGTGGTAAATGCATTAACTTACCAATATAATCAACGCCACACACAGAGCGAACAACAGTGGGTTGATTGGAAGGGGATGGAAGGGGGTTGGGTGGGATGAGTGGTTGCCAAAGAGAGTGGATATAGTTACAGTTTTGGCCTTTCGCTTGCATCTCGATGGCCGTAAATTTTGGACAATTTTGTGAATCATTAAGCCAAAACATTTTACAGCTTGTTTAATTATGCATACATGTGTAGCACAAAGATACAAAGATACATAGATGCACAGATACTTTGGCAGTCAGACAGATACACACACAGATGTATGTAGATGCAGTTGTTGGCATTTCTCCACCTTCATCTCCACAAATGTATCCATGTCCGTGCAAAGTAATTGCAGCCGCTGCATGAACGCATTACACGCTCGACAAACATGCGATTAACAACAACAACAACAACAATAATAACAACCAAAACAACAACTCGAAGACATTACCACAAAATTTATAACATGACATCCATGTTGCTGCACACACACACACACACACACACACACATAGATACATTTTAAGAGGCAGCTGCTGTTTTTACCAGCCTCGTCTGCTTCTTCGTCGTTTGGCAGCCAGTTGATTTAAAATTAAGTGTTAATTAGTTAGAAAGCTGCAGGGCGCCTGCGTTGCATTTGATTTACATTGCAATAATATTGACGGTCGAGTGTACAGCAATTTCCAATTTCGATTATGGCCCCATCTCATCAATGCTTTACAGGTGCTGAGCAAACAACACATGCAATGGCTAGAATAATGCCAACAAAAAAACAGCTAAAACAAAAAAGCCAAAGCTGTTCACTGAACAGGGTGATTTACATAGAAACCCATTTATAAAAAAATAGTCAGAATAACGCCACTAAAAAACAACTAAAAAAACGAAAGCTTTTTATTGAAAAAAAGATGGTTCACAACAAGAAACATATTTTTTAATACGTAAAGTAAAAGGGTTTCGGTAATGGTAATCAACTGGCCTCATTTTTATTTGTTTATTTTGGTATTCCGCGATATGATTTTTAATATCAGGTAATGTAAATAGTGCTGTAAAAAAAGTTTAATTTGTGCTTCCTTTTCGGTTTGATATTTCTGGGCCTTTTTTTTTTAATATGTTTAATATATTTGCTATTTGATTTCTGAAAACACATTTTGTAAAATTACATACATTTCTGTTTAAAATTTACATTAGCTTTAAAGAGTTCCGTATTGAAATACTTCACTTTCAATTTTAGGTATCAGAAATTCAAAGAATATGTGACAATTTCCCCACAACAAATAACACACTTTAAGATAACGATATATTCATCTCTCGGCTAGATAAATGTTCAGCACTGTTTTCAGCTTGTTTTCACATTTCTCCTCGGAATGTCTTTCAACTTGAAGTTCACACAGGGCGCATCCTTAAACATCAATCAATCTAATGATCTTGCTATGATGATCTTAACGTTTTGAGGCGTTTTGATTGTGTACTTTTGTTTATGCCGCACCATAATCAATATCGAATTTGTTTTGTAATCGTTAGAGAGGGGTTTTCTTTTTATTTTCCAGTTGTTCTTCTCGTTGTTTGTGAACAACAAATACGCGTTAGCCCTTTTGATCCTGCGCTGTCATGTTGAAAGGATCGCAGCTGCCTAATGATTGCGCATCTTTAGCTGCGTTAGAAATCACACTTTTCTACTCCACTACTCGTAGGTGTTTCAATATCATTAATCAATACGTACGTCTGCTCAACAAATTGCCTATGAAAGGGGGGAATGAGGGAATGGGCGGGGCTAGGCTACATTGTGTGACTGTCCAGATCACTATAGCGCATAGTGATTATAAAACGTGTCTAGGCCTGCTCCTTTTGTGTCTTGCGGTTCGAACGCAGCTCGCCACACACAAAATCAATCAAATTTACTATAAATTTCAGTTGGCTTTTGCATTTTAGCCATCTGAAAAGTATGCGAAATAATTTATGCTTAAGATGCCATAAACATTCATTAGGCAAGGACCAGTCTTCAACAAAAAAAAAAGGAGAAAAAAAATGAAAACATATTAAAATTGCGTACATAGTTTTATGACTCGCCCAGCTGGCTGTGTGTTAATGAGTTGTGGCGGCTGCTCTTCAACTTCAGCAACTTGTAGGATCTATCCAAACAACAACACCAATTAAGTACACTCGGAAAAAACACAAATGAAAAACATATTTAAGTCCACAATTCTATTTCATGTTCTTCTCTGTTCCACAAGCCTCATACTTCAACTTAGAACGGCTTGTTTCTCTCAGTGTGCAACTACTATCTTTATCATGACTCTGTGGTCCAAAGTGTTTAGAGTCTGGCGGTTTTGTAGTCTCAGCTGTGGTACACGGTAGCGTAGAAACATGTCTGTAAAATCGCCAATAATGACAAACATAAAACACGTTAATACATTGGAAACTTCCGATTCTTATGCAAATGCCTGAATATTCCAACGTTTTGTAACTGGTTTTCTTTCTGTTCGATTTTTTCTCTTCTTTTTTGTATTTCGCCTTATTCATACGCATTTGGCTTATAATTAAGAGTTGAGTATGTGCGTCCAACAAAAGGGTCGCTGCCTTCATCTCATATAAGTTATCTGATTTTGGGCATATATCATTATTAGCTGCACAGCAGCCGCACCACATTTCCATGACAATGCCACCGAAATGTGGCTCTATATACATGTGTATATATATTCCAGTGATCCATTGCTGACTGTGCTGAGAGCAACCACCTAAATAACATCATTGACTAACTTGTTCTTCTTTAGTCGCTGCCTATTTTTAATAATTATTAATTTGCCTTACGCCTTTGAGAAGATCAGAAGTAGGAGTGCCCTAGTCGAGAAAGCTTGACTCTGAGATACCCTCGACCAGCAGTTGAATATACATTGACTTCTACATATATCTTATCGAAATTGAATCGATGTATATTTATTAATATCTATATATATGCACAGGCTGACTTGCCCTTATTGTCTCTCCTGATATTAATATAGTTTATAGGATCGTGAATGCTTTCTGCTGCCAGTTACATACTCTTGCACAACTTCATCACATACTCTCTTTCTCTCCATTTTGAATGGGTATGTGGTTCAGGGCATAAATAAAATTGTTGTTTAATTGGTTGTCACTTCAGCATGGAGTTAAACACTCACAGCTACTTCGTAAACAGGTCTCTGAATGATGTGCAGAGTTCATGCTGAGTTTTGTTTTTTACGCCGAGTAACCAGCCAGATTGTGTCTGTTAGCTGAATGGCTGTTTAGGTTAGACAAACATTAATAAGTAGCGATTCAAGCAATCGTTTATTTCATAACTTATGTTGACAAATCTGGGATTTTATAAAAGCGCGCGAAGCTAATAAATTATAATGAGCTGCAGGGTTCACAGAAATCAATTAAATATATATACAAAGCAAAGATTTCTGTGATTTCCTTGACACAAGCAATTATTTGAAAAATTTTAATTTTTAATAATATCTATTATTTAATCTATTTGATTTAATTTATTGATGTTTCCTTTGTATTATTTATATTGTTAAATATTTGGTTTTATTATTATTTATTTTTTTTGCTGGTTTGAATTTTCATCAATTATTTTCGGTAATCTGCCTGAAGTTTTGCGCATAAACAAAATTTACATAAGTTGCCAATATGTCCGTTGCTATAACAAGAATATTCCCCAAGGCAGATATTTATTTTGGCTATGGTTTTGGCTTCTTTTGCTTTTTTTTTTAGCTTTCCAGCTGCAGGCGACAAACAAGAAACAAACTGAAAATAAATATATATTTTTGATATATGCATATATGTATGAATGTGAGAAGTTTTGTGTTGATATGTAGCCAAACGTTGTATAAAGATGGTAAAGTCATAAAACTGTTGAATTGCACGTAAATCTCCAGGGCTTTTGGGCTACTATGGGATACTACAACACAGCAACAACAAAAACAACAACAACAACAACCACAGTGGCCAGAGGCAGGCGGCACTCAAGCCCCAGGCCCAGACTGGGATATGTGGCACGTCGTCGTCGTCGTCGTCGCCAGCGCCGTTGTTCAGCATTTCTATTCTGTGTGTGGAGATTTATTTTTATGCAACGCGTCTGCAGCAGTTGCGCAAGCGAAAAACAAAAAACGAGCTAAATAAAAACTGAAGCCAACAACAACTCTTCGTGTAAAGAGCAGAAAAATCATATAATCGTCAAAAGTCACAGGAAACATATGCAAATGCTGCAAGCTCACTGGACGCGCCACCGTCTGAATGCCTGCCACCGCCACTGCCACTGGATAACTGACGATTCCACGTCCAGATCCATTTTCAGGTCCAGGTTCAGATCCGGGTCTGCTCTTTTGTTGTGCGCTGCATTCGTTCTCGGTGCACAACAATAGCAGCGCACACGTTTGTCCAAAAGGTAACAGCGGTAGCGATTTATACTTCTATATAGTATATAGATATACACTCTCCCAAATCGGGGGCACAACTGGCGGCTGATGCAGTTTGTTTAGCTTTGAAATGATTGTGGCTTATTATCTCCATCGAAAATCTCTTTAATGACTTTGGATTCAATTAATTGCGTGATAAGCAAGCTCCGTCAAAGTAACTTTTCAGTCAAATCGCATAATTATGTGACCCAAATTGCATATCTGATTGAAAAAGTGGCAACATAGTGTGTTGCAAGCGCATAAATTGTAGTGCAACACTGCATATTTAATGCGTATGGCGTAACAAAACTGACAGTTTCACTTAAATTTGATAGTGTATAAAATCAGCGGCAAGCTGCTCGCCACATTTTGTTGTTCTTGTTGCAGTTGCTGCTGCTGCTACATTCATTCATATTCGTACAAATTTTGCGCGCTTGACAAAGCTGAACAATGATGTACTTCATGTAAATTTCACTCGACGGCTGACTGAATCTCTACCCAACCCCCCTCTTACCACACCCTGTACCCTGTGCCAAACCCTCTCGCAATCGCGCTCAAAAAGTAAAGTCGTTGATATGAAAAACCTAAAATGTTGCATATGTAAAATGGATTGGCAGCGTGTGTGTGCTGATGTGTCTCTGTGTGTGTGCTGTTGTGTGTGTTTACATAACTTTATTGATGGCAACAATAAATGCTGCCAGCGGCGCTGCCTCGAAGGGGTGGGTGGCAAGCGGAGACAAGCGACTGCTGCAGCAGCAGCAGCAGCAGCAGGAGATGAACTTAGCTCAGTGGAACATGCATTGCATATTTGTATAAATTTAAGTTTTAGATACGCGACTGACGACGAGTGGCAGCAGCAGCAGCAGATGTTGCATAATACAATTGAATTTGTTAAAAACAAAAGAGGCAAACAAAACAACAACAACACAAAAACAATGCTGTGGGAAATTTGCGCACGCCAGCACCAAAAGCAACACAAATAAACCAAAAACAAAAATAAATTGCATTTCAGAATTTTTTCATTAGCAGTTTATTTTTTTGTACATTTTCAATGGCCGCCATTTTCCCAGGCAGGCAAGCAACACACTGCCAAAGTTGTTAGGCCGGGCAAAAAATTATTGGTGGCTAAAAATTTTAGATGCCAAACAGAAAACAAAATTAAAATAGCATTTTGCAGAGAAGTAAAGATTGTTGAACCAAATTGGCCAGGGGAAGAAACTGAGTAAGTTGAATGAGTTGCTTAAGTGGAAAGAAATCCATCTCGACAATAAACTGCAGAAATGTAAGGCAACTCAAGTCAGACGAAGACAGTTATTGGACTTACAATGTCTTTGAGGATGAATCAATATAAAAAACCTTGAAACTTTTTTTCATGTCAACCAAATGTCAGCGAGATCGAATTACTATATTAAATAAGTGTCATAACCATGATCTATCGAAATACACGTTTTCTTGGGAAACCCTATTTTCTTAACCACCTCAGTTCAAAAGTATATAAATACCTAACAATTTATATAACTGGGAAATTTATACATAGATTTTGCCTTAGTAAACAGACACATTTGAAATACACACACACAAACACATTCGAATATTTGTCGATCAACCCGCGCTGTGTCAGCCTGGTCAGTGGTCAAATTCATTGTATGCATATGTTAATAGCCAGAAGGAAGGAAGCATGGATTTCAGTTGTTGCTATTGCAACATATCTCTTTCTCTCTCTCTCTCGCACATGGGTGACCTGCAACGACTGGACAACGATCCAGTGGCAAACAACAACAACCAACAACAGCAACCAACAGCAACAACCAAACGCATGTTGGCCTTTTGTTATTGTTGGTATTTCTGCACCGTTTTAGAATGTCACTTGATTTTTGATTGATTGTTGTGGGAAAAATTGCAAAAATATATTTTTGCATAAATTCAACGAGGAACACAGTGCTGTGCTGACTGCGGCAGATAGTTGTTGTTATTGCTACTGTTGCATGTGGCATGCTGTGTGTTAACATTGTTTATGTTTTTATTAAAAAATGAGCGCCATCGAGGCGGAAACATTTCATATGCAATTTGTGGCAGACCGAAATAAAAAATTAGTTTCCCTCGCCGCCGAATATTAAAATGTGCATTATTTAGTGGCCAAGAGAAATGGCCAGGGGCGGGGACAGTCCACGGTAGGGGGCAGGCAACATTGTAAAAAAAAAATAAGCAGAGGAGAAGAAAATGAACCAGCAGCGGCAGCCGAATAAAAACGAGACATCGTAAAACTTGGCCATGGCTAAAAGAAAGCATAACTCTCTGGACGCCAAAAGACTAGTCGCGAGACTGAGAGGGAGAGATAGAGGGAAGAAGCGAGATAGCAGGGTCGAATAACGAGCCAAGAAACTTGCACTCGCTGAGCATTAAAAAATCAAATTATAATAAAATTGCAGATTAACTGTTGACTGTTGAGCAGCAGCTAGAGTAGAGAAGCAGACAGCCAGAGGGACAGCAAGCACGAGGGGCAAGCACGAGGGGCAAGCACGAGGGGCAAGCACGAGGGGCAAGCACGAGGAGCAGCACTCGTTAAGCAGCCAGAGAGACCTCTCTGAGACGCTAACAGCTGCTGCTGATGCTGCTAGTTGCTGCTGCTGCTGCTGCTGTGCCGCCTGCCAAGATTAAGTCATCATCGACATTTTGCAGTTGTCAACTGTGCGCTGCGAGTCGGCTACTTAAACTGCACTTTGTGTGCGGCCTGCGTTCAACAAGGACTTAGGGTTGCACAAAACCAAACCTGACTCGCCTCAAATCTCAATGATCAACGTTATTTGTATTTTCTCTCTCTGTTTAAATTAAACCTGGTCTGAGTGGTTCTTAAGCAGAGCTGCTTGAGCAGTGCTTGAGTTGGGTTGAGTGGAAAAAATGCTATGAAGTTGGATCTCTTAAGAATTATAATATATACATTTTAAAATAGAATCGCAGAAGTTAAGAATTAAACTTAACCCATTCAACCAAAGCAGAATATGAGAATATTATAAATATTAATATATAAACTACAGTTACGATATATTTTATATATAGAGAGATGATATAATTGATAATAAATTAAGCTGTAGTTAATTGTTTACAGAAAAGTATCCTTTTTTTTAATAAATTTTTAAGCATGTTACACATTCTCAATAGTTTGTAAGCATAGCTCTAAGGTCTTGGAGCACGCCCAACCCTATCTGCCTCACAGTTCTCGTGAAAAAGCCATCTCACCCATCCCTCGCCTTTTCTTTTTTTTCGCCACATAAAGACATTCCCCGGCTCGTTGGCCATTAACGGAGCCAACTAAAATTTATATGGTTGCAACATAGTAATGCGCTTATAAGTAGTATACAAATTTAGTTGACAATGTCTACAGAATAGCTACCATTGAGATACCAGAGAGAGTGAGAGAGAGAGAGAGAGAGAGGGAGATTGGCATAGCTGACTAACTGACCAACTAGCTGACTGCTGGACCAACTTGCAGCTTATCTATGAGTGCAAGGCACGACAAAAAGAAGACATAGACTGGTGCTGCTGATGATGACACATGCAACATGTCGCACACTCTCCACACGTCCCCTCTCTCTCTCTCTCTCTCTCTCTCTCTCTCTGTCTCTTTGTACATCTCTCTGTCTGTCTGCATCTCCATCTCTATCGCTGTCTCGGTTGGAGTTCCAAGTGTTTATTGCATTGACACTCGAGGGAATGGCAATGGGCATCGTCGCATTGGGGCCTCTTTCGGCAACGGCACACTTTCAAATCATAAATTTTGAGTTTGTCACTTGTGTGCTGATAGCACATTGTTGGCTGTAAAACAAAGCGAGTGACCGATCGAGACATATTGCCCTCCACTCCCCTCGCCCACCCATCTGCCCGTAGTAACCCTTTTGTGAACAAAATGCAAATGAATGATGAGACAGAGCCGTTGAAAATTATAATTGGAGCAGCAGCAGCATCGACTATATTTTTTTTAATTTTTAATGGTGTCAGCGCTTATCGTCAACCAAAAAGAAATACCAAAAAATTTATACAAAACGACTCCAGCAATGCAAATGCCGCTAAGTGCCGAACAAAACGCTTTTTTCGAGAGATGAAGTCATTAAGAGGTTGGAAACGAACGGAAATCGTTATCAGCACTTTGCCTCGATTTCGATTTCGTACATATTGTAAATGTATATTTTTATATGTATATATATATGTATATTTTTGTATACACGCTTTTATTTTGTATTTTGTTGCTGCAACACTTGCCACTGCGTTGCAGTAATTACAGCATCAGCGCCTCTAAAAACTTGACATTTTGAACCGGCGAGTTGCGCAACTTCCAAAACGCAACCCCAACCCAAATCCCACCCAGCGGAAAAGCAGCTACTCAATAAAAATGTTCTTATCTCTCGTAAAAAGCAAAAGAAAAACATCATCATTTTGTTGTAGTTGTCGGAGGGAAACACATTGCCCATAAAATGTTTTCTTATTTTCTTTTTTGGCCCAGCTACAACTCTTTAGAGACTTGTGCTACATTTTTATTTGGTGGGTGGAGTAGAAAATTGAATTTAAAGGCTGGGATATTTTTTGTAGCTTTTTTGTTTTGGTTTTGTATTTTTTATTACAATTTGCCATTTGTTAATGTCATAAGCAGTTGCAATAATTATTTTTGGCTTTTATTTTCTTGTTTATTGATTTATAGTTTTAAATCGTTTCGCTTTTTTATTGTGGTCAAATTTTTTAACACCGCTTGTAATGATTTCTGCGGTTATACAAGCCCTGATGCTTATTAAGGAAAATTCATTTTTTACCCGAACTGAAATAGACATAAAAAAAGGTTTTTTTTTAATTTCAACGTTGGTAATTGTGGTTGAAGCTAATGATGGAAAGGCTCTATTAATTTGTATTTGTCATTCGATTGGCCAGGCCCACAATTATAGTTTAAAAAGGGAGAGAGTCAGCTTAAATGGACAATTATTTATTTAATATTTTAAATTATAAATGTCGTCAAATGATTTTATATACTAGTTTACTTATGAAATTTCATTTATGTAAATAAGGCGTCAAGTAAACCTCGAACTTCACCGATTAAAATGGAGATCCCCAACTGCAATTCAATATTTTTAAAAGATCCAGTTACATTTTCCGATTTGATGATTAGTTCATATTGTAAAATAAGGGAACTTAATACCGAAATAAATTTAAACACAGTTCAGAATCTTTAACGGATCTTTTAGAGGAAACCAATAATTTTAGCTGTATATTTTGGCTTCTCTTCATAGTTAAAAGCTGAATACATGAATAAAATTAAATTAAAAGAAAACGCTCAGTATCTCAATCACTTTCATATGTTAACAATCTCCGAAAGTATTCGCTGCTAGGCACACAAAAGTAATTCATAACTGAATGCTTGACAACAACCTTCTACTACTAAAGCTCAACACTAAGCCTGGCATTAAAATCTGCAGACAACAAGTAACCAACAACATTAAGTAACCAACAACATTAAGTAACCAACAACAACAACAGACAGAAACAGCAAGAAAGGTTTGTCGACATTTACGAGCGCTGCTAAGCAGCTCAGACACACAACCGCCGTCATAGTCAAGACACCCACCACTCAAAGGACTGAGAGACACACTAAGAGATAGACAGACGGCGAGACAGACATAGAGACAGTGAAATACAGACTGGCAAAAGTCAGTCATTGTTTATTTGTTGTTGTTGCTTTTGTTTATATGTCTGGGTACCTCAAGAAAAGCATTTTGTTGTTGTTGTTGTTGCTTGGTTTCTTTGGTGAGCTGCGTGTTGCAAGTGAAAATTAGAAAGTACGCACTTGAAAAGTGTCTGTGTTTATGTCTGGCAACTGGCTGCTGCTGCTGCTGCTGCTCCTCCTCCTTCTGCTACCTGCTAACAGGCTTCGCTTCTGGCCAACTTCGAAAACGAATAACGCCCCCAAGCCTGGCCCACAAAAAACAAGTCGCATGAATAGTTTAATTAAATTTTGCCTCTAAGCTGCTCACAAAATCATCATAAAAGAAAAGAGTTGCAGACAACATTAACAGCAACAACACCAAACAACAGCAGACAACGACAACTTCCTGGCAACATGAAAAAACGAAAAACCAGTTAAAGTTTTCCAATTTCGCCCAGCTGACGACAAGTGTTTAACTTTTTCTGTCTGTGTAGCAACAAGACCCTTAAATCTTGTAACCTTTCAATTCTAACTATGCATTAGAAAGTTTAATTTTAGATTCTTTTTCTTCTCTTCTTTTTGGTCGGCTAAAATCAAAGCTATATTAAAAGTTATGTTTTTCTGACTGTTGGTAGCAGAGTCAAATCGAACAGCATTCGGTTTTTATATATGGGTGTGTCTCAATTGCTGATTTGTGGCCTTTGTTTGTTATTGCCGAAAAAGAAAACAATAATAATAACTTGTAAAAGTTCAAATCGGCTCACCAAGTTGCTAAATGTTGAAGACAATCGCTTATTAGCCAAATTTGGATAAAATGCTAAATAATGTGATTATGATAATAGTTGATAGTTGCCATTTGTGCTTAAGGCTTATTTTTAAGATCCGTGAATCGTTTTGAAACGCTGGCTTGATTAAGCGAGCGTAGTTTAAATAGTTTGCTTGTAAGCTAAAAATCAACTTTAAGCAGATTTTTTCAGATAATAAAATTGAAGAAAAAAAGCAAAAGAAACCCAGAAAAATCCGCGAAAACTGTCCAAAAAACTCCAGGCCGTCAACACATGACATTTCACTGAATTACTTAACTAAACATTTCACTGCATAATGCAACAGGTTCACACACAGCCAAACTTTGGCGCAACCAAAAAGCAAAAGGGAAAAACTAAAGTTAAGAATCAACTAAAAAATAATCCGACTGCAGACAAAAGTTCAAAAGACTCTAACAATCAAAACAATAAAAAAAAACCACGCGAAATTGGAGCATTGTCTGCAGGGTGGTTTGGGAAGCGGGGTGTAAGCAAAAACTGAGTTGTCGCTGCTTTTATGGCCAACTGCTGACTTCAGTTCAACGTGTCGGCAATTAAAAGTCACAAGGCAGTCATAAACATGCCCCGCGCTCAACTTGCAACCTTGCTTGAGGAACGCAACATGCTTAGTTACGAGCTGTTGATAATAAATGGGGGGGCACCAACCAGGAAAGGAAGCGGAGTGTTACACAGTTATTTGTTTGTTGGGCGGCGTCGGCATCGGCCTCTGTTTAATGGCTTAATTAGGAGCAACAACAGCGCAGATTGTTATTGTTACTGTTGTTGATTGTCAATCAAATTTGCGCGGAATGCAAACGCCCAACATGCTCTGATGTGATCCATTAGAATTTATAGTTTCGAACGATTAGAACTGTAAGTAACGAACCGTATCACTTTAAACTCTGCTATTAACACTTTTTAACATTATTTTCAACACTTTTTCACCACTGCTTACGTTGCTAACGACGAGTTATCGCCAGATACGTTCGTACAAAATCTGACATTAAAGAAAAGAAATGGATTTTAATAAATATTTAAACAGGCCATAATAAATAAAGTATTCAAGAATATTTTTCAATACGACTCATATAAACATCATATAAATCAAGCTTTTGAAATCGATATGCATTCAAGCCATTGGGGGTTTCTGTGGGTTCCAACACATAATGCACTTGATGAATGCGTATTGAATAAGTGCTAAACATGTTAAATGGATTATGCAGTTCAGGATGCGGGGGAGGAGGCCGTAGGCAACTAGAAGTGAAGTGGTTAGAAGCTCAGCTCGGTGAGTGCATATCATAAAATATATAAAAAAGTAATAGTTGTCAGATAGACACAGTCAGACAGACAAACACACACCCAGTTAGAGTAGAGTCTCACATACGTTACACCAAAACAGAAACAACACACACTTCATGTGAAAGCTTAACGACAAGTCATTAGGCAGACGGACCCAAAACACATGTCCCCGTCCATTTCTGTGGCTGCATATGGATATATAGAGAAATATATATATATATATATATATATAGTAGTATATCCAATGTAGTTGGAATCGAGAGAGCCAGCGCAATGCCAATGACTTCTTGCACAGAGTATGGGAGCCGATTCGACGGGGGGTGTGGTTGGGGTGCAAGCAGGAAACAGGAGACAGTGAGGCAGTGTGGCAGGCAGAGAGGCAGCAGAAAGCACGTTGAATGCAATAAAACTTTCATAACTCTGCAGCTAATGGAGTTCGAAATGCTGCCTCGTAAAATATTTGTTATTTTCGTTGTTGTTGCTCTGAGTTCTGCCTCTGGTATAATTGCTAGGACTGGGTTACGTTTTGGGTTCGGCAACAAGGCAATATAACAGCGAAGGGAAGCGCCAACTTGCAACACGGCCTCAGCGCCTGGACTGGGCCTATGTTGTTAAAATGAAGAAATTGTCATAAAAAGTACACATAACTGAATAGTTTCTGTACATCTTCTTCTCATTCGTTTGGACGCGTTCTAATACCCTGTTGCCATAAAAGTTACCAACAAAATAGAGAGTATCTTTCTCTGTTTATCTGCCTTGGTTGCTGGTGCAGTTTGACTTCCCCAATATAAATTAATCATTTTGGAATATTCTTGAATGGGAAAGCTTAGTCATTTTTATTACGCTTTATCTGAACTATTCTAACTATTCTATTTTTGTTATATTTATTAGAAAAATTACAAGGCATTCGACTAGTCTATCATTGTCTAACAAGAGAATAGCAACTTGTTTAATTTATAGTAATGTGCACTCGAAAGTGCGACCCGGCCAGGTAGTACTGTATATAGTGTTGTTTATAATATGCAGTTCGAGCGACTGCCGCTGTTTCTTGGCAAATTGTTTGGTTTTTATGCGCGTTTGCTGGGCATTTTTAATTGAAATCACAGACTGGCTGGCCAGCGAGAGTTATAAATAACGCAAGCGAAACATTTTCAGCTGCAATTATTTTTTGGGTTGCATCCAATGCCAATACACCCTGGCCAACTTAATCATCGCTTGCAACTTCAACAAATGCCAAAAAATAAAAACGAAAGGAAAGGAAGAAAATAAAAGATGAGGAGCAGTAACAACTACTTAGGAGCTGGCAGTGCGACTTTAGCGACTTTTCCTGTTGTTTTAGTTGCTACCTTTTTGCATACACTGGCAGGGGGTATGCTGATTTAATCAAGTATATAAGGCATGCCTGGAAACAGATCCCAGTATATATATATATTCTTGATCCGTCTCGATTAGTTCTGTTTTATTTTTGCTTAAGCATGAAGAACACGAGTCTTTTATGTCATAGGTACGCCCTCAGCAGAAGGGAATTTAAGCTTCGGTGTGTTGAGTTGAACTGCCTGCTGTTTTTCTTGTTGTTGTCGTTGTTTTTGTAGGCGTCAACCTGCTCTTTAAGCCGCATTATTTATGCGGCTGTGCAGCGATAACGCGCTTGCAAGCAAAAACGCCACGACTTCCACAAGTTGCAGCTCAGCTTCAGTCCAGGTTGCAGCAACAGCAGCACCAGCAGCAACCTGCACCCAAGCTCATCCTAAGAAGAGTTCTTGCAGCAACCTGCACTACTTTTAAGGGCTTACTTGGCTGTAACTGGAGGCAAGCAGCAAGCAGCAGCAGCCGCCAAGGCGAAACAAAAATATGAGATATTTCTTATCAGCTGGTATGCATCTGTGCACCTCAAGCGATTCTGCCCTCCTGTTGCACCTACTCCTGCCCTGCTCCCCTATTCCAGCTGCTGCTGATCCTGCTGCTGTTGCTGCTGCTGCCGTTGCTGTTGCTTCAACTGCTGCTTGCATTCGCTTTCAAAACATTTTCATTTACCGCTGAAAAGAAACTGCTGCAGATTTATTGTCTTTGTTTTTTTTTACATTCTCATCCTTCTACAAGAACTCACCTCCTGCTCCACTTGCCACTTGTGCCCCGTCAGCCGTACCATAATAATAATCATAATATCAGTCGTAAGTACATTTGTTGCTGCCGCTGCCGCTTGCCGCTTGCCGCTAGCCGCCTGCTGCACTAAATACCAAGGAATTGGCTTATTGTGCTGGCCAGTTGACTCGACCTGCTTCGCGCCCGCCTTCTCCCCATCGCCCCCTCGCCCGTACTACCTCGTCATATATGGCCGTAAGCGTCTTTTAGTTGTTTTCCATCGCTGTGCACTGATTTTTTCTCTATGTTTTATTGTTGGCCGGTTTCGATTTCTTTACTTAGAAGTGGGCAATGCATTTGTCTGTCCGCCTGTCCGTCTGTTGGTCTATCTACCTATACCTATATGCAGGCTGCTTCCATGGAATATGACAGCGTACAGTGAGGCAAACTAATATGCTAATGGATTGAGCAGTAAAGTGTTGTCAAAAGTAATCATAATTTTTCAAAAATATTTTGTCATTAATTTTGTAAAAGACTTAATAATTTCTTAACGCAAATGTTTCAAATCCAAGAGATGTGCTTTAAAATATCCCAGGGATCTTCCTTGAGGGATCTATGATTTAGAATAAACTGATTTTTGGACTTGGATGTTCATTGATTGTTGCTGTGGCAGCTAAGGGATTTAGTAGATTAAACTAATGATTTTTTGCTAATATGTCAGAAGCTTAATAATCTCAGATAATATATATGATATAGTTATCGAATGCGGCCAACTCCGACATTTGAGCTACCTTTGAGAAAAATGTGGATATTTGCTAAATGTTACAAAGAAGAATTTGTTCGCATAGAGAAAAACAGACAAACAGACAGAAATAGTTTTATATTTGTTGCCTATAGTTAAAAAAATTTTTTAATGAAATTAATAATTATTAAAAAAATAGTATTTAAGGTAGATATTTTCTACTACCAGGTAAAAAACTGTCGTCTCACTGTGCAGCCGCAACTGAATTTTTTTGCTGCCAAGGTTACATCCCAGTTACACAAATCCATAACAAAACTAGTGCAATATTTGTATAATACGCACACATATTTGTACATGCAACAAGATTACGACAAAACCAACAACAACAACAAGCTGGACTTGGACTAGGCAATAGTCACGAGTCCGAGTCGAAGCAGTCGAGTCGAGTCTCAAACTTGCAGCATGTAGCACAGCCAACACAGAGCCTCATTTAAATGCTTATCACTGAAATCTGGATGAACAAAAGCGGCTGCTGCTGCTGCTGCTGCTGTGGTTGCTGCTGCTGCTGCTAACCAAACTACTCACTCAACTGTGAGAGGATGATGCTCCAACTGCTGAGCAATTCCGCAAATATGCTGCAAATGGAGTGGATGTGGAGTGGTGCAGAGCTGTAGGGGGTGGTGGTGTTGCTGGTGGTATATAGTTTTGGATAGAAGAAAAATGAGAAACCACTGAGATAAAGTGGCAGAGATTTGCAACATTCAAAAGCTGCTGCTGCTGCTGCTGCTGTTGCTGTTGCTGTTGCTGATGCAAATGCAACTTGCCTTGGCTTGTGTTTGCAAATTTTGGATTATTCATAGTTGTGATGAAGAACAAGAGAAGAATAAGAACAAGAACAAGAACAACGACGATTGCAACGTATTTGCTCAGCATAAGTAGAGTGCGCGATTTTGCTGCCACATTTCTTACGCAGCAGCAGCAGCAACAGCAGCAGCAGCCGCATTTATTATTGTTGTTGCTGTTGTTGCATAAGGCATGGTGCCAGGCAGCCAGCAGTTTTCTTGAAATTGGCTCAAAACAGCAACTAACTACACTCAACAAAAAAATCGTCTTGAATTTTAGATATTCGCCATATTTTTGAGGCCGTTTCTCTAATTATCTGGGAATTTATTGTGTTTATCACAGAAAAATTCTTATTTTAGTTTTTGTATTATTCCTAATATTATTAAAAAAGATTATTTTAAGATTTACATTCGCGAGTCGAGTGACTTTCCACTGAGTTACTCTGCCTAAAGGCAGACGACATCTAATATTTTCATGACTATTTTGTTTTGTTTTGGAAATTAGTTTCTTAATAATATAAAATATAATTCCAAAATTCAGGACGATTGTTTTTTGTGGGTGTATGAAAATGTTCTAGCATCTCTTCGTCTTCATCTACTGGATGGGGCCTCAAGTTGTTATCTAACATCTGGGCGCATACATTGGGTGCCCACGTTGCGGCGCATATTTAACTCACGCTGCGTGTGTCTTTAACCCTCAATCGACTGGCCCTTTGCCACGCCTTTTGGTAGCCCCCTGTGTGATGCATCATTTTGGCCTAATCAGGCCGCAAATCGTTGGCATTAAAGACTGGCCGAGAGCAATGTTGGCTTTTTGTAAAATGCAGGCTGCTTAGCTGCCCACTTGTGGCCAAATTCTATGATGATATGTATTTACTTGCATGTTTGCATTTCGGTTCTCATTTGCTTTCCACACACACTGACACATACACACACACACAGAGAGAGAGCGCATACCAATTCACTACGCCCCCGGTGCATAATACAGATGATCCGATACATGCTTATACTATATACATATAATACACACATGTACAATCATGTGCAAACACTTGCCAATTCAATTCCACATGTATCCAAATTAAGGGTTCAACAGCAGGCAGCAAGCAGCCTGAGTTTAAGTCAAACATAAATAATGTGTTTGCAATTAACTAAGTAATTAGTCTTGCCCACTTTCAATGCATTGCATTCACTGGAACTCTCAATTATTTTACCTACTGATGATTACTTGTACCACATTTAACTTATACTGCATTTAAGTGAAATGTGATTTTAACTAGAAAGATGAAGCTAAAGCTTCACACGGCCAAAACTTCGTTAAACCAGGGCTTTTAATCATGATTCGACATCAGAATAATACTGCAACTTTTGGATCGATTTTCATGGTAGAATTGTATCCCACAATATGAAAAGAACGGTTGGTTCACACCTCTAATGCAATATTTGTAATAAAAGTGAATTGATTTCCAAATCCGAATCCATTTCTTACAACTTTTTTACATCTTCACATTAATAATGCATTTAAAGTTAAAGGCACTATTTTCCTTCCCGCTGAGCTTCTCTCTTTCAATATTTTCAAAACTTTTCAAAACTAATGATTGCTCATAGTTTATGTATTTAGTTCAATGCAATCGATCGCAGCACTTTCACTTGTCTTAAGAACAGGCGAAAGTTCATCAAAAAGAATGTTCTGCTACAAAATGTTTCAGTTGTCAAAAAAATAAATATAAAAGCGCTTTATAAATAGACGAGAACAAATGTTGAATGAAATGCTGAAGCCGAACTAATCAAACAGAAAGGCAGCAACAACAACAGCAACAGTTGCCCAGAAAAAAAACACACTCGAAGCGACTCGAGTTGGGTCAAGAGGAGACGACTAGACTTTACTTAGCGTCAAGTATTAATACGCTTTCATTAAGGAATTGAATGCTCGATTAGTCAGACTGAGTGAGGCCCAAGTTAAATGCGCACCTTTGACACTTGTGACCCACACACACGCTCAACACACAACACACACTCAACGGCGTGGAGAGGGAGTGGAAAAACTCAAGCAGACGTGTGCCGTCAAGTGTGGAAAATTCGCCTTTTGACAAATGTCGACTTTAGAAAAATACAAACACAAAAAAAAATAAGAAGAAAAGAGCATAACAAGCCTTCAGACAGAAATGAACATTTGTTAGAATTCTTTTATAATTCTCTCTGTTTGCTCGACGAACAATTCAATCGACGGTGCGTTAAGGCCAAGGAAAAAAGCAAATATATATAAAAAATGATATGTTTGTATACACAAAGAAAGTCTGTAAAGTGTTGTATCTGTAGTTGTTGTAGTTGTTGTTGTTGTTGTTGTATTTGCTGTTGCTGCTGCATGTTAGAAATTTATAACCGCAAGCGTTGCTCTTTAATTACAAATGACAACGAATTCATTTCGAGTGTCTCAATTGTGACATTATTAATGCTTGCCATGCCACCCAATATGCCCAATATGCAAGTCACTTGCAAAGGGAGACGGCGGGCGCGAGAGAGGGGGGAAAGAGTGGGGGTTTTATATACGGCTTGCAGCAGCTTGAAGCCGGTTTTTTTTAGTTTTTTTTTTTTTGGCTCTGGCCGAAACAAATCACAGTTTTGGCCATATGCGCAAAATGCCAGCCGCGCCTGATGTACGATTTTCAGCTTAATCTTTGTGGAGCATGTGCGACGAGCTGCTGCTGTAACTGTGTGCGTGGCACGTTCAAGATTTGTAGTTATAGATAACGAGTGCGCCACGCACCGCACAAGTGCACAAGAGGAGAGTCAGTTCGACTCACTACAAAAATCAAATCAAGTTTAGCGTAGTCAGAGTCACAGTCAGATTCAGAGCTGAACTGGGAACCTCGCCCAGCGCGTTACTAAAAACCATAAACCGCTCCAATATTGAGCTAGCAGCGGGGTGGCAACTGCAGCAGCAACTGCAACAGCAATAGCAGCAGCCAAAAGACACATTGAATCGATTCGCATCGAATCTGTATCTGGATCTGAATCCGCAACGCAACGCTTTGCATAGTGCCAAAAGCTGCATGGCCAACCAACTGGAACTCAGCAGGATGACAATTTCATTGAGCCGCAGCCACAAAGTCACACACACACACACACTCATCGGAGGGAGTAGATATCTGTGGGGGAAAAGGAGGGGAAATTGGTAGGGGGTTGTAATAGAGTAAGCAGCTCTGTGCCACGACTGCGACATTGAGTTAACGTCGTCAACAGTGCAGCAGAGATTAAAATACAAAATGCACCAAAATTTTTAGGTTTGTGGAAAAGAGTTGAGTATGTTTTGCAGTATACCCAGTGTTGTGAAAGGATGCCGCGTTTCCGGGAAACATAATTTGCAATGCGTAATCACAATTAACTGATGGAATTGTTTTAACTCTAGAATACACTTAAGATTTCTTAATAAATAATTTAATAATTGTTAATTGTCAAAAAATAGAATGCATGGCATTTTCTTCATCTATCGAATAGACTCAATTTAGACAGAGACATCAAATATGTAAGCTCATCTATAGTTTCTACGATTATAAATGGAAATAC
This sequence comes from Drosophila picticornis, assembly GCA_035043845.1. Taxonomy (NCBI): domain Eukaryota; kingdom Metazoa; phylum Arthropoda; class Insecta; order Diptera; family Drosophilidae; genus Drosophila; species Drosophila picticornis. The sequence continues at coordinate 2,216,462 of JAWNMR010000493.1, read as the reverse complement.
TATATCAACATTTTATCTGGTGTGAGGTATTCCAAAATCAAAATAGATCTCATAAGTTTAACAACATCTCGTTAATCTATATTAGTATTTAAAAAATGAGACTCCAAATCATATTTCGTAAAATATTTTAAATGATAAATAGAGCACGTAAAAGGAAGAAATCCTTATTCCTTATCCATGTTCTGTATAAAACATATATTTTTCTATAATGAAACAAAATTTCACTTTCCACACATCTAAACAATACAAAACCACAGACCCAGATACTTGTGATGAATGGAAATCACATGAAAAGCATCTGAGGTACAAAATGAACAAATGCAGTTGAGCAATTTCTATGGTGCTCCCAGCACTAAATGCTCAATAGAGTATAGAAGACGCGCTGCCAGCCAGCCTCTGCCTGGCTGAATGGCTGCTTACCACACTCGTTGCAAGTCCCATGTGGACATTATGTGTGGGGCCTTGCTTGGGTTAAGAATCGCTTTAGAGTGCTGTATACTCGCTGCATATTTATGGGCCTGCAGTCGCACCACAATTTATGTCTTAGAAGTGCAAAATATATAACACAAAACACGCGGCTTAAACCACTGGTACAGAATACAACAACAACAACAACAAATAGTGCCCCGCTGCATGAGGTAAGTAAAAACGTGGCTATGAATGGAGCATTTAGTCGCAACGACAAATGGCCAAGTTTGCATGGAAGGAAATTAAGACTTGCGCCCTCCCCTCTACCTCTTCCCCACACAGCGCCAACTTGAAATTCGTCGTCTTTAAGCACACACTCAATACGCAGTGTGTGTGTGAGTGTGTCTGTTAGTGTGTGTGGTGCGTGTGTGTGTCTCTTTTGTGGGCCACAAAAGCGTTTGATCATAGCCGGCGACCCCAACGCCACACACAAATACACGGATAGGATATACACATATTTTTTTTTAATGCATGCAACCCAATGTGGCAGGCAGTTGGACAAGTAATTTTTCTCAAGTAATTGATACTCTGCCGCGTCGTCGTCGTCGCATCCCATCGACTATGCGCTCTAGCTGTCCACTCTGTCTGTCCGTCCATCCGTCAGTCATTCAGGCCAGTGAGTTTGCTCTCAGCCCAGCTGTCTGTTTGTCCGTCCGCCCGTGCAGAGTGTCCGTTACCGCCTGACAGTCTGCTGCTGCATATTAATGACTTTCTTTAATGCCTTTTCCTCATTTATTTTACACACGGACACTTTTTCAACACTCGAATGTGAAGCATTACAACTAAACCGTGCACTTTGACAACCGATAAGATCCTTAAAGTGTTCGATAGATAATTATAACAACTTCCAAAAGAATTTTGAGCTCATTGTTGCATAGTTGATGTTGATGCTTCATTTAAAAATACTTATATAAGGCATACATTTTGAGCAATTCGATATGACCTATTGTTAATCTCAATTTAAAATGTATTTTATATAAACATTAAATATATTTTTTATATTCAATTTTTTCAATATTTTCTAACTTTTAAGTCGATTTGTACAAGCAAATTCTGAAAGCTGTTGCCAGAGTTAGTAATTTAAGTTGGGTTCCTTAAGCACTCACAAAATGTTACTCTAATAAATTATTTATAATCTCTGTTCTACATTCATCTTATATTAAATAAAAGCTATAAGCGTATTTCAATAATGTATACATTTTTTAAGCAATTTTCAAGAAGTTCCTGTCAAAGTGCACGTCAACAAAATTGTCAACTGTCAATTCATTGAGAAAAAAAACACCCTCTATACAAGAAAGTGTACAACTTATTCGGTGCCCTAAATTTTGCACTGTGATACAACATAATTTTCATGTTTTACTTATTTTTAAGCAATGTTGCGTCGGCAAATTGCCGTTTGGCTTTTGAAATGGGCGTATTGCAGGCCACCCAGACCCAAAACCAAGAACCGAGACCGTGCACCGGAGAGCCGAGATCCCCCCTTCTCGGCACATATGATGTGAACAGAGAGAGAGAGAGAGAGAGAGAGAGAGAGAGAGACGCGCTAGAGAATCGCTTGCAGTGAGCTGAGTGCACTTAAATTTTACGCAACCCGCCGGTTACAGCAAATTGAGTTAGTATTATTAAATATGACATTGGCAAGCGTATATCCGGCAGTGTGTGGGTTGCAACTTGCCAGTTGCCGGTTGCCGATTGCAAGTTGCAAGTTGCCAGTTGCTGGCCTGATGGTCGCCTGCCCTGACAATTGAAACGAAGTGTTGACGCCCTCTGTGTGTTGGTGTGTAGTCGAGACAGTCACTGAGGCGACAAATGCTCCATATCATAAGCATATCATGTCACTGACTGCATTCACATAATGAGCGGCTGCTTCTCCCTCTCTCTCTCCCCCTCTCTCTCTCTCTCTGGCAGAGTTCCCGATCCGAGATTCGTCACACATATAGCGCTCATAAACGCTTGACTACCGACAACAGCCAGTTTTCAATTAATGCATCCAGCCAGTCACTCACTCAGCTAGTCAGTCAGTCAGTCAGTCAGCCAGGCAGTCAGTCATCCACTGAGTGAACATGCCACAGTAACAGCTACAGCTGCATAGCATACATATGTAAATCCAGAGTGTATCTCATGCCTCCTCTTTTATAGGCATGTGGCTGCTGCTTTGTAGGATTCCAAATTCATGCGTAACTAAATCAAAATTCAACAACAACAAGAACAACAACACCAACAACAACTACAGACAAGAACTGGCAAATGCGTAAGGCAATGCTTATGAAATTGGCGTACAACTTGCGTGTGGCATATACGTGTACTCAACTACAGAGGATAGGGGTATTCATTGGCAGCATTATACAAAATAAGTTATAGATAGATAGGGATTAAGATTAGTCCCGAGAGGGAAAATATTGTCAGGCTAACTTTTGCCATAAAATCACAATACAGAAAGCAACAGCAAAGTTCGTCTTAAAAGTTCTGAAAACGATGACCAATATTTTTATTAAAATTTCAAACATTTGGTAAAACATACTTTGCTAATTTAAGATTTATTATCGCCATTTTGAGGGAGGGCAGCTTATTTATACTGTCAAATAAAAATAAATATTATAAACATAATAACAACAAATATTTATACAAATGGAAAACAATTTATTGCATAAGATAAACAAAATGTTGTCCGAAAACAAAGCTAAGAAAGCCTGAATACCCCTACGGCTCGTGGCAGGGTGGCAGGCAATTGCAACAAGAGAACAACAACAGGCAGCAACGTTCACAACAACGACAGCAACAGCTAACGGCAACAATACAGCAGCAGCATCAACAGCAACAACAGCAACAACAGCAACAACAGCAACTACAGCAACAACAGCAACATGATGAGCAACAGCAATACCCTTATACAATTTGCACGCATTTTTCAGCGAAGAATTTTGCCGCAGTTGCCACTAATGCTGCATGCGTTGCATATGCTTCATTGCAACAAAGCGCCAAAAGGGAGTGTCAACGCCACAGCAAAAGCAACATCAGCTGCAGCAGCAGCAACAGCAACAGCATTCAGAATAGAGAGAATGGAGCATGTTGAGTGCTGGACGTCGTTGGATATTGGGCAGCAACGATGAGGATGTGGATGAGAACGAGGTTGACGTCGTGGATGACGATGGCAATGGCAACGGCGATGAGATGACGCCGCCGCCGGCGGCTGTGAAAAGTGTTGTGCGCCGAGGCGACAGCTGTGAAATATGCCGTCAGGCATTTGAATTTCGCATAATGCACGCCTGCCTGCCGAAAAGCCGATGCACAGTGGGACCAAGCTATATATATATATTTCATATACAGCTGTATTAAGACGAAAATAATATAAGAACTGAATACTTACTGCATTGCAGACTAGCAGTAAGTATAAAATAAAAGTTCAGCAAGTTTTGAAAATAATGGGGTAAGTTTACCCAACAAATTAATCAACAATATATAATAAATATATATATATATTAACATTATTATATGTATATTTATTTCCTATGAAAACTAGTTGGTGTAGAAGTTCGATGTCGAAGTCGTAAAAGTGCTCATATTTAGAGCAATTGTTCCCAGACTGACTTGATGCTGATCAAAAATATATACGCATTATGGGGTCAGTGACGTCTTCTTCAATACCTTACACACAATATATATTTACATAAAAAGATGGATAGTTACCAAAAAGTCGAACAGAATAACAAGAACCTATTTGGAAAAGGTATCAAAACAAGTCTGGTGGCAAAGACTTTGTACCCAGCATTGACCGCTTCCTTAACGCTGGTTCAATTTCTCATTTTTCCCCACAATATTTTAACCACTGTGCAGGAGGAGGCGGGCGCTGCTGTTGTTCTTGCCGCCACTGCCACCGCCAACGACGTCACTGCCTGATTTGTATGCAATCATATTTTTGGGTGCCAAGAGTCTGGGTCTGGGTCTGGTCTATGGCCTGACGCTTCGCTCCAGTGTTCTGACGCTGCAACGCTCGACTTGATGATACTGTTGGATTACATTTAGGATTGTTTATGTTGTCATCTCCTCCGCAATTGTTGCTGTTGCCGTTGTTGTTGGCTGGGGGCACGAGCAAACATGCGCGCTACAATTGCGCATGATATACGATGGCGACAATGATAATGATGATGATGATGTTAATGTAGATGTGGATGACGATAATGTTGTTGCTGTTGCTGTTGCTGTTGCTGTTGTTGGCTATTTAGACTGTTGCTCTGCTGCTGCTACCCACATGAAGAAAGACCGGTGACACTATAGGAAGCCACCGCATTTGGAAAATGGACCAATTTGCTGGCTACCGTCTGCAGCAGCAAGCAGCAAGCAGCAGTTGCAAGTTACTTTTGCTGTTGCGCCTACGTGAATGCTGCTGTTGCAATTGCAGTTGATCAAACGAGCTACAATTGCAGTTACTGTCGCTTGCTGCTGACTGTTGCCTGTTGGCCAATTGTTATTCATAAATGCAATTCAATTTGAAAATTGCTTTAATTTGAGGTAGTTTTCGTCACCTTCGCAACTGCAGAAGGATGAATAAAAAGTGTCGCCACATAATCCAATTAACATTTGCAACTGTGTTGTTGCCACTGCTCACCATTCAATTTCCATTTTCAATATGGCACACACACACACACACACCCTCCCTCACACACACAACCACAAACTCGTGTTGAGGGGAGCTGGAAGCCGGATGCAAAAGAGAGTTTTAAAATAAGTTTTCAGTTGTCTATTATCTTTTTTGTTTCCCAAATCCAATAAAAAAAAGTGAGCAGCTGATGATTCAGCGTACAAAACATGAACTGTGAATGTTTTTAATAGTTGTATGAACTTTTGATACCCTATAATTGAGAGAGTGTGTTGAAGCGACAAATAGAAAATATGCATAAAATTGTCATTGTTTACCCAAAAGAAAAACTTATTTCATTGTGTGAAATTATTTTTGATTTTTTAACATAAGTCATAACACCCTTTCCTGTTGAAAATCACAATTTAACTGCAGGGGTTGCCGGGCAAAAATTTACACATTGTTTTCAAAGTGTAAAAAATAACAGTTTGCATTTTTATTACAATTGAATGCGTTAGTTTGAGTTAAAATTAACGGAAGCTGTTGACCCGGTCAGTGGTAAATGGCCAATGTCCAATGTGCAATGTACAACCATTTTCAGGCATTCTCTTTTTATGGGGCATATGTTTTTAAATGGATCCGTATCTGTATCTGTATCTGAATCAGTATCTATAGTTGTAACTGGCCACTTACAGCTGAGCGCATTTGGACAATCTGTATAAGCAACATACCAACAAACACACACAAAAAACAAGTGCGAAAGAAAATAAATGGACAAAAAAATGATTTTTCAATTTCACGCTTCAAATAATTTACTAATTAGATTTGCATATAATTTTTGGCAAAAACCCGTATGCAGAGCGAGGCCCGCACCGAGAAAAAGTTGCCAAACTTTACGCACTCGCCGCTGACTTGGCACAAATGTTGTTGTTGTGGTTTTTGGCCAAGTGCAGCCAGCAGTCAGTATGTGGAGTGGTCAAAGTTTTTACCAAAAACGACCGATGGCAACACTGCTGTACAGTTAGTTGGCCTACCACATGCATCTCTATATCTATGCATATTGGCAGTAGCAGTAATGGTTGCGAACACACAATTATTCAACAATTTAGCAGAGCTCATCATAATTTGCATGCGGATTTGACCAAAAGTTAATGCCGAGCGATAGCTAACCAGGGATGGAGGCCCGCATGGGTCCGCAAACTTTTGATGAGAAGTGAAATTGAACGAATTAAATTAAATCTGATTATGATTGTTTCGGGCAGTTATTGTGAAGAAAACAAAATATAAATATTTTATGACTGACTAAGACTGGTTTGAGTAGCCATAGTCGAAGAATCGAAACTAATAAAAAAAACATAAATGAGAACATTTAACGACTGATTTTGATTGACTTGGGTAGTTATTGTAAAAACTTCGTCTTACTAAAACTGTATTTCAGGGATAGAACAGATTATTTGTGTTGCAAATACAAATAAATTTCTGAAAATTCACCAATAAGCAAGCCCCTATAACATATCAATGGCCAGCCCTGGTTTTTGAAGACTGGCTTTGGCAAACATTTTGAGCCAATTTAATCAAAAACCGAAATGACAAACGGCGCAAGAAAGAAAGCCAGAAGAAAACAAACAGATTAAGCCACAGACTGTGAGGAGCAGTAAGGCGGTAGAGAAAGGGGTCCAGGGGGGGTGGGTGGAGTTGGGGTGTGTGGCAAGAATCGATCGATGGCACAGCCTGGAAAGAAGACAAGTCAGTTGGTAATGCCACAATGCCACAACTACTGCTCGCATTTGCATATTGAGCATCTTGACAAGCTCGTTGAGGCCTGGCTGCCAGCTCGTCTCTTTTGGGCCAAGCTGCAACTGGCAAGACAATGATCCCGGGATGTGACTGTGATATCTGCGGCAACAACCACTGGCAACCAACAACTGGCAGCAACTTGTGCGACGAAATGTGCAAGAAGAAATTCATTTGGGGCTTTTTGTCTAAGCCATCGATCTTTCAATCAATGCCCGAGAGCCAAAAGCGTGCAAGCCTTGGCTGAGCATCGATTCTGACTTGGTTCGCATGCAAATTGTTGCCAACCGTCGCCGCCTGTTGAATGCATCAAAATGCAATCAAAATTAAACAAAAACAAAAAGAGTGAAAAAGAAATAAAGCCACGTTGCATGACTCAAGGCGATCGAGTCGCTTTTACTTGTGTGTGTCTGCTTGTGTGTTTATGTGTGTGTGTGGGGGCTGTTGCCCGTCATTATTTTAATTAATATGACAAAAGCGAAGACAGCCCCCAACAAACTAAATGCAAATGTGGCCAACTTCCGACTCAATTAGTTTCGGGGAGAAGTGAAAAGCGAAATAGAAGCAAAAGAAATGTCAAACCAGTAAAAAGCTGACATTTAAGCAATTTCAAACGTTTGCAGCTCAACAAATTGTGCAAAGCGACGCGAAATCACAACAAAAATATCAGCATTGACCTTTTGACATATGACTTGCTAGCGCTCTCTCACCCTCTACCACTCCCTGCCTCCCTCCCTCTCTCCCTTTCTCTCTTTATATGGAGCTCTCTTTTAGCTGACTTCTTAGCTTTGTTGTGTCGTGTCTCATATAGATCCCGAGTCGAGCGAGACATTTTACAAATGTTTTCAATTGAATTGCTCTGATTTTGCCCAACTTTGCCTGGCACCAGCTCCAGCTTCAACAGCAACAGCAACCGCAGCAGCAGCAACAGCAGCAGCAGCAGCAATTGCAGCTTTTTGGCAAGCTGCATTTTGTGGACCCGCTGGCAGCGCCGTTAAAGCCAACGCCGCCAGCGGCAGCCGAAAATGTCGTGATGATGGCAAATTGTAAATAGCTTAAATGGTCTAAATGGTTTAAATGATTTCAATAGCTCTACTCTCCACGTGGAGGCGCAGGAGAGGGCGGAGGAGGAGAAGGAGGCGGCTCGTTTGCTACAGTTGCAGTTGCTCGCTGCTCCTGCTGCTCCCAGTGGCCGACAGACAACGTGGCCAACAGCAACAGCAACAACAACAACAAACGACGAACGACAACGACGACTACGAGAAGCTGCTCTGCTCTGCTCTGTTGGCTCGTTTTCAATGGTAACAGTTATCACACAAACTAATGACATGAAATTAGGTATTGGCTCTGACTCTGACTCTGACTCTGACTCGAGACGCTGACTCTGACTGTGACTCTGACTCTGACTCTCGACTCTCGACACTGGAGCCGCCTGCCTCTGCCTGCCAGCTTGAACAGAGCGCCTTTTGTCTGACTGTGCGCCCCCGTTTGAAACAAAGCACAAAAGGTAACACAGCTAACAACAACAACAACAACAACAAGCAAATAGCTATAGTATTTTTGCTTGCTGTGATATTTGCAATGGCTACATTTGAAGTTAAAGTTGAATTAGCCAAATACACTTAAAGAAACAGGAAATGCACTAAATCCAACTGTGTCAAAATGACTAAAATTAAACGTCCATTTTTTTATATTGAAACCCTTTTTAAAAACTGTGGACTATTTTAGTTTTAATTAAGTAAATAAATAAATTAAAAAAGATTCCTCAATAATTCTCGATAACAAAAAATGTATAAAATCAGTTGAATAAAGTAATAACAATTTACCGAAGATTAACAACAGTTAACATCCCCTTAAACACAGCTTAGACTCAAAGTGAGTGCATAAATATAATATTTGAAATTAAATTACCAAACAGCAGGTTGATCAATTTCTCACACTGCAGCTTTTGGCTAAGATCCATAACGTTAACAGCACTTATTCCCCGCACACACCCTGCTGCTTAGGACAACAATGTTGCTGCTACAGAAACCTTTGTAAACCGTTACAATATGAACAACAGCAATAATCTCTGGCTACCAAAACGTTTTCTGTGTGTTACAAGTATTGCAGTAAAAAAAAATTTCTCCTTTACCACATTAAAATATTCCGTTTTTGCTTTATTGATTTGTGCTACCAAAATTATCAGCAAACAAATAAAAAAAATAGGCGAGTGCAGGCCGAGTTCATGATCCTCCACAAATAAAACAAAGAAGGCATTAAGGAAAAAACATAGGGAAACAAATCTCAGACTCCATTGTTTAAAGACTTTCTGCCGGGTGAAATTTGTACAGCTCAAACACAAATTTTTCACAATTTCTAATGCAACGGCGACGACGACGACGACGATGACGACGACGGCGACGACGACGACGACGACGACGAAGACGACGGCATTCAAATTTGGCCTGGCATTGAATTATAGCGGCTCATTAGAGCCCATTTACTTCAATCACGGCGCGAACAGCAACTAGCCCGAAAAAAAAAACAAAAACAACAACACATAACAATTGGCCATAAAAGGCCAATGGAAAAAGAACTTAGAACCTGAACCACAAACGGACTCGAAATAATTTAGATCACGAATTTGCTGTCGTATGCAAATTAATCAAATGTCTTTGGGTAATTCAATAATGTCAAAATACAGCAACGAACTCAATTATTTAATCAACTTTGAACCCTATCTGTATTAATTACCAAAAACAAAAACACACAAAAACAACAAATCAAAAAACAGAAAACTTATAATATCAATAATGTTCAGATAAGACAAAGAGCGACAAATGCATTCTGGGTGGTCGTTATTATTATCATTGGGTGAATTGGAGACAGCGCTTAAGCTGTCTGCGCTTTGGGTAATCCAAGACGGCATTTAACCAATTTAATATTATTATCTATGATCTTGCAAGGCAACAGCGTGTCAGTCCCTCGCCCTCTCCCTCTACCTCTCCCGCCCGAAACCCCCTGCCTGCTGTGTGTTTAGGTCTAAGTCTTGATATGCTCAGTGTCGCTGACTGTAATCAGAGAACAGCGAACAGCAAAACAGCTAACAGAGGAACAGAGGAACAGAGAACGCTGGCGAACAGGGCCCAACAACAAATGCGACAAACAACAACTGCAACCAGTTGCAACAAAACGAAAATGAGTGAAATATATTTGTGTTCTTCTTGTTGTTGTTTTTGCCTCGCTTGGCTCGCAGAGTTCTAATTGGCGCTTGTCGCTGCTTGTTGCTGCTTGTTGCAAGACAACACACAAAAATCTATGCTTCAAATCTACAGCGTTCTTATCTTACCAGAAATGAGCATTGGACATTGAGCAAAGAGCATTCCATGCCTGTCAGCGGCAACGGCAACGTTGACGTTGACTGCGACTGCAACTGCAACAGCAACGGCGACATTGATGCATGTTTATGTAACAGCAAATTGATTTTTAGCTCTACACAAAAAAAAAAAAAAAAATATTGGCAAGAACAGTTAGTTATATGGGGTGAGACGAAGCTTTGATACTCCAGCTGATATATGTAATATAATAAAATAAATAAAATAATGTCTGACGATGCTAATCAAGAATATATTCCCAGATATGAAATGGGGCGGAGAACAATCTTTCAATGTAAGAACTTGCACACATTCTCTAGTTCAAATAGCGCACGACTAAGAGATATCCTTTAGACAAGTCTTTAGCTATCACATGGGCTGAGCATGTTGATCAAGAACATATAATCGCTGTGGGATTGTAAATGCTTCCTTCCACCTGCTAAATACTCTTGCACAACTTCATTATACATTTTTTTCGATTTCGCAATCAAGAAATCAATGCACGAAATGATGTTCAATATTTCTAAGATTATATTTAACTGATCCCTTTAACTGAAACTTTAAAAAGCTTTATCGCATCTAAACCAAAAACATAGTTTCAAAAAGTATTGTTTTATAATACGTTTGATTAGAAATAAAGGTGCAACTTTAGATCTTCTCGTGTATAAAAATTCTGTCTTTCAGCATGAGTGCATAAATCTAGACATCTTCACTTCTTTCTCTGTGAATCAGACAATTTCTACTTGATTTGACTTAAATAATTCCACTCCCAATGGAATTGTGGTTAATCTGCAAAATCTGACCAGTGGCATATGAATCTGTTTGTTGGTGCAGATTTTAAGTTATGCATTTGTCTATTTACTTTTATGGTTGAATTGATTTGTGGCGGTTTTTACATTTCGAAATTGGGTCAACTTTAGTGCGTTTGCTATCTATTCATTGAAAAACTAAATCACAAGATTTTTATTACTTTGCACAGATACACACAAGTCAGTCATGCTGTGCGTGTTGTTGTGCATTTGTGGCTTTTGGCATTTTTGTTTTTATCTAAAACTTTAATTGATTTTTAAACCGACCTTGCCACAGAGTTGCTCTGTGGCATTTTTGGGAACTGTGACTCTATCTCTATCTCTTTTCCTCTCTATTATTTGAACAAATGCAGCCACATTCAATCAACATTCATCAGTTGGCCAAAATTCATTAGAATTTTTGAATTTTTGGTCATTTATTTTATTTGCATGGGCAAAATAACTATGCATTTTTCTCAATTAAATATTTGTAAACAAAAATTTGTTAATTTAAGAAGCAAAAAAATTAATGTGTTGGTGATCATTTTTGGACAATAGAACAATTTTATAAAAACACTAAAGTATTTAAAACATTTAAAATACCGTTACTTTGTCAAGAGGCAAACAAATATAGATATTTGTTCGTTATATTAAAAATATTGTGAATCAAGTTGAACCCGTTTTGGCCCACAATTCATTTGGCTCATTCGTTAAGTTTGAAAGCCAAATGCTGCTGTAAAACAAATGCAATTCTCTCTAAAAAAAAAGCAACCCAAATTAAAATTGCACTTATCGCTTCATCATTTGGAGAATTGCATTAGGAGCCGGCACATTTCGTGCAGTTGCCAAAAAAATAAAAGTCCCAGCCAAAGCCAAAATTCGTGACACTCAATCAAATCCCCAAAATGGGGGCCCTTAGCTAAACAGACGACAATTGCAAACTTTTGAGGTGTACCACCCAGCACTTACGTCACTGACCACACACACACACACACACACACACACACACACACACACACACACATCCATTATCCATTCCAATACTCATTGGCGAAGTGCTTGTAACAGGGAATTTAAATTGAAGCAAAAATGTGTACAAATATTTAAACATCTGTTTCCTCTCTGCCTCCCCCCTCGATCAACTCAACCTCAATCAAAATGCGAGTTTCGTTCAATTAAAAGGATTTTCGATTTTACAAAGTGCGTTTTGTCAACCCATCAAGAGAGGGGAGGGTTGGGGATCGGAACGGAACTCGAGGTAAATAAAAGTAGGCATGTTAAACGTTTTGTACATGACAACTGCCAAAGCTTAGAACAGGCGGCAAATTTCTCCAGGCCAAGCCAGAAGTCTACAAGTGCTGGATTTTCTAAGTAAAACATGTGCGAATGTTTGAGTCGAGAGTGCTCAACTAAGAGATACCCTGAACCCAGCTTTATTAATATAAAATTCAATAAGCTTGATCTGCGTATGTAGTCGTTTCCAACTTCTATAATGTCTACGATCGACAAATTCTGACAGAACCTGTTGCAACTAATCAAGAATGTATAATAATTTTACATGCTCACTCAAATTTTGCACAGCTTCATTATACCATTTTTCTCATTTTGAATGGAAACAGGGTATACAAAATACCTGAGCGAAACGGTAATTTAACAACAAAAAAAAAATGAAAGAACTAAAAGGGAAAAAACCACAATAAAGACGACAAAAAAACAACAATGAGATAGAAAATGTTGTGCAAAAATTGAAAAGTTGCCTGACGAAAAATGTACCATTTCAAAAATTGATTAGAAGCTTTGGCAACATTCAACTCATTCAATTTGGGGAACGGGGCTGACTCAGCCATTGCCAGCTGACTGCTGAGGGGGAGTTGGGGGGTTGGACTGAGTGGTGTGTAGAATGTCGTTGGTTATGTCGAAACCAAGTCGAGTCGATGTCGATGCTCTTAAGGATATGCGGGAACGCTGGACTGTCGACGTCCATGTCCTATGTGGTGTGTGTTATGTGTGTGCTGTGTGTACGCTGTGTGTTGTGTGTGTGCATACTGTGTGTAAACGTGTTGCGGACAGGCTTTGGCTTAAGTTTGCAAGGATATTTGTATTGGTATGGCAACTTTTCTTGTTTGTGCCGCAGCTTTGTTGCTCAATATCGACACACACACACACACACACAAACACACACAAACTGGGTCAACTAGAATTTTCTTTGGGTGAGTGTGTGTTTATGTGTGAGTGTATTGAACCCCTCCTTTGCACCACACACACCCCCGCACAGGCCATCAGGTAGTAGTCGTGGCACACAACACGTAGTGCCAACTTTCTGAGAATGACATTAAATTACCAATGCAAAATATCCTGGTAGCATTTACCGTAAGCAAATAAAAAATATAAAAACAAAAGAAGGCGAACGAGAGACGGAGAGAGAGACAGGCAGAGTCAGAGAGAGAGAGAGAGAGAGAGAGAGAAGGAAAACAAAATGAAAATGAAAATTTAAACAGCGGCGGCAATAAAAGAAAATTTGCTGCCATTTTCGGTTGGGCTTTTTTTTGTATTTTTCTTAGGCAGGTTGTAACAGCTGTTGGCTGTTGACTGTTAGCTGCTTTTGCTGCTGGTTGGCATTTTGGCCGCATCTTGAAACTTGGCTCACATTGTCACACGGCAAGCAAGCACCGTAAGCAGTTGGCCAAGTCACAGTGCCACAGTGTTGCACACTGCTGATGGGATGGCTTTGAGTATGATGAAGTGAATTGCAAACGGCTGAGCTGAGCATCGTGCCACACAACCACACACACACACACAGAAAAATCAGGACAAAGCTAAGCCGGGTATATCCGTGGGATATGAGTTGGAACCAAAGAGAGACTCTCCTTAAGCTTGTTGTGCGATTTGCTGGCAAGGAGAGCAAGAGTACAAAGTGTGTGGGTATTGTTTTCTAGATGTGCTGCGCAATGTGTTGGCTCTGTTTTTATTTTAGTTAATAAGTTGAGATGGGTTTCATGCAGAGCAAGGAGTAGAAAGAAATGAGTTCTGTGTTCAGTTAACTTTAAGCACAAGTTGAGCTTGAAATCATTTTTAAATTAAACCAACCAAATGAAACATCAATTTCAATTCATTTCTAGCCAATAAGTAGAAGTGGAAATGGAAATGGAAATGGGAAAGGTTTGCATTTACCATTTGAGCTTTAAGTTATTTTTAAATTAAGTCTTCAGAACGGGTTCTATTTTTCGATAATAATTCAGCTCTGATATTGAGCAAAGAGTAGAAGAAAGAAATAATTAGTTGAAAGATCCCACAATCAATATTCTGCTGCTTATACAATATCTAACTCTAAAATAATACCCAACTCAATTAATTTACTATACAAAATGTAAATATATCCTTTCAGATGGCTGCATTTAAATGTAAATAATTTCAAGTTCTATTTTGCGCTTGCATATTATGCTATCTTAATGAGACCAAATTAAAAGTGTACAAAGCAACAAAGTAATGACAATGAGCAGCTCCAGCTGACAAAAAAAAAATAAGCTAAGGCAAAACAAAAAATGGCTAAAAGGAAGACAAGCCGAATGACTTAATCGCATTTGCGCGACTTTGTTGCACTCGCCGCCAGACATTTGCCATAAAAATGCAAATGAAACATTGAAGCAGTGCTAACCAGGAGAGGGAGACAGAGGGGCAAGGCGACAAGGAGACAGAGAGACAAAGAGAGGGACAGAGAACACTAAGAACCCACAACTTCCACGGCAACTTCAACTTCAACTGCAAGTCTAAGCCAAGTGATGAAGTGCAAGAGTTAGGCCATATCACGATGTTGGCTGTTGGTTAATGCCATGGCTAATCCACGGCTAGCCCGTTACCTTAATCCGCCAACAATTTTGTTAACAAACGAACAACAAACGAAATAAAATGTGCAATAAATTTAATTTGCACGGCGTTTCGAGCCAAATAAAAATCACACCTTCTTCCGAAGGGTATGAATGAATCTCTCGCTTTTTCTTTATTTTTTCCTCTTCTTGTCGAGTGAATTGCAGCACAGACGCCAACCCCTCGCTCAATAAGTGGAACGGAACAGGGCAGCAAGAAAACTCGAACTGGTTACGTGATTTTATCGTTCGCTTTTATCGCCAAAAATTTGCCAAAAAAGACAAAACTACTAAAAAATGCAATACCAACTACAGCTAAGACAAGTTCGAGGGCTCTAGTCCAGACAGCTCGACTTGAAGATACCCTAAGCCTGACTAAAACCCAGTCTCTGAGATCTCCGTCTTCAGCAAGACGGATGAACTTACTGCGCTACAGTCAAGCAAGCGGCAGAGATACTTCCTTCTACATTTTACATGCTACTGCACAGTTTTATTATACCCTTTTTAGCAATTTTCTATGGGTTCAGCGAGATAACCTATGCAAGGAAGTAGTACAGTCAGTCAACTATTCCGTTCTATCCCTCTCTCTATCCATCGCTCATTCTCCCCCCAACGTCTCTTTCTCTCTCTGCTTAATAATTAGTCGCCCGAGCAGGGATTTCATGTCAGTCCCTGCTGCTATGCCATAAAAATCATTGGCAGGGACAGAAACATGAACCTCGGGGTCAGTTCAACACTTGCAGCAGAGAGTGTCAGTGAAGTGGAGTTGAATGTGTGTGTGTGTGTGTGTGTGTATTGGGGTGTGTGTGGCTTAACCTAAAGCAAGAGACTGCTGGAGACCGACTTGAACTTGCGAGTGAGAGCAAAGCGAGCTCAACACTTGATCAAAATGCCACAAAGCGATTTGCATATTTTAATTAAATTCGCGCTTTTGGCCGGAAAGAACACAGGCGAAAAGCGCAACAATATGACAGAGAGGGAGAGATAGGGGGAGAGAGAGGGGGAGAGAGAGCCGGTGTACAACTGACACCACATAGTCAAAAGCAGGAGGTGTGTGGCGAGAGGTTGGGGGAGAGGGCTAGTCTGTGGCGCTGTCTTTAGCTATTTTTTAAAATATGTAAAAAGCGCGCGCAACACATGTGACCACAAGCGTATTAAATTTTGTGCGCCACTCGAAAAATGAAAATGGGAAAATAGAAAAGCAGAAAGCAAAAAGCGTAAAAAAATGTTAGAAGCCAAAGAACTTGCTGAAATTGCTGGCTAGCAGAGAGAGAGAGGGAGAGGAAGAGCAAGGAGGGGGAATGGGCGAATGTTGGGGATTTGTGTGCCGGCCAAAAGGTAGCCAATTAAACAGGGTCGCAAAAGTGGCGGTGAATGCAAAGGTTGTCCCACTACCAAATACACTGAACAAAATGCGCCCAAACCGAAACTGAGAGTCAGGAGGGCAGAGAGGTAGAGAGAGGGAGAGAGAGAGGGAGATAGAGATGAAAATATGATGAGCGTTGTGAGAGTTTGGGAATATTCGTTATTGAATGTCGACGAGGAAAGCTATAAATGGGGGCAGTGAAAAGTCAGATTGATGCTACACTGGGTAATAGTCGAAATATTCAGGATACGATATTAGTTTGTGGCAAAAGAAACTAGAAAATTGTCAAAAAATCGAAAATGAAATATACTTAAGATACAATTGAAGTTTGTGGCACATAAAAGTAAATTTATCGTAGAGGGATCTATAAGATTGACGAGGAATTCGAATTGATTCTGATTCCATAAATACTTGCCAAAAATCATAAAACTTTTGTCGTAAATCGCATTAGTTTTAAAGTGTTTAATTTTTCTAACAGTGTAGCGCAAAGTTGGCCAAGCATTACGCTCATATTGGTGTTTGGTTGCCGCTTCGGCACTTGCCGCCTTGCCACCTAGTTGCGTGCAGGCTGCTCAAACATGAGCAAAGCGCAGTGCAGCATAAAGTGTTAAATTGGATTAATCCAGAAGATTTACGCTGCGGGTGATATTAACAAGGCTAACATGGCAACGTGGCTACTACAACAACTACTACTACTACTACCAACACTCAACGTGAGCTCCAACATGTTGCACTTGAGCCAGCAGCAGCAACGGCAGCAATTTTATTAAAACCGGACGCGTAGTACAGCAACACCGGAAATGCAGCAGCAAGACAAAGCACACACACACACACACACACATAGTGAGGCAAGTGTTAGTGTAGATGGTGTAAGTGTGTCAAGTTGTGTGTTGTTGTGTTTGCTGTTGCTTGTTGTTGCTGTTGAACGTCAACGGCCATGCAAATTTGTGATTGAATGCGATTTTGGGACTTAACGACGGCCTCAACTCAACAGCCGGGACCACAGCTAGTTGCATAACAACAGCAACAATAACTACAAATTACACTTGAAAAAAAGTGAAGGAATATTAAGAAAGTAGACATGTTGTCAACATCAAGCCAAGCTCGAATATCTTTGACAAGTACTTCAACTCCAAAGTCTACTTTGATACCCTGTCTGAAAAGAGCTTTGGCAGTTTGAGGAACGATCAGTTATCGATAAATACGATTAACTGAGTATAATTTATACGATAACTTATATTGAAGTCTGAGCTTCCTGCAGAACCTGAATGTATTTTTGCTAATCATGCTAATCATGAATGTATTTATGCTTGTGGGAATTAGAAAAGTTTTTATTGCTTCTACTTGAAGTAGGCACAGCGTTTTTCTGCCAGTGCAGCACAACAGCAGCAAAAGCCAGGCAAGGCGGTAATAATGCCTTGACAGCCAGCGCACAACAAACTGCAGCAGCAACATGCAACAAGAACAACAACAGCAACAACAACAGCAACTCGGCAAACGCGTTGATTATCCCAATCAGCAACACTTTACCAGCGTAAATCTATTTAATTTGCCATTGGGCTCCATTTCAATACACGCCTGTGCCCCACAACCCCCTCCCCTCCCCACCTTCCCCCCTGCCCCTACCCGTGCTGCGATAATGCTGCTGTTGCAGCTACAAATCAGCTGTTTGCAGCTCTTGTTAAATGTAATTGAACCTGTTCTTTGAGTTTTGTTTTGTAATTTATTATTGGCGCATGAGTTCTGGAACCAAAAACAGCAACAGCAACAAGTAAAAAAAGAAGAAGAAACTGGAAAAATAAGCGCTGCAACCTCAGAGATCGTAGCTCATGGAGACTGTATTTTCTTTATTTTTGGATTTTTTCTTTTTCTTTTTCTTGGCCATGGCATGCGAGGATCGCGTCAAGATCGTGCCTGACGCGTAATTGATTATTACGAGCAACAACTGCAACACTAGCAACAACAACAACCGCAGCATGGCATGCCAGCATAATGATGTATTAGTTAAAGTTGGCCAACCGGTTCGCATTTTGGCCATGAAAAACGGTTTAGAATTAGGCGGCGGTGATTACATGGCCAAGTGCGTTGAAATTGAAAAGAAGTGTGCAACTTGTGAGCAACTCCGTTGATGATGCGATGAACAAGAACTGCAACAGCAGCAGCAGCAGCCGAGTCGGCACTTTGTGGCAGCCGCAAACGTGATGTGGAATGTGGCAAACTGTTGCCACAAAATGTTCCGCCGCCTTTAACTTCAATCAGAGCAAGCAGCAAATTGAATGGAATGCGATCTAAGTACAAGCAACGTACAGAAAAAAAGTGTTGCACAATTGAGTTCAATTTTTTAGTGATTTGCCACAGCAATGGGCGAAATTATGTTGAGAATAAACATGTGGAATTTATGGCAACTTGATAGAATCCTTAAAAAAGAGTGCGAAGTAAAGACATCAATTTGCCCTCACATATTTTCTATAAATGTGAACGTGAGAAATTTCCAGAGACCAAACAAAAATAGAGAACAGAGATTCCTGTGTTTTTAGATAGATTCAAATGAAGCAGATTTTGATCAAACTCTAAGCAAATTAGTGCATCTAAGCTCGACTGTATTTTAATATTATAAGCAAACCAGGAAAGTATTATAATAAAAATGTTATCAGCCAAAGAATTTACTTTTAAATATGTTGCAATTGTTATCAATTTTGTGTACATAAATTTTAATCTGGTATTAAGCATTTTATGATATTTATGACTCAGCTGGTGTTGTCAATTACTTAAAGCCCAATCAAAACTTAGTCTTATGATTCATTTTTCAATTGTATGCCAACTGTTTTCATATGTATTTCACACACTGCACTGACAACAATTGACTGCAGCTGAGGCACCTTTAACGAACACTCCACACACCCTCCTCCATCCGTCACCCTCCCCCCAGAGGTGACAGCGCCCACTGTCAGCATGCCCCATAACTCATAAGAAGAAGAGGAGAAAAAAAGTGCAGGCAACACACACAAAAATATCTAGGAAAAAAGCCAGCTCCAATTTTAATTGCCCAACATTAAACGATCGGCGTCGATGGCGGCAACGAGCAAAGTCAGCAATCGAATAGATAGAAACTGGTGTGTATTGCTAGAAATAGAATAGCTGCAGCAACAGCTACAACTACAAGTAATAGCAATGGCAATAGCAACAGCAATAGCAATACCATTACCAATACCATTACCATTACCAATACATATGGCCAATTCCCATACCAAGCGGATTCGCAGCGCCATAAAATATGCGCACGTTTTGGTTTTGTTAGCCGTTTGTTTGCATATGCCAAATCCAAAGGAGTGAAGCATATACACTGAACAAAATCAGTATCTTAAGCTAAGCTTTATTATGCATCAACACTTAAAGTTTGTTTTGTACATGAAAAAGGTGTTGCAGTAACGAGGCTGAAAGCTGCATCCAAAAGTACTGAACGGAGCCTTAAAATATTTGATAATTTCATTCTCAGTTAAGGTTATTTTTTATAATTCCTGGCTAGAAGAAAAAATACTTGAGTGCCTATTCGCATACAAACTTTAATCAATTAAATCATGCTTAAACTTCAACCCGTTTTGTACTCAGCTTAACTTCTAACACTCCGAGACAATAATTAAAACAAGCGCATGCAGAAATTCGTTCAGTGTACTTGCGAGGCATATGGTCTGCGTTGTTCTCTGCTGCAGTGCTCTGGTCTGGTTTGAGTTTGGGTTTGGGTTTGGGTTGGGGTTGGGGTTCGGTCTGTTCACTGTGCTGCCAGGTCTCGCTGGCCAGACAGCATTTAGCGTACGATTTGGCGGCGCGAAAAAGATAAACTCATAAATTATGGCATTGAATGTCACTTCGACGACGTCGACGTCGACGGAGACGGCGGCGGTTGCAGCGACGTCGACAGCTGCGGCAGCAGCAGCAGAAGTGGCAGCAGCAGCAGTTGCCACCGACAATGGACGATGGCTGCGGCGACTGCGGCGATAATGAAGCCCATTTTAAAGTCAGTACCATTGAAATGCGATTTGATTTACAATCCCATTTCGATTATAATCGATGATGATGTGTGTGCGCGCCTCGGCCATGCCATGAACTTGCATATAAATACCAATCTGTGTCCCCGTCGTTGTTGCAACCACACCGCAAAGCAACCAAATGCTAAGCAGGCAGTGAGGCTGGCAGAGCCAAGTCTCTAGCGGTTTTTCCAAGGAAATCGAAACGTTTGCCGAAACTGAAGCTGCAACTGCAACACTGCCCACAGGCGGATTCAATGTTCATTTTACCTGTTGCTGTTGCTGTTGCTGTTGCAATTGAACTTGAATACGAATCGGGCTTTGACTTCGTCTTTGACTCTCTGTCTTTGACTTTAGCTCGGGCTTTGACTTCAGCTTTGGCTCTTTGGTTAAGCAAAAGCCGCCAACTTGTCAGAGTAACGAAACGAAAACCGCCACCGCTTCCACTCCTTGCATCGATGGTGGCAATTGTTTTGATGACCGTTGATAACTGCAGCAGCGGCATACTTTATGGCTACACTCGCAGAAAAGCACATATACAAAGTTCTTCTAACTACAGCTAAGTTTTAACAGTCAAACTAAGCTTTAAAATTTTTATTTGTTTTTTTTTTTATTTGTAATATAGTATTTCTAACAATTTATTTCTTCCAATGCACTTGGTGATTTCACCAGGGACTCAAGCTTTAACCATACCCCAAAAAGTACGCAAGAAACAATCAATAAAAATATAACAATAGCCTTTGTCACGTGTTATGCCGGCGGTCTTAAAACAATTTTTATTGCATTTTAATTGAAGCTGAAAGCACATTAAACTGAACTGAATAAAAAAACACAAGCAAATTCAGAAAACACAACTCTTTCAAGTCCAAGTTCAGCCCACGCAGCTCTAAAATTTCTTGCAACTTAATTGTTAATGTTGTTTGAGCTGTTTTTGTTGTGGTTTTTGCTTAATTCTCTACATATGCATCTGTATATATGTATCTGTACATGTCTTCATTTAGGCGCAAAGCCCCACAAAATAGCGTGGAAACAAAGCCAATGCCGGACCGGATGTGCTTTGAGTTCTAGATTATCTCTAGTCGATGCCAAAAGTAAGCTTATCGATACTCTAGAAGCAACTTAAATACTCTTGGTTACATCACAAGGTGTATAAAAAAAAAACGTGGTATCTCCAACAAATTGCTTACAGTACTATGTGTAATAGTGTAATATGATTAAATGATAAATAAAAATATCAAAAAACCCTTCACTTTAGTTCTGACAGAGCATTTGAGCTTCGTTATATTCTTTTTGGCATTTGCTTTATTAGCTCATTTCGTTTGTGCTTAGCAAACGCCTACATAAAAAGGCGTTGGCGAACAGGAAGCGAAAGCAAACAGATAAAGGAACTATCAGAATTAAGTCGAGGCCGTTGAAATGTAGACCACCAAAATGGTTTGGCATGCATTCTGCACTGATGTCTATTTTGCATGCTTAGACAAGGAAACTTTTCATGCACAAGCACACATCACATATGCATGGGGCAATTAGTTTAAAAATTCCGTATGTTTGTGTGCGTGTGTTGCGAAGTTAAAAGCATAGTCATAAATGGTCTAAATTATGGCATATTGCACTTCGCACATCCATAATTGCAACGAACGATTTTTTGCGTACGCAACCAGCTCACTAACGAAGAGATGCTGCAGGGCTACGCAGTGCACATATTTCCCCACTCTGTCTACCTCTCCCCCCACTATCTATCTCTTTCTCTCTCCCCACAGACTCACGAAGCTGGACAAAGTGCAGTGATAAATCAAATTGTCAGTTTTGTATATTTTACGCCACCTGACGACAGCTTTTCGGCCAATGTGCACCAGGCAAAGAGAGCAATGCGAGCGAAGAGAGGTAAACAGAATTTTAATGTTTCGGAATGCCAGTTTGGCAACAGTAACGGTAAATGTGTGTGACGCTTGAGGAAGATACTCATAATTATCATTATTATTATAATTATTGACAGTGATGCAGCTGCGCAGCAGACAAGCCAATATATTAGCGAGAAACGGCCAAAATGGGTACAGAAAGAAGAATCACAAGAACTACAAGCAGTTCACCTTTGAACAGGCTGTGATTATTATATAATTTTAATTATTAAATTATTATATACGTAATTGATATATAATCAAATTCCTAATGCTGACAATATATAAACTGCAGCAAAAAATACTGTCTCATATGTTCACGGCTTCAAAATTTTCTAGCAATCAAGCTAAAGCAAGCTATTAACTAGCCGAAATGCCAGCGCAGTTCAAGAGCGCTCAAAAGTGCCAATAAATGCAGAGAAAATCACATACACAAGGTAACGGCACTCTTTCGCTTTGTGCTATGTTAAGTTTCGATTACCTTAATAAGTATCGATGCCTTTCCAATAAGAGCAGTGCAGTCGATGAACTTATCGGTTTTTCAAATTTGAAATCAGAACTTGAATTTACTTGAATAATACATAAAATGACAAGTACAATGCTTGTTAATGATAACAATTATTTGTGGCAAAATAATGTGTTGCTATAGGCTCACTGCGAATGCGAGCTCTTCGTCACAGCTAGATGCTTCTGGGGCAAATACCGTTCGAGGACAATATAGTGGGGATCCTTGATGGGTGGCTTATCGAACATGTGCTTGCAACTCCACAGGATGCTATTTCTCACGCGCAACGCATAATCGATGCGATTCTTGCTGAGCAAATGGAATGCCTCGAAATTGTTAAGCTCGGTTAGAGGCCTGGCAACGCCATCGCCGATGATGCTGCCCTCAGGGTCGGCAAAGATGGCCTGAATATACTTGAGTATATGCCATATGTGATGTTCATCCTTGACCCAATCCTTGAGCAAGAACGTCAAATCCAGACTATGCGAAATTGGACAAATGTGCGGATGAAATATATCTTGCAGAAAGACAACAGTGGGCAGGGTGCTCTCATTGGGAAACTGATCCGGAAGCAGGATGGAGAAACGGAACACGCTCTCCGCATAGCAACCGCTGTGTATGAAGATCACTCCGAACCACAGCAAACAGCTGGAGTAGCTGGGTATCGCATAGATGCCCCTAAGCTGCTCCTGCTCGATCAATTGGTATTCGGCCAGGATTTGGTAGCCTTGATTGATCAGCGACAACGTTTTGCTGTTGCCCGGTTTGCTCTCCAGACACATGGCAAAGTGGCTAAGGGAATAAATATATGTATCCTTTTGTCATATGATTTAACCGAATCAGACACCTTTATGCACTCACCAATTTGGACAAACTATAGCGGAAAACAGCGATGTGATTTGGGTGTGTTGTGAGTATTGTTTTTGATTTGCTGAATAATTTAGAAACACATTGTGACAAAGACTTCAGAGTAACTGGCTTTCGACCCCATAAACAATATACATTCTTGCTCAAATGTCTTCTGATATATTATTGATCAAATATAAGAACTCCTTACAAAGTTAACCTACCAATCAAAACTAGCTTTTAATGAAGAAGGCACAAAACCTTCGCTTTTCGCTTTTTTCGCAACAGAGTCAAAAACTAAATAATCGTGGCTTCTTTGAGAATGGCTCACATTGATTTACTGGCAATTGCTTGCCACATTTGAATTGATAATTACAGTCACAGTGCAACCGTGTACGAAGCAGCAACATTGTAGCCGCTTACATTTATGCGGTATGTCAACTTACCACATGCTACAAGCAGCGCAACGGGAATTGCCCACTGGAACACAAGCAGCAAAACAAGTAAGAATTGTGTAAAACGAGTGCTCGACTAGCAGATACCTTACACAAGAAAACAAGCAAGAATGTGCATAAGAAAGTGATCGACCAGCGGAGCTTATATACCAAATTTGCTGTCTCTCGTTCCTATAGTCCCTGAGATCGGTTGGGCAAACGGACCTGTCTAAATCGATTCTCTTGTTGAAGCTGATCAAGAAGTGGTACACTTTGTCGCAGCATGGAACCTTTATGATACCTGTTACAAACTTTTGCCTTAATTAATAATACTCGCTAAACACCTTTACGATGATTTCAGGGTATAATTATGTTCAACTGGTAGGCAAGACGCGGCTGTAAATTGGAGGACAAAGGGGAACTGAGGACTGGGGCAATGTCCAGCACTGGTCGCTTCCAGCGCCACACATGTGAGTTTGTGTAGTTGTGTGTAGTTGTGTGTAGTTGTGTGTAGTTGTGTGTGTGTGTGTGTTGTGTCGTACTCAGCGGTATATTCAATCATGTCAAGTGTAATAATTTTGCGAGTACTTGCAGCAGATACAAACAAGCTGCACACACGCAGTTCTGTTGAGCTCTGAGCTCGGAGCTGAACCAAACCGAAGCGAACCGAACCGCAGCAAAACGGAACCAAACAGAAGAGCTTGGCGCATAGACAACGTTCTCATGTGTTTTGCTTGGATTTTGATTTATGATTGCAATGCTCTGATGTACGGTTCTTTCACGCACTGGCAACATAATGTGGCATTATAATGTCGCATGTCGCACAAACACAAGCCCACAGACACACACACACACACATAGACAAGGAGAGTCGTAAGAGAAGATGCTGTATGTATTATTTGTACCCTGTAACTATTAGAAGTGCATGATGAGTTTTAACTTAAAGTTAGTAACATTTTGAACCTTATCAGCTACTTGTGAAGTATCTTGAATTTCATAGAAACTGGGGCCACTCACAAGTAAAATATATTGGCGATGGTAAGTATTCTAAATACATTTAATATACTCTGATCAAGTTTATAAGCCTAAATTAAACGAGAAACTCTTTACTAACTGTAGGCAAAGAGTAACTTTAATTTGCAGCTCAGCACAGGGTATTCCACAAGTCGTGCGTGCATCTCTCTCGCTCTCTATCCCGCAGTCAACTAGAGCATTACCTCGGCAAAAGAGTTATAAATTTATTGTGTGACGGAAGTTGAAAGATACCCCCCACTTGAAGTCTGATCCCTGATGTCTGCTGCTCAACTGGATCATAAATATTTGCATGCCGATGTCCACCGAAGCAGCTGCTAATTGGCAAACGCGAAACGCAAACAGACACATTTCAGATCTTTTGGCACATTGCTGCTTGAGGGTAAACATATCATAAACGCTCCTGACAGACAGTGAGGCAGTCTTGATAAGTGGCCCAGCCCATGCAACAGATAAGAAATGTCTCCCTCCCAAAAAAAAAAATAACATACAATAATAATATTGAACGGAAATACAAAGTTGCACAGCTTTTGCACGTTTTGCACCGCGAAACGCAACTCATTAAAAATTTTTAACAACGTAAATAAAAATATATTCATTTGTACGCTACCCGATATGATATGATATGATACGTTATGAATTTTGAGTGTGACTTGGACTTTCTTTCCAGCTTGGTTAACGCCAGTTGTCAGTGCATTGACATGGGTGCAACACCCAGGCGCAGAAAGGGTCAGATCCCCAAATTCATTGGGATTTTTTTCATTCTTATTTCTTTACGGGCTCGCCTCATTTTCACCTCGGCCCACATTGGCAAGACGACGGCGACTACTACACTCGGAGAAAAACTGGAATTGAACCAATGAAATAACCATCAAATTCCAGATATAATTTTGAAATATATATTTATATAAAAACATATATATTAACATATATATTAAATCAATTCAAACTGAAAGAAAACCAACTCAAAATGGAAATCGCCCTGAAAACCATATTATTTTTGGTTTGTAAAAATTATTTTTGCATGTAGAAAAGAAAAAGTCTTAAGTTCCATAAATGTTTTATATTTATAAAAAAAAAAACACCCTGTAATCCAGAAATAGGGTTTCTTGATTTAACAAAAATCTGCAGTGTAATAAATAAATGAAAATTCTACAAGTGCTTCTCTGAGTTAGACGACTTGTTAAATTGAAGTTTGATCGTTTTGTTGAGTGTACAACTACTATAATAACCCATGTCAAAATGTTTGGCTTGTCTTATAGCGCTAAGGGCAATTGCTAATATGTTTCACACACACAACAAACTCACACACACACACACACACACAACAAGCACGCACAGCGTTTACTTTGGGCCTTGGCGCACCTGTGGGGAATTGCTTGTCACCTGGACCCGCCACGCAAACAGTCGTCGAGCGGAATCGCAACATTCAATTTGAGTTTTTTATTTTATATTATTACTTTCAGTATTCTTCGGCTGCTGCTGCCGCTGCTTCGAAGTCTTTTATGCGGGCAGCAATTTCTTGTGCCGCCCTTTTAGCCAGGTTTTTTCGCCTTGTTTTTTTTTTTTTTTTGCTTTGACTTTGGTTTGTGTGTTACTTTTTTCTTATCAGCTTTCTTTCATTTATGCTACGTTGCATTTTGGGTCTTCTGACCGCGACGACTTCGGGGTTCTGTGTTTGGTTCTCTTCGATTCGATTCGGTTCGGTTCAGTTGTAATACGGTGGCATATAACACTTAAGTGCTTGTTGTTGTTTTATAAGATAAACTTTGGCAAAGGCCCACATGTCTGTCAAAAAGAAAAACAGCAACAAAGAAACAGCAAAAATAATAACGTGATGCCAATTTCATTTACTGCCACTTTCATTAACCAAAAAGGAGGCAGCACAAACAACTTTGGCATGTTTTTCTTTTCTTTTTTGTTTTTTCTTTTGCTTATCTGCCCTCAGAAAGTTACACGATGAACTTAGGGTTTTGAATTTGATGTTCCATAAGAGTTGTGTGTGTGTGTCTGTTCTCTGTGTTTGTTGCTAGTTGAAGCATGCAATTGGCAAAAGACAGCTGTGATTGTATAAATAAATTGACTAACTGTAAAGAGTTATAAGGTGAAGCTGAATGCCATTCAACTTTTGGTCAACATCCAATTTGTATATTCTTCACTTGTTATTATAATATATTATTTTATTTACACTCTTTTTATCTGCTTAATAAATTTTTGAAATTATGGTAGTAAAAATGTTAAAGGAAATCTGGAAAACTACCGACAAAGCTGTTAGAAGCTATAGGAAAAAAGACTCTTACTATTGTATTTATAATTATCTAATCAGCTCACTTTTGAAACCTATGCAAAAAATATTCAAATATTTCCAGTCTGTCCACCAATCGAATTATTCGCCACATACTTTCAGGCAGTCGCCGAAAAGGTGGCGCCATAGAACAATTATGATTATGAAAGATAAAAAAAAAATATTGTAATTGCTGTAATTAATGTAAAGGTATTTGGCAGTGCTATTGATTTATGTGAAATTTGTGCAAAGGTTTTCACTGTGGCTGAATCGGTGTGTGGCATATTCAAATTAGGGGAGAATATATATGCAAACTCTTTCACTTGCCGTTCTTTACAAGCGACTATTGAGTATTATTATAGCCAAGTTATTTGGTTGGCAATGGAGTACGACAACAACTAATATTTGCATAATCTCGCTGGTAGAGCAACCAGCAGAGCAATTATTTCTTTAAAAATAAATTGCATGCACAATTGGTAGCAATAGCAAAAAATAAAAATAAATAAAAGAAATAAGAAAAAATGCCATGGAACCAGGAGTGGACCACCAATGTTCTGGCTCTGGCACTGACTCCGACTACGGCTCCGGCTCAGCTACACTCAGAATAAAAAATTACTCGGAATTTTAGAAAATCGACATCCTTTTGGCGCCAAGGTTTCCTTACCACATTGTTCAGAAACTGAACTTCTTGATTAGAAAGTTGTGGCTTTCTTAAGACCACGATTTAAATTTCTTAGTTTCAGTCTGGATTTTTTCCAGAGCTTTGTTTTTTATGTAAGCACACAGAATTATTCTGCACATTAGATTTTTGTTACTTGCATTGTTATTATGAATTCTACTTTTTAGAAGTGTATTTCTTATAAATAGAATACGTTTTGATATTACCCAGAAATAATTTCTAAAAACAAGAAGAACTTTCTAGTTTTCAGGGGGATTTCTTAAATTAATTTTGAGTTTTCTTTCTAAGTGTAGCAGGCTGTAGCACAGTTGCCGTCTTTAGGCACACAGATCCAGCGACGAATTTGGTCAAAACGGCTTTTTGGAGTGGCGGCTGCTGCTGCTGCTGCAGAGGAGGGTTTCAAGTGGGGGCGTGGCAGCGCCCAGGTCGTTGTGTGTACGCCTCATTCCGTTCTATTTGCATATCGATTTGGAGTTTTTAGACGGGCCGAGAACATGCTTTGCTTTGGTTTGCTTTGGTTTGGGTTTATTTTGGTTTTGGTTTGGTTTGGTTTGGTTTGGTTTTTGTTGCCTTGCATTCGGCCGTCTTCCTGCTTGGCCAAAATGTATTTGCATCAGAACGGATACACTTGGCTTCATTCGATTTGCAGCACAAATAACAATTGCATAATTGCCAAAGAATTTCAATTTATTGCCTTACGACCGTTAACAAAACGCAATTCATATTAAGTAAACAAATCGATTCATAAATTTACACCAAGAAAGTGATATATTTTTTGCTTTTATCTGCAATCTGCTGCTGCTGATAAAATTCAATTATTTTAATATTTCCTTTAACACACTTATCGTCGCCTTATCAGTGACGAAAGTCAGTCAATGGTGACAAAATGCTT
This sequence comes from Drosophila picticornis, assembly GCA_035043845.1. NCBI lineage: Eukaryota > Metazoa > Arthropoda > Insecta > Diptera > Drosophilidae > Drosophila > Drosophila picticornis. Next base: position 2,187,656 of record JAWNMR010000493.1, on the reverse strand, counting down.
GAGCTGCTGCCGATATGCTCGATAAGCACGTGCCATTAGCCCATGATGTGATTCCAAGGGACGTGGGAGGAGGCAGAGCACTTTGAACAATTTTAATTTGCCGCTCGAACAAGACTTGTCCCAAAAGTATTTTTTCTTTAGGTTTTTTTTGTTGGCCCCAGTCACGTAGCCATAACTTGCCAGCCGCACTGTAAGTTGACCCCTTTGTTGTTGCAAGAAAATTGAAAACTTGCTGTGCCCAAGTGCCTAGAACACTTTTCATACCCTGAATGAGTAAAAAGGGCATACTGAAATTGGGCAAAAAGAAGGTAACAGGCAGATGAAAGCAGCTCCGAGCTGTTAAGCTATATATTTGCATATGTAGCATTAACAGCTGAGTCGATATAGCCATGTCAACCTGCATAAGCCCGCTGACTTCAGATAAGTCCCTAAATGTGATTTAGTATATGCGCAATATATAAATTATTTACATATTTCTTTTTAAGCCCCGTTTCAATATCGATAAAATTAAATGATTGATAGCAATAGAAGCAAAAGTTTTATACAAATATCTTTCTAATCGCAGTTGCTTCATATTTATGTCAATCACATTTATATTTAATTATTTATTTATAATATAATGGACATTTTTCAGGACTTAGGCTTAGGGTATCTCCAAGTCGAGCTACCTTGTCTGGAACTTTGTGACTGGTTTATCCTTAAAGGGACTAGCCTGGCTAAGGCCATTAGAAACACGCTATGTTTAACAAGTTAGCAAATTTTAAGTGACTTTTTCATGGCAGGTGATCGATCCAAATTTCAGGTTTAGAGCACAATTAGCAAATAAATTAAGGAGAAACGCTTATAAAATATACAGACAAATTTTAATAGAGTGTTGTGTGGTATGTGTGTTGATATAATAAATGTACAAACTATTTACAGACAATATTAAATGCCCAAAAATCCAAAAGCACTCACAAAATATTGTAAATTATGCGTAGATAATTTTTGGAGTGATCTACAGGGTATCTAGCAAAGCACACAAAAATGTTTAGACTTTTAAGAAACACTCTTACAGCGCCTCGGGTATTAATTAAAATGTTGCTAAAATGCTACTGTTTTCCTCAAGCATTCATCCATTAAATTTTCATGGCAGCTTTAAGCACAACTACTTAAAAATGTACTGCGAGTCGTCGAAGTTGCCCTAACGTCTGTGGTGTCTCCTATAAGTCACTCATTATGTCCGCTTTTGGGTCTTTTGGCTTATCATGTTCGTAGTTGACATTCGGCGCAGACGTAGATGAAGCAATTTTCCTGACATGCAAAACGTGCAACGTGCAACAGTTGCAACCGAATGAGAGCAACTGTTGCTGCTGTCACTGCTGCGGCTGCAGTTAATTTTCGTATATTTAATTCAACTTAAATTATTGTAAAGCAACTGACGAGACTCGAGACTCGAGCCCAGCCAAAGACCTGGCCGCGCTTTGATGTGCTCCACTCCATTGGACCGGGCCCAAACCGAGCTCGGGGTTTGGAGACGTCAAAGGTAAAGTCAGAGAGCCATCACGGAGCTGTGCTTTGCCGTCCATTTGCAAGGCAAATCAAACGCTTAATGAATTCATTTCAATTAAATATAAGAAAAAACAAACAAACAAAAAACGAACCAAAGCAAAGCAAATCAAATCAAATCCACAACAGCAGCCGTGATAGACGAATGCCAAAGACCCGCCAGACAGTCACCCAGACAGACAGTCAGCTTAGCCTTTAGCATTAATAAATAGTTTACTGCAGTTTATATTAGCCTTGTTATTGTTGTTGATATTGTTGCTGTTGCTGTTGCTGTAGCTGTTGCTGTAGCTGCTCTCAACTCAACGACTCGCTGGGGGAGCATATGAGCCAAAGACTTGGCATTTGAATCGAAGTTAGATATGCAGTAAGCTGCTCTGCTGGCTAATTGATAGTGATCTAGAACAGATGCAGTTGACAACCCACAGAATTGAGAATCGGGAATCGAGAAACGAGAATAGAGAATAGAGAATGCGACTGTGCATCCAAATCCCAATCAGAGACTTCTTGGTATGCCAGCCATTTGAAATGTTCTTGCCAATGTTCCTTTGTTGTGCTTCATTTGATTAAATCGTGATGGTATCATTGGATAATCTACTTTTTGACTAGTTGGCATGCTAAGCTGAAGAACTCTTATTCGATTACCAAAAATGTATGTTTGACCCGCCTCAATTATATTTTGGGTAGGCGTTTTAACATGAATATCGCGCTAGAATCGCGTGTTCAACTTTGAGTGTATTATTTATCTCGAGGTCAAACCATTATTGAAAGTCGCTGGTTTTTTTGGAACTCACACACAACTCACACTCAACACACATTGTTATTTTTTGAGGGATTTTTGTAGTTATTTAATTTATTTTTGATTATTTACTGCGAATTTAAAGTGACGTTGCTCGCCTTGGATTGTGCTCAGAGCTACTTAAGAGCTGAATTGTGGAGGTCAATCAACCCAGTTTATTGGCATCGACAACTTATTGCTCCCCTTGCATACAATATACATTTCTTTTTTTTAGTTTCGGCTTTGGGTTTGGACAGCTGGATAGCTGATAAGCCTTAAGCTGCTTAATCGATGACCAGAGAGTTGTCAAAAAATAATTCACAAGCCGCCTCAAAAGGTAAATACGAAGACAGCTTGGCGTATACGTAATGTTATCAGCTGTGCAAATCTACCCTGTGGGATCGTCGTCGTCGTCGTTGCCTCACCTCTCTCCTCACCTCACCCTCAACCGGAGAGGCAGACAACGGAACCTGCGCCAGCAGCAGCAGAGCGCTAAATCAACGTTCGGGGCCCTTTACATGAGAAATATTTTAGCGGTCGATGCAAAAATGGTAGCAATGGTAGCGTTCCCTTATCAGCAGCCACTGACGTATGCAGTCCAAAAAAAAGAAGCAGAAAAAAGCAGCAAGCTACTACAAAAAAAGGTAAAAAATAAAGAAAGAACAGCAAAGTAAGATAACGCCACAATGAAGACAGCAGAACGCGCCGCAGTTGAAAAATCGCAGAGGATTCCACAGCAACAAGACGACGACGATGACGACGACGACGACGCATCAAGATAAATGAACGTGCGCCCTGCTTTAATACACTGAGAGAAGAATAAAATAAGAGAATACTGAAAGCAAGCAGAAACTTGGTGAAAGTTTGTCGATTTAAAACGAACTTCTAACATCAGATTCGGGATTGAAGGGCGTCAAAAAAAGACCTGTTTGTCTTCAGGTTCCACTTAGTAATTTCTAAAGGTTCATCATACATTTCTTCGTTATTTAGTTTAGTTACTGTTCCAGACTATTTGAACTATATCGATTTCTGCAAGCAGCTGACTTGGACTGCGATCAGTAAAGTTGTATTTCCATTTTGACACCCAGATTAAGAACAGACGCTAAGAAGAAAACTATCCGCTATTTTATCATCATTTTCTGCCAGTGTAATTGTTGTTTTTCTTATTGACTTCTGCGGCTGCTGCTGCCCCTTTTGGTGTCTTCGCCAACCGAAAATCAAAGTTATAATAATGCATAAGTAATTTGCAGCAACAGCAAATCGAACAAAGCCATCAGCAGAACTGCCACAAGTGGAAGAGAGCAGCTCGTGCCGGCTTCCAGACAGGCTAAGACCTACTTGACAACAGTTAATCAAAGACTCCAAATACCGATTGCCAAGGCACAAAAACCCCAAGCGAACCGATACGAACCGAAACCAACCCATCAGCTCGCCATGAAGAAGCTATCGCCTCTTTAGGCAGTTATTTATTAACTGAAAATCATATTATCGGCATATCGCTTACGGCTTTCGAATTGACTTAACTTGATGCTGCTGCTGCCTTTTTTCAGTTGATGGTTTCATATGAATACACTACGTTGTGGCCAACTTGACTGAGTTTACTTATTTACTTTAATTGCTCTGAATTCTATTAAGGATAATTTTATGTATTTCAGGAAACTCTGTGTTGAACGCAACCGATTAAATGACTAAGAAATGCCTAAGAAGCCAGCTGACAAACCGAAATAAATTAACTTTTCGGTTCTGGTACATAAAGTCTGGTAAATCTTATGTAGTTTATTTCCAAATATTTATTGGTATTCAGTTCCTTATTGGTAACGGTAAAAAAAAGAAGAGCTTTCATTAAAAATTTGCCGCTAAACTTTCAATTGCCACACCTTATAGCTCAGCAAACGAACCCAACTAGCCGCACTTGTATCTGGGCCTGGCCATTTAAGTTGAGCGGCATCAAAAAAAAGAAGCAGAAAAAACGGCAGCACAATGGCTTAACCTGGCCAAGAGCGCGACCAAGAACCAAACCTAGCGATGCAACATAGGGCCAGGGATAAACAATGCCGCGGCATGTTAAGACAAATGCCTGGAAGGTTGCAGGCAGGCGGCCAACCATTGTGAACTAGATTCGCCACAAGTAAGCAAACAACAAAAACAACAAGAACAACAAAAACGAGCAAAAATAAAATCAGGAAGTGTATTATATAATTTTATAGATACTAAACTCAACTTTGACACAAATCGACTGAGTGCGGTCTGTAAACATGACATTTGCTGTACACGAGAGTCGCTCCAGCAGCCCGCTGGAGCCACAGCTAGTATGTGGTGTGTGTGTGTGTAAGTGTGTGTGTGTACTGCTGAGAGTCGCCTCGTTTAGGCCAACAGGGAAGCCAGCTAACAGCAGCTAACAGCAGCCGGCAGCATCTTTAGACACTGTGCACTGTGCGATGCTTATCGCAAAACGTTCAATTATTTTATTTGGTGCAGATGTGGCCGGCGATAAAAGTGCCTGATAGCAAACGGCAGCAGCAACAGCAGCAGAGGCAACAGCAGCAGCTTACAGCCAACAATGCAACGAGCCAAGTTAATGCAGCACACAATACAAATACGGCCAGAGAGTGCCACAGCATCTTTGCCCTACTCTTCTCTGCTCTTCTACTTTGTATATATGAGATTCAATTAAAATCAGCCACAACAACAACAACAACAAAACCTGCACAGCAGCAGCGGAAAAAAAACCAAACAAAATAATTGACACAAGAAAGCAATGCCGCAAATTTGCAGCAAGAGTGCCACCGAACCAACAAAAAAAAATAAGAAAAACGACAAAAACCATACAGCAAAATCACAAAAAAAAAACAAAAAAAATGAAAATAATGTCAAGCTATAAATGTTTAGTGGTGTTGACCGGGCTCATAAAGTACTCTTAGCGTGCTCGTAGCGCAGCGGGACTGGCGATTGAAAATGTTCACAAGCCATTAAGTCAATGCTTGCAATGAGTTGTAAATATTAAGAACTGAAGAAAATATTATTGATTTTAAATTAAGTAAAATTAAACTTCCCATTCCAATACTTCTTCTATTTTTGAAACTCAGTTTCAAAACATTGTTGATTTTAAATTAAATACATTTCAACATTTCCAACACTTCCCCTATTTTGTCAAGAATAATTTAGAATTTCGTGAAACTAAACTTATTTAATAAATAAAGAGCCAAAATAAAAAGTAAAACTATAAAAATCAGACGGGATTTTTGCAAAATGCAATTATACCCTCAAAAGCACAGAGTTAGTTATTGATTCTACTTAATATAGAAGAACAAATGAGAAGTGTAGATGCACTTCTCGCCGCAAAGTGAGCACAGAACAGTGGGCGCCAAATGTTGCTGCACAAACGCAGCAGCGATGCAATTAAAGCAAACCAAAGTCCAAAGTCTGGCAACGGAAATTGTGGGCGACGTTGCCAACTGCCTCAAATTCTCCCGCCAACAATCTGTTAGGCTATTGTTTGTTGTTCTTGCAATTAAAAATTATTGTATTTTTTGGATGCCACAGGGGGTGGGGGATTGCTGTGGCCTATTGATCGTGTGGCAAGACTGACTCGCATTCAGCATCAGCAACTGAAAGTTGGGCAAACGGAAACGGAAAGTGTGCCATTATGCGAGTGAGCAAGCGACCGGATGTGGACTCAGTGCAGCTGCAGCAGCAACAGCAGCAGAAGCATTCAGCATTCCACATAAGCATCAGCATCAGCATTAGGAGAGCAACTGCATCTGCTACTGCTGCTACTGCTGCTCCTCCTGTTTCTGCTGCTGCTGTGGCTGCTGCTTGATTTAGTTATCTGCCATTGGCACTGGCACTGCGAAAACCGCACTTTGCGGCAAGAACTTTGTTGAGCTGCAAGCAAAGTTGAAGTTGCTTTATACAGTTGATGCCACAATAAAACAGACTAACGCCAAAGACCACTAAAAGTTATGCGACCCCCTCTATACAAATTCGAAGTTGCAATGGTTTTTCGGGTTTTATTTTTTATTTTTTTGTCGCGTTGTTAAAAAAGTTTTCACGCGTAACGCCCGCTCCGGTAACGCTTTCTGCAAATCAAATCAAAATCGGAATCAAATGCAAATTGGTATTAGATTAGTTCGTTTGTCGTCGACGGGACTGCAGCTCTATCAGGTGGCATCAACTTCAAATTAGACAGTTGAATAGGGGAGACTGACTAACTGAGGGACAGACAGCAGGCAGACGGAGAGACAGACAGTCACAGTCCGTGAGTTATTCTGCTCTCGGGCAATATTAGCATCTGTTGGAAAAGTGACAGTTTTTTACCCAAAAAAAAATAAAATAAAAATAAAAAACGGAAACTGAATTATATTTGCGTTCGTCCTTGCAACGTTCAACATAAAGCTGAAATGGTTTTTTTCATGCTCTACAGTGGAGATAAAATTTGTCAACGACTATGTGCATAGGCTTCCAGTGTTATAAAATATTTGGATAAAAAACCAAACTTGTTAAACTATCCTTGAAATGCTAATCTGATGTTAATCTTGCAACGAGAAGAGGTGGATTAATCGATTTCTTCTCTTCACGAATTTTTGTTGCGCTTGCTAACAATGCTGTTCAAGAACAAATATGCCTTATGGGGTCGGATACTTCTTCTTCTTGCGTTACACACCTCACTACAAAATAATATCAACCCCAGCTAGAGTAAAAATAAGGGAAATGCAGTTAAAAATAAAGTGCGGGAAAATGCGTCAGCAGCTGTCGCGATTTCAAACAGCTATCAAATGCCAAAAGCTACCACAGAGTGTTTTAAGTAAGTTCATCAGTCAGTCAGTCAGTCAGTCAGTCAGTTAGTCAGTTAGTCAGTCAGTTAGTCAGTCAGTTGAATCATTTACTGTGGGAACCCGCGCATGAATTGAATTTTATAATATTAATGTGTGTGGAGAGCAGCTTTTAAGCACTAAGCAATGTTTTATGTTGTCTTAAAGTGTTTATTATGTTTTTAGTACATACTCAAGTGATGTGCTTTCAATTGTTTTTCAATGGGGAAGCAGCTCAGTTTATGTTGAGCGTGACTGATACGAGTATATAGCAATTGTAGTTAACTTTCGTAAAACAATTTAACTTGTTCGAATTGCACAGAAATCGCACGTGGATTAGGACCAAAGCTTTTTACAGTCTTAACTTTGTCAAAACTAAATTGGTTAGAAAAAAAAACTTGCATTTCTTAATCCTGTCTGACCTCTTACATAATGCTGCAAAAACTTCTACATGCAAATTGTCCAGGAACACAACTATTTTAGAAGGAATGCAGGACCGATGAAGTTCAGGCTGTGAAAAGTTTTCACACGTTCTCATTTCATTTTTGTGAGTAGAGTTTTAACACAAGCCTTGAGCCCGAATCGTTTTAATCTATAAACATGAATAAAAAGCACAGTCTTTCAAAATTCGGGCTTAATAATTATTTGTAAATTTATTGCACGTGTAAAATGAAATCTAAATAGAATCGAAGATGGCTCTGACTGCCGGTTGCCCACACAGCAAAAGTTCTATAATTTCAATGCATATTCAAACCTATTGTTAATTTTTTTATTTTTAGCTTTAAAGCCACAGATTTGAATTGAAATTCTCAACTAAAAATGAAACAGCTATCGAAAAAGCCTTAAAATAAATCATTTTTCTACTTGCTTGATGTGTTCGAAGTGTTTTATTTCTGCTTTGTGGCCACAGAGTTTGGTTCAAAGTTGAGCACCATTGTTGATTCGCCTGCACATTTAAGCCGCATTTGTGCAGAATGCAGAAAACAGGCTGCCAGTTGCCAGTTATCCCGTTTGCCAGATGCCAAAATTTGCCTGTGTGTTTTACATTTCAACATACTTGGCTGCACAGAGAAAGGCACGGGCTCAAAACTGTCATTGACAATATCAAAACAATAAGTTTGTTATTTTTTTGCTTTCCAACGAACCGTATGTGTATCTGTCCCTCCACATCCCCTACACCCCTCAGTCAACAACACCACCCCACCACCCCCCACACCCTTTTGTTATTCAATATGCTTAAGGGCTCTGCTCAAAACACTGACTATGACAATTTTTATTCTTGCTTACGTTTTTATTTTTATTTGGCTCCATTGTATTTAGTCATGATGTGAACTAAATTGTTCTACATTTGTTGGTACTCTTATTAATATGGAGTATGGTTTGCCTAACTGCCACTAATTGTTGCACATTCTGTGCCATGACACTCTAATAAAAATACAACAATTAGCAACAACAACTGCAAATGTTTTTGTGTCTGTTTGCATACTGCAATTTATTCCTAAAATCCTGAAAAAAGCATTTGCACAATTTGCATAGTTGACAGGCGCCCATCAGTTTACAAGTTGTTGCATAGTTTTTGCTTATTGTGACATTTAATCTACGAGTCTTTTTTGTCCAACATTTTGACGTTTCCATTGCAAAAGCTAAATAAAAATATAGTTTATGATTTGGTTGTAAAACAATCGATTCTTGTTATTAATAGATATTTATGATGAAGTACAAATAACTTATTGAGCTACATTCAAAACTTGGATGTGCTCGAATGGAAGCACTTTTTATCTTCAGTTGGAAAAAAATCATCTTCAGATACTTAATAACTTGTCAAGAATATTTCCAATACGCACTAAAGAACTTCCTATTTTATAAGCAATATATATCATAATAACAACTTATTTTCACAAGAAAAAAATATGGAGTGCTCTAGTTTACTACCACTTCTTGCTACTTGTTAGCTTATTGAAGCTAAGTGCTGTTGACCTAGCTAGTAGCCAGCGACGCCAGCGACGTCAGCGATGCCAGCTAGCTATTTGACCTGAACCTGTGCTGTGCAAATTACTTTCTTTCTTTCTATTTTTCTGTATTTGACAAGTACGATGCTTTTATTGGACAACACACACTCCTCAGACACACACATGCTACAATTTATGCAGCTCGATGTGCGATGGCAAATTATGTACACTTCATTTCATCCAGGATACGACGACGACAACTAAGAAATGAAAAAATGAAAGGCAATAGGAAGAAATAGAAAAACACACACACCCCATATATTTCACACACACTCAGTTTGTTATAGCTGTTATATGCATGCACATATATATTGGGACTGGGGTCAGTTTATTGTTTACCTAAAGCGATAGACGTGCAAATGGCTGAGAGGCCATGGGGAGTGGGGAGTGGGGAGTGTGAGTCGTTGTCGGTGAGTAGTAAACTCGACAAATTCGACACAAATGCGAAAATGCGACAAGATTTATGCGAAAGTAATAAATATAAATGTGGTTTTGAGTAGAAAATAGAATTATAGCAATACATGTCCAAAATACTCTCTCACACATACACACAGGTGCGTATACGTAATATGGCTGCTGCTGCTGCTGCTGCTGCTGCAGTAAATCATTGTGGTTGGCCGGGCAATTTATTGTAACGCTTTGTACGCACCACAGCCACGCCCCGCCCCTCCCCTGCCATTTGTGGCCATATGTTACACGAGCGTAAATATTAAAATAACTTAAGGAACTGGCACATACTTGGAACCGGACCTTGCAGTCTGTCCAGCCAGCCAGCCAGCCAGCCGGCCAGCCAGCAGCCAGTGGACATCGAGGCGCCGCAATAAATCAAACACACAAAGCGACCAGCAGAGCGTATACGTAATCTATTTAAAAATCGGCATTTCTTTTTTGTTGTTCTGCTCCTCGCTTCTATACACAAATATTTTTTTTTCGAATATGAATGCACAACACGCTAACAGCATGCAAAATAAAATATGCATCATGCACTAGCAAAAACGATGCTGTTCTAACTTCAAGAGAAATCGAGTTAGAATTGAAACACTTTTCAAGTGCACTAAGCTGTTGAATTTAAATTCAAAGCTATCAACAAATGGGAATAATCGGTAGTCATTACTTTTTTAAATTTATAGTCTTGCTGCATGCGAAATCTGATAAAGATGAAATTTAATAATGAAATCAGGATTCATTTTCATAATTTGATATTTAAAAATAGCCACTTAACATCTGCTTTTTATTAAGTTTTCGATTCGTAAAAAGCACTTTAAACAAATATTTAGAAATAAGAAGATTGTTTCTGTGCTTCTGCAAAATGTTTAAATGACGCTCTTAAAATATGTATTTCGTTGTAAGATTTTCAACCTTGGCCTTATTTGGGCGACGATTGTACAAACTAATCTACATTTTTCCGAGTGTGTCAAGAATTCTACCTTTTTTTTGCGCATGTTTTAATATCAATAAGAGCGAAAAGCGAGAGAGAGACAAAGAGAGAGAGAGAGAGAGAGAGAGAGAAAGAGTGAGAAATAGAGAGCATTGTGCTCGCCCACTTCATTTCAACAATCGGGCTAGCAAACGACTGACTGGCCCCAAAAAATATGCAAAATTTGCAGCTTTTACCCAAATTTATGGTTATTTGTGTTGCACTCTTAATGCTATTGAACTTGCACTTAACAAATGGCATCGAGAGCCAGCTCAGCTGCCCCACCCAAGCCCCCTTCACCCCTCTCTCACTCTTTCAATACAAACTCCATTTAGACGATGAAATAAGCGTTCGGCGTTTCCTTCCAACTCCCCACCTCAAAACTCCCCTCATTTCACTTCAGCAATGCTTTGTGTGTGTTTGTATTTTGTATTTTTTTTTTGGCTTTCGAAACATTCTCAGAGTTACATTTTGTGCATAGCATTTCAATATGCGTTTTGATATACATCCGCAAATTTGGAAATACCAAAACCCCAACAAAGGAGGAGAGTTTAGTTGTAGTTACAGTGAGATCCACAAAGGAGAACAGATACTTAAAAATAGTATTCAATGTTGATATGTTGATGATGAACCCAAAGCAAATGCAGCAACGGATTTGATTCGATTGCCGACAGTCTTCAGTCTGTGGAATGAAAAGCAAATTTGTTGCCTGGACAAGTTTAGAACACAACTTTAATTCAATAACACTTTCAGATTGCGTCTTTAAGATTTCTATTAGTCCATTTTGTAGTTAATGCAAGCCAACAATTGAATTCAATTTACTTTGTTATTACTATGGGAAACAAGCATGAGGTTAATTATACAAAATTCTTAGTTGTTTACTCAGCAGACAATTAATTAATCCACACTCCACACAAGCCAAACTAATAAAGCTATCTTAAAAAAGAAAAACAAATGCCGCCATTATTTGTACTCATCCTCAAGCCGCCACTTCCCACTACCCACTGGATGATCTGGGCGCTAATTAAAACCCATATGCGCCAGCTAACAGACAATAATTAGCACACAACGCGTGCAAACAAACACACAATTAAAAGTGCATAAATATGCAAGAATGTGCATGTCAGCTTTCAACTTGAGCAGAGGTCCCTCCATTCCCTCCCTCCCTCTCTCTCTCTCTCTCCCTCTCTCTCTCTATCTCTCTCTTTGTGCATTTTGTATGATTTTGCTAAGCAGAGGTATTGACTATAATATACCCATAGTCTACACAAATCAGGTTGTCAAACCAGAAACCAGCAACTTTACCGAGTGATATTCTGAACCAGAAGCGCAATTCAATACTTCTGTTAAGAACCACTTACAAGAACCAATTTTATTTTACATTGCACTTTATTATTATTATGTTTAATAGTAAAGTCTTTTACATGATTTCATTGATCTGTTCATTAGACAAGCATCGAGCAAAACTTCAATTAGAACACACCTTGAATAAAACTTGCAATTTTTTGTAATAAAAATACTATCTAAAAAACAATATAAATATTCTTAGACATTTAATACACATAAATATAAAATAAATATGTAAATATATTTACATTTATTATACATATATACATAATTAAAGTAAAAACATCCTTTTGAAAATCCCCTCAAAGTCAAATAGTCTTTTACCTTTTGTCTACTTCTGGTTAGGGTATACAGAACGAAAGGCATTTTAACGTCAGTTGACTGCCACACACAAGCTTGCTAAAGGCTAAACGCTCAACACACACACAAACACACACACACACACACACACACACACACATAGACACCTATAAGGACACACGCACCTACACACAGAGCAAATAAAGTGAAACCATAATTGTTGTACTTGCCAACTCGACTTTGGCTCATTTTTGTCGCTGACTGGGGTTCATTTTGTGTGTTGCACTCAACTCTGCCTCGGTTGGGGTTATAAAATATGAATAATGTCAGTCGAGTGTGGGGAGGCTGTGTGTGTGTGTTTGTGGCTGAGTGTGTTCGTAATTTGATGTGCGTATTTGCTAAAACCCGTTTAATGTACCAGCTCCCTCCTCCTTTCCAGCCCGCACTAATTTCGTTTAATTCACTGCCAACATTTTCAAACAGCTCAGCAGATTTTGTGGCAGTAGTTTTTCGTGTAGTTAAAGTCCTTGAGCATGTTTTTGGGGGGTTGGGCGTTGGTATTATGTTTAATGAAACGATGAGCGCTTTGCTGACTCATAACTGCAAATTGGCGTCAGTTTCAAGTCTATAAAGTCGGGCAAGAAAACACTCCCTGCCCCTCTGTCTTTCACTACAAGGTTATTTGCATTTCAGGCCGTTAACAGTTTCGTCAGAGGCCACGTGGGCGTAATTAACTACTAAAAGATTAATTCAACTAAGAATTGTTGTTGTTGTTTGTCTGTTTGTGGCTGATAAAAAGATTTGCCGACTGAGCGCTGCTCGTCAAAATGTAATTGAAGTTTTATGGCCAAGGCGAGCTGAAATTGCGGCTTATCCGATGCTACCCAATTCGCCTACGATTATATGCATTTAATATTAGGCATCTATGATATGTGGACAGCAGATAAACTGACCACCTGGCTCAGGCAACGGCAACTTTCTGATATCTGTCCCCAAAAATGCAAAAGTAATCACTTGAAACCTTAACTACACAGAGAAAAATAAGATGTAATGTTTACCATTAACCTGGCCCTCATGCAATTTGTTCAATATGAAAACACGTTAAGTAAAACAGTTCGCCTGTTGATGCTGATCAAGAATATATATACCATAGTACATAATGGAATAATAATAATAATTTGCATATATGTGTAAAAAAAACCTTTAGTTTTAATCAGCTCGTTTTTAATTTCAGCTATTTACTTTTGTTAAATGAAATTCAATGAACTGTATTGATGAGCAGCGTAAAAAGTTTGTATTTAAATAAATATGCATTTAAATAAAATCAATGGAATCGACCTACAAGGGGGGTTACTTTCACACACATACACACATATATATAATGCAAACTGTAAATTGTTCAACCCTAATTGCTTTATGCCTTAAAAACGAGCTTATTAAAAGTTGCTGTCAGTTTAACTTGCACCAGTTCCGCACTGCCTCAATGACCACATCCCAATTTAACAACAAACCTCCAACTCTCCCTCCCCTCCCTATTTTTCCCATCCCTTGTGCATAATAGTCTCTTGTAAGTAAACGCAGAGCAGCTGCCAAAAGTGCATGTTGTGAACAGAATTTAATTTTTCATTTACATGCTCTTCGACACTCGCTTGTGTATGGAAATCGGGCAAGAACATTGAGACTCGATCATATGCAACAAGGCGATACTCTGTTTAAAACTGCGAAAACAATATATATATAAATTGAGCGATTATAAAAAGAACAATCTAATAGTAAATAGGATGTCATCATATAATAAAGAGACTAATACAAATTTAAACTTCTTCATTAAATCTTATTTTATTTTGATTTCTCTTATGGTAAACTGAATAATTTATTTTTGCTTAATTTCGATCATTAAATAAAAATTAATAAATAAATTACTAAACGGGCATATTAATAATTTGTGATCAATTTTCGCATACATAAAAGGCTTTCCATTGCGCAGAGTTTTTCAGATTTTATAGCACACACAGCGCAAACATGTCCGATTACAACAAAAGGATTTAAAAAGGCGAGCCAGAATGTGTTTTGTCTGTTACGTATATACATATATATATTTATATGTATATATATATATTTCATTAATATATGGATAGATATGTATGTGTATTGTAATGAAATCCCTTTAAATGTGTATGAAAAATTCATGACGCGTGCAAATGGCGCGAAAACAACTTGTCTGCTTGAATGTGTGAGACCCACCAGCCCCTCCCCACTTGTTTGTGTGTGTGTGTGTGTGTGTGTGTGTTATGTGTGTGTGGCCAACATTGGGCATTCACTAGCAGCCAGCCAGTTGGTTGACTAAGGGTGAAAATGACGGCGCCAAGCTTGGCAGACACGCAGCATTGCATGCAAAATATGTTATGAAAAGAATGCAGAAATGTATTCTTGTTGTTGTTGTTGTTGTTTTTGTTGTTTTTGTTGTGTGTACACGTGCAGGCTGCAATAAATGACCAAGGAGCAGCAACAACTGAGGTGTGCTGAAGAGAGGGAAGGGGAAGGGGGAGGGCATCAGCCTCGCCTTGCACGTGATCACAAAAATTAATCCATTTGTTTGTTGTTTAACTCATTTCATTGACTTCAATTATGCAGCGAATGGATGAGAGCAAAAAGAGAAAAATACAGTAAATACGTAAAAAACGTTTAGGGCAGCCCTGGCGTCAAAAACGTGCGCGTTAAGCTGTAACGTGAGCAGGGCTGGGGCAGCAAAGTAGAACAGGGTGGTCAAGCAAAGCGCTTTTTTTTAAACCGTTTTTCAACACTAATGAGGCTGTCAAGTGTTTTGCATAAAAGAGCATCCCAAACTGTAAACGCGCGAGTTTTTTATGTTAATGGACAAGCCGCACGCGACACACACACACGCACCCACACGCACACACACCGGGATACAGCAACATACACACACACACACACATGCAGTGAGCACCAACACACATGCAGGACACGCACGCACAGAGCGTAGTAAATGAAACTAGGCGTCGTTTGTAGTGCAAGTCAATTTTTCGATAATTTGAAAAGTTTATTTAATACAAAACGTGATTCAATTACAAAACTGACCGAAAACATATACACAATTGGAGGGTGCCAGGGGGCGGGGGCAGGGGGCAGGGGCCAGGGGTTCATGCTGCCCTTTTTTGCCATGGACTCAGCAACATAATGTGCGTTGTCCTGTTTCACGTTGTCGTCCTCTCGAAAAAGCCAAAACTAGTTTTTGCTTGTAAAACGCAGCGTGTGCGCCATTTTTTGTCCCCTCCCCATCGTTGTTGTGTTGTTCGTGCCGTTCAATGGCGCTTTGTTAATGTTACGGAAATGTAGCAGCAGTCTGTGTGCGTATGTGCGGGGAGGGGGAGGGGCGACGCAGCAGCCAGCAATCAACGGATGTGGCACACGCTGTGATTGTGGTCATCGCATTCTTTTATTGAGAGTTGACTTCTTTTTCTTTCTATTCGTTTTCTGTTTGTATTGATGCAACTCGTATTCTGGCTCACTAACCGCAACACCTGAATACAACAACAAAAACAACTTCGTTCAACGCTTTGTGTAAGAACTGATTTTTGTGTTAACATAACTGAATATTGATATTTAAATTGAATTATTTTGGGCGCATTGGCAGTGCTAATGAATTGAATAACCATGGAAGAACTGTCACAGTTCAAAAGCAAAGTAGGCAAAGCTAAGTAGACAAGATATTTACTTGATAGAAAGCAATCAAGTGCTTATTATTATTGGCAAAGCTTGAGTAAATTATGTAAATGATTTCTATTATTGGACAGGGGTAATCAGTTTAAACAGAAAAGACTTTAACATCCCAAAGATTATTGAGGTCTTTAATGAATTGGCCGCAAAGCACTCAATGAAACTTTCTAGCCATGATAATCAATTGGTCAGACTTCTTCCATAGGAACTTCGAGGCGTAGGAAGATGAAACGTGCATCCCCTCCCCCTGCTCCGATCTTGCCAGCAGCCATGCATTCACAACTGGCGATTATACCTAATTAAAGGTAACAGTTTCATTTTATTTTCCGTACAACAGGAACTTCAGTTGCCCCAAAAAGTATGCTACACTTTTATTATTAATATTTACATCAACAAAATGTTAAGCAAAAACTTTCCGGGCTGCATACTGTTAAGGGAGTAAGGAGAGAAAGCCAAAGGATATGTAGATTAGCTAAACTTTTCAAAGAATTTCATCGTTTGTTTTTTGAGAGAAAAATTAAATTTATTTTATTTTTAATTCGAAGCTGTTACTTTGACGAGAAACAGCTGACGAATGTAGATTTCTAAAGACTCAAATGCTCAAGAAACTCACAGAACTTACAATCGAATAACAGTCATAAATCTTTTCGATTTGCTGGAAATACAAATGCGCCCTAATACAATAATTTCCTTGCATATCAAATCGAGTTCAGCTTGCGGACTACAATCTATATTTATATCTGTATATATATCTATATATGTTTGTGTGTGTGAGTGTTTTTTTTTATCAGGTAATTCAAGTGTTGACTTGAGTCGCTGTGTGGCAAGTGGCATGAAGATGGTTGTGTTGGCAGCCGAGTTTTCTCAACTTGCCGCATAACCAATGAATTTTTATGCAAATTGCAATCGCCTTGCAGCTGACAACGTGCCACTTTCAACTTTCACCAAAAAGAAGCGGGGAGGAATGCCACAATAGACTAGCCTGAGGCAGTCGCCATAAATCTTTGAGCAGCATTCGCAGGTTGTTCGCTGGAGTTGTTTACCTTGTTAGCTTTTCAAGTTTTTCGTTTGGATGGGGAAGTTGGGTGTTTGTTGAAAAATACTTTGCATTTGCATAATTTGACAATTGTTTTCAAATTGCAATAACAATTTTAGCTTAATTGTTTTGCACACGCCAACAGATCCTCGCACTGCTTTAATTTCCATTCATTTTATTAGTGCACCAAAGTTACTCCTAGTGATTTTTATTCGGCTGGGGGATGGGCGGGGGGAGTTGGGTGGATTTGGGTGGAGGCAAGCCAAACTGCCACAGACAGAAAGTTTTTCAATTCAATTGTAATATAAATATTTTACAAATAATTGCTGTCATTTCCACCAAAAAAAAAATGGTTACAAAACAAAACTGGTAAAAAGTTTCTATTTTATATGGTATTTTTTATAATGGCCACAATTTGCTGCGTTTAGTGGGCGCTTAAGGGGGTCGGGGGCGTGGAGGGGGTTGGGATACAGTGTGTTGGGGTCTAGATGAACCGCAGCTGCTGCTCAATTAAAATGCATGACTATTGTCAAGGCAAATTACTGAGGGTGGCAACGACCCAATTGCCATTGGGGGTTGCTCCCTTAGCTGGTGTGGGAATAAAGGGAGGAGGAGAAGGAGAGGATAAACTAAAGTGACAACGCCAGAACAATTGAAAATTGAATGTGGGTGGTTGCAGGGTCTTTTTTGCCGCTTCCTCTGCTGTGATTGAGATTGAGCCCTATTTGTAAGTTTATATAAAACTTTGGCTGCTTTAAGTTATCCACTCAGAGGCAGCAGCAGCCATTGAAGAAGAAGAACTTTGCATACGAGCAACAGCTGCGCATCCAAATTCATAGCCAGCCAGGCAGCAGTTGCAACTGCCACAAAGTTCGTTCTTTCGTTCTTTTGGTAAGCCCCGCAGCAAAGCTGACTGCTACCACATAAAGCGGATATGTTCAACACTCATAAGACAAAGGGGGGTGGAGATGCTGTATGTGGGGTATATTGAAATGAGCAGCTGACAAAGCAGTCAAGGCAGGGCCTGCAACTGACTTAAGACAGTACTGACTTTTCAAATTATTTATATATATATATACATATATATATATATATATATATATATCAATGTCGATTTATTTTACATTGTTTTTTTAAAAGTTTGAAGCAGTTTAGGCTGGGAGTTTATTTATATATTTTCACTCAATATGTTTTTTACTTTGTTTTGTTTAGATGGTCGGTGCAAGAGGATGGCACATTAAAGATACTAAAGAAGGTCTAACGTGTGCATCTAAAACTTCAGGCTTTATATTATAACATAAAAGTTGTTCTTTTTGCTGAAACTCCACCTTAAAAGGAATTTCTTCACTTTCAAAAGTATACAATAAATATGAAATATAAAAAAAGAAAACAAAGATTAAAGTTCATCAAATGTGATTCGTACTAAATCAAATTCAAATCAATTATTTTTCCAACATAAGTTATGCTTTTTCAAAAGACTTCTTCGACACTTTCCGCAGTATAACTTAAAAATGTCTCAACTTCTACACTATTCCCCTATTTAAACACAGATTTAAGACAGTTGTTAACAGTAAACCGTCCAACTGCTACTCAATGTGAATGTTCGAGTTTAAGCCCAGCAGTTACATAATACATAAGTACTTCACCCACTACACTTAGGAGCACTTAACCAGCCAGGCAGGTGGGACCACCCCAAATACACGCCCAAAGTTATGCAACACAATGAGCAACAGCAACAGCGGCAACAACGACTCAAAGAACAACTTACTTCAATGACTTGCAAAATGATTTGCAATTAAAATGTTAACACAAATGCAGTGTGCATATGAACAAAAATCAAAGTCATGCGACGTTTTAGCCATGGCCATAAGCCGTCAATTTGCATAACCACATGCCATGAATTTAACTGACGCCGGTGGCTATGTTTCGGGCTGGGAGGGTGCGGGGTTCACGGAAGTCAGTCGAGTGCATGTAATTAAAATGCTACAAAATTATACATTAAATGGCCCAAAACTTGGCAACATCCGACGGCTAGAAACAATGGGCCAAAACAGCTGCCAACGCAATGCACCTGAGCAAGTCCAAAATAGAAACAACAACAACAACAACAACGACAACAACATGCAACATGTGCAACAACCATAACAGAAACACAACAACAACAACAACAACAATTGGCAGTCAGGAAGACAGCGTCGAGTGCTTGGCCGGGCTTGGCTAACCAAGCCAACGAGCAACTTCCTGTTTTACAGTTTAAGCTGCCGGTACACACACACCACACACACACATCACACACACACATCACACACACACACAGCAGCACACTTATGTGCTTGAATATGCATGCTTATGCATAAACATGTCAGAGATGCAACTTTTCAAATATCGCAACAGTTGTCAAGCAATTCACATTTAATTTATTTGAATTACACTTTTACATCACTAGAAAATCATATTCTGTAAGGCTTACTTCGACGACTGATAGAAAGTAAGGTACTAAATGAGATAGAGAAAGAGAACGAGCGAGAGAAAAATAAGGAAGGAAGGCAGAGGAGATAAACATAGAGTGACTAAGAGGGAGATGAAGAGAACGACAGTGAGAGAAGGCGCAGAAAGAATGAGAGATACAGTTAAATAAAAAAACAGAAGAGAGAAAGAGAAAAACCTAATTGGAAATAGAGGGAGAGAAAGATTAAGTGAGTGAGAAATACAAACTGAGAAAGGGAATGCCTTATAAAAGAGAAAGAGAATACAGACAGAATAAGATAGTGAATGTAATATCAGCCCTGACTTCCCCAACCGCATACATATTGAATAAACTATGCTGTATAAATAAACTACTACCTAAATTCTATGCTAAACGTGCATTTTACATTTAAATAAAATTCTTATCGCAACCTAAATCTTTATAGCTACCATTTTGGACATCTTGTTTATTAAGTCACGCACACATCTCTAATAAGTAAGCACACACACACATACAAACACACACACATTCACGTAGGTAGCATAAATTTGGCGCAATGCGCTTTATGCTGCCAAAGTCGGCAAGTGTAAAAAGCATTTTGGTAAATGTTACGTTCAAAATGGTTGCCAGGAGCCAGAAGCCAGAAGCCGGTTGCAAAATGGCAAACGATGCCACACAAAATAAGGTTTTTGGGTTAAACGGCAAGTTTTTGTTGACATTCAAATTTGCATACACAAATTCTCCGTGCGAAGCGGCAAACGGCTGCTGTCATATTTGATGTGCTCAAACCGAATGCGGAAGTGCTTTCCCATCCGCACACACACATGTGTGTGTGTGTGTGTGCGTGTGCGTGTGAGTGTGTGTTAACTGCTTTTAAATTTGTTTTAATTACGGCACACAATTGTTTCAGCTCGTTGCGTTGCTTATCAAATATTCAGCATACTTTTAAGTGCTCAGCAGCGAAAAATGCGCTGATCCTAAAAGTGTGCAACAGACTGCAAAAGAATAATAAAAACAGCAGCGATTGACTACCAAAGCCGAAGATTACATACCCTAACAGCTCGGAGCTAAGCCGCTGATATTTATATATTAGTATAAATTTAGAAAGCCAAACGATCGTCCCAATATATCAAATCGTAGTCTGATGTTGATGAGCATTTTATAACTAGTGGAATACCTTAGTAAACATAAAAGTTGATCAAACAGAAACTCATCTTTCGATCGATCGTTGCTATAGGAGCTATAGGATACAGTGATCCGATCTAGCTGCGACTTTTTGTAGCAAAACCACTACTACATTTCAAGTTTCAACAAATTTATTTGAAAATTGTGACATTAAGTTAGATGTGGTTGTATTTATTTGGCAAGTGATGCTGATCCAGGGTATATAATCTTTATCTGTTCTGAGGCATCGCCTTCAATGCGTTACAAGCTTCACGATAAGCTTGTAATACCTCCTGCAATAATAGTAAAAAAGTCGTGTCTGAGTCACTTTTGGTCACTTTGCAGAAAATGTGCAAAGAAAATTGCAAAAATGCCTTTGCACATTTTTTTAGTAGTCGCCATAAGCACCCAGTGGGAACACGAGCCATAAACAGCTGTTTCCGCTAAGTGTACCTGCCGGAAATGACAATGGCCTGTGTGTAGTTGCTTCCTTTAGCAGCTCCTTGACAGCGATGGCATGCGAGACAGCACTGGACAACTGGACAACTGGACAGCTGCACAAGTTGGATAGCTGTTTGGTGGCATAATCAAGACAACGGACAAGAACAACAACTAAAGCAACTACAACAACTACAGCAACAGCAATGCTGGTGAGTGGAAGGACATTGGCATTTCAGCTCCGCTGGCGTCCTGCAAAGTGGTGTCAAATGTCAAAAGCAGACGACAGAATGGCCAAGTAGCTGTGTCTGCTTAAAAACTCAACTTTGCTTTTACACAGTGGTTGTTTAAATGTGTGCAGTTGCCATACAAATATTATATTCAATTCTAATGGTTGTCTTATATATTGAAACTATGAAATTCTTCAAATTTAGTGGTTTGTTCTACATTTTAGGGCATATTATATTTACTAGTGTGTCTTTTACTGCTATCGGAAATCGATTATCGATGTATCATCGGCAGTTCATGCAGACTGACATAACTAAATCAACTCTCCTGTTGATGCTGATCAAGAATATATATAGACTTACTGGGGTCGCAGATACTTCCTGCTACATGTAACACACCTTTCCATAAACCACTTTTCCCATTTTTAATGGGTTTCGGGTATTAGGTTGCTATATATAGGATGTTTTCCCCAACAATATGGCATTCATATTTCTATTCCAGACTACACCTGTTTATAATGTAAACTTCTAAATAAAGAACTGAAATTTGACTTATCGAAGTGCTGAAAATGGAGTTGTTTGATTACACGTTCTCCACTTGAGAGCTGGGAGTCGGCTAACTCAGTGATTAGTTGTTGATCAGATCGCATGCTGCGGAACGTTTATTTATAAATAACACCTCAACAACAGTTTAGAGGCAACATCAACAAGTTGCCCCAGTTTTGTGCGTGTGTGCCCTTAGACCTTGCCACATCAAAAGCCGGCCATCTAATTATAACGACGACATCGAGTAACATCAACATCAACATCGAACAACAACAATTTCTAAATAAACACAAAAGTATCGAAATAATTTCCAGCAAACAAAAACAGACAAAAAGCCAAAATAAATAATAACAAATCTCAACGAAGGCGCGCTTTTACCAATTTCGAAACTTAACGAAAAACTACAACTTTTGCATTGCTTTCGTTCTAATTTTCGAAAATAGCATTTGAATATTGAAAGGCATTTGTTTAAAGACTCTGTCAGTCTTTAACTCAAACGCGACGCGTTGCGATGCGACGCTGTCCGAGCGAACCGAACGATCCAAACTATATAAAAATAAATCGCATCTGAAAAAAAGCACAACAAAAGAAAAAAATAAATAAAACAGCAAGCGGTGCCAAAAATTTCAAAATTAGAGTGTGGCATATCGTAATGTGTCTCGTTTTCTACACGTCTTGTAAATAAATGCAAAATATACCAAATATTTAGGAGAATCAGTAATTGTCTATCAAGATGGCTGCAATTGGCACTAGGCGCAAGGACAGCGCCCAGCTGGACAAGCAGGATATGCAGAAGGCAGGCTGGAAGATCGATGAGCATGAAAAAGGTATAAGAACCGAGAAAGATCATCTATCTAAGGCAAGCCGAAGAGTAAATACTCTAGCTGACAGTAGTCAATATGCCGATATATAAACTTTACTTGAATAATAGTAAAACTAGTTCGATGAACTCTCGATTTTAACGAGATTCTGTTTATGTGTGAGGAATATAATAAATTAAGAAAGCTTAAGAACTGATGGAGTATTTGATACAGATATATACACATGCAGATCGACTCGTCTAAGGTTGATTAATATATATATATAGATAATTATCTTCAATGCGTTCCAAACTTAACGATACAAATATAATATCCTCTCTAATAATCAAAGGGTATAAATCGAATATAAATGTAAACAAATTAAAAAGAAAAACACAAAACTATCTACCTCTCACTCATACTCACATCCTCTCCATCTCTCTCTCTCTCTCACTCTCTCTTCTGACAGCCTGCTATATAGACATAGATGAAAATGACGACGATCCGAATGATCAACTAGATGAATCGCGGCGCGTCTATTCCCGTTGGTCCGAGCTGCCAAATTTGGTGCTTGAGGACATATTCACATATCTAACCCCCAAGGAACGTTACTATGCCAGTCTGGTATGTAAGATCTATGTGGAACTGACAGGTTATCTAACTGTGTCTGTCCCTCTATCTCTAGGTTTGCCGGCAATGGTATAGTGCCTTTTATTTACCCACCGTTTGGAATAATTTTGTGGTCGATGATCGTACGCTGACTCGTCAAAAGTACAACTACTACTCGGGCTGGCAGTACTGTTTGGATCATATGCGTACCCAGAATTGTCTGGCACGCATCGGCAAACATTTGAGAGGCATCGAGTTTCGACCCTGGCATAGCTTCAATAACATCTACCAGTTTATGACAGTGCTGTCGTGGAGCATGGATAAGGTAAGCAAATGGAAAGAGCAAAAGAAGAAGTAATTCTTGCCAACAGAGCTATATCTATCTGTATTCATTTAGTTACATCTATATTCATAGAGCTCTGTTCATATTCATAGTGTTTAGGAAGTACGTAGATTAGAGCACAATTGTATTTCATAGGGCATCTTAGACTATTCTACTGTAGAAACAACTCCAAACAGGTAGCACTCAACAAATCCCTTGCCATCTTTCTAGGGCTTGGAGCACAATCCTCAGCGTGAGTTGGTGGGCATGGGTCAACGCATACGCTCGTTAGTTTATCATTTTCCCTGCAACATGTCCCAGCGCAACGATCCCGAAGGCATCAAGCTCTTTGGCACCGGGGGCCAACTGCTGAAGGGGCTAAAGGAGCTAATGCTGCGTTTGAGTGATTTGCATACATTGAAGTTGATTGATTTTGTACTGGAACGCTTTGAGGCGAATCATTTGCTGGACGAAGTCGTGTGCAGCTGTTGCACCAAGATGCGTGTCCTCAATCTGGTGAACGTGACCACAACACATTGCCCCATTATGCATGTGGGTCTATTTCTCAATCTGCAGGTGAGTGAGCTGGTAATTATACTTGGAACTTCACTAATTACCCATGCCCATCAACAGGTGTTGACTATATCGCCACAAAATATAGATGATGATGTGATATCCTTGCTGGCGGACACAAAACTGCGACATTTGCATTTGCTGCAAAACTGTTATACGCCCAATCATCTCAGCATCAGCGCCTGTGGCGTCAAAGCCTGGCGAAGTCTCAAAGCAACGAATCCACGTCTGAGAGTCCATCTGCGCGTTGAGAATCTGGTGGACGGTGAGGTGGTGCTGCAGCCAGAGGCACCGGTGCACAGCATCACGTATTGGGCACCACAGGCACGCATTCGCACCGATCTGCTCATCCGCATTCTGGATCACTACAAGAACACCCTGGCCATCTATGGCCATGAGCTGTTGCCCCGCTTCAGCAGTCCCAAATCCTTTGACAATCGCATTGACAGTCTGCTACTGATGATGTGCCGGCAGTGCTTCAATCTGGATACACTGGTACGTATATATACATATATATATGTATTTTTTATTGAACATATACTTAAGTAAATGCATCTATTTACACCTTTTGTTGTGTCTTCAGATCATCCGTGAAAAGGTGTCCACATCGACACTGTTGTTGGTGGCGCGCACCGCAAAAAATCTGCAACAGTTGCACGTGCGTCGCTTCGCTGTCATCTTGCGCTGTGACTGGCCCCGGCATCCGGAGTGGACTGATGAGTTCCATTTGTGGCTGAGACGCAACTCGCGCTCCTACGAGGCGGTTGAGCGTGAAATCTCACAGATATTGGGCTTTAAATGGCATTTGCTCAGCGATCGTGATTTCAAGCAACTTACGATTAATCTAAAGGCGGGTGCGTAAAAGCCACGCCTACTTTCTGTACTGCGACGGCGACTTGTGATAAACGGTGTAGAGCTTTATTATTTGTTAAAATTTTGCTTTGCCAAAATAAATCAAATATTTATTCAAGAAATTTTTGCCTTTTTATGGGGAAAAACATTCTTTAAATTAGTTGCTAATTTTTTGGTGAAATTTCTTATACTTGCTGCAGAGCCTATAAAAAGTGATCTCGATTTTGAACGCTGCTCAGTTCATTCACTCATCTCGCGTAGAATCATGAAAGTCTTGTTAGCTGTTGTGGCGCTTATCGGCCTTTTAATGGGTCAACTTGAAGCTAAGCCGATTTTCATCACCGGTGGAATACCTTTGTCTATCCCAATAGGAATATCGTCGCCCTATTACGGATCGTCGTCTTCTTATGGTCATCATCATCATGATCATTACTATTCGCCGTACAGTGGCTACCAAAAGTTTTCCCCCTACAGCAGCTATCATCACTATTCACCCTACAGTAGCCCATATTTTGGTGGCTATTCTCCGATCTATTATTAAGTCACTGCACTTTTGTGAAAACTGTCTAACTAGTCAAAATAAAGTCGAAAAATCTGTTTCAAGAATAAATCATAAATTGCGTTTTAGTTTCACGTCGCGAGTTGATTGTTTATTTGTGCGCGAAATTGTTTAAATAAGCGGAAGAAGAACGCAGAGAGACTACATGTTGTGGCATCATAATCAAATAAACAAATGAGGCAATACAATATAAGGCACTTGTTATGTTTATATTGTTACTCGGAACACCTGCAAAGTGATTTTGAATTGTTTATATATATTTTAATTTTAATTATTTTAATTATCTTTTAAATATAACAAAATCATAATCAATTTTTTTAATCATGACAACATATATCTAAATATCATTCACAATCATTCACAAATTCTTCAGTTTAGTAATTATTGAAAAGGATAAAATGATTCTGCAGAAGCAGTTGTTTGGTTTGAAACTTGACTAACCACGTACAAGTTCTATTCTACTGTCTTTTTTAGTACAGCGACAGTTAGCGATTTCACCAGCCAAACTTAAGGTTAAGCTTTTAGCACAAAAAAGTTGAAATCGGCTCTCGCACACCTCTATTTTTAACGCAATGACCTTGAAGAGACAGCAACAAAAAGAACAACAAACTGCGAATCAATGCAGCCGCTTGCAGAGTGCAACCCGCATCAAATTCAATGTCAGTGTCAAATGAGCTTTGCTGCGAGAGTATTTGTTGCATACATTTAGGCTGTCACATTACGTTTACGCCACCGAGCAATGGCAAACAAATATATTTAGAAATAAATTCTAATATCTTACATATATATACCCGATCTGCGAAAACCAAATGAATATGCTCACAAGCATTTTAAGGTATAAATGAGACTAAAAATTTGCGTTAAAAAAATAAGAATTTTTGTGAGCAAACTGTTGCTACTGCTCTTTGTTGTTTGAGGGGACAGTTTTGTGGGTGACAGTGAAGGCGCCGCATGCCAAATTTTGATCATGACCGCGTGAAAACAAACTAAATACAGCTGACTATATATATATATATGTATAGATAAATATAAAACCAAAACAAAGAAACTATCAAAATATCGATCAGTATCAATTAAGTTGATGAAAAATTGTGTAACTCGAACGCTTTGAAATGAATAAAACCATATTGCACTGGAGCTATTTAAACTTTAAGGATGTGCCCATGGACCTGTTCCTCTACGAGGACCTGGAGGAGGTATACCTGAAAGAGAACTATATATCTGTCATACCCAAATGGCTGCTCAATATTACCACACTCAAGTTCATTCATTTGGCTGGCAACAATCTCACCGAGCTGCCTGTGGACATGTATTTGCTGGAGAATCTGGAGTTCCTGGATGTGTCCAACAACGAGTTGCGCGAACTGCCCAAAACATTGGGTCTCTTGCTCAATCTGCAGCAGCTGAACGTGAGTGGCAATCAGCTGTGCGAGCTGCCAGTGGGTAAGTGGAATACACTTTCATTTTGGCATCAATTCGATATTTTCCTCCATTTAGAGCTGAACACCTTGCGCAATTTGGAGCATCTGAACATTGCCAAAAATCAATTTCGACGACTGCCCCTGCAGCTCAGCGAATGTGTGCGTCTCAACGAGCTCAATGTGAGCGACAATGAGGCACTGCTGCATCTGCCCGAGCGCATCTCCAATTTACCCATGCTGCAATCTCTTGCCGCAGATCGTGAGTAAACCAGAGAGAGCGAAAAGTGAGAGCGGGGAGAGAGTAACTTTTGATTTATGTTGCAGGCTGTGCTCTCATTTATCTGCCGGCTGCACTCTCCAAGTTTATGAACCATGTGCGCATCTTTCACAACACATCCGTCAATTATATACCCATGGTCTACGAGCGCTTCTATCAGAATTTCTACGACAATCGCCAAAAAATTACGCCCATGTGAGTTGAGAATGGGGTGTAAGGGAAGTTGTCTTTCAATAAACTTTCCTACCTTCTCGCTTCCCCTTCACAGTTCCATTCGCAAGAAGGGTCTGTTTTGGGTGCGTGAACTGGAGACGCAGCAACGGCTGCTGCTGCCCGTTGGCACACGTAAAGTATTTGCTGTGCCCTCCCCGGAGAATCAGGTCACACTCTACGATGACTGTTTGCATGCGATACAAACTATGAACCGCCAGGTGCCTGTCTACGAGAATGCTGCATTGCACCGCCTGCTGCCCGAACCCTATATGAGTTCGCAAATCAACAATGGACCCATTGCACGCTGCACAACCACCAACTGCTCCAGTTGCCTCTATACAACCTACTACTTTATGGTCGTCAAGCGGTGAGCTGAAGGATATTTATATTGTTTCTAATCAGATAATGAAAGACACTAATTTAATCAATTTTCCAAGGGACACAATATAATTGTATTAAGAACTTATCCCTTACCCGTTATTTATTTTGTTTATATATAATATTTTCCACTTAACCCGCTAATCCATTGGCTGATCTTTACACGATTATTAATTCATATTTATCCCTATTTGCAGACGTAGCAGCGCTTCCAAACAGCTTTTCACTTGCAACTTTTGTACACTAATTTGCGCATTTCAATGGCTTTCGAGTAATGCGAAAAAATACTATCAACTAAATTGGAAAGTTTCCGATGATGATGACAATGATGATGATAATGATTAGAACATAGAGTTATTTGTAATGTGATCCTTGCAACTGTTTGTACAAAAAGAAAAAAACAATTTGCATTGTTTTGAATTAGTCGCTAGTTTTAAATGTTATTAAGCGCTTAAATATAATTTAAACGCTTAAATCTAATTTGAGTCCGTCGATTTGAAGTTTCCCAAAAGCCAAATAGGTAATAAATTATATTTTTAAAAGCTAGTTAATTAAATGCATTTACTTTGAATTTTTTGCTCCTTGTAATGAAATTAAAAAAAAAAAACCAGCAAATTCCACTCATTGCATTCCACAAACTGCCTCTCATCAAGCAACCCCCTAGAAAGGGACGACTTTTGAGACAGCCGCTTTCACCACCACCGCTAGATGCAACCAGTTGCTGCCACTGCTGCTGCTGCTGTTGCTGCCATGGAGAAACATTGGGCATTGCCATAGAGCTGTTTGTTCCATTTATCGAACAGCGAAAATGTCGAAACAGTAGCCCAGCAAACTCCAAATCGAGTACCACACAATATTTTTGGAAATTTGCAACGAAATTCGGCGAGAAGCATTTTCAAAATTTCAAAGTGTATGTATAAAATATATTTAAATTTACTGTTAAAATGCTGCGACTGCCGGGAATGCCGCTACTGCCAGGTGCACAATTCTACGATGTGAGTAGTGCCAAAACTGTTTCAGATGCCTAGTTGAAATACCTCCGTCTCCTTCTGCTTTTCCAGTACAGCAAACACCGACATCCTCGGAAACAGACGCTGATGCACTACCAGGGCATACATATGCTCTCGGATCGCCGCGAACCAGAGCTGGTGGAGCCCAACGGTCCGCTGGTGGATCCCAAGTGTGCACCAGTGTCAGCGGAATTGGGTGCTCTGTGGGCGCCCAAGATGAGCATTAAGCTGCCACCGTGGCTGGCGTACGACAAGCAGGTGCTCTGCTTCAATGCGTACTTCAAGGAGCCACTAACCGAGATCTACCATGCACCGTACCAGGTGCGCAAGGTTAAGATCTATTTCTATCTGGAAGATGGCACCATGCAGATAACGGAGCCCAAAGTGGAGAACTCGGGCATACCACAAGGTTGCCTTGTGCACCGCCAGCGTATCCCTAAGGCACCACCAAATGAACGCGAATTTCTGTCCGTTTTCGATTTGAATGTGGACACCAATGTGCAGATCTTTGACAGGGATTATCACATCAGTGGCTGTGACGTGTTCACCAGACAGTTTCTCAATCGTGCAGGCATTTCGGTGCCAGTTGCACTCCTCGAACCCAAGTAGCCAATCCTATCTAGACCCATCTGCAGCGGATATTAGTAAAGCTTTCTTTCTCTCTGGCTTCCTTCTCAGCGATCCGACTACGGAGCTGCGCAAGCGTTCCGCCATCAAGCAGACACCTCGACCGGATACGGGCGCCCTGCCAAAGCGACATTCCTTTGCCCAGTTTCTGGAGTTCGATAGACGTGTGCTCAAGTTCCAGGGCTACTGGAATGATTGTTCCGAGTATGGCGATGTACGCCGCTTGGACATATGCTATTATCTGGCCGATGATACCATAGACATTAAGGAGAAATTTCCACGGAATTCGGGTCGCGAGGGACCCAGCACATTTCTGAAGCGCGCCAAGCTGCCCAAGGAGTTTACGGGTCTGGCATTGCCAGGCCAGCAAACATCCGTAACCCTACTCAACGTGTTAGGCTCCAGCATGCGTGATGTGCGCTATGTGGCCGATCCTCTGAACACGGGACAGAAACAGGTGCAGTACTACACCGATCAGGATTTACAAATTGGTGCCGTATTGAATGTGTTTGGACGCGACGTGGTCCTGACCAGCTGCGATCAGTTCACCCAACACTATTACAGAGAAAAGGTGAGTTGTGGATGTGGGTGCTCAAGGATAACATTTGATAAGCCCTTGCGTCTTCTATAAGTATCTTCTTGAACATTAGAAATTACAGTTCAACCTTTAAGGCGACATCTTAACCATAATAGAAAAGACGATCCAGAAAATTACAATATTTGTTAGAAAGAATATTTTGTAGAAATGAACGTTTGCATTTATGAATTTTTAAGAAATGCATTTCTTAACAATAGAAAATATTTATAAGAATTTCAGCTTAGCATTTATATTTCTTCTTAGTATGGCATTCAGAACTTTACACCGCAAGCGCTGCCGGAACGCAGCGATGAGCGTCCTTACCACCAGAGTCAGGTGCGTCGCCTGCCGCCCTACAATGGCTGGGGCAGCTACGAGGACTCGGAGGGCAACTGCATCACAGTGGAGCCCAAGGCGCCTCAAGCTGATTTCAAGAAGCTTATGAAATACGATGGCTGCATTCTGCGCTTCGGTGCCAAGCTAATGTCCATCATAAAGGAGAACTGCGAGCGTAGCTTTCTGATCAGTTACTATCTGGCTGATGACACGGTTCAAATCTATGAGGTGGCGCGCCGCAACTCGGGCTTTATGGGTGGCGAGTTCCTGAAACGAGCCCGTGTTCCGCTGCCCGGACAGGAGAAATTTAGCTCGGCCAGGCCGGAGTATTATCGTGCCAATGATTTCTATATAGGATGCCGCTTGAATCTCAAGGATCACTTATTCCACATCATATCGGCAGATGAGTTCACGCTGCTCTACATGGAACAGCATCCCAATGAGGTGAGGAATTTTGAGCATTGACATCTTTAGTCACTTATCAATTTCATCTTCAGTTTCCTGTGGCCGACATACGCTCGATCATGCAACGGATACGCGATGCAGTGCGTCCGCAGTATAAGCAGTTTGTGCTGCGCTGCAAGCCGCATGCTGATCTGGGCGATGGCACCACCATTAGCTATGAGACGCTCAAAACCACTCTGCTCTCGTATCTTGGCAAGGATGCGTTGCAGCATCATGAGATTGTCACCGTTTGCCGTTACTTCTCGGCGGAACAGATGCCGCCACCCAGCTGCGATAGGAATCATGTGCGTGCCGCTGCTCAGCTAGAACTGAAACGTGCACTCTGGAACAGCGTGGAGGAGCTAGTGGAGCACTTGAGTCATATTAATCCCACGTGCAAGCCGTTCATCAAAGAGTCACAAGTGAGATCCACGCTGCGTGGCTGTCGACTGCCTTTTAGTCTGGAACTGGTGGAGGATATACTGCAGGTGTTGCAACGCAATGCACAGGGAGAGATTGAGGTGCGCGATGTGCTGAGTTTCTTCAACATGAGTGCGGATCAGGTGCCGGATATAGCGCCGCTTAACATCGCCTTCGAGCTGTGCCCAAAGTTGCCGTTTCTGCACAAAGGTCGCCTGGTGGATTTCAATTGGTTCCTGCACTATCTGGGCCTGGAGGAGGAGCTGGTGCGCGCCAATCATTGAGCACATTTTATAAAGCTAATAACATTTGTCAACTATTTAAAGTTTGTCCGATTAATACATCAATATAAAACACACGACATTTTGTTTGCCTATTTAAATATGTATCTCGAGCACAGAAAAAAGCTTTGCCGAGTTGTTGTTTTATAGTTATACAGAATATTTGCGTTTCAAATTCTACAATCGTTGGCTTTATATAAAAAACGTGGCATTGTGTGTGTGTTGGTTGCGTCGTATGTGTTGTGTGTGTTGTGTATGTCGTGTGTATATACAAAGACAATATCGTGACAAATGCATTTGAAAATTCATTTGGGAATGCCGCCGAACTTTATGCTTAAAAACTAATTGTAAACGTTGTTGCTGCTTATATCAAAAAAAGACAAGTCAAGCCGATTCACACAAATTACAGTTTGGACTCGGTCAGCCAGTTGAAGGATTGCGGCTTGCGATCTGACGATGGACTTATTGCCACATTTATGATTGTGGGTCGATCCGTCAGTTGATTGGCGGCCTTAACGGCCGTTTGCAATTGCTCGATTTCGGTGCAGAAATAGCCATGCATACCAAACATTTTCATCATCTCCTCGTAACGCACCTGAACGCCCAACGCCGATGGTGGTGTGCTAAAGGCCAACAAAAAAGATAACATGATAAGATTAGAGCGATTAGTGCCAGCGTTTGAGTAGTGATAAGATTTAGTTATTACATTTGCGTAAGATCACCATCGCTGCGTATGGCCTCAAATGTGTCCTTATCGAAGCCGCCATAGATGCCATTATTGTTCACAATCACAATGGTGATGGGCAACTTGTAGCGCACCATTGTTTCAATTTCCATGCCCGAGAAGCCAAAGGCACTGTCTCCCTCCACGCAGAGTACCCGTTTGCCGGGTGCAAAGTCACGACAATAGAGTGCAGCAGCTATAGCGAAGCCCGGTCCAACGCCCATGGTGCCAAAGGTGCCGGCGTCAAGACGATGCCGAGGCTGCTCATTCAACAGCATGGAGCGACCAATGTCCATGGTATTGGCGCCCTCACTAACGATGATTGTGTCGCGTGGTAGCAGCTCGCGCAAATGATGGAAGACTGCATAGTAGTTGAGCGGCGTCGTTGTATTCAGGGACATCTGGGCGACAGTGTCGCGATTATTTTGACATTTAGCTGCCAACTGTTTCCACCAGGCCTGCTCGTAGCCAAAGCGGAAATTCACAGCGTTCATCTGCTCGAACAGCTGCTCGGCAAAGGGCCGAATATCAGCCTGAATGGCCACCGATGCGACAACCGAATTGTGCAGCTCCTCGGGACAAATATCAACTTGAATGAATTTCACATCCTTATCGTAACGAGGCGCGCGTCCAAAGTGCAAAATCCAATTGAGTCGAGCGCCGAGCAACAAGACCACATCCGCCTGCTGTAGCGCCAAGGTGCGTGCCGAGGATACACACTGCGCCGCCGAGTCGGGGACGACGCCCTTGCCCATGGGTGTGGGCAAAAACGGTAGATTTGTGTTATCAATGAAATGGCGTAATGTATTCTCGGCATGAGCATAGGCAGCAGCCTTGCCAATAATGATCAGGGGACGCTTGGCCTGGCGCAGCAGTTGTGCTGCACGGATAACATCATCATGTGGCGGATAGGCCAGTGGTGCAACGGGATGCGGCAGTGCTTTGTAGATGCGCGACTCCTCCGCTTTCGATTGCAGTATGTTACCTGGGAAATCCAAATAGGCAACGCCAGGACGACCATAAGTCGCATAACGTACCGCCTTCTCCACGTGCAACGGTATCAGGGCAGCAGTGGGCGGACGTGCTGCATATTTGCAATAGGGACGCGACAGCTCCACCTGAGGGCACTCCTGAAAGCCACCGATGCCCTCATGATCTTGATTCGTGGCGCCACCAATCACAATCAGTGGCCAGCAATTGACCTGAGCGTTGGCCATGCCACCTACAAATTGAATAATAATTAAATAAATACTAAAAAATAGTATATAATATAGAATACGCACCCGTAACGTGCAGCAAACCTGGCCCGGAGACAACCAGACAGACGCCCGGTTTCCCCGTTAGGTAGCCAATGGCCTGGGCGGCATAGCAGGCCGCCTGCTCGTTCCTCATGCCAATGTACTTGAGGCCGGCCGCCTGGAAGGCCATCGACAGCTCAATAACGGGTATTCCAATGATGCCAAACACATACTCCACGCCCTGAAATTGCCAATAAGTATCAATTTTTAATGATAACAATAACAAACATTTACAATATCAATATCTATTTGTGGCACAACTAAGCGACTGTTGGTAATAACTATTTTTAACCAAACAGAATTAGAATACTTGGTTACAGTTTGGTGTACAATTCAAATAATGACTTTCCAACTGAATTAGATGTTATATACAACAAATACAACAGATCCAGTTTACAGCTTAAGGTTATAATAAACTCTATTTAATTACCCTGCTGTATAACAATAACAACTTTTATTAAACAAAGAATACTTGGTATCTCTCAGTTTACATTTTTGCTCAGGAAAAGCACTACTTTATTACCCAACAGCAGATTGCGGCTGTAAAACTAATCAGAATGTAAAAGTTTAAAGTTCAATTGGGGCAAATACGATGTTAATCAAAATAATTCCCATTTGAACCTCTGCGAATCTGGCCATTGATTTTAATCAGCTGCTAAATTCGATTAATTTACTGCTTAATTCGTGTTGGATACGTTTTTAAAGACCAATAGAAACTTCGAACATAGCTGCACTATCAAGATCCCCTCATATCTAGAGCACCGGCTAGCAATAACATTGCTTTTGGCCATTTATTTTGCAAGTGCTTTTTGAACTTTGTACAAAAAGAAGGAAAAAAGCTTGGGAAGATAAGCAATGAGGCCTTGTTGCCGTTAAATCCACAGTTAAACGCACTTAACAATTCTGTTTTGCACACATGTTTACATGCAAGAAATGCATACAAAAGAAAGAGCGACACAATGGCAGACACAAAGTGCTAGATAATAATGGCGTCTCGTTTAGCTTACCTGTTGCTTCAACGATTCCGCAATAATTTGCACCGCTTCAACTTCAGTCATTTTCACGTTGTGTATTGTTCTAAATGTATAAAGTAATGTACGCTAACGCGTTTCTACTGCGCTTATAAATAAATAAAGTTAAGTTTGCTAAAGCAGAGTTGCTTTACATTAACAAGCGCGTCTGTGTGTGCGTGCGTTGCAGACACGACTTTAGCACTGTGCTGAACAGCTGTTAAATAACAGCAAAATGTCACTAGTTATACTCAAAATGGATATGTTATTGGGCAACAGTATTTGCGTTGGTCACACTTTTACTGTTGGTCGTTCTCTTGGCGATTAACTATTCGGTTGTTGGGCGCGCTAAATTTGATTTGTAAATTTAACGACAACATAATTTCCTAGTATGACACATACTACTGAAGAGCAATGCAATTTTATAACAATGAAAATTAATTGCAATATAATTAATAACAGCAAGGGTATTGAGAATGATGTAAATTACTTGCGTAAGCATATTGCGGTTTCAGTTTCGAGTACTTGGCAAATATTTTGAAACATTTTTTCACAACGCTTGTTGTTTTTCCTCAATATTATATTTTTAGAAAGCTCTTTGAGACATCATTGCTACATAGGCTCACGGCCGTGATGTTTTTTTTAAATTCATTCCATTGATCAACAACAAAAAAAAACGAGGTCTGCAGTTCTGCATTTTGATTAACGCTTAACTAATTGTTGTGTCAATTTTGGGGTTTTTTGCTTGAGTGCGCAAAAAAAAATTAACGACTGTGGAGACAACAACCAGTTCGAGTGTAACCCCCCTGACAAAAAAAGTAAAAAAAAAACTAAGGTCGATGACAATTTGTAAACGTTTTATGGGGCTCT
Organism: Drosophila picticornis; assembly: GCA_035043845.1. Taxonomy (NCBI): domain Eukaryota; kingdom Metazoa; phylum Arthropoda; class Insecta; order Diptera; family Drosophilidae; genus Drosophila; species Drosophila picticornis. The sequence continues at coordinate 2,152,232 of JAWNMR010000493.1, read as the reverse complement.
GTACAAATACCGGTTTAAATGGTCAACAAGATTCCAAAGAGCGATCTAATCTGAACTTGAAAGAGTTTTCCAAATAAAATAAATTGTGGTTTTCTTTTTCTTAAAATATAGAGGTCATTTCCTTATATATTTATTCAAACAAAGTTACATAATCAGTGAGTGAATATTTTATATAAAAACAATATCATTTTCAAAAGAACAATAAATACACAGCATTAACTTTAATAGGACTCGGTATTAATGCAACCCCAGCTTGCAGCTTTGTTGCAAGAATAAAGTCGCATTATATTTATAGACGAACGTATGTCATAATTGGCATATGGCATTAGTAATATTAACAACAACATCACAGCAAATACAAATTACAACTTTGTATTGACAACATCGTCGAGGGGTTCCTTGGTCGGCACCTCATTCCACTTCTGTATCTTGCCCGATCCAAAGACCCAGAAGAATATCGCTGGCAAAATGTAGGCCAAAGCCCCAATTATAAATATCCAGAACCACTCATCGATGGTGTTCTATTGGAATTACAAAGAAAATTAATTAATGATTATGTTTGCTAACTTGCTTTATGTTTTTTATACGCACATTATCCTTGGTAAATGCGGCCACAATTAGTGGTGAAAAGATGCCGGGCGTGGTGCCCAAGCAGTTGATAATTCCATACATGGTGCCCGCAAAGTTCGGCGCCAGATCCTGTGAGTTGGCCAAATTGGTAGAGGTTGCAGCTCCATTGAAACCCAGCGAGATTGTCATTATGGCCACACACACATAAGGATCGCGACCAACATACGCCAATATTATCAGCATAATGCCGGGCAAGATGTGAGCTGCAAAGGCAAAACAAATTAAATTAAATAAGAGGCCTCAATTAAGATCCGAGTTTCACTTACAAGGCACGCAGAATACTTTGCGTGTAAGCGTCACAGTCCACCAGCCCTTGCGGCGAATCCAATCCGCCACGGATCCAAAACCAAAGGCAGCAAGCAGACGCGCAATGTGCGGCAAGCTGGAGAGTATTCCAGCCGAGGATAGATTGAAGCCGAGCACCTCGCTCAAGAATTTCGGCGTCGCCGTCAGCAAGAAGAACAATCCCCACATGCTACCATAATGCAGCAGTGTCAGTGCCCAGAATGGCATCGAAACAATGAGCTGCTTGTATGGCGGCCATTTCTGGAGAGGCACAACAATTAGTTAAATATTTAATGCAGCCGGCCATTTGTTGCAAACTTACCGCCTTATTGCCGATTGTGTCGCCCAGACTCGTCTCAATATATTCGCGCTCCTTGAGACTAATGCTGCCATGCTGTGCCGGCGTATCGGTAACCAGATAGAACCACGCACCGATTACAACGACCACAAAGACGGCAACCAAATAGTATGCCCAAGCCCAGCCCATATGCTCGATGATGACTCCACACAGGGGCCAAGTGATCACGGTGCCAAATGTGCCACCCATCAATGAGGCAACAAATTTGCCCTTCTCATCGGGCGGTGACCATTTCGAGACCAAATTGTGACAGCAAGGATAAACGACACCAGAGACAAGACCAAGCAGGACGCGCAAAACAAATACCGCATATTTATCCCAGGAGGCGGCGAGCGGGGTGAGTGCGGTCAAAAGGGCACCCAACAGGCAACTATAACCAGCCACATTGCGTCCACCAAACATTTCGGCGAGTGTGCCTCCTGGCAATGAGGTGACCATATAACCATAGAAATAACCACCCAGCAGCAAAGCCTGATCCTGTTGGGTCCAATCATAGCGTGGACCAAACTGAAAAAAGGAAAGAGGTAATAAAATAGATAGAATAGAGATATCATGTTTCTCAATTTAAATTTCATCTTTTTTCCTTATATTTGTGTAACAAGGATGGCAACGCTATATGGAAGTTCATAGCAATCAGCTGAAGAGCGTTAGCAAGGATTGCTTAACGTTGCCAGACTGCGCAAAAGAGTCGATCAGTAGTCGCTAAATGTGAAATAGTTGACGATTTTAAATTTTTCTGTCTGATCAAGTAAGAAGGCTTACTTAATCAGACAACACACTTATAAGTTCACGCATAAGCTATTTATATATTTAGAAGTGAGTAGGTGGACTCATAGAGATACTCACATCATCCTGCTCGACAAGTGTTCCATTCTCATCGTGCTTCGTAACCATGGCAATTATATTGATTGACAGATTGACGCGCATCATATAATTAATGAGGCACATCATAAACAACATGATGCCCACATTGATGCGCTTCGGCACATAAACTGCAAAAAACCGACAACAAAAAGCAAATAGAAAACAATTATATAATTTTTAATTTAATAGGAATTATTGTTCATAAAGCTATTATTTATAGATGTCTTTTTTCAACTAGCTTTGTAGCACTTAGCGCAATTATCGCCGAATCTGAGATCTGTCAACTGGAACTCTGCCAATATTTGCCATTTTGTGGAATCGGGGCTCGTCCAGCGACAGTCGCTATTTGTCAGCAGGTGTTTAACGAATGGCGCACGCGTAACTTTTAATATTTAATTATTCAATTTTTTGGGGGAATTTATTTGCTGACGCATTACAGCAAAATCACGAGAGATTTATTAACTTTGCCTAATTTGTTTTTTCTTATTTTTTGCTCAACACATCAATATACTTACAGCAAGGTATAACAGCCATTTTGGTGGCTTGTTGCTTCGCCGCTCGTCAAAGTCAACTGAAAGAAGTTAACGGGAAACAGTTAAAGACTTATTATTATTATGCATATTGCAACTGGCACAAGTGGCACTCTAATTGTATTTAATTTAAAACAGTGCATATTCGAATCGTTAAATAAGCTTGCGGAGTTATTTTGAGTCCGCTTATTTCGTATACAGGTTTTTTTCAACTGGGAGTTCACCAATGCTATCACCATTGCTTACTTAAGCGTGTTGAATTTCGAAAAATTGCATATCATTGGGAAATTTTATAATACATATATTTAACGCTAATCGCTTTGCTTAATTTTAAATATCTTAATAGAGCAATTTTTCGAAGTTGCTCAAATTTCAATGCATTTATAATTGCATGGATTGGGTATTCGCACAAGCTTTGAATAGTCGCGAATGATGAATTTGATTTAAATGCTGAAATGCGAATGCACAAGTCAGATTTGCGGTCATTTTATTTATAACACAAATTGCAAATGTAAAAGGTATATTCATAAATTCTACATGATTTACCGATTGTCAATCTCGAAGAGTGATTGCAAAACCCCGATTTCACAATTTTGACTTGGTTTAATTTGTTTAATATATACATAAAACACTATTTCCCGTCTTGGCAGATGAAGCGAATTTCGAGACAAGTTTAGAAAATGTTTGATTAACATTTACTTCTACTACAATTTCTGACAATGATCAAATATATAATTTAGATACATATGTATGAGGCTTATACATATATGATTTGACCAACTGTTGCGGCACGTTCTCCGTTAGTTGTTTTGGCAACGCACGTAAGCGGCATTCAAGCCAAATTGAATTTCGATCATGACAAATGTCAATACCAACAATACAAAACGAAATATCATTTTAATGCACTTTTTATTTAAGTGTTTTGATTTATAGTAAGTACAGATCGGCTATCATTGACTGTCATTGTTGAAGGCAGCAGGCAGCCTTTTGATAAGGTAATTACTCCATAACACGCCACACAAATTTATTAAATTGTTCAAAAGCTAAACACAAAACTAGCATTTGTGCAACAACAGTTTTAGTTTTGGGAGAATGCAATTGTAAAGTGCAACACTTGACGACTGTTACATATCAAAATATATTCATTTATATATATATATATATATATATATATATATGTGTGTGTGTGTATGTGTATACTTGCAAATAACACCCTTGGCACGTCGAAACAGTATATTGGATTCCGTTTGGACAGCTGTTTGAAAGCCATTCGCGATATTCAGTATAATGCACAGGCACTTTGTAGTCTCGCCTCAGTTTGACAGAGTTAGATAAGACAGTTAGCCAGTCATATTTTTAGTACTCACTAAAGTAATATAAATATTGTACGTATCGACTAATTTCTATCGGGCTTAAGAAGAGTATACCTCTGATTAAGGAAAATGTCGATTAGATGAAGATTAAATTACTTAACATCAACATCTATGTATAATTCTGACAATCTACACTTCAAAATCAAATCTACTTAATTTAAACATACATTTATGATTGGATTTACTTTGCTTTCTTAATTTATGATAGAGTCCTTCCGCAGTTACATTTTAAACGTGGAAGAATCTCAGCTAGCCAAGAAGATAATTTTACAAGATCTAATGATTCATGACCAATAAAAATAACACTAATCGCTAATAGATTGCAGCTTGTCATTAAATCATTCGAAACCAACTAGTATTATGATTCTGTAGACATTATCATATATGACTTGTGTTCCAAGAACAAAACTCATTTGTGTGAAGTTGGCTCATAAACAAGTCTTAGTAGTGATAAGCAATCGAATTTTGGTTTTCCAGAGTTCTCAATGAACGGTAGAAATCCAAAACAAATAAAATAAAAAAATTAATAGAGCTACAATCAAAAATTATAACAGCTAGACATATAAAGTATATAACGCCATTATGCCAAAGTTCGCAAACAAAGAAACCATTACCTCAATAAATTATAAACACATTGTTTGTTTTTGTTTGCGGTTGTGATTAACTCGATCTTCCCCAAACGTGACGTGCACAAGCATTTAATAGTTGAATGCAGAGAAAAAGAACACTTTGGATAAGTTAATAAAGAAATGCCATTAAAGAAAGATATCCAATGGGCAAGCAAATCGTGAAAGTTTGATTCATTTTAATTAAACTTTGAGTCAGATATCAATTGCAGAACATCAGTAAAGTTGGTATGAAGTGCATAGTTTAATTAATTAGCCAAAATGCGATAACACAATTAACGCACTTAAGAACTACGAGGAGATTACTATCTTGTTTATATACTAAGAGTTCACTTTAAGTGGCGAGACAAATGCGACCAAACTGTGCAACAAAACAAATTTAACTTATGTAAGAGGAAGTCCACAGTACTTTTATCTTTTAAATTCAAAATTATTATTTTTCAAGATTATTTTGCATCCTGTTTAAGTTAAGCGAAAAGATATCACATCATTTAAGGAAATTGTATATAAAGATGATATTCTGTATCAATCCAAATCTTTAATTTGTATAAATTTATTGCTTACTATTATTTCTTACTAGAAATGGAGTCATTTGATTTGAATAACAAACTCTAAGGAATTTACAGCGTGAAATGACTCATATCCTTATAATATATATAACAATAATATAATATATATATATAATTTACAAAAACACTCTTCCACAAATGAGTTTGTTTAGAACAGCTTGGTAATAATACAGAAGGTGTCGAATGCATTACTGCCATAACTTATCGTAAATAACTGAATATAAAAATAATCTTCTCGAGTAAAGAGATCTAAAAATAGTAACGCAGCTATACATATTGTAGTGAATATCTTTAGGTTGCTGTTAATTGCTCTGTTTAATGCACCTCTAATCGGGAGCGTGGCGCTTTATCAGCGTCATTGGCATTGCGCTAGCTTTTATAAAATCAACTCAAAATTTTATGATATTATGTGGATGAGGGCAAGCAAAATTCATAATTATAAAAATATATAGACGCCTGATAAAAGGCAGATTGGCTAAATAACCCACAATAACAATATAGATGCCTTAATCGTCAATTACGAAAATTGGAAATATTCTTATTGCACATATTCGGTTTTTTGGTGATTTGATTTATTATGTGGCTTGGACTTTCGATAGCACGATATTACAGTATGATATTATATAGATACGTTAGATTTGGACACCATGCACATATAACGGATTATCTGTATATAACAAATAATATGACCGTGGCACGCGGGCTTGAAGCATTTACATAAGACGCGATCGCTCATTTAAAATACTTTACTAGTTTCTCTCTCTATCTCTCTCTCAACCTCTCCCTCTCTCTCACTTTCCCTCTCTCCCTCTCCAACTAACTCTCTTCCTCTCTTTCACTCAACGTTTTCAGCTGTTTCGCTTTTGCTTAGGTTTCTAAAGAGCGCTTCAATGTTTCGTACTGTTTTTATTTGTTATGTTTTTGTTTTGGTTTCTTTTTTTCGCCGTTGAAATTCTGCAAAGTTATTCAATGGCAATGAACCGTAACTCACATTGAATAAAACAGTATTAATATATAAATATCTAATACACCAGGGTACCAGTTAGTATCAGTTATTAATATTTCAGTAGACTTATAATTGTGCAGTGGGTATAATCACAGTATATGAATTAATTCCTGATCAGGAATTGTGAGCATTGCTCACGCTTGTATTTGACAGTTATTTCCATTTTACTTGCATTTTTGCACGTTACGAATATTTACTGTATTCAAATAATATGCTAGTAACCCACAATTATAGAGCACACAAAAATTGCTTTGAATATTACATGTATAACTAGTGCCAACAATTATTTATGTAATTAGCAAGTCGATTCATACCAAATCAATTCGAAAAGTAACACTTGCAAAACAAAAATAGAAAATGTAAAACTGATAAAACTCAAAACTTCTGACAAAAATCCCCACACTAATGACACTAGACCAAATTATATAAGACAAAAAAATACACTGCAAATTCCAAGCGATGTTGTTTAAATTGAAATTTATTTCACTTAAAGCGTGTCCAACAACCAAACCAGTTGTCCACTTAAAATTAGCCACCTTTTAAATTTGTGATTGCACTCTTCTTAACCCAAATAATAAGCGAACTGATAATGCCACACGATATGTAATTAAAAATATTTGTGCACGTGTTGTGCTAACTGCTTTGGATCTACTGGAGTCTGACAACTGATTAAGCCGTTAAATTTACGATCATGCTCCATCCAATACAATACACACTCGCATAATGATATTAAGTTTATCGTCTCGCTTGGCACACTTTTTTTTTAATACAAATAATTTATACGCAAGAAATTTTTCCATGACACGAGCTGCACAGGCGAAGAGACGAAGAGTCTCTGCGAAATTAAATGTTTGTATTTATGAACGTTTTTAATTTATTTGGTAATTGCTGTTGTTGTTTTCTTTGAGTCCTTCTTCATATTTCACCTTTTTTGCACCCACTTGCACAACACACTCACAATTTTTGGATAGCCGCTTAGCACCCAATTTTGGGGGGTGTGGGAGTTGCGGATGCCGGATTGCGGGTGCGGGAATGTTTGGACAACAACAGTTAACCGCAACAGCTACTGAGAACGCCGCGAAACGAATGAAGCTGAATCGCCAACTGCCAATGGCATATATACTTTTTAACTTACCTTACATATTTGCCCCCTCCTCAGACGACGGCGACGTTTTCATAAGCAAAACTTCGGCCGACGACAAAGCAGCGCGCGCGAAAAAAAAAATAAAAAACGGTTAAAATTGTTTAAAATGTTGTTGACTGTTGGCGGTTTCAAGATTGAAGCGATGCGTCGCCACGCTCTGCTCTGCTCGCAAGCTTTTCTCTCCACCTCTCTCTCTCTCTCTCTCTCTTTCTCTATTTAGCGCACTCTAGCTGCGATCGCATGCGATTATTTCACGACGAGCTATATTTCTTTTTGCGGCTTGACTCTGAACTAATTAACAAATTCATGCTAAGACCTAATGCGAACAGTGACTATAAAGACAATAAAAAAATTAGTAACGACAAAGGGGCTAAAGTCTTAGCCACCTTTAGACGCAGATGTCACGCCTTTTATGTCGAATTCCATATGTAGAATTATTGACTGTCCTTGCTTAGCCAATCAATCGAATTCGTGCTAAATTTTATGCCAATAAACAGACGGAATTTGACAAAGCACACAAATTGAAAAACTACGCTTGACAAATGACAAACTTAACATCAAAGAATTTGATTTTTAAATATTTACCAATCCTTGCTAATAACCAACACGCGCTCACGTGCCTTAAATGATTTATTTCACTTATATTCATTTTCTATTTTTTTCATATTTTTAGTATGCCCATAAAATGGTAATAAAAGCGTGTTGAAACTGAAAGTTTAACTAGAATATTTCGATTAGTGTAACAAACACTGATACTGATAATCGCCAGCTTTCAAAAGGCTAATGATTCTCAAAAAATATTAGAGTCAATCTCTTACCTGTTCCAGTCATTAGCATAATATAATATATGCACTTTTGATACATAGTATTGATATTGGGTATCAAAACAAAATTAACAGCACATATGGTGAACAAGTCAGCGCTCCGTTTATAGGTAAAAAAAATATTGTGTTTAATTAGCACCTCTTGACAAATGCTGGCAAAATGGCAGGCAAGCGTTAAAATGTTGTATTATTTATAAATTGTTTTTTTGTTTTTTTTTTTTATTGTTGCAATGTGTGTGTATTAACATGCAATTTCAACGGTTGTAATTTGAACTGTTTAGGTTTCCCAACTGTTTTTTTGCCACAACTACAATGCCATTATTCAAAGTATGGTTAGTATTTACCACCCAAAAAAAAAAAACTAAAAAAGTAATATATAGTTTTTCTTGTCGAAGAGACTTGCAGAGTATAGCTTAGTGCTCATAGTCTGTCATACAAAACTTATCGTCATCTGGTTAGATTATAAACCCAATCTTCAAGTCAGCTTCCCTTACCAACAACACTTTGCCAAATTATATTTAATCATGATATGAACCAAGTACAAATGCCTTATAAAGATATACAATTAGTGCTCGTAACTGCGAACACTTGGCGGAAAAGCCTCTCTGAGCGCGAGCAAGTGTTGTCAGATAATTAGTTTTATTGATGCATTTAGCTGCCAGTTGTAGATAAATGACGATGATTTGTGATAACCGCTGTTAATTTGCGATTCGCTCGTGCATCATGGTTAACACAAATCATTTTGAATATAGACTTGAATAGATTTATATGTTTTCTCATATAATTGCTTAACAATTTTTGATTTTATGTGTTAATGTGCAAAGATTGAATTTAAGAACAAAGATTTATTCTGGGTTCAACTAACAATAAACAATTACATTTGAGTAAAACAATTTTGAACTACTTAGCTAGGGCTTAATGTCTGTATTAACTTTATTGCGCTGCATACGAATTGAAGTGCATTTATAAGTTTCTAGAGTTAATCAACATTGTATATATAAGCCGTGGTTCATAACATGTTTACATAAAGCATGCGTTGCGCACAAACTTTACCAACAAGTTTGCTGTACTCGATAATCTCATCGCGGCCGTCAACTTCGCCGTTAATCTAAATAAATAAATAAATACGGTAAAAAAGTGATTAATTAAATATTACAGGCAGTGAACGTTTTTCATTTACCTGTACGAAAACTTTGTAAGTGGTATAACTTTTGCCGTTCACCAGCAACTTTACATCGTTCAAATGATTATTCAAAAACTCATTTGTATCCCTTGCTGCTGCGTCCGGATTCAGGCGTTGATATTTATTCGCATCGAGCTTGAAGCGTATGTCTGCCAAAAAATAAGTTAGTATATAAAATTATAAGGTTTTTACTTCTACCATCGGTTAGCGGCATCCAAACGTAAGTCTCTGGGCACAATAAATAAGATGCATCTAATTTGCCCTTGTAGCGCATTTTGGGGCACGAGTGTATGTAGAAGCCCATGTAATAAAACTTCAAGGCGGGCACACGCGCCGCAATCTTTTGCACCAAATCAATTTCCCTAAAAAATCAGACGTATTTATTAATAGCAATAGCAATAATTAAAAAAAAAAAAATGCACTCAAAACTCACCGCAAAGAACCATATGTGCCCAACGATAGAAAACTATAATCGGGATCATAGAAGAAGTACACAGCGCTAACCGAGCCCGGCAATATATCAATGACGCCCACAGCAATCAACTTGTCGTCCAGCCAGTATTGCTGATGAAATGATCCACAGCCCATTTCGGGACCATCTTCACTGATTTGGTGCTGCACAGAATAAGCACTTTGAGATTAGTTTATTCTCTTATACGATCAATGAAATAATAATCTGTTTAATTCAATGAAAACTTTTGGTTATATACACTTAGCAACCTTCATCGGCGATTGTTGTAGATGTTCCTGATAGCTCTCCTGATGCTTGGGCGGATCATTATGAATGGCAATCTGATACTTCCTATACAGTTCGTAGCTTTGCGGGAGCGTAAGCCTAAATTCCTCACCATCGACGGGAACCAAGCGCAGCTATGGAAGGAGTTACACAAAAAGAAGAAAATCATTGATAATTACCTTCAGGGGTGATTGTACCAAAAACCGCTTCATACTAGCTAGTGTTAGACGTGCGGGATTATCATTGTGTATGACTAATTGATATTTGCGATACAATGCGTACACTGCATCTGTACAAGTGCGCTGTGTATCTGAGGCAGCGACCAACACGATCTGCAACAAATATTACAAATACGATGTGTGTACATAGAGGGACTCAAGGACTCACACGTAAAAGGTAACACATATATACATAAATCAAAACACACCAACTATTTCTGCATAACGATATACAAAATAATGGCATTTGCTTAAAGTGCTACTTAAACTCGAGTGATGAAAAGAAAGTGTTTGGCATATATACAAAAACAACCATTTTTGAAACTTACAGAAATCAAGTTAAGGTGGGGCTTTTAATTTTAATTTTGGGCTTACTTTCCACTCGAGTTGTATATGAAATGTGAGTCATGCTTTGATCGAACTTTAAGCAAATGTTTGATTTTTAAAGGCCACACACACCTTTAGCTTGTGCATATCCGTTTCGCATGGCGCTGCCAGAAAATCTTGCAAGCTCTTCTCCTTATTTAAAGCTTTGGTCTGTTGCTGGTCGGAGGGCGTTTGGCCCAGTTTGGCCTGTCTGCGCTCCAGTCGCATTTGTTTGGCCTTCTTGCGCGGCGAATTTGAGTTCGAGCCACTAGCTATTCAAATAATCAAATAATTAAATTAAGAATGAAACATATTAAGTCAATGAAGCTCACCTTTACATTTGTTTGCTGCCAACGATGATGCGGGTTGATCACCGTTGCCCGCGTCCAAAGTGCTCGTGATTTTTTGTTGCTCGACATGAGCCTGGGATAAGGTCGCCACTTGTTCCACGTTAATAGCTATTGGCTTCTTATCAGGCAGCTGGGGTTGGGGTTCGCTTGCATAAACTCCACGTTCGCCGACGTCATCGCCATCGCCATCGCCATTTCCATTTGCATTCGATGTGCTTGGCCCACTTTTGCCATCACGCAAGAATTTGTTCATGCGCCGCAATACGCGCTTATTTGACTTGGTCAGTTTAAACTGCTGCGCATCGCATTTAATCGTGTAACAGGGACAGCAGGTGATGTCGTTTTGCGGCTTATAGCAATAATTGCCGCAGCGTCGCCAGCCCCGATCGATGAGCTCCTGGTAATCATCGCAGGCCAACCGAAATGCATGTAAACCTGTATGACGCACGCAAACACGTAACACAAACAGTCAGACGAAAACAGGAAATGAAGAAAACATTGAACTTGAATCATTAGCGCTGATACTTCTGTTGTTGTTGATATTTCCAATTGATTGTTCTTACCATGTGATTTGTTGCAGTCTGTTCCCTTGCAGTAGCCACACCTGCTCTTCTGCTCACCAAAGTACTGCACAATGCTAACGCTCATTGTTCAATGAGTACTCTAAATTTTTTACTTACACACACGCACACATTCTTTTAATATAACAAATTTCGCTTACTAGAACTTTAACATTTGCTTCAATGCTTGGTTAACAGCGCACAGCAAATTTGTTCCTGGAAATTGCAATCGGATACAATGTCTCTCTCTCGTGAAACACCGCTGAATGAGTCAATGTATATCGATAAGTAAAATAAAGCATTTAAGTGCTGTAAAATGCACACACTGTCACCGATCAGCTGTGCCTGATGCCTTATGAGCTGGTTCGTTTTGAAGTGCTTGTGTTCAGTTGTTGTTATTGTTAACTTATTTTGCATAGCTCTAGAACGTTACCTATGCTAACACAAAAGCGCGATCGAAATTGATATTGCTTCGTATAAAGTACATTGTTAAATATGCAATATGTAAGAAAGAACAAGTGAGCTTGTTCAAAAGTTCAAATCCATTTAGCCAACACTATTACAAAACAATTACAATCCCACAATTCGACCGCATATAATGAGTAATTTTTTAATTAGCTAATTTGCGCATATGTGTACTATTAAGCAATGAAATAAGTCAGCGCCAACGCATATTCCACCTGTAAGTTAAAAAGAAACGATTTAAAAAAAGGCAGCAACACAAAGATTTAAAACAAACAAAATATTGTATTGCGTAGTTTGCATTTGAAAAAGTGAAAGTTTTTTTTTTCTTTTTTACACTGGTTTGAATGGAATTAGTTTAGCGAATCTATTTAAATCCATTTAAGCTTGGGTTTGATTCTTAATTCTGTTGCTGCCATTCCGACTCAGGTGCTTAATTGTTTTTTTCACCTACCTTATGGCTAATTTTCAAAAAATATTTTCCCAATTGTATACAAATTTTACGAAGTTTTTGTTTTTTGTTTTATGTTATTATCCCAAATTGTATTTGTATTGTAAATGAATATTGCTTCCACTATTAAGCACACTGCAATGATTGCATCCGAGCTTGTCGGCCGCCCTCAAAAGCCGATTGCCCACTTTGAGGAAAATCTGAAACTCGCCCAGGCGGCGACTGATGAGATCAATATGAAAGCAGCAGCTGCCGAAAAAACCACGCCCACAACGACGCCCGCCAATTTGCAGCCAGCATATCAAAAACTGTACGCCGATTGCCAGGAGCATGCCGCCTACTTTGCCAAGGACCATACTGAGCATGGACAACGTTTACATGCCGCACACATTGCCTGGCAGGATTTTATAGTGCTGGCCAATCGGCTGGTCCTGCAAATCGAGGCCTTTGCTCACGAATATGACTTTGATGAGGCGACGCCGGGCAACGGTTATCGCAGTTTCATCTATGTGACCAATGCGTGCATCTCGCATGGACACAGCATTTGCCAGCAATTGTTGGCCACACGCGCCACCCTCTTCTTTCGCAAGAAGTTCCTCATGAAGGAGGTGGAGGCGTGCTCGCAGCTACTCTGCTCCCTGTGCACCTGTCTGCAGTATCTGCTAATCCTGCGCCAGTGGTCAGTGAATACGGGCGATCTGCTTGCCAGTGGACGGCACACAGCCGAGCAACTGTTTGAGCTGGGCGACACCATCAATCAGTATTGTTTCTACGGTCGCTGCCTGGGCTTTCAGTATGGAGACTCTATACGCGGCGTGCTCCGGTTTCTGGGCATCGGCATGGCCAGCTACTCGGAGACGTATTACTCGCAGACGGATAACGGCAGCAGCACTCTGTTAAAGACTACGCGCAGCCTGTGGTCCAGCGGCAAGTATTTGATGAATCCAGAGTTGCGTGCCAGACGCATTGTCAACATTTCGCAAAATGCCAAAATCGATTTCTGTAAATCTTTTTGGTTTCTCGCCGAATCGGAGCTGATGCACAAGTTGCCCAGCATTGTGGGTACTTCGATTAAAGTGAATCGCTTGATTCAATTGCCGGCGGAGCCACTGCGTCTGCCGGCGCGTCTACAGCACTTGGAAAACGGCGTTGAGCAGCAATTTGTGGACATTCCCGTGCCCAGTGCACATCTGGGACCTGGTCTGCCCGTCTCGGTTCGTCTACTAAGCGCCAAGCGACGTGTCGGCATGCTGGGTGAGGGACGCTATCGCGGCTGGCGGCGACCAGCAGTGCCATCGAAATCCATACTATTTCACTGCCATGGCGGCGGCTTTGTGGCGCAATCGTCCAAATCGCATGAGCTCTACTTGCGCGACTGGGCCGTGGCACTGGATGTGCCCATACTATCCGTGGACTACAGCCTGGCGCCGGAGGCACCGTTTCCACGTGCCCTGCAGGAGGTGTACTACGCCTACTGCTGGCTGCTGAACAACGCCGAGCATCTGGGCACGACAGCAGAGCGTGTAATCTGCGCTGGTGACTCAGCGGGTGCGAATCTCTCCATTGGCCTGGCCCTCAAGTGCATTGAGCAGAATGTTCGAGTGCCGGATGGCTTGTTTCTTGCTTATTGCCCAACGCTGGTCAGCTTTGTGCCCAGTCCGGCACGTTTGTTGTGCCTAATGGATCCACTGTTGCCGTTTGGTTTCATGATGCGCTGCCTGCGCGCCTATGCAGCGCCGTCCAATGAGATGCTGCAGGAGAATGCCAAGCATGTGGAACAGCTGGAACAGGTACGCAACGCACGGGCAGCAGCAGCACAACAGGGAGTGGAGTTGCCAGCCTCTATTAGCATCAACTCGAGTCGACGCACCTCAATAGCGAGGAGTCCACTGACGCCGCTGGAGCCGCCGCAGAATCGTGAAGATGTGGATGAGGACGGGAGTAGCGACACTTTTGCCAGCGCCTCGTACCACAGTCAAACTGTGGAGCGCACTGATCTGCCCAGCAGTGGGGGCAGCGACAATAGCTCCTGTGTATCCTTTGAGGATGATTCGCAGCCCATCGAACACTATCCGGTTGAGATCTCAGCCGAGATACCCAAAGATGCTGCCTCAGCTGCGTACATTGACAGTTTTCTGGACAAATATCTCATTGACACCGCCACCATGGAGGCCACGGAGGAGAATACAGTGACAGCGACAACAGCGGCAACAACATTGTCACTGGCAAATGGACACGCCAAAAGCGATTCCGAGGAAAACATTCTGGTCGAGACGGGCCGCGAGATAATGGTGGATACGCTGCCGGGTCGCTTGCACGATGCGGTCAACAATATAATAAATCGGTGCACACAATCCTTTGAGATACATGGTGGGACGCATAGTGCATCTTGTCCGCAGGATGTGCGCAACTTGGATGCACTGATAGCGCGCAGCCCGAGCGAGGAGTTTGCATTCGAAGTGCCCAAGGATCCGTTTCTATCGCCCTATTGGGCCAGTGACGAGTGGCTATCCCAACTGCCGGAGACTAAAATACTTGTAAGTCCCCAACTTCAAACTAGTCAATATATTAGCTAACTTCTTTCATTCCCATCCCCCGTAGACGCTGAACATGGATCCTTGCCTAGATGATTGCGTTATGCTTGCCAAGAAACTGAAGCGACTGGGACGACAAGTGACCTTGGAGATACTTGAGGGTTTACCACATGGTTTTCTAAATTTTACAATGGTACGCAAAACTCCACTAAAGACTACTAAAAAAACTCCTCAACTATTAACAACATTCCTTGACAGTTGTCCAATGATGCGATGGAGGGCTCCAAGCGTTGCATCAAATCGCTGCAGATGTTGTTGCATGCAACTAAAGATAACAATGACGACAGTACAGGCCAGGATGAGGTCTCCAGTCCCAGTGCGTGCTCGGCTGCATCGGCAGCGCCTTAAGAACAATATATACTTAATCTTATATACATAAACCATATATATATTTATATTTATACAATGTTATATGCAAAATGGACGTGTGGTTTATGTGGCACATTTCTTGCTTTTTTTTGCATCTCGAATGTTTTTTGATACACATTTTTATATTATTATTATTAGCTTAGCTTTATATGTTTTGTAATGGCAGCTTTACAATTATAGGACTAGTTAGGCTAAAGCTTCTACACAATAACCCAGCCAATCGTTCAAGTATTGAGAGCGTGTAAGCACGCTCAATAATGTATATATATATATACCGATTCGTATATATATAAAAGCTCAAACAATATGTACTCAACACTTATACAATGACTCGAATATGTGCCTGTTATAAACGAGTACTTAAGTGTTATTTATATACCTATTTATATATTTATCTATGTCCGGACATCGTTTTTGAGGCTTACCACGTTCTATTCGAATTATATATACATATATATATATTTTATTTTGCATATCAGTTTAAAATTCCACCTTTAGTTTTAAGCGAACTCGCCCACTTTATGTTTTATTGTACCCAGTTTTACTATGTTATAAAATGGTTATTGCCATCAAACAGAAATCAACTTTGTTGTATTTTGTGAAAATGTATTTATTATTGGCCAATGGATGAAATGCTGCACTGTAAAGTCTTAATAATTAATATGTCAAACTATGTGAGTGAATTATGTGGTATATGTATTGGTAATATGAGTACGATATAGATATTTCTATGTTTCATTATCCTCGATCTTTGGCGCCAAGTAGTAGCGTATGTGACCCAGATCCTTGACGGCGTATTCCACAACCAATGGCACATCGGCGCACATGGACAGCTGCACCTGAGTAGAGAGCGGTGTAGCCTTGGTGAAGGCGTTCAGGTAGCGACAGGCGAATGTGAGCGTGACCGGCTCCTGCATATCAATGATGACAGCCTCCTCCTCTTTGTCCACGGAACCGGTTTGAGCCAATTTAATATTGGCTGTGCCAACATCGCCGCTAGCAGAGAATTTGACACCTTCTTTCGTACAGCAAATGACAACCGATTCACTGAATTGAGCCAAATCGCGACAGATGCGAGCAAATTCCATTGCCGGCATGCGAACCACACAAGAATAGTCCGTTTCCGGAATGCCCAAATGCTCCTGATCGAGATTCATCAGTTTCATCTCGTAGTCGGAGACCTTCTCCTGGTTCGCCGACTCGAACATGATGGTGACTGTGTCCGCATTATCCTGTGCCTTCATCGTCACATTATCCTCGTTGTTGGCGCACTTCAATATTTTTGCCATGCTGCCCAGATTCATGCCCATGGAAAGATTACGATCACAGCGGAACTTATCGAAGCCATCCGATCTGAGTGTCAGCGAAACCAGCGACACATGCGAGTTGTCCATGGCCTGAAGCTGCAAAACAGAGCAGACGCGTCATTTTAGAATTGCCTGCAACATGATCTCAGCTAATCATCTGGATAACTTACCTGAATGCCCGAATCGCTGCAATCGAAGGTGCCTTCATTTAGCAAATCTTTGATGGCATCAAGGATTTTCTTAAGTATAGTTGCCTGTCCCAGACGTGCTTCAAACATGATTACGCGTTTATCTTTCAATTATGTTACTGTAATGCGAATTTTTGAAAGAAAAAAAATTTTACGAGCGCGTTGTTGCTGCTGCTGGTAGCTGAAATGACAGTGAGTTTTTCGCGGCGGCAAAACTGGCGTTTTGGCGCGAACAGCTGCCGCTACGCACACAGCGTTGCCCAACTGAACAAACAAGTGTTGCGAATGTTTAGAGTAAATGCCGCCCTGGTATCCAATTGAAATTTTTAAGTTTAAATTTAATTTAAATAAAACACATGCATAAATAATATAATCTGACATTTACAATTATATTTAATTAACTCTATTAGTAGAGTTGGACTGCAAGGACTGAGTCTGTTTCTTTGATTTTCCATTTACCATCTGGCGCAAATCTTTAATACCAAGACCTAAAAATAAGTTTAAAAAAAAAAAAATAAAAATAAAGTTTAAATAACCTTAGTGATGTTTTATTAATGGAGCTTACCATGCACAGTGTGCAAATCTTTTGTACCCATTGGATCAATACTCATAAAATAATTTTCCAAGAGGCTGTGCTGCCGCATGGCAGCCACACAAACTGCTGGGATAAGCGAGGATAAATTAAAATCCTGGTAGGTGCGGCGACGCAACAATTCGAGAACTAGTTGAAAATGACCGGCATGGGTGGCCAGCGTTAAGGCATTCTGACCAAAATAGTTTACCACGTAGACATTTGCCCCGAATTCCAGTAAAGTGCAAGCGCATTCCAATTTTCCCAGATAGCAGGCTTTGAGCAATGCCGTATTTCCATACTTATCCAGCTCCTCTAGGTTATATTGATGATTGCGTGCCAGAGTGCACATTATGCGCAACGCAATCACGTCATCTTTTCCAACACAACTGAGTGCTGCAAAAACAATACAAATATTCAAAATATAAATTTAAATTACACAAACATTTACCACTTGTATGCCTAATTTTATTCATCGTTCTTCAATAACGGCGCTTTTGTAAGGGCTGCCGCATGTGCAAATACAGCCCTGTCTAATTACGTTGTCGATAGTTGCGGTGTATTCCAGTACTGTCTTTCGAAATGTCAATGCAAAAAGTGACAAGAAGAGGCACATCCGCTTTCTTTTTCGACTGAATATTTGTCGCTTAGACAGGGCAAAATGGTGCGTCTACATATAAATCGCCAAATAACAAGTTAATCAAACAACAAAAGCAATCAAATAAAGTTAAATACGCAAATACATGCTAATGTGCGAGCCGTGATTGCAAAATGCTGCATTTAAATGTTACATATATGGGCCTAAATATGTAGCAATTTCGAGCGGAAATGCAATCTCAGCTTTTGTGATGTTGTTGTTAGTATATACGTAAATACGAATGTATTTAATTAAATTGTTAATAATTTTGCAGTCGCTCGTCATCCCAGAGAAGTTCCAGCACATTCTTCGTATCATGAGTACGAACATTGATGGCAAACGCAAAGTTGGCATTGCAATGACCGCCATTAAAGGCGTTGGTCGTCGCTACTCGAACATTGTCCTGAAGAAGGCCGATGTCGATCTGACCAAGCGTGCCGGTGAATGCACCGAAGAGGAGGTAAATATATCCCCTTCATATATATATATATTTGAATTGTTTACATTTGTATTTGATTTTTTTTGGCAGGTTGACAAGGTTGTAACGATCATCTCGAATCCGTTGCAATATAAGGTGCCAAATTGGTTCCTCAACAGACAGAAGGATATCATTGATGGCAAATATTCGCAGTTGACCTCATCCAATTTGGACTCGAAGCTGCGTGACGATTTGGAGCGCTTAAAGAAGATCCGTTCGCATCGCGGTCTCCGTCACTATTGGGGCCTCCGTGTCCGTGGTCAGCATACCAAGACAACAGGTCGTCGCGGTCGCACTGTTGGTGTCTCCAAGAAGAAGTAAGCTTCTAGTTGTGGCAACAATTATGATATAACATCAACCACCAAAACAAAAAACCAACAAATATAAAATACCGAAAAAAATTGTGTGCAAATTGTTTGTGTGAAGTGTTTAGAGAAAGTGTTTAATTTACTTAACTTTTTAAAGAGTTGCTGAAGTTATCTAGGCAGAAGAGCTTAAACGAGACGTGGCATTATATTTCAAATTAGATTTTTTAAAAAACGAAAAAAAAAACACGAAAGAACAAAATTAAGATGTCATCAACAACGCTTATTGGAGGACGTTCGCCAACGTTCAATGAGATCTGCAAGTTATGGCTACTAATTCGCAAGAATTTGAGTGTCCTGCTGTCTCAGCCATTGGGCGTATCAATTATCATTTTGTTACCCATATTGCTATTTCTATATACTCAAATTGAACAATTTATAAACGATGTGGAGTCGACGGAAATTGCCGAAACTATATATCCACATATTGAGTTACATCATCCGTTTATAACGTATGTATGCTTGAATCTTAGCAACGAAATATGCTTGAATCCTGCCTAGGTCCATCATGTATTCACCAGCTAACCAGGTGCTCAAGGGTGTCGTAGACGAGGTGGCCACAATTCTGGGCGCCAATCAGACCGAGGCATTTCTATATGCCACCGATCTGGAAGTGGCGCTGATGAACAAGGATGGTTTTGTCGGCATCGAGTTTGAGGATAAACTTAGAAGCATCATTGAACTACCATCGGAGGTGAACATTGCATTGCGATTTCCATTGCATCTGCGATCGCAAGTGAAGAGGATATGGCCACATCGGTTATACGAGGCGATAAACGAACGGAAGGCGAGGAGCATCTACGATACCGAGGGTTTTCTTATTGTCCAAGCGCGGCTGACCGAGGTCCTTATGAGGACAAAGAACGAAAGTGCGAATATTCCTCAAGTCCTCATGCAGCCCTTTCCCGACAAGAGGCGAACGGATAATTCATATTTGCTTCCAATGTTTAACAACTGCCTGACCTATTTTGTGTTTAGGTTTTTGGGTCCCTGCTTGATTATTGGTCAGGTAAGTATCCCAATGACCCTAAATATTCCTTATATGCAGTTCGTCAGACTAGGTCCTTGTCATTCTAACGCCATGTCCTTCAAAACTGCAAGAATTTTGTCGAGCTAAAGTTAATTTTCTAAAGGTTACTTTGGTGATTTTGGGTCAAAACTCGGTTATTCTCGAAAAGATATCTATAGTACATATACTATTGAGCTCATTGGATAAGGGGCAATCGATATGCATTCAAAGTCTTCCAGGATTCGCGAAAAAAATGTTTATCAAAAATGCCACAAGGGTCCATATGTCCTTTGGACTACAGATACTAATTAGCCCGTAGTTGGCTACCAACTTGCCCAAGGACACCAGATTCATTTCCATGATTATCGAGAAAACAAGGATTTTGTAATTTCGACTCATTACCTTGCGTCCTGCAGTGAAATTATTACAAGTTTTTCGATAGATTTTGTCCTTGCCAATGTAATGCACGATGTTCTTCAAAAATCGGAGAGAAAATCTGCCCATATGTACCCAGTTTTCCTATTTGCTTTGATCTTTCAATGCGCCCGAAAAGTATGCAATGGGTTTCGCAGTAATCAGCTTTGGTAGCAGCCTAAAAAGAGGCAATTATTTGTATATACTCCTTCCAGTGCGTGCCGCACAAAAGTATGCAATATGTTGAATCACAGTACACTGTTAATTTAAATGCCCAAATGTATGCAATTAATTTTAAGCCATTAATTCTTCAAAACATTGAAATCTTTATTTCGCATTTTCCCAGCAAATTGTCGTGGAGAAGCAAAGGAATTTGAGGGAGATAATGGGATTAATGGGACTGACTGTTGGATTTTATTGGCTGTCGTGGTTCATCATTGCCTTTATATTCTATGGGATACCGATGCTGGTTATCGCTTGTCTGATGAAATGGTTGCTGTGCCCCTCCAGTCATTTTCTTGTGTTGTTTCATATATTTTTTATGTACCTTATCGCACTGATATGCTTCACTTTTATGGTCAGCGCCTTCGTTACTAGCACCGTTATGGCCATGACCACCATTAGTCTTATGCACATTGCTAGCCACTTGCCGTACATGCTCACCGGCGCTGAGCCGACTCTCAGCCAATCGGTTATCAACGGTCTATTTCTAAATAGCGCAATACCCTCAATCTGGGTCCAGGTGCGGGGCTTTGAGTTAAGGGGAGATGGTGCGCAGTGGGGCAAACTATTCGATTGCAGTCATCCAGATGATAATCTGAGTATTGGCGCCATATTGCTCTTAATGATGGCCAGCAACGTATTCCGTTTGCTTATCTGCTTCTACGGCGATCAGTTGGTACCCGGTCATCTTGCTACTGGCCAAAAATGGTATTTTCCATTGAAACGCAAGTTCTGGTGTCCTTGGGATCGACCGCGTCAAAATGTTGTCGGCGTGGACGAAGAACAGCCCATTGCCAGTGACAGTCAACCGACCATGCCAGGATTTCAAGAGGTGCTTCACAACAGGCCTGTCATCGTGGAGGCACAGCGATTACACAAGGTCTATGACGATATCGAGGTAGTGCGCGACTTGAGCCTCAAGTTGTACGAGGATGAGATAACTGTGCTGCTCGGACATAATGGCGCCGGCAAGACAACAACATTCATGATGCTCGCCGGCATGACCCGACCCACCTCCGGTCGAGTGCTTATCAATGGCCACGACATGACCACGTCCACGCAAAAGGCACGCGAATCTTTCAGTATTTGTCCGCAAAGTAATGTGCTCTTTGAGGAGTTGAGCGCCTATTGGCATATTGTATTCTACAGCCGGCTGAAGGGATATCAACGCGCCGATGCTGAAGTGGAGGCGTTGAAGTATCTGGAAATAATGAATTTAATGGACAAGTCGTCAGTGAGTGTGAAAAACCTTTCCACCGGTATGCGGCGCAAACTGTCCATATGCTGTGCCCTCTGCGCCAACACCAAGGTGAGTGAGTTACTGCCAGAGATAGAGAGAGAGTTGAGATTGGAACCACACCTGTTGTTTAGGTGGTTCTTTGTGATGAGCCCACGGATTGTCTGGATCCGATAGCTCGTCGTGAGGTTTGGAATCTTTTCCGTATGGAAAAGACCGGTCGTTGCATTATCTTAAGTACGCATATCATGGAGGCAGCCGAAGTGCTGGGCGATCGTGTAGCGATCATTTGTGATGGTCAGCTCTATGGGAATGGCACACCCGAGTTTATTGTCAATCAACTTGGACCCGGCTATCGTCTAGTAAGAAGTTCAACCGCGTATCCAGTTACTGTATTTACAATATGTGCATTTAGGCCTGTGCGAAACTGGATGATTGCAATGTGGAAGAGGTGACAGCATTTCTGGTCCAGCATATACCAAACACTCATCTCGAGAGCATAGTAGGCTCTGAGATAACCTATCGCCTGCCGGCTGAGCATATGGACGCATTTACGAGGGTTTTCATTGCACTCGAGAAAAGGCTGCCTAAATTAAAGCTGTCCAGCTTTTCAGTCACTGCACCAACATTGGGTGAGACCTTCATGAAGATCGGAGCTCGTAATACAAGCCGTATGCATTCGCAGCAAAGCCTGGCAATGATTAGGGGTAAGCGTTAATAATTTGGTATCAGATCCTGAGTAGATAATACTTACTGTTACTGCTCAACTCATATATCCGATGCAGGAATAGTGGTGACGGCTTAAGCATTCTGCCTTCCATCTCATTATCCTTTCTTTCCCCAACAGCTTTTATGCCGGATCAATCCGACCACCAGGAGCACAGCGCCTGGAAGAGATACCGAAATGATTGGCATGGAATGATGTTGAAGAAAATATTCTTCACAAGGCACCATTTCTTTCTGTTTTTGTCGATCATTTTGTTGCCGTTGGTGTTAATATCCTTGAAAACCTTAGCCGATACAGTCAACCACAAGTCTGCTCTATTTGTGATAAATCCCACAGACTTGTCTGTATATCCCGGTGCACTGGTAATACGGGAGTATCTAGTCGGCAGCGATGAAGTCGATTATGTTATTTCGGATCACAGCAAAGCGGTATCCGATGTATACGAGAATCTGGCAATGGATGCTGGTGCCACGGTGCGCAGCACCACCAAGGACTTTAGTGTGGCCGACTATTTGTTGAAAAATATCGATTTGTATGCGGAGGGTTTTAAGACCACCTATGTGGCAGGAGTTACGTTTCGCGACGGGTCTGTCACAGCCTGGTATAATAGTCGCTTGTCGCATGGTCCAGCGTTGTCACTAGGTCTGGTCTATAAGGCGATTGCATTTACCCTGGTTGGAATGGATATTAAGGTTATCAATAAGCCGCGCACCGACTCCCATCCATCGGTTTATGAGCAAGATAAGCACTTGAATACCAAGAGGCAGACAACATTTCTATTGCTGTATCTGAGCTTCGCCACCGCCGCATTCGTTCTGATGCCCGTCCACGAGAGAATGACGCAATTGAAAAAGCTGCAGCTAATTGGCGGCATTAGTCTGTACACCTATTGGTTATCGCATCTGGTTTGGGATTTTGTCATATTCTTGGTTATCACGGCATCTACGCTGGTGGCTCTATATAATCAACCTGTTGAGGTTATATCCTGGATGGCGTTGCTAATGCTTGTATTTGGCCTCTCCGCTTTGACATTCACATATCTGTTGTCCTTTCTGTTCAAGGAACATGACAGCAGCATGTCCTATATACTGCTTATTAATTGTTCCATTGGTAATTACAATCCATTTATGTTTTTAGGGAACTATCAGTCCCGAATTTTGTTATCTAATTGAGAAAAAGTATAAAGGATCATTAACGTTAACTCTCTCTCTTCCACAATACAATACACAATACTAGTTTTCCTTGCCATTGTCATAACTGCGAAAGAGACGACAGATAGTGTTTGCTATTATTTAAACTATATATTAATGATTCTGCCAATATATGCAATGTTCTATGCGACCCTTGTTTTGTTGAAGCATGGCTCAAAACTGACCGGTTGCATAGATATAGACGAGGCAGGAGGATGTCCCTTAATAGAGAACTTGGCAGGGGTTTCTATCGGACGAGAATTTATCTATTTGGCAGTCAGCGGAGTGATATTTTTCATACTATTGCTGCTTACCAACAGAATGGTCGCCGCGGGATGTCTGTTCAAGTTTAGTTTCTTTTGCGATTTGCCTCTAATTCGAAAATTTCACTATTA
The DNA here is from genome assembly GCA_035043845.1 of Drosophila picticornis. Taxonomy (NCBI): domain Eukaryota; kingdom Metazoa; phylum Arthropoda; class Insecta; order Diptera; family Drosophilidae; genus Drosophila; species Drosophila picticornis. The sequence goes on along the minus strand of JAWNMR010000493.1, from coordinate 2,127,994 downwards.
AACATCCTTTCATTAACTATTTACGCAGACGTCGTAAGAAAGCCTGCGTGGTTCAGGGCGATGATCCTCTTGTGCGAAGTGTGCGTATCGAAATCGACGAGATAGTCAAGAATCCGGAGCAGTTGAAGGCGCACAGTCTGGTTTGCCATCGGATAACTAAGAAGTATCTACACGTGCTCGCCGTCAGCTGTGTGTCCTTCAAAATCAGACCGTTAGTAGATAACTAATTCATGAATACCACATTAGTATAATCAATTATGTACGGCTCGGTAGTTATGAATGCTTCGGTATTATGGGATTAAACGGTGCTGGCAAGACAAGCATTGTGGACATGATCGTCGCCAATCACTCGATCAGTAGGGGCCACATCTATGTGAAGGGATTTCGTGTGAACAGCCAATTGAAGCATTGTTTTAAGCACATCACCTTGTGTCCACAGCATAGCACAATGTGGAACCACATAACCGGTCGCCAAATGTTGAGATTCACCTGTCTGACCACTGGCATTAAGAAGAACCTCATCCCCGTCATAATTTTATATTTGGCCGAACGTTTAATGTTCAGCAAGTATCTTGATCGGCAGATCAAAGATTATAGCAGCGGTAGCAAAAGGAAACTGAATATTGCAATGGCGATGCTGACGCATACGCTCACCTGCCTGGATGAGCCCACCACTGGTGTGGATATCAGCACCAAGGCGCGCATCTGGATGGTCCTAAGGGAAATGTGCAACATGAGCAGATCCATTCTCATCACCTCGCACGACGTGGAAGAGTGCGAGGCACTCTGCACCACCATCGGCATTATGGTCAATGGTCAATTCTGTTGTCTAGGTTCCGTCCACGAACTGATATCGCTTTACAGTAAGGGCATTTCCATTAAGATCCAGCTGGCCACCAGTGCTGAAATGGACGAATTATAGTCTGTACTCTGTGTTATGCAATCTAATCTACTAAATTATTCATTAAAATCTAAATATCTTTTGCAGTCTTGTGGAGAATGTCAGCTTACCACGTTTTGGTAAGTGCAATCATAAATCGATTAACTGCAAAATAAATATGATTTTAATCATGAGATTTTTCTGTGAGATAATTTTAAGCGCTTATCCTTTATAGGATCAGACGCCGCATCCATGCCAACAGTATCGGACGGAAATAACAAATCGACACAGGTTCATTTTAAAAAGAAAAAATCGAAGAGGACGCCAGTGACAATGTCAAGGACAAGCTCCGGAGAGAGAACACCAGCACTAGAGATATCCCGACTATCGGCATCGCCAAGACCAACCTCAACCATTTCAGCAGGAATAAAGGTTTTAGATTCTGAAGTTATGAATGATGTGACTGAATATGATGAACTCATCCAAAAAGTGGAAAAGCAATTTCAAATCGATTTTCCAGGAAGTTACATCTTGTATGTATGCGCACAGACAAGTTGAGCACCATTTACCATCTAATCCCAATCCTTATCAGAGAGAAGAACACGTCTCATGGCTTGGTCACCATGGCAATAGCCGACTTCGAACTGAAGTGGTCCACGATATTTAAATATATGGAAGATAACCGCTACGCCCTGCAAATAGAGCACTACTCGATAATTCCGCCAACATTGGAGGATATATACATGGAATTTGGCAAGCAGCAGCATACCAATTAAACTCATCAGCTACAACTTAAAAAATATTGTAATTGTATTCTTGTTTTCTCTGTGTACCATTTAAATTGCAGATGTTTGACACTATAAACGATAACCAAAAAGTTAAGCTCTTCCATTAGTATTTGATATCTTATTAAAAAAAAGTAAACTTCGACCTGAATTTTTAAATTCGACCAATTGTTCCATTTGCAAAATACGGGGTTTGTATTTCTTAATTTCACTTATAGCAGCTAAACTCTAACAAAGCCGTCGGGACAGAAGATTCTGATTTATTTCTAAGAAAAACTTTCTAATTTTTTTGCGGCAATTTTTTTCAGAGTGTAGGTATTCTCGTACATAGCGTTGTTGTGTAAATAAACCTCGACTTTGGACTTTTCGCGTGCTATTTAGTTTCTTCTTTCATTCGCTTAATAAATATGTATGTCAACAAAGAATTTGGGTGTTTTGAACTTTAACGTTCGTGAAAAGAAACTTTCGACACACAAATACACACACAAATTAATAGACAAGCTCAATTAAAGCTTGTCGCACTCAATTTATAAATATTGCTTTTGCGCTGTTTATAGCCACGAACAATTCACATGTTACCCTTTGGCCCCGCAAATCGATTTCAACCAATTTGTCCAGTCACCAATGTGACAAGGTTGGGAAAACGTCTGATATAAAATAGAAAATATATCAAAATTATGAAATTCATTGCCAAACTGAATTGCTATTAGTCAAATCATGGAGGGAAAGCCACTCGCAACCTTGCTGATTGCGTAAAATTAGCTTATCATATTTCCTACACATATAGTATATATACGCTATATGTGTACATTGTTAAAGGGTGATATTTTTATTGGCGTGAAGCAGTTCCCAATTAGAAATAATTCAGTTTCTAAATGCAACAGATTTTAATGGTCAGCAATTGATAGTTTGCACACGTGTATAAGTACAATGCAATACAAATATTTTGTTGTTTACTTAAACTATATGTTTTTCATTGATTTGTTGTAACACCGAGTCAATTGTATATATGTATGTTTGTATGCGTGTATATAAATATGTTGACAGCTATGCGCAGTGGCATGTCTATAAATATTCAAGACAACATTGCTACTATATTTGTTTATAAGATACTTCGTTTTTTACGATTTGCAGTACGACTATAATAAATACAAAAGAAACTAACTAACAAAATCTTATTGATATCTCGCATTAGAGACTTTTGGCTGTCAGCCTTTAATGCGACGATTCCATAATTATTGTCTACTCCGTGAGTTAATATTATAATTTGTGTAAAGAACCTTTTGTGTTTTCAATTTACCAATATCGGTTACGAGGTATATGTGAGGGGTCTGCTGAATACTATTTTCTGCACAGTTCACATTCTGAATAATGAATGAGAAGCAAACTAAGCAAAAATATGTACGATTTTTAGTTTCTTTTTTTTTTTTTACCATAAAAATAAATGACGCAGCTCAAATTTTATATTCTGGTTTCTTTCGTATATTAATTTGGCTGCTACAATAATTGCAATCAACTAATAACATTTATTACAAAACTACTTGCCAGTATCCACTAATTACAGTCCTAGCTTACAATAAGTAGTATGCCTATTTCCTTCATTTTCATTTTCATTAATTCATTTCACCATTTCGTTTCATATAGAATACTGTGCAGTAAATTTGAGTGCAAATATGAATGTATTCTGGCAGACCTCTAGTTTAGTTGGTATATACATATATCATAGATCCTAGTTAACAATTATTACAAATGGAAGACGTTGATGGGCGCCTCAAGCAGTTGATAAGTTTTATATGCAGGTATACAAATATAGGTCACATTGTTATGCACGCTTTAGGTACGACAACTCTTATTAAAAAAAAAAAACACAAATAAATCAACAGCTGCTTTTGGCAATTAAGGCCGATAGGCTAATGTGCAATCTGTGCCGTGCCATGGCTGTTGGTTGCGGCACAGAATGCTCCTACTACACTATTTACTACATATAATATATCATTTAGGTTGTAAAATTGAACTAGATTCAATTTATTATATAGCTGCATTTGTTAGCGTTAACTTTGCTAGCGTCGGATCGTCTGTCTCCATCGACATTTGTGCCAGCTGCTGCCGCCTCCAGCGACGTGATAGGATGGGCGCAAACAAATCATAATCCAGCTGCTTGTGGCATTTATCCAAATAGATTTGCGAGTTGTTGGCAAAGTTGAAATACGCCATTAGCAAACTGCCAAAGTAGCCAATGAACAAAGTGATTAGGAAGCCGAGCACACAGAACCACAGATAGGATAAGCGAAATAGCCAAAAGTGCTCGGGTTTTGTGGTGCTTGAGGCAACCTGAAGCGCCTCTGCCGTCACCTGAGTAACATTTCTCAATGTGTCACAGCCGGTGGTGTTCAAGGGCAGCGGCATTGGTGGCGGCTTCGGTCCACCAAATCCAATCCAAAAGGAAAAACTCATCGCTACCAGAAAGCCGAGCAGGACGCCACGCTGATTGGTGCGCACCGTGCAAACGCCAAGGGTGAAGATGCCAAGCAGCGGGCCACCTACAACGCCGAAAATTGTTAACGAAGCCTGCAGCACGCCGCCCAACGAGCTGGCGCCAAAGGCCAACGCAATGCAGAGCACTCCATAAACGCAGGCAATGATTTTTGTGGGCATCGTTGACTCCGAGTCCATAAGCGTGCTCTTAAAAATCGTCTTGTACAGCGGCTTGATGTAATCCTCCAATGTGACAGCGGAGAGCGATGTGACCGCCGATGATATTGTTGACAAACTGGCCGAAAAGATGCCCGAGACGAAAAGGCCACACAAACCAGGAATTTGACCTGCAGCAAATAAAAAGTTTAACTTCAGACAAATGCCTTCCTGCAGGGAATTCAGTTCACTCACCCATGGTGTCGACGGCAAAGAGCGGCATAAGCTGATCTCGCGATTTGATGCGTCCATCGAGCAACGGATCACAGTCACGATAGTAATAGAAGATTGCCAATCCACTGAAGATGGTGCTCATGCTAAGCAGGCCAAGAATGGGCATATTCCACCAGAGAGCCGACTGGGCGCTCTTCAAGTTGTGCACGCTGAGGAGACGCTGCACTTGGGTCTGATTGACGCCGTATAGTGATAGATAGGTGACCATGCCACCAATAATCAATGTCCACCAAGTGTGACGAACTGTTGGATCCGTTGAGAACTCAAAGAACTGAATACGTCCCCGCTCCTGGGCCACTTCCCAAATGGCGGTCAGTCCACCGGCCTTAATCGCTGAGACACCAATCACCAAGAAGATGGCCGCAAACATGAGAAAGGACTGAAAGACATCGGTGATGAGGACCGCCTTAAGGCCACCCAGTGTCGAGTAGAAGGTGCACACCAGTCCCAGCACAAGTATAGCAGTGCCATGCGGTATCCCCGTGACTGCCTCTAGAGCCAAAGCTGGCCCATACAATGCAATGCCCATGTAGAGAACCATTTGCAGGGTGAACGCAATGGATGCCGTCAGACGCGTTGAATGACCAAAGCGACGCTCCAGATACTCATAGACGCTTGTGGTGCGCATCCGATAGAAGACCGGCAGAAAGATGTAAGCGGCAATCGGTGTGCTCAGCAGATAGGAGATGTTAATCACACCAAATAGTATGCCAAACTGATACGATTCACTGGAGACGCCCAGCAGCGTGATCGCAGACATGAAGCTGGCCATCAGGCTGAAAGAGACGGGAAACGCTGACATGCTCTGATCGGCCATTAGGTACTCCTGTGTTGTCTTCTGTTTGCCGCCCGTATAGCGATAGTAGATGCCAATGAGAGCCGAGATTATCAGAATGCTCGCCAGCACCAAAGCATCCCATGCACCAAAAGTTCCAGTCTGCATTTTTGCGTTTGTTTTTGTTACTCAACCAGCAACCGCACCAGCAAATCACTGCAATTGATTTTTCACAAAAGGCAATTAATTTGTTTTTAAAGCGTATTGACCTTATTCACTGTCAATGCTTCTGGCAAGTTTTACGCACACACAAAAGCTTACACAAACAATAAAATAACACGCGATTATGGGCAAAATGACAGAAGCGACGCAGAAACCACTACCTAAAAAACACAACCGCAGAGCTTTGCCGTTGAATAACAACTGTCTCTGCAGCAGCAACAGAGCGTTTGGCGTTGCCAACTGTTGCTGACACAATTGCCAGACTGCGCTTGCTAGGGAAACAGCTGTTCGCGTTACGCTAGCTTCGTAATAAAACTCAACCAAAAAAATGTCATAATGTGTCTATTGCCAGTTGCTAATTTTAATATTTAAGAAACTTAACTTTCCTCTAGTGGAATAAACTTGTTTTTGGCAGCATATTAATATGTTTGTTTGCATTTTAAAAAAAAGTCCCTCTTCCCATTGAAAATCTTAGCTTCATTCGGTTGTTGGGCTAATCGACAGCCGTTTAAAATGATTTATAACAACCATATTTCCAAAATATTTGACAAATGAAGCCAAATAAAATAAATAACAAATCTCATTTGTATTGTCGAGAAATTTTATTGATATCCTTTCGTATTTTCGTATATGTCAGTGGCTTCAATGGATATGCATCTCCTTGGTTTTATGTTTAGTTTTTGGAGTGGCCGGCACAGGTGCGCTGATGTTTTCGTTTGTCGCGACGCTTGCAGTCAGCGCTGCAATAAGATGCAGTGAAGCAACAATCGAATTTCGCCAGCTGCAGGCAAAGTTGACACCAACGCTGGCGCTTCACCTGCTCCAGCTCCTGCTGCTTCTGTATCAGTTGCTCCTTTAGGTTCGACACTTCAAGCAACAGTTCACTGTCAACTGTCGTCGCTGGCGGATCGATGGGCAGTAATGCTTGTCTGGCCATGGAACATCTTCGCATTGGCTGCACACGCTTGGATGCAGTTGGTGTTGTTGCTGTTGCAATAATTTTGCGCTTCTTGCTCGCTGGTGTCGCTGCACCTGAGCTGCGTTTAATTGGAGAGCTGAGCTCCGATGCCTCCATGCAATGCGATAGCGAGCGATTGATGAGCTGCTCGGCCTCGCTGGGATCGGCATGGAATTCAAATAGTTCAATCGGTTGATTCAGCAACATCTCGTGACATCTCAGCTCCAGCATGGCCGCCTTAAAATTACGCGATGATTTCGCCAATCTGTGGATTTGTGGCAATCTCGAATCGATTTGCAGTATATTATGCTCCGGGACAAAGGCACGCGAATGGGAGCCACCAAAGAAGCGTACATCATAGATGGTAATCTTTTTGCTTATCACGCGTATGATCTGCAAACACAATCAATTAACAATTAATAATTATTTAAACAGTGAACAAAATTGCTTACCTTCGCCGGCCAGTGAGGTGATCTTTGCGTCTTGGCGTAGACTAGCTCATGCCGCTGAAAACAAGGCTTGGCGAACCAAAAGCAATGATTCGCTTCGTTCGAGTGACGAAAGCAGTCCGCACATCGACTTATCTCTCGGACATCGTGCGTCACATCACGCAGCAGATACTTGGTGGCTTCAAAATCGTCTCCACTGGTGCCATAGAATTTCCCAAAATTATGCTGCAAGTCCAGCAGATCAATCACAAAATCAGCCAAATTTGTATAATGTTTCATCTCGATATTTTCAGCTATATTACAAACGCCGAGCATTTCGTTCTTAAATAGCACACTCTTAACGAGTTTGGCATCCTTTTTGGTCCAGTTTTGTTCGATGTACTTGCGAATATCGCTTTGCAACCAACTGCTGTGCTTGCGCCACGTATAGTCGAGCAGACAGTTCAGCTCCGGAATGCTGACGCGTGGCGGGATCAGCAGATCGGCCAGCTTCAGTAACCGACATGCTGTGCATAGCTCCAGCTCCCGCTCCAGCTCATTGTGCTTGCTGGCGTTGGTGGTTTCGTTGCTACGCTGATCATGCTCGTTCTTCACCAACAATGTTGTGCTCTGTTTGCGCTTACGTGCTTTCTGCTCTCTCACAAAAAGTACCTCGTCATCGGAGCTTTCGGCTTCACGTTTACATTCGTTGATGTTGCTGTTGAAGTCCAGCTGATGCTTACGCCCGTCCAGTTGCTCATTTATATTTGGTGCCGGCGCTGTAGTAGTGACTCTTCTCTCCACCTGCTCCTCCTGCTCGTCTCCCTCTTCATCGCGCAACTCCTCCGAATCGGAATCATCGCTGAGAAATTGATGGCGTTGGTTTTGGTCCAGGGGCATCGAATAATTGGGTTTATTGGGATTCTTTCGCTGGCAAGTCTTGTGAAAATGACGCTCACATGTGTGACATATCTGTAGCTGCTCTGTCGAGCCGGACGAATGGCACTCGTAGCAATAGGAAACTAATTTCAGTGATTTGCTAAGTTTCTTGACGTTTTGAGAGAAAGAAAGCGATATTTGTTTGCCCTTCGGAGAGACACCTTTCTTGCACCTCGGCACCAGAATGCCCACCTCTATGCCATAGTCAACGGCCTGACTGGCCTCATCTTTCAGTTCGGAAAGGTTAAAATACAACACAATCACAAATACGTTGAAGAAGAAAGCAATCAAATTGCACTTTTTACATACCTGCCGACATGAGCGGGTACAAAACTGTTTCCAATATTTTTCTGGATACGTGATTGCCATTTTTCAGTTTATCCATCCAAGTGGGCACCGCAAAGGCTCGGAAGCTGATTACCATCTTTCAACACTTTTCAAAATTAAAGTTGTGCACAAAACTGTTCAATTTGTTGAACTGACAACAAATTAATGCAGATGCGACTAGTGTTGCCAGACATTCGTAGTTAATTCACTTTGCAACACTACAGTCAGCTGTTATTTTTTAGTTTTAAGTAACGAGCTTTAGATTGTTAATTATATAAAACAAAATTCACATTTCTTAACACATTTTTATATTTATTTTTAGTTGCATTTATCGTTTGAACATAATTGTTAACAGTTTGTAGTGGAAATTTTTGAATGTGGTAAAAATTAGTGGTCTGGCAATGCTGCGCATTAAATGACCCATGTGTGCCAGTATGCGTGTTGTGTGAGATATTCAACAACAACATCAGTAGAAGCAACAGCAGCACTGGAGGCCAAATGTGGATACGCTTAAAAATAATTGCAAAACATATAGTTTGCTAATCCAATTAGGAGGAGAATAAAGGTAAGCGTCGAAACTAAAAAATATTCCAGTTGCACTGGATATTCACGTGTGCATACATATATATATATATTATTTATACAAATATATATATATATATATATATTTCGGAGATCAGATGAACTCATCACCAACGTTGTCTCTGACGTATTTAGTTGCTTAACCAGTCTTGCTATTCATCACAGATAATTGGAGAGAGCAGCCGCAAAAGCGATAAAATGACAGCGACAACATCTGTGATTGCAGATCTCTGCATATATCTGCTAACCTGGAATGTGGGCACACACACACCGAAGGGTGTGTCAGTGACATCCTTGCTGGCTCTAAATGGAACGACAAATTGTCCGGGCAATGAGCGGCCCGACATTTATGTGATTGGCATGCAAGAGGTGAACACGAAACAGGTGTTCAATATCTTTCAGGACGATCCCTGGGTGGTGAAGTTCGCCAGTGCGTTGAGTGATTACGAGTATGTGAAAGTTCAATCGAAGCAACTGCAGGGTATCCTCATTACAATGTTTACCCAACCCAAGCATATACCGCACATGAAGGACATCGAGGCGGAGGAGACACGCACCGGACTAGGCGGCTTATGGGGCAACAAGGGTGCGGTTAGCATTCGTCTGAGTCTATATGGTACGGGCGCAGTGTTTGTGTGTGCTCATCTGGCGGCCCATGACGATAAGCTGAAGGAACGCATCGAGGACTATCATCAGATAGTGGACAATCACAAATATCATGTGGAGGGCTATCGACGCATTTTCGATCATGATTTTGTATTCTGGTTTGGGGATTTGAACTTCCGTTTGTCCGGCGACATGTCCGCCTGGGATGTGCGCGGTGCGGTGGATCATGCCCGATACGAGGAGCTGCTCAAGCTGGACCAGTTGATACTGCTGCGCGAAACAGGGAATGCGTTTAGTTTGTTGGATGAGCAACGGCCCAATTTTCCACCCACTTTCAAGTTCACCGAGGGCACCAACGAATACGATTTGAAGCGACGTCCGGCCTGGTGTGACCGCATCCTGCATCGCGTGCAGGTCAACAGTTATCCCTCAATTACGCTGAGTGCCCAGCAGTTGTCTTATCAATCGAACATGGAATACACTCTGTCCGACCACAAGCCTGTGTCGGCGACGTTTAACTATAAAATCGAGGCAAACAATCTGACCTACACGGACGAGGAGCTGCACGAGATGACGCACGGTTCGGCAAGCACTTTGTCATCAAATGTTAGTGTGCTTGCTATTGTTATCTCAATTATGACCTATCATGCCACCATTCATGTGCCTCTTTTCTCCGCTTTTTTGTAGTTGTTTAATGCCCAGCTTGAACGTTTCCAGTGATAATACTAAATATGGAATTCAAGACTCCCTCTTCTTAAGCAATCAAGCAAACCATATCTTCCATTGCATACATATCTCAAGTTTCTAAATTAAGCACTCAACTTGTGCAATATCGCAATCATAGTCGGAACAGAAACATACTGAATACTTGTGAGTGCAAATCAAACATTATACTTTTATAAACAGCTTGAAATGTATAATTTAATCTCAGTATAGCAGCAAAAAACCAATTTAAATGTAATTATATTTAGACATGCATCTCAAATACAAATAGTGCAAAATTTATACTGCTTACTTTGACAATCTTGTCACATATCATGTTTGTCAAATATACTCGAATAGATAAAATATACACTATTTTTAAGCTAAGCAAAGACATCGATTCTAAAGCGCATAACTGTTAAAGTTCATAGGTTGTTGATCAAAAATAAAGCAATAAAAATATATTTTTTCAATCAATTATCGCTTCTTTGTTTTTTGCTTAGTACTCAAGTACACAAATTCTGTTGGCATTTTATTACATCCCGTCTTCAAATACGAGTATAACAATTGCTATCAGTTACGTGCGGGAAATTATGAACACTCGTTTTTTATTTGTTATGCGTGTTAATTTGCCATCGTTCATATATATATATAATTATTAGCTACTAACAAAATAGACCTGTTCGGAATATATATTGTAAAAGGTTGATAAACCTCACGAATAAAAATCAAATGTGCCACCGAAGAAAAAATAAAAATAAAAATAACTGTTTTATTCACGAGCTGATTATCGCTTATCTTGAATGTTTTTTTTTTTTTTTTTTTTTTTTTGTGATAAGTTTGCTACTTTTTTTGGGGGTAGCTTGATTTGACAGCCAAACCCAACTGGGTAACTTCTGCAAATACAACAAATGAAAAATAATGGCAATATTTGATAGAAGGCTGATGAAACCTGTTGTTAAGCGGTGTTTTTTTATTTTACCGGGTGAGCTCAACAAATTTATACCTTGAACTCCGCTATTAAATATATTCTGGCTTTATAGCCAAATTGCACTTAAACGTCAAAATGTAAGCAGCTGTGTTTTTATTTCGTTTAGTCGGCACAAATTCCTAAGAGTAAAAACTAATGAGTAATGAGATCAATATAAGAAAAATTTTAACTAGGACCTATACTGCAAATTGGAATATAATTACCCTATGAGGTTGGAGGGGCTTCCTTCTGACATTTATTTGTAATGGGTTCCGGGCAAAAGAATTAAAAATTTAATAGTCTTGCAGTTGCTCTTCCTTAGAGGGGGTTTTTCAGTCATTCTTTGGTGCTGATTACATTAGTTAGTCAATTAGTTAATTGATGTAGAGAGTAGTGCTTAACGAATCGGCAGATATGCCCATTGCTTATATGGCAATGTGTATATGCTTTGTGTGCAACACGTTTACAGCAACAAATCCGACAATGGCGCACACTTGTTTACAGAATTGTGCAATTAGCTGGATCAGCATGTAATATAAGCGAGATAGTTTCGATTGCCGACTTTGGTTATACTTTTTTGTGTTTATTTGATATTTTGTTATTTGTCGATAGCAACAACTAAGGGAAAAGTCCCCAAGTAGCAGTAAATAATTGCTGAACAGATAAACAAATCATTTAATAATATTGAACCGAAGATTATGAATATGTCAACAACTTGGAACTAAGTAAAAGCAGCAGGAGCACTGTAAAATGGGAGTCAACCAAACTCAAACCAAAATAATAATACAATTCGATTGCACAATGAAATAATGTTTACAGATCCAAGACAATGGTATAGGGCCTCTATCTGTTAGGTGATTTACCCGCAAAGCAAAAGTAAATATAGTGAAAAATGTATATTTACGCATAAAAACAATGTTTACACAATATCCGAATCCGAAAACGAAGGCAACTTTGGATCGCACATCTAAACACGTATAATACGCATGAGAATTAATCTCCGTGGTTGCTCCAGAGAACAGAAAGAACTGATATTGAAAGCTTTCGGAGAGTATAAAATTGAGATTGTACAGCGGAAGAGAGCACGTAAAGCGGATGCGGGGATGCAGGGGGAATTCTACACATGTGCAAATATTGTTGTTTATAAACAAACTGGTTTATTCGAGAAGGAAACAATCGCCAGTTATTTGTGAAAAAGCAAGTGTCAGGCAACTAATGAAAGGTGATCTGCTTATGAAGTAAATTACAAAAACTCTCTCGAAAGTATGCTGAAAATGACTAAATTTTGTTAACAATTTACCAAGGTCGTGCCTATATATAAAATATATACATATATGTATGCATAAATATATGTGAAAGATAATTCAATTCGCAGTGGTAAATTTTACCGATACCGAAATCTACAAATCAATATCAAAATATGGGTGCTTAACACCGATAAGAAAGTTGAAAGAAAAAGACCCATTAGATTCACCATTACTGTGTGTAGTATTATATGGATACTCATGTCTTTAATTAAACACGTTCAACTCATCTGCAGTTGCCAACAACAGCTGCTGACATTATTCACGGCTCGCGACCTTTTATCAACTGGTCTTCCCTCAGCACTAGCAGGCAAGCAAGCAAACAAGATAACGACTTCGATTTCTGAGTTGTTGGTTAGTGAGAGTGAGCAGAGATAACTAGGATTGTTACCCCAATCGCACAATAAAAAAAGCCCCGTCCGGACGTTGCTGGCCGGGTATAAAAGCCGCCTCTCAGGGGCAAAATCGTTCAAAGCGTTGCCAACCAGCGGCCAGAGAATAACAAACAGGCGGCCAATTAACAAGCAGCGCGAAGCATATCAACAAAGAGAAATACAAAAAAACACTAAAATAAAAAAAGCACTGTTGCAGGGGTGTTCCCCATTGAAGAGTCGAGCGATACGTCAGCCAATAACAATTTCGGCAGCAACAACAACAAATACATTTCGGATATGCATAGATAGATGTGGCAAAAAGCAGTTAAATCTAAAAATTTCTGAACTGAGATACGCGAAATTGGTGACTAAAACGGAACATCAAATTTGGCTATTGGTGATTTTTCCGAGCTGTGCAAAGATTTTAAATAACAATAATGGGCGTACAAGTCATTGAAGCAGATTCGGCGAGCGATTCATCTTATGACGAGGAGGAGTGTCCGGCCTGCAAAACGAATCACAACAAGAGTAGAACAGCAAATGCTAAACGTTCATCAAAGGAGGAGTCGAACAATGTGCAGTTTGACAGCAAGGATCTCGTTGGCAACTGCAAGGAGTACCGCATTGAGCACAATACGAGAGATCTGCGCATCATTGGCAACGGCAATCGGTTGAGGATCGTCAACAACACGGGCAATCTGCAAATCATTGGCAACTCAACGCGTCTTAAGATACAGCACAACAGCGGGACTATCAAGTATATGGGCAACGATGGCAGGATCTATTTGGGCATCGATTCGCCACAGCAGTATGTCGACTATATTGGCTGCAATGGACTCCTTAAGGTGGTCAAATCACTGGAATTGCAGTCCAACAAAACCAACAGCAAGCGACGATCTCCGCCAAAGGAGCCAAAGCATAAGGAAAGCAGTCAAAGTTTGGGCATTGAGATTGACAATAATCTGACAATAGTGAATGGGATCGGTGGAAATATTGTGATTAAGAATGCGATAAATGTAAGCATTTAAGGAGCTCTCTCTATCTGCCCATCTCCCCTAATTATTAACTTAATAACTTGCCTGTAAGAATTACATCCAGTACGAATGGTTCCTATTGTTATATATATATATATATAGTCATTAGCATATAGCAAAACTTTCTGACTGATATATATGATTGTCATTCAGGCATTGAAAAGTATTAACAACACACCCATAATTAGCTCATCATATTAGTAATATGCGGTTATTTACCTGCAACTAAACACAAGGGAATCCCCCTTTAACCTCCCCTCATAGAAAGAGGTTGACAAACCATTGATCCAAATAGCAGTTTTATTAAATAAGACGATGTTGAATGTGGATTTTTGATTTGACTACACATATATTTATAGGCAAATCGGAAATCCACAATGAACAACACCAAAAATGTACTGTCTGTGGTTTAAGAGCGGATCATTCCATGAATGATGTCTGCAATTGAATATAATCAAAATATAGCAAATTCGACAAACATTCAACATCGTCTTATTTAATAAAACCGCTATTGGAATTAAGGGTTTGTCAACCTCTCTATAGGGAGAGGGTAAGGGGGGGTTCATATATGAATAGTCAAGTCACAAATCCACAATGAAAAACACCAAAAATGTACTGTCTGTGGTTTCAAGAGCGCATCATTCCATGAATGATGTCTGCCATTAAATATATTCAAAATATAACAAATTCAACAAACATTCAAAATCGTCTGTTTTAATAAAACCGCTATTGGAATGAATGGTTTGTCAACCTTTCTCTATAAAGACTTTAAGGGGGGATTCCCTTGTGTTAAGTTGCAGGTAAATAACCGCATTCCGCGAGTATTTAATTTGAAATGACCCTCGATTCGAAATGTGCTTTTCAGCTTTCTTAGAAGGCATATTGCTCACAACTTACAAGTCTTTGACATGACCCACATTTTCAAAAGCAAAAAAAAAAAATGGGGAAAAAAACAATTAAAAATAAAAAGTACCTCGGAGACTTTATAAACTGTTATTTTTGCCTACTGATTAAATAAACCGTAACGATCGCAATTCAGGTTTAACTTATTGCGCCCTTGTATTTTAGTTGAAAGCGACAAAAAAAAAGATGTGACGTTCGTCAATTTAAATTTTCGGGGATTTTATTTTCGAGTAGGCAGATGAACCAACAACAATTAACGCTTTACTCGTCTGTTTCAAAATCAATCTACTGATAAGAATAAATGATTAGTATCTGCGAGTTCACATTTGACAACTCAATATGGATATTTCAAGTACTTCAAGCCAAGTATGTGGGCATGTATGTAAATTACAGTTAACTCGAGCTCTTGTTAATTATGTATGCAAATGTGTGTTTGTGAATGCAAGCTGCGCTTATGCATTTGCATGTTTCTATGTGTGTAAGAGCCACTTACCTTTGTCACATTGAAGAAAATCTTTTTGTTATTGAACAAAATAGCACTGCAACTTAATAATTAACAGTTTTACTAATATATTTTATTATCAGACGCAAATTACCGGCTTTATTTAACATAATTTGCTTAACTGTTATCACTGTGAATTACGGTTTTTTGTTGTTGTGGTGGAGTAGAAACTGCTGGTGTTAACATTACCGGCACATTGAGCGTTCTCATAAGCTCTTAAATGCGTGGCGCATTTTGCGTTGCGCCGCTCATACTGCGTTGCGTGGCTCACCTTGCGTTGCGTGCGTCTGTTAAACGTAAGTTAAATGTAATGTGGTTGACTTGCATTTGACGCTCCGACGTCGATCGAATATACAAACATTTTGCGACATTTCAAAAACAAAATCATGTTTGGGCCCGCACAAACCACAACGAATCGTATGAACGACTTCGAGGTGGCCTCGCCGCCCGACGACTCCGTCTCCGCGCTCGAATTCAGCCCGAGCACACTACCCAAGAATTATCTGATTGCCGGCAGCTGGGATAACAGCGTCCGCTGCTGGGAAGTTGAACAAAATGGAGCTACGGTGCCCAAATCGATGAAGTCGATGGGTGGCCCAGTGCTGGACGTATGCTGGTCGGACGATGGCTCTAAAGTTTTTATGGCCTCCTGTGACAAACAGGTCAAACTCTGGGATCTCGCCTCCGATCAAGTAATGCAAGTGGCCGCCCACGATGGGCCAGTCAAAAGTTGTCACATGGTTAAGGGACCAAATTACACGTGCCTCATGACTGGCTCCTGGGACAAAACGCTTAAGGTATGCCTATAAAAAACAATATTTATTCCATATTCAATTGTGTATTCTCCTTAGTTCTGGGACACACGCACTCCCACACCCATGATGGCCATTAATCTGCCCGAGCGTTGCTATTGCGCCGATGTGGACTATCCCATGGCAGTGGTGGGCACAGCGGGTCGTGGCCTAATCATCTACTCGCTGGAGAACAGTCCCACCGAGTACAAGCGACAGGAGAGCCCGTTGAAATATCAGCATCGCGCCATTGCCATCTTCAAGGATAAGAAGAAGACGCCAACGGGCTATGCGCTGGGCAGCATTGAGGGTCGAGTGGCCATTCAGTATGTGAATCCAGTGAATCCCAAGGATAACTTCACATTCAAATGCCATCGTTCGACGGGCAGTTCGGGCTTCCAGGACATCTATGCGGTCAACGATATTGCATTCCATCCCATTCATGGCACGCTGGTCACCGTCGGCTCGGACGGCACCTTCAGTTTCTGGGACAAGGATGCACGCACCAAGCTCAAATCCAGCGAAGCCATGGATCAATCAATTACGAAATGCGGCTTCAATGCTAATGGTCAGATATTCGCGTATGCCGTCGGCTACGATTGGTCCAAGGGCCACGAATACTTCAATCCTGCCAAAAAGCCACAGATCTTCCTGCGCTCCTGCTATGACGAACTGAAGCCGCGCATCAATTGATCGGAGGCGTGCTTTGGCTTTGGCCACAACATGTTCTGCGATTAATATATCAAGAGCATCAATATATCAAGAGCATCAATACATCAATATGCATAAATCGTATCACTAAATTTATCGAAGCGCAATTTTATTTTTATTTTTATTCAACTAAAATCACTTAACGCTTAATGCTCCTTCTTGTCATCGTGTCCATGTCCATGACCATGGTCACCTTGGCCCTTGCCAATGCCGAGCGCATACTCGGCTCCAATGGTGACCAGAAACAGAGAGAATCCAATTCCCAGGCCACGGAACATGAACGTCCGCAGACGGGAGGCGTGTGTGCCAAATGCCTTCGGCTCATAGCGCCAGGCCTCGTTCCTAGCAGCAACAGCAAGATTAACATTAACATTTTTCGATAGCTTTAGCGATAGTTTAGTTCATCCTTGCTCACCTCAGCCATGGATCACTGAGGCCCTGGCGAGCGAGTGCCTCCTTCACCTCAACCAATTGGGGCACATTCTCCACCTTGTAGATCGATGGATGTGGCACTGTGTAGGGCTCGCCGTGATGTCCACCCATTATTTATTTAATTGCACGTCCGCTGAAACAATATAAGTTTTGCTTGTTTTATTTTAATGAATTACATAAGTGAGTTTTAGTTTTTTGCTTTCAACTCTTTTGACTGTTGTTTAGGTCACATGTCATCAGCACGACAATTACTTAGTAACAATAGTATTTGCTTCAATTATTACAAAATATCTCGTAAACAATAGGAAATTCACGAAGTATTACAAAATTAATGGAAATACAAACTCTTCTTGCCACAACAACAGAAATGTGAACATAAAGTTAAATGCTATCGATAATAAATCGGCATAAAATGCACTAAAAATGCCAAAATGCAAAATGTTAGCAGGGTGGCAGCGCTACCAAATAAACTAGTTTCTTAAATATTAGTTTCGAGAAAACAAAAGTTATTCAAATATTTGGAAATGACACAACCCATTTATATTTTTATGTCATATTTATTGATACTTTAGATTTATTTTGCAATCAGTAGAACATTTGTAATTTTTAAACGTGCTTAAGTGAAAATATACATTGTTAATTTCTGTTTTTGTTTGTTTTTTTGTATTTTGTTTTTCTGTTTTTTTGTATCCATTTAATTTTCTAGTTATACAATAAGTAATAGTAATATACAATTATATGTGTTTAGGATTTATGTTAATAGCGTTTTTTTGCTTGCTCTCTTCCCACACTTTTACACACAGTTTGAACTGCGATTGCTACAATTAGAAAAGAAACGATGATTTAAAGCAAAATAAGAACAAATAATTATAACAAAATACTGTTTCTTACGCTTTGATGCTTTGTCATTTGCATTTGTATGTATTGTAATAATATAGCTAGGTATAAAAACGCATGACTCGCATGCCAGTTAATCGTTTTAAAATACAATACATTTATATAGTATAGAGTTGTTTTTGTTTTTCTTTTTTTTTTATATATTCATAACACATTTCTCACAAAGTTCGAATTTGTTTCAGCGCTTGGAAATGCAGAAGCTTGAACAATAGATCAATATCTCAATTCAATTCAATTTTTGTAACTTGTAACTACGTTTTGGAAGAAGTAACGTTCACAATTTTTCCATTTTTTGTTTTTTTTTTGTTTTTTGAAATGCCTTTAAATCAATTAAGAACAATTGTCAGTTCTACAAAGGTTTTAGCTTGCTGTGTTTCTTTTTTTAAAGTGTTTTCTTTTTATATTTTTATCTGCTTAAATATTGTAGCTTTTTGTGTTTTTTGTTTTTTTTTTTTTTGTTTTTTGTTTGTTTTCTTTCTGTTTTGCTGAATCACATTTCGAATTTCTAAATATTAGTTTTAATAATTTAACACATGTTGCTACAACAATTTAGGTATTCCGAAATCAAATTGTACTTTTTTTTTGTTTTTGCTTTTAACTTAATAACCGAACCGAGACGCTGCTTAGATGCTCTCTTCGGCGAGAATCTCGTTGAGCAGGCGATTGAGGCTGTCGAGGCCAGTGAGAAAACCGCCATCGGGTCCATGGTGCACGGGGGCAGCTGCCGACGGCGTTGGCAACATGCTGCCGTTGCGCGGCACAAACGCAGTGTGTGCGAAATCAATAAGACGCACATCCACAAAACAGGCTGAGTCATCTGTGGGCGGCGCGGACATATCCAGCGACTTGGAGCCATGCAACAGCGCCGAGTTGCGAGCAGTTGCAGCAATTGGAGTCTTGGCATCTTGGCTGACAGATTTGTTATTGTCTGCCGCCTCGGCACTGGCACGTCGCTCCAGTGAGTCCAATAGGATGCCAGCTAGCAGCGAATTGGAAATATTCTCGCAGCTGCGTTGCACTGCGGCGGACACTTTGCTGCGCTGTAACTTGGCTGGCGAGGAGACAGCAGAGACAGGTGTGGATGTTATTGTGGATTTCTTAGCCTCGCGTGGATCATCATCGTGTGCCGCATAATGTTCATCGTCGTCCTTGCAGCGCAAACGCTTCACAGCCCCCTTGACGGACTTTAGGGATGAAGCGCTTGATGAGGCTGGCGATACCACAATGGACTTCAATGTGGCACTCGAGTTGTTGCCGGTATGCGATGGTGGCGTGCTGGGCTCCATTACCAATCCACCAGCTTGCGCATCAAAAGATTGCTGTGATTTGTAGCGCTTGAACATGGCCTCTGTGGGTCCGATGATGCTGCTCTCGTAGTCGGAGCTGCCATCATCGGAGCTATTGTTGCCTGTAAATGAGTAAATGTGTGATTAGAGAGAGGATTAGGATTAAGGGTACATGCGCCTTAAACTTACATGTTTGACGTCCGCTGGCCACCGCTTTGATTTGCTCCGAGAGGCCAGAGAAATCATCGCTGCTGTTGCTGCTGTAGTTCATCCAGGAGTCACCGGAATGTGGCGATGAGGTTGTCACGCTGGGCAACGTTGGCTCTGGATCCAGAAATACTGTCTCTTCGGAAATTGGAATGAATGCAGGTGTGGCGCTGCCATTGGCACCGCTCTTGTTGTTGTTGCCACCACCAACCGCAGATGATGATGCTGCTGCTGATGATTTGGTGGTATTGGGCAATACTCCGCAGGTACGCGGCGGCGGCATAGCAGATTCACGACACTGCTCCGCCTCCGTCTCCTCATCCTCCTCCTCGTCGTCTTCTTCCTCCTCATCAGTGGTGGTTGTGGAACTAGTTGTGGTCTGTTTAACGCCACGTGCCGCAGCTTCCGCAAAGCCACGCTTATGCAGATGGCGACGTGTGGCGATATTTAAACGTGAATTGGAGTCATTCGAGGCATCCGCATCATAGTTGCACCCATCGGCGCCATTGCTGCTGTTGGTGGCCGAGGCGTTGCCGCTGTCCACGGCTGCCATCAATTGCAAATCTTCATCGGTATCGTGCGGCTCGAGCTCATCTCCCGCCTCGTGTCCCGCCTCATCGTCCTCGATGTCATCCTCATCTATGCTGTTCTCTGGATGATAATCAAAGGCGGTTGTTGTCGTCGACTGCACTGTGGCGGATTTTGGTGCCTCTAGCCAATCATCCGATATCATGAAACGCGGATGGGCCATCGGATTCTCCTCGTAGCCCTCATACACAATGAGCAAGGAGCTGGAAGCGAATAATTAATAACGTGATAATAAAATATAATAGCCAGGAAAGCTTACCAGGAGTAAAATCTGTAGCTGGACTGCTTCTCAATGACGCGTCGTAGTTGCAGCAGACGCTGGAGGATCTTGCGTATGACGCGGGTGCGCAAACGAAAACCATTGTAGAAGAAGTCATGGAGAGCGGTCTTGAAGCCCGTCTCGTTGAGTTCGCGGCCCCAGTACTTGTCCCGCTTGGCATACTGCTCCAGATCCGCCTGATACGTTTGCATGCCACAGAGACGTACTCCAAGGGAGCCCGAAGTGCTGGCAGCGCATTTGGCCATCTGTTTGGAGCGCTTCTCCGCGGAAGCATCGTCGCCATGCTGGCGGGTGCCCATCTTCAGGTCAAGAATGCAGGGATTGCGAAACTGTGACGTGATATTCTCGAGCATCAAGAAATCTGTGAAACGAAAGATGCCAAGAAAAGATTAGTTAAAGTAGTTGCAGGCGAACTCATATGTAAATGTTGTAATTCATTTTTGAAAAGGGGGCGGGTTTTTTTCACTCCAAGCCGAGGGGGAACACAGGCGATACTAACATTGCTTATTGGAGTTGTCAAGTTGCGAAATGCTCTTGATAACATCGGCCGCATTTCCGTTCTTATGCACCTTCATTCTGCAAATAATCCAGGCGAGATGTTTGAGATTAATTATGATGGAATCAAGCGAGAGAAGCGAAGTATTTCAAACCCCATTTTAGATGGCACAAAATGAGAGTGGATTGACCTAAAACAAAATAAACTGCAAGTTTTTCGATTTGCGTTTTTCGTTGTATTATAATCAGAATAGAAACGAGAACAAACACATCATGCGCTGTTCCATTGACAAATCAAATGTGTACTTTACACTGAGTTTTGCAATGGAACAGGATGAGATGATGATGTCGTCAGCTTGAAAATAAACAAACAAAAACAAATACTCATACACATAGTACTATATGATTGTAATTTGCATACCCAAAGATACCCGTAACAACAATGTCTGAGAGGGGCGAGTGCGTGTTTGTTTTTTGTATGCATTGCACAATCTAAAACAAAAATAAAATTCATTTCCATTTGCTTGGCTGAAAAGCATCAGTCGTGTGTTTTTTTTATTATTTTTTTTTTTACAACATATACAACTATATACAAATATTTGGATATATCTATATATATATAAGTGTATATGTGTATGCGTCAGTGTTTGGCAAATAGGTGTTGGTGGTGGTGGTTGCTTGGGTGTTGGTGCACTCAGAAAAAAATGCCATTCAATTTTAGAATGATTCTTCAGAAAGATAATTTGTAAAATCGATTTTTCTAAATATGTAGCAAAAAAATGTTTAATGTAAAATAACTGTGGTTTTCATAAGATAATTATGATATTTTCTTGTAAAACATTAGTATACCAAAATACATTTTATATAGTTTATAAGTTTGCTTCCCACTGAGTTAATCGGAAATGAGTTTCTACTTTCGATTAATAAATATATTTTTGAAAAATATAAAAAAGATGACACCATATTTTTGGGATTGTAAATTTAGGGTGAGCTCTAATTTTAAGAGATTTTTGTTTTCAATTTGCATAAATTATTTCAGGACGATTTTCTAAAATTCAGATGGCTTTTTTCTGAGTGTGGTGGTGGTGCAAGAGCTAATATGTCGAAATGGTGGCGCCACTGGCTTGCTACATACCTGAGTACATCATCCCGCTTCCGCTTCGAGGCGCTCATCTTGCGCACGGGCACCGAGGCGGCATCATCCCGAAAACTGGGCGAATAGCGTTTGTCCAGCTTGACGCCGCCCATGGATGTTGCTTGCATAACGCCTGGAAATAGAACGGGACCGGCGAGCGATAAGTCTAAAATTGTTTATTGTTGCTTGTTCGTTTGCAGCATTAACTTTAAATTGTATGTAAGTATCTTGAGTTTAAGTTTCTGATGGAACTGATTAGACATAAGGAAGCATCCATGATTGATTCGTTGGCACACAGACAAACCCACTTTCTCCCCCAATAATAAATATAAATTGAAGGATACGCATATTTTTCACATCTATTCATGTTTCTGATAGACTGCAGCAATCACCCCAATGAAACTTTCATGCATTTCGGATGGACACGCACACAAAAGCAGCATATGATGATACATATAGTGACTTATGACTTATATGACTTATGATTTATTCGACTTATAAGACCTAAGCGGAATTCTCAACTGTGTGCAATTGAATAGAGAGAGAGAGAAAGAGTGAGAGAGACTTAATCAAGAGTTAAACATGTGCAAAAAAAAATGCAAGTTTACTTTTAGAAGAGTAGCGAAAGATTATTTTTCTTGTTGGTTTTTGGTAAACCTACGCTTACTTAGCTTAAAACGATCAAAATTTATATGTATATAAATATATTTTTATATTTGTACTTATTTAAGAAACTGAATAGCTTATTGTATTATAAAGTAATTGGTAGATATAGTAAAACATATAAAGTAGTATGTGTTTCAATCATACAAACCCGTCAATGGCCATTGTGTCATTATTGGCTTGCTTGCATTTCTAATCGGCTTTCGTACTTTGAGAGTCTCGGAGACGTTTCAGTTCCAGAGACAGACAATGAGCGGAGCAGAGCAGAGCGAGCAGAGAGAGAGTGCTGAGCTGAGCTGAGAGAGAGAGCTGAGAGCAGAGCAGCCATATCGATCAGAGATCCGATTAGAGATCGGCAAGGCCTAGGGACGACAGCGACAAGACACAACAAACGAGACAACGAGAGGGGCAGCACCGATGTGCATTCTGAACAAACACATATATAAAACACAAGAATAATAAAAAAAAAAAAACAAACAGAAACAATAAAAAAAACAAACATTTCACGATTTTTCGTAGTTTGTTTTTCTCTTGTGGCGAAACAAAAGCAAAAAATTGGAGTAAAAAATGTCATATTGATTTTGGTAATTTTTCTTCTTTTAGTAATAATATTTTACGCTGTATTTCAGTTTCAGCTTCAGTGGTTTCAAGTTTCGATGCTGCTCTCCGCAATTGGCTCAGTGAGTGGTTCGGTTCGGTTTGGTTCAGCGGTTCACAGCAGATCACACACGGGTCTGTCAGTCGGCACACACTTCGAACCTTTGGATAATACGAGCATAGAGCGTAGATATGTAGTGGCAGAAGTGGCACGCCCCTAGAGCTTCAGGTTTTATCTTTTTTATTATTAATTTCACCTGTGCCCAAGGGCGTGCGCATTTTTATAGTTTAACAAGATAAATTTGTCATTTAGAAAAAACGTTTTCGATTTGAAGATTTGTACATGTGTATATATATATTGCATTCTTGTAGAAATCTTTTGCTAGAGAGAAGTTGCATATTTTGTAAAATTTCTTTATAGTTGTAATTTTTTTATATTTTTTTTTATTATTGTGTGTTTCTGCGACTTACCCATTGTTGTCAGTTCGCTACTAACTAAAAGTTCTTATTTGATAAAATATACATATAGTAGTTTGGAGCTTTTGGAGCAGACAATAAGTGGGCATGGCGTCTATAATATATTTATTTCGCTTTTCGTATTTTACAAATTGTTAAAACTATAGTTTACCTATTAGATTACGTTATAGTTTTCAGTCTTTATTGATATTCATCTTTTTTTTGCACCACTTTTCTTTTTTGCTTTCTTTTTTTTTTGTTTTTTTTTGTGCTTTGTTTTTATTTGTTTTCATTCAATATCAAGACTTACAGACTATAGATATATCACATATATATAGGCATATATAATACTTAAATAAAAATGATATACGGACAGAGTACAGTGGAGCGCATAATTGTTGATTTTGGACAAATGCGAGTTAGTACAAAACAAAAGTTGAAAATACAGCAGCGCAAACAGCGATTTCAAAAACTCAAGACAAGAAATGGTTTTATATCATCATGTTTTCTTTCTGTTTTTTTTTTCTTTTTGCATTTTTTTTTTTTTTTTTGTAATATTTTCTTTATTTTTGCAAATTTTTAGAATGTGGAATAAATTGAACGAGCAGTTAATTCGAAACGAAAGATATATATATATATATTTATATATATAAATATATATATAAATATATATATATAATTGTATATGTATATTAGATGAAGCGCTTCGATAGGAACGAGAATCGATGTGGCTGATTGGTTAATTGGAATAGAATATAGTCGGTATCTTACCTTTGTACTTGGGCACAAACTTCTGTATGTCCTGCGGAATGTTCTGATAGAAGTCCAATTCGCGTAAGTTCAGCGGCTTGATCACCGTCGACTGGTTGAGCAGCAACAGGCGCGTATGTCCTCCAACCTGTAACATGGAGAGGCAAAGAGCAATGAGTAAAAGTTCGTTATATTGATAGTAGCTGAGAAAGAAACAGAGAGGGAGAGAGTGAAAGAAATGATTCGAAGTGAAGAAAAAGTCGAGTTTAAGTTGCTCTGCAAAGTTATTGATTAAAGTTCCGGTTAAAGTTAAATTGGTTAAGGTTACCCGTAAAGTTTATGAATTGGGTTAAATTTTTTTTTTCGGTTTTCAGTTCCCTTATGGTATGGTATTTATTTTAAATCTCGATCCTGTAACTGGCTCCTAAAAAGGCAATTGCATTTCGCATCCAGTTTGACACCTTGTCGAAAACTAATTGCTTGCATTTACATAACTGCTATAAATAGTTTTTTCTTTGTCACAAACTTGGGAACCATATAGAAATGGCCTCTATAAGGGTAGACAAATCGAACTTAAGACTCGTTGGTCGCGTGGCCATACTAACTGCCTAACCAAATCTTATCAATCCTTCGTCATGCGACGTTTTGATAACGAGACCTGCTGTTTTACATTCCACTTGTCGATTGTAGTCTGCAATCTTTAGGAGCTTTGACTTGCCAGTAGAGTCGCTTTGTTCTTTGCAAGCATTTTAAATTGGATATGAGCTTATCAAATATTGCAGGTCGTCGACAGGTTTATGTAAACAAAACTTGAGCTGTCCCATACGATTGGATAATAATAATGAAGGCAACTAGAACCACTTGATAAACTCACAAGTATATCACATAACAAAACTCAACCGGGTTTTATAAGTCAAAATTCTGGCAAAAAAACTTACATTAGAATTGACGGGCATCATGACTTGAAATTGAAATTGAAGGGTAAACACTTTATGTGAATATGTATTCCTTTGTATTGCAATAAGTGGAATATTTTATACGCTATTGGACCTCACACGTAATGATAATAGTATTGTATTTCTCTTCTCTTTTTTAACAAACTTAAGAAAATTTATTAGGTTTACTTTTAGACTTGTGACGTTCATAATAATAAGAACGATTCTTTTTGCAATGAAGCCCCGCAAGTTAAATGAAAGTGATTCGAATTATGCATCTATAATTTCGCTGCATTTCACTGGAGATATGCGTCCCGAATTCGTAGACTTCAATAATCCGGCGAGATCAACAATACCAACGAGACCATCGCGAACGAGACAAACGCAACAGTCGATCACATATGGAAAGCGACGAAAGACAATCAGAGTTACTACCCACTTGGTGAGTCAGCAGCGAAATAAGAGCGTGAAGGACACCCAAACACCACACAACAGTCACAATCAGAAGCGAGCGCATAGTCAAGTGGAAATGGTCAGGGATCTCGCGGCAGGCACCAGCCACCAATGCGATGGCCAACACGACGGTCGCATTTTCATCAAGACAAATCTACGGCTCGATGTGGATGCACTCTTCGAGCTGTTATTCTCGCCCGTTGGCTCTACGTTTCTACGCAAATTCCATGCGGGTCGCAGTTCGACGGATCTGTGTTTTGGTAAATGGAATTGCAATGTGGCCGGGCAACAGGAGCGACAGGTCAGCATGATTGTTGCCCTACAAGCGAATGTGGGACCCAAAAGTGCCCGGGTCGTTGAGCGTCAAACGATCCGACAGTGCAGTGCCAAAGGTGAAATCTACTCGATAGATGTGGAGAGCCTCAATCAGGGTATACCCTATGCCGATGTCTTTACCATACTGATGCACTATTGCCTGAAGCGTTCGCCGGGGAATACCACAGATATTCTCGTTGTTGGCGATATCAATTTTGTCAAATCGACATGGGCAATTGTTAAGACATTCATATTGAAGCATTCGTTGGAGGGCATGGCCGAATATTTCTATTCTCTTCACCAACAATTGCTCAAGGAGGCGGAGACGATGAATCCACGATAGAAATTGAGCCAGGGACTGGACAGAGATTCATCACACACAATATTATACATTTATATATAAATACATATAGATATATTAAATACTTTTAGAGAGAGTAGAGCAGTGTAGTCGTTGTTGTCTTACCTGATTCGAAAGCGGATGAACGGCGACCTCATTATCCTCATTGTCCAGGAGATGATCCTTGATGCTGAGCTGCTGAGACTGAGATGATTGGGGCTGCTTCGCTGCTGCTTTGCTATCTGGGGTCAATTGCGAATTCGAGTTTGAGTTCGAATTGGACTCGAAGAATTGTCGCATCCACGTTGGGTGCAACTTTAGTGTTGCTGGGGATAGCTGGGAGGGATGATGAGTGGTGGAGTCAACAACAATCTGCTGCAACTGCTGTTTGGTGGGCGTGTTGCTGCTGACAGTCAGTTGCTGTAGATTGGCGGTTACCAAACTGCTACTGCTGTTGTTGGTATTGCTGCCGGCAACATGTTGCTGCTGCGTCTGTTGCTGCTGCTGCTGCTGTTGAAGAAAGCTGGAGCCGCTGGCAAATTGCAGCTGCGATTGCAATAGGCTTAAACTAGTTGAGATTTGTGCAACCAGCTGTTGTTGTTGTTGCTGCTGCTGCGGCTGTTGTTGCTGCTGCTGTTGTTGTTGTTGGTGCTGCTGTTGTTGTTGCTGATGTTGTTGTCCATGGATGCGCTGTTGTTGTTGCTGCTGTATATTTGGAACATGCTGCTGATATGACGACAAGTCAGAATCTCCCATGCCCCAATCCCCCAAGAAATATACCATTCCCTGCCACGCGAAACAGTTTAACAAGTTGTTTGTTTTGATTGCTGATGTTGTTGTGGTTGTGGTTGCAACTGTTGCTGCTGCTGCTGCTGTTCTATATTCCGTTGATATGCTTGTTGTTGTATCTGAAATAAAAAACGAGAATTGCATTATAATTGGGTTAAGCGCGTGTGCTAAACGTTCGCTTCAAACAGGTTTATTTTATTCTCTGAAAACAGCATGCAACTCGCAACTTATTAATACACAAATCGCATGTGATTCTCAGTAAACGCTCAATAATTTGTCGCATTAGTTTGATCATGCACAATTGTGCATTTGCATTCGTTGTGGGTTCAATGTTACTTCCCCAAACGCAACACGCAATGCAAAAACTAACTGCATCTGTATAAACTTGTTTCCGCTTTTGATTGATAGTTTATGTGCCTTGAAAATAGTTATTACGTAATTGATATTGGAATTGCACACATTAATCAATGCATGGGTTCAAGAGATCATGGATAAGATAAGGATTAGTTATAGCTAATAAATTTTTAAAGCTATATATTGGCATTATGGGCAACTCAAGTTGAGCAATAGAAGTGGCTGAGATGACAACATTAAACAAGCAAAAGTAATGAAAAGCGGCAGATGGAACGCAATAGCTTCGCAATATAAGCAAAAATATGTCAAGTGAGAATTTCACAACAGTATTCAATTTCCACAAGTCAATAAATCAGAAGATCAGAATGTGATTCATTGCATATCTTTTTATCTTTTACGACGTTGCTGGGGGCTAGAAAAGTGCTTTATCTGGCTGACTGATAAGTAAACTAATCACAAAAAATGCTCAGCTTACTTCTAGAAGCAGCTTTCTACTTCTATACTAAACTTGAATCAGTCATTGAACTCAATCAATATACAATAATTTAGATTGTGTTTGTCGCAGTATAAAACAAAAGTCAGTGGCGCATGCATCGGAGGCGTAATCGCACCACCTATTTGGCTGATCCACTCGACCCACAATCAAAGCGATCTGTGATCCACGAAACTCATCTGTGCACATATAAAATATATATTTTTAAGTATTAAAGGCATTTAGTGAAGCGTATTGCCTAATTGAATTCGATTGCTTTTGTGGTCAGTCAGGCATATGGAACGTGTAATCATGAATGCCACTCAGACTGAGATCAGATCATCGATATTGAAATGAATATAGCTAAAGCTAAACTTCAAGCCACTGCTAAAGCTAAAATCACAATTCGGAACAATAATCAGACGGGGTGCAAATGTTAATTGACTTATCGTTTGGCAAATTGCAATAGATATGGATAGTGCACATATACTAATTGCGCATTCTGCCTGGCAACACACACACACACACACACACACACTCCCCCTTCCTTATAGCCTCTCACAGATGAAGTGCAAATAAAAAACTGCAGACACCATAAAAAAATGCATATTTACATTTGTGTTGTAAAAAAACACAGTAAATATGTATTTATCTATTATGTCTGTATCTGTATCTCGTGTGTGTATTTTTGTATCTCTATCTGGCGCAAATATGTACATATGGCCAGTAACATTAGACGGTGGCTTAAGTAAAGCCAACTGCCAACAGCCAGCAGCCATCGGCCAGACGGCGCGACTCGTTTTAATCTCAGTCTTAACTGAATGCAAACTGTGGGAATTAGTTGGCGTAAATTGTTTGTCTTGATTTTTATCTATTTCTTTTTTGAATTTTATATAAAACTTAGAAACCGATAATATTACAAGTCTATTTTAATTGTTCTCAATAACTTGTTAATAACAAACGGTGCGAATGATTAAGTCGAGAGAGCTTGCCTGGGGACATCCTTAATGCATCTAACAAATTTCGAATACCCTTATTGACAGCCTAGCTGAATAGACATAGCAGACGCACTTGGCTAAATCGGTTCGGCTTTTGGTGCTGATCAATAATATATGTAATTAATGGGGTTATTGTAGATGCTTTATTCTGCCTGTTACGTACCTCAGCAAAACTACATTAAACTCTGGCTTAAATTGAAGTTATAAATGCTAAGTTTTGTATTTCCCCAAGTCTGTCGGCCAAACTAGTTTTTCGTTAACTAGAAATAATAATAAAAAAATAATAAAAATTGCAACTACTTCGGGGAACCACAAATCAGACAGACAGTCAGCGAAACTGTGCTGTTGGGGGGAAGTCTGCGCAGTCGATAAGTAAATGTAATCAGAGATCGGAGAGTGTCATTAACTTGGGGGGCAGTCAACGATCGCGCATTGTTCGCGTATCTGCGATGACTGTGATCCAAAAGCTGTATTGTTTTGAACTCAGTGCGCATCGCTTATCTTTTTTTTCATTATTTATTTTTATTTTCATTTATTTATTTACTGTTTTTTTGACTGACCAAATCCGTGTGCCCTGAGCGTAGCACTTGACGTGTTATTTTTATATTTTCGCCTTTTATTTTTAGCGTTAACTTGGCCGTATTTATAGCGCACTCACTGAATGCGTCAATTTAAACTGTCAATTGTCAATTGTTTAGCTAGTCAAAACAAAACAATTCTCGAATGGAACACGGAAAACAATACTCAAGGCTTTTGGAAGGAGGGGTTTGTGGGGTAAACCAATTAAGTATTTCAGAATTAATTGTCGTGCTTGATTATCGAAATCTTTGCACTTTTGCACCGACAGGAAAAGCCTCAATTGCGACGCAGACGAAAGTTGAGACAGACACAGGGTGATCGATCGAGATAGCGATAGTGAGAGAGAGAGGGAGGGAGGTATCGGATCACGCTGAGTCAGAGCAGAACATACGATAGACTACACTTAGAAACTAAATTATCAGTTGCAACCCATAACATTACATTCTCCAGCAGCTTGTCTACTTCAAAAAGGTAATCTAATTTATGTCTACATTTCATGGGCACATTTTACATTGATTCGTTTAAATAAAATAGAAAAAAAAAAAATAGAAATTATATTTTCAAGTTTTCAGTAGAACAACCTTCCCAGACCTTCCCAGATCCACTTATTTTTCTAAGTGCTGAAACACGGGGCTACCCTTATCATATCGCTAGTCTAGACCTGACCACCCCCCGTCTGCCCATTCGCCCCTCGCTTCCCCGGAGACCCACTGAAAGTGGGCCACAAACAAATGTTGGATTCACACAGTCAAAATGAAAGTAAACAAACGATGAAATTCCCAAGCTCCATTTGCCTGTGTGTGTGTATATATATTTTTGTATATACAGAATATATACACATACGTATATACACGTATATATGGCCCAAAAGTGGGTCAAAGTGTCGCAGATATCGGAACAGAGAGCAGCAACAGAAAAGACAGCAACAGCAGCTGTCTCTCTCTCTCTCTCTCTCTCTATCTCTCTTTCTCTCTCTCTCTCTCTGTCTCTCTGTCTCTCTGACTGCAAGTTGAGCCTGTGAAACAAATGCTAGGCTAAATATTTAATTAGTATTCAATTGCAAAAACCCGATGTCGGAATCAAAACGAACCAATAAAAACAATAATAATAAACGCGTAGAAGTATAAAGCAAACAGAATGCAAAATGCGAGCGACGGCAACAAAAGCGACGTCTGTTTTTAAATTAACACAATCCGTAATACAAATGTACATACTTTTATATAAATGCATATATCTACCTCTATATATACATACAAGCAAAAACTGATGCGTATGTATTTGTACAAAATTATTTCCATAAAGTCACAACTGCTGCTGCTGTTTCAAAAAACAGCTGATTGTCAGCGCTCAAATATAAAATACCCGATGATAAAAAGAGGGGAAATTCCGTTTGAAAATTTTCGCGGAGAAGAAGACGGATAAACCAAGGAAATTTCTAGTTGGTTTTTGTCAACTCAACTCCAATCGAAAAGAGATCTTTTGCATTAAATTCCAATGTATATTTTTGTATTGCTGTCGCATTGGAGAAAAGACACGTCTGTTTTGAGCTGAATCAACAATGAGCAGACAACAATTTTGCGAATTGTTAAGCAAACGTTATTTAAATTCATTTAACACATTCCCACAGGCCAAAAGCCTTCGCTCACATTGAGTTATCAACAGAAGAAAATGAACATGTCTGAACATGCATACATACATGCATTATATTTGTATGTATATCAGTCGCATGTGCATATGCACATAAATAGGAACACGGACAATACATAAACATGTAACTCAAAGCAGTGCAAAAAAAGGCCCGCCTTCTTTCGACGTGAGTGTGTGTGTGAAGCTGCCTGCTGATAACAGAGAAAGGTGACAAATGAATGGGCGAAGTGCGAGATGCATAAATGGGAAAAAGTTATTGCTTAGGAACAACTTAGATTATAAAAGAAGAAGCAAAGAAAGAGACGAGGTTTAAACAGAGTTCAAATCGATAACATGATAATTATAATTTCTTTTGTCATTTCATTTCTGTAGAAAATCCCCGCAATCTTTATGGCTTATATTTTGTCCCAAGATGTTTTGATGGATTGCCCTTCATATCTTATCATATAATTAAGTTTGAACAAGCTTATTAACGGCAATAAAGAAGGCTTTATCTACGCACGTACGTAATTCATTATAAATAATTCAGTGCAGACTTTAAAGGCCTCAATAGTTAAGTATATTCAAATCTTTTGTTGTGCGACGGAAATAAATTGAGGGAAACAAAGTCATATCTTAAAGAGGGTTGGGAATGCGATAAGAAACTATGTGAAAAAAATAGCAAAGAAATTGCAACAATTAAAACGCTTATTAGTCACGCCTTATTATTACTGAAGTCACTCTCTGGAATGATCTCAAAACCATTGATGATCACACAATTAAGTTGAATATATTTGAGTGCTTTTATTTTTTTTAGGAGGTGTTTTCGCCAAATATTTCGCATAATTAACAAGATGTTTTTTTGTGCCCAGATCACTTGAAACACGTTTCAAGTCTGAAAAAAATGTGTTAATAATTTATACAAGCCAACACATACAAGCACACTCACACACACAGCCACAGGCACACGCTCGCTGCTTGATTATGAATTTCTCATATCAAAACAAAAAGCAGCTGGGGTGGAAAAAAAAAACAAGAAACAGTCGATGTCGATGACGATGACAACAGTGACGACAAAAATAGTAGACGAAGCGCAGATAGAAGCACGTACGCATGGCAACAACAAAAACACAAATAAACCTATTCAAAACAAAAGATCAAGACAAATAGCAAAGCAGGCAGCAACAGCAACAATAAGAAAAAAAAGAAAAAAGGAAGGCAAAAAAAACATAATCAACTCTTCAACTAACGACGATTCAAGTTGCTGTCGCTCTTTCTCTCTCTCTGTGAGTTGTGTGACTCTCTCCCACACTCACTCTCGCAAGCTGTCACTCTTTTGCAGGCGCTCTTGCATTGCGTGGCTCGCTTGCTGTCCATTTTTTTTAGTTTTTTTTATTGCCGCCGCCTGCTCTTTACTTTGGCTATTTTTACAGCAGTTCACTAATTTCACTAATACAAGCGCAGGCTCGCTCACACACACACACATACATTTGCAAAGGGCACGCAACAGAGAAGAAAAAATTTCTAAGCGTTTTGAACTTAATTTTGTTAGTTTACCTTTTTACAGACACCGTTTTTCGTTTGTTTAATTAATCGATTTACGTTTTGTTTCAGTTTTCATTCATTTGCATTTGCAACACAAATTTCTCAATTCAATTTTTCACATTGGATTTGTATGTGAAAAATTTCACACACACACACACACACTCGTATATATATGTATATATATATACGATATATATATATATATGGATGACTGGGTGGGTGGGGGAGACGAAGCAAAGCACAGTTACACTTTGGCTTCTGCTCTGCACTTTGGATGTACACACTCAGGCACATATATATACAAATTTAGCTTCTCAATTAATTTTGATATTCTCACATGCGCGTTTTGGGCTTATTTCGCGCGACTTGCACTTTATATCACTATGATTATTTGCTGCTGTTTTCAAGCGTTGGCACGTCCGATCCGAGCGAGTTGAGAGGCTAAACTGAATGCAAGCAAAATTCATTTTTGTTGCTTTGGCCAGGCAGAATATGTTGGCAGTGCCAACGACCCAGCAACTGTGAGTAGGTGCGAGCGAGCCAACCATAGAGCACAGCAACACTTGTTCGTTTGATTGCGGACGCAGCTGTGCGTTCGAGCAGCAACACATGCTGCTGCCCTCCGCTATTCTCTCAGATACTTTTCTTAACAGCTGCGCGCTGCGCTCTCAGCAGCTACTGCATTTAACAGCAACGCTCTTAATCTTTTTTAAGAGCATAATCTTATGCAGCGGAATTGCAGGGTGTTATTGTAATAAGGATTGCAATTGGGATCCAGGTTGAACTAGATACGAATTGTATCTGTATCTGTGGGTAACTCTTATTGAAGAAATGAACGCAAACTGCAGCAAAAATAATCATATATTTGCTAAATTCCAATAGAAATGCAATAAAACAGAAGAATTGAATCTATGACTCCACTTGAAAATCTAATCGCAAATCGTAAATAATTTGAGTGCCACAATTTTAACAACAAATTAATAACAATAACAATTCGTAGAAATTGGCTACGGCCAGCAGTATGAAAAATCATTAACAAAGTTGTTTTTTCCTCGCCAATAAAAACGAGAAAACAAATATTTATCAACTGGTAGCTAATGGCACAAAACAATACACAATATAGCAGCAACCTCAAATGCCCTCTCCAAACGCCTTCCGACTTGTGAATGGGAAAAACTAATTAAATTGTCGCCAAATGCAGGTGCGAGCAGACAGAGAACAGCTGTTTGCTAATTTCTTATCGTTCAGTTCTTATCAAGCAACCGAATATCGAAAACAGTCAACAGACAACCGCCAACACTTTATACTCTTTCTTTGATATCACAATCTGCAAACAAGTTGCGCTCAGATTCCATAGACTCTCTGTGTCGACTTTGTTTTTTTTTTTCAACTAGAGCCAAGCTCAGCTGGTTTCTAAGTGATTTAAGATATTATCGTCTTCAGCCTAAAAAAAGATTAAGTTTCCAAAGACAGTAAATAAAGTGAAACTTCTCTAACTGGAACAAACAACTCACAAAAATAAAGTTCAATTTAGAGAACACCATGTCAATAAATTTTACTTTTTATTATACGATTTATTGCAGAAACTTACCCAATTTTGTTTAAGTGGTAGACGTTTTCCAGTTATCAATTCATTAAGTTATTGTTTATTAGATACAATTGTGTAGAAATTTGTTCTTACTGTAATTGATACTCAGTTTGTTTAGAGTTTAAGTAAATTTGAATGTAGATGTAGAAGAGGAATCAAATTTCGATTTCAGCTCCATTTGAGATACATCAATGTGAAGTTTTCCGTTAAAGGTTGCTAAAGGGACTAATAGCTGTAAAGGTTTATTAAGAAACTATTGAACTTCAATTTCGGCTCTAAATTTCAACTGCTAAAGTTGCGTTTCCACTTCTGGATTGACAGCCTGCACATTAAAGTGGTAAAAGTTTCGTTAAAAGAGCTGTTTGCAAATTAAATGCCAAAGCTAAACTTGATTTTCACAAACTCTTCGTCAGGCAAATAAATCAAACACACAGAAAGCTCATTAAAACACTGCCTACTTTTTATGGGCTTGACGATGTAACAAAAGTAGGAAAGATAGAAATGACGTACTTGCAGATACAATTTCAATTTCAATTACACGACACGGGCGTGTCTTGGCCCGGTGATATCGCCCCATGATAATAATAATAATAATAAGAAAATCGCGTGTGCAGCACTTGTTCTAAACAATCCGACGATGTCGTTTTTTATTTTGGCACGTTCCGAAAATATATTTTAAATTGTGTCCTGCGCTGTCGTTAAATGTCAGCTAAATGTTAAACTAATGACGCAACAATTTGATATTTTTACACAGCCCTTAAATAACGATGCAAACCAAAATAGACGCAGGCAAAATCGTAGGCAGTTGATAAAAACAAATAAAGTGGGCGAAATGTGACGCATTCATATCAGACCTTTTAAACTGGATGAAGAGATAATGCCAAAGCATCGAGGGGTGTATAGTAAGAGTACATCATTTATTCAAAACGTGGGCTACTCCCCGCAAAACTTTCCATTTAACATTTAAGGTCGCTCAAGGCTACTTGTGGGGGAGAGGGAAGGAGGAGGAGCAGGAGGAGGTCGCCTCTCTTGGTTTTGCCCCAACTGCATGATGATTTATTCAGTTGCTGTTTTGACCCTGGACGACGAGCACTAGGCAGCCAAGTGGGCGCCGCTTGAATTGCTCGCTTTTCCATTGTGTTGCCTGCCTGCCTGCATGCCTGATTTTTGCATCCTTGACACTGACATTGACTTTGAATGGAGGCCACAGTTTCTGCTGCCACAGTAAAATAAAAGAACCTTTCATATCCAACATGAGGCTGCACTTGGAGCGCACACAATTTACCCCATAGTGATGACAAAATCAAGTAAAAACCTTTATCTTAGGCTCACAGAAGATTATATACCCTTGCCCATATCTGAATAGCCATATATATCAAAACAATCGAGTGATTTTCATCTAAAAACTATATGAGATATAGTAGTCCGAACTCATCTTTTAAACGATTGTTGATATCCTGATACAATCAGGCCAACTCCGACAAGTTTCATCAAGAAAGCTTTAAGACTGATGAATAAGTTCAGGAACAGGACTATAATTACATCTAGTGCAGCTCATCAATAATATTTATATAGTTTCTGCGGTCGGAGACGTCTCCTGGCAAACGAAATGACAAAATTGGAATATCCTCTGCAAGGGTAAAAAACAATCATTGCTTTTGTCCTGATTCGTGACTAAAGAGGGCTATAAAAACGTGCACATCCATTTTAGTATAGCTGAAATTGGCCAAACAGAGTGGCTTGAAAATTGGAAGCTTTTGGTTTAGAAGGTGCAAATATATCTTAAAGGCCGGTCTCTAATATACTTGACGAAGTCATGCATTATATATATATATATATATATATCATAAATACACCCAACAGTTCTCTGTGATGAAAGTGCAATAATATTTGTTGATTAGTTGGTCGCTTTGCATATTATTTATTTTTGCTTATTTACAAACTGTCAGTCACTCATCAGGCATTGTACAAATACACATCCATATATATTTATACATACATATGCATAAAATCACAGAAATTAACATTTTAATTTTTTGTTGTTCATGTTTTCTTTTATATTTTTGCGCTTATTAGCTGATTAGTCATCATTCAGCAAATTTCGTTGACAGCCAACAAAAGTTAAAGCAATTGCCAATCAAAGTGGATGGGTGAACGGGAGTGAAGGGGTCAGGGACTGTTTTTAGCTGATAGCTTGTCTGGGGAAATCGTGTCAATCTGCTAAACGACTTGATTTATATTTACAATTTTGCTAAATTATTTACACAAACAGCTTAAGGGAAAAAAACAGATGCAAATATTGACTGAGAACAGAAGGAGCTAATAAATATAAATCGACTGCTTAATAAAAGCTGAGGGAAGGTCTTCCATGTTGATGGATGGTTAAGTGCCTGATAGCAAACAGTCCCCCAACAACCCACCCACTAGTTAGAGTGCCTCTTAAGGACACTGTCAAACAGGTGAGGCCACTGCAAGGCTATGCTGCAGGATATGCATGCTGTCCTTCTCTCTATCTATCTATCTATCTCTCTCTCCCTCTCTCTCCCTCTCGTTCTGTCTCTGTGGCATTGAGCTCACATTAGTAAATTGAAGCCTTGCTGACATGGGCGTGGCCAATGGGGGCAGGCAAATTGAGTGAATACGTGTTTTTGTACGCAAAACTAGGAGAAACAAGTAAGAACGCTCTAGTCGTGAGTGATCGACTAGTAGATACCCGAGTGTTTTTCTTATGTACGTGCCTATCTATGTAAATATGAAAATACACTTTCTCCACGGTTTCTTAACCAAGCTTGAAATTTTTACAGATATTCCATAGTTTGACGAGCTTTGTACAAATCGGTAATCGATTTTTATCGGTAGATGATGAGTATGCTTATCAAGAGTATATTTACTTTATGGATTTGGATATGCTTTCTTCTGTCTGTTGCAACTCACTACACCCTCAATGAGTTTAAGGGTATAAAAACATGCCAAGATCTAGTTTGTTAGACAGTCAGGAAGGCAACATTTGCTTCTTAGCTAAAATCCTAGCAATGCTTATATAATATATGCGACATTCACATTGTTCCGATGGTAATGGCTCATAAAGAAGAAGACGAAGTAGCAGAACTAATGTATGAGAGAAGCGTGCTGCAAAGCACTTATTTTGTTGTGCTGTTTTTAATTTGTACTCGCTTTTGTATAAGTATTAAAATTGCCATTTGACAGCCAATTTCAGTCATACTTCCACTTCGTGCCTGTCTGTCTAGCTTAGGGAGGTGTAGGGGGTTTTTCTGGGGGGTTGGAGAGAGGTTTATTGAAAACACGCGCTCGTCAACGTTTAATTGAAAACAGTCCACGTGCTGAGCAATTGAAATTTGTTTGCAACAACAATAAAGTAGTTTACCTACTCTTGTTTAGCCGATAATAATGTGACTCACAAAGGCGATAAATTGAGTGAATAGCTGTCAACAGTAAACAGTCAACAATCAGCTGTTTTCGATTTGAGCCACTGTCATTGATTTGAGTGGCCCATTCATACAATCACTCACAACAACTCGTTCAATCTTATCTATGAGAGCGATGGCAAAATTGCTGTGATATGCTGTGCTTGAATGTGGGTCACTGCTAAA
Source organism: Drosophila picticornis (assembly GCA_035043845.1). Taxonomy (NCBI): domain Eukaryota; kingdom Metazoa; phylum Arthropoda; class Insecta; order Diptera; family Drosophilidae; genus Drosophila; species Drosophila picticornis. The sequence goes on along the minus strand of JAWNMR010000493.1, from coordinate 2,089,885 downwards.
GTCATGAATATTATTTAAATGTTTCTTTTGCATTTTTATCTATGAATTTTATTATGAAAAGTGTTAATCAGAATTAAAACAATGCATTGCTTTTTAAATAACAATCATAATATATTTTGTCGAAAATTAGATAGATGTCGAAATCTAGATATAATAGAAAATATATGGTTTTAAGATTCGGAGACGTCTCTTATAAAACCTTCTGCAAGTTTGTAACAATCTATAATATATGGTAAAATTCATCTTCTAAAAATTCACAAAAAAAATTAATTCATCGGAATGATGAATATTTATCATGTTCGTGCTCATTAATACTAAATGAGAAATGTGTTTGATCTATTATGAATACTTAATAAAAATGAACACAAGAATATATATTTTCTGACCGCGTGAGTCCTCAATTTTAACCAGATAAATTCTAAATAGAACTTTGAGCGCTGACAAATTCGAAGCAACATTTTTTGGCTGCACATTTCGCAAAATATTTAAAATGATATTAAAATACTTTTGATTAAAATGTATTAATATAAATACCAAGCAAAATATAGGGTACTATATATAATAGATATGTGTTATAGCAAACATTTCGATTTCAAAGCAAAGACACAGACAACATTTTGGCCCTGACATTCAAAGGTGGCCAAGAAACAAGTCCCAGACCGTAAAGAATTTTATGCTTGAGTATTGCGAAATCTAAGCAATTTACTTTGGTTGCGTAGCAATTCTCGATTTGTTTATTTATATTTGCATCGCACACCTTAAAGCAAGTAAATAGTAAAACAGACAGGACGTCACTTTGCACAAGAACGGAACAATGACCACGCGTTCAGCCCGTGAAAGCACGTCGCATTCACTTACGCCTTCGAGTGCGGAGGATTGGGATTGGATGCGAGGCGGAGACAGGAGTAGAGCATTCCCCAAGCGCCAAGCATGAGGCAACAATGGCTATAATCATTGCCAATGGCCGGCATTTTTCATGGGTGCCCCCAAAATGGATCACGCTTAGTATTTTGATACAAAGAATTTTTAGTATACATATGCAACCTAAGAATGCTATCGACTTGCAGATGCCCTGTACCACCAAACATGCTTTTTTCTTTGTTTTGTGTAGCCTTCTCATTTTCAAAAGTATATTTTAAACCGTATTTGTTAAATAGTGTAGATGACCCGAGAAAAAACCCGAATAGAAAGATATATCTTTAAAAGCTAGCTTTTATCGGCTATCAGCATCGATATGTATCGATATGTGCAACATGAGAAAAGTAATCGATCAAGAGAAATAAACTTGATCTGCGTTTGATAATCGAAAACTTTTATTCAAAGCTTAAAGTTTCTGGCTCCCATGGATAGATTGACTCGACTGAAAATTGTATAATTTATAGGATCACAGACGCTTTCACATCCAACATACCCTCATCATAAATTATTAATGGGTTTAACGAGTATACAAAAGCACTGACCATGCCAAACGTTTGAACAAATGAACTTTATTAGCAGCTGTTGCCAACTAAGACCATTGCAGTACCACAGAATTCGTGGGCGGTTCAGCAAATATGTTGGCCCAATGCCAGCAATTTCCATGGCATCGATGCGCCCCCAACAAGGGCACATACATATGTCATTCATCATATGCGAAACTATTTAAAATACTTGAAATTAGCGGCAGCCATTTGTGGCAGGATTTTCCTGTACACACTAAATATATTTTTAAATCATTTTCATATATATAGCAGTCATATATCTCAAGCCTATTTAAAATATGTGACTACTTTTCTTTGATCTACATTAAATACAAAGCAAGTAACTAAAGCAAACCCAAATAAGTAGACTATATTAACTAAAAGTTAACTGGGCAACAACGTCAAACTAAAAGCCTGCTCAGCAAGCATTGAAAAATGAAAATGCTACAAAGCAGGAAAAAACACAGTATTTTACTGACACCCACATCACATGCAAATAGAAACGGGATATTCATGACCCACTAAGTGAGCGATTCAATGTCAATAGCAGTTGCCAAAAAAACCAAACGAGCGAAACAAAAAAGTGTGTCCCAAGCACAGTTGTTAGGCAAGTACCAGACACATTTATTTTTTATTCATTTGTCTTATATAATAGCCGCTTTTTGGCAAAACCAAAACAAAACTGCGACGCAAAAATATATATACATATATATATGTATAGATTTGTATATTCATTTGCATACCTGTGCGACGTTACTAAAAATAATGACATCCAAAAACTGCAAAAGGCCTACGGTCTATAATTATATGCCTTACATAAACATTTGTAAGGCATTTGTCTGTGTGTGCATTTGTACTTAACTACATACATTTGTACATCTGTACATACATAAATGCTTATGTACTCAAGCTTATGTGGATCAAGTTTAATTTAATGCCAAACAACAAAAAATAAACACAAGGAACGAAGGCAAATGTTGCAAAAAAGAAACCGGCTCGACTGCGATATGCTATCGAAGTCGTTGGAGCAGATTCAATTTATAAAAATATGTTTATGACGCAAATAAATCGAATAAGTTTCATAACAAACATAGTAAGTCAAGAGTATATAAATATAACAAATATATTTCTAGTTTGAGTACGCTTATAGTAAAATGAAAAAGCCTTAAAACAAGACAGTTGTCTTCTTTCTTCTTTCTTTTACTGAAGTTATTGAATCAAGAGTGATTAATTTAATTTGTATTCTTTCAAAAATTCCCAACAGCCAACCCCATTTACTACTAACTAATATGCCCCAACTATGTTTAAAACCTTTCAAAAAACGAACGACGACACGAAAAGCAAAATACAATGTGAGAATCATAGTGTGAATTGCAAATTCGTGATGTTGCACATAAGCAAAAAGGAAAATACTGTTGACGTGTCTGCAAAAAAAAAAAAGAAATAAACAAAAAAATACAAATTCAAAAATAAAAAAAAGATAAATAAAAATAATGCGAGCTAAGCACTCGAATGATTGAAAATGTCTTGGACACTGCAACGTATGCATTGTAAACATTATTTGTATTCATTTTCAGCTACGTCAATGGGAACAGCAGCCAAACAGACAGACAAACGGACAGACAGCCTTTCAAAAGGGGGGCGGGACTTGAGTCGACTGCATAGCCAGAATCACCAACACCAATCACATCAAAAGATCTCCCATACGCACCGTATACGTAATCATTTTGCTGAATGATCTATTGCAAACCGTTCCGAACAGAACCCAAACGAAGCAAACTCAACTCAACTGAATTGTAAACATCGCCGCAACACATTCGCTTTCGGTTTCTTCCGGCACCGCAGCAAGAAGACAAGCGCTCTTCTCTTTTTTTTTCTTCTCTGCTCTGGTCTGGTCTGGTCTCTTTCTCGATTTGATGACATAAACAAAATGCTGCTTAGTCAGCCTTAAGCGCAATCAGGGAACTTATTTGTTTTTGCTTTTCTAAAAGCTTATTGTTAAATGCGGCGTATATACAAATGATGAATGTAAAAAAGCCCATTAGGCATCTGTTAATGATTCCATTGCTTTCAATTGATGATGATGGATTCGAAATTGAAAAATGATGGAAAAGAACAAAAACGAATTCTTTTTATTGTTTATTTTCCATGAACCCATTAAATGTGGCTAAAAGGGGTACAACAAAGTTGTGCACAAGTTAGCAATACGCAGAAGGAGGCGTCCTCGACTCCATTAGGTTTATGTATTCTAGTTTGTTGGTTTATAATATACCCTAAAATTGTATGTATTTTTCTACCTAGTAGGACGAGTAAACACTTTGGTTCAGGGTATCTTCTATCTCCAGCTCTCAACTAGAGCGTGCTTAAATGATTCAGTTGATTTCTACTACAAACAATTTTAAGAAGATGGTATTTTATGAAGTTCTACACCAAACTTCCTCAAATCCCTGTGATTTAAGCGATGTAAAAATATGTATATAGATGGAAAATAATGAGACGTAAATTAATTGAGCCATTTTTCGGTGAAATGAATGCAGCGACATTATTTAAACGACAGTTGTTATCATATATAATTCCTTTATAAATTCCCCGAATATAATTAAATTTAATGACTGATAATATATGCCGCTAATGACGCAATTTAAATGATTATTCATACTTAAGGCATGTAACACATTTGGCCCGAATCTAGATTTCTAGTTTGAGTACGTAAATTATGCAGAGAAATGCAAAACATAAATGCGTATAATTTTAATGAACATATTTAGCATTCAATTATCGTAATTCAAGCAGCTTATAGCCACTGTAATTCCAAATGAAATCATAGAGAAATATTTTTTTGCATTTTGCATTTATATCTACGCGTTTGCACAACATTTGTTCTGGCATTTTGAACCAATTAAATTTGATATAATTTGGCAAGTGCGGCAATAACCAAAAATTACACAGCTCTCATTATTTAGTAAATTTTGCATTTATACATTTATTATATATTGTAGATTGAATATTTATATTTGAGCACTTAAATAATTTTTGACCCGCTTTTAGACCGGGCCCGGGCAACGCTTTTATAAAGTTCAAGGACGCCAAATTTTAATTCCATAATGCGTACATTTAAATTCATTCAAGGAAATGATTTTATAAACATTTTTTGCACAGCTCAAACGGGATGTGAACTTGTGAGCGATAAGAGACATTACCCTGAACCCGTTAAAAATGAGTGAAATAAATATTCTGACGTTCAAATTTATGAAACAGACAGAAGAAAGCATCTCCAACATTATAAAGTAAACGTATTCTGGAACAATGATTTAAATACAGGCAGAGACTATTGTATTGTAGTCAAACCGGAAAGGTAAACTGAAGAGCAACTTAAACAATTGACATTCTGAAGGTATTGAATACTTAATCACAAACTTTAAAATAAAACCTTTTAGCTTCGCAGAACCGAAACAAATTTCGAGTACAAAATCTACTTGTAAAAATAAGCGTTCAATCCCCACTCACTTAATCCACTTCTAGATAAAAACCCGTAAACGTGTAAATGATGTCATGTGAAATTCCTGTTACGAACTTCCGTAGAGTTTGTTTTTGGCTTATTGATTTTTTGATGCGGCCACTTAGCATGTAAATTACACAGGATACGTACAAGCTAACCCATATTTATGTCCATGAATGGAGCCTTAATTCCACTAATCACGCTTATCGTCAGCAAGTAACTCGAAGAGTCACGCACTTTGAAGTTCTCATTGTCTGATTGATGGTTTTCCCCACGGCACCCCAACTTCGAGTGCTCATCTAATCGAGTGTGAGTGTGAGTGTGAGTATTCGAGTATTCGCGATGTGCGCCAAGTCAAAATACACAATTTTCGTCATAAATAATCTTAAATTGATGGGATACGGTTGGTTGTCAGCCAATTTGGCAGACACTAACATTTATGGATTCGTTAAAAATCGTTTTTTTTTGTCGTTATTTATTTTTTATTTTGCTTTTGCTAATTAATAATAATTATCAAATTGGACAATAATATTGACATAGGTGGCTTATAGGAAAGTGTGCACTTCAGTTTATCAACTGATAATTATTAACAGACCCCAAAAACAGTTGGAGAACTAGAATCGTGTTTCCAACTTACGCGGTTCGTTGATACTGTTTGAATATATATATTTGTATACATCAATATAAATATACATATTTGTAGTGTGTATATAGCCAAGAAGTCGCACCTCCAAGTAAGCATTGTAAATCACATTCAGTTTTCAGAAAAGCGGAGCCCATTAAAACGTACACGAATTGTTTCAAATTGCGTTGTGGCAACTAGAAACTTTTCTGGGTAAATGTGGTGCGCATTAAATGACGCACATTTTGTATGACAACGTTCCACAGCAAGACAAGAACCACAACAACAACAAATACATAAACAACCACAAAGTAAACTCCAACCGCCCCCTTTCCCCTCGACTTTTAACTGCGTCTTTTCTTTTTGGCTTTTCCAGCTGGCTGCGGGGCAGCAACAACAACAACAACAACAATTGCGTTTGTTCCACTGAAATAGGATCCCATTTCAGGCAGCCATTATGCAAACTGGCGACTGCAGTTAAGTTGACTGATTTAGCGCTCGGGCGTTGAAGCAACAATTGAAATGTGGCACCAGGCACTCAAAATAAGCAATATAACCCGAGATATACGATTGAATATTAACCTCAAATTAGATGTCGTGTCTGGGCATAAATTGAAAAGTATTATGCAGATATGTACCTAGAGTCACTGGAAAATAATGCAAATAAAGGAAGCGGAATAATTTCAATTAATATTCGATCAAGTTTGATGAGAACTATTTGTATAGTTACACATCTTGATTGAAAATACCAAGAAAGAACTCTCCGAAGATTGCATACCCTGTCAGACAAGAGATTCTGTTCATATGTAAATTTCAATGTATACAAAAAGAAACAATTGTTTTTATGGAAGCTATATGATATAGTAGTCCGATGTTAGTAATCTTATGTCAAAATGTAAGGAACTTTATAACACACGTTTTAAGTGAGTTTTCTCCGGATAATTTTATGAACAGACAAATTATTCATTCAAGATATGCCAGATATATGATATAGTTTTTTGGATCAGCTGGCTCTCGCATATGTACTGACTGCAGTAAAAGGTTGAATATATGCAAATATTCTTGTATATGTGTTGCATCCCTCAGGACAATATTCAAACAATTGTAAAGTTTTTCAAATTTTGCAATATTATTTCATTTAAAATTGGACTCGCCAAATGGCCGCACAAATCACACCTGGTATAAGAGACAAAAATTGGAACATATATAGTAATAAAAGAGCTTTAGTTTTAAAAGAATATCAGTTGAATTTAAATGACACTTGAGCTCAACAATTTAATAGATATCTTTGTGGGCAGACAGTGCAAAATTCCACATAATTCCCAGAAGACAGCACAGAAATCCAGCTGTCCAAGTGTTAACACCCAAAGAACTAATTGTTATACTCGGTATTGGAATAATAAAAAACAAAGAGGTCTGACGTTAACGGGTTCGACACGTGTACAGGGAATCGAAGAGCAAAGGGGGGATGGTGGGGGTTAGGGGACCTTGACTTCATTCGTTGGGTAATTTCTTTTAGACGATTATTTATGTTGTTTTGCTTTGAACAAAATATTTATGTTGCCATCATAAGAGAAAATCGGCTTAAACTAAAGGTAAACAAACGTTTGCTAATAATTATAGTTATTGAATTTTATTTTGCATTTAAAACAATTTCATTTTTATTTGTTTTTTTTTCTTTTTCTCTTTTAGTATTAATCAAAATGCCCAACAATGAAAACCAAAAGCCGTGTAAAATTTGAGTCTAAAAAATATTGAAGAAAAATTGCCACTGGTGAACGGGATTTGGGGAAGGGGTTAGCGGTAAGGGGTAAGGGATGTATATATATTAGCCGCAATGAATACCTTAGAGACAAACATACAATAGAGTATTCCATAGCCATATACACACATATATATCTAATTAATTAATTATTTAAAGCATTGCGGCTGGTTTGTTTGTTGGTTTCTTTTGCTGTTTGTTGTTTTTTTTTCATCAATTGTGCCTACAAAACTAAGTCTTAAATGGCTAAAACGGCATTTGTTTAGTTTAGTTTACTTAACTTTTTCTTTTTTTATTATTATTTATACAGTTTGTCGATTGCCGAACAAATAGCGCTACGATTGACAGACAACTAGGATTGCGATAAGTGTGCTAATTATATAGACTATAGATATATATATAAATGTATATATATGCCTAGTTAGTAGTATAAAAATATATATATGTATACGTGTACGAATCTGTGTGTAAATCTAGATTGCCTGGGCATTTGTTTTTACTTTCTGTTTCTGTTTTTTTTTTTTTTTGGGATTTACACGCCGAGCAGGCACTCGGCAAACTGCCCGGGCTACGCCTGCGTCACAAAATACATCTCGCCGGAGGAGCCAACGACAACGGCATGTGTGTCACCCGTGTGACCACCGGTGCCGCCGCCCAATGCATTTGGAGCCGCTGCAATCATGCTGGTCATATCGGACATATCAGTGCCGTTGCTAACAATGCTAACGGCACCACTGAATGCAGCTGCTGCAGCCGCCACACCCGTGACATTCGGCGACCCAGTGGCAATTAGCTGTTCGTTGACCACACTACTGCTGCCATGATCCGTGGTCTCCACATGCTGTTGCAACCCGTCAATATTGTCGTACAGCGTGGAACACTCGCCGCATTTGTAGAAGGGCTCTACACACTCGGGATGCTTGCGTTCGACGTGCCAGCGCAGATTCGCCGCATTCGAGAAATTCTTGCGACAATTGGCGACGCCACAGCAATAGGCGCGCTGCTGATGCGTCTGTCGATGCCGATACAGTATCGCCTTCGATTTGAACGTGCGATTGCAAATGTTGCACACCGGCGTACTCGTCTCCGCATCATGCGTCTTCATGTGCATGCGCAACATGCCGGGTCCCTTGAAACTCTTCAAACAGATCTCGCATTGTGGCTGCTTCTTGCAATTGGCACGTATCCAATTGGTGTGTGAATGCATGTGATTCTGCAGGCCCTTGAACTGCCGGAACTCCGTGCTGCACAAGTGGCAGATGTAGCGACCCGAACCGAGTGGTGACGTGTGTTGTCTTATGAATTCCGTCACCAGATTCGCATCGATCTCGTAATTATCATCGGCACCCGCTGCTGCAATCACCGATGCAGTTTGCACCAATTGGCGTGAATTGGCTGCGGCAAGTTTACTGCTAATTGTGGGTGGACTGTGCTGATGATGATTGCAGGGTTGCTCCACAAGTTGCTGTTGCTGCTGGTTATTGTTGTTGTTGTTGCTGCGACGCGTTCGTTTGGCGGCACTGGGTGTGGGACTTGGTGTGCTGTTCACGTGCAGAGTGAGCGTATCCTGTCTAAACTCCACAACTGCATTCTCTAGCGATAAACTATGCAGTTCCATAGATTGTTGTTGCTGTTGCTGCTGTTCCTGCAACTGTTGCTGTTGCTCCTGCAACTGTTGTTGCTGTTGCTCCTGCAACTGTTGCTGCTGCTGCTGTGCATCGACATCGATGAAGGCCTGCTCAATGTCGCTGGCGCTCACATCGCCATCGGTTGGCTCCATAATCGCATAGTGCAGCTCATCATCGACATCGTCGCCGAGTCCACCATGCTCAGGGTCATCCGTAATATATTCGCATTCATCTACTGGCGTCATATCGTCTACATCGCCCTCCATTTCACCTCCGTCGCCATCGTCAAGCATATGCTCTCCCTCGAGTTGGATTTCCTCAATGACGAAATTATCTTCAACCTCATCCTCAGGTTTGACAATGCCGCTCCCATCCTCGTGCTGCATCAGGTGCTCAACAAAATACCCATCATGTTCCTGCTCCTGCTCATGATCCAATTCCTGTTCGTGGTCCTGCTCCTGATCCTGGATGTCGCTGTGCGTCAACTCCTCGTCGATGAGCACCTGATGATGATGATGATGATGATGCTGCTGCTGCTGCTCTTTCAGATAATCCTGATGCTGATCATCGTCTAGCACAATCGTCTCGAATGTGTGTCCCTTGCCATCGAGTTGTTCATACACCTCATCTAGCTCCTCATCATCGACCATTTCACCATCGTCCAGCAGATGAACATCTGCATCAACTAGCGAGGCGCCACTATTTCCACTCGCCGCACACAGCTCCGCAGTTGTTGTTGTGCTCACAGCTCCCGCCGTCGCCGTCGCCATGGTCCGCTGTGGCACCAGCTGGACCAGCTGTAGCGTCTGTGTACCATTCGGTTGCTGGACAATTTGCAACGTTTGACCATTGGGCGCTTGCAGGAGTTGTGGCAAAAATTGCGCTTGCGCCGCTTGCGTCGCACTCGCATTTGTTGTCGCCTGCGAACTGATTATCTGCGCCAGCTGCGGCGTCACAATCTGTGTGGTGATAAACTGCCCATTGGGCAGTAGGATTTGCTGTTGTGTTGTTGTTGTCGGCATCAGTTGCGTTGGCGCCGGCTGCAGCGTTGGCAGCTGCATTTGTTGTATGTGTTGTTGCTGCTGCTGTTGTTGTTGTTGTTGTTGCTGCTGCTGGGTTATCAGCGGCGGTGGCGGGGGTGGTGCTGGCTCTGGCTGTAGTTGCACAATCTCCTGCTGCTTTTTCGTTTGACGTGCGGCGCCCTTCCGCATCAGTGGCTTCAATTTGCTCTTAGGCTGTGGCAGGTAAAGGAGAATGGTTAAAGTTTTTATGGGGACAAATAAATGCCAAGATTTTTACCTTGATCTGTACTTGTTGCTGCTGTTGTTGCGACTGGTGCACTACAAAAATGGGCGAATGTTGTTGCTGCTGTTGCTGTTGTTGTTGCAGCAGCTGCTGCTGCATTAATAATTGTTGCTGCTCCTCGAGCTGTTGTTGCTGCTGCTTGAGCTGTTTCTGTAGCAGCAGCTTTTGCTGTTTCCGCTCCTGCGGCGTCAACGACTCATCGGTGGCCATACGCACTGTGAGTCCTCGAATATATTCGCGCAATTCTTTGTCGCTCCGCTCGACGAGCGTTTTGAACGCATGATTCCGGCTGACGGCATGAACACACTGCACGCATATCTTGTCCGGCCAGCCCTCGGTGGGCTCCACGCGTACACTGGTGCAGTCCATTAGCATTTCGGGCACTTTTTCGCTGAAGAGCGGACGCATTTCCTTCCGCTCCGATATGCAAAGGCGGCAGATTTTATCCAATTCCAACACCTTTTTGCGGTCCATCATAATGGAGGCTCGATGGTTGTCCCTTTAATTGCAACTGCCTTCTATCAGCAAAAAAAAAAAAAACAATAAGCACTTGACACTTGTTGTATCGAGATGAAAAACACTTTATCAAAAGGCTGGCAGAGTATGGGAAATATTTACTGATAACACTTCGGTGTTTAAAATTTGCGCCTTCGGTCGCTGTCTGGCAGCACTATTGATATCACAACGCTCTGGCAACTCGCCGCTGGCGGTGCAAGCGAGATGGCTATAGTGTGGCAAAGACACGACGACGACGACAACTAGTTATACACACTTTAGCATCCTGGTATTGGTGCGAGCGAAAAATCAGATTTTTAACTACTTTCGCAGCAAACGACACAAAATGTATTTTGTTTTTTCTTAAATTTTTAGCATTTATGCATTTGTTTCACATCTTTCTCATACTCTGGGGCCTCTTGACGACGTTTTCCGATCAGAAAAAACTCACATTTTCGACTTACCCAAGCAGTATTTATATAATTTTTGTGGCCTTTTCACAGCATTCAACATTAAATTCGTTTTAAATATGGCCGCGTCACACGATTTGCGAGTGAAAAAACGTAATTAAATCACATTTTACACACTGAGCGCGAGTTTTTGTGTGTTTTGAATTGAGGCGAAACAAAAAAACAAAAACAACGGCGACAGCACCAGTTGGTTATTCTGGCAAGTAAATGAAATAACTAGACGTCGACCAGAGAGTGCCAACCAAATTAATAAAAATTCGATGAATGAAATTTGTGCGTGCAATCAGCGCAGTTGCTGCTGCTGCTGTTTCTCCTTTTGTCTTTTTCTTGCGACTGCAGAATGATGCGCGAGGCAGTTGAAACGATGTGAAACGACGATTACACACACACGACTCACATATATATATATATAGTTCTCTCTTTTTTTTCTGCCTCGCTTGCTGCTTGTGTGTGTGAGTGAGATATGCGTATGTGGCGCGCTGGTGCTGCCAACTCGCTCAAAACAAAAACACCAAATTCCGCGTGTGAAATCAAAACAAATTTTTGTTTGCTTATTATTATAAATAAACTTAACTAAGAGCATAATAATTTGGTTGGTTATTGTGTATTAATTCGTATCTCTTACCTGCGCGGCGGAATGTGTATTCCAATCTCCCCTTGATACACACACACTCACACAATCACACTTTTACACAATTGCACTTTGGCGACTTTATTCTGTCGTCCGGCTATTTCACTTTTTTTATTGGGTCGTCGTCTGTCGGCACATTTATAATAGATTTTGCAATTGCTCTTATTCACCAGACAAAAAGGGACAGCAATTCACATCTTTTACACGCCCACGTAACAGCTGCGCCCGGTTCGAGAATCTTTAAGGACTGTAATGCCATAGCTAGAAACCGTGAAGGGTGTCACAATAAATTTGTACCAATCGAGCTGACGTCAGAATTATTGCTGAGCTTAATCGGTATATCGATTAATAGGAGCACATGTTTTGCTTGGCGCTATTTTCAAAGTGAAATGAGACACAAAACCAAAATAAATTGCTTTAAATTCAAAAAGGGATTTAATTAAACCTGTTGGGAACAAAACGAAATTCGAAATAGTTATTGTAAATTGTGAGTTTTTTACTTCGATTCTAGGCAGGATGAATTGGCCTGCTTATTGGTTGTGTTTGCCAATTCGTATTTTTGACGTTCTTTTGTTTTTTTGTTGTAGACCCGAACAATGCCATAGATGACGACAACGAGGACAATGGCAAACAGCAGGCAACTCAGGACAAACCAGGGATAAAACGAGGAGTTGCCCTCCTCATCCACCGACGACCATTCGTTGTAGCCTTCGGTGGCATTGACGCTCATCCTCGCCGGAGATGCATTCTCATCGCGGAAAATCGAAGCCTTTGCCAGATTACGCGAATCGGGTGCTTCAAAGGCCGGTTCGGTGCTATCGATGCGCACGAAGGTCAAACGTGCACCAGACAGCGACTGCTTGTAGCGGAGTAATCCATGTCCAAAGTACTCGTAGATATCAGCATCGAACTCCCGATGCTGATCCACCCACTGGCCAATCACCTGCAATTTTACCTCGCTCCTCGCATCCATGGTGCGCCCAAAATACGCCTGCTCCTGTACATCCAAGCCGCCCACACCATCCGCATCCAGTTCCAGCACCGAGCCACGATGCTCCAGCAGCAGTGGCAATTCCGCCAGCTGCTCTTGCTGGAATACGCTGCTCGTATTCACGCGTATCTTCTCCACAAACTCATAGCTTAGGCTGCCATAGATGGGCTTCCGCTGTCCACTGGGATTCTTGAGCACTCCATTGCCCAGTCTCATCTTGTAGCTGTTGGTCACATTCCGCCAGGGCAAATAGGTCACATTCCTCAGTTGATACATCAGCGGCTGCAGCTCGACGAGCACATTGATATTGTCATCAATACCATACTGTGGCACCAAGGAGAGCATTAAATTTTATTGTATTGGCAGGAGGAGCTATCGCATCTTCACTCACAAAATTATCCTCAAAGATCATGACCACACAGGTGAACATGTTGTCCAGCACATTATTGACCAAATCCGCGTGTCGAAAATGACACAATTCGGTCTTTTCTCGCTGCACATTCGTCGCCTTGGCAATATAGCTGAGTCGCTCCTTGGGATTCAGTTCGCTCGCATACTGCTCCATCATGGTGGTGTAGGGCACCCATGCCAACATGGAGCTAGCATTCCCATCGCATATATCCCGTTGGCCACCTCGTCCACTTAGATCCCCATTGTGCAGCTTGAAGAAGTGGTTATTGCTGCGCTTCATCAAAGTCGAGCCGTGATCCGTGCACAGCGTATCAATGAGGATTTCCTGGGGATTAGTCAAGTTGCGAATATATCTATAAGTATACACTCGCACATATAATCTTATTCTTATCTATAACCATTATCTCTTTGCCCTGTTCACATTATCTACTCACAGACACTTATCCTCGTTTCCAGACTTATTTGTTTATTATTATCTGCACAGCTAATTGAATTATATATTTATATGTGTATAGAATGCAAAACTACTCGACTTTGATTTATTTGTTGTATATAATCTGTATTGGCCATATATAGATTGAAGAGCCTTGAGCTTGTCATTTAATGATTTAATGGCAAACAGCCCGTTTTGGACAGACGATGACAACAACATCAACCTCATCTTAGCTTCGGCTTATTGATCGCAGTAATGCCTTAAAAGGCTATTATTTTTAACGATGTGTTTATTATGTGCATCAAATCATTAAGATAAGATATATATACTTGTATATTGTTTGAATTGATCTCTATACCAGTTATATAGTAATCTGACTAACGGACACTGATTTGACATCGAAGTAAGCTAAGAATAAATTTACATTATTAAAAGCGCTTTTCCAAATATCTCAAAGATCTAGCTTAGTATTCCAATGTGTCTGTACACATTGCATTCTTAAATACAAATAGTCAAAGTAAGTTAATTTTTGATATAAATAAACACTTGATTTTTAATAAAAATCCTTATTGACCTTGTTGGACTCACCTTCTCCTTGGCCGTCAGGGTTACGGCTGTTATGTGACACTTGGACTGCTCCTCGTGGCTGGCGAGGAACACACGCCGCTCTAAATCACTGAGCAGCAACGGTTCCGTTTTAATGCAGAAATCCGCACGCTCCTCAAACGCCAGACAGCTTGACGTGGAAAGCAGGAGGCAGAACAGAAGCAGCAATCCAAATGCGAAAATGCCCATTATTTGGTTTTACTCTGTTGAGTTGAGTGAATGAGTTGTAATGTTTTCCGTTGCGTTGATACGCGCGACTTCGACGGCAAATCGTAACTAAATTTTGCAATTAGAACTGGCCAGCTTTTTTTTTGTAATCGTTATTTGCTGTGAATTCAGTCATTCAACTTGACCGCAAAATACACAATAGATACGCAGCCTTATAACCATATTTATCAATAAGCTTCGAGGATAAACTTGGAGCATGGCGAACCCCAAAAGCAAATCGCCAAAGTAACATTCAACGAAAAAAATAGAGAAAAATCCATATATATCGCTTGCACGTCATTTCAGAGATAAGATAATAACTCAGGTGTCCATATCAGGGTCGTCGATTCACTCCCCACAATGACGAAACGCTGCTGAAAAATATTCAAACATAATTTGATTAGAAATCCCAATTGCAACAGTTGCTAACACTAACTAAAATTTACAGCAGCCACAATTAATATTATTCAAATTGCTTACGACTGCTTCTGCTTTACAAAGTAAGTACTACAACTACATTATTTTGTTTTTTGTTTTATATTTGTATTCATTAATAAAAAAGTATATAATTTTAATAAACTCTGTACAATTTAAAATTGTTGAACAATTCTTTTTTTTCCTTTTTTTTTTTTTGCTTAAAATTGCTTCTTAACAGGTGAGTTTGGTTTTTCGTTTCATGAACTTTTTACATTTTGAATCATTTGTACAAACTTGAACATAAAGATATAGTTAAAGATAACAGCTTATAAAACTAGGCGTAGATATATAGCTAGTATGTGTGATTCTTTTAGAGAGGGGTGCAATTCCGAGAGCTCCATAAGCTGCGCAAAATAAACAGCTTAAGCATTGAAGGAGTCGAGAAGTAGAATTAATCTGTGGATAAATTGAGGGATAAAGAGGATATAGGATGATATTTGATTTGGTCAGCTTGAGTAGCATTTGAAATTACCTTCGCTGCTGGCATCGCCTTCAAAATCCAAATCTTCACCATTGAGAATGGCAATATCTTCCTCATCGTCATCATCGCCATCCTCCAAATCGGTATCGTTGTCATCATCGTCGCTCGAGGACCAAGTATCGATGAGATTGCGATGGCTGCGCAACGGGAATCCAAGAAAATTCGGACCAAGTGCAAAAGCTGTAAAAAAAAAGAAGGAATTGTGTAAGTATTAAAATCATAATACAGTCAGATATATATATATATATATATCCTTGATTAATTACCATTTTCAGAGCCCGTATCGGAGCCCGTGTCGGAGCCCTCCTCATTGGATTCGGGCACCTCCTCATCATCTTCCTGCAAGCATAGACATAACATTAAATTCAAGTTCATCCATCTGCCGCATGAGCGCTCTGAGATCGACAGGGGCGCCACCGGCACCACCCAGTGTACGTGCTCGCCGTCGCACACCAACAATTGAGTTATTGGGCGCATGCGGGCGAGCCAGATTCGAATTGGCATGGGACGCTGTATGCCTCAGCCAAATCGGACGACGGCCAGCACCAATGGCTGCTGCTTCCAATGCATCCAATGGAACAGCAATTGGCACAGCAGCATCAGCATTGGCCTCATCGGCATCAAGCAAAGCTAAATTTGGCGCTGGCGTATGGGGGCGTGGTGCCGCCTCTTCGACGATGCGAATTAGGACGGAATCACCGCCTCCGGCTACTTGAATGGCTGACGGTGGCGGCTCCACCGACGCACCGGACGCAGAAGCGCCGCTTCTAACGCCACCCTCATCGACAGCCAGATCCTTAACCGGACGCACCTCTTCCGAGCGTTCGCTCTTTTTAACGCCCACTGCATAGATTTTCACATATGTCTCCTGCTTCGAATCGTAACCGCTGTGATCCTCGACAACGGCAATCAGGCTGCCATTGGCGCTAACGCTCAAATCGTTGATATTCCGTTTCACATCGATGGTCGCAATACTTGAATAATCGTACGCATCCAGCACATTAAAGCTCGTATCATAGGTGGTTGTCTCCACATCATGATCGCGATCTGCACCCAAACTAGCGCCATATATCACATGCATTGGCGAGAAGGTGCAATTGCGTTGATCCAACACCGGGACAGTCTGCAGCAGATGGAACGTGCGCAGATCCCACACTTCCGTATTGGCTATAATCTGTTGAATAAAAAGGAAGATTACACATATATTTATAGACAGTAAGGAGTTAATTTAAGGACTCACTTCGAGACAGTTGGGATGAAAGACGCCCGAAATGCATTGATTGAACTTATCAAATTTGTGTATCTCTTTGCCGGAGCGCACATCCCAGAGCACACCATCTGGATTGACAAAATATATAAATTTGAGAATATAGATAGAAGAAATATATAATATGTAGATGCCGGGAACCTCACCTGAGAGCAGCAGTTCGTCTGTGCGGCAGAGTGTGGCTCGATTCTTCGTGTACTGATTGGGTATGGTGGGCGTAAAGGTGGACACCTTGGAGCCCGTATTCACATCGTACAGCACAGCGCACTGCAAAAGGAAAAATAACAGTTTATTGGTTGATTAAAGAGCAACTGCAGCCTCAGAACTCACATCTGTGTGGGTGCCCAGCAGACGATCCTGTGTGGTCTGGCTGAACTCACAGTAGCCCACCTCCGGCAGCCGCAGCTTGGAGCGGAACTCGTTGTCACTGATGGACCACAGCACCGTGGTGCGCAGACGCCACAGACTGGTGGTCAACACCAGATCTCCGGCACGATTCGCCTGTATTGCATCCACACCGTACGTGTGGCAAATGGAGGAGAACTGTTCGACGCCATCGTTCATGTTGAACACTTTGCTCTCGCCCTGATGGGTGCCCACAATCAAATAATTGCCAACGACATCACAACACGTGAACTCCAGATCATCGTAGTCTGCGGAGCGCATGGTGCGCCACGGTGCAAAATGTGTGTGGACATGTCGACGATCGAAGCGAGCCGTATTGAAGCCAGCCTGGGTGCGAAAGTGTCGCGATGTCAGATTGTAATTGGAGCTGACCAGTCGACTCGGACGTGGATCGGGGCACTTGTGCGGTTCGTAGAGATCGAACTGGGGACAGGTTGTCACCGGATTGTTGCACAACGAATGCTGATTCGTCAGATACTCGGTGACAATGCTGTTGAGCGTCACACGCTTCGGATGCAACATGGGCGACACAGCCAAGTCATCGGGTAATCCCGACACGCCCGCACCGGGTTCGACGATCTGCTTTTGGAGGGAGCGACTGACGGATGGGGCGGAACGTTCCGTTTTGCGCAGCTTGATGGGCGTCTGTGCGCTGAGGTAGTTAAAATTGGGCACACCCAATGTGGCAGATGCAGCGCCACCAGCAGAAGCAGCAGCAGTTGCCGAAGTGGAGGCACCACCATTGCTGCTGCTGCAGTGCGGCAATAGATCTTCACTGCGATTCTGGAATTCACAATTGTGGGACATGATGGCAGCATTCACATCCTGCATACGATTGCGCAAACGACTGCGCGACATCGAGCTGATGCCAGCGAATCCTTTGTAGTCGAAGGGCGACTGGTGAAAATTGCGTGTTGTGGTCGTCTGGAGCGGAAGGCCTACTTCACGTTGCAGCATATGGGCTGTTTGGGCCAAACCCTTGCTTTCCAAATGCTCAAAGATTAGCTGATACAGTTGCTGTTCGTTGTATTGAATGCGCGTCTGGGCAATCACATTGGCCTTGTGCATGTTGGTTAGCGATGGATCCAACGGATTATTTAGCGGCTTCGTTTTGCCCGAGATGCGTTCGAGCAGCTCGAGGGCATATTTCTGGAAGAGCACATGCTCCGCCCGCTTCTCCTGCAGTATGGGATCACGCATCAGGGTCTGCAGCTGACCGCTGGCAAACAACGGCAGTTTGCCCACAATTTGACGCACACGATCCGAGCGTGCGAGTCCGGCGAGAGCACGGCATGCCATGCCGCGTATGCAGTCCGCATCGGTGATGGGTCCTTTGGTCTGCATTAGCGAGAGCAGCACCACAATGCCATTGTTGGAGCACACTGATTCCCACACCTTCTCGACCAGTTCCTCGGCATATTTCTGATTCGCTTTATTCTTGCGCGATGAGCTGGCGAACTTCAGGAGAGCTGTGCTTCCGTTATCCTTGCGTATGATGGGCGAACAGACGCAATGGCACAGCACGGCCAGAGCGGATTTGATGACTTCAGCATCGGCGGTAATTTCACCGGCAGCGGCGCCCAGCACTGAACAGAAACCGGACGTTGTTGTCTTGTCGAGCATCTGGAGCCGCTCGCAGAGCACCAAATAGACACGTGGTATCACACAACAAACACTGAGCACATCCAGTGCGGAGCGCACTGTCTCCGATCGACCAGTGTTCACCCAGTCATAACTGAAGGCAATGATGCGCAACAGCATTGCAATTCCTCCCAGCTTGAGCAGCTGATCCACTGGCTCCCAATGCGCACGCACCGATGTGTGCTCCTGCAGAGTGCGCAGCTGTTCATGCAACTGATCAAAGGTCAACTTGGCTGCGACCGTCGGCTGCTGGCTAAAGTAGTGCGCCGACGAGGAGGCGGACGATGTCGCATAGTGTTGGCATAGGAAGTTATTGTACTTGTAGAAGAAGTGTGCCTCCATATAACGCTTCAGGGCAATGCACACATGTCGCACCATTTGACGTGAGGCGCACTCCACATCTTCGTTGATGTCCGAGGCGTTGTCATTGTCATTCTGCGTGGGATCCAAGATTTTCAATACCGATATCTGGGTAAGCATACGTAAAAAGTAAAAGTGTAAGCAGGAATAGTTAAGGTTCCACAGTCAAGTTCAACTCACGACATTGTACAGCTTTCGCAGGCCATCCTGTGCATCGAACTCATCGAGTATAACCTTGAACTGAAAGCTCAAACTGAAGAACATGGTCGCATGGCACTTGGAGGAGTCATGACAACGACCCAATATCCACAAGGCATAGCGAACTAAATTCGATATCAGGGGACGCGGCATGCTGCAAATGCGCTCCATGGCATCCTCACAGTAGGCCAAATAGTAAATGGCTATGGAGACGCCAGTAGTGGCCAAACTGGGACGTGGCACATTCAACAGTAGCTGCAGCAATATATTAATAATTTTAATATAAAACCAATATCCATATGGATTCCCAACTCACCTCCAGGCCACCGCGTGAAATGAACTCCAAGGCAAACTTCTTGTGGCAGAGCAAAGAGGCGAGATATTTGAGCACCTCGTAGGCGAGGCAAGTGTCGCGTCTGTCCAACTCCTCGAGATGGCCAAAGATGAGCGTCATCACATTGTTACCGAAGGCCATGCCCAGAAACTCCTGATACTCGCCCAGGCTGGTCAGGAAGCGCATGATGAGCATCTGGCTGGTGTCCGCTGTCGGCGGATGCAGTGGGATATACATGCGTTTATAATAACGCGACAGTGGAAACGCATCGCGACTGTTCTCGAAGAGAATGGACATGTTGCTGGCACTGCCACTGGCGCCGTTATGCTGCGGCGATTGTGGTGCGGATGCAGCACCACCACCACAAGCCATCCAGCTGAGCATGCCCGGCGAGAAACTGCTGTCCGCCGAGCTGTTGTGATGCGACGCGCCGGCCGCGACGCCCGCAGATTCTGTTGCCGAGCTGCTTTTACTCATGCGACTGCAGGCGTGCAACAAATGGAGGCGGTTGATCATCTTGGGCACCAGGCGCATATTTTGATCACGACACGTGATGGCAATATCGCTGACCTCCATGGCAGCGGCCAACAGACCAGTTGCATAGCTCTGCAGCGGCTCAATACTGTCTTCTGCCCAATTGTACAGACGATTAATGATGCCATCTTCCTCAGCGGTTTGAAACACGGCCGTCGTCTCCAATCCCGGCATAACAACCAATATCAGACGACACGCAATGATATTTAGCTCCAGAGAGCTGCGACTCACGTTCTGCCGCGTGAAATAGTTCTCTCGGAGATAATCGTTGAGCAGCTAAGGGTAAAAGAATTCAAGATTAAACGGAATTCTAATATTAAAATAATTAGAACAATTTGTCCAGATTTTTTAATATTGTCATTAGTTACCTTGCCCATGAACTGATCCTTGCGAAAGAGTAGCTTCAGCAGCAGTCCATACTGGCAACTGGGATCAGTGCGATAGGGATGCCTCAGATCCAATGGATCCGGATCCTTCCGCATATACGCATCCTTTTCGCGCTCAAATATCTCAGCAAGACTGCAATTATCACAATGTGTATGTATAAATATATGGGATTATATGTGTTCAATGACTTTTACCTTCTGAGCGTGGGCACTGGATCGTAGCCACTTGTTGTTTGCTCCTGTTCCCATTTGTCAATGATTTGTGTGAGTTCCTTTTTGGTGGCCGAGCGTCGGTCGGCGGCTGGATCATCATCTGCATTGCCATTGCCAGCATCATCGCCACCGCTCTCATCTTCAGCAGCATCCCCATCGCCATCAGCTTCTCCATCGCCATTACCTTCACCTTCTCCCTCCCCCTCGACATCCGCAACTGAATTGCTTTCACTTTGAGCATCCGCTTCGGCTTCCCCTTCCCCCGCCTGATCTAGTGCATCGCCTATGCTGTCATCGCTTTGATAGGCAGCCGCAAAAACGGCATTATCCAGGGAAGTGTCGTTGTCATTTCTCATCACTTCATCGGCACCATCGTCTTCCTCCTGCGCCGCGGCATTTCCATCACTGTTGTCATTCGCATGCGACATTCTGCGAGCGGACTACGAGGCAAGCGCTGTACGCCAATTATTTATATTTTTGTTTCGAACTGTATGGAAATTTTATGTGTTTATATTTACGATGCGATCGAGTTGATTGCAATGCAAATTCCCTGCCGCTAAACCACGCGCTTCTCTTTTTTTTTGCCAATGAAATAGTGTGACCATCTGCCTGGCTAGAGAGGAGTGCGTGCGAATCGCCAGTGGGCTGCTTGTCAAATAAATCGCGCAGACAATATTGAGTCACACAAATTTAAATCAACTCAACGTAAAAATTCCTTTATCGGAGCAGTTGTTGTTCGTTGTACTTATTTAACAGCTATTCCAATTATGTGACAGCTTTTTAAGTACAGATATCATCGCATATTCAACAACCAGTTAACTATCTGGCAACTCAGTAATTCAAAAAATCATCGCATATTCAAAAGACAAATAAATCGCCGCAAATCGCGGAAAAATGTTATCGATGTGTCGTGTCATTGTTTTGTTTTCGGCAGCTCATCAACAACCAACACACATTAATAAATAATTTAGACAACAAAATGGGATTCCTATTCATACTCAGTTGGATATCCCTGGCATTGCAGATCATCTTCTTAACACTCTCCATAGGTACGTGTACAACTGAGCGAGCGATGTGTATTATTTAATATATGCCCATATTTTTTACAGTTGCTGGACTTTATTATCTGGCTGAATTGGCCGAGGAATATACAACGTCAACGCGTCGTTTTATATTGTTTATGATCAGCTTCACAATATTCGTGTACATCATGTTGATCTTTTTCGAGGACTTCTCGTGGACGATGATGGCGTGCGGTTTGCTTGCGCAGGCATTTCATTTTAGTATTATGACTAGTTTTCCATTTATACGATTGCTGTCGCTGCCATTTATCGGCTCGCTGGTAATGCTGGTGGTAAATCACCTGCTCGCCTTTCAGTACTTCACCAGCGTCTATGTGCCCTTTACGCAGGTGAGTCTACCGACAATTGGACGAGTCATGTTGACTATGGATTTGTCTACTCCTTGTGCAGGTGCTTGCCTATTTTACAATCTGTATGTGGATGGTTCCCTTTGCACTGTTCGTATCGGTCAGCGCCAATGACAATGTTTTGCCCACAACAATTGGCCTGAATGAGCGAAGATTGGGCAGCAGTAATCCGGATGTGGTCAGTAATTATTTCTCGGGAAATAAAAAGCTTGGCTTACTTTCGCTGTTTAACTATGTCAAGGAGACGTTACTGCCTGGACGTAGCAAGAAATCGTTTTAAGAGAAGGAAAGCTATGCAATTTATTGTAAAAAAAAATTTAATGACCATTTAGTTATTTATTTTGTAAAACAAGCCCCTTTTTAGAGTTAATATAGATGAAGATATTTCATATGATGCAATTGTGGAGAGTGGCAGTGATTTATTTATTCTGGACTTTTACGGTGCCATCTGCCATGCCAAAATAGCATTTGATTGCCATGTCAACAAATAGACCTGTCTCCATGACACCCGGAATCATGGTTATCGCTCGATTCACCTCATCCCAGTTGTATTCACGTTTCGCCACAAATTTCCAGTCGATCAGAAAGTTGCCATTGTCGGTGACAATGGGACCGGCTTTCATCTTTGCCAAACGCAGTTCAGCATGTCCACCGAAAAGCTCCTCGATTTTCAGTTTGACCGGCACATGAGCCTGGGGTGATACCTCGATGGGTATGCCACGGCACCACTGTTCGCCAAGGCGCAGTGATTTCTTTGTGTAATCGGCAATGACAATCATCTTCTTGGCACACGATGCCACAATTTTCTCCTGCAGCAGGCAACCGCCGCCGCCCTTAATCAGCACCATGGCATTGTCCACCTCATCGGCGCCATCGATGTAAACATCAATTTTGCTATGGCGATCCAAATCGCCCAATGTCAAGTTATGATCAAGAATCAGCAAGCGTGCCTGATACGACGATGGCACACAGATGATGTCCGCCAAGGCGCCATCCTTCCACACACGTTCCGCAATGCGTTCGACGGCAAAGACAACGGTTGATCCACTGCCAATGCCCACCACTTTTGTGTCCTCGGTGACCCACTGATCAACGGCGGTTATTGCCGCCAGCTTCTTGGCTGCATCCAATGCTATCTTATCCGTCATCTTGTTCTTGCAGAGAGCAGTTGAATTATTCCGTTGATTGACGATTGAGGATTTAAATCCAAATGAGATCAATTGTGGTAAACCTCGGCACAACGGCAACAATGGCTTCAACATGTGCTCTTCTCCCTCGCCAAATTTCAACGTGACCCGCCTTCGGCTTCGCAATCACAAATCTATTTTCAATGACACCAGCTGAAATCTTGCTCTTGAGTACGCTGCTTAGTATTTTAACACGGTACAAAATTAAATTTTAGAATATTGAAATAATGAATATTAATAACGCAAGTATCTTCTGAAGTCTACTTTATAGATTAATAGGTTGCCGCATTGGGAATTGAATCCACAAAATTTTGTCAACATCATCGATATTTTAAGCAAGTGTCACTGCATTATAAACATATAGAGATGCTATCGACCCAATTGATATTCATCGAATAAAATCAACCCTGCATTGTCGTCGCTGTCAGAAGTAGAACAGCCGCAAGCAGCCGTTACGTTTCAAAATATTCAACAGGTTTTTAAATAATATGGCAAAAAAAAAATAATATGTAGATTTTTACTTTATTTAAATGGGTGATTGTAATTCAATTTAATTTTTCTATTAAATGGCTGTGGAAAGTTTGAAGGAGGAGTCAAGTGTTCAATTTAGAATAAAATTGTTGCAAGAATTCTAACTCTAAAACTTAAATGTAGTATACACAATATAATGGGCAATTATAAAACGTATACTTATTGAAAAGATATTAATAGGAATAAGCCAAATAAAATGAGCCGGAAAGCTTGCAAGCCATTATCAAGAAATATACATATTCATTGCTTTTAGTAAAAAGTTTATTATTAAATATATAAGGAAAGAGAAAGGTATTTTGACTTTGAGAAGATTTTGTGGTTCATGGAGAAAGATTAGAATAGTATATACATGAAACACACTAGTAAATGTGTACTCTATATATATGTACTGCCTATAAATTCAGTAGCAAGCGGCTCTGCTACTTTAGTCTCATACAATGTCAAAATGTGTTTCAATATTATTAGCCTTGTATTTCTATTTAATACACCTGTGCTTGGAGCACACTCAGTTACCAAGTAGCTGTGCCGATGTGCCGGCTCTAAATCGTCATAGTTGCATCCACCAGGCCCTCGTACCTGGCTTCAGTCCGCATTCGTTTAATGTAAGTTGTGATGAGGAGACACAGGGCGTGGGTTGGACAATGGTGATGCGACGATGGACGGATGGAAGTGTGGACTTCGATCTCTTCTGGGATGACTACAAGAAAGGCTTTGGAAATTTAAATGGCGAGTTCTTTATAGGACTCCAGAAGCTTCACTGCATTACCAAAGCTGTGGATCAGGAATTACTAATAACAATGGAAGACTTTAATGGACGACAAAGGTTTGCAAAGTATGATCGATTTGTAATCGATGGAGAAGAGCAATCATACAAGCTGGTCACATTGGCAAAAAGTTTACAACAAAGGATCGGAACAATGATGCACATGCAGACAATTGTGCTCAAATGTTTACGGGCGCCTGGTGGTATGATGACTGCCATGACAGGTACTATATACCTACGGATTTCATTAATAAGCAATAGTTTAATAATATATGTTTTTATTTGACAGCAATCTGATGGGAATATATATACCGCAAAATGGTCGGGGCATTAGTTGGCTTATGTTTACGGGTTACTCAGCCTAACTAAAGAGTGTCCAGATGATGATAAGACCGAGAAGGGCTGGACACAGTAGCTGAATTCCTTTTCAAAGCAGTCGTTTTCTTTAATCATTAAAATGTATCCGGAGCGAGCAGAGCAGTGAAAGTCTTTAGCCAAGAATATATTTATGTACTAAGCCAGTTTGTTTTACAATAAATACGCTTGAGTCAAAACATTATTTTATTGCTAAAAATAGATTCAGAACAAAATACGCTTTTACTATAATACAAATACAGGCATACTTATAGAATATTTAAGCTTGGAAGCACTTTGTAAACGAATGCCAGTTGACGGAAATGCGCCAAAAGTAAGTGGAAAGCGCAGTGATGTAATAATAGTTTTCTGGGTGCAATCGGGACAATGAAGTGCATACAATTCACACAACCGAGAACAGCATCAGCAACAATAACAACAAGAAACCACAATACAAAAGTCGTTTAAAGTAAAACGCTTGCCTAGATAATGATAAGAAATGGTTGCAAAAACCATTAAGAGCATTCCTTCTTGGCTTAGATGGCTGGTAGATGCGAGTAGAGAAGGCGGTGGAAGGGGTAAGGAAGGCGTTGAGACTTTCCATTGCTGACCAATGAATTGCAAATGGGGGAATTCCCCTTTCCTTGAAAGGCCGACCGCATCATGTTTCTGTTGCTCTTCGCAAATATTCCGAGTGGGAGTTCAGCAGTTGGACCATTTCCGAGTATGGTATTTGGTAGAAATTTAATACTTTTAGTGCACAAAGCGAAAACTCTGTTGAATGAAAATTGCGATAAGGCTGAATAAGGCAAAGCACAATCACAAAGGTGATTGCAATTTCTTCATTTTTTCTAAATGTGGGGCACAAACTGAATGCCATACGAAACACCCAAAAGATAGTTACAAAAAAGCTGTAAAATTTCGTCAGAGCTACAGAAAAACAGAAACATCAAATGTGTTAATGGAAGGAAATGGATTACAAGTGCAACGAAGAAAATATGCATGTATGCAGCTAAAAATAGACTGTGTTTTTGTTGTTTTTTATCATTAGCAAATGAAGTTGTCGAGATGTCTTAAATATATGCAAGAGTTCACTTATGCTGTCCTTATTATAATCTATTAAATCTATTAAATCTGTTAAATTTTACTAAATGAATTTATTTTAATGCACATGAAAACAAATCAATTGTTTGACACAACAACAATATTAAAGCAGCCTTTTGTCAAGCGTATGCGAACAGTGCCAATGTAAATATCAATTATGTGAAACAAAAGCCCTTTACACACACACACATGCACACACTCACACACACACACATGTGAAAGGGAAAAAAATGATAAATGCAAATGGTTAATTAAAGGAATACATTGTTTAATGTGCCCCTTGTGGATGCCACACGCTTCAACACCTGCATGTAACACCCAATCCCCATTTCCCATTCTTCATTCCCCCAATCCCCAATTCCCATTCCTCAGTTTTCCTCAATTACACGCACAAAGTTTGCACAAAAAACTGGCAAAATGGCAAAAAGCAAAGAGCAAAGAGCAGCAATTGCAAATGGAGCCGCGACCCAGTTGCGATGCCGTTTTTCTATTATGCTCCCCAAATAGCCGGGATCGGGGAGCATAGGGATGAAAAAGTGCATTTCAAAAAAAGGTAAGTTTTTCAGTGAGAGAGAAAGAGAGAGAGAGAGAGAGAGTTATGAGTTGGGAACGCTGATGATGACAATGTCAATGCTTGGTGTGTTGGACTCTGTGCTGCACTCAATGACTTTACCAATGGCTATATAATTTATAATTTGATTAGCACACCGCTGACTGCACACTCAAGGGGTGGCAAATGGAGGCGCTACAAAAGTTAAGCGGATGTGCATTTGAATGCAACTAAAGCTATTCGTCCAGAAAGAGGGGTGCAGAATTTCTAAGCCTCTTATCTGAGCTTCCTATTGAACATGCTAATGACGGACGGAGGAATGCGGGGGAACGGTGGGTGGTTCGGGAGCTGGTAAATCACACTGCGTTAACAGAGACAATGACAAATGATGATGAAGTGGTGGCAATGGAAAAGGATGCCTTAACTTAGCCCTGCCTTGCCTTGCCTTAGCCCAAAGTTTTATCTTCAGCTTTCAATTAATATTAGAAGTGGCGTTTTTTATTGGAACCCAACCACAAAAACACGCCGCACACACAAAAACAAAGGCAGCCCATGATAATCAGTTTTGCATTTGTTGTTGTTGCCACACTCTCACACACACACACACACACACACACAGAACAAAGAATTTTTGTGAAAAAGCCCTCTTAAGAAATGAATGAGACAAAAAACAGACTTCCACACTTAAAGTGGATGCGGCGCATAAGAAACGCCTCCAATGTGAAAATTCACATTCATTCATTAAACAATAAACACAGCACAAATGTAGCAAATGGGGGCGTGGCACCTTTAGATTAATGGCCGCAAAACAAAAACGGACCAAATCAATTTATTACACACACAATACATACGGCAGACAGTGGACCGCATTAAATAAACACATTCAACTGACTTTATTGCAATGCACATTTAAGTTAATTAAACAGACAGCAATTTTGAGGGCATCATTTTTTAATTTTTCTTTTTATTGGTAGTTAGTGCTCCCAAAATTGTTGTCTATTTAGAATAACTTGCGAATTTTAGTTCAATGACGTCTAGTTGGCAACATGCCCAGCGGCGTCCAGCGATAACGACAGCTACTCGTCTTTAACATCAGATTGAGCCGCTTGATCTCCAGGAGCTGTTGGCTCGTTTCCCGCTCATAGAGTTCACGCATCCGCTTCTGACGGGATTTAATGAACAGCGCCTGGGCGTTGTTCAGCTCTATGCTTATTGGTTTTAGAAGGCTCTGGACAACGCTGCCACCACCAGCGACCTTGCTAAAGTCCCGTTTCGCAGCCAGTTTCAATCTGGGAGCAAGGGAATAAACCCAAATCGATAATAACTTTAACTGAATGCAATTACTTACAAATCGGTGTACATCTTGCACGGTAGACAAACTGCTCTATAAACAAAACAAAACTGAAACTTCATATAAACTACAAACAATAACAAAAATGTAAACTCAACTGAAAACCATGCTGAATTATCAAAGGCAATTGAGTTGAGAGGAAAACATAAAATTTGCTGCTAATACAAACATTATTTCCTGCAGAGTTTATAAAATGTACAAGGCTTAAACTGAGGCGTTTAACACTACTTGGATAGCTAAATAAATCTAAAAGTGGTAACAAGCCGTAAGTTAAAGGCCATCATTGTCAAACCAAGCTCAATAATCATGTTAAATGGCGTTAATTAACGCAATTAAATGGGCCAACAAGATTAACATAGCCTGTGGATAACCACACGTGTGGGATTATTGTATTAGGGCCAGGAAGGAAACCAAAACCGTTTGAATATAAAGTTGAATAAGCACTTAACCATGTTTGTTAGCCTATCGAAGGTCGACTGAATCGAGGCCACTGACATAAATAGACAGCAAAAGGGGAAAGATGCCAGGCGGAAGGGAATGTGGTTACTTCTTGGCCTAAGTCTGGTTGCAGTCTCTTCAGTTTAATCAAATGTTTCTGTCAAATTTTGTCATTTAAGTGCAAACACTCGTTGGGTTGAAAAACAAAGCACAATCAATTTTATTGGCAACGTGAATAAACGCTGTTGGCTAGCAACCAACCAATTTTGTAATTAAGCTTGCAGTAGCTTCTCCAAAACGAACTACACTGGACTTTTCATTAGTCTATTAGAGCGCAGAATAACTAAAAAGGATTCGTCGCTGCTGCAAAAGGACCTGGCTGCTAAACAGCTCTTCTCTTCTAGCCATTACTTTGGGCAACTGTAGCCAAGCAGAGGAATGGCTGCCATTTAACTTAAAATTTGGCAAACAACGAGAAAAGCCAACACAAATCGTTGTTCGACAAAAGTCATATGCGGGATGGCAGAGGGGCTGTTGAAGAAAAGGAGAGAGGAGTGGAGAGGACAGCTTGCTACACTCAGGTGTGTAATTGCAATTCGAATTGGTCAAGTGTAACAATGTAAAGACGCCAACGCAGAGACAGAGAAAGCGACAGCTCCGAAAGTTACTAAGGTGAGTGAGTGACCGACTAGGAGCATACCCTGTAGCCTATGCAGAAAGTTGAAAGCTGTGCTTCTTATGAAAAGAATTACTTACACATTGAAAGCTATACTTATACTTTAAATTAGTTATTAAAATACTTTTCTGTTCATTTTCTGAGTGTCAAAAAACTAATAGTGCTTAAAAATGTCAGTAAGGAGACTAAGTGCCCGCCTAGAAGGATACCCTACACCCAATGCACATACACATTGCTGCTGTGCTTCTGTTTCTAATGACAAATTAATTGTTAAACGAGTATTGTGTATTGTCTGAGTATCAATCGAATTGTGGTGCATGAAGATGGCATTCCATAAGGACACACAGAATAAACGAACCTGGCCATAACAACTTGCCTGTTCAAGCTGATCGAGCACAAACATACTTCATGGTTCACAAGTATCTGCACTGCCTCTTACTGCCTCGCACTTGCACGATTTCTGGATGTCCGTTCAGTATTATGTAATGCTGCTACAGGGTATCAAAAAGAAAGAAGAAGATACACATGCACCTATAGATACGCTTTTGGCTCTGCTTGACACCAAGCCTAACACATGAGAGCAGCAAAGCGGCGACAACATTGGAATCAATTGGAATCCATGAACTTATGCAGCCAAAACTGAAACTTTGCTGCGAGTTGAAGCATGCTGAGAGGGGGGAGGGACGGGCAGAAAATCAAATTGCAAATTGCATTCAAGTGTCACGTGCACGGACACATTTTTGGGGCTGTTGCCAGCAACTATGCCCGATGCCCGATGCCCGATGCTCGATGCCCGACTCTGTCATGTCGTGAAATTTTTGGGCGCGCGCTTTGAACTTTGAACACATGAGCAGAGTTGGGTTATTGGAATCGCCGCCAAGGCAATCAATGCCAGAGACATGAACTCCCAAAGTGCATGTGTTATGCTAGTAGCAACACAAAGCTAACACACACACACACAGACACACTGTTGGGGACAGGACAGCAACACATGCACCTGCGTCATGCCACACTCTTGCGCTGCTCTTTTCCGGGGTGGCCCACCATTCATTATGTTGACCACGCTGTCACATTTGCTACGTGACATTTTGCTAACTGCCCGAAATGAGTAGAAAGAGAGGCATACAGCGACACAGCGAGTAAGTGAGAGAGAGAGAGAGAGAGACAGAGACTTGTCAACTGTAAATGCAACATCGTTCCACACACACACACATTCCCACACACACACACACACACACTCTCCCACTCGTCTTCACCGCTACCGAGGCAAATATGAAAACTTTGTGGTGCTCCTCATCTTCTAGAGTTGTGCCCAAAAGTGATTACCATAGGCATATTATGTGATCAATGCTGCGAAATATCAGGAGAGAAATAAATAACTACTTTTTGAATATCTTATTCAACGTTATATTATATTGAGCTACTCAAGTAATCTTGATCTTATCGAAAACTATCAAAAGCATTTCTTAAATAAAGTATTTTTCTACACATTCACTTTTACACGTCGTGGAATTGGTGGATTGAAAACAAACTTGTGAAAATTGAAATACAAACTTATATTTTGTAGATTAAATAATTGAAAACTTAAGCAAATGGATTCAATTAAGTAAATGTGG
This sequence comes from Drosophila picticornis, assembly GCA_035043845.1. Taxonomy (NCBI): domain Eukaryota; kingdom Metazoa; phylum Arthropoda; class Insecta; order Diptera; family Drosophilidae; genus Drosophila; species Drosophila picticornis. The sequence goes on along the minus strand of JAWNMR010000493.1, from coordinate 2,059,070 downwards.
ATTTAATAATTTTAAAATTTCGATATTTTGCCAAAAGTTAGTTTTTTCCTTAAATTAATTTGTTTTTTCAATTTATTTTTGTTTCTTACATTTTCAAGCTTCCCTCTTTCTAGAGTCATTAGTCAAAATTCTAACCTTGCACTACAAAAATGTGATTAGATAATATCAAAGACTGCATAATTTCTTCTTTTTTTTATAACATTTAACTGAATAACCATTTATCTGTGACTCGGTGCGCATCTCCAGGGACTGCTGCTTGTGGGTAACCCATTTGGTAATGTGCGCTTTGGGAAACGTGAGCTTCACTCGAATTGGCTCTGGTCCTGGTTCAAGTCCTGGTTCTGGTTCTGTGGCTTTATGCGTCCCTAATCGCCCGCAACTGATGCTGGGAACTGGCGAGTTGTCGCATTACTGCATCCATTTGAGCTGTTGCAAAGTGCTCGATTTGAAAATTAGTAACTGTCAGTCGATATTTGCTCGAAGACCCAAGTGATATGTACATGTATTTGTATATATATATATATTTATATTATATATATATATATTTATATATTTATATATATATATATTTATATATTTATATATATATATATTTATATATTTGCTATAGCAGCGTTGCATACTGTTTGAAGATGCAGTCAATTGCATTGCCACTACAATATACAAAGTTATGGCAAACGCTGCACTTGGGGGAGAATTCAGAGGCCCTCAACTGCATTGCAGTGGAGCTATGGTGCTCAAGTTGGCTCCGTTTTGCCTTTTGAGCTGTGTTGAGGATTTGTATCGAAGATTGCTGCAGCAGCAGAGTTCCAGCTTCAGCTGCAAATTACAAGCAAATAAACCGAACGCCCCCGCACTCTTCCCCCCATTCAACTTGGTGTAAGAGTTGAGTTATGAACGTGCTGGGAACAGGAAGCGGAGCGAATCGCAGCCAGCAGGCAACAACTACAACAACAGCAACAAAGAAAGAAACAAACAAACAAACAACCCACAACACCAGTAGCCTCGTCCATACACACTGCAGACCGAAGGTAAAGTAAATGTGCAAACATTTATTTATGTGCCAGCCATGGAGCACTTTAAGGCACTTCAATTGCCCTGATTCACCCACACTTAGCGAAAAACCAGTAAGCTGTATTTTGTAGAAAGTAATCAAGAGCTACATAAATCACAGACTTTACTTTCTAGAAAGTGGGCATATTTGTTCCGCATATTTCGTTATTTAAGGTACACATAAAGAAATTACTCTTTATAAGTGAGATTCTTAATATTTTTAAGGAGTTCTAGATAAAGACTTTTTGTCAGGGTTTTAGCGAACAAAATGTTTCTTTTCAGTGTTTTACATAAGACTTCTTTTCAGAGTTCAAACAGAGTTGTTAAAGCTATCATAAAAGGATTTCAGCTATTAGTTTAAACTCAAACTAGAAAAGAAGATGTTTATGAGATGCCTGACTGAGGGCAAGTTGTTCAAGCCATAAAAAAGTGTAGTTGACTTAGAAATTGAATTTCTAAATACAAATCCGTTTGCAAATTTCCAAATTTTAAGGCAAATTTTTTTTTCCCGAGTGCAGATTGAGAATGGATACAGCTGCAACTTCAAGTTGGCTGCTGCGGGGACGAAAGCGCTCCTTTACCCAAACAAAGGCTGTGTGTTTCGAGTGGATGCTGGACAACGCTTACAAATGACACTAGCCGAGTCTCCAGAGCTGTCTGTTTGTCCAGCTGTCTGTCTGTCTGTCTGTCTGGCTGTCCGCTTGTCTGTTTGTCAGGTAGTTTTGCCGATTCAAATATCAAATTTGTCGGGAATTTGCAATTGCATTTTTGCACACACTCCACCTCTGGAAACAAAATGCCAGCCTGTGGCGAGCCTTCTTCCACCCTCCCCCTCTCTTCTCCCTTCTCCTGTTTCTCCCATCTAACCATACACTATATATATACACCATCAGTAATCGAAAATGGAATTAAATGTTTTGCAAACACGCTTGGACGCGTTTTGCCTTTACAAACACAACTGGCAGCGCCAGCCAGCAGCATATAAATTAAATTTTATTGCCAAGTTTGGTCCGTTTGCGCTGTAAATTGTGATGGATTCTTCGCCGTTTGGTTTTGTGTACAGTTTTAATGTGCCACCATATAAGGGCCACATAAATTTACTACACGCACACGGATGCACAGCAGATATAGATGAGCTGCAGTGCAATAAGTAAACCTTATATCGGAGATGGTCAGCTGAAGTGCAATGCTTCCTTATATTATAAAACCAGGTACGTCAATTGAATATATATGAAAAATAAATTTACTATAGAAAGTATCATTATCATTTCGTGTATCGAAATCGTAAACCAAATGAAATTGCATTTGAAAAACGGTTCAGTTTAGACAAAGCTTGATTTTGTGGAGTGGAATTGCATTGAATTGATATGAACTCCAACCAAAAACCATTTTTACGTCGAAATATTGTATTGTTCTTAACTTGTTATTATTATATAATATTTTTTTTTATTGAAATCTGATTACTCTTGACAATGTTTTTACCTTGGAAAGTTTGGACACATGTTTTTCGTTTTTTTTTTTTGTTTTTGGGATTTAACGAACTTCGAGCCAGATTCGAGATTTCAACTTTAAATGAAGTATTATTGTAGGGGTCAATTATTATTCGAATTATCTTAATAAGTACATTTTCCGGCAATGCTCATACATTTTGTCAGCACCAACTTCTTTATTATATTTCCAGAGAGACATTTATTTTTTTTAATGAGCACTTGTTGGCCTTTTATTTTGCGCAGTAACTTTAATGAACAAAAAAATGCTGTCCGCCCCTTCCATGAGGGCCTCTCGTAAGGGTGCCAAATGAGAGACATGCTGCTGCGAAAGAATAAGTTGCAAGACACATGAGCAACACGAGTTGGGGCACATTTGAGATGGCTGTCTGTCCGTCTGTCTGTCTGTCCGTCTGTCTGTCTGTCCGCCTGTCTGTCTGTCCGTCTGTCTGTTGGCAAGGAACAAGTGCAAATAAAAAGTCGCCACTAAGTAGTGTTTTCTTTTTGTCCATTTCTCCCTGTCTGCTGGCTCAGAGGGCAGGGTAGTTGCTGCACTTTGGGTTAAAAAAGCGGAAAATCGCAGCACATTTCTGCTTTTTAATTAAGCCCTCCATTTTTTATGTGGCTTTCGAAAGCGACACGCCGTGGTTCCATGTGAAAAGTGTGAGAATAGTTTATTTTTCACTCAGAACCCAGAGCAAAGTGCAAAATGGCAAAAAAATAACAAGAGCGTGTAAACAAAAAGGAGGGTAACTGAAAAACGCAACGGTTAACGCTGCGGCCCGTGTTGGCCAACTGAGTCTCAGTGAGGAGTGTGGCAAATAGGGTTTAAATGCCATGAGATCCAGGAGCGTTGGGGTGCAATTGAAAGAAATACCATGACGACTACTAACTTACAATACTTACAATTTATATGAGCAGAAGCAGCAGAGTCTAAATGGCAAACTACATCATTATTTTTATGTCTGTGTTGGGGTTAAGTCGAAAGACTGGCGATTCTTATGTGCTTATCCATCTTTAAATAGTTGTTTGCATGCTACTTAAACCATAAATATGCATAACATTTCAATTTACAATTCATCAATTTCCATCTTTTTGTGAATTTGCAGAGAATTGTTGGTTATACAGCCACAGAAAACTGCTGTCTTTAGTTCGTTGAAGTATATATAATAATATAAATAAATCGTTCAATAATTTCTGGAGTAGCTACAAAATATATAATAGCTTTATAACATCTATATATAACAGCAATATTAAATTTTGGAGGACTTTCTATGTAATAATACAAGTTACTTTCGACTCCGAAAGTCTGTTGAATTACAAAGCTTAGGGCTCTGTTTTTCTGAGTGTACTTAGCAAATCAGTGGAAGGCACCGTGACAATTTAGTTCGATTACAAAATGCTTTATATATGTATATATACAATAACGTGAAAGCCGCAAAAAAAAGACCAAGAAAAAGAATGCACAGGTCTTGATTGACGATGACAACTGCGAGCATTACTCAAAGACGGTCAACAGAAGAAGTGGCACTGGTATTTCAATGATGCATTCAGTTAACATCGCTGTTCCCAGCGGAGCAGACGTGTTTTGTTTGTATTGTTATTGGTCGGTTTCGAGATATATTGTTGATATCGGTTCAATTTGAATGCGTGCCATCATTCAAGCGAGGTAAACAATCGCATACCGAGACTGAGTTATTGAAATGAACACGAGGTGCGTCTTAAACTGGTTTTAGAAACTCAATGACCCGATACTGCAACGTCACGGGACTGTAGTTGACCAGTCTGAAGCCGTACACTTTGTAAAAATCGACCAGCCAACCCTTGGTGTCCGTCCCCCCTGACTCTATGGTTCGCAGCTCCTTGCGCAGCGTCATTTGGAACTCGCCGAGGACTATCCGGCGATGAGTGGATGCCAATTGTTCGGGTATTTGAGACTTTTGGAGCACCTGCCGCATCTGCTGCCACATCTCTTGTTGCTCCACACTGCATGCAAAGTCGCGCATATCGCGCAGTCCCACAAAAGCAATATCCACATAAATATAGTTGCGTCCATCCTCGTAGAGACGCTGCACAGAGACAGGTTCGACACGGCACAGATGCTGACGCTCGAAGCGCACCAGTTGCGTGTATTGGGTTTTCCGTTGACTCTGGGTTAGTCCATAAATGGCACAAGCGCCCTGATCTGTGCAGCAGCTGCGTATGCGACTCCAGTCCGCCCGACGCACGGCCTCGATCATCTGAGTGGCCGCCTGTCGTGCCCCCACAAGAAAATCAAACTCATCGAACTCGGCCCCCAACAGCCGACGCAGCTTCCACATGTTGTAGCGGCAACGAAGTCCACTCCACCAATGCAACCAGGCTGCATACGTGCCCAGACCTGATTGACTCCCATAGCTCAGTGAGCGTCTTGGATAGCTAGTTAAACATAACAATTTTGTTGAATTTGGATGGCAAAGGCGCGTTGGAGAGCACCCCAAGAACTTAGCCATCATTTTGAAAAAAGAATATTAAATATTAGAATTATAATGGGCCGAAATGTGACTAAATGTCAAATTGATTTACATTAAAATCTCTGAGCATGTATACAATGTTCGTAAGGGACTAAAGAATTAGACGTGCTTCAATTTTAAACTATATATCACCAAGTATATATAGTCTTATAATATATACTCCTTGTTAATTGCTTACTTTTCTACTTTATCACAGCATGCAGGCGATTTTGTACTACTTCACCAGTCTTCTCCTGGCAACAGGTGTCTTGTCCATCTATAATCCTTATAGGTTGCCTAACGTCATCAGACCAGAACACTACGATCTGCGCATTTTGACCCATCTGAATGGACGCGATCAGCTGCATTTCGAGGGTCGGGTCAAGATTGAATTTCAAGTTCAGCAACCAACAAATAATATTACGCTACATGCCAAGAATTTGACTATAGACGAAAGCCAGATTACTCTGGCAACGCATAATGGTCGTAAGACAAACATAATTAAAACTGAGCTGAATAAGGAGAAGGAGTTTTACATACTGCATGTGGCTGAGGAACTGCCAGGGTCTGAACAATACGAGTTGATGATTCCTTTCAAGGCTCAATTAAGTGAAAATGATACTGGCTACTACTGGAGCTCTTACAATGATTCACTCACAGAGCAAACACAGTGAGCACTCGCTATGGTGTCTCACATTTGTTTGGTGAGTAATTATATTTTGTGTTTTTATTTCAGTTATTTGGCAGCAACACAATTTTCACCGACTTTTGGCCGAACGGCGTTTCCCTGCTTCGATGAGCCGCACTTGAGGGCCACCTTTAGAGTCACATTGGGCTATCACAGAAACTACTCCGGTTTGAGCAATACACCAGTGAAAAACTGTGAAGCACAGTAAGTGATGAATATAATAAATAATCTTAAGTTCCTTATCTACAGTCATTAAATGTTAGAAAATAAATTTATTAAAAAAGGATCATTATTTGATTGCAAAAGAATCTTTGAATACTTTATTTAAAGATTTCATATATCTTCTCTCTTTCTATTTTTCCACAAAAATATTAAGTTGTCAGTCTTCTCTCTCTATATAACTACCATCACTGTATTAGTTTTGTCAGACTACTCCGTATCTATATCCTCTATCGCATCCTCTATTTTTTTCTTCTTTCTTCCATTTCAGTGAAACCCTGGAGAACTATATTTGGTGCGAGCATGAGCCATTGTTGCCAACCTCAACATATCTGGTGTCATATTCGGTGCACAATTTAAGTAGCGTTCCCAGTCCGCCAAGTGATACCATTCACAATGTCCGCTTTCGCAGCTGGATGCAACCCAAAGTTGTGGGTGAAAGCGAATTCTGCGTGAATTTTGCACCGAAAGCACTGAGTTATTTGGAGCAACTATTCGAGTATCCCTTTCCATTGAGCAAAGTGGATCAGCTGGCGATGCCAACGCACAAATTTAGTGCCATGGAGAACTGGGGTCTGACAACATTTAAACAGAGTCAATTTGTGCACAACGAAACCGAGGAGTTGCACCAGGCGAAGGAGTCAAAGGCTCAAACTGTGGCACATGAATATGCCCATCAATGGTTTGGTAATCTGGTTGCCCTCAATTGGTGGAATGATCTCTGGCTAAAGGAAGGGCCGTCCACATACTTTGCCTACCTAACACTGGATGCACTGATGCCCGATTGGGGCAGCAGCCAGCGTTTAATAGGCAATGATTTGGCCAAATTCTTTCAGGATGACATGGTCAACAATTCAATTGCCATCTCACGGCAGGTGCAGGATTCGAGTAGTGTTCTCGAACAGTTTTCTCCATATGTGTATAAGAAGGGTTCTCTCACAGTGCGAATGTTGCATTTGCTTCTAGGCGATGAGATCTTTTTCTTGGGCATACGAAACTTTTTGAAGCGCCATGCTTATGGCAGTGTTAATCAGTCGGAACTCTTTGGGGATCTGCAGCAGGCAGCGGATTTAAAAGGTGCACTCAGTCCGGATATAGAACTGTCCACTGTAATGGAATCCTGGACTCTACAAGGAGGATATCCGCTAGTGAACGTTGTTAGAGATTATGAAAGAGGCAGTGTGCAATTAAATCAATCGTTATTTCTGCTAACAAGTAAATCGAATGAACAAAATGATTCCTGCTGGTGGATTCCACTGACTTTTGTTATACAACAAAATGCGAACTTTAACGAAACTCAGCCACAATTTTGGATGAAATGTCCCAGAGTCCAGCAAACACAACAATTACTCAAGAAACCCAAATCAGATGAGTGGATTATGCTAAATCCGCAGGTGAATAGCATTTATCGTGTCAACTACGATGAACGCAACTGGCAGCTGATAATTCAAACACTTAACTCAAGTGAACACTCAAATGATATTCATGTGTTAAATCGGGCACAACTAATGGATGATCTAATGGCACTGGCCTGGACAAATCAGCAGAGCTACGACCTGGCACTAAGTATGCTGGAGTATCTGCCCAGGGAGCAAGAACTTATACCCTGGAATACAATTCTGATTTTGCTCAAAAATCATGGTGACCTGCTGCGTGGTGAACAGTTGGGCATATTTAGAGTGAGTTCTAGTTCAGGATGATGTTTCTACTTATATATTTGTTAATCAATCTTTGCAGGCCTTTATGCAGAAACTTGTTAGCCCACTCTATGCACGCTGCCCCAAAGTGAGTTCTGTGGCAGCGCGAACCAAGTCAAGTCCACTGATAGCCCTCTATCGTTTGGCTTATAGTCAAGCCTGTCTCTATCAACTGGATGACTGCATTGATCAGGCTCTAAGTTTAGGCCAATTCACAGAGCAAATGGAAGAAGTGCCCATTAATTTTAGGGATATTATGTCTTGTGCAAGCATCGAGCATGGCACTCAAGAGCAGTTCCAATCGATGTTGCAACGTTTCAAGAACTCCACTATTGACGCTAGAAAAACCGCTTGGGCCAAAGAACTCGGCTGTAGTCGGAGTTTCAGTCTGCTACAAGAGTTCCTCGATTATCTACTGCAGTCCACAGACAAGACCACGAAAACTTATTATTTAGCAGTCGTTAATTCGGCATTGCAACGTCAAAATGTTGCACTGCAGACCGCTGATCATGTTCTACAACATGCCAAAATACTCAAGTGAGTAATACTTGCAAATTACTTAAGGACAGGCACACAAATTATTCCGCATTCAATTTGCCTCCACAGTGACAAGCTCAGCTCGAGGGAAATCAAGAGTCTGCTCTTAACCATAATCGGTAATTCGCACAGCCAACTCGATGAATTGAAATTGAGGCAGCAACTAAAAGGACTCGACAAATTTGAGAAGCACCTGAGAGCAGCACTCCATATACGTAATATTAATTTGAATTGGTTAACGCAACGTTCCGTTAACTTTATCGCAGCCTTAAGTAAATATATTTAAAGCAAAGAGGTGTTCCAGCTAATTGATAATTCGGAGCTAAAGTTTTGATGCTAGCTGTGGCAAAATCACAGCCGAGCAAGCCAAGCAAAACTTTTGTCTTCAAGTCAAATACAAGTGCGCTGACAACAGAATGCTCAGCCAACATTCAGCATCCAACTACGGTGTAGGTTGGTATTAATTAAGCCAATGGTGATGAAATCTAGGCATTGAAATTGAAAGGAATGAAGACGATGCCGACGAAGATGTGCGTTGGCGGCATGCTGAGCCTTTTGGCATCCAGCTGCTTGGGCCTGTCACAAACTTGGCTTGCTGTCGTTCCTTTGACTTGTAAATTGCTTGACACGGGACACACACACCCACTCACACATATAGATTTCTACAACCAGGATATGCGCTTTGTTTCGCTTGGCATTTGACGTTTGCACGAAGATGACAAAATGTTTCGCCCTTGGTCCTGGACATGACACACAGCCTGAATGATGATGTGGATTGTCTGCCATACACATATATCTATCTATGTACATACCAATTTATGTATATAAGTATATAGAAGCACAGCTAGTCAACAGTTCTCTAACAGTTGTGCCTTTTGTCTGCTGTCGCCCCCTGTGTATCCCTGCCAATTAGTCAAATTGATCAAAAATGAATTGGCGGCTTTGCTCAGAGACATCAGTTTGAGTTCGCTTGCTTTTACATATGGTTAAACCATTTCAGGGGATTATGGCAGGCTGTCATTTCAATTGAAATTTCAAATGCAGTTGTTGTATGTACAACTTAATCCAGAATTTCAATTAAGTGCATTAACAAGTTGCTTTATTCACGCTTGATTTCGTTTCAACAAGCTTATCTGACATGTAAAAGACCAGCATTTAATCAGGCAAAAACTGATCACGAAATTAAAATAAATGTATTCGAGCCAAAAGCAGCCAACAAGAAAGATATTTCATTAAAAATTCAACTCCAAAATGAAATTAAAATCCGTTGCATACATAATTACAGGGTATTTAATTATTGGCCAGTCATTTTTTAATTTGTTGCGTTGATCAAGCACATTTTTGCACCGATAAATTTTTACGGGCAAATAAAAAACGGTCCAATCATAAAATTAACGCCATTAAAGCAGTTGAAAGAAAAAAGAGGATGCATTTTAAATTAATTGTCTCAATGTGTGTCTGGGTGTGTGTGGGTGTGTGTGGGTGTAAATGAATTTAATGCGCACTGACAGCGCCAAAAGAATTATGAATGTTTCATATTTGTATTACGATGATGCCTTTACTTATTTATTTATTATAAATTAATTGAACGACAGCCCGTGAATGTGACACTTTAATATTGTTTGCGTGTCAAATTACCATTTTGTAAACAGAAAATCCAGCGACGGCTTCTTCGATTTCCATCCCCCTCCCCCCACCTGAATCAGATGCAGGATAAACGATTAATAAATGTATGCAAATAAACAAATATTGAAACTGTAATGTTAATATAAAAAATTATCAAAGGTGCAAAGGATTTTTCACGTTTCAGCAATGATCCCTTGGGGTTTGATATTTCAATTTTTGCCAGCCATAATTAGCCGGAATAAATGGCATTTTTGGGGGCACACACTTTGTGGGGCATACTCAAATATATGGTGTATGTCATCGAAAAACACTTTACCTAATTGTATTCTCTGATTGCACCTAATATTTGATAGAGCCTATCATGATTGTCCATCAAGTGAATTAACATTAATCGATTTCGAGTCGGAGTGCAGACAAAATTTCGTTTGCTTACAGTCAAGATGGCTGTGGGGCAAAGTTTTGTGTCTGCCCCATTTTCACTGTTGTCTGACCAAGATGTGGCGCAAGCAGAAACAGAAGCAGAAGTACTGACAATTTTGGCCAGTTTGCAGTTTGCTGATAGCCACAACCACAACATGCACACCCACACAGAATATCGAGTTTTCAATGATAATTAATATGCAGCGAGCGTCTGTGTGGCACGATAAGGATCAAATTATGTAATAACGCATTAAAATTGAATTTCTCGATGCGTGCTCGGTTGCCAGTAAGCGCTTCTTGGCCATTAGAAAATTGACTAATTAGCTCTAATTGAATACGGCGGCAACTATCGACTGCCATTCTGGGAGTTTTGTGGCAGTTCATTGTAATTCAATTGGGTCTTCTGATATACAAACAAATATGTATATCCCCATTTATATATATATATATGTATATATATATCTAAGTATATGAGTTGTTCGGGTAGAAGCGCGTTTATATCAATTATGGGACACACCTGGAGGACGCACTGGAATTAACTTTTGTTGTAAATTGTGCAGCTTGTTTGCCCCTTAAGTTGCATGTTTATGTTACTTTCTTTTGTGCCATTTTGTTTACGCCGTAAATTCAACTAAAATAGATGCGAGGGGCTGTGGGGGGAAATGGAAACGCAACAAGAAAATGTTGTTTGCTTTTAATGGCGAACAGGAGAGAATAAATTCATTAAAAAGTTTTATTCGATATAATGCAGCAATGCGAATATGAAATGCAAATATTTTGCAAAAATATTCACAATATCGATTTATAGTTAAATTTATTTTGAATTCTTCGTACTTTGTACTTTGTCTGTTATTTTTTAGAAGGTGGCTTTATCAACGTCATTAGAAAGAAAAGTTTTGCTTTGCATTTATTGCTTCCTTCCCAGAGTTTTTGTTTGAATTCAGCAGGACGTGCAAAGTAGTTCTTGGTCCTTGCTTCTTGGTGCTTGGCTTGCTGCCGCCAGGCAGAGACATTCCATGAAAAGTTGCCACCAACCGATTGCCACAAAAGCTGCAACGAATCCAAAAACTGGAAACTGGACCGGACCTGCAACCAAGTTGCCCGAATTCTGGAGGTAACTTCGTTTTCTCTCTCTTACCACTCCAGGGTGGCAAACTTATAAATTTAGATTAGAAGCACAATTGCCACACATGTTTGCACAAATGCTGGCAAGATTGTTTAATTTCGTTTAATTAAATTGCAAATATTTTATACTGAAAGTACTTGCTGCATTTTCTTAGCCTTAAATTTTCAAGGCAACAGCTGCAAGGCAAAAGCTTTTCAGACAACTGCACTTGTAATCTTTTCGTGTACGGCAATTTAAAGTGCATAATTTGTTGCAACAGCTGCCACAGTGAATACCTCTTTTGGTGTCATGCCGGGGGTTTGGTGTATTTCCGAGAAAATTAAGTGATTCTCGTCGGGTGAAATGGTATTTAACATTGTTGATATTAGTTGTACAAGCTAAAATATATTCAAATTTATGTATGCATAAAAACATACTAAAGACTGGCATAGTTTAAGAAAAGTACAGATGTAGAGTAATTTAATCACCTTATTGTTGACTTATCGGATTTTTTAATTAATATTCATGCTATTGGAAATAAAAGTAATTAAATAAAGAACAGCTTTCCAAAGATAGCACAAATTTGCATGCCATAGTTAAGCTGTCCTTATTTAAATTACACTATAAATTTAAAACTGATAACTTTTGTTTGTTTTTCTTCTAAATATGGAGAATGTAAAAGCATGCAAAAATTGTTAAATTAGTTAATTATTAAGATACCTCGGTAAAAAGATCTAATAATGACATTGAGTAATCAAAGCGCCAACATAAATATAAGTAGATAGTAATCTTTTGTTGAGTAAATGTTTTGCATTTTATTAAAATGCAGATGCCAATTTTCAAAAGACGAATGGCATCCAGTTGACCACTTTAAAAGGGCAATTGTGGGGGATGCACACTCGTTGAATATGACCTTCAAACTACAGTGCACGCACACCCAGAACAAATAGTCGTTACACAGATGCCCACCCACTGCCACGCCTTAAATAACAACCTCAGTAAAAAGTGCCTGGCAGCGTAGCAATAACATTGCCAACAAAAACAAGCACACAACAACGTCAAGTTCAAAGCGCCAAATTTTAAGTGCTTGTCCTTGTTGTTGTTGGTTTTGTTTTATTGGAGCTGCTGTTGCTTTTGCTGCTGTTCCTGTTGCTGCTATTGCTGATGTTGCTGGCGCTGTTTACTCAGGTTTCAGCCGCACCCACCCACTGGTGAAAAGAAGGAAAAACACTTTTGGCACGCATCGAAGGGGAAAACCAATAGAGCAATGCTTCAACGGACGCGACTCAAGAAATACAACTTGAAGCCACCTCGAGACAAGTATGACGAAAACAAAAATAAAAACAACAACAACAACCAAAACAAAACAACAGCAACAACAGCTGAACATCACAACGTAAAATGTGTTACTGGACATCAGCTGTATTGTTGCTTCTTCGGAGCTGCCTGCAAATAGCTAGTTAAATAAGAAGCGCTATAGATAAGTGCTTTTATCTTTATTCAAACTACTCCTTCACCCACCCAACATGAAATCACATAAAGCACTTGCGTTAAGTAAAAATGTTTTATTTGCTATTTGTGGCACAAGTTTGCACAGTTTCTGACTTGGATTTCCAAAGATACGGGAAGGGCACAAAAGAGCCAAAAGGTCGCAGGAGGAAATAATAATAAAAATAATAATAATGATTATCATTTTAATAATAATAATATTAATAAGAATTATCAATCGCTAGTTTTATCTAATAGTTTTTCACAAATTTTCAAAGTATTTATCTCTGTTTTAAGTCTAGCACCCCAAAGTATGCAACACTTTTTGTCGCCCACTCAAAAATCTTTTCAGCATCCGCCCCAAAAGAATGTTCACATTTTTCGAGACTAGCTGCAAACTGATTAAAATTCGTTGCATATCAAGCGTAGAGTGTTCTTCAAACTTTGATGCGATTTAGCGAGAGTCTACTGTGCCGTGATAAATTAGTGGCAAGCTTGCCGATAATAATGGAATCGTGTTGCATGTTGTATTGCATATTAAACAGAGCTGTTTTATTCACAGGCACATTTGATTGTCAACTGACTGTCTTTCTCTCTCTATTACGCTCTCCTTGTTCGTTGAAACACAGCTCGTTGGTGGCAAGCAGTGGAGGCAGCCAGCATCAGACACACATTCAATTCGGGACTGCATATGCATGAAACGGCGTTATTTCGATGCTGCTAACAATGAGCGCTAGGATTCAAATCTCTGTTTGAACCACCTCCACCCTCCTTACCCCTTGCAACATGAAACAATGCGTCAACGTGGCATTGTGTTTCACTGGCGCATGACAGCAGCCAGCTTAGCGGGTGGTCTGCTCAAAAAGGGTGGGGGTGGGGGAGGGTGTTGGGAGCTGGTTGCATTTGCCTAAGCGCCAAATATTAATGACGCTACGCTGTCTGGAATATCATTCGTCGTTGGTGTTTCATTTTAATGAGAAGCGTTGAAAGTACAGCAGCACCAACATCAATTTTCCCTCTTCTGCCGGCTTCCTTAAAATTAGGGGTGTTTATTATTTTTGATTGCTGGCACGCGCCTGCAAAAAAAAAGAAAAAAAGAGTCCTGGCGTTGTCCCTGTCCTATTGTTGTCCAACAAATTGATAGCGCGTGTGCAAATTTGTGCCCCTTTTTTTGTATCCCTTTTTTGAGCAAGTGCTTTGTTTATTGTTTAATGACTCATTTCTGGAACGGCCCCGTGACAATTGGTCCTTTTGTCACGCGGTCGCTCTTAAGCCCCGCCTTAAAGCCCAGACAGTTGACGGAAGCTGCAAAGTTCGGTGTGAAAAGCCAAACAAACACGCAGCAATTTTCGGCCCATGAAATATGAATGGGAACAGGGTCGTTGCTTGAGGTCCCGGGGTCTGCATCTCAGTCAGATTCTGAGTCTGAGTCGGGGACTGTGCTGTCTGGACAGAGTTAGCTGAGTATACTTCCATTGTCTGGCCCATGGCTCAAAAGTCGCTCATCTAACACGTTTCCTTTCTTCATAACCTTCCTTTTTTTCTTCTTGCTTCGAAGTTGTTGTTGTTGTTGTGTCTCCTTTGCCTCGGGCACTTGACCCTTGACGGGGTCTCGCAGCCACGCAATTAGCGCAAATCACGAGCTTCAATTAAGCGCTTGACATGCAATTCAAACACAAATGCAAGAATTGAATTATTTAAATTTGAGTGTTAAATAAACAAAATTTAGTTAGGTGATAAAGTTACGTAGTTTATTAGTAGTAATTGTTCCACTTTCTTTGAATCAGAATCACGTTTTGAACTTTAAATGTAGTATAAATTGAAATGTGAAACAATAACTAAAAAGCACTAGTTTTTGAGACTGAGATTACTCTTGACAAAGTTACAGCATTGGAAAGTTCGGACCCATCCCCACAGGGCTTAACTTTAAGGTGACTTTCAACTTTAAATGTAATTAATTTAGAGGAAAAACCATATTAAAATGAACTGTGAACGTAAAACACAGAGACATCTGCAAGCAAGATGTCCAGTTGGGTTTGGCGAAATTGTTTAATTATTAAACAGTTGGCTAATAGATGCAAGCCACGGAAGTGAAGGATAACATAACAACCTTGTCTGCTTTTGCCTGCAGGCCGACAAAATGCTGGTTAATTTTAAATTTATTCTCAAATGTCAGATGTATTTTAATTGGGGTTTATTCAATTCAACAGTTAACGTTTAACGTTTGCAATATTCGGTTGTAAATTCCATTAAATGTTAATATTTGACTTTTGCTGACGATAACATTACCAGATGGCGTTGTCATTGCATAAATACACACACGTACATATTTAAATGCATACATGCACACACAACACACAACACAGAACACACATGCATTTGCATTTTTTTGTGCCATTTTTAATGCATTTCCACTGTGCTGGTTGTTGTTGTTTATTTTTATTTGTTGTTCAGTGTTTATTTACTTCTCGTACTTCATCTGCTTGGGTTGCTCAGCTCTGCTCAGCAGCTGTTGGTGTAGTAGTTATTGTTATTGTTGTTGTTGTTGTTAAAGTTGTAGTAGTTGTTGTTGCTGCTGTTGCTGTTGTTGTTGTAGTGCTGCTGTTAAGCATTCTTATCGCTGTTGGTAGCATTTCCGTTTTTCTTTTTCGTGCATTTTTCATTTCCGCCTCTGCGTCGCGGCATTTCCTTTCATTTTTCACACGTTCCCTCTTGCCCAGCGCCGCAGAAACCCACTAGGAAAATCACTTGGCGCCCAAACGCCCACAGCGGGCACATTTCCCATTTATATTATTTTGTAATGTATTATTACATTCCACGAAGAAAAAAAAACCCTTTTTCGCGCTGCCCTTCTGCCGCGGCACATTTTTGGTAAGCCTTTAAGAAATTGATTTTCGAAAAGAAACTGTATCACTTGAATATTAAAGAGAAAATGTTTCGTCATGCTTCATAAAGAAGCGACTTCCGTTGTTTCACTTTCTCTCTCTCTCTCCCTCTGACTCTCTCTCTCTCTCTCTCTCTCCCTCTCTTTTTGTCGTATGGGATATATTGTGTGTGCCCCAGAAATACTTAATGGAAATGGTGCCATTGTCATTAGCCCAGGCCGAGTGTACGATATATATATATATGAGTCGCTCCATTATGAGGGGAGCTTGAGAGGGAGAGAGTCTCTGGTTGCCTTGGACACCAGGCAATCCCAGAAATTGCTATTTGCATTATTTTCACGACAATGCGGCCAATTCATATCAAATAGAATGGAATGCGAAGTGGGGCTTTTATAGAATTGACTACGCCCCCAACCACCACTACTCCTGCCCCAAGCGAAGCAAGACAGGAAGAGTCAAAAGCCTGGGCCAGGCTACAAGTGATGGCGTCTGGGGAACGATGAAAATTGATTTTAATGCCAAAAATTATGTTATTTGCGCATGTTATGGACAAGCGAACAGGACACCCAACACAGAACCCAGCATAAAACAGAGTAGAAAGGCGAACAGAGCATATAGGACCCATATAAAAAAAAAACGTCCTCAACAATAAGAAAATTGTGCGCACTTAAGGCAAATGTCCAGGGGCAATGTGTGCTTCTATGGCAGCAGGGAGGGGCTAAGTAAACGACTAAAAGTGAAGTCAATTTACATAAGCCCACATACCTAAACGAACACACACGTACACACACACACACGCGCACACACAGAAAAACACACACATGATACTTGGGCCCATAACTATACCCTGTGTGCCTATCAATGCATAAAAAAGGTATTTTTTTAAAAAACAAGATGCAGGACAAAAATTAGGTATCCGGCTTAGAAAAAAACATTTTTATTAAAAAAAATTCTGCCAGGCACAGAATATTTTTTAAATAAACAAAATATAACAAAAATAAATATAAATTAAAACATTTGTATTTTCAATAACAGTTTAATTACTTTAGTTTAATTGAAAACAGAACGAACGCTGTGAAACTCTGCCTGAAAATGAATCTCGAAGGCCTTCAAAATATTGGAATATGTTTAAAATGAAAAAAGCACTTGACACTTTTGCTAACAAAAAACATATGCAAATTAAAATTTTAATTGTTTATTTGTTTAATGTCAGGTTTTTTTTAATTAAATCTGTTTTTGACTTGGAACCAGTAAAAAACCTATTTAAATTAAAATGTTTTTAAAAAAACATAAAAAAAGTCAAAATATTTGTAAAAAAAAACAAATAAAATTAGCTTAAATTAGATTTTAGATATTTTCTATATTTGCAAACTTTTTTAAGTGCAGTCAATCAGACCATATCCCAAGTAGTAACAGCTAGCATTGGTACAGGGTATAAATTAGATGAGCAACATTGTTAAAATTGGTCAGCCTTGTTATTATTATATGCCAGGCTACCTGAAGTCCCGCTCCTGGGTATTTATTAGCTGAGCAACCTTGTTGCAATTATTTCGGCCTTGTTATTATTATGTACTTGGAAATATAACAAAAGATATAAACGTGCAAATGAAGCCGGGCTATCCGCATTTGAGGAGTGGGTTTCGTTCAAGGTGGGTTAAGTGAAGCAGCAAGTGAAACAAGTAAATAGAAACCTTAACAATTTATCCAACCAAAAATAGCTACAATATGACTGAGACGTAGATAAATGTGTAAGCAAAAGTTGTTGTACTTTTTATCGGCACAAATCCGATGCAATAAAGTTAAATGCATAAAAATGGCATTACGAAACAAAAAATAGGAAATGTAAAGAGAAATGAAATAGGCTAAACAGAAAGCTCGTGTCGACTTATAGATACCACTTAATAGGAAAAAATGTTATCGAAACTTAAAATTTGTTTGCTTGCATGAAAATCAGAACGAAATGAAAAAAACATATGAAAAGAAAAAGGAAGTTGGATGAACAGAAAGCTGGTGAAGAATAAGAGATACCACTTAATATTAGCAAAGTTATCAAAATCTTTCTTACCAATTTCCTGCTAGATGTTTCTCAAACTATGCTTCAAGTGAAACCATCAAAAGTCAGCAATAGGAAAATTAAATTAGGCTAGCTAAAAGATTGTTCTACCAGTTAATATGCCTTGCAACCGGTAAGCTGCGTGGCATATAAAAAGTATAAACTTTGGCCGCATCATAAAAATGTTGATCAGGTTTTCCCATCAGCAGCAGAAGGAGCAGCAACATCTTATCCAATACCAATACAAATTTCGAATCCGTTTTGCCGACTCGTGCGGAACTTTTGTGCAAGTATTTTTTTTGTTTTTTTTTTTTTGTGAAAAGTCAAATTGCATTGGACTGCGTTTAATTTGTATGATTTATTTGGTTGGCATGTCGTTTGCCACGACTTTGCCTTTATCTTCTTGGCGACTACTGACTATGACTTTGATTTCCTGGGCAACGGTTCGCTGTGCGTTCCCATGATTCCGGGCCATAAATCAAAATAGAACTTTGTCACTTGAGATTTTGAGTTGGATATGCTTGCTTGTGGCTCGTGGACTAATCGATTTTAAGTTTATGATGTTGCAAGGAGTCGCGAGTCTGCAGGCGCTGTTGGGGGCGTATAACAATAAAAATTGACACCGCGTCGTCGCCTCGCGTCGATCATAAAATTTTATTATATCCTTTGTCTGAACGTCGGCGACATACGTGAACTGATTCGCGCCTCTGCGAATGGCAAATGCGAAATCAATGTCAGCAGCTGCCTGTGCTGCGACTTGGAATCCTCGGCTGCTGTTCCCTTGTGTTGCCTGCTCCATTTATTCTATTTGCATGCTGTCCCGCTTTGCATTCTGCGGCTGTTGATGTTGTTGTTGTTGTTGTCGGTTGAGGCCGCACATGATTTGGCTTTCGAGCGAGGCGCTACCGCATGAACTTAAATTCAAACTGAAACTCAAACTGAAACTCAAAACTCGAGCATGGCCATCGTGCAGCTCGAGTCGCGGCACATTGCTCCAAAAATGTCAAAGTGCTGCCGCCGCTGACACCACTGGGCCCTTGTGGCATGAGCGTGTGTAGGGCACAATGGCTGTGGCAAGGCAACATGCTTACATGCCACATCGGCAGCTTCATGCTGTTTCTCTGTGTGTGTGTGTGTTTCTGAGTGTGTCTGTGTTACCCGCGGGAAATACGCCGCATTTTTAATACTGGCACCCATTAAGAATGGGTATCGAAAGGGTATCATGCGGTTGTGCCACATGTTTGGAACAGGTGCCAGGAAGCGATTTATGAGCTGCTTAAAGTATCTGTTTTATTAAGCGAAGGCATATAAACAAAGACGATATACCTATAAAGCGGTTGGTTTTCTGTGTCAGCTCGGACTACAACAGCTACAGATTTTATTTATTTATTTGTGCAATAAAACAGTCCACAAAATATTTATGATTTAACGCAAGAATTAAAGTTATTTATTATATGGCATAAATGGCGTTAGAAGTGAATAACTAAATTAAAATTTAAAAAATAAGGTTTATAATGCAACAGTGGCTAGTAAAATGTAAAATGATTCAACGCTGTGAAACACAAAAAAACATCAATCAAAAAAAAAAAAACCGAGAGAGGGGTAGGATAGGTGGATAGATGTATATATGGATTGATAAATAGATAGATAGAGACGTTAATTGACATATGGCATATGACATGTGACATATGAGCCTCAAGGTATAAAAAACAAGTGTTAATTGAAACTGAATCACTTTTTCAAAACCAATAAAATCAGTCTAGGAATATAGCTGTCTCTATCCTAAAGCGCAGTTCTGCCTACAGGGTATGCTATGAGTCGTGTACTCTTGGCTCTGACACTCTTAGCTTATTGCTTTCGTTGTTTTGACCCACTTTGCTTTGCCGCTGCTGGTGTTGCTCTTGTTCTCCTCTCACATCTCTTCTCTCTTTGGTTGCTGCCTGTCACTCGGCGAACGTTTAAATTGGGCTGCTTTAGCGTCGCTTTGCGCCATATATATGTATCCACATATATTAATATATATATGTATGTGTATATCATTTTTTTTTGACAAATATAATGCAAACCGAATTGAATTAACCAGCCAAAATATGCACAACGGAGACAGGCACAAATTTTTCGCCACAAAACCAAATTAACTTGTTAAAAATGGGCAGGAGCATAAATGTGGGTGGGCGAGACGAGCCTATCATCTCTCTCTCTCTCTCTATATATCTCCCTCTCTCGCTCTAGCTGGGTATATGTTAGAGTTCCGGCTGAAAGCCTTCTTCATCCTAAATGACATTATTATGCATGCGTTCAGAACAAGGCTGTCGAGAGGCACAAGCTTCCAGTTTCCGACTAGACCACTTGTGTGTTTATACATGTTGCTGGGTGTGTGTGTGTGTGTGTGTGTGTGTGTGTGTGTGTGTGTGTGTGTGTGTGTGTGTGTGTGTGTGTGTGTGTGTGTGTCTGTGTATGAGTGGGGGACAGGGAAGGTGTATCCCCCTGTCACAGGTTGGCAGCACGACAAGCACTCAACTGGCGCAGCCACTTGGCCAAAAATTTGCATAATAGAAATTAAAATGGATTTTAATTTTTGTGTGCTGTCTTTTTCCTTATTTTACTTAACATTTTTGTCGTGTTTTTTTTTATATTTTTTTGTTTAACAACCCACTTTGGGGGACAACAGGTGACAAAGTGAGGCTCACCCATTGTTTACCTTTAAAATAAAGTTGCCAGCCAGTTATGCATGGCATGCTCAAAGATAGTCACATGCTTTGTAGGGGTTTGCGAATAGAAAAAGAAGAAATATGCAAAGTGAAAGTGTCATAAAAAGCGCTGAATGAATCGTTCAACCAGCAAAGGTGAACTCCAAGCATATGCAGAGTTACTAAAAGGTTTATGACTGCCCTTGTTTTACATGGACAAAGGCCTTAAAGTCACGTTTTGCATTTTAAAGAGATTAATTTTTGAATATTTAGGCAACGTAGGCAAAGGTTCGTGTCGTATGAGTAATATTATAGAGTAAACACAAAAAGCACAGTATTTTTGTCAAGAGTTTGAAAAGTTTAGTATGTAAACATAGTTGAACTTAATCGTAATAGGGAATAAGTTGAGGACCTTGTGCAACGTTGCTAATGAGCTATGATATACATAAATCTTAAAATCCTTAAATACTTAAATACTAAATACTAAATTAAATAAACTAA
Organism: Drosophila picticornis; assembly: GCA_035043845.1. NCBI lineage: Eukaryota > Metazoa > Arthropoda > Insecta > Diptera > Drosophilidae > Drosophila > Drosophila picticornis. Next base: position 2,038,129 of record JAWNMR010000493.1, on the reverse strand, counting down.
CATTTTTATGGCCGTGTTAAATATGAGTACAGAATATGCTGATAATAATCTGCGCCGATAACAAATGCCACTAAAAACCATGCCTAACACAAACCCCAAATAAACTTTAGCGAAAGTTGCAAAAATTTTTGGTTTGGGCTCTAAACACAATTAGCGCATTAGGGCTAAGACTGGGAGTGGAACGGGGAGAGAGCGTAGAGTTTTCTAGTTAACTTGTACGCTGAAGGCCATTTATCTGGGTGTCTAATTTAATCCTTTTACTGGTCAAATAAATTAAAATGAAAAGCCTTTTTCGGCTGCCGCCGCAACGGCCACTAAATTACGCCAAAGATAATTAACCTGTAGACTGTTAACAGCGACGTCGACAGCGACAGAGGTGGAGGCAGTGAGCAAACATGTAGTAATATATATATATATATATATATATATAAATGTATATGTATATATATATATATGTATATATATATATATGTATATATATATAGAACATGGTGTATATAGTATATATTACTAGTACCTCTGCCGGCAAGGACTCTGACTCTTTATTAGGCTCGGCGACCCTTGAAGCGGAAGCGCAAATGGCGCTGAAGCTGTGCGAGAAAAGTAGCCAAGTAGAAGAAGAGGCAGATGGAGGAGCAGAGAAGCTGGAGCCACTGCTTCCATGAAATTACAAAATGGGGGGCAGAGGACGAAAAGACTCGACGCCGACGTCGCCGCTGCCCATTTCCGTTCGAAGGCATTTTTCCAAATGAAGTTTACAAGTAATCATGGAAAAAGGTAATTTAATAAAAGCAAAAATCGAGCAACATAAAACTAATTTACGGATTCTGAAATTGCTTGTGAAAAGAGAGTGAACAACAACAGTAACGAAAAAATATATAAAAATATATATACAACAATGTGGCATGAACTTTTCGGCCACAAGAGTTTGCTACACGCCACTATTTCGCTCAAGTTCAAGGTTAAACACATTTATGAGCCTCTCAGAAGTCAACGGCATTTTGGTTTTTAAAGTGCTGCGCTGAAGTTCACAATGCTGCCATAAGTGGTCAACTTAAATGGCTCAGGCAGATGCAATAAGTGGGCAAGAAAAGCTGAATGGATAAGCTGAATGTACGGAGCAGGCAATCCGGGATGAGAATGGGTTAAGTCCACACGGAAGCACAAAAACATGTTTAGCCATTTCACGCAGCAGCCATAAGCTGAATGCTCCTGCAGATATTGAAGACAACTTTTGCTGACACACAGCGGGACAGAAGAGGTGGGGAGGGGGCCAGTTGAGCGCTTGGAAGAATGATGCTCCGACCAGGCATGCTATAAACACACACACACACACACTCATCCCCCCTCTCACTAGTCTGACCAACCGCACGTATGACAAAACAATTTGGGCAGCTTATTTATTCTAGGTTTTACTCGGTTTTTTTTTCTTTCCTTTTTGGCAAGCATCCAAGAAAAATATGTGCAACAAAATGTTACAAGGCCAAAATAGTGCAGCAAATATTGCAAATACTAAAGGACAACATGTTAAAGTTTAAGCACACACGCAAACACACACGCATCCTGAGTATCCTTTTTGTGCCAGGCAGTGACCGACATTGGCTGCAATTTTATGCCAAGCTGATTTTCCAGCCAACTTGCGCCACATGCGAGAGTATTTAAGCAAACTTTTATGTCTGTGTTTGTGTGAGTATATATAGATATACATATATATATATATATATACATGCCTGTGCCTGTGCGTTTAAATCATTGAATGCTGCTTTAATGCCATTTTATTTCAGTGTGTGCCACTCAAATTGGGTTTCACCAGCTGTATGCAAAAACTTTTGGCCTAAAGCAGCTGCTTAGTCCGCATTGAAATTTGAATTGTTGTTGTTGTTGTTTGTCTTGCTGCTTTTGGGCAATGCGACATTTTAAGGCGGATTGCTAAAGTTTATTAAGCTGTGCTGCGAGACGCAGATGCACTGTTCTTCAATATAATAATATTCCACAAAAAGAAATCTCTGGCCTACATTTGAAAATACATGTTAATGCATTTATTTCAAATATATATTATAAATCAGACTTGAAGTGTGAAATAAATATGCATATTCATGTTTTTACGTTGTGTGAATTCAAATGCTTAACAATATTACGCATACGCATCACTGTGTAAGGACTTTGATGGGTGCAACATGCTGCACTTGTGTGGGCGGGCTTTTGAAAATGTTCTAGATTACAAAAGGGCTTTAAGATGAGTGAACAAATATATTTATTTTAAAGTGATTTAATATATAAAATGCTTTAAGTTCTTATGCAAGATTAATTCGAAATTATGTTCATTTAAACAATTTAAAAGATTGTTTTAAGTTTGTATTTATTTTGAATATTTAAAACAATGTCTTTGTTCTTTATTTACTATAAATAAATAAATGCATTTATTTAAATAATTTAAAAGTGTCTTTATTTTCTATTAAATATTAATTAACATACTTTTAGATTTATGACAAAACAACTCAATAGATTTATTGGCTGCTTTAAATAACTATGATAGACAAAAACTTAAACTGTAAATCGTTGCCAAAGTGCAGAAACTGCCAGCAGCGAATATCATTAAGAAAATTGAATTCGTGAAATAGATGCATAAGTAACATGTACAAACATATGTGTGTGTGTGAGTGTGTGTGTGTGTGTGTGTGTGTGTGTGTGTGTGGATACTTCTACTCGCTCACAGGCTATAAATCAACAGCAAAGTGAAGTGGGAAGAGGACAACAACAACAACAACACCGCTCTCAAATGCCAGTGAGGGGAGCGGAGTGGAAGCGAATTGCGAATTGTGAAATCCGACTGGTGACAAGTGTCACTGCGAGATGCTATGACAAAGTGTCAAAAGAATGTTTGACATGTGACTGTCTGTCTCTCTGTCTCAGTCTGTCTCCCTCTGTCTTTCTCTGACTCTCTCTGTCTCTCTCTGACTCACTCGATCTCACTGTTCACCTCTTCACTCTCTGCGTCTCTCTCTCGTCGCTGCCGCTTTTTGTTTCACTTTCATAAAGCCGCTTTTTACTTGTGCGACTGTTTTTTATTATGCACACACACACAGACCCATATATATATGTATATATACATATATTGGCAGAGAATTTCGCACGTTTTTGTTTACCTGCTGCAAAAGGTGCCGAGTGCTGTTAGCCAGGAGTCTAAATAATATATTCTTTAGCCTTTTGTCACCTATCCCCCGGCACCCCCTCGTTCCCCTAACACACACACAATCCCTGATGCGTTTAATTTCTTTTGTCAACACGGCTTAAACGGGCTAAATGCAGTTCAAGGATTTTCATTTTAAAGACCGCAAAAACTGGATTTTCAATGCAATTACTTGTTTTCAGTCATTTAGCTACATGAGCAATGGTGCCAATTCTTATATAATATTTTAATATGCTTTAAATATATTTTGATCAACAGTTAGAGAAAACAATTTTAAAATTATAAATTGAGCTCAGTAAATAACAAACAATTTTTGTGTACTCAATATAAATAATTATATTTGTATACATTTAATTTATTATTTTATTTTGATAAGTTCAATATAGTTAATGAAAAATAAAGTATATTTTTGTTACGGCTTTCCTGTTTTATTTCACATTTAATTTTAATAAATTCTGCAAATAATAAATTCCTATTTTTTGTCAGTAAATTGTGTACTGTTAAATAAGAATTAATTAAATATTAACTACGGCTTCTGCATTTTATTTTAGTAAACTGAGCATTGTTTAATAATGGTAAATTAAATTTTAGTTGAGGCTTTCAGGAGCAGAGGCTTTTTGAATGCAGACAGATGGCTGGAAGCAACTGAGCCAAACACGTTTTGGCCGAAACCCCCTAAAGGCTGGCTGTACATTTGGCCAAGAGGCCAGTTGTCAATGAATCGGCAATATTAAAAGGAATATCATGTTAAGAGATGCAGATACGAGTGAAGCAACAAAAAAAGGAAAACAGAAAACAGAAAATACACGCCATAAAATCAAAAGAGGCATAAAAAATAAAAAAAATATTGCTGCATAAAAATCAAGACTCGCTTGGAGTTGCCTGAATATGAAGCACTTGCTGCCCCAGAAGGGGAGTCTCTCTCTAATTGTCGGTTTGCGAGTGCATGCATAATTTCCAATAAGAAACGATGCGTGCAGCAAGTAAAAGAAAGAAGGCATGGCGAGAGGGGGCGGTGGAGTGGGGGGTGCAGCTAAGGGGCTGCTGCAAGTAGAAGTCAAAGGCGAATGTTTCTCGTTAATTTAATGCGACTTTAGCTGCGCGCCTCACCATATTAATTAACGATGCGTTTAAATGCGTGTCAAAGGTTGCAACTCGCTTTGCCCAACTGGGTCACTAATTGCAACGTCTTTAAACTTTGACTTAAGCCAGCAACCAAATTTCGAATTTGCCAATTTGTGGCCAACTTGAGCAAAGTCTTTGCCAGAACTAAAGTGGAAGGAAAAAAAATGTTGAACGAAAACTTTATTTAACAGCAAGAGAGCGGTGTGGACCACAAGATAACAGCGCCAGCAAGAGCGAGCCTAAGAGCGACAGAGAGAGCGAGAGAGAGAGAGAGAACTTCCTTAAGCGCCTCTCAGCGCTGTTACTCAATGTGGATGTCAAGTTAACAGCAAGGCTTGAGGGAAATGTTAAACGTACTTGTTGACTGTGGCTTAACATAGATGTGTGTGTGTGTGTGTTTGTGTGGGCGGGGGGTGGTAATAAATAAGCTGTGGGTCAAAAGTATCGTTCTAATAAGCAATCAAAGATAAGCCAAAATTCAGCAATTTACTGCATTGCTTGAGGGTCCTATTTATTTTATTATTTTTTCTGTTTTTTGGGCATAAATTAAATAAAAACATTTAGACATATTGAAAAGCGATGCATTGCCATCTGTGTAAGCAAGAACAGCAACAAAAATATGCAAATTAAATATTTACTCGAGCAAATTTATGTAAACCACTGTGCAGGATATGACTGAAGTTTGCATGGATGTTTCGTTTTGTTTGATTCTGTTTTCTTTATTTCCCCCCCCTGGGCATTTGACGTTAGTGGTTGACCAAACTTCTCTCGCGCTCTCTCTTTCTCCCTTTTTGGGCTTCGCCTGAGAAACTTGGCCTTTTAATATTATGGTAAAATTAGTTGAACTAATTCAATCTGCGGCTGGAGTCCTTTGCTGGTCAGCGCCGAAAACTTTTGCGAAACTTCATCTTTCTGGCTTTAAACTGTCGCAAATTGTGGCTGACAACTGTCTTCAAATTAAGGAAATTTTTTTTTCTCTCTTTTTGCTCGCTTTTTTTGGTCTTTTGTTTTTAATTATGAGTCACAATTAGTCTAAGCTTTTTTCTCTTGTCCTGCTTCATTATGATAATTTTGTTGTCCGACCATTTGCATAATTAACGAATATAAAATATATGTTTGCCATATGCATACATATGTGATTAGTTGGCCAACAACCGAGCAAGTAGGCCCCGCGGCGCCAAGTCCTTGTTCCTGTCAACATGTCCTGTCGTTGATTAAAGGCCAAAGGTTGTCAGCTTATTTACAAAATTTATTACTAGACAAAGTATTTTTCCTTTATGGCTTTATGGGCTCGAAGAGTTAAACGTAACTTTTTAAATAATATTATTTTTATTATTATTTTTGTAGGCTTGAAACGGTAAACAAACCTTTATTATTATCATTACTATTTATTTTCCTTGTCTTCAAAATTTAAGCATTACTTTAGCTAATAGCTTGGGAGCTTTTAACCATTACCATTTTTTGTTGATCATGTGTTGAAATTATTGTCAACATTTGTGGTTGTGCACAATTAGTATTGTTTGAAGTTTTCGGATTTTGATTAGATAAAATTCTAAATTGTTTGCCTAAAAGCATAATGTGTCACTCAATGGGCCCCGCAATATGCGAACTGAAGAATATGCCGCTCTCTGGCGATAAGGAGCTGGACGGCCAGATAAAGAAGTGGATCAAATGGGATCACAACCAGGATACACTAACTCAAATTATGGAGGCAGTCAAAATGGAGGATTGGGACACGTAATATAGCCTCTACAAATTGCCAAATTGATAAACATGTGCATTTTATTATCATTTCAATCAACAGATTAAGGTGCCGTCTCTGCAAGAGAATCACATTCGGAACATCTGGTTTACGATCTGTGATGCGAGCTGGTTTCGATTCAATGAACGAACTAGTTGTTGTACAGTAAGTTAATGATTGAGTTACCATTGAGATACATGCTGAGTAACATCCTTTGTCGTTTGCTTGGCAGGACAGCGCAGGGTTTGTGTTCCTATCTGAAGGAACAGTATCCGGATGAGACAATGTGGCCCGATCGAGGCATTGTTGTTGGGTACGATGGTCGTTACAACAGTCAGCGCTTTGCGGAGTTGACAACGATTGTGTTTTTGAGCCAGAATTTTCGCGTCTTTCAGTTCCGATGTCTTGTTGCCACGCCCTTTGTGCCCTACTCCGTATTGAGGCTGAATTGCCTGGCTGGTGTCATGGTGACTGCCTCCCACAATCCCAAGCAGGATAATGGCTATAAGGTATTCCTTTTTTTTTAATTGAAAGTATTAAGGAAGATTGAAATGATTTTCTAATTACAATTTTGTTAAGTTTGAAATGAATATGTTGAGCAATTAGACCATTAATCAGTCAGCTATTCAATCAATCAATGAATCTGTCCGTCATTCATTATCTGCGTAACAATCATCATACTACCTTCCTGGGTTTCTAACACTCAGTAAGTTAGTTAAGAGTCGGTTGCTCAATCAAGCAGTTAGTCAATCAATCAATCAGTCAGTCATTTACCTATTTCTACTTTACGCGTGCCTTAACTCTCCTCCTCAGGTTTATTGGACAAATGGTGCTCAGATCATTCCACCACACGATGAGGCCATCAATCAGTCCATCCTGGATAATTTACAGCCGAGTCCCGATTCCTGGGATGAGACGGTGCTCTGCGCCAATGAGTTGTTGTGCGATCCCTACAACAACGTTGTGCCAGCCTATTATGATGCGCTCAAAAAGGAGATCTCCTGTCCACTGATGGAGGCCAACGGCAGGTGCACTTTGACCTTTACTTATACAGCGATGCATGGCGTTGGTTATCCCTATGTGAAGTTAGCCTTTGGCAAGATTAATCTCAAACCCGTGATTCCGGTGTGCGAGCAAGTCGAGCCCGATCCCGAGTTCCCAACGACACCAAAGCCCAATCCGGAGGAGGGCAAGGATAGCCTTCAATTGGCGCTGTGTCGTGCGACCGCCAAGAAGAGTCCCATCATTCTGGCCAATGATCCGGATGCAGATCGTCTGGCTGTCGCCGCTGTCGAGGAGAAGGACAAATATAAACTATTCAGTGGCAATGAGTTGGGTGCTCTGTTGGGCTGGTGGGCATTACACAACTACCGGATGAAGGACGAGAGTGCCGACTTATCGAATTGTTCGATGGTCGCTAGTACGGTTAGCTCGAAGATACTCAAATCGATGGCAGAAATCGAGGGTTTCAATTACCACGAAACGTTGACCGGCTTCAAATGGATTGGCAACAAGGTGATTGACGAACAAAATGCCGGCAGAAAGGTGCTCTTTGCATTTGAGGAATCCATTGGCTATATGCTATCCACAAATGTGATTGACAAGGATGGCATCAGTGCGGCGGCCCATGTGGCAACAATGGCTTGCTGCCTAAAGTGCAAAATGTGCATGACAATGCAGGAGAAATTGCGTGATATATACGAGACCTATGGCTATCATACGAGCATCGTATCCTATGTCACTTGTAAGGACAAAGCGCTCATTGAGAAGATTTTTAAGCGATTGCGCACCTTCGAGGACGATCAGGAGAACACCTATCCCAGCAGCATACTGGATGGCGAATTTGAGATTGAGAATGTGCGAGATTTGACGACGGGATACGATAGCAGCACTCCCGATAAGAAAGCCACTTTGCCGGCTAGCGAGAGTATCCAGATGATAACGTTCACCTTCAAGAACGGCTTCGTCGTCACCCTGCGCACCAGCGGCACCGAGCCCAAAATTAAATACTATGCGGAGATGTGCGGCAAGCCGGAGAACAAACGTTGGGATGAACTCGAGCTGACGCTTCATCGGATGACCGAAGCGGTTGTCGAGGAATTCTACGAACCCAAAAAGAATGGCCTACAATTGAGAACAGACTGAGAAAGAAGTCTACATTAATAGCAGAAAGACTAAAATCAGACTCATGTAAATTGACAATATTAAACACAATAACATTTTTAAACCATCAATAAATGTGCAAACCTCAAAATAGTTAATAACTAAATAAAGTTTAAACGTCAATAGGACAAATTAACCGTGTAAATATTAAATTAATTTATATTATATATTCAAGATCGGTAAATTTTCTACAACCAGAACACAAATATTTGATTGTTCTCCAAGGGTCTATAGCCAAAAGAATAATTTCTTATATATACATCTGGCTCACTTTTTCGTTTAATCATATAAACTTTAAACCAACTAAAATAAATTTTAAGGCCAGATTTGATGCCGCTTAACTCAGCAGACTAGCTTCGTGCACTGTCATTTTAGAGAATTAGATTATTCGACTCAGATACAAACGAAATGTGCTCGAAATTGTTACGTGAATTGACCACCGACATTGTGAGGCAAGTGGTAGCTACAAGGCTGCTGCCGTTGCAGTTGCAGCAGAGGCATTTTATAATGCCACCCAGCCAGCCGTCCAAGGTGAAGATAATCAACGATAGGCTCGTGCCACAATTGGTCCTCAAGTACAATCCAGTCAAGTACTATCTGAGCAAGTTGCGCATGTGGAAGCTGCGATGGACGTGGGATCGGGGATTCAAGGAGCACGACTTTGTCGAGCAGTCCAAGCGAGCAGCTGTCTCCCTGACGAATATTCTGCGGTTGCGCGATATGACAAATATTGATGCCTATTCAACCTCAAATGTCTACTACCAAATGGCCAATGAGGCGGTGAACTTACCACATGAGGCATTTGTTGAGTTGTTGCGCTTTCGTCAGCAGGATATCCGTCAGGCGGTGCCGATTAATGTCCAGCTTCATAACATACTCGGCTTGAAGTATGCTGTCATCGATGTAGTCCTTGTGGGTTTGCGTCATGTGGCCGACTATGATAGCGATGAGGATTTGGCCAAAATGAAGGCTGCTCTCATTGAAGTTGAACCGGAATTTAAGCTACAATTGGAGGATCCCAGTGTTCAATTACCGTACGTTTTCATTGAGCTGTTTATGCGCTTCCGGCGTAACTATTCCAATGCAGAACAAATCTCTGGACAGGAGCTGGCCAACCACACAAATCGTTGGCTTGTATCCGTTTATAAAATATGTAGATTCAACATATTTACGGTGCCACCAGCCACCAGCTAGTTAGCTGAATGGAACAGATTCTCTTGTTGCAAGCTAATAAATGTTTACAATGCAATTGCTTAATATTTAAATATTTAATATGGAATCTATCGATATGACATATGTCAATCGATGTCGTCCTTATCGATGCCTTTCATTTCATTCAATACTCAATACAAATCGATTATCAGCGATAAGCGTCTATCGATAAGTCAGTATTTACTCACTTGCTATATTTGGCACATTCCAATTGTTTTTTTTGTTTGCTTTAGGAAAAGATTAGCTAATAGGTAATTATAATAAAAATAATTTTCGAAAGAAGTAGGTTTTATCCACTTAAATATTAGGAAGCATGTTTCCGCTTCCGTTTCGCGTCAGGCACACGCCGGAGATGAGCGCTTGCAAGAAAATTATCCGTAGTCTTTTCTCGAAGCGCTATAAAAATCTTGCCTGGATATTTTATGATCCCATCGAGGCCGATGTGTTTTGGTTAGATGGCTACCATGACATTGTAAAGAATCCCATGGATCTGAGGACCATACAAAATCGTCTCAATTCACATTTCTATACGAATGCCATCGATTTTGCAAGCGATGTGCGTTTAATATTCTACAATACCTATGTGTACACAAGTCCCGATCATGTCTGCTTTCAAATGGCCGTCGAGCTGCAGCTCATCTTCGAGAAGATGTTTGCCACGGTGCCGCTGACCGAGAACTTTATCGAAGACAACCCGTGGACGGAATCGAATTCTTCTCCTGGCTTGCATGCCTCATCCAGCAACCATCCATCAGTCCGTCAATCGAGCAATGGTGAAAGCGATGTGGATGACAAGAGCCAAGTGGAAGAGTTGCCGCTGACCACCGAAGAGGATTTCGATTTGTATATACGAATGCAGCAGCTGGATGGCGCTCTCCTTTTGAATGTGATACACATGATCAACCAGTTGGAGGACACCAACTATGTGAATGCCCACAATGAGCTGGAGCTATACATACACCTCTTGAAAACCCATACAAAACGCACACTTTTGGCCTACCTGTCCGACAAAGGGATAACTGACAAGCGCGTCACTCGCATGAAAAAGAAAACATTCCAGTGAACACATTATATATATGTATATATATATGAATGTTTATATACATATCTATTATTTAATCAATAAAAAACAAAATGCATCGTGTTTTTTTATTTCTTGTGAGCCTCTCTGTAGATATCGCGAAATCGTCGAATATTTCGATATTCGCCATTCCACACTTTATTTCGCATTATGTCCCTCGTATTGGCCGACATGTAGGCATAGAACGTCTTCTTCGGGGGTCCCCCACGGCACAGATAATTGCCCATCGCATACCAGCAGGCAATCGTATGATTCATATACATATCGTTTAGCTTTTTATAGTACTCGGCTTTAATCTTGCTAGCCTGCGGGCAGATGATGTGAGATGAGATTTAAGTAGTAAATAATAATTTCACTTAAATGAAAATAATAAATTGTGAAGAAATAAATGATCTTAAATAAAGACAAGCAGACACACTTACTATAATATATTGTAAGGAGTGTTATTATACTCACTAGAGCCTTGGCATGGTTGTAGTAGGCGAAAGTCTCCTTGTGTGGCGGCAATCGATCCATGCCCATTAGATCGGCGGATGGTGGACGGTTCTGGAGCAGGACTATCATTTCGAATACTTTTAGGGATTCCTGGATGCTCTTTTGAATCTCCTCCTCGCTGTACAGTTTGCCATAGCGTCGCTTTATCCACTCCTGCAGCACGGGCAACTTGTGCGCCTCCGGCAACGAGGCGAGCACAAATCGCCGATTTTTACGCAACTCTTGCATACCCTCTTGGAGCATGCGACTCATCAGCTCGGCATTATTGGGGTCAATGTGATCGACGGCGAAGGTTAGATTTCTTGCCTCAGCCTCAGATTGTTGCTCGTTCTGTTCGGCCGCCTCCATTTCGGCCCGTTTCATGTTGACACCCCTCATCCAGATGTCTTTGGCACAGCGCACAACAGCATCGACAATCTCCGCCCGGCGATCCTCATGACTGCGCTGGCTGTGCTCGCTCGAATCATCCGTGGACGCACAACTGTCCGTTAGCCGCAGGCCACTCACCTCCATTTCCAGCTGGCCGACATCTTCGTCGGAAGTGATCTCTGAGGGCTTCTCACACGACGGCTTTGGCGCTGCATCGCCTTTGTCCAGGGCATTCACAAAGGCCCGATCAATGAACTTCTTGACATCGCGTGGCTTCTCCAGTCCGGTTCTGAAGATGCGCTTGTATTTGAACTGATACGGCTTGTGTTCGCCGGGCGCCGTGAAGAAGGTCTTCTTGGTCTGTTTGCCCTGATAGCGCACCTCTACCGCTGGATCATTGCGATTCTTGCGCAGCCTCTTCATTTTGCTGTCGTCAATGAGGAATGAAATGCGCTGCTGATTTTTGCCCTTGTGCGCCAAACACGATGATAAATCCGGCTCGTAGTAGACAGCATCAAAATCAGTTACTTTCTTACAGGTGCCCAGTTCGCCCCTAAAATCGATGGGTTTCCGATGCAGTCCACCGCCCGTTAGACGTTCACCCACGCACTTCTCGAACGCCTCAGTGTGTGCCAAATTGAGACAGTCACCGACCAGGGCTCGACCCTTTCGTTCCTGAGGCTGGGCCACAGGCAGATCTACTCGCTGCTCCTGACAGATTACACAATCGAATTTCCTGGTTATTGTGTGCACCGTTGCACTCTCCATTTTCATGGCATATCGTTTCATGCAACAGTCCACATCATGTTCGAGCTGGGCGAGAATGCGACGTTGTCGCAACTTGCGATAGGGCAGTGTAACATCCATCAATTCGATGCAGCGATCGCGTGCCAGGACAATTAGTTCGTCCTTCACCAGCTGTGCCTCGCCCACGGTAAAACGATGATAGGCACAGAGTTGCGGCTCATCGGTATCCTCTTTCATGGCCTTCTGCAAAGCCAATGCTGCTCGGCGACTGATTCGAGCCTTGGATTCCAGCAGTTTCATGTGATTTAGATGATTGAAATATTTATCGACCGCTTCGCCAACGGTTTTCTTCACCAGTCGATTAACTGGATTCAAGTTGTAATCGGCAAACCAGGGCGGATCGGTTGGTTTGCCATAATTGGGTGGCTGATCCAGTGGCCAAAATGGGAATTTCGCCATCATTTGGGGCGGTTTACTAGTATACTTAACCACAATTTCTTTGGGCCGTGGCTGACGTTGAAAGTATGGGAATTTAGTGCCTTTATTTGTCTTCTTCGGTTGCGTCGCTTGTTGCTCTAGTTGAAGCTTGGAATTGGGGATTGTCACACTTCCCCGTTGTCGCCTAAGTTCCAATTCACTAAGTTGCGGCGGCGGCAGTATCCGATCCAATTCCCGCAAGGTGGGCAATAAATCAATTTTGGCCATTGCAATCATTAACAGCTTCTCGTTCGTTGTGTATTCTCCATTCTTGCGGCAGCTAATATAATAACCCTCGAGTATGAAGAAGAGAAAGGCGAGATCGTTGCCACGGCTCAATTGCACCATAGTGCGGATCTTCTTTTTGCTAATCATTGGACTCAGGCCGAGACGCATTAGGATCTTCTCCACACGAAAACTTGTGCCCTGCTCGAAATCATCGCGCAGATCGTTGCACAACTCTTTGATGGCTCGTTCCTGGTAATCGGATAGACCCACATACCATTTCGGAACATCGAGTGCACTTTGAAATTCCTCTAATTTGTGCTGATAATCAAGATGGCCCATTTTGTATCACAATTTATACACATAATTTTTGAGAACGTGCCAATTTTATTTTACAAATTTCTTCTAACCGTTGGGGAAGCACAACTACAACTGAAATTTTTAGTGTAAAAACAAAACACTGACAACTCTAGGAGGGAGTAAGTTTACTTGTTCGAACATCTAAATCTAAGTGTTTGAAATGGGTCACTAGTAATAAATCTTTACAGTGGCTCAGAAAGCACTTAGTATACTAAATATATCTAACTGTACCAAATATATGTTTGTTGGTCTCCTTAGCACCTTCTTAAGCGACCCAAAAGAATCTTAATTTTCTTTAAAAATAATTATTTGAGTAAACTTAGCATTCGAAAATGTCATCACTAAAAATTTGCTTTTTATGTTCATTTAAATAAATAATTTTGTTGGGCACCAATTTTTAGTTATGTTGAAGACTGATTTGCGTCGAACATGAAAATGTCGCTGCCAAGAGGATCGCCGGGGGCTGCGAAGTGTAAGCGAAACCCGGATGGCTGCCGAACCTTGAAATATCGACCAATTGAAGAAATTTGCAATTGGAATGCCAATAGAGCTGTGCCAGGATACCAGTCATCAAGACGCCGACCAGTTGAGCCACCCTGTTGTTCTGAGAACGTAGTGGGGCTTCAGCCATCCAGGGCAACGGTACCTGGGATTAAATGGAATGAATCTGAAAGCGCTCGCGGGCACATGCCATCAAGTTATAAGGTTGAATCAAATTGCAGTTGTAGTTTAGGCAATGGTCAGACATTAAGATACAAACAAATTAAAAAAGATCATAAGGCTGACGATGGCAATCCCTTTATGGCTGTTTATTGCCTTAAGTATGTGAAGAGTGCTACGCAGATGTGTCCATTATCTGAACAGACTAAAAATGATTGTACTTGCTGTCCGCGTACAAGCCCGATGAGCGGTAAGAGAACCAAGAAGCCCCTGAAGTTGGGGAAACTCGTTCAGACCTCAGAAATATCGCAGGAAGATAAAACGACACAATTTCCGGGTGAAAAAAAACCATATCAGAATAAAGAGATCGAATTGGAGGAACTCGATTTTACTTCTGCCACAGGTGAAAGAGAAGTTACGGTTAGGAAACTTGAATCGGTTACAAAATTTAATCCAAGTGATAAAACCAAAGCGGTTATGAGAACTGAAACTGTTACCAAATACGATAAAACAGGTCATAAAATTAAAAAAGACGAGTTTATCGCATATGAAAGTTCCGTTGATATACTGGATACACATGTGACGAGAAAAACATCCGAAGCCCGATTTAACGAAACCGGTAAAGAAATACGAAAACGAAATAGAGACGAAACGATTACCTCAAAAAGCTCGCTGGGATCCGATAGATCCGAGCTCCTAAGGAACATCGATGCAAAAAAGACGAGTGCATCTTCGTCTGAAGACGAATTAGAAGAGGCAGTGTTACAATTATCGACGAACGACGATGAACCAAACCAATCAACAATAGAACCAACTACTGACAATGATCAAACATTGAGGGAGGTTTCCGGCAGTTCTCCGCTAGACATCGTATCTGATCGACAAAAGAATGAGGACAGACCGAAAATTAAAAGGCGCTTTCGCAAAGAAACAGAACACCAAATGCATGACGCTGATACTGGTAAAATCGAATCGGTCTATAGTGTTGTATCCGAATCTGAATCGGAGACGAAAATCGTTGAGCAACCCGAACCCGAACCTGAACCTGAAGCCGAGCAGAAGCCATGCTGCAATTGCCAAAATGTGAGACGGCAGTGCTACAACTGTTGCAGGCGAGTCCAATGCTGGCGTCCTTGCACCTGCCGTTGTATTTATAATTATCATCTAAGACCCTGTACGTGTCAGTGCATGAGTTATCGTGACAGAGCCAATTGGAATGCTAGTTGCTGTTGTCGCAACTGTTGCCATTCGCAAAATAGTTGAATACAATCTGACTTTAATTATACGCACAAACAAACAAACAAACACACACGTCTGCAACAATAAATATATATGCCCAACAACAATATTTGCTTATTGGTTTGCTGCCTGCCCCTTTATCTTGTGTGGCATTAATTGTCTTAGTTGTACGGCAAATGAAAATCTATTTTAAATAATTTGCGGACAACCAGATCGTTAACAAGAGCTTGCATGCACTTTACCAAATTAGATGCAATTCAATTGCTACTATCAATTGATATTAATTTCGGTTGGTGCTAATAAGGGGGGGGGGGGGGGGGGGGCCTTAACTGCTTGCATAAATTGTCCTTGGCTCCGACCAAAATCCAAAAGCTTCTTGGTCGGGTCACAAAGATTAGATGGCTTTTGGACTGAGCCAGGCCAAATGGCAAGTGGAATTGCAAAGGATTCCTGCTCGAAGTTATTATTTCTTGGGCGAAATAAATGTGAATGTAAAAGGAGTGCTGCGAGAGCAATTTGAAAATTAATATTATTTTGCAAGAGCAGGTCAAAAGTTGAGAAGTTACAACTTGGATTCCAAACTGCATATTTTAGTCGTATTTTAAGGCTAATAAAATGAACGCTTTCCTTTTTACCTACGTACAAAATAATTGTAATTATAATTATACTGATTATTACAATGAACATTTAAGAGCAGGGCAAAACTTGATAAAGATCTTCCGACGACAAGTCGGAAAAAGTAAAGCAAATCTCAAACTAATTAAATAAACTCATATCTTTTTCATTTTTAAATTTTATTGAAAAATTTTGCATACCACTTCAATTTCAAACCGTATATTTGATGCTGCTAAAATGCAAGTTTTCCATTTTAGCCACAGACAACAAAATGAATAATAAAAGTTGCAATTTGCACAAAGGTTGTCAAGTAGCGCCCAACGCCCATTTTGTGGTTTTTCGGGTTTGTGGGGGAAGACGAACTGTTGTTGTTGTTGTTCATCAAGAGTATCAAGTTTTCATATCTGGGCAGGTACAAGTTTTTGCCTATTTCCTAGTTTTGTCTTGGGGGGAAATTGAATATTTCATTTACGGATATTAAATGCCTTACATCATCGGCCAAAACTGTAGACTATTGACAGGCATTATTCCGCTGCGCCGTTGCCAGAGAGAGAGAGAGAGGCGGTTCACAATATTTCTCGGTTGCATCGATAGGCCCTTGTAATAATTCAGAGATTTGAGAAACGAAAAACTAATCTAACGGACAACAAGGCATAACGGAAGTTCACTTTTGGCCACACACACTCTGTGTGTGTGTGTGTGTGTGTGTGTATTGGCCTCTCCATCAATGTTCGCATGCTTGCGTACTTAGCTGGCAGATGGTGGCTTTGTTTATTTTATTTCGTTTCATGTTTTATTCACCACTTCCGCCGGAAATAGACATACAAGCAAAGAGCGTTAGGCAGTCAGTTATATCAGCTCAATGGCTGGCTGGCTGCCTGCCTGGCTGACTAGCTGACTGGCTGGATGACTGGATGGCAAACATTTGTTTTGCCCAACAAAGTAGAAACTGTTTTCGCAAACAAATCCCACATAAATGCTCAATTTATAACAAACCGGAAGTTAAACTTAATCAAGCGTACTTTTTGGCTTATTGTTTAGTCTCTCTCTCTCTCTGCCTCGCCCCTGCCTATCTGTCTATCTGCTTGGCTCTTCTTTGTCCCCATCTGCCCTTCCGTATTTACTTAACATATTTTATTGCGATACTTTTGTGCTCTATGATGGTCTCATGTCGCTTTTTGGGCCAGATTACGTTGGGGATTTGTTTGTCACTGTGTGATTTGAGCAAAATATTTTCATTTTTGCTGTATTTGATCACCACTATTGGCTTATGTATTTATGTATACAACATACAACATACAGACATGTTTGTCATACTATAAGCATATTTTTGGGCATAGTTTTATTGTCAGCCATTTATGTGATAAATCGTGAAAGATTCAAACATAACAGTAAATATTTATAGCCGATGGTTGGCGTCTGAATGGGTCCATAAAGTTGTACTCTTTAGAAGAAGATACATTAATTAAATATGTAGAAAACACAGAAGAGACTCTGTGCACAGCTATCCAAAAACTCTTCAGTTGATTAAATTGCTTGGCTTTCGATAACTTAATCAATGATACATAAAAGGGTAACTGCTCAGTGTTGCATTTGTCGCACAATGAATCAACATTTTGACAGTTGGTAGCAAAAAGAGGAAGAAAGTGACACAGCTAAATCTATAAAGAATTCTGAACATGAAAATCCAGGTGAATTGCGTCGATTCGAATGTCGCCAATAAACCCTCACTTCCGCGAATACAATCGCGCGGTAAACCTGCAAATTTCGTGGCACTCTACGGGCCACTGTTGCAGCAGGACTATGAAGAGAGCGAAGATGATATCGGCAATGAGGATGCCGAAGAAAGCGAAGATGACGGCAATTACGTCAGAGAGGAGGAGCTGGAGCACAGGAAAGCGGTTGCCATTGGGGCTATGAAACGCGAGCGGGTTTATTCTTCACAGGAGCAGCAGCACTCAGACGAACTCGATTTGTGGAGTGTGATGGACATTCTGGCCAAGTTCTATGATCGTAAGTCATTGGAGCTGAGGGCAATGAAAGTGGTTGAACTACAGCAGCAACATCATCATCATCATCCTCAATCCCTATCGGCAACATATTGAGTATGGCCAAAAAGGAACATAATTTGGATGAGTATTTAAGCAAGCTGAGAAGTTGGAGTGAAAGAGAGAGGGAGAGAGAGAGAGAGAGAGCTGTGTACACAACTTGAGCTTAATTTGATATTATATTAAGATATACATCTGATAAATAAATAAACTGGAATTTATGGTATTGCTATTGGCATACATTATCAGTCCTTTGTTCATTGCTTGAGTTGGGCAGCAATTGAAATCAACATTGGTTGAATGCAAATTTTGAGGGCAATTGCGAAGCAATTAACCCAAATGATATAAGTTTGCAAACATGTCTTGGGGCTGGGCGGTAAGTGGGCGTGTTTTCTGTGTGTGTGTGTGTGTGTGTGTGTGTGTTTGTCTGTGTCTCGTTAGTCATTGTTTGTACTCAGTTAACAGAGCTCAAGTGCACACACCCACACACACACACACACACAAAGAGAAACACAGACACACAGAACTAACACACAACGCACCTGGATAAACAAATAGCTACTCGGTGGGGGCAGTGGGTTAAAGTGGAACTCTGAATGCCAGAAGGGTTGTGGCGAAGGGGGTCGCTTACAAATGTTTTCCATTTGCTAATGCGTTCGATAATTGCACGTTGGCAAACTATGCATTGCGAATCAATGCTCACCAAACTGCTTCAGGTTCCCACGAGGCAGCTTCATCAATCAGTCGGTTCACAAAGTCAGGTGAATCGATTATACTCTTGTTGTCACAATTAGAGCTCATTGTTGTGCTTAATCGCATGTACTTATGTGCAACTATCTATAGATGTAAGAGTGCACATACGATTAACTTGATAAAGGGCTGTTGCGCACAACATATAATCTTGCAACAATTGAAAACGTGTCTATTCACCTGCTGCGACTTAGAGTCAAATATGCGATATTAATCTCTGCTCTATATCGATTGTCAGGGCCTTTTAATCCTGGCTTGACCTCTAGTTTAATAATGCATTTAAACAGTGATTCTTACTTCAAAGTTAGCATTTTTAGAAGAAAAACCCTTTTGCTCTAAAATCTTAAAAATGATTTGATTTAAAAAAAACACGTTTTTTTAGTCATGTTTTGAATTTTATAATAAAACTACATCTAAATTTGAAATCGCAATTCTGTATTCTGTATTTAATTTATCTGTCAGAATAATATCACAACCAGAAATCCATTTGGCTCCGTAAATATATACAATTTGAAATTAAATTAAAAATTATGGAAATATGTCGGTAAAAAGTCCACTGAAATTCGGCTGGGCCGCGTACAGAAATGACCTACAAAGAAGTAAACTAATGCACACCACTTGCCTTGGGCTGCATATAATTCGTCGTGTGATGGCCTCCAGCTCTGAGTTTTCATCCCAAGAGGAGCACCCCAAGTGGAAGCTGCATGTAGATATACTGTCCCCAAAGAAGGAGGCCGAAAATCGAGAGCTACCTTTACCAATGCTTACTCGTCTGTACTTTCCGTGGCAGGCGATGAACATTAAGTGGAATCTATGGAAACTGAAACTGTTCTGGGACTGGAAATTTAACGAGTCACTATTTGTGGACAGCTCAAAACAGGCGCTGGTACTGGCCACCCGGTTCATAGCCCAGCAACGGGAGGAATATATCAAATGTTGCACTACGCAAATGGGTTACAAGCAGATCTGGCACGATCTAGTCGAGCCAACGGAGCAGGAGTCCAGCGCCAAATGCTGGCCATGTCAGCTACTGCGTTTCGAGCATCGGCATATTTATAGAGCGATGCCATTAAAGGTGCATCGTTTGACACAATATGATCGTAAGTTCGCCTTTGTTGACATGCTCTTCTTGGCCAGCCGGAGAGGAAATGATTTCGCCACCAAGCAGGAATTATGTGAGATGCAGATACTGATTGAGGAGCATTTGCTGAATGTTGATAAAGTGTTGGTACCAAATCCAATTGTCTTTGCCAAGATATTTGTTCGCTTTCGTCGCGATTATTCGTTGCCAGCTAATCTGCGCTCGAGTCATTGGCTAATTTCCAGTTTTAAAATCCTGGAACTGGATGTACACAATTCTTATCAGTGATACCTGCAATCCGAGCTCGACATATTTTGATGTGATCTGATAATATAATTTGTAATAGTATTTTCGTGTAAATAAATGTTGTGCAAGTCCATGTTGTTGTTGGTATTGTCGAATCATAAGCCAGTTGTGTTTTGACTAGAAGCTAAGGCGTCCATAATCTGTACGATAATGAGCTTTGTGCACCCACCGCCAGGTGGCTACAGACGAGTCACCAGAGAATTCATGTAAAACAAAATAAAAGTAGAGGAGAAAAACAGCAAGGGAAGAAACTGCAAAGTGCAAGATGTGTTGTTTCACTTAGTCCTTCCATTCAACCGCTTCTTCCCTTTCTGCATCCGTTTTTTTTCTTCAACAGACAACTTTGTTGTGCTGTTGATGAGCTGACGACGTTGTTCATGAATTTCTAATGGTAAACAGTAGGGACAGAAATAGGGGATGGTGGTAGTGGTTTGAGGGCGGGGTCGGGCAATACTTGAGTGATTGCCGTGCAGAGCTTAATGCTAGTCAGCTACAAGTGGACAACTGCATAAGCACTTCCATTGACGACAAGCACTTGAAATGGTCAAGCTTATTTCAAGGACAACGATGAACTGCATTTATTTGCCATTTCTCTCCATTGGATGCTTCTTTCTCTTTTAAAGTTCGATGTGGCAAATTTCAAGTGACTGCATTGGAATGCATAAGAACAACTTGATACATATTTATACAAAGCAACAAACACAAAAAATAGGAATAATTATTTTCACTTACTTGAAACCTTTTTACAATAATAAAATATTGTAACAATTTTTATCATTTATTATTATGCATACATTTTAAATTCATTGTTTTATTAAGTTAAATACATTAACGCCAAACTTGTATAAAGACAGATCCCACAATTTGAGCAAAAGGTTTTGGCTTTAAGAATCTTTCAAACTTTCAACATTCAAAAATGCCAACCAGATATTTGGCCACATTCGCCATTAGTTCTTGTGACTATCGGGCGGCAATATATTTTCTCGCCATATCGCCGCATATCACGTGGTGCAAATTATTTCAGTTGCCGCAAGGCGGTAAGTCGTGGCGGTAAGTCGGGGTAGAAAGTCGTAGTAGTTTCTGGCGCATTCAAGTCTTTGAATGTGGCGCTTATCAGAACACGTTGCATGGCAGACTGTCGATAAGTTGAATTTAGTGTGCGTGTGCAGCAGAGGAAGTGAGTGGAGATAGGGAGAGGGAGAGGGAGAGGAGAGAGCGGGAGGAAGTGGAAAGTGCTTCTTTGTTTGAACTTTTGTGCGATATGCTTGCTTTGGACATCACTTTGCGGCTGTGGCAGCTGCGGCTGCTGCTGCTGCTGCTGCTGCTCGGCTGCATTTGAATTTAAAGCATGCAATTTAATGCTTTTAATTTTACGCTTTATAAATTTTTGTGGTTTCGCATAGCGCAATTATCCAAGTCGGGGTAAACAATGTCCGCCCGCCCGAACAACGGATGAGTAATAATGGACTTAAGCAGCATACCAACTTTAATGAGCACCAACAAAGCATTGAAAGCTGTATACTTAAAAATGGATGATTTTGAGCATAATTCTCTGTGAGCTGACTTAACTGGTGAAATGAGTATTAATTTCACTCGAATACATCATTCGAACGTGTTGTATTTAAATTCAAGTAAATTCAAATAATATAAAATATCAAGTATGTTTAGTAAGGATTATTACGAGTATGTGCATAACTTAAACATAAACGTCATTAAAGTTCTAAGCACAATAGAATTGTCAAGAAACACCAGTTGAGCATTTAATTAAACTCGAAGATAATGCATTCTCTTGAAAGTTATTGTGTAAGTTGGGTACAACTTTTTGTCAGCTGGCTTTAGCAATGTTATTATGCATAGAACTTTATTTCATTGAGCATTTTCAATGCAGCTGTATTATTATAAATCGGCTTTATAGTTTTTGTTTGCCTCACAACAATGAGGAAGTTATTTGAAGAGAACTAAAACTGCTAAAAAGTGCAATACACACGCTTTCCCATATATCTCATACATCATTTGCTGTCAAGTTTTACCAATAGAAAAGGGACAGCGAGAGGGGGACGCAGGCAACGGCAGCAAGTTGGGCGTGTCGAAAAACTTGAAATTGTTTTCGAAATTGCAATGTCACGCTATCCCACAAAAGCATCGCAGCCCCCCCCTGAAGAAGAACAACAACATGAAGAAAGGACTCGGGGAAAGTTTGCTGGGTGAAAGAGAAAAGTTAGCATAACTGGCAAAGATATCCATCGGTTTGACGAACTTTCAATATCCTTTGACAAATTCCAGTTAAGCTGAGGCTCAAACAGGTTGAACATGGTATCCTTGAAATATGCGGGGGCACCAGAAAGGGGCTTTTCTACCTGTTACCTGTACTTTATTTCCTTAGTGTATTACCAACGCATTTGGATAGTTAAAGTATCCGGCTGTTGTAATGGCAAGCAAACAATTTGATGTGTTGCATTTGCGGGTCGTTTCCAGCAATGACAATTTCATTTTGCAACACAGACTTAGCCCGCCAGAATGCTGCTGGGTTGCGAGTCGAATTCGGAGAGTGACCGCTGTAATGGGCAACAAAACAAACGATGCCATTGACAGGACACTTGCAGCACTTGGCCGGACTGATGACAATGACTTTTTAAATTGTTTCATGGAAAGTGTCAGCTATGGTCAGAAAGTTTAGCAGCTGCTGCAAAATGAATGAGAGCCAAGTGCACCGCACTGCAATAATAGTTGGCCCCATAATGAGCATCATCATCATCGTCATCGTCATCGTCATCATTATCGTTATCATCGTTAAGGTTACGTGGTAATGAGCATGAGTGGGCGAAATCGGACTTTATGACTTCATTTTCACCCGAGAGTTGCCAGACGCTGCAAAATGTGCTGGCAACACGCCTCACCTTGCAACACGTTGCGGTCCTCATGCAGCTCTTAAATTGCAGGTGTGGTCGCCACACCGCAGACTGCGTTCGTTGTCAGCACTCTGACTGCGGCTAGCTGCTACACTCACAAAAACAAAATATGACTGAATCTGTGCCTGAAGACGAGTCCCAACGAATTCAATAGAGCCAGCCACACCATATTTGATTTATTTGAATAGCGTTTAAGTCGATAAAATCAGTTAAAGAACACAGGAAAATAGAAGTTAAATATTATAATTATTATTAAGAAATGAAAAATTCTTTTCGAAATAATTTTAGCAACTATTTTAATAAAATTTAGAGGAAATATAGAAGGGCTTGGCCTGCAAAAGCAGTCCATGTTAAATTCCCATTTTCTGATTGTCATTAAAAGACTTTCTTAAGATTTCTGAGGAATGAGAAAGCAATGCTGAGCTGAGCTTATTAATATATAAATCTGTTCCATACTTTTATCTGAGTGTAGCCACGTCCTAGACATCCGCTGCTTGCAGCTTTGACATCGAACAGACAGACACACTATTAAATAGACATTCGTTGGCTTTTCATAGCTGGACAGACAGCCGGGGGTAAAGCAGATGCGTAGGTGTGAATATCAAAGGCAGGTGACTTTGCACTTATGTGTGGAGCAAAACCAAGAAAATCAATGCAGCTCAAGCTATTTCATCAACGCATTATAGTACGATAGCAGGAAAAATCTTAAAAGAGCGGAAAGCTGAAGCTGTCTCCTTGTATAAAAATAAGTTTACATTGAGAGTAAGCTTTAAGCAAGAATGGCTTTAAATAACAATTATTATATAAGGTAGTTATTTTATATCCAAATAGCTGTTTCCATAACAATTTGTTTTTGACTTCGGCCCTGTTGCTGGTACTACTCAAAATATTACTCATACGTCGCATTGCTTAGTTCTGTTCATTGTCTGGCTATGCTGACAAAGTGCTTTTTACTGCTTTTAGTTTTTCAATTCTCATGCAATTTGACATTCAATGCATGAGCAATAATAAGAGCAATAACAGTATATTTTCGATAAGCTAGACAATTAAAACCCCAACAATGTTCGACAAAACAAATTAGATAAGCAAGAAAATTCACTAGAATTATTGCTGAGCGCTAAATTATGACTTTAAAATGGAAATCCTTCAACCAACTGCCTGCCAATTATAACTTTTATGTGTGCTTAACAAGTTTAATTACCTTTCTCGTGTTATTTAGCACAACTTGCCATAAATCCAGTCATTATTATGCGATTACAATTCCTGTTTATTTTGGCAATTAAATGCTTTTGTTTCACTTTAAAAAGCACACATAATCCACATTTGATTTAAACCAACCATCTATATATGTGTATGTATATGTATATTTATATTCACACATGCAAACAATGTAAATTGCCATTCTCGCATATGCCAAAAATAATTTCTTAAGGAGTTGCAGGGCAAACAAGGTGAAATGCTTGAAATGCACAAGATACACAAAATTCACATGTAGCTTAATGGAATTGAATTGATTAAGTCAATTTGACTGTTAGACGTAAACAGTTCGACATGCAAATTGAGCAAAATGCAAAAGTGTTGCAAAAAAATTTGCATGCACGTTTTTATTTATTTTTCATACCCTGCTAGCCAAAGACCTAACGGGTTAGAGTTGGAGCTGATCCTAAAAGACTGGAGACATCAAAGTTTAATCGATGTCTGCCTCAGTTTCGCAGATATTGATATGTAAATATATAGATTTCAGATAGCAATTAAAGTCGTGCGGTTTATCATGAGCTAGATGAAATTAATTTGCATCTGCAAACACTTTGTGTTTGACTTAAAAAACTCGCATTTTTTGCTGCTATATTTTGCACAGTCTAAAAGCAAAGTTGCAACAATCAAACTTTATAATTACTCGCCGCATTGATGTTTTCCTTGCATATACATATTAAGAACCCTTCACGGCACTCCTTCCCGACTATAAACTTGCCCCACCACCCCCACCCACCTTCACACACGCTGCTCGGATGCGTGTGCAGAAAACTTTTGCAGCACATGGGGTAAGTATGGTAAATATTTAAAATAAAAGTTTGACTGGGCCAAGAGAGAAAATTAAATAAACAGTTTGGAGAGCACAGCTGACGATGGAACAGAGAACTTAGCGATACTTTCAAGATTATTTTTGGAACAAATAATTTTTAAATTTTTCTTTTTTTTTCGCCAAACTACATATAAAGGCGTGTAAAGTGGGCGCGTGTGTGTATTTAATTTGATGTATTAATTTAAAAAAAACGCATTGTGAAGCATATCAAAATTATTTTTAATGAGTACTTGCACTAAGAAAACGTTATATATATGCATGTGTGTGTGTGTCTATGTGTGTGTGTGTTTGCGTGTGTGTGTGTGTGTGTATGTATGTGTGTGTGTATGGCATGTGTGTGTATGTGTGTGCATACATTTTTGCGAACGTTGGCTTGGTGAAAAATTACTTTCATTTTAATTAGGAGCTGAGGGCAACAGCAAAAAAATGTGCGTAGAAAAAGGCGGAGTGCAAAAAGATGAAAAATTAAATTAAAAACACTTCCGTGCATTTAAGCAAATAAAGAGCGACGATCACATGGACGTCCCGACACGACACACTTACACACTTATACAGTCAAAGGTTATGTGGCAAAATGCATGCGGTTTTGAGCACGTGACGGAGTTTTATTTTTTAATTAAGCTGTTTACATTTACTTGCCATGTCCTTGGCTTGTTCCCCTTTTGTGCTCGCTCAGCGCTCTTGACGTCCAACAAAAAGTTGTTGTTTGTTTTTTAAACAGCCTGCCGCACGAGCCACCCTCCTCCTCCAGCCACACAGCTCGGCAAGAAGCAAACGCTTGCGGTTCTTTGTGGGTCAAGCAGCGGGTGCTTCGCTCTTGCACCTGTCGTCAGTACAATTATATGAAAAATTTGTGCAAACAAGAATCTCACTTTTGGCTGACACTTTTCTTACACTTTTCTTGCTTTAACAATACAGCTACCCCCAACTGTGATCGTCCCTTGAGTACGGGGTGGGAGCGGTTTAAGGTTGCTGTTTAGCAAAAAGCATGTTTATATCAAGAATTTAACTAAATGTGTTTATTTGCATGCAGGTGTGAAATTAAAACGAACTTCTGATCCGATTTCGTTTGTGACACGTTAAGCATAAAAATTTGCTTAACAATTCTGAATTTTTTTTTTAGCTTTTTAACGGTATCCAGCTCTGCATTGGTATCTGGATTTTCAAGGTATGCTATCGATATGTAATGGTACAAGAAAAAGTGGTTTTGGTTTTAAAAATATGTTAAGCTCATGGATTGATTCCGATTGAAATTCTGGATTTCAATCGGTAAACATGAGGTTCCGGGATTGATTTCGTTTCGGACTTCGGTTTGACACAGTGATTTGCATCAGCAGCCACCTTCTGAGCCAGCTCGCATGTGAAAAACCCAGTAATGTGAGCTGTAATAGCCGGTTACAAAAGCAATTAATAAACACTTGGCTCGTGGTGCTAGCCGCTTGCTGTGCACACACTTTTGATTAATACGCCGACATCGGTCAACAAGCAATTTAACTAATTTAAGCGCATTTTTATCTTGGTCGCAATAAATAAATAAATAAAAATTAATTAAATTGAGCACAAAGTTAATTAATTGTTACATTTTTTGGTTAGTTGAAGCCATTGAAATATTTTTGCATGCATGTGGCCTAGGCATTTAAAATGCGCCCGCACACAGACAATGCAATTAATTAAAATGTTACTTTTCCATTAAAATTTTGTTGAAATCGGTCTCAGCTGAGAATAAAACCTTACTCAATTATCCCATCAAAAGCATTCGCTGTGTTTCATTTTTCAACTTGAACAGGAAATGTGAGGGGAATTTCTGCAGTTGAAATCTGCAATCACGTGAAGTGAAGTCAACCAGAGAATGTGTTTAACGTTTTCTTTCCTTCCATTGCCAAGCTGTCGCAAGTAAGAATACTGCGACGCCCAGTTGACTTTGATATTGCTATTTTCTATTGATTGACAATAAAGTTGGAAAGCACGTTGTGCAGACTATTGCCGCTTTATTAGCTGCACTTTAATAATAGTTGTGCTATCTAACTTCACCTGCGCGGACTCCTGGTAACTGTTAGCGATAAGTGCAAGCCATTGTTGCAGTGACTGTAAAGAATTTGCAACTATTGGCAACACTGAAGCCAATTGTGCAAAGGGGTCATAATGAAATTGTGTAAATGTAATTGCCTGCAGAAAGATTATAGAGACATATTTATATTATTGCCTAGCCTAGAGATAGTCTCTTGTAACTCTAAGAAAAAGTATAGAAATATTCACTGTTTGCATGCATTTTGATATGCTGTTTCATTATTCGGAATGCCTTTACGACTGCAAATTCAAATATGGCTGACCATGCAAAGGAATTTGTGTGTTGGCAATGCCAATCAGCAAACAGAAAGCAGAGATATTTTGCATAGGTATTCCACACTTTTGTGTCTCCCTGCACAACTCTATTCCATTGCTAATTTTCTGTTAAATGTGCGTTCCATTGATTTTTACATACATATGTACAAGGATACATACGGTATAAATGTGTATAAATATTTGGCTGTATTCGTTGAACTGGCTACTGGAGTTCGTGTAAATGACGCCGGGCACGAGCATCACTTTGGCATTTGTGCAGTGTGTGCGTCGCATTGTGCACTGTGCGGCAGTATAAAAACTTGATTAGAGCTCCGCTCAGCTCAGCTCTGCAAATGAAACGGGTTGCGCCAATTACTGTTCACGTGCCCCGTGCCCCGTGCCCCGTGTCTCGTGCACCGTACACCGTACACCGTACACCGTGCCCCAAAAACGTTGGACAAAGGCACATGGTTGAACAAATTCTACGCTTTGTGGCCAAATTAGCAGCACGAGAAAACAAAGCACTGCGAATGTGAATGCGAAATGTAAGTCCGAATCCGAATGCAAATGCAATGCGAGGCGAGACGAGGCGAACGATAAACGTGTTGCAAGCTGACAACGCATCGATTGGCCTTTAAACGGAGGCGGCGGAGGCACTTGCCACATTAGCCGTTCTCTTCTGGTCATTACCTCGCTTTTTGTTGCCGCCCAGACAAAAGATTGCCTGTAGCTGATTTTTCTTATTTCTTTTTATCGCGTTCTGACAAAACAATAAAATCACTTTTCAATTGCCGCCGTTTTGGCCTCATATGCATTCAAGTTAGCAAAACTAGATCAAGTCTTTGCCGTCTAGTGACCATTTTAGAAATATCGCTGCGAACTCGAAGTTGCAGATAAAATCTTCAAGTGTTAGGCTTGGATAGGTTTTGTTTGGCAATGCAATCTGAATTGTCAGAGTAATAGATGTCTTTAATTGTATATAATTTGTTA
This sequence comes from Drosophila picticornis, assembly GCA_035043845.1. NCBI lineage: Eukaryota > Metazoa > Arthropoda > Insecta > Diptera > Drosophilidae > Drosophila > Drosophila picticornis. Next base: position 2,009,941 of record JAWNMR010000493.1, on the reverse strand, counting down.
AGTCACAAAAAAAAAAACAATAGTCATTCTCTTGACTTCAAATTGTTAAGCAGTTTATTTAGAGTCGACAATTGCAAATGATTTGTCAACTGCTTTAAGATAATGCTTAAGCAACCATGAAATTCAATTTCTAGCCAAGAAAAAGCTATTGTTCGATGTGTGAGCTATAAAAAACTAAGCTGGTCGGCTTATCTTTGTATCTATTTTGGTTTCTTTTTGGGCTTCACTTCAAACTTTGCTCATCGATGCAAATCGATCATCAAAATTTACGAGACATTGCCCAAAGTGCGTCATAAAAATGCGTTCGGAAACTAATTAAGTACATAAAATGCGGATTAACGGCTTTCAAAGTGCCGTAAAATTCGTTGGCGCAACAATTAGCCAAAGTCCTAAGGATGTGAGTGCAATGCAATGTGGAATGCGAATATGTTGTCGGCCATAAAAACAAAAACGAGACTTGAACTCCCCAATGGGGAATTGGAGTTGGCAATGAAAACCATTGCAAAGTCGTTAAAAGAAACCAAAGTTGTGTGTAATCAGAATTGTTAACGCTTCTATACACTTCTTCCGACAGAACTAGACAAATAATTTCTATGAATTTTTTATAAAAATGAATTTAGGAATAGCTCAAAGCAAAAGCTACTGTATATGTAGAAAACAAAGTTGAGTTCTTATATACGTCAAACTTGATGGCACATTTGCGTTGGTCATTTGGAAGGGCATCAATATTATGCGGAAATGGTGGAGCACTGGAAATTCGCCATTCGAAAACTTTTTAATTTAATGCATCATCGTAAAAATTGGATACTTTGTGAGCGAGTCGGCTGTAAAAATAGTTTCATTTTGGTTCTCTGAGTCCCCTTTGGGCTCTTGCCTTGTCTCGTCACCCAACCAATCTTGCCCTCTTGGCCCGCATCACCAGCTGTCAGCCAAATCTGACCTAATAAGCAAGTTGGCAAAAAGTTTGCGTTTCAGTTTCAGTTTCGGTTTCTGCTTCTGTTTCTGTTTCAGTTTCAGTTTCAGATGCAGCCTCAACTTTGAACTCTCGCTGCGCGAAGAGGATTAAGCCGGGCTAAGCCCGTCGCGTGACCGTTGTTTCAATTAAAATAAATTAAATGCGGCGCAAGCGGTCGCAAATGTCAAAACTGTTTGCGGCTCAATTAGCCGCACTGTCAAAATTTCGGTATACAGCTGCTGAGAGAGCGCGTCTTTTGACAGCCCGGCATGATGAACTGTAAATTGGATGCGGCTGTCGCCTACACACTGCGATGGGAGGGAGGGGATTGCGGTGTGGGGGATTAGAGCAGTCGTTGCCAGCAGCGACAAGTCAAAACGTCTGTTTATATGATGATGAAAGCTGCCCAAAACACGCCATACAAATTCGCAATGAAAATTCAACGCGCTACCCCTTCTACTCCACTGCGCCTCTCCCAGCCCAGCTATATCCAGCTGTGCGATGCCTTAAGCAAGCTTAAAAGTTGCTCAGCGAAAGTTTTACTGCCAATAAGCAGTAAAACAAAGGATTTGTCAGATTTTAGAACAATAATGCTAAGCAGCAGTGTAAATAAAGTGAAGTGTGCGACACGTTAACTTAAATAAAATAAAATCAAAATAAAATCAAATTGCAAGAGACACATTTACCTTTTTGTTGAATTTCCTTATTGTTATTATTGCTTTGCTGTTGTTTTTTGTTTTATTTATTTATTTTTGGTATTATCTTAACGTTTGGCAGCTGCTTTAGCCAAACAATAACAAAAACGGTTTTGAGCGTGTTAATGTGGGAGTTTATGAAAGCTGCTCTTGCTGGGAATTGCCGGATATAAATAAATCTTCAACTGATGCGTAAATAACACTTATTCCTGGAAATAACTTAATAAGTAGAAGGCCTTGTTATTTAAAAAGTTGATTTTTTTTAAAACAAAAGTTTGTGACTTCTTAAAAGCAATGGTTTTCCTCTTTGTATTTTATTTTTGCCTTTTCGAGATTTATTTCATAAGAAAACCAATCTTTTTCACAAAATAGAACGTTAGTTTTAGGAGTGTTTTTGGTATATTTATAGCTAGGAACCAGAAAAACTTAACAGTTTTCAGGGAGATTTGCATTTCAGGAAATTTTCTTAACCTTAAGCCTATTTTTATGTGTGAATGTAGCCACCCACAACATTCCAGCAGTGCTCCGAACCGACTTCAACTGTTTGATTGCGGTTTATAAAAGCGATTACTTTCAATTAAGCCAGGCTCTAATGAGCAGCCAATCGGCAGACAATACAGCTCCAATAAAAGCAGAACGCCTACGAGCAAGTGCATCCTAAAGAGAGAGTCTCAGTGAGATGGAGAGAGAGAGAGAGATAGAGAGAGACAGATTGTGACTTTTGGCGCCAATGTGAAAAACATGACATTTTAATTGGCCCAACAGCAACTGCTGCAAAATCTGAGAGCCTCAGTTAAATTATCCAAAAAGCAAACGGATTTCTTTCTAATTAAACGACTATTTAGATAGAGAGAGAGAGAGGGAGAGAGAGAGGGAGATAAATTGAGAGAGAGACAGAAAGTATGGTCACCTTGTAAGCGAAAGTCAATTGGCAGTGATCTAAATTTATGCAAATTGGCAGCTGCTGGCAGCTGCTGGTATCTGTCTTAGTGTCCACTGTTCTGTGGTGTCTGGCTTACTGGGGGGCTATGCGTGCGCCACGTTTATTCACATATTTCATGTTGCACGCGCCTCCAGTTCGCAGTTCGTTTGCCCTTTTAATGGCCCTGCCACAGAGCAGCAAAGCCATTCATTTGACTGCAGCTGGAAACTGAAACTGAGGAGCAGCAACCGAAACGGCAAACAGAATAAGAGACAGAAACAGGAGCAGTTGTTGCAAGTTGCCAGTTGCCAGTTGCCAGTTGCCAGCTTGGCTGATTATTAAATCACAAGGCGAACTGCAGTCTCAGCAATCTGATATGCAAAATCACAACTAGTTTAGCCAAGAGCGTTGCTTTAAAGTCGCATCGCGGAAAAAGGCAGTTGCAGAACTCAGTTGGATGCTGCGACTACACTCAGAGAAAAGAACGGACTACACCAAGTTTCTCAACTTATGAAATCTATTTCCTTAGACCAGAAACAAACTTGATGATCAAGGCATCTATATTAGGCCAATTCGGAATCGATGGGAATGGACAATTTTTAGGTTTCTTTTCTATTCTGAGAGCCTTTTTCCTACATTTGGCAACATATTTTTCTCAGAGTGTATTCACCTTCTCTGGAGTTGCGTTAATTACAGCTCTGTCTAGCCGTGAAACTCTCTGGCAAACGGGCAACTTGTTAAAAAATTTCCGCTGGCAGTTTATTAGAGGGCCAAGCATTACAGCTCTTCCCTCGCTGACTTGGCAATTAATTGGAGCTTAGTTGCAGCTGAACCTGTTTTAATAAGAGTGAGTCTGAAGATGAAGCCAAGTGAAGTGCCAGATTTGGGCTTGGACTGCAAATTAGCTGAGTTCTTTGCTAGCGAAAAGTCTGCAAATACAACAGCAGCAGACATAGTTAAAAAATAGGAATAATAACAAGTAGTTGTTTTGTCAACTGATTTAATAACTACGTTAAAAAAAGGAAACTTTCTTATCTGCAAGAGAGACTTGAAACTATAAATCTCAATGAATGAAAGCTCAAAATGCTTAAGAATTAGAAATCGTTTACCGGATACACTCGACTTATACTTCAATTTAAGTTTTATTGGAATCAACTGGCTTTCAAAATTGGTTAAAACTTAGTTCATATTTGTAATCCTTGAGCAATGGCCTTGGAAGCGATATGTGGTGTGAATAAGCTGCCGTTCATGCAACGCTTTGATGCACTGCAAAAGGAGTGGCAAGTGCTGCAGATACAAAGAGCCACTAGCAACATGACAAATCCCTACGCGTTGATGGCACCACCCTTTGAAAATGTAATAAGTGTGTAATTAAAAATATATTTATATAACTTTGTCTGCAGCCAGCTGTGAATCTGGTCAAGATACTGAGGCACTGCAAGCTGCGGATGGAGTTTGAGCATGGGACGACAACGCTGGGCTTCAAGTATCAGGGCGGAGTCGTGCTCTGTGCCGATTCGCGTGCCACTTCCGGCCAGTATATTGGCTCGCAGACGATGCGAAAAATTGTCGAGCTGAATAATTATATGTTGGGCACGTTGGCTGGCGGTGCTGCCGATTGTGTCTATTGGGATCGGGTGCTGGCCAGAGAGTGTCGACTCCATGAATTGCGCTACAAGCGACGCATCATGGTGGATGCCGCTGCGCGCATGATGTGCAACATTTGTGCCGAGTACAAGGGCATGGGCCTCGTCATGGGCATGATGCTGGCCGGCTGTGATGATGAGGGCTGCAAGTTAATCTATGTGGACTCGGAAGGTATGCGTTCGCATGGCAGCGTCTTCTCAGTGGGCAGTGGTTCGACGTATGCCTTGGGCGTACTGGACACGGGCTATCGCTGGGATCTAACGGATGAGGAGGCATTTGATTTGGCACGTCGTGCCATATACCATGCCACCAGAAAGGATGCCTATTCGGGCGGCATTGTGCGATTGTATCATATCAACAACAAGGGATGGCGAAACATTTGCAATACGGACTGCAACGATCTGCATGACATATTTTGCGTGGATTCGCAGACTGACGAGATGATCCCTCAAATGCCTTGCACGAGCAGGGATTGGATTTCTCAGAAGCTGAGGGTGGATAGTGTGCAGGCTCAGGTGGCAGCCGCCAACAGGGAGAAGGCACAAAATGTCTAAAGGATTATGACAAAATTTAATGTGGTATTTTCATTTAAATCAATAAACAAGATTGAAGAAGAAACTGCAGCTTGTCATTTTATGCTTTAACTTTTCCCAATTTACTTACTCTCTATTTGGGTACACCATATCATTAGTTGCTGCCCCAAAATACGAGTGTTGCTTAATCCACTTCACGAAGCTGATGCTTCTACAAAATTGAGATAACCCCTTGGTGCACTTTTTATCTGGACTTTAAGCGGCACATTTTCTCACTCTCCCTCAAGTAGTAGGATACTAATGGGCGACTTTGGCTTAAGTAATTTCCTAATGAAAACCGCAGAGGAAAAATGAGTTTGGCGTCGGTGGTCGTTTGTTGTGCCACCTACGAAGAACATACACACACACACACACACTCATTCTTTAGCGGTGTTCATTAGATTAAAAGCAATTTACAGAGAAACTTTGGCCCACAAAATGCAAACATCTCGCCTCTGCAGAATACCTCTTTTCCCCCCTTTTTAAAAGCAGCTGCTGTCTCACACATGTTCCCCAAACGCCGTGCAAACTGTCGCCACTGCCATTTTGGCAAGCAGCGCGAAGCCAACTGGCTTTTTTTCTTCTTCTACTTTTTATTTTGGAATTCAACAAATTTGCGGATTTGGTTTGTAATTTATTTAATTTATCGCATGCTACGAGAAATAAGTGTTGCCTTCTGCTCCACACCACCCCCCGCAGCCATTATACATGCCCCATCTATTGTGGTTGTGCGCCTCCCATTGCTAGCTGCAACATTTGTTGATGACAACCCAAAGAGACACGAACACACACCGAATGCAGAAAATACCATTGCCATTAAAATGATAAGGATAGAGCGAGAGAGAGTGTGTGTGAGAGAGAGAGAGAGAGAGAGAGGTGGTGCTGAGGAGGAGCTGAGAGATGCTGCACGTTGTTTTAGCCCAGCTTAGAAGATATTATTTTGATTTATAGATAAAGTTCGTTAGCTAGCGAAAGTTGGTCGTATGTGTCTCAATATGTGTATGTATATACATAAATATATATTGTCAGTGAGGATGTTTGTCCTCTGCTGTTATTGCAGTCGTTTTGCGCTAAAAGTTGAGATATTGTTTCATGCATTGATGTCGCCCAACACACAACGCCCAAAACACAACAAGCTGTTTGCTTGACTCGATTCGCCTGTTGTAATTAAAGAACAAGCTCCACAACATGTTTCCACAATTTTATTGCTGCAAAAACATTAACAGGCCAATTCATTTAAGCGCCCTGCAACCCAAGGAAAAACCTTAAGTCCAGAGTAAAGTTATGTTTAATTTATTCTCTTTATATTTCTAATCTATCTCCAGAGAGATAAGCATTCAATCCTTTAGTTACACTAGCAACTATGTACATATTAATATAATAAAAAGAATGCCAAAACCGTCTTGAATCGATTTATTCGAGAACAGATAGGAGGCTTTTGAGGTCAACCGTATAATTTTGCTTTTGTATCTTATTATTATCATTCAAAAGTTTTGAATATTCCTCGAATGAAATATCAAAGTTAAAGTTCAAATAACAGCTATGAATTCACATCAAATTTTTTGCTAAAACTCCAAATCCTTAAATTGAAAATAAAACAAAACACTAAAACAAACATAAGATAAACTAGATAAAAATATAAATTCAAACGAAATGTTAAATTAAACTAAACTGAGTAAAATGAAAACTAGAAACTAACTGTAAATAAACATCCAGCTAAATTCTAGCTCTAAGTCGGCGATGCTGATGCCGATCTTCACGTCGATCCCTGGGCAGGGTCCACCAGTTGCTTTTGTGGCTGCTCAGCTGATGACAAGTGGCGACTTTTATGGAGGAGACACGTGCCTTGAGGCGCAGATTGTTATCGTTGGTCAGCAGCATCATGTGAGTTAGCTGCTGCTTCAGTTGTAGACAACAGTTGATAATGCTATCATCGGCACAATCTATATCAATCAGTTGCTCTGCATCCTCAAGCGCCGACTGTGCCTCGACTTTATCGAGATCATCCAACTTATTATTTAGATATTCGATGGCTCGTCTGGCGGCAAAGCTTGTCAACTGTTTGCACTTTAATATATCCAGTTCCTTGATCACCATATAGGGCACATATAATATGCTGCCTGTAGTGCCAAGGAGTTTCGAATTGGCTACATCCTCCATTAAGTGGAGGCTCTCGATTAGCACATTCGTATCCAGCACAAAGTACATATGATCTAGCTCATATTTTCTGATTATTTTCTGATCGCTTTGATTCTTCTTCGGCTTCTGCTGCTCGATGACTTTGGCAACATTTTCCTGCTTATTCAAATTCAACGATACTTTTAGTGCTTCACTGAATTTACTTGCTCGTGAAAAATTAAAAGAGAAATTCTTCAACTGTTCCCCGCAGTTTTTCGTCGTTTCCGTCTCGTTGCACTTTTCTAGAGCTGGGACTAAATCGAGCTTTATTCCTTGTGAATCCCCCTTAGAGACTGTACGCAGTCCAAATCGCTTCGTCCTGGGGTGGCACTTATCCTGATCAAGTTTACGACCATCTACAATATTATTATCGATACACAGACGCTTTCTGCGCTCATCGTTTGCATTTCGCCTTTGCGAGTTCAATTTTTGTGTTTTTAGCAATAAAATTAGTTGATTTAGTTGCTCCTCAGAATTTTGAGTAGCCTGTCCGTATTTTCTAGTCATTTTTTTTATTGTGAAATGGCGTTGATCTTAAACGAAATAAACATTAAAAACTTTAAAGCAAATGCTTGCTGTATGAATTCAAGTTTTATGTTATAAAATGCATTTTCTGTCGGTAATCCAAATGCAAATTAAATTTCAGTTCTACGCTGTAAAATTTACAACATGTGTCAATTACACACGACATCACTTATGCATATTGTGTGTAACACTACACTAGGAAAAAAAAATCGGCCAATTTTTAAAATCGCCTTTAAGTGAAAATCAGTCTGCAGACAACTAAATGCAGATTTCATAAATATATTTTAAGTGTTATAACTTGAACTTGAAAGAACAAGTCTAGTTTGTGTTTCGGTTAGTTTCAGTCAGCGTTTTCTTTTCTGAGTGTAGAAACTATTGCAGTTGACTGACAAGCTGCCACATTCACTTCGCCACTTTCGCTCCCCCCTTGCTCCCCCTTTCGCTTATTCATCTGTTCTGCTCCAATTTCAGCATGCTACAAAATTTGCATAAAATAATAATGCACAAGGACAACAACAACGTTGACGGCATATTAATTGCGGCTATCATTTTCCACAAAATTAGCTAGCTTCCACAGAAAAAATGCCCCATAGTTGCACCATCATGCTGCATGCCACATGCCCCACACGTTTTTTATTTTTGCATTTTCGCCCACTGCTTCTCGGTTAATACGCGCTTAAAAAGCATGCGACGATAACAAAAACTATAATTTAAATTAATTTGCAAATGCAACAACAACAACAACAACGACAACACCAATAGTTCGGCACCTGCAACGCTGTTGTTGTTGTTGTTTTTGCTGCCATTCCACTTTTCTCAACGAGCTCAAATTCAATGAAATTTCACACTTTGTCGTTAAAAGCCGCGCCGCTTGCCATCTAAATGGGGGAAACTGGAAAACGTGGAAGGTGGCTTAGAGGATTGAGGGGGAGGGTGAGTGGTAGCGGGGAGTGAGGGGTGTGGCATGGGAGGCAGCGGCAGTTAACTGGCAGGCATAAGGATGCAAATATGCAAATGGTTTTTGTCAAGCGAACACTGTGGCAAGCATGCAATGATATAATGTAAGGGCAGAGCGAGGGGACGAGGGGCACAGCGAGTTAAGAGTTAGCGAGAGGGATGGGCGGTGGCGCAGCGGAGGTAGAGCAGTGTAATGAGTTGAGAGTGTTTGACAAGCGAGCGTGACTGTTGAGCAGGGAGCTGGTAGCTTGGATGATGTGCAGCTGGCAGACGGCATCTTCATTTAGCTTCACGCCAATGACTGCCCGGCTGCTTTTGTGAGTGTCTATGTGTGTGTGTGTGTGTGTGTGTGTGTGCATGAATGTTGTAATACCTGTAATACCCTGTGGCAAATCACATATGAGATTCTAATAAGCATTAAATCTTAATCTGTAAGAGGTACCTTAAGTTCAAACTGTGATCTATTGTATTAGGTTTCGATTAGGGGGTTACAGTTTTGAAAACCAATTTTGGGAGCTTGATAACTTAATAACACAAGGTCAGGTCAGTATTTTCGTCTTTCCGACTGCCCTAATTTTTGTACAAGTAGAACTCACTCAGTTTTAAAACGAACTTGTGAAACTGGCTATATGTCAGTCTTGTTGCTTTGGTCACTCAGCCCTCGACGTCTAACCAAATTGGACTGGTTATATTATATATCTAAAGAATCGGTCGAAGGATGAGCTTTAAGTTGACCTAAATTTGGACATCGATTGCATAGCAATCGAATATTTCAGGGTCCCAAAAAGGTCGAGGAGTTTGAAAAGCTATTACCAGGCACCAATCTAGTTTTAACTTAAAATGCAACATGCAGACAGATGCATAGCAATCAAAATGTAGAGGATATCGCCAATTCGATCAGGTGCATTGTGCACATGTATTTCGTTGCTGTTGCCCATGTTTTTGGGTACCACTGCCAAGGAACACATTCGACTATGCTCCTATGAGCTACTGCGGAACAAGGCACAAGGGGGAGGAGCTGGGCGGTTAGAGGAAAGAAGATGACTATGGAAAGTGCGGACGGTGCCTCCTTTGGCATTTTCATTAACAGAGACGAGACGAAGACGCAAGGGAAGGCGATGATGATGACAACAAATGCAAATGCAGCGCCAGGGCAACCGGGAAGACGCAGAAGAAGACACGCGCCACTCTAACAACGACAACAACAGCAACAACAACAATGGCAACAAGCAATGGCCACATTAGCGACTGAAGCGACGACAACAAACGGCGTCAGCCACATTACACAAGTACACTGAGCAAAAAATTGGCAACCTCCTATCGAGAAGGTATATTTCAAAATGTTGCTAATAACCAATGTTTTTTTTTCAGATTCAATTTATACAAAATGTAATACAAATATTTATAATTTAAAGTGTGTGTTTTTTTATAAATATATTTTTGAAAATAAATTAAACTTTAAAATATTAGAACGGTGGTTTTTTTTTTGTGTTAGTGCAGCAGCAACAACTGCCAACATCAGCAACTAGCAACAACAACTGGCAACATCTTCTCGGCAGCTACAAAACAGCTTCGGTGTCAGATGCACTTGCAATATATCAGCTGCTGGCCCCACATAGACACATACACACTTTGAGGCCACTCCCCGCACACTTGCAACGTGGGGCAACATCAAAGCGTTGTTGCAGCGGCTGTTGTTGTTTCTGCTGCTGCCGCTGTTGCCGTGTGTTCTCCATTTATTGCCACTTTGGAGGCGGCAACTGCACATTAGTCGCATATCTCTTTAAATTCGCGGCAACTAGTTGGCTTAGTGATGTTGCTGCTGCTGCCGCTTGTGTTTTCGAGTGGCAACAAATGCTGCGCTATGCTTAATGCACATTTTACTTATCAGTCGAGTTTTTAATAATATGACTACGAATATAACCGACGAAGATAGCACATTTAACTTAATGCAACGGCTGGCCAATTACTTACCACAAAGATTATTCAAGTCGTTCTGTTAATGCAAATTCAAATGGCAGACAAATGGAACTCGACTTCAAGATACCCTGAAACCAGCTGTGTCAATAATTAAAATAAATAACTTTCCTCACACTCAGGTATCTTTCTTGATGGGCGTCACCATATTCAAAAACCTGTTCCTGACAATCCTGACAAATCCCTACTTCCAAGAAGTGCTGATAATCTTTCCCAACATTCTTTTTCATGAATAGATTTAATGTTTAGAAGAAATAGAAGATTGGATATACATATATGAGGTATATTTCAACGAGAAATGACAATGTCGCCAATAGCAAACATGACAATGCATAATGTGATAGTCTATCAGATCGTTAAACAAAAATATATCTATATATATAAGTGATAAAAGCTGTAGAAATCTTAATTGAGTCGCAATTTAAATGACAAAAGCTTCTAATTGATGTATTATAAACAAATTGCATCAAGGTTGGTTGAGAAACACCCAAATTGTGGGCCAAAACCTATTGTCCTTTCCCTTTGTCAGCTTATCGTTCAACAACTTGTCGCTTGTCGTATTCCGGATAATTTTTTACGCTTTCTTTTGGTTTTTTCAGATTGCCAAATTGTGTCACAACCATTCCATTATCCGCTTATTCCGTTGGTGACAAAGCGTTGACATCTACATACATATATACGATATATATACTTATATATACCTATATAAATACATTTACATATTTACAAAAAGGGCTATATGCAGGACATTTTTGTGCAAATCCTTGTGATTGCAATGAATAATATTTTTAATGCAAATAACCAGAGTGAAGCATGGGTAGAGGGTTGAGTGTCCAGGGTGCCACAACTTGACAGCGCAACAGCGAGAATAACGATGAGGCAGCGACGTTGAGGCAAGAATGGAGGGCAAGCGCCGCCGCTTTGTGCTTTGCAACGCAAGCACATTTCATTCGTTTTCTTTTCCATTTCAATTGTCGTCAAGATTGCAGCAGCAGCAGCGGCTGCAATGTTTCTCCACCCCTCCCCTCACTTTATGCCACCTCGTCCAAGTATGCCTGGGTTCGGTAATGAAATTTTGTTCATTGTTTCTGCTCGTCCAGGGCAGTTTTTAACTAAATGTTAAAGTTCTCGTTAACCATTTTAGCTCGATTTCGCATAGATTAAGTCACATTTTGTGTAGCATACTTTTTGGGGCAACATTTACATTGAAAGAGTTTGAAAGTTTACGTAGCCTTAACTGGAGATTTCTAAGCGTTTTCGTGGAGTTTTTAAACTTCAAAATAAATCTAATAAATTAAATTTATTTTGTAAATATTAATTTCAATCTAACATTCATAGAGCTAATACATTTTTGATATACGAACAGCTCAATAAATTGTTTTTATTCACCGCAATTTCCACTTGATTTCGAATGCTGGAATGTGTAAATTTACATAATATATACTAAATAATAATATATATATATATAGATATATGTATTATATGTATATATATACATATATATATAAATGTGTATATAAATAAATTTACTCTATATATATTTACTCATGTTTGCTTGTTCAGGCTGTTTCTGTGCGCATCTTTTATGTTCATCGGCTTGTCAACATTGTCATCGTTGTCGTCATTGTCATCCGAAATTCATTACGGGCTCCTTGCTTGGATGGATAGTTGGACGTGTACTTTTAGTTATGGACAAAGGACAAAGGGACGAATGGACTCTGCACTTGATTATTATGCATAGCAAGTAATTTGTTATCTGTGCTGTTGCCATTGCCGCTCGCATTGTTTTTGGCCATTTGCTATTAATTCGCTTGTTGCCAAATGAAATTGCACTTTTGCATGTGTCGTCCGTTTACTCTCGGCCCCAACATTTGGGTCAGATCCTTTTAAAATAAGTATATGTGTTTAGAGTAGCACACACATAAAACACAAAACATATGTGTATACTCATGCATATATATATATCTATATATATATATATATATATATATATATAAGTAAAGTCTCTTGCCCATTTTGGTTTATTTATTTTACTTTCCACAACATTGACGACGTAACCTAATTTGTTGTTTCCCACCCGTCTCCTGTTTGTTGCTAATTTATGCTAAAATCGACCCCAACAAGCCAACTGGCAATATTTTAGCTATTCAACAACACACACACAGACACAACCACAGACACACATATGCACATCCTTTTTTTGTATTAGTACACAGGTTTAGTGTATGTCGAACATTACCAAATTCCCATCAGGCCAGGCTCAGACCAAAGCATAACTGAACACATTGTATGCAAATGCTTTAATGAATCTTAGAATGTGTATAATGTACATAAATATCTAAATAAATAAATATATGTATGTATATATATATATATCTATAAATAAATATATTTATATTTGATTTGCTACAAAAAGTTTAACATGTATTCGTCTTTAAAAATCAATTGCTTAAAACTTAAATAAAAGTTAAATTAACATAAGTTAATAATAATGTGTTTTACTAATAATCCGCTTTTCATTTCCAGTTTGACAAGAAGTACATATATTTATCTATAAAAAATGTGACCAAACATTTTTCACACTCTGCGGAATTTAAGATAAAAAAACCAATAAGAATGTTGTAGTCAAATGAGCTTGACTATGAAATACCCTGAATCGAGCTGCTAAATATACTATTCTAGTTTTGTACTTAATTACCTCTGGCACGTATAGTCTCTGATATCTGCGTGTTTTTACAGATAGACTAATTAACATGGCTATACCGACTCAATTGCTCATGCTGATCAATAGTATATATACCTTATGGGGTTGCATATGCTTCCTTCTGCCTGTTACATCCTTTTGCACAAAATCATTATAACCATTTCTGGGTACAAAAATCGCATGGCGTGAATTTAATAAAAGTAAACTGATTTCGAATTCTACATTTAATAGTGGCTATTTCTAATTTAAAATGTAAATTCTTCCAAATAAAATTCAATTTGAAAGCTACACATTTAACAAAAACTAATAAAGAAATTTGAGACTAATTTGCAAGCAATCAAAATGCGAATGTTTGAAATTAAGGCAGACTTAAAGTTAACGTAAACAAACCAAGCCGTATTTTAAACTTATCAGAAATAGGTCATAGATATAAACCAAAAATCTATGACTCAACATTGAGTATTCGAAGACATTTGGAAGCAAGATCTTTGGTTCTAGCACCTATTTAAACAAAGGTTATTTAAAGTAAACCGATAAAAATAAATAGGCAAATGCATAGAGCGAAGGTTTACGTTTGAGTAAATATTACAACACTTTCGAATTTTGAACAATCCAATCATTAGGCAATGACTATCGATTGAATCATTTGCCTTTGTCCATTGTTCACATTCAGTGAACTATTTATGTATAAACTTTTATGCACACAAATTGAACGGGAAATGAATGTGCGCACATTCAATAAAACGTGTGCAATACAAAACCAGGATATATTGTTGCAGACACACACATCAACACACGCACAGGAGAACAGGAGCAGACATGCAAAGCATATGGGAAATATAATAAATAACTATTTTTAATATGAATACCCCAGCCATACACATATAGATTGTGTGTGTGGATGAATGTGCGAGTGTGTATGTGTGTATGTGTGTATGTGTGTCTGTGTGTGAACGCTCATTTGCCGAACTATGCGATATGAGCACGCGTCAGTTCAAGCCCAAGGGACAAGGCTTTATGTGTGTGTGTGTGTGTGCATGTGTGGGTGATGACTCTCTAGGTGAGTTGTGTGCAGGTAAAGTGCAACAAATTTCATACTATTGAGTGGTTTTTGAGTGCATTTGAAATAAATGTTATCAATGAAGTTGCATACTTTATGGCGCCCATCCACCCAACCCTCAATTCCCAATTGGAGTGAGCACAGGGGTTGTCTCGGCTATAACCACATAAAATGAAACGTTTTCAAGTTAAGTGCAGTCGAAGTGTGTAAAAGCCAAGCCAAGCAGTGAAAGGAAGACAGAGACAGATAGAGACTGCGGGGGGGGAGAGATGGAGAGAGAGAGCGCAACGAGTGTTTCAATTTGTTTGATGGAAAACCAATTGTAAGACCCGGTTTATTTGGCCAAAAAAAAATCCTGAAATCACTTAAATATCCTGAACACCATCATCATCTTCATCATCATCAGCTGCCAAACCATTAAAGTCCAGAAGCGTTTGTCAATTTCCGATTAAAGTTCACTTTTAATTAAAAACGAGACCAAATAAAAAGTAGCCCCAAAATAAAATAAAGAAAAAATCCACTTGTTGTTATATAGTTTTTCCTGAGCAGCAAAAAACAAATCACAAAGAGCACTAAATGCTGTTGGGGGAAAACATAAAAAAAAATGCGGAAAATCTAGCAATTTGCATGGAAATACATTTGTGCTGCGCGTGTTTTTTGATGTGTTGATTGAAATGCTTTCACATTTTTGATATGCACAGATTCCCTCTTTGGTCGCTGGCCCTTGTCCTGTTTAAAAATAAATGCTTCAAATTGACAAAAATAAAAATTTAAATACCAAAATTGGAAACAAGAGTTGTAAATTCCATTACGGCAACCAGTGAACGAAACGAAAAAAAAGTAAGACAACAAACAGGCAAATATAGCAGCAGATTGACAGATGGGCGGACAAGAAACGTCACATTCCTCAAATCAATCGAGATTTTCGCCAGCGGCAAAATCTAGTCACTGCTTTTTGGCATCTACTGTTTTTTGATTTCCGCAAATAAAAATGTTCGATTGAAATAATTGGCGTTGCATATGAGAATATTTTTAGAATATTGAGCAGCTGTTGTTGATTTGAGGCGCAGGGAGAGAGAGCGAGAGAGTGAGACAGAGACAGAGAAATCATGCGGTTATAGAAATATATAATGTACAATAGAGGCACGAAGATGGATAGGTAAGGAGATACAGGTAAACATATATATTCTAACAAATGTAAGGAATTAAGCGCTAGACAAATAGAGATGGATATATAGTGACTGGAAGAGAGGCAATACAAAAAAAGAGAGGGAGAGATAGAGAGACAGAGACGGTGACAGATTAAAGGGAAGAGAGACATAGAGAGATAGGCAGGGGCACAGCGATTGACAATGTCTATATCTACCCTATCAATACCAACATATTCGTAACACAAATAACTAAGTTTTTGAAAATGTACTCCTTTAATTGTATGCTATGTTTAACATTTAGGTTAACTGACCTGCTTTGTTGTCTGCTTGCTTATGCGTCAGCTTGTCTCCCGGGTATAACGTGATGGATATAAACCTATCTTCTGGTTGCATGTTGCCGTGCGCTCCGCACAATTAATTTTACCTTCGCTTGTCATTTTATTGTTTATCTACATAAACACGAGAATGCGACAGGGAGCGGGATAGGGGCAGAGGGAGTAGGAAAGGGAGATAGGAAAGGGAGGTAGGCTCCCCCACATTGTCGACGACCCATGGCCCTGGCCCGTTGGGTGTCAGAGCTACCGGAAGGATCTGCTTTTGGTCGTCCTGCTGTCGGATATCCATCTGTGTGCATGTGCTATGTTGTTGTCGTTGTCGCTGTTGTTGTTGTTGCTGTTGGCGGTGCTCCGTTTGTCCGTTGCTCGGTTGCCACACCATTTATGCCATTAAGTCATTAGCTTTGTTTAACAAATAACAAACTGTCAATGAGTTGATTAACGATGTTTTTCGCATGAACTGCAATTAGCTGATGCCGTCGCTGCTGCTCCTTCCCGTTTTGTTGATAAATGGGAGTGATTTTGTGCCCCCAGCTGTGCCGCCTGTTGACTTGCTGGCAACTTGGCGTTGCCTCGCATCGCCACAGCCACTTGGCCAAGTTAGCGCAACAGCAATACCAATCCACTCCTATTCCTCTCAACTATCTAGACCATCACCGTTCGCCATCCTCAGTTGGCAATTATTGTGCCTTGTGATGAGCTGTGTTGACTGGCAAGCCGCAGTCAAAGTCAGCAGCTCTCGCGCTCATCGCATCGCGTGGCATCGTCAAAGCAATTACTACCCGTTGACAAGTGTAATGTCAGCCAACGCCAGCCATCCTTTTGCTCCTGCCGCTGTCACTCACTCACTCACTCACTCACTTGCTCATTTACTCACTTCACGCACTCACTTACTTCCATTTCTCATGGCGACTAAACGCCACTCGCCTCATTTCGATTTTTGCAATTTACCAGAGACGGGCGCACAGGAGCACATTCAAGTTAAAAGTGGGCCCAACAATCAGTATTTAAAAAATATTTCAATGCACCCAAATTTTTATCAAATATATTTATTTCAATAAATCAAAAATGTTTTACCATCCTTAACATTTTTATATTTTAGATAAATTTAGCTATTTGGCTAATAATCGTAGGCCTTCGTAGCTAGCAGTCTTCAACTCTATTTTTGTAGAATATTTTGAATATAATTAAAATAAATAAGTTAAGTTACGCGTCTATTTTTAATTAACTACTAGAAGCATTTAAGCTTAAATGTTTTCTATTCCGCTCCCGTCCAAAATATATTACAAGGGTAATTATTATGCAGAATATGTATGCACTTGTTGTACAACTTATATTTACCGTGTTGACATAACGCTATAGACTATGTACACAAGGTTTCGAGTGTTCTGGACAGTTGCTAAATACACACACACACACACACACACACACACACACACACACTCACACACAATTCAATGCGCACAATTGTGCACATAAAATAAATTAGTTTCTGCGCGTCGCTAATTGCCTTAGCCAAAAGTTAATTATGGCAAAAATTTGAAATTTTCCAAAATTGGACTTGTCAAAAACATTTTGACATTTCCCACTAGGAAATTAGTTTTACAAACTTTTCCGCTTCTAGTGTTTCAGTATTGACGTCGCTGGCGCCCTTCATTGTTAGCTGCTTTTCGCCCGGTGTTTGCTTTTCACGACCATAATTAAATGTATATCATATTTAGCTGCTGCCCAAACACAAAACACAAAAAACATTAATGGTCAAATTGTATTTAGTGAAATGCGCTGTTGATTTCCATTTGCCGTATATTGTCATGAAGTCTAATTCAAGCTGATTAAAGCAAATGTAACCGCACATCTAATTAAGTGCAATGTTAATAAATGTATGTGTGTATGTGTTTGTAGAATTATGTTAGATAATTGCATTAAAATTGTACAAACATACATTTAAATGCAGTAAATGTTGCATGTAATGCACGCACTCTTATAATTTTTAGTCACTCGAATGAGTTCACAAATAAATTTGCCAAAGTTCAGTTCAAATAAAATTATAAGCTTGCCGAAAAATATACAATTAAAATTGACAGTGTGTTGTCTAAAATATAATATGAATAGAAATTAGAATGCATGCAAATTTAATAAAATCTGCACGAATAGTTATAATAGATCAGGTGTGAAAGTTATGGTTTATATAAAACTGTCATTGGTGTAGATAAAAAACCATGTGCAGACTAGTCGACAGATGTTATAGAAAAAATTGTTTAAAGCAGAACAAATTTGTTTGCAATTAAAACTTTATTTTTCAGGAAAGGGCTAGTTTCCTAGCTGCAAGAATAAGTAAAAAAAAGTCGGATATGAACCAAGTACCAAATTTGGTGTAATTCATTTATCTACTGTACGAGCCAAATATACAATATTACAGTGTTCAAATGAAATGCTACTCACGTCAATGCAGCTCGTCATCATTTCAAACTCAACTCAACAACTTAACTCAAATCAGCACACAGTTGAACTCTGTCATCTCTCGCAACTCATTAGTCATGAGGCAATATACGCTTGCATATACGCATGTGTATGTCTTTGATTTAACACCTAAACGGAGCTGAACAAAAGCGTCATTAATTAGGAATGTTAAGATGATGAAAACTAATCTGCTAAAAGCTTCTGCCTCTGCGTTTGCCTCTGCATCTGGTTCTGCTTCTACTTCTGCCCCGACTATCAGCAGCTGGCTCATTTGTCTGCCAGGTTTAACAGAGCAACGCATTGAGGTAGGATGGGGCTTTGTACTTCGTGTGACATTGTTAGGCGCCGGCTCACATGTGCTTAATGAACTCCAAAGATGCTGGCTATGTAGCATTTACTACTACAACAATGTTGCGCAGGATCAAATGCGCCAGATTCGGCAAAACAGAACATAACAGAACACAACGGCACAAAACAATGCAGTGCCAAACAAAATAAAGCAAACTTGAGAACAACAAGCAAAAATCTGTGCAAATCACAAAATTTTGCTGAACGAAAAATGAAGGCAGTGAAAACTGAAAACCGGCAATTGGTTGTTGCTGTGTATGTGTTTGTGTGTGTGTTTGTGTGTGTTTGTGTGTGTTTGTGTGTGTGTGTGTGTGTTTGTGTGTGTGTGTGTGTGTGTGTGTGTGTGTGTGTGCGCTGAAGATGAAGTGAAAGCTGAAATCGAATCCGGACACAGAAATAGTGGGAAGGACTGCTGCCGGTTTGGCCATAAACTAAGTAAGTTGTATCGGTGGCAATACACTTGAAAAAATTATATACGCTGAACTAGATTTGGTTTTAACTACCTAACTACTTCTTAAATTAATCAACAGCCATCTTCTATTTAACTTGTATTTATTAATGCAACATTAACTAAAACAGCATTTTAAGGGTTTAAAAACTCAAAAACATAACTGTGAATTTAAAACGAAAATTAGTAATAAGTAAAAATTAAAAAAAATTATGTGAGGTATCCAAAAGCCAAACCAAAGCTGACTTTCAATTTTTTTTGCAGAGCCACAAAAATATACAAAAACCTTGAATTCTGTTTAGACTCGTAATTTGAATCAGATCGATGCCTTTTTCGAAATTCTCTTTATGCCAAAAAAAGTAGGGCTACTTTTTGAGTAAACAGAAATGAGATTTTCCAAATTCTAGGTCAATTATTTATCCGAGTGCAATATTGTCTGTCTCTTTCGCTCTCTCGTCCTCGCTCTCTCTCCCTCCCTCTCTCTCGCTTAGCCATCATATCGCCTCGTCTGCATTCAGCTCGGGAAGCCGATGCATGACGCTTGGCTGGGTGCAAATTCAATTAACTTGTTACAACACAATCTCAGGATCAACTTCAGCATCTCTGCCGGCGATGGCGACGTCTACTTTGAGTGCAGGCGTTATTGGGCTGGCTTTGAGATTGGGATTTGGATTTGCTGCACTAAAAGTACAAGTACAACTAAAACTATTCGAATGTAGCACCATTTCCTTGGCCATAAGCAGCAGCCGATTTGCAGCCCCTTTGCCATGTCCATAGCTACAGCCACATTCACATCCACATCCTCAGCCATGTCCACGCGGATGTCCTTCGTTGTTTCATTCGCCAGCGTTGTTTATTTTATTTAGAATTTTAATTCCAATGAAATTGGTTTACGGCGTCCAACGCTATCAGAGTCATCCAGCAGTCAGCATATATCTATCTACCATATATACATATATATGGAGGATATGTGTCCTGAATCCACCGCCATATTTGACTATTCGATTTGAAGTACTTGTACATGCATTTTTCTCATTCAATTAATAAAAGATTACCATCGTCATGGTCATTGGCCACTCGATTGACAGTGTCAGCAAATATTTTCAATTGCAACGTAATTTTTACAGAGCTAACAACCAAGATTGCCATTTTATTAGAGTCGAGAAATTGCAATGAATATCTTAGCAGGCTAAAATTGAATTATTAATTAACTGTCAATTAGTTTATGGCATAAGCCAACACAATTCAATGTGAAACCCGCAAACCGCAAGGAATTTCAGAACAGGTGGCATGAAACCAGTTTAAGTCAACCACAAAAATCCACGTTAAGCATAAGAATTGAACTCAATACACAAAATTGAAACTGAACCCGTTCACGATGGCCCGCAGCAAATTATGCGAAATCTGTAAAATATACGCTTCCTTCCACACATAATAAGTGGCACTGCGGCCTATTCATAATTCATGGCCTGGCCCAATTTGGGAAAGTAACGCGGCCTTTATGAATGCCTTAGCACCTGCGGGCTCGAAACTCCTAAAAAGCAAAGACGAATTTCCGTTTGCTGTTGAAAAAACACATAAAAAAGGCGAAGAGACAAAAGGCAGAGGCCAATGTCAATAGGTTTCAAATTAAAGATTAAACGAAGTTACGCCCCTTGAAACGCCTGCGTCTCGACTTTCGTTCCTCTTTTCGTTTCTTCCTTTGACATGGCAGTCGCAGCCGAAGGCCAGCATTTAAATTAGTCTAAGAGAAGTGGAGAATCAAGTGAGACTGCGGTCCAGACGTAAAAGCCATCAAATCGAAAGCAAAAAAGAAATCAGTACACTGAACTCGTGCGCCATTTTTATTTTTTCAAGCAACAAATTTCGGCATTGAGCTTTGACCTTACTTTGGTGTATCCTTTGACTAGAGGGTATTATAATTGACTCATGAGCTTTGGCAAATCTTGGAGTTGGCTTAATAGCCAATTCAGTTGTTGGCTCGAAACTGGTCGAAAATAGAGTTTTTCTATTAATTTAGTAACTAGTGTTAGATTTCTTTTAAAGGATTTATTAACTTCGACATGCCAAAGAGAGTGTTTGTGGCTACATATATTCTCTACGACTTGCAGAATTTGATTTGCATGCTGCTGTGGCGTGATAGAAACCTTAAATCATTTAGAGGCGACCAGTCTACCCTCGTTTGTGTCTGGG
Source organism: Drosophila picticornis (assembly GCA_035043845.1). NCBI lineage: Eukaryota > Metazoa > Arthropoda > Insecta > Diptera > Drosophilidae > Drosophila > Drosophila picticornis. Next base: position 1,988,814 of record JAWNMR010000493.1, on the reverse strand, counting down.
CCAGCAGTTAGACTGTGATCCTTGGTACGTGCGGCCAATTCTGTTGACTGAAATCGCTGCCACAATGCACGGCACGTTTAGCTGCAGTCTGCAGTCGGCTGCATTTGCAATTAGATCGACCACTGGGATTGGTAACTAACAACTGCAGCAGTCGAGGATTTGCAGTGATTTTGCTGGCGCTAAACAGTTAAACGGCGCTGGCAGCTGGAGGTACTCACAGCAGAATGCCAAAATCGTGTCGGAAGTGGGTCTGAGTGCAAATCGAAATATCTGTTCGAGGATACACAGCTGGCCAGACATTTGTAGCCAAATGCGCGCTGCCAGCAAATCCTGCGACATTTTTATGACATCTTGTTAAGGGAGACGGAGTGGAGTCTGGTGTAGTGTGGAATGCTGCTCGCTCCCTAACAAATGTCACCTTTCTGCGCCAGGCGATGCGTCCAAATCAACGTCACGTACGAAAATACAACAAGAATCATAAGCGCTTCGCACGACTTGACGAATAGTTTTGCTGACTGCTGCACAACTTGTTACAATGCTTGTAGTAGTTTCTGCAGGACACCCCAGTGCTCGACATCGCTCTCTCTCTGGGCAGACCTTATGTGAGCTTAGGTTCAGCTACGTGCCAGCTCTGGTTACAAGTTCAAAGCAATCGATGATGGTTAGAGGCAAGGTCATGAGGGTCAGTCAGATAGTGCGGGCTGTCAGACATTTGGAGGGCTGGCAAATTGGTTCGTCTCACCTCAACAGTTTGCCTGCATTTCTCAGGCTTCAAATGTTTGTTAGTCAATGCCATCAAGATCGTATCTTATATATTCTTATAGTTTAGTCGGAGCTATTTTAAATTTAAATCTTTCAGTTTTCCAACTATTTTACTACCGCTAAATAGCTAGCACCGAATTTTTTATGGAATTCATTGAAGAAAATCACTTTATTTTAGCCGCTCCACTCTTATTTAAATTTGAGTCATCCCAAACCGACAAATCTTTAAAGATCCACATATATATGTTTGACTTTCTTTTGTATTTTCAACTGCAGCTGCACATTGACAACATTCGAATATACCTCAACAGACAGTTTTACGCATTCCATTGCCTCTAAAGCTGTTTTTGCTCTTCTCTATTTTGCCAGATGCCAAGTCAAAGCTTCCAAAAAAAAAATGAAAATAACCGAATTTTCCTTCGGAAGTCTAACTTTAAAGCCAAGTGCTCCACTCAATTGAGCAATGATTTTTGTGCTCTTTCCTTTATATTTGTTCGATCTTTTTTTTGTGGCTGTAAGGCAAAAGCCAAAGTTCGTCATTTGTCTTTTCGATTGCGGCTAATGCCATTCTCAGTATTAAGACTACGTGTCCGAGTGTATAGACAACGACTACATCGAATCGGCCAGTTGCCTGAGTGTCTACCACTTGTATCTGGCCTGGGCATCGTCTTTGCGCTGTTGCACTTGCCTCACAAACTGCTGGTCTAAGTGTCTGTTCATTGGTTTGTTTCACTTCAATCAGTTGTCGGTCGACTGCTTTCGTTAAGTGCCATCTTTGCATGTTGCGTCTGTCAACCAGCACCCCATTCAGTGATCTCCCCTACACCCTCCACCCAGTCGTACAACCTGTCACAGATCTCTGGCGAGAAAGCACGCAATGCATTCGCATATCTCTCTCCCTCTCCATCTCCATCTTAAATCTTTTGGGCCTGTCAGTTGGCATGATTTGGACTTTTGATTACTTGATTACGTGTGCAATGCGTTTCCTCTTTGGCCAGGCTCAGACCTCTGAGCTCTGAGCCTCCATCTTGTCCATGAGTGTTGTGTGTGTTTGTGTTTGCTGGTGTTCATCTTCCGTTCCGTTTCGTTCATTGGCAACGCTTGTCACTCGACGGCTTCGTCAATGATTTAAATGGAGGTCAAGTCAACGCTACTCTGATTGACGCAGTGCTATTACAGCGTCCCCCTTTGGTATTTTCCAGGCACATCTGTGAGCTTAAATGTAATTTGCACATTGATTACGTGAACTAAATGTGTTGCGCTGTAATTTAATGCGTAAATGAACTGAAACCGATCCGGTAATTTGCTGTTAGTTTTGGCTGCAATCGAATGTGTTTAAACATAAATAACTTTTAAAGATTTTTATCTGAACAGAGAACGAGAATAAAGCTTTTCAAAATACATTTATTTACACAATCTTACGGTTTTCCATAATACTTAAGAACAATTTGCTTTTAATTGTATACAAATTTATGCTGTGAAGAAAAGTTTTTGACGTTGAAAACACAATTTTTCTCTCAATACAATTAATTGTCCTCAACTGTCGCTCCTTAAACTGTCGCATTTAACCGCTGGCGAAATTCGCTCACCTGATAATATATAGATATAAATCTGTCAATGTGCCCAGACTGGCAATTTTCAACACTTGCCCATTAAAAAAAACTTGATCGTTTTGCGACTCGTTGTTGACTTTAGCTTTGGGGCAGTGTCTTTCACTGCTATCCTCCCCTCGTCCCTCCGTCTATTCCTCCTTTTAAAAACACCCCGTTAATTGTGCGCCACATGTTGTTTATTCTTGGTATTTTAAACAAAATAATTCATAAATTAATTTCAACATGTTGACGCAAAAAAAAAGAAATGAAAAGCAAGAGAAAAAATACGTTAAAATTGGACGAGTCAACGTTTAAGCGTTTATGAAAAATCACCTCATAAATTCACAACCACGTGAACACAACAATTATTCTCATGCGCGGACCAACAAGTAATTGCAATATATTCACAGGAATACGGGTGTGTTGGCAAGCGGGGATAAGGGGTAGTAAAATCAGGAACGTTACATGTCCACGTCAATGTTGCTTACGTGACTTCATACAGAAATAAAATGAATATAAAATCCAAATTTATTTACTCAACAATTTGGCAGCCTTTTTGTTAACAACTTATCAAAATTATGACAAAATTGCTTGCCAATGCCACACATCCAGAGCGAGGGCCACAACCGTTGACGGGTTAAGGTTAAACCTTTGGCGAGGTGAAGCCAAACATTTTTAGCTGCTTTTCAAATTACCATAACGACAAAATAAAAAAGCGTGGGTTTTTTTTTTTTGTCAATTTGTGTGCTACTCATTCAAGGAAAATCTTTTTGGATGTTGACTTAAAATAATATTTTAAAAGCTATAAAAAAATCAGACTTAATATTAAAGTTAATGTTGAGTTTTTTCTCAAATTGTGGATTACATATTTTAATATAAATAACTTTGCTTAAATAGTTTCCTATTAATAACAATAGAAAGATATTTAATGTTTAGTATATGAGTAAGTAAACAATTTTAGGGTAGTTTTTGAAATATTTCAAAAAGGTTGTTTGTCTGTGACAAACTTTAAGGTCTCACCTCGCAACAAGGAGATGGCTTTCAACGCCGCCACCGCCGTCGCCACCGCCGCCGCAGCTGATTGGCATTGAAGCACTTCATTATTGCAATTGCCCCATCGGAACTCACCGCCTTTTCTCTCCCTCACTTCAGCCAGTCGGAGACTGAAAGCCGCGAATTGAAATTTCACGCAAGTTAAACGCAATGGGAGCAGTCAAAAGGGCGAGCCGCAAGTGGTCTAAAGGGTCAGTGAGGGCTAGGGGGGTTGCAAGGGGCAGAGGGGGTTTGCAGTGCAATTTAAATGTCGGCATCGCCTGGGTCCGGTCTGGCGTCTGGGCGCGAACATGCTCCCGTTTGCATTGTTGACCATTGAGTGATGCAGCAAGTATAAACTCTTCCCCCCGGACAGCCCATTTCCCCCTGTGGTTCGTCCTGTCCAGCCCCCTTGTTTGGGTGCTGGGACCTTTCGCGTTTTTTCGCGCCGCACAAGCCGATAATTTATTAAAGGCGATTATTATGGCCCGGTTCGAAGAGCTCTCTCCCTGTCTGCTTTGGGACTTGCGTGCTCTAGTAATTTACTGGCCCTTCTGGGGAAACAAGCTTGCATTTGTAGACCGATGGTAGCGAGGGGACGGGAGAGGATGGGTAGTAACCAGAGAACCCGCCTAGCCTACCCTCGAGGGTCTCTTTTGGGTGCCATGCGTGATGTTGTACTTGCGGTATTTACATATGAAATGTGTTAAATTGAGCTCCTTTTTGTATTTTACTTTTTTTTTTAGCGCAAGTTTGTTTTAGCAAACAAATTGCTGACCCTACCACAAAACACCAGCCCCCGCGACTCTTTGGTAGAGCTGCCCCATGCATTGGTCTTGTTCACATGATTCTCGAATTATAGTTTCAACATTCCAGCAACTCAGCTTGCATCATAATAATCGGGTAGTCGATTTGATTAAAAAATCGCCCAATCATCGTACTGGACAAGAAGAAGGCAAAAATGGGAGAGCGGGGATGAAGGAAAAAGGTGGCGTGCACAAAGGGAGCCTTATGTGCGGAGGACTCCTTCAATCACTTGACTAAATCAACTTACTAATGAAAAATTTGCATATCCACTTGCTGCTCAAGTGTTGAGAGGGCAAAGTTGAACTCGATTTTGATTTTTCGTGGGCGTGGCAGTGCCCATACAAAGTGCATTCAACTGTAAGTTTTCTCAGCACATTTGTTGCATTGTTGCTTTGTAATACATACACGTATAGTCTCACTTGTGTGTATGTGTGTGTGTTGGTTGTTCGTTGAAAATGCGGCATGTGAAAATTTAATCGCCATTTATTTCACTTGTTAAAATGCTTTTGTTCAAGATCTGGAGCACAGACGGCCAAACTGCAATTTAAAGTACAATAATAGAGAATATTTATAGTGTACATGCATGCATATGTATATGTATTTATATATATATATATATATATACACATCCACATTTTCGAATACGTATTTAATTGGAGTACTGTGCGCTGTAAGAGGCAAAAAGTGGCTGTTGAGCATTCTCTTTTAAATTGATTGCTGAATTTCAAAGAACATTGCCGACTCAAATTTTGAAATGTTTTTCATTCAATTTTATTTTATAGGTGCGAGACAGAGAGAGCGGCAGATGGAGAGACAGAGACAGATGTAGAGAGGGAGTGGAGGGTTTGAGAACTTCATGTTTCACTGTAGTTTCAACACAGCTTTTGATGTGTCAGGGTTTTTGTAAGTTTTTAATAAATTTGCAATCAATTAAATTCATCTTATATTAAAATTTTTCGTTTAAATTCATGAACATGGGTAGTTCGACTCGGCTATTGATCAAGACTATTTATACTTTATGCGTTACAACTTTATTCAACTTATTTTTTTTAATTTTATAGGTATTCAGCCTAATCTTCATCTCGACTCGTTTTAATGAGTCTATAGAAGTCGAAAAGGTCTTCCAATGAATGCCATAGTTGGTGTCATTATATGTTCCCATCAGATTGCTGTAAAATATATATGGTATCAGTAAAGTTGTTCACTTATAGAGATTGCAGTTATAGCTACCTGTTATGGCAATGGTTGTAGCACCAGGCGCCGGTAAATCGCTCAGCACAATTGCCTCTTTTAGGTTGATAATTGTCGCGATCTCGAGTTGAGAACTTTTCACCTGCATGATGATAACTTGCTATTATCCCCCGCTTCTCCAGAGTATTTGGCCAATGCGATAATTTTGTACTTTCTTTCTTTCATTTTTGGTGAACCTACGATGCTAGTTTTTATGTTTGCATTTTTCTTACACTGCATATGCATAAATAATGAACATTTGAATCTAAGATTGGAAAAACTATTATAAAATCAGCTTTAACTGGATCTTTCTCCCCTTAGGGGACTATGAGTTTCAACTAGCTAGTCAATTTCTGTTGATTTGGCCAATCCAGCAAATTTGGTGGATGCCTTCATTTTTGAGCACTTGGTTTTACGGCCCACAAAATTTCATACGGCTCCACTGTCTCCCAACGGAACTGGCCAATTTGACGGTCGTCTGTGGGACGCACAAATTGAAGACATGTGCTGAATTTTATGGCTTTTAAATAACAAGCCATAAAAGCCGCTGTCCCAGCACAAAGGACAAAGGCAAGGAGTCAACAAACCGGAAATTGTCAAAGGAATCAAACTATGTACTTAAAACGAAACGAAACGAAAAACGAAACAACAAAAGAATGAAAACGAAAACATTTCGCAGTGCTTTCTTTTACATTCACAAATAGAAAGATACAATTTTATGCGCAATTCCTTCCTCCTATATTATTTTCTGTTTTTTTGTTTGTTTGTTTTTTTTTACGCGACCTCGCCGTTTTTTACGCATGTTTTATGAAATGAACCCGTCGCGTGTTTCGGGCCATAATGAATGAATGGCTGAGTGTCTGTCTGTTTCTCTGACTGACTGTTTGTGTTCATGGCTTGATGGTTAAAATTACAAGTGTCCAAGGAATTTTCGGTTTCGGTTCCGGGTCCTTCGTTAACTTGGCCACAAGGTCAGACTTTGGCCAAGAATGGGGAATATGTAATGAAAACAAACGAAACGAAACGCAAAATGCTTTCTTTTTTTTTTGTTTCTTGTCTCATTGAGTTAAAGGCATGAACTTCACAGTACATTCAAAGGTGGGGACAGGGGAATGTAGCCAAGGGGAGGTCACTGCGTAACCGACCAGCAAATGCTGTTTACACTCTACAAAAAAAGAAGAAGAAAAACAGAACTGATGCCCACTTGCGAATGAAAGAGAGCAAATAAAAGAGCGGCAACAAAACGAATTCCGATAGTCAACTTAAAATACTTGCAGTGATAATGACCAGAATCTTATTATGGAGGGAGCGACGTGGATGAAAGCCATTGGCAGTAAAAGCATTTAGATTTCACTTAAAGGAAACTAAATATGCAAAACGAACTCTCCCTCTCCCTCTCTGTATCTCTGTCTCTCACTTTCTCTGTCTCCCTGTCTCTCTGTCCTGAAATACTAAAGGTGTAAATTCAAGCAACAACAACAGGCAAAAGCAGCATTAAGCTTGTTGCTGCTGGTCAGTAAAATAGGGGTAGAATGGTTTTCCTCTTGGTGGCTGTTGTCCGTGCGCAAAAAGTGCGCCTCACAATTAGAGAAGCTGAAAAGTGAACTGGGTAAAAGGCATGGAATCGTCTTTAATTGTTGATGTGCGGCACTGCGGCTGACTACTGCACTTGTACACTACAGTAAAAGTCGGCTGTCTACTTTTTTGCTGTTGGTCTGATTTCGTCAGAAAGTTGCAACTCAATTGAGTTGGCCAAACAGAAAGGAATGGGCTGGCAACTTACACGATTTTTCACATTCAAATCGGTTCCAAAAAATTGCAAAGCTTGTGTCATGAATAATTTGACTATTTGTAAATATATATAAACAATTAGATTGCAAACAACCTTTTGTTGTGCAGTTGACTTGACATGAATAAATTATAAAAAATATCTCTTAGATTGAAACAGCAAACTGACAGATATGAACATATTGTGTTCACCTCTATTTCAATTCACTGGGCAGTGCTTAAGCTATTCAGTTTTCATTTATTTCCCCCTGTGATTTAACTTTTGTATTATCTGAAAGCCCACTACCCGCACACATCTTTTTTGCAAGCCTTTAGTTGTTTTATATCTGTCGATATAAGCGATAATCGTCAGCTTTGGATCCAACATAAATCACTGGCGCTCTTTCGTCCATCCACTAACGCGATTTATTTAGTTTTATCAGTTTTTCCTGTATTTTCTTTTTTTTTTTTGTTTGCTCTATTTTTTCTACGCGCCTCATAGTTTTATGAGAGGCGTGTTGGTTGGTTGGGCAAAGTGCACCAGGGGCACAGTGTGACAAAATCACTTGAGCCGGCTTAACGAGGCTTGTAATTGAATTATGCGATTTTATTGTGATTATTTCAGAGCTCAGGGCTTCACAATCTGCAGACAAACTCGCTGCGTGAAAGAACGAGAGATAGGGAGAGAGATAGCGAAATAGAGTGAGGGAGCGTGAGGGAGGGAGAGGGAGAGAGAGAGAGGAGTATTGGGGGTCTTCAGAGTTCGTAAAGTTGTCGCTCTGAGTAATGAGATACGTAAAAGTTATTTAAACTTTTAAATCCGCCTCGCTGCCTTTTACTCCACGTATTTGCTCATTTTGCGCTTTCCTCGCCGCTGCCACTGAGCCGCCCCCTCAATCACCCTCTTCCCCTCTTTTGGTATGCCATACACTTTTAGCAGCCGCATCCTAAACGTCCCGGAATGTCGGCTAGTTAAACGTTTGAAAAGTTTGCCAACTGAATCGCTGAAATGATTTGGAAAATTACAACAACCAGCCGGGCCAAGATGACAACGAGAACGGCAACGGCGACAGACACAAGGAAATACAAATGAGTCGGCGTTGATGTTGACGTTATACGAACCCTTCCCCAACTACCCCAGCTCCGCTTGGAAATTCCCCAAAGCCCGGCAAAGACTAGCGGCTGGCATTCGCTCGTGCATATTCCACATACCAGGGCAAAGAAAGGGTTGATTGGCATTTCTCGCAGAGTAAGCAGAAAGCCTTTCTTTTTTCGTTTTGTGTTTTTTCTGCTTTGCTGTGTTTTTCGAGGGCCCAACACCTACAAGCAACTGTCGGGATGGGCAAGGATTTGACTGCCGGCAAGTGTTTCAGTTTTTTTTTTTGGACTGATTGCAAGTACGACGAGTACTCGTTCTCGTACTCATTCTGCTGCTCATACTTATACTCAAACTCGCTCCTGTTTGGGAGGCTCGTTTGCCTCCTGTTGTCTGTTGGCCGTGTGTGGGTGTTTATTTGAGCAACGCTCTCCTTTCGGCATTTCTCTCAGGACACAGAACTCAGTACTCTTTGCCGGTGCCTATGCTTTTGCCGAAAATTCATTTGTATTTCGAAATCCCCTTTTGATGAACTCAACGTTTTCGTGTTTGTCTGCATTTTTCCCGTTCATTCTTTTTTTAAAGTACCTCCAACCCCCCCACATTTGGGCATAACTCTTGGGCCACCTGGGCTTTAATACGATTGCCAGATAAATATTGGTACCATACTATGTTCTCCTTTGACAGTGCCTGCAAAGCCGCTTTTGATTAGTTCGCCTCTACCGAACAACAACAACTGCTATAACAACAAAACTCCATGTTCAGACAGAAATTATTTGTCTGGCTAAAATCTGCACGTGTTTTTGTATAATGTATCTAGGGCAGAGGCTTTGACTAAAGGGATTCTTTTAAAGAGCGTTTGTTACACATGCTCGTCGAAACAATACTTTTCTCCTATATTATTTTCAATATATTACAATTCTTTTCAGTGCTTAATTGAAGCCGGCCTTAATTGAATAATAATAAATAGGAAAGATTGACCATGTAGATCGAATCTCAAGTATCATCGGCAGGTTTTATTACCCAGTTCAGCAAATCAACAAGTTTTAAATTGCTTAAAGTATTTTGAATATTGTACAAGTCGCTTAAATGATTTTTGGCAATTTGTAATAAAATCAGTAGCTTTGGCTGGCTTAAATTGAATAATAATATGTGTAATTACATAGCAGTTTGTATATACAACTGAATCTCTATAAACCACCGATTGTATCATCGGCTGACTTTGCTATCAACTTTATCAGCAGTAAGCCCCCCTTCTTGAAGCAGTGCAATGCTCTGCATGATTTTCACACAACTTGCTGTCGTGTCGGTTGGTGTAATAAATTATCATTGTACTGTAGATTTGTGCGAGCTGCCAGCAGCGACCAGCACCTGCCAGTTACCACCTCCCCGGACTGCCCACAATTAGCGTCTTACTTTATGTTTCGACTGCTCCATGATTGCAGTCAGACCCTTGAAAAGAAAAAAAAACTTTAATTGCTCTTCGGGTAGGTGGGGTGGGAAGATGGCCTGCCCAAAAACCGATTTGTTTGATTTATGGTTGCTCCCGAAACACCCACACTCCACACTATATATATATATAAGTATAAGTATGTATATATATATATACATATATATATATATAAATATGTATGTATGCACCTATAATGCGCACTTATAGTGGCGAAATTGAATCAATAAAGCATGCATAAAAAGTTGGCGAAAATAAATTATTATATTTTGCCCTATCCCCTCCATTCAGTTGCAATTAATGTCAGACACACAGACGACAGCTACGAGGACGACAAGAGCAAGGACGGTCGGAGAGTGGAATAAAAAACAATAAAAGCGAATTACATTAAAATTACACAATCAGCAAAAAGCAGCAGCAGAAGCAGAAGCAGCAGCAGCAGCAACAGAAGCAGATTCAACAGCAACAGTCGTGGCAGAAATGGAAACCTTGTTGCGCTGCATGGAAAAAAATAAAAGAATTAAAATGATTGCACAGTGGGTGATAGGTTTGTCAAGGGGGGTGGATGGTAGGGAAGGAGGGGGCTTTGAGGCAACAGGTTCTTGAACCAATTGAAAACGTTGTTAAACGAGTTTTAATTAGACAGCAAAAGCTGCAACGGCTACGGTTTCCAACAGCCCATAGTCGAAGTTGGCCCAAATGGCTAACAATGGCATATAGTAAAATACATAGAGAGAGAAAGAGAGAGAGAGAGAGAGAGAGAGAGAGAGAGAGAGCGGGAGAGAGGGAAGAGAGAGAGGGAGGTAGAGTAAAAAGATCCAAGGTAGTTTCAAATCATGAGCAAAGCACAAATGGCATACTAATTAGATGTGGCCGGCTGGCAAGGACTTAAATGCGAATGATGTGCGAAAAAGTGTGAATGATGCATTAGTGGTTAGAGCCCCTATTACCATTCTCCCCCCTCTCCCACCCCACTCTCCTTGATTGACCCTCCGCTTTTGAGAGCGCATCAAAATCAAATCGGAATTGCAGCAAAAGAAGTTCGCTTAATTACTTTCTTTTTCGAATTAGCAGCGCGGAAATAACGAAGGAAATGAAGTCGAGGGAGCAGACAAAAGGACAAACGGACAGAATTCACTATGGCGATTAAAGTACTATGAAGAAATTGGCACGTAATCAGCTAGAGCTGCAAATATTCAAAGTACTCGGCACACAATGCCATTAACTGGACTGCCATGGGCTGATTTTGCCAGAAATTATTAACTAACTACTGTTCTGAAGACGAGTACTCAACGATGAGATGGAGTGATGAGAAAATGGATAAGAAAATGGAAAATGGTTGTAAGAGTGTCTGTCGATACAAATCTGTAAGCAACTGTCGCAGATCTTTGCATGGGGATAACGGAATAGTTTGACATAAAACTCAGTTGGGCTCCAGGTCACAGAGGCCTTGAGGCACTTTCACACTTTTCCTTCAGAAGATAGACATGGTGCGGAAATGCCCATGGCCGTGTATAGACTCTCAGTACAAGGAAATTTCGAGCACCAAGCGAATGGGAACCTTACCACCTGAATTACTTTGCGTCTGATCTAGTTTTGGCCAATCAAACAAAGCTCCAGCTCAGTATGAATAATAGGCCTTCTGCAGAACCTGCTTTGATGAAGAAGAAGAGAAATCCATTCATCACTTTTTATGTCCTTGTCCAGCACTTTTTCGACAAACACTACAATCATTCGGCGTCTCCCAAATCGAAGCTTTCCGATAGCTTTCCTAAGCAAGGCAACTGACTATGTTCATCAAAGTCACAGACTGGGATACGTTGCCCCAAACTAGCGCGGCAGGAATGACAACCTAGACTAGTAGCCCAATACGTCTAAATTGGGTGGCCATACTTTTTCTTCCCCCGCCTAGTCAAGCTAATATACCATTTTGTTCGTTTGCTGGCTTCTGCCATTCAATTAAATATTAAAATAAATAACTATAGTTCTTAACTGAACATACGACTTTTAAGCTCTTAACTGTCAATTAAAAGCCATCTAAAGCAATTTTGTTTGAATAAAACATGGGCTCAGCTCGACTTTAATGAAGCCATCAGCCAAGCGACACCTTTAACTGGCCATATGCAGCAGTTAGCCACGTTTTAGTCTCTGTCCTTGTTCCAGCGCCTGTCTACGGCTGCCGCCAGTCATGGTGGGCCCACAAGACGAATCTGTGGGACAGTTGTCCAACTGTTCAGATTGATTGAGCGTAACCTCGACGCATTTCTCATTGTCGTTGCGAATTGCTGAAATTTCTTGGCATTTTCACTGTGTTAAATTGCTGGCATTGCTCCAATATGCTCCAGCCAATGTTCAGCCCCCGATCCCCTTTTGTGTGCCCGCGGCTCCCTCAATGTCGTTGGCAACATCAGGCAGCGATGCATGCCCTCTCGATGGTTAGGCCATCCATATGTTGAAGCCTACTGCTGCTACAACTACATACATGGACTCGATTCTGGTCGCCAGCTGCTGGCGGTAACTTTTGAGCATTTCGGTGGACAGTGTCCAAGGGTGTCCAAGGGGGATTCTCTTCGGCTGTCAGCTCGCTGACAGTGGAATTGATTTAATGCTTTTTTGTGTCCCATCCACAGGTGGAGTTCCACGCCCTCCCGCTCTTTCTCTCTGTCTTTTAATTGGCCCCACTTTGGCGGTGTTTATTCATGCGTTTCTGCTTGTCCACTTTTTGCTCAAACAAAACATTTTAATTATTGCCGAGCGAGCCTGATATCAACAACCGAATGGACGCAGAATAAAAAATGATAAGCGCATAATTGACATCAATTAAGCTGGCGCACCAGCAAAAACAAAAACTGGACACCTTGAGTGTTCAATCGAAGCGGTCGCTGTCATCTGAATCCCCACTTAATTTACCAACTGGATCAGCCTGTTATAGTGGACAAAGCCAAGAAAATTGTGGTTAATTGACTGCTGAATGTGGCTTTAAGTGCGCCTAATGCCAATTAAGACAAATATTTGGCTTAACACAATCTAGCTGAGCTTTTGTGTTGTTCATTTCGAAAGCTGCTCAAGTTTGCTTATTATAATAAGTTTGACTTTTGAAATTAAATTAACGTTTTCAGTAAGCCATTGACTCACTAGCCATTGCAACTACAACCTTTAGGAAAATAAATAGTTAAAGATAGCTTTTAGTTAGGAAGATAATATTACAAAAAACACTATCAAATTCCAAGCAAGCTTTCCATTTTCCGTAATTTTTGGATTTCTTGGCACATAACATATTTTTAGTTAGTTGACTCTCAGAAATTAAGACCGAAAAAAAAAATTTTTTTTTGAGATTTTATTAAGGTTTTTCTTTTGCTACGAAATAAATTTATATTTTAAACTCCAAAATGAACATGAATTACAACAATAACATACCCTTTGAGGCGAATTACAATGATGAGGTATGCATTGATAATATTGCAGTACCCAAATTACTATAAGTCATCTCGAGCTCCACGCAGATGATGGGCATGCAGCAGATGGGTATGCAAGGGGCCAGCCAAGGACTCATGCCGATGAACATGCCCATGAGTATGCCAGCACCGACGGGCATGCCGCCAAACCAAATGCAGCTGCCCATGGGCAATAACATGGCGCCGATGATGCCAATGCCGGCTGGTGGTCAAATGTGTGCCCATCCGATGCAGCGGACCATGATGCAGTCACAGCCGATGGCCATGATGCCCGCAATGCAAGCGATACAGGGCATGCCACAGATGCAGCCGACACACACCAATCAAGTGTCCATGTCGATGTCACAGCTACCGCCGGGGGCTGTGACGCCCTTGAGCAGTGTCTCGGTGATGCCACTGATGGGCGGCGGCGCTGGTGCCATCGATGGCGGCGGCATGAATGTGGTTGTGCCCGGCCTGCAGCCAATGTCCGCTATGACATCCCAACTGAATGCCAATAATCAGGGGCAACATATGCATCATGGTCGAATGGCTGGCGGCGATTCTGCTGACGGTCAGCCCAATTGGAATGCTGGCAATCAAATGATGCCCAACAATATGTGGAACTATGCTCAGCTGTATCCAAATGTGCAGCAACAACCACAGCAGCAGCAGCATCAGCAACAGCAACAGCAACAGCTCTTTCAGCACCTGCAACAGCAGGAGATGCAACATCAACAGCAACAACAACAGCAGCGTATGAAATCAAATTATAACTATGGCGGCAGCAATAACAATTACAGGGAGGCCGCTCGCAATGGCTTAAAGTAAATGACGAACAAAAACAAAAATTCTAAATTATGGCTATAATCATGTTGTTGCTTTCAGCTCACCATCAATACACTCATTAAGATTGGGAGCTAGCAGTGGATCCTTATCAGGTAAGCAGCAAAACAATGTTGATTACTTTAAGTGTATTATTAATCTAGAGCTAAAGCTATTGTCAAAAATACCTGGTTTTTGGAAGCCACGATAAAAAATAATAGCTTTTGATAAGCGGTTAATTTTTAACAGAGTTATTGGTTTGAAAAGTTATGTCGCAGCTAGTTTTGGAATATAATATTAACCCACAAATGCGATTCTAACGCTGCCATTTTCAACATGTTCATTAATTGATTTCCACTTTTTCATTGCAGGCAAGAAGATTTCACATTGGCGCTAATGTCTCGAGTTTGTGTTGTATTTGTTCCTATGATTTTCGATAATGTTAAATTTTCCGTGTTATTTGCACATCAATTGAATTTTTATATAGTACTCAGTTTACATAATTAAAGTCTTGAAATAAGTTCATTGTTATCTGTTTCTTTTATTTGATACAATTCTGTAAGCATTTTAAAGCCAGACTGAAGTGTTTCTCGTGCGCAAATATCTTTATTAAAATCTTAAACAATTTCATGCTGAATTCATGATGGCACTTCTGAGGATGACCAACAATGAGCTTTTCTCGCTTTTTCCTAAGAGGAAGGGAGCCTCAATTTAAAAACAGAGCTGGGCAAGCTTTTGTACAATTCTTTAGTCAACCACTGCCACAAAGACCGCAACGGCAACAACAACAACAAGATCTACAATAGAAACAGTTTGTGGAGGGGTAAAGTAAAAGTTTTCACAATTTTCGCTGGCGGGCACAAATGCATTTGGCGTCGGGTTTTCACTTTGGCTGTGGATTTTAAGCATTAAACGCTTTGATTTATGGCATACAGACATCAAAATAGGCAACATGTTACAACAAGCTAGCTAGCTGGCTACGGCTGTACCAATATCAAGACATTTGGCGAAAAAAATGGAGCCAAGCAAACCGAACACACGACGATGAAAAATTTATGCTGACCGCATGATGAACGCATAAAAAACGCTGCCAACTTTTGGCCAAAATGCAATCCAACTCGTTCGACCGTATATAAACAATGGCTTTATCGAGTCAACGGCATCAGCTGGCGTTACGAGGCAACACTTTTACCATACTATATTACTGTGCCCTCAGTGGGTCGTATACTTATACTTACAACAAACATATATGCACATAGATACACATATATATTTATATATATGCGTTGCTGCTCGTTAGATTCTCGGCAGCGAAGGTGTGAATATTTTATGTGACACTCTTTTTGGCATCATAAATCTTTAAGTTGTTTATTCAAGCACAGTTTGCGTTTGCCACACTTCAGCGTGGGTTTTTATATTCTAGTTGCAGTCGCTTCACTTTTTGAGCAACGTGCCACCAATTGTGGCCTGGCAACTGAACTCAACTCAGCGCGGCTAGTTGGCCCCATATGTAATTCTCTGTTTGATATTTTAATCGCGGATTTTATTGTTTTAAGAGTGTTTTAAACTGGCGAAAAACTCTGCACACAGAGGCAATACACATGCTTGTTCAAAGTACATTTTTTGTATTTTTAAGCGAGGGTGCCATATTCCAGAGGAACTGCTAAAATCTTAAGAGCATTAATTTTGAAAGGTAAACTCAACTGCAAGATTATATTAACATGATAGAGCCAAAAGTAAACTCAACAGCAAGATTATATTAACATGATAGAGCCAAAAGTAAACTCAACTGCAAGATTATATTAACATGATAGAGCCAAAAGTAAACTCAACTGCAAGAGTTTAAATTCTTGCAAAACCTTACGTGATACTTTAATGTTATACTCAGGAATTATTTTTGTTTTTTAAATTCATTGTTAGGAGAAGAAATCATGTCACAAATCTGTCAAATATGAAGAAAAATAAAAAAAATATTTTCCTATTGTTAAATTACAAAACGAGTTGCTGGTGCTACAGTTTCGAGAAATTTCAACTATGCTCAAAACTAAAATAATCTCATTTAAACTGTCAGCTCGAGAGGGGAAACACACGCACACACAGACACCCATGGAATACTTTGATATTTGAAGCGGGTCCCGAAGCGCACATAAAATGCACATGCCCAAAATTGTTTTGGTTGGGAATTTTGCAGAAGCAGCTCCCGCATTCCTTTCTGCTACGAGGCAGGGGCGTTGTAAGGGGCAGCTGAGGCATCATTAAAATTAAAGAAAAAAATACACACCCACAAAAACAGACAGCTGAATGGACGTTGAATGCTGCTCCACGAATGGACATTTGAAAAGTTTTTCGGTGAAAAGCTGCCAGACGCCAGAAGGAAACTGACGCAGCACACGACAAAAGTGAATGCAGCGCACTCCTAAGGGGCTGTCCTTTAAACGGGGTTTGGAGAGGGGGGTGGCTTGTCCAAAAGTTGTGAGAAGCCCATGTTCACTGCTGTTACATTCAAAAATTATATTCATGACGGAAGCAATACTCTCAAAATATTCTCTATTAATATCTAGGCAATTGTTAGGATGAGCCCTAGCTCCAGCATAGTTGCCATAGAGGGGGAAGCGGGGGAGTGTGGGGGTTGCTTTTGAGCATGGTCTGCATATGTCCAACTGCCAGAGCAACTGTCTGTTTGTCTAACTGACAGACACACACACAGACAATGCGGTTGCTTGGATGCGAAAGCGACTAACAACAACAAAAACAGCAACAACAGGAACTGATCTCTGCCTGGGCGCACATTGCCAACATAACCTCAAATTGCATTCCTAATTCCATACAGAACCATGCCACCCAAACCATTCCACCCACACACACACATAGATAGACAAGCCGTAGAACGCTTTCTGCAAAATGTGCAATTTCCGCTTGAAGGCAAAAGTGGAGCTCTCGAAGTTTGAGGTATTATAATATTTGGTAGCACAAAATTTATTAGAATCATTTTATCATTTTGATGGCAACTTCATGTCAGCATCAACATACGTCAAATTTTTTGCAGAATGTAGGTGTTCTCACTACCGGGAAAACACGTGAAGAATGCAAAATTGCCATAAAATATTTTGTGCACAACAATGAAATGTGTGCTTATTATTTAATGCAAATACCTTGCAAAACACATTTAAGTGGCTACACCTGCATTTCTTTTTTTCATATTGGCAAAAGCTGCTTATGAAAACTCCAATAGGATTTTACTCATTGTTCATATTTTTGCTTTCCAACAACTTTCAATGTGAATGCAGAAAATATGCATTGCAGAAATACGCATGGAGGCATTCTCTTAAAGTTAAAGATTTTACTCAATATTCAATATTTTCTTTTATTTACCAAGTCCACCAGACAAAGTTTTAAAATAAGATTAGCTCTGCGGTTTGCCGATTAAACCAAAATCGATTGTTTAATAATATTCAAAACACACATATTTGATTGAGCAATTTTAATGTGTTAGCAATTTTATACAGTTGACTTTGTCAAAATTGCAAATGAGCCACAATCAAATTGTTAACTTACAAATGTATTTTATTTTTGGCATTTGTCACATTCAAATTGGTTTCCTTAGTTTGTGGCTGGCCGCAAGCTAGTGGAAGAGGGTGGTGGGATAAGTGAGGTAAGGGTGTCCAACTGCATTGAAATAAGTGCTTAAGCAGCAAAAATGATTTCAATTCTATTTTGGCTGGCAAGAATGTCAACATGAATTTGACTTGTTGTTGTTTGTTTGCTTGTCTGCCTGCCTGCTGCACAAAACATTTACAGCTTTGACATTGCTTTTTCTGCACTCACAAAGTGCAGCATGTGCCATGTTCCATCTACCGGTCACATAAGGCACACAGGCTTCCCTGGCGACTGCTGATGATGCTCCTTCTCTGCCCCTGCTGCCAGCCAAAGGTCTCTGTTGCAGTGTAAACTTTCTGCCCTGTTTAGAATTTGCAATGTCCTCTTTGTTTGTTGTCTTTCCTTTTTTTTTGTCTGTAAGTTTTTTTTTTGGTTATTTGAAACTGTGCCAGTATTTGGCTAGTTTTTGCTGATAACTTCATCATCGCCATCAGCGTCCTTGTCGTATATGAATATTTGCATCGAAAAAGCGAACGCAAAAAGTAAAACTTGTTCGCCAAATGTTTTGTCATGATTTGCCCAGCTGTGTGTTTTTATATTTTGTACACAGCATTTGCTTTTTATGAACTACTGTCAATGGAAACTTTGGTAAAACCTTGCCCCTGTGCGTGTGTGTGTGTACACATCACTTGCCCCAGATTATCGAATGTTGTCTGGTTTGAAATGGTTTAAACGAGTGTTCTGTTTTAAAGGGCTGCACATAATGGAGGAGTGGGTAAGGGATATTGAATGCACCTAAGCTAATGGCTTTTTGTTTTGCTCATTTTGGGTCCTTTGAGTAATTAAATTTATGGCCTGGCGGCACATGCATAAGCCTGGCAACCTGTTCGCTTCGATCTCAATGTTCACCGGTCGCAGATGTTGTTCAAATGTTTGACTTTTTGGGCCACGTCCACACAACTGCCCATGGTGTTGGCCCTGTTATTTTCTCCACTCAGAGAAACCACAATTTAAACCAATTGTCAAGTACAACTGTTAAATTAAGTATGCAACTTCGAACACACAAAATATTTGTATATATTCTTGATCAGCATAAGTAGCAGCGTAGATATGGCCAGGTCTGACTTTCTGTGTGCTTTTACGCGAACTGGTGCTATGCTCTTGAAACTTGGTATGTATCCGTCTTTTTGTTGCAAGCAGGATTCTGGCGGGCCGGATCCGTTCACTATCGAAAGAGTAGTTTTTGTATGAAAATCAAGCTCTCTAATTATAATTTTATTATGTTCCTCGCGGTTGGACAAAATACGATCAACACCGATTGTATACATCATTTATCTATGGCTTACTTTCTCTTGTTGTCTTCAAAATGAATGGTTTTGTGTTACATACATTTTTGAATGCGACACATAATTCTGATTCTAATGATATTAATTGAATTGGAAAGCTTTGACTTAGTCATTGCTCTGCATGGTTTTGTCCAGTGTAGCTGCTGATTTGGTTGTCCTGACTGAATGGCTATTAATTTCGACTGGCTGGACTCGAACCCGAACCGGACACAGAGCGAAGGCTCATGTGTACACATGTTTGGGCTTGTAAAAATGTCATGTTAATTTGTGGATTGTTGCCAGACAGAGTGGACCATGCAAATAAATGTCTCGCTGCCAACCAGCCAGCCAGCGAGCCACCCACGCCTCATTCACTGCGAAAGTAGGGTTCTCTCTAGTTTGTTTTTTCGTACAGATTTATGAGCGAATCTGATAAGTGCTGCCAATAAATTTTGTGATACAACAATTTGCTCTGGATGGGTTTTTTATTTTTATTTTATATATTTTTTCTTCTTTTAGGGGTTTGCGGTTAAGTATTTCGGTTATTTTATTGCGTCGAGCAGCAATTGAAGATAGCTATAATGATGCGAAGTGTAGTCGAGTGTTTTGAGCAGTTTAAGTCTACAAATGTAATTCTTAATTTTGATTAAACTCAGCATGAAATTTTTATTTTTGCTTTTACAATGCGATGCATATCTGCTGAGCTGACTGAAATTTTAACAATGTCCTGGAAAGAGGCAATTAATTATTCCATTTTCTTATATTTCCACTTAAGGACTACAATAACCATTCGTTTCCATTGTGCAAGCAGGACAACAAATGAAACATTGCTCATACGCATCATGCGCTCAGATTTGCAAACCCAACGTAATCACAGAGCTGGTAGCGCACAACAACCAAAGCACACACACACACATACACACACAAAACAACAACAAAAGCCACAAGAAATCAGTGAATTATACAACATTTAAACAACACACAAAACTCTCCTTATACACACGCACACACACTCAGACCAAACACGCAGAGAAATGCATAGAAATTCACAAAATTAAGTTAAGGCGCTCACACAATGACGGGCACAAAGTTTTGGCCAAAAACTTTCAAGAGAGCGAAGTAGAGACAAGGAGAGAGGAAGAGAGAGAGAGAGAGGGGAGAAAAAAAAACTATCGCAGCAGAAGTGAAGTAAGTTGAATGTAAGCAAACAAGTTGAATCAACAAACCAAGTCTCTAATTGTATTTGTGCATGTGTGCATGCCAAGGAGTTGGTGAAGTGGATGCAGAGAGGGGGGCTATTGTGGACTGTGCCAGTGTTTTATGTGGCAGACCGGAACACACCACATTGGTTTTGGCTTTTGAATCCCTGCAGCAGCAGCAGCAACACTAGAAAATATGATGATGCCCAGCCAGAAGAGCCAACAATACGTGAAATGCAACATTTTCAGGATGATGGTCGAGCACAAAGCTTTCCTTTCTAACGTTCACAAAGCCAAACAAGTTAACAAAATGGATGCAAGCACTTGCCACAGATTTAGCGTCAACTTGGAAAAATAGAATTTATTTTTCACATGTGTTGGTACCGTCATATACATCAAAATAAATATATATCAAATATCGTTAATAAAAAATAACAATGAGTATTTTAATTGGCTCTTATGCATTTTAGTTAAACAATAGTGACAGATGCTGGAGCAGATTGTGACATAAATTCAGCAAGCGATTCTGCAACAGTTGCTGGAACAGAGACTGAAACAGATTTGAGAAAAGGTGCTTGCAACAACTTAGCGATACAACTTCCGACCTCTGCTTTTCTAGTGAAGAAATGTTTTCCGATTCTTCTTTTTTAAATTTGTTTTTGGCATTCAGCATCTCGCAGTACAATTTGCAGCGATGGACTGAAAACCTGCCCTTTGGCTCAGAATTATGGGATTACCAATGAGAATCAGCAGTGAAGTAGCACACGAGAAAGACATTCAAGCGACGCGAATTGGAGCCGACCTTCGCTCTGCTGAGCGAGGCAACAAGCGATGCAATAATAATCGATGTCTCAGTTCCCTCTCATATCTCTCTACGATGCTCACATCCACATCACGTTGAACCACACGGTGCTAAAGCATACACTCAATGTTTGCGTTGTGCCACATATGGCGTAGTGATGCCCATCTCCTGTTGCTGGACTGCCCCCACCAATGCCGTCGCGTTTAAGTCCGTGTTTAAGTGGTGCGTTGACAAATGAGCAAACCTGTTGCGCCTCCAGTTGATTGTGGGTGCTGAAATAAAATAGGAAACTTGCCATTGACCAATTGCTGATTCCTGCAGTCTGCTCACTGCAAGTTGATCGTACACATTAATTGCTTCTTTGGGAAATCACACACATGTAGCAGAAATTCCACACAATCAATACAATATTTTTTCGATATATACTTTTTGCCTATCGATTGCAGACACATGCTCATTGCTATATGAGTAAACATGCCGTAGCTGTGAGCTTTTGCTAAAAAATGAAGTCAAGAATTGCATAAAGTTTAATGACTGGTTTCAGCTCTGAACTTAGTCCTAGATTTGGTGCTGGACTTTAATGTGACGCAATCCGACAAATCGCAAAATAAAAGGCAGGAAATACGGCAACGGTTGCCATTGTCGAAATGGTGACGACAGCGAAAACCAGGTAGCATAAAAATTGAAAATCTTTGTGCCAGTTTTTTGTGAAGGGAATTGGAGGGGCTATGGTGATGGTACTTCAAAAACGGCAAAAGTACATTTGTTTATGCGACCTGGCAAGACGGTGCGACGGAAGCTGCCTTCTGCTACTACTACTGCTGCTGCTGCTACTGCTGCTCATGCTGCTGCTCCTGTGAGCGTTGAAATGGAACAAATGAACTTAGACGAGAATTGCCAACTGCACACGACTCCAAAAAGGAGCAGCAGTCTGACGTGTGTGTGTGTGACTGTTTGTGTGTGTCTGTAAGCAAGCCAAACAAATGATTTTACTCGTTACAAGAAAAGTTTAGCTTGTAAATTCAAATTTCACATTTGTCTGGAAAATTCGCAATTACATTTTGGCAAGTAACAAATGAAACACGAGCCACCTGAATATTAAACACACACACAACACACCACACAACTACAACAATGCCCCCGTCCACGTCATGGCTCATTGTTCCGGCGAAGGCGCCGCAAATCGAGCATAACAGAGACAGAGGCAGAGAGAGAGAGAGAGAGAGACAGAGACAGAGGGAGCGAGAGGGACCCAAGGCAATAGACAAAAATGTTCTGCAGCAAACCACCGAAAGCATATTGTAATAATCCAAATGAAATTAAATGTACCGTAAACATTTCGAATTACGACGGCAGCAATGGATGTAGATAGCTCCCAGGCGGTTCGACTACGTAACATACGGCAGCGCACCACAAACCGTTGCAAGCAGAGACAATAAAAATTGGCCGTAATTGCAGCTGCGAGTCGCATTTGGCTGGCTTAGCTTAAAAGCGACAGGAAATCCCAAAATCGTTAGTTGACCTATGCAGCAATAGCAAATACTTTGCTTTGTTTTTTGGGGAGTTTGAATAAATGTGGCATTAAGCTGGATCTGTTGAATATTGGCCGGAGATCGAGTTACAAAAGTGCTGACTACAATGTTGATAGAAACTTCTGTAATTGTTGCTGCTCTAAACAATATGTGAACAGTTCTAAATTGGGTAGGTGTCACTTTTATGTTTAATAACTGACAAGACAATAAGGCCAAGCTCCTTTAGATCTTTCCTGAACTTAAAACTTCATAGCCTTTCTCGATCTCGATCTAAAATTGGAACAACTACTTTTTGTAGTTCCCCACGAAGTGCTACAAGCAAGTTAAGTGTGTCAAAAGCGATTCTATTTTCTATGGATTTTTGTAAGAATTCAATTCCTAGAATATTCAAGAGTCAAAAAGTTTATTACGGCATTCATCATTCAACTATCCGCTTAAAACCCTATTTGAAACCAATAAGAAACATAAATTCCACGCATGCTCGAAAATAAATCAATATTACAATATTTCAATCAATTTAAAATCGTCGGTCCATTCGTCTTGCTGCTATTCAATTGCGCTGTCCTATGGTATAGCACCATTAAATTAGTGCAGAAAATGATCAGGTTCAGGTAAAAGGCAGCAAACGCCAAGTAAAATTGCACATTTTACAATTTTACGAGCACTAAACGACTGTATGGAGGATCCACAACCAGTCCACAGAGGATATGCAGCTTGCTGCCTTGGGGATAATTTCTAAAACAACTCTATCGCGATCGGTGGGCGATGCAAAAACAGACAGACAAAAGAAGAAAAAAAAGAGCCTATAAAGAGCAACGATTTATTGTGGCGATCCGCAACAATTTGACAAGCAAATTGCTATAATTTCTTTCTTACCAAATGATCGAAAACTATGGGTGGAATCAGGACTAGGGTGGCGGGGGTGGTAACAGCCGGCCTGGTATTCAAGTTTCTGTGTTTGTGTGGACATGTGGCCAAGTCCATGTGCAACATTTTCGCGCTTTTATCTGTTCGAAATTTATGTTGGCGATAAAATCCACAACGACTACCGGCCAAAGCAGAGCTCAGCTTCAAAATGCTGAATGCAGACTGCAGACGGCGGACCCGACAACCCCAGGCAACATCTAATTGCGAGCAGGTCTTGAGAGGATTGCGATCCTCCCGTTAAATTGCAATCATTTCTTTAGCATTACGAGCTGGCAAGTTGCGCCAAAGGGGAAATTTTTTTGCTTATTAGGTGGCCACAGCTCTATTGCCAACTGTCTGCGAATTTTAGTCATTGAATATTTTTTAAGAGGCGGCTTAAGTGTTTTGGCATGCGAGGCAAATTTTTTATGTACATTGGGATGGGAGGGGCTTATTGAATTACTCGTCTTAATGGTTATGGACAATCGAATTGCAGTTATTTGATGCAGCTGGCTGGCATTGACCACAAATCAAGCACATTTTTAGTTAAAAGCTACTCGTGTGGTCCAAAAACAAATGACACTTAAAATAATAGGTTTGCTTACATTTCTTCGTTTTGTATTCACTCAGAGAATAATACACCATTGAACTAAAAGTAAAGAGCTTACAAATACTTATTATAAAATTAATTTATTTTAGTTAATATTATTATAAATGTATGTGTAAACACTGTAACACTGTGTGGATTAAATGAAACATAATCTGCGATAAATTATTCAGTTATTCAGTTACATATCTTCTTTATATTTTTTTTATACTTTGCCAGTTCAATTATCAAACACTGTTTGTAATCATTCCAGAGAAGATTGATATATTTTGGAAGCTCTGGTCACTAAGCTGATATTTCAAATTTATAGCCATTTAGAGTTGTGGGCAAACCTGTGCTGCAATCGATTCAATATATTTGGCAGATGGCTTCGAGCTCTCACAACTAGAGGTTTCTTATTTTTGGTTCTTGTTTTTCTGAGTGTGGTCAGCGTTTTGACTTTAAAGCCTAATGATCGACCAAATACGCACTTTAGCCTTAATCGCATCTGGCCAAAAGAGAAGTTGTAAATCAACGGCACGCATTGCGCCAAAAGGCAATCATCATTAAAATTTCGAAAGCGCATAAAAAAAAATAAAAAAATATATATATGTATGTATATTTATACATGTATATATACTTATATAAACATATGAATAAAAATGATTTCCTTGAGTTGTGCTACTTTTCACATCAAAAGCCAAGATGAAGCCAAGTAAGGAATCATTCTTCGGAGCTGTGGTCATAAAAATGACAGCAGCAGGAAACTCTTTGGGACTGAATCAAAAAGGAGAGCCTCATAAAAATTAAAAGAAAAAATCAGCAAATTTTGCTTTTATTGGTTTAAAATACATACAGTTAACTTTGTGCGTAATTTTACGATGCGTCTCGTTGCTTGTTGGGGTAAATTAAAAAGTTCGTGAAGCGCATGAACATGTTTTTTTCTCTTCTTTTTTTTTTTGGTAAGAGAGAAACTCAATTTTATAGCAATTTTAATATGCCACGTTGGACTAATTGTTGGCCAGCGGATGATGAAGAGGAAGAAGAAGAGGAAGAAGAGGAGAGAAAAAATAAGACTGTGGGGACTTTTTGATGGCACTTAGAAAGCCGTTAATCCTAATTTTATGTAAATATGTACTATATTTTGGCGGTGCCAATTTAATGCCTCACTTCCGCAACAAGGGCAAGTAACGCTCATCATGTTAATTCCTTGTTGGTTTACCAACATTTTGGCATTTGATTACAGATTATAAACCAAATCGCTTAAGTCACAAAATCCCAAAGGTTCAGTTAGTTTCGTACTAATTGGCAATCAGAAAGAATCTCATAAATCATTTGAAATGACAACAGTATTGCATTTCTTGCGTAGCTGCAAATTCTTGCTGAAATAATCGGAGACTTCATTCGATATCTGATTAATGCGTTTACCAACACTGCTGCTGTCAAAAACAATAAGAAAACCACTTTGCAAAAGTAATTACCAACACGATGGCTGGAAACTGTGGGAACACAAAATTACATATTTTGTCAGTACGTAAATCGATTTTGAGTTGATGTTTCGGATTTATTACTAACTCAAAATAATATCACAGTTGACAATTGAGGACTGTCTGGGCTGTAAGAGTGCAAATGTGACATTCCGGCCGGCGGACAATACTCATCTCGTGATCTACACGCTGGAAAAACCGAATGAAACTAATCCGATGTCGCCGATAATGGTGACACCCGTTGGCAATGCTCTACAATTAATGTGCACCATAGAGTTTCCAGATGCGGCAAGTCTGCAACGGATGCCGCAGCTAAAAATTGGCAGAGGTTGTGTGAAAATGACCTTTAAGCTGATGCGTCTTGGTGGCACTTGTGCTGTGGAAAGTGATGTGGACATGGAGGCGACCACTTCCAAGCAGGCCGAGGAGCGTCAAAGAGCAAGACAGCAATCGGAGCGCGCACATTGCCACACTCTGTACGAGGTGAATGTGCAGCGTCGCTTTGACCGCGTCGATCAACTGAATCGCATCCACTTCCAGATTAACGGGGGCAATTGGCGTGAGCTAACCGTTAAAGAGTTTCTTGACATATTTTTTGTGCAGCCGCCACACAGATATGAGCTGCTGCCCACACAAATGCATCAGCGTTATGCCCACGATTGGCTGAAGACCATTCAGGCAGACACCAACAACTATAACATTCTTAGGTGATTGATTGGGAGTTTATAACTATAGCTTGCTATGGTTTTTACAATCTGTATTAACACAAAATTCATATGCAGTGAGGATGGCAATCCGTTTGACACCTTTGCCAAGCTCTTTGATCGCCAGGATTCGGAGCAGCAGAATTATTTGGAGAGACTGGCCACCAACTGTTTGGCCGTTAATGAAATGGCTCGTCTCAGTGAAAGGCGCTTCTTGCTCAGCATTTTTAATCAGACTCGTTCCATTTTCGAGTACATAACTAATTATGAGTATACCGTGTGGTTTTTTGTGCCACGGCACAACCGCTACACGGCCCTCAATAGTTTGGTGAGTAAAGCCAATTGTTCAGGTTTAGATGCAATAGTAAATTGAATTCACTTTACAGAGTTTGGATGACTTTGATTTGAGCAATGTGCGCACTTGCATTAAATTGACACGAGATAAGAGCAATTGTTTCCGGCAACGAGCTGATCACAATATCATGGACATATTGCTGGTGTCCCTTCAAATGGCACTGGCTCAAACCGCCAAGCAGTCGTTGCTCTTCCTTGGCCAACTCGAAAAAGTGAGTAAAGATAATTAATTAACTAATTAAATACCTGCATCGATTTGCATGGCAGCTCAGCGAATTCGTTTGTATGCAATATGTGACGGCCTATTTCATGAACACCATGTATACGGCGGGTAGCTCCAACACCCACAGTTCGACTGTAAGTTTCCGCTAATTTCCATCTGCCTCAGTCAGCATTCTAATTTTTGGTATTTACTGTCTGCAGCCCACATGGATTTGCACCCGTTACTTGCATCGCATCATTCAGATAGCCGAGTCAATGGAACTGATTGTCGTCATAGAGTATCCGTGTACTTTAACACTGTTGCCAAATAATCGTCGGTATGTGAAATGCAAGCAGCAGCTGAATAAGGAAACTGGCGCCATTTCTTGGCATTTGTCCATGGATGTGACCAAAACCGTTGACAATGGCATAAAGCGCCTCTCGGAGGCCATGAATTCCAATTAAGTCGAGACAACACTTCGCATAGAACTGAAAGTCTTAAGTTGTGAAATTAATCTGCTGTTAAATGTTGGATAAATTGGCAGCAATAGCTTATTTTAACTTTATTCTTTTACACTATATATTTTTGTTGTCTTATAAAACTTTGAGTTATATTTTTCGTTTCACTTCAGTTGCTTGGCCTAAAGTTATGATTTTGAACTTATTCTATTATTTGAAATTAGAAATTTGAAATATTTACCTTTTAATAAACATACTTCAAAGAATTCATTTATGAGTCACTTTAAATGTAATTTGTGCAATATTCGAATTCAACTTTATATTTTTAAGCTGTAGTAGAAGAAATGCAAAAGATATTTGAAGCTTATGTTAAAAGTGTTTTTTTTTTTTGCAAGTATCAATCACTTGTATTATTTCCATGCCATTTTACGACTTCCTGAACCCGGAATGCCGCTGGTATCATTCTTCAGCTGCATTTAAATTTCGGTTTGCCGTCTGTCAGCCCAGCTTTTGCTCCAAACAGATCCAAAATATGGCTGGCGACCGACCACAAAGCCAAGAGGAAAAACAGCAGCAGCAACAGCAGTGCTTGTCAGTCAGTGGCACGCGTCATTTGCCGGCGAATTGCATTTTGCGCAAACCGAGAAAGCATTTTTTGGAAACGCCATGCCTCGCCCAGGCTGCTGACACAGTTTAGAGCCAGCAGTAGGATAAGAGCCAAAGGATGTGGCTGACAGTATATGCTTTCCGCATCCGTATCCGTAACCCAACACGCTGCTCAACTCGACTGACTCGTCTCTCTGACTGACTGACTGAATAGTCCGACTGACGGACTGTCTGACTGGGCTGCTTGACTGATTGTTGGTTGTTTAGGTAACTTTTAGTAGCACATTTGCTGCACGCGGCAATCCATTTGAAATGCTGCCGTAAATGAGTTTTCTTTTTTACACCCACATATATAGGAGTCTTACAGTATTGTGGTGGACCCACAGGGAATATATATCCTCGATCAACTATCGATGTAGCCCTTTGTCTGTCTGTTACTATGCAGTCCCCTCCAGCTATCTTGACGAAACTATAATGAAATGATGTTCTCGGCCACCGGACTGACCTGGATGCCGGCGTAGCCATGTGGCGCCAGGAAATCCTCACATTCCTGCGTAATATCATCCCATTTCCATACGAAGAGATGAACGATGGTGTTGCGATATATTATTATTATTATTATTATGTTGGCATACTCCCATATGGCAATAGTATGACTTCAGTCTGCAAGGGTATTCAGTCTTTGGTATATTTGGTATTTGGTATATTCGTCAGTCAGAAGCATTTGTAGTTCATCACTCATACGCAGCACAGCCAGCAAATTAACTTTACTCCAAACGTAGACAACTCAGTCTTACAAAAGTAACCTTCCAATAAATTAGACGCATATATTTAATAATCTGACAAGAGTTTTCCATTAATTTGTTATTTATATTTAAGCAAAAATAAATAAAATTACATGGTCCTGTGTGTTTATTAAGTATACTTAAGTGTACATAAATTTTCTGTTTAATTATGTTTGTAATAAACGCAAAAACCATGTTGCAATCAAATAAATTCCATAAATGCAAACTTTTATTACAATTTAATAAATCAGTCTGCAAATAAATCGAAATAATTATTTTTTTTAATCAATCAACGCTTCATTTGTGTAACTGGCTTTGTCATAGCACATTTTTCTAACCAGAAGAGGAAAAATTTTTTATGAACTTGTGCAGAAGTATTTAGCAGATGGAATCCATACAGATATATAGCATATATATATTTTCGATTATCACTGTCCGTCCATATGAGTAAGCCTATCTTTCTTTTTACAAATAGCCAGCTAAGCTTGTGTTTAAAAGCTGTGTTCAGAGCATATATTAGACGAGCACTCCGGAGAATTCTAACCGTTTTTTTTTTTCTTGTTTTTTGTTGCCCATCTATCTACGGCTTTTAATGGAGTAATTAGTTTTATGCCGCTTCTGGGCATTCAGTTTTGTAATTTATTGGTGAGATTTGTAGCCCCGGGGTCAGGTTGCAGGTGCAACCCAGCTGCAGTTTCGTCGGTAGACAAGCCAGACAGGTTTCACTGTACTGCACTGGCTCTACACATGCTGCTGCATTGCGTGCCACTTTTCGCACTTCATACAATGTGATGAGATTGAAGGACCGTGTTGCAGCACTCAACGAAATGACAGCCAACCAACTTCCTCCCCTCTTTTCCAATCCTTTTCCACAGCCCGCTCTCAGCTGACAATTTGAATAATTGCGAAATGGCAAACAAAATAATCCCCAGATTTTGGCTCTTATTTGACGGCATTGCGCATATGCGATGTTACATTTTCTGCTTCGGCAATCAGAAAATAAACACGAAAAATTAAAAATAAACACGCTCAGTGGCAGAGATTGAAATGAAAAACCATTTCCCTCCTTTGTTTGCCCGGAAACAGCTACAAGTCTTGAGCATATTAATTTGACATGTGTATGAGTTATAAGAGTTCCAAATCTAAACTGCTTTATTAACATGCGAAATGTACACAGTTAACAGCCAAATGGAATTTCAGCTTTAGCTTAATCATTCAAGCTGATTACCCTCATCCAGGCGTAAAAAAGAAAACCCAAAAAAAAAGACAGAAGCAGGCTTGAATCGTAATATATAAGCACCGAATCAGCATCAAGAAAAAATCTTCTTTCTGCTCTGTGCTGCATAACTACAGTGAAAAGGCCCAAGTCGAGAGGGCTGGCTGAGAAATATCCTGTAACCAAGTCTACCCATCCATTTAAATAATTTTCGTTTTCGATAAAAAGGACGCTGTGTATTGTATACCGAATTTTAAGACTCTGGCTTCTACAGACGTGCAGATGACCATGCTTAGATCGACTCGACTCTTAATGCTGATCAAGATGATTCCTTCCCGCCTGTTAGCGTCTATTACACAAGTTGATCATGGTCCATTTTAAGATTTCAAGGGGCTAAGGGTATCAAAAAAAGGTCAAGCCGTCTTTTGGGCATAATTAAAAATTAATAAGCGGCTGCTGCTGTTGCTGCTGCTGGTGCTGTTGCCTGCCTTTTGGAGTATCCGCTTCTGATGTTTGGAAGCAGCTGCTCAACGCAACGAAGCGTGCTGGAATCGCAATCTGTAATTATATAAGGGCGATTCCATGATGCGACTCAACAACAACAACATGAAAAATAACAAGTGCATGGCTATGACGATATTTTGGCCTTTTTGTTGACCCGAACACCCAAAATCCTTAAACAGCTGGGCTAAAAGCGCAAATGAGCATTAAAAACTCGTTTCAACTAAATATTTAAACAGCTTATTATGCTGGCACGTACACACACACACACATACACATATGTTGGTGGAGGGGCGTGGCAGATGCTAAAAGCCGAGCCTGATTATAACAAACTGACCGCGGACCTCTTCCCAACAAGTGGCACGTGCACTGCACCAAAGGAAATTTAAATTTGAATTAATTATGATGCTGGACGGTGTTCAGAGTCCTGGCACTGGCACTGGTCCTGGTGCTGGTGCTGGTGCTGGCTTTGGTCCTGTGCCGTACCTACCGCCTCTGCCTGCAATTAGTAGTTGGCAGTTGCAGCGCTGCGGGTCCATGGGTGTTAAATTTGCCAAACAACAAATAATAGCACTTAGCGGCCAACTGCAAGCTAACTGATAAAGAGTTTGGATGCGGTATATGCAAAAATGAGTGGCAAATATAAATGTGTGCTGGCCCTTGGCGAATCAATTGCCTAAGCTATGGAGAGATAGGATCTCTGGCAGACTATCATTCGCGAATTGAACACTCTTTACTTAGGCAATACTCAATCCCCAAAAACTAATCGAAAACAAACAGTTTGGAAACCCTCGTCAATTTCTATTGGAGCCACAAACAGTTTGTCCAACAAAATGTGAATGGCAACGCTGTTGAATAAACAAATTGAAAGAGTTCAGTTACCCAATGGGTCAAAGAACTACTGTTCGGGCATAGAAATTGTGGACAAGGTCATTAGCATTTCATCGAAAACTGACCGCACTCCGACTGTAGCTCTGATAAGGAGGGGGTGGGTGGGAATGACAATGGCAATGGGTGGCTCACAGCAGCAACGCAGTTAAATCAAGCATTCAAGTGTCATTAATTAGTCAGCAAACATGGCCATCAAGCGACAGACGCTTTAGTGGTCACTCAAACAACAGCAACAACAACAACAAGTTTGACTTTCCCACCCCTCCGCCGCGCTTTTCCGCATCATTTGAACTTAAAAAAAGAAGACGAAAGCTCTCCCTTAGCCTGGCTACATTCGCGTTTAATTACAAAATAATCCAGTGTGAACGGTGTGCCGAAAGAAAATCGATTTTGCGATTGGCGATTGAAATTGGCGGCTCTCATCTACGCTTTACACATAACAACACTCCCCCTCTCCCGTCAACCCGTCATCCCGTTGACGCTGCTAACCCAATTAAACTGTCGGGGAAAAAAAGAAAGAATTACCCCCTCCGGCAGCCCGCTTCAGCTCATCGATATTGGGTAACTGTTGCCTTGCCTGGCCTGGCCTGTCTGCCTGCCTAGCCTGGTTTGGCACTTTGCCCAAGCCGCAGAAGCAAAAGCGCAAAAGCAATACCAAAATCAAAAGCCTGGCAAACGCATCACTTCGCGGTCTTCAATAGCAATTTGGGTAAATTCCTTTTTAATTTCAACCGCAGCCATTGTTCAGCTCTATTGTCCTCCTCCTCCTGCTTCTCCTCATGCTCCATTAGCCGATCGCCTGGGGATAACAGCGTGAATCATCGTTCTCTATGAGCATTATAAAAATGCATTTATATGATATTCGCATCTGCGTACATTTAAGACTACGAATGATGATTATCTAAAAGGAATTGCAATTAATATTTCATATTTAGTTTTAAAAAGTAACAATTATTATAACAACTTCCCCACACTAACTACAAGTAACGCTCCAGATTTTTAAGCTTATACATTAAATAAGCGTATGATATCCAAAACTATAGTTTCTAAATATTCGCAACAAACTCGCTCTGAGGTAGTTGACTCCATTAAGAGCCAGCAGAA
Organism: Drosophila picticornis; assembly: GCA_035043845.1. Lineage (NCBI taxonomy): Eukaryota > Metazoa > Arthropoda > Insecta > Diptera > Drosophilidae > Drosophila > Drosophila picticornis. The sequence goes on along the minus strand of JAWNMR010000493.1, from coordinate 1,956,564 downwards.
GAAAAATTTGTTATAGTTGGCAGATTTGAGTCGTCTATTAGATATTCGTTCCTAATTGGAAATGTGTAAGTGATAAGACGCATAAGCTGAATCAGAAAGCGTGCGAATGATTATCGCTAAGAAATATAAACAGATATATAAACATACACTGTATGGGATCCAAGCTGCTTCCCTTTGCTCGTTACATAGTTTTGCACATGGACTCAGTTTATATAGAGATGCGGCGCCAAAAATGGAATTGAATGGAATTGTAGTTGTCGCCTGGATTTAGGATTGCGTTTCTGGCAGACGCGTTGTGGAAAACAATTTTCAATGCCATAAATATGCAAATTTCATTAATTTGTCAAGCACACACATAAACAAACACACACTGTGTAGACCAGCTGCGCCAGACATAATCACAAAGAATGTCTTGAAGCGTTTTCTGCCTTTTAGCCATATTTTTCTACTTTATTTTTTGTCTAGCTGAAAATCAGATTTGCGTAAATTTCAAAACTGAAGGGAGTTAGCATCTTGTCTGTATGGCTGTCTGGCAGCAGCAGCACCACTACCAAAAGAGAAAAGTATCTTTTGTTAATTGTCGTGTGGAAAATGTGTCTAGAAAGATGTGCCCCAAATTCAGCATGAAAGTTGTTGTCGCAGTCGCAGGCGGTTAATAGCCTTAGCTGCCACACCCACCCAATCCTCATATTTGATATGCAAACATGCAGCGCCCCTTTGCGAATATTCAACACACAAATAACCATTTTTTGTTGCCATTTTTTTTTTGCACATTTTCTTTGTTCTTCTTCATGTTGACTTTTCGTCAGCGGCTTTTTCGGCATTTGTCTTTTTCTTATCGTCGTGTTTATCTTCGTATAAAAGTTTTACCCATGCACTGTGCATTTTCTTTTGTGCTTATGCAATTATGCTCGGAAAATTGTAATTCGTTCCGTTCTTCAACCTAAAATGCTTTTGTTATTGTTTATCTTGTAAAATTGTGTACACAATTGGAAAATTGCGTTTTGCCTCTGTCTGGCTGGCTGGCTGTCTGTTTGTTCTCTTGTTTATTTGTTTGAACAACATTTTTAATTAGTTTCGCATTTTTTATTTTTTTATATTCTACTCATATAAATCGATGGCGCATAATTGATTTGAGACAAACGCAAACATATTTATAATTATTTGGATTCCATTTTTTTAATGATTTTTAATGATTTAAAGCTGCGCATTCAATTAGAATTCATTTTTCACGCTTCGTAAATCAGACAATAAATATTTATTTAACTAAATAGGCTTAAGCTATTGAGAGCTACTTATGTACGATTATCTAATTATAGAATTAATTACTCTTGAGCAGCACAAGTGCTCCAATTTATAAAACATTCATTTATATATATTACACTTTACTATATATATGAGTCAGCATACATATATTTATAAGGCATTTGTGTACAAGCTTGTAAAAGGCAGATAAAATATAGGGGAATATAACCTAGACGACCTCTTCCCAGTTATATATACAAGAATAAAAGCAGAAATTTTGGTTTTTTTTAAGGAATTCAGCTTGTGGGTATTAAATGTCCTTTCCTAACTCCCTCCCTTCCTCCTTTTCCGCACTCAGTCGCCAAATCTCTGAGCTTCAATGTGCTCTTTTTCGTTTCGTTCAGTAAATTGAAATTATGCATTGCTACAAAACGAGCCAAAAAAGCCACATACAGACAATTCCCCGGCCAATAAGCGAACATTTGATTCGTCTGAACAAAGTTTCAATGAAACGAACAGCAATTGTATCTGGCAGTAAGCAAAAACAAAAAAGGATCTGAGAATTGCGCTCTGGCAAAAAAACCGCTGGGGATGCGAAAGCGTGCAAATATTTTAACTAAAATGAGCCAGCGAGTTACTTTTATCTGTTGCGAAATAAGAATGGGTATTTTGTACGCCCAGTCATGCCACGCCCAACAATCTTTGCCCTTGTATGCCGCATGGCAGCAAATATTTGCCGCTGTTTTCAGTCAACATAATTTTACTACTTTTATAGGCAGAGTAATGCCCGACAGGGAACGACTTTATCCTGCTTCCCCCACCCCCTACCCAACCCTCCTCCTACCCCTATCGTGTCTTATACCCTGAACCTCATATTCCTATACTGTCTGACTTTTTCACGTGCAAGTTTACAATTTCCACATTTCCTTTCATCTCACGCGTCTCGCGTGTGCAACATTCAGTAATGTGTATTGTGAACTGCCAGGACCCCCGACAACCGGTCTCACTCCCTCACCCATAACTTCAGCCCCACTCGCACACGCCCCTCTGGCGCCCATCTTCATGCTGGGCCTGTCTGAGTTTATTGGGCTCGCAGCATACTTTGAAATTTACCGAGCTTCACTTGTAATGCTTCGCTATATTGAAATTAATTACAAACAAAGGATGCTGCTGCGAGCATGTGTACATCTCTCTCTCTCTCTATTTCTATCTCTCTCTCTCTCTCTCTCTCTCCATTTTTCTCCCCCACTCGCACTCCCTCTCTCTCTCTCAAATTCCCTGTCTATATCTATGTCTATGTGCTGTTGAGCTTCCCGAATTAATGTTTCGCCTTTGGCAACGCTCGGGTTCTAATTTCTGATGTTGCTTAAAAAAAACATACATAAAATAAAGTTCAAATACACATATTCATATGTGTACGGCAGAATGTCTGTTGAGCACTTTAATTGAATTCGCATAAATAACAACTAATTTATTCAATTTAATTTTCGAAAAGCTTTCTCAACTCATTTTAATTGCATTGTTCAATTTGTCAATTGTCGGTAATGGTTAGATATTCATAAAATAAAATAAGTAACCCTGCTGTAATATAAAATGGGTATTTTTTTTTTATCAGTTTGTTTGCCAATATTTGCAGAACGGAGACAGTAATCGATAAAATGATCTGCGCGGGGTATCCGATATATCTTAGACAATGATATCTTCTTTTTAAGATTTGGACTAGTAGAAAAGTCGTTACCTGTTCGCAACCATGCAGACATACCCATAAGGGAATCGGCTCCCTACTCTACTCGGGAACATGATGCAACAAAGACGAGTTAACTACTGAAGTGCCTTCGCTGCTCGACACGCCAGGCCTGCAAAACCCGGAGTGAATCTGATATGTGCGATATGTGTAGCCAATCGAGTTGATTTTCCATGCACTGCGATTTTAGTCGATTTGACGACTTTATTTGTGGTCTAGAACTAAACTGTTTAGCTGCCTATAAGTCAGCAGTTAGCGGCTCGGGTTCTTCAGTCTTGTGTGATCTGTGCCAATATCAACACGATATATAGATATTATTTAGTGCAAAAATGTTATATAAAAGCATTTGCACTATATTCTTGGTCCATGTATTTGTGCTTAATTGTGCTAATGTGAAAAATGTTGTATCGAGTCAGCAAACACAGCTCGACGAGATTAGGTTTCCTTAAGAATTTTGATTTGCTTTCATTTTTATATTAGAATCAATTTATTTGCAGAGCACAACTGATTCGTCAGAGCCAACAGCAGGCCGATATGATAAATAATCTAAATGAGTTGAATAGACAATTGGCTTTGTTGCCAACCTTGGTGTCAACTCCCAGCAACTGTGAGACGGCAGCTTTGGGTACTCGTAGCGGCATTCATCAGATCCTCGTTCCTGGTTACAGTCGGCACTGGTTTGAGGTTAGTTGTGACGAGGACACACAGGGCGGGGGCTGGACAACGGTGTTGAATCGTCAAGATGGCACTGTAGATTTCTATCTCTTTTGGAATGACTACAAAAAAGGCTTTGGCAATTTAAATGGCGAGTTCTTCATAGGACTCGAGATACTACATTTCATGACCAACGCTGGGGATCAAGAGTTACTCATAATCATGGAGAACGCTGAAGGAAAAAAAAGGTTTGCAAAATATGATCAATTTATAATCGGAGGTGAAAATGAAGCGTACAAGCTGATCACGTTGGGCAAATACTCTGGAAATGCAGGCGATTCCTTGAAAAGTCATGCCGGTCAAAAGTTCACCACACGGGATTATGACAACGATAAATATGATAAAGGCAATTGCGCTCAAAACTATACGGGCGCATGGTGGTACAACAATTGCCTTGACAGGTAATAATTACATTCTGTTTTTATTAGTGAGCTGTATTTTAATATACGCTTAAATTTTATAGCAACCTAATGGGAAAGTATAATGAAAACAACTATGGCAAAGGCATTATTTGGTACTCCTTTACGGGAAGCAGAACCTCACTAAAACGTGCCCAGATGATGATAAGGCCGAGAAGGGATGCATCAAGTAGCTGAATACCTTTGAGAATCCATTTTTTTTGGTTAATCTACATAGAGAAAAAGTACATTTTAATCAATTATATATTCTTGATTCCAAAGCTAACATTTTTAAAAGTTTTACAGTTTCATCTGCTTATTGGAACTCACATTATTATAAACTCAAAAAAAGGGCAAAAATGGGTTCAAGGTTTATTCAAATTTTTAAATTCGCAAGATAAAAGAAATCATCTTCATGAATTAAATTCAATAGTTATAATAATCCATCTAAAATGTCTACTCGACTCAGACGCACTCATATATCATAAATATATGGATGGGTGTCTATGTATGTATATACATATGTATATATACATATATATATAGTTCATAATGAGCTTGCATGCGATTAATTTACCGCATGAGCGGATGATTCTCGGCGGCGAGCAGAGAGACAACATCGTTTGGGAGGTAGTTCATAAATCATATGGCTTTGTCATTGCCAGCTAATCTTCGTTCCGTATTAGGAGGTGGCAATCGTGCGTTCGCCTACTTAATATTTCCGCTAATACTGCGATCCCCGCGCTCTCCCATCTCTTGCAGAGCACTCTACTTGGTCGTTTCGTATCGCAAGACTGACGTCAGATGTCACTAATCTAAATTTATGCAAATTGCCAACTGTCTGACGGGAGCTGGTTTAGCGAGGCGAGGCGCGGCTGAGATTCGCAGAGGGAGGCTGAGTTTCTGTGCAACAGTTGTAAAAATTGCAGCTAAATTCAAATTTGACATGCGCCAGGCGGAGTCGCTCTTATAAGTTGCAGTTGCAATTGCAACCAAGACTCGAGTGCTTTTTTTTCTCTGCATATCCTCTACACAATGAATAGCCCCACAAGGGGTATCTCCAACTGGCAACAAATCGAATGCATTACATCTTTACAGCTTTGCTAAAGGTCTCAATTTTTGGGTCTTCATTTGTTGACTATAAAAATTGAGTTAAATGGTTTGCTTTGGGCTCATTTAGCAAAGTTTGGAAAGCTATAGCTAAATTCATTGAGAGTTGATTCTGTCTACTGGGTATCTGGCAGTCGTTCAGTCTGTGGTTAGTTTTCATTTCGAATGCATTTCTCCTCTGCTGCAGTTGCCCGTTGCCCGTTGCCAGTTGCGTTGGCAAAGCTCTTATTAAATTAAAACGAAGGCGTTTAAGTGCGCCCCGAAGCAAAGCAAAGCCAAGCAATGCAGCAGCTCAGATCTGATATGCAAAACATTTTTGAAATAACTCAGCCGTAAATAGCGTATAGCTTGTGGCCAGAATTTCCAACTCAGTTCTCCTGCAGCAGACTAAGCCAAATTAATTGAAAAACCTGCATGCATCGCCGGCCAACGTTCAGACTCTCAGTTCGGATTCGGATTCGCACATGATTAGTTGGCCAAAAAAAAAGAAGCAAGACACAAGAGTGCTTGACTGCAAGTTACCCTGTACAGAACTTGGATTTTTCCACTTGTTGACTGCCTTGGCCAGGCAGCACATATTTTCTACATTTGCCAGCACATCTGTTGTACCCTGCAAAAAAATCAACTAAAACAACAAAGTTGTTCAGTCAATATCAGTTTTTTTTTTGGCTTGCTTGCTTTCAGTTTTCATTATCGCGCCTGACACGCGATGAACGCCACGCTTGGCCCCCATTTACAAGTCGGCGCCTTTTGTAATCGCTGCGTTTGCCTCCCCGTTCCCCTTCTTACTCTCCTTGGTTTAGTTGCATGCCGCACACTTATGCAAAAGTAACAAAGTGTGAAATTTCAGTTCGCATTGCCCACACACGTTTCTCTGGCTACAAGCGAAGACTTGGGCAGCTGGCAAAGCTTATAAGCCGTGCCCCAAGCCGATATAAACATGAACATTGGCAGCAGCTGTTGCGCAAATGGCTGGAAGTTTTTTTCTTTAAGTTGAGACCTCCAGAAATGCGTGTGCACTACAAGAAAAAAGGGCTGTGGTATGTTTAAATACAAAGTGGATATAAATGCTTACCAGTCAGAAATCAGACAGGAGCTTAATTGTTTTTAAGAATACTATTTTTATAGGAGTGCGTGTTGTGTCCTGCAATTGCTAAGTTCTCCAGGGTTGTTATTTATAGGGAGGTAAATTGTATATAAACATTATAGATGTCGGAAATGCTGCTGCCCATAGAACCTTTTTGGCCATTTGTAATATGTGTGGGGCATGCAAAACGCCATGAAAATCAGATATACATTTCCTTCTAAAAACAGAGTTTAGATATTCGTAGTGCATGGCTTGCAAATTAAGAGAGAATTAAGCAATTCATTGTGTTTTATTTCACATCCATTCCTCCGCTCGCACTCTCTTTCTCTCTCTCTCTCTCTTTCTTTCTCTCTTTTTCTCTCTTTCCCTCGCTCTATCTCTGTGTATCGCACACTACCAATTTTTCTGTTTCCTTACAGTCTTGATCCCCCCACAAAGATATTACAACTCAACCTATAATTTATTCAGCTAAATCCTTTCGCCAGGCCACTTTCAGTCTAAGAAAAGAGTAAGCAGCGAAAATAAATTAAATGGAAATCATTTGTCTTGCTCAACAAAATATTAGTGGAGTGAGAGAGACAGATAGAGACAGTGGGCGGGGGTTTCGAAACGGACTTGACAGCTAGTCGCAACAACAAGAACAACAACAACGAGTGGCAGTAGTTGAGCAAAAAAATTTGCATAAGGAAATAATATTCATTCCGTGTCGTGCTTAAGCGCCAAGAAGAATCTGCATTCAGCCAAAAGCTTGTCAAATTCGTTGTCCTTGACGAACGGCGAGCGAATAAAGAGAATTTCATAGCGATATGCGACATGGCGCTTAAAGCCAATCCAGTGAAGTGGCAAGAAGTGTTTTAACATTTGAACACGCACGAAAGTATGCAATACATTCTTATATTACCCAACGAAATCGTTCAAATATTCACATTATACAATTATTTAAAAGAACTGAACTCAAGCATCACATAATCTATCAACTATGCAGACAACCTCACTTTTGACAAAACAGCAAACAATCATTGCCTTTTAGCCACAAGCAACATACAATAATATATAAATAACAACTTTAAAATCAAGCTCCATCAATCAATTGTCTGTGGAAAGTTAAGCCATATATGTATATATGTATAACCAATTAAGACCAAACCAAAATAGTTTGACTCAGACTAAAATAACCATTAGCTCAATGCCCTTTTTTTAACAACAGACCGAAATAAAAAATGCAAAACAGACTTAAATTATATTTTAAAAATATAAAATAAAAGACTCAACAAAAATGAAATCTCTCAAATTTGCAAATCCGTTTTTTTCCACATTAATTAAATATGAAAACACATACAGCTGTTCCACATATTGAAACGATTCAAAATACAGCTTTTAGCTCTGCACACTCGAGTTGAAGCAATTTGTTCGCAGTTAGCAAGTGTACTCAGTTATTATTAATATGGAAAGTACTCAAGGCTGAATCAGAAATTCGAAAATAAAACTAAAAACTAAAGAGGCAAGAAAGCGAAGTCAGCTCTTGATTTAATTTTCAAGTGCTCTTACTTGTGTAATAAATTGAAATATTGTTTGCATTTAAATGTGTTAGGCAAGTTAATACCCCAATATGTACATGCATACATACACACATGTATATATATATATATGTGTGTCCAACAAGCTAACTCAACAGCATTTGCATTAAACATACCAATTTCGATAGACACGCCTTCTTGGGCGCCCCGCCACACCCACACCTACACACACACCCATTCACCCACGCACACATACAATCATATGCGACAACAAGGGCATGTGCATGGAGCGGTCGAAACTACGACTACTATCTGGAAATCTGCGCTAACCAGGCAAAAGGTCGATTAACAAGATTAAAAGCGCCATTAAATGCTTTGATTTGGCTACAAGTTAAGACCACGCAACCGCAGATACGCAAATGCTCTTGTTGCTGTTGTTGTAGTTGTTAGTGAGAGTGGGGGGGTTGGGTGAGTGTAATGGGAAGGGGTGTGAATACAACAACAGCAACGTATAAAGTTCTTTGGGTCTACTTAGGGGAACACATGTTTTGCGGCAAACGAAATTCTGAATCTGGGTAACATGTGAATTCTGCATGTATTTTGTGTCTGCACAACTGGGTTTAAGGCCGAAGTATGTTGAATTCCTGGCTAAGAAGTAAATTACGTTCAGTTGCTGCTAAGTCGAAGTGAGCCTGACGAATATACATACACACACACTTGCAGAAAAATTCTAAAACTCTAAGATATCGAAAAATAAGTATTTTTTCCAGTTCTGAAGTTAAGAACCAAAATTCTATTTCGTACATATTCATATGTCGTTATATTCAAAGATCTTATCAGTAGTGTAGTAGTTACTCCAACTCCACTTCCTACTGGCCCGCTGCTCTCTATATAATTATAAAACGATGCTAAGATCTACTCTGTGATTTTCGACAACCAGTCAGTATTCATTTTTCCGCTGAGTGTATACACTGAGACACATACACTGCTACACAAATGTATCTGTGGCTGCGGCTGATTTGCGTGCCTTGCGTGTCCCCACACGTCCTCCTCGCTCAACATGTTCTCGCTTGATTGATTTGGGTTGGGTTAAGCCCCACAGGCAAAAGCGTTAACGAAACCTGCACACACAACACCCATACATGCGCACACACACACACAGACACACACACACCAAACACACACTTAATCCCAATTTGCAAGCGTACAAATCAGTTAGAGTTCCTTTTCATTGGCCGGGCATAACTAAATTATATATATTATATATAATACATTCGTGTAGGGAAGAAGCAGAAGTTGTCCACAAACAAAAGTTTGGCATAAGACGGAAGAAATCTTACGTTACTAGAAGCATGAAAATTGCTTTATAAATGTCAGTGATTTAGTGATTTTTGCACCTAACTTTTAAGGGTATGGATGCAAACAATTTTTTTATATTTGCGGACTGTGATCAGAAAAGTTGCTCAACAGTTAAACCACTCCATTTTGCAAAAGATTACATTGCGTGTCCAAAAACAATCAAATTCAAAATCGAATGCCAGACAAGGATGTAGTGTTGCAGCTATCCTCAGACATATTCAAGGGTATCCGCTTTCCTCCTGTAATTTTGCTCATATTTTCGGCCACATCCATGGCCCATTAGGACATAGTAGAAAAATTGAGTACCTGTGTGCACCGATGCACACATACCCGAATCGGGTCTCTATTCTACTCGAGAAAATGTCGCAGTGAATGCAAGTTCAATAAAATGTAAAAATAATAAAAATAAGTTAAATAAGTCAAATTTCTTATCTCACATTCTTAAATGTTTTCCATGATAAAACTCATTCCAATAAATTGATTTATTAAACAATTTGGTACTTTTGGCGATAATTTATATGAAAGCGGTTGACTGTTGGCCAATTCTGCTCACATCGACTATATCTACACGCTCTGCACGCTTTGCAGTTATAGTATAGATATATGCAAAAGTTGGTCATTTGATATAAATTAACTTATCTACCACTTTGTCCACAACCGTCAACGCCTACCGTAATTATTGGGGTTATACAGTTTTCTGATTGCTGTCTGACTAAAAACACACACCAGAAAATCGTGTTGTCATATTTATTGCACTTCTGTATTTTAAATCATATTATGAATAAATGCAATAATTGAAAATTGTTAAATGCATTTCACAATTCAATTTCGCTTAGTCCAAATATGAATGAACCAATTTAATGCTCATTTCTGTGTTCATTCTAATCATTTAAATTTAGCATATACAATTTACATTTTGTTGGACAATGTGTGAAAAAATAAAACAAAACAAATGTGTGTGGGTGTGTGTATTATAGGTGTTTGTTGAGGGAGGGGGTGGCTAATGCATTTGAAATGCATGGAATATTTTTAAGTAAAATGTATTGCAACAATTGCACGAGCTTAAATGCAATTAAAAGCGCAAAACCAAAAAAACAACACAATTGCATTCAACGAAAAAACAACAACAATTGGTAAGAGGAACAATGGCCAACAACAAAGAGCAACAGAACACAAATGAGCAAAAATAATTTTATGGTCAATGCAACGGCGTTAAGTTGCCTGCGGTGGCAACTGGAGTGTATGTGTGTGAGTGTGTGTGTTTTGGGTGGGGGGAGGTGGGTCAGGGGTAAGGCTTGCTACTGCGGCAACAGCAACTAATTTAAATTGAAATGAAAATTGATTGTTTTTTAAACGCGTCGCATTGCAAACGAGGCACGTAGCCAAACACGTTGTCCATTCCATATGGAGCGGTGGGTTGGAGAGGGGTATGGGGCGGGGAGAGGAGGGCGAGGGGGGAGTTTGTGTTCGTGGCATGCATTCGTGGCCACGTCATTTGCAACAATGGAAGCAACAACAATACACCATGCACAACAATGCGAGGAGGCTCGAGCCAATGTGCACCAAGCAAAACAGCAAATTTGTCGTTGCAACAAAATATGCCAAGAAGCATGGAGCTACTAGAGGGAGAGAAAGAGAACACAAAGAAAGAGAGCAGTGCAGCTCCAGCTGCAGCTGTTGATTGCGATTCAACAGCATTTGAAATGCACCTAGCAAAATAGTAGAGTAACTTTGAATTTGTGTATAAACTCATTCAACAAAAACCCTTTTAAACTTAAAAGCTTTTTATTTTAAAAGGTAATTATGACAATTTATAACAAATTACTAAAAATTAAAAATTAAAAAGTGCAAAAGTCAAAAAACTACATTGGGAAAAGAGTTGTTGTGCTAAAATTTAGCTATACATTATATAAAATGATTATGGATGTCTTGATAAAAACACGTTTACTCCAAATTCCTATTCAACTTAAGAACTATTTCAAAGTAAGTAAAAAAATAATGATAAAAATAATTCGAGTGTGCTTATAGTGTACGGATAACTCATATGTATTGATTTAAAAAATGCTTATCGAATTTCGATTCAGTTCGTTTGCTGTTTACAGGGTATCCACAAGTCATTCCTCGATGCACAGCGGTTGTCGTCAGCAGTCTCTCATTTATTTGTACAAAATTGTTGCTAATTTTGCATGTGACCAAATTGAATTTGCAACTGCAACAACAGCAGCAGCAGCAGCAGCCGTCGCACGTGCTGTTAACCCCTCTTCACACATACATACATAAATATACATACATACACGCATACACACATTCATAAATATATCCATATGCCGTTCAGTAAAATGACTCACCGAAATAACGGGTAATTTGCGTATATTGTTTGCCATAGGGGAAATTCATACGATAGCAGCAGATTCACCGATAGCAGCAACAACAAATTTCCCTTATTCAGATGCAGTAAATTTACTTTATCGATAAAATAATATTTTATTATTTATTTTGAGCACTTATTAACACAAAAACAAACCAGGCATATTTTATTATTTTTGGCTTCCAACACTTGTTAAGAAATAAGAACACGAACAATTAAATATTTGTAAATAATGGGTTTTTATGGGTATTTAATTTGATTGGTATTAGTGAGTGCATCAAGCGGCCAATGATCTTTCTCACTCTTGCCTTGCACTCTGCTCCATTTTACATTGCTTATTGGATCACCATTAATTATCTGTCGAACTCAATTTTTATCTTTTTATATTATTATATAGATTTTGTTGATAGTAATTTTTTCATAATCCCTATTGTACGCGCTAGCCTAGAAATGCTTACGAAAAGTCCTTTGCCTGGATGCATTTCAAATTCCCACAGGGAATTTGTCAAAATCAACTTTTGAAACACACTTTTATATACACTTTTTCGCGTTTTTAAGTGCTTAATTTTTGCCCATTTTGCGATAGTTTTTTTTAATAATTAAAACTGCGCTAAAGCAATTAATTTTAAATTTCACTGCTCTGGGGCGTGAGAGTGGGCGTATGTGTGTGGGTGGAAGGGGCGTGGTTTGCCGCAGCGGTTAGAAAATATTAAACATCGGGCGACGTCTGGCAAATGTCACTTGAAAAATTGAAAGGTTGTGCAGTCAGCACCCTAAGACCCCACCCCCTCCCTCGGGGACAGCAAAATAGTGGGCACAGCAGGGTTTGAAAGGATGGAAGGGCAGTGGGTGGGGGGGTAAGGTATACTGGTCTTGTGCGCAATGTTGGCAAAGGCGAAACTTAATTAATTTGAGTAACTTGGCAGCCGGCCGGTTAGATGGCCACCCCCTACCGCCCACCCCACCAATAACCCTCTTTGGCGTCTTTGTTGCTGCACGGGTGTGGCATGAATCCTTAATGCACATGCTGAGTGTGTCTCTGTGTGTGAGTGTGGGGGGCGTGGTCGTTGGGTTGCTGAAAGAAAGAAATAACTAGAACTGACTATGTCAACATAATTAACTTTGAAGTGAGTGAAACTACAGAGAGACAGGGCCAACTATGAGTATCCTTTAGATTTAAAAAAATAGCTCCTACATAAGTGCCTACAATAGCATGTGTTAAAAATAAATCCTAAAAAAAATTCTCAAAACAGGTGAAAGCCGTTTACGGAATACTCTGCAAACTGTGATATATCAGCTGATACTGGGTGTTATACAGATTTCATTCCGGAACGGTATAACAATCCGCAGAAAATATTTCTAGTAATTTAAATTCCAAATTTATTAGAGTTATGCATTTTTGGGGTTTTTTGGTGAGCGATACACGGATATTTTTCGGATGCTTAAATATACATGCATCAGCTGTAATTCATCTTCAAAATTTGCATACTCCAACTGAAAGTGCAAATGTATCGATGTTATCGACAGTTTTTTATTATCCAATTTAACATATTTTGGTAACAGAGTATACAAAATGGGCGAGAGGTGATAAGAAAAAATGGCAACACCCTTCCAATGCCTCTCTTTAAAAACATGCAAAGTACTGCGAGTGTTGCCAAATAATTAATTTAAATGCATTTCGACATTCAAATCGTCTGGTGCCTTTTACACAGTATGTGTTAACTAGATATGGCATAAAGAAAAAGATACAGTGAGGGAGAGAGGGAGAGAGAGAGAGAGAAAGAGACAGAGATGAGAAAATAAAGATATTTAATGTATGTATTCCAATTTTAGATGCTGCTGGGTACTAATATTAAATTCAAGACTAACTTGCAACTTCCTTGTTTCTTCGTGCTCACGCACGCAAAGGGATAGAAAGAAGAAAAAACACGACTTGCGCTCATCTCTAATGTGCATACTCCCAAAATGCACTCAACGAACTGTGACGTAGGACTTAACTCGTGGAGTTTGGCCTGAAACAGAATTCGTAATATCCATAATGCCATTAAAAACAAGTATGCACGCTCTGGTCGAGATAGAGGGCTCGTCTAGGAGATACCCAGCACCAGATAGTAAATAAATTGAATCGTTAAAAAAATGCCTTTAAGACTAGAAAACTGTTGTTGTTTTTCGAATTAACTACTAAATATTTTTCCAGTTCGTGAGACCTCGACTAGAAGTTAGCCCAAACCCTGCTGATAGATATACTGAATACTGCACACTTAAATGTAAACATGTCTAAATAGGTGACAAAATAAACTAAGACAGCACATCTTTTTATTTAAATCGTAGTCTATCTCTCTCGACCAAATCATTCCCACTTGCTTTAATACAAATTTTGATTGATTATAAATACCTGACACTTGAAGTTGATAAAGTTTATAGATAAAATTTATTGAATAAAATTTACCTGCTTGAAAGTTTCGCTTGTAATGAAAAACTTAAACTCACACACACATTGTGAACACTTTAAGTTAAATTTTGAGAGACTGACTTTGGACGTGGATAACCAACCACATGTGCCTCGATGTGTTCCACTCCACAGCTTGAAGATAATGCTCAGCAAAATAAATGGACAAGCTGACAAGCTTTCACTGGGTTGGTTAAGCGGGAGGGAGAGAGGGAGAAAGAAAGGGGTAGAGGAGAAGACGATGACTTTTAAATTGTTTTTATTGAGGTGCCAGTTTTGGTCAAAAAGTTTAGCAAATGCACAGAATAAATGAGCATGGAAGTCCATTTTGGAGCATTAGAAAAGCGATGGATGTTTCTCTATCCTGCTAGCGTCCTTATACCACATGTCAGCATGTGAGTGTGTGTGTGTGTGTGCGTATGTATGTGGAGCGTACAAAGTCAAATTGCTTATAGATTTCCACGAGCCAGAGCACTGAGAGAGAAAGAGAGAGAAACAGGAAGAGGGTGAGGGTGAGAGCTCCTGGATGTCCTTGGTGTGCAAGCATTTTGTGCTTGTCACGTTAAACTTTTTGGTTGGTGCCTAAGTAGCTAACGCCTCAATATGCCCGTTGACATGTCCGGCAGAGGCACCCCTCCATCTGCTTCTCCCTCACTCCTCGTCCACACTATCCGAAAAATACTAATAAAATGTCGCCTGGTATCGGAATGGGAAAAGCTTTAAGCTGCTGTCTATGGGTTTAGTTTAGCAACTGTGCCTGCAGTGTCATCCTCATGCTGCCATACACTGATAAAAAAAAACGGACTTCAAACCAGCTCCTGTCGAGAAAGCTCGTCGGAAATATAACTTGAACCCAGCTGTTGCACATCTTGCATCGATTTCAACAGACAAATGGCTAACTGATCAACAATATATATTTATACATAGATTCATATTCAGATATTCAATTAGTTCAAAAAGTAAACGCTTTTGTTTCAGTGTAACAATTTCACTGGAAAGTTAATGCTGTCGCCGTGCGGATTAAAAGCACAACACATCCCATGTTGTCGTTTGATGGGTCAGATAGTATAGCATGTAGTGTAGTGTAGGGTATTCAGAGGTTGAGAGTCTGGTGGTGTCCGTCGTGTTAGCGATGTGTCATATTAGCTCAACAGATTTAAAAGAATTCGCTGCGTAATGGAAATGGAAACGGAAAATGTGAGCTAAAATTCACCTGAGCAAAAGAATTGCGTGTTTTTGGTTGCTGCTGTTGTTGTGGTTGTTGTTGCATAAAGAAGAAGCAGCTCTAAGCAGATATAAAACACGTGTCAATTGACAGCGGATTAGATGAGTGTTAAGCATGCTCAGATACACATCCATATAAATTCTAGTCACTCTAGGCAAAAATATACTCAGGCAAGAGTTGAGCAAAGAATACCATTGGACTGCAACTCGATCAGAATACCTATTGAACTCTACGACTCTTGTCAAAAGAGTTGAACATTTTAAGCCGTTCATCTAGAGTTCAAGCCATGATTAAAAAGTCAAAGCAATTACTGCCTGCAATTTTTGGCATTATATTTTCAACGTGAAAATTGAGTTCGAATCGTGCTGCCAATTTTAAATGCTGTATTAGAGCTGACGAGGTGATTAAGCCGACCAGGTTTTTCAAAATATGATTACATTTGACAAACCTTAGCCCATGTATAGTAGGAAACCGGTCAACCGATCCGAATTATATTTTTGGGCTTATAATTTAAACATGTAAATCGAGTCTGAATTGTGTTTTTGACTTTAAATGTTGTACGCTTCTGGGATGTTTAAAACATGAACATGAATTGCAAACAAAAACCTGTAGATATCTGTTGATGGTTGCAACGTCGAATATGAGTCTAATATTTGAGGGAATTCATTCCGTTTGTATTAGCTGGGAAATGTGAGGTTTTGGGCCAATTAAAGGCCAATTATGATGAGGAGTTCTGATATGCAGTTGCTCAATTAGCTGCTGTTCCACATAAATAACTGCTGCTGCCAAACTAGCTAACTGGCACAATTGACAAACTGACAAACTGGCTACGCATGCAGCCGTCAATCGAGCGCTAACGGAGATAAATGGCTGAAGCCACAAGAATTAATTTGGTTGACAGATGAATTGCAACAGCAACAGCAAAAACAGCAACCTATAAATGACAGCAGCAGTGGCATCCATAACAATAACAACAACAACAACTGTAACAATCGCAACAGTTGCTGGTCAGCGACAGTAAAATCAAAAACATATTTTTCCATCAGACATTGCAATGGCAGCCAGCAATATTTCCAATGCATAAAATGACACAAAGGGGGCGTGGTCCCTTGTCACTGAGATGAGAGAAAGAGGGAAGTAGAGAGTGAGATGGAGAAAGAGACACAGAGGGAGCGCGCCGAGAATTGTGATATTGAATGAAGCACTTAAACGCGATTCAGGCCGCTAACCATTCAAATGCAATTACGCATACGCCACCGAGTCCCCAAAATGAAAAGCCAGCTAGCTGTGGCCGCAACTGCTACTGCTGCAATCAGCGCTGTTGCTTTAGCTATTTCTGCGCATTTATTGTTAAGTAGCAGAAAAACGTTGGCTTATATAAATACATCAATTTAAGATATTCACTCAGAGAATGTAGATTAAGTGATATGCATAAGTGAACTGTTAATTGTTTGCATATGTGAATTCTTTAAATACTAATAATTAGTAACAAGAGCAAAAAAAAAAACCGTCTGAAAATTGGTCAAACTTTTCCAAATATTAGAAGAATTCAGCATGAAAGCCACAACTCAATTCTAGAAATATACTTTCTGAATATTAAGGATCAGATTAAACACAAAACATACAAATAAAATCGCTTGTAATTTCGGACTAAAATTTAGATTTCGGCAGGTTGACTCCAGTCTGCAAGGGTATTTTATCTACGGCGTGCTGTTGTCACTTTTTATAAACTGCGACAACACTGACTGCAACTGTGGCTGCAACTGCAACTGCTGCTCTGCTGCCAATTGACACTTTGACGCATAAATCAACTTTATTGTTTATTGATTTTTGTGTTTGTGTGCCCGTCCGTCTGTCCGTCCGTTTGCCCATCCGTTTGTTTTTGTTTTTTGTGTGTGCTTGATTTTATTAAATCTTTGTTGAGGCCGCATGCAACAAGAGCCCAGGACTCAGTACACAGAATCCGATCTTTCAATCAGCTCTCCCTGTCCCCCGTTTAGTTATTTATTTGAATTTATGCGATTTTAATGAAATTGGTTCATTGTTGGCAGTTGTGTGCATCAAAGCACGCGGAACCATTTATAAATTGATTTAAGATGTTTTCTGTGTTTTTTGTTGTTTTTTGAGAACGCTCTTTATGATGGTTTGCAAATATATATATGTAAGTGAAAACCATATTGCTTCTGCTCGCATTTTTAGTTATCTGCATAAGATCTGTTCAGCTCTGCTGAATGTCCACTTTTATTCAAGGGACACAGAAAACTATTCCTTTTCTTTCTAGCTATCCAAAACATTTGATTTTAAGCATTTTATTTCAGAAATGCTTCAATTTTTTGTGATATTTTAGTGAGAATAAACCTGCTCAAGATTATTGAACACGTAATGCTCATGAAGATCTACTTAGTTAGGCCCAATTCATGTAAATTAAGTATTTGGATACATGTGATTTTATATAAGTAAATTCAATCAGTCAACTGGATTTTTATACCCTGGGTAGAAATGAAATTATAGTTTTGGGCAAAAGTGTGTAACAGGCAGAAGGAAGCATCTCCAACTCCATAATATTTATAAATATTATTAATCAGGATCAACAGGTGGGATCTCCGTCGGTTTTCGAGTAGACTATTTATAGACCTCATATATCATACACTTTCCGTGGAAACGAACTGGACTCACGTCTGCAAGGGTTTATAATCTTCGGCGTGCCTCTTTTTCTTGTTTTCCTATTTACTTATTTATTTGAATTTAGTTCCCCAAATTGCTAAGAGCCTTTCGCCCGAAAGGAGACACTTTTTGGCTCAGTTTGCTCCTTTGGGTTTTCCGTCAATACTCGTCCAAACAGTCAAGTGACAACGCTTTGATATTTATAATGGAAATTCCTTAAAGTTTACCAAACGCTGGCAATAGCAGAAAACTTTTGGCCGTAGGGATGGATTAGGATGAGGAAAGTGCAGAAGGAAGAGGAGGAGGAAGAGGGATAAATTAAAATTGAAATCAGTTACCGCGAATGTCGCCCAGACGACAACTCCACCCAATCCGTTTGACACGTGACAAAGTAAAGCGACCAATGAGAGAAAATATACAATCGGGCTAGAGGCAACGCCCTCCACCCTCCGCCCTCCACGCCCCAACCCCCACGTCCCCCTCATCAACAAGTGAAGGCGTCAAATGTTCGAAACAATTTCAATAACCGTTACCCCAAAAGCACTGGCAGCGTGATAGAATCGAAGGAATCGTGGGAATCCGAGTAGTGAGTGCAAATCTCTCTTAAAAGAGAACAAAGCCCGGCTAATATTGGAATGAAAGCGTTAAATTGGTGGGAGCAAAAATGTTGCATTTAATTGAAAAATGCTTTCAATGAATTTTTCAATTTGGTTTTATTGAATATTTTTTTATGTTGCTGTATTGATTGTATATGCGCAGAGTCTTATTGGGAATGTCCAATAAGAAACGTTGCCCTTGACTTTTGATTATTGAAGATTTTTTTTGTTTGTTTAGCGTACATTTTGGCATATTTTGCAGTAATTGTTTTCTTAATGAGACTTATGCTCATTAGATTATAGATCAAAAAAGAATGATAATACTTATCTCCGAGTTGAACTCTATTTTTGAGCACTTTTTCGTGGCTGGCTGCAATTCATCAACTCGGAAATACAAAGTGGGAGCTGTGATGGGGTCTCTATGCACTCTAACTGGTGACTGGAAATGCTCTTCTGCCACCCACTGTGACCGCAAGTCAACGGGCTGATTTGCATGCAACAACAACAGCAGGCAAAAACAACGGGATGTAGATTAGGCGCTGATTGCGTGAGCAGCGTGCGTCATTTTGAAGCAGTGGGTGTGTTGGGGTGGGGGTCTAATTCCCGTCAAGTACACCACTGTGCGTGTATGTGGATTGTGGATTGTGGATGTAGTGCAGCAAAAACATCAACACACTCAACTTGCCCGGCCAGTCTAAGGCAGAAACGGAAAACAAGTTAGAATGCACCAGTCGAGAGACAGCTGAACTAGTAGATACCCTGCTCCAGTTATAAAAGTTGCTCAATATAATTTGTGGCTGTATTATATATCAATTGAAAGACCATAACTTTAAAATGTTACCTGCAATTGCTATTTGAAATCGATTTAAATCGATATGTCGATAAAATAATAAATATACCTGATCTGCAGATACGCCTTCTGAAATTCCAAATTTAATTATATTAAGTGAAATGAAAACATAGCACACGTAATAATATGAAGCGATTAGTTTTCGCCACATTTCATTTCAGCGACTTCAATTTAATTTCTTTTGTGCGATGAAATAAAAGTCAGAATGAAATTCAAACAGTTTTTAATTTTGATATTAAACTTTGTGCATGTATTTTCCCCATCAATTTGCCAGGGTATTCAGTAATGCTATAAGGTTAAGTTTTGAACAATGCAGGCTACCACGTTCACGATTCAGATTGAAGATTCACGATTCATGCGTTACGCAAATTGAATTCGCTGTGTGGAAATTTATGCATCGTCAAATTTGCTGGAGATAGAGAGAGAGAGAGAGAAAGAGAGAGGAGGAGGAATGCCTAGGTTCGATGTATCGAGAGCGTTGCGTTCGAAGTGCAACCATGTATGTTGGGTGTACATACATATTTGTAGCTGCCGCCAACCGGCAAGCTGAGAAATTTATGCTTTGTTTTCCATTGCGCAACATGCAACATCAATTCTCGTTAACTTCTCATGTACGGCTGAGGAAGTCATGCTACACACACACACACACATGCATAAAAGGGATGCAGACACTAAAAAAAGGGATGTAGCCGAATGCTCTGCTCTGGCTTCTTTGTACGTATGTATATATGTCTGTATGTATGTATGTATTCAAGATATGCTTGCGCCTGCTGAAAGTAGGTAATCGTATCAGATTTTATGTCCACATGTGAGGAGAAACATTATGATTGAGCAAATACAATTATAGACATTGAATTCATAAAAACATAGGATAGATTGTGCATTTCCATATTCACTATTAGTGAAACACAAAGAAATAAATGAAAACGGCGAATCCAATTGCAACTAGAACAACTGAGACTCCTGCCAGGAGTAGCATCTTGGGACCTTTGGCTTCTGCACGCTCCTCTGCACGCTGATTCCAGCCATCAGCTGGAAAGCGTTCCTCTTCCATTTTCGTTCGATGCAGATCTCTGAATGAGTACTGAATCAAACTTGCGGATTCAGAAAATTAAATCCCATTAACGGTTTTATCATTTTCAAAATGATTAAATTACTCATTGCTTTATTTTCTTTATACTTTTTTTAAGGCCTACTCTTCGAGTTGCTTTTGCTTGTCTTTTTACACAATTGAGCATTCTGTGTACAGGCGATTTGCTAGAAACATAAACCACAAGTGCTTCTGATTTGATTTACAGTCACAAAACACACATACACACGACCAAGAAACACACACACACGAAGCGGAAACAGCATAGAAAATATGCTGTTGCACTTCCTCAAAAAATGTCTTTTCCAAAATGTTGAACATCGCACTGAAAACCAACAATTAAGCAGAAACATAAATACATACATATAATAAATATATATATATATATATACAATATTTATTAATAAATATTTGATTAATTTCTCAACTTGCAATTTAAAGTAATAAAAACTGATTTTTCTCTAAGTGTATTAGCTGTTAAATAATATGCAAAACATGTACTCTGACCTTCGTCAATGGAAGGGGGGTGGAGGGAAGATGTACAAACAACAATTGCTATGGTGTGCAAGAGGGGTGGGGGTTGGGGTTGGGGTGAGGTTTGCTGATGCCATTCAATAAAAATGTAAATTAACTTATCAATTACAACGCCAAACAACAATAAACAAGCGGTAACTAAAAGGGCGAGTGGTGTGCGGAGTGTGTGTGTGGGGGGGAGGGGGTAGGCGACTTCATCTTGTGGCCACTGGTGAGCGTAAAGGAGAGGCACGTGGGCGACACGAGGGGGGATGGTATGTCTCTTAACGGTTTTCTTATGCAAATGGAGGAACGAGAGACGTTAAAATATTCTCGCTCATAATTTTTATTTCCGTTTATTCAAGTTTCAAGATTGTATTGCACACTTTCTGGCAACGCCTCGTTGTCCTTGCCAGAATGCTGGACCAGAAATACCATCGTATCGTCCTGCTGTTTGTACCCAGAATCCATCCCCACGACACCTCTGCTTCTTTCCATCTCTGTTGTGGCCAAAAGGAAGCATTTACAAGGCCAAATGAGGTCTGTGTTTTCCTTTGCGTCTCTTTGTGACCTTTGTGGGGCCATCAAAAGGCCATCGTCGGACATAAGTTACGACTGCCCGCCCCGGGGGTGCATTCATTTTAATATGTAGCTGATAAGAGACCAGAGAGCTATCTTAATTAGATAACGTTCGCAGTGTTAACGGCGACTTTAGTTCATTTCAACAATAAACCAAGCACAAGACTGGACAATCTTGGAAATTGTGAAAAACGAAAAGTGATTTGAACATTAACAATATAAGCAGAGCATCAGTTGAAAAGTATTCTTTTCTTGTCAGGATTAAATTCAATTCAAATTTACTGTATTAAGTTCTTTAAACAAGCTATTTTTACTTTGCTATCTTACTTTGGCAAGAGTAAAAATATAAAAGACCTAAAGAGCTCTTTTTTTTGGATGTGGAGTGAACTTTATACAATTTCTAATATTCTGTGCCAAATCCAACGTGGTCGGTCGCATTACAAGTCTCTTTGGCCTGGGCTACTTTTATCGCCAGTTGCAGCTGCATGCGAGCTGTGCAATTGCCAGCAAAAAGATGTACTCATCACATATGCCGCCCACAGCATTCTCACACAATGCATCAGACTCGGCCTCCAACTCGAAAACTGGTCCAGAAATTGACCCATCACCAGAATGTGTGCATAATCATTAGACTGCCTGTCCGCCTGCTCGCCTAGCTCACTTCACTGAGCAAAAAAAGTGAGTGCCGTTGCTTATCTAAAAATGTATTAGTTTTATAATGAGTTCAGTTCGTAGTGGACAATGTGCAACTTGTAGAATCTTATTTTTGATTTACAGTTTTTGTATTTAAAATTGTATATATTTTTTTGTTAAGTGTAGAACTCATAATGCGAGTCTGTACATGAACGGTAAGCTGGTGCCCAGGTAAATGTGAGCGTGAATGTGAAGCTAAGGTTAGGTTGATGGTCATGCAAGCGTATTTTCACATTCATTTCACATTCACACCATTTGGCAACCAAGGCGAGGAGGCATTTGCCGGACATGCCAGACAAATTATGACCACGATTGTGACTACAACAACAACAATAACTTGTTGCGATTCTCTCTGCAGGCCACTTGGAGAACGAGGGCTGCGAGTGTTGCTTTGGCGATAAGCATTTGGGTGATTAATGAAATTTGATGCCACTGCCCGAGGAGTGAGGGAGGCAAAGAGTTGCCAGCTTCCCAGTTAGCAAAGGCACAGCTTCCCAGTTAGAGAGTGAGGGAGAGAGAGCGAAAGAGAGATAGAGAAAGTACTAAGAGCAACGTTCTTTGTTGGCATTGTTTGTTACAGAAAATCTGAGGAACAAAGTCAGGCTTTTTGAAGCATTCTGATACTGTTCTTAACAATTTTAAACTGGGGAAGAGAGAAATCAAGCGACCATCTAAAATTTATTTCGCACTATTCAAAGATATTAAGCAGTCTTCATCAGCACTTGCAATTCAAATTTATAAAGACCATCTTAATATAAATTGAAGCAATTGCTATTTCGAAACACAGAATAAAGCTTAATTGTCTCGTTGTTCTCCAAACTCCCTGACTTAAACAATTCTCAAGCTAAACTCTCAACAACAATTCAACCCAACAAAAAATTCAATATTAAATACTATTACTTTTAAGCTAAAACAATAAAAATGCTTAATAAAGCATAGCTGTCCACATTAAGTTATGTGTGGATAAGTGGATAAGTGGATATAAAGCTAATCTTAATCAGCTACAGGAATCATAAAGAACACTTCTCTCTGGAATTGAAGATTAAATTGTTTACTGTGTATTTGTTAAGTGAAGGGAAAGGCAGGCGAAAAGTTTGCACACCTTTGCCACAAAGAATTATAACAATTGAGTCGACATGACTTATGTATGTTTGTTTATATGGTCACACAGTGGGCGGGCCGTGTACAGGCCCCTCTACACCTCCATGCCGCACTTGCAACGTACTCTTATTGGCCGGCTAGCTGGCAATACTCCAATTAGAATTCGTAATCGCGCACGCTTTGCCCATTTGAATTTATATCGAAGTGTAATCTAATTAATAGAGTGGCCAAAGAGTTGGCGACCAGGTGCTGCTTGGTTGCTTGCTCACCAACAACTACTGCCAATTCTTATTGGCCGAAAAGCACAACAATCGCCTATCGCAGCGGGAAGTGTCAAAAAGTCAACTCAATAACTGTTTATTTTACTGGCATATTTCCAATTTCCATCGGCCGTTGTGGCCTACTTGCAAGCCTTCTTCTGCTCTGTCTCTGACTCAGGCAAGCAGGCTCTGGGCCCACTTAAGACTCGAACGTCGGTTCGACAGCTTCGTTTTGTTTTGCATTTGCAACTCCACGTGGCGAAATTTGAGCCCAACTGTGTTTTTTGCTTTGTTTTCTTTGTTTTTTCTTCCTGTTGCTCTTATCTGCATTTTGGGCATGCATTTTATTGGGATTTCTTTGGAGTTGCTTCAGATAGCCAAATAGATAGTTACACAAGGATTGATTGTTATGGCCAGGCTGAAATCTTGAAAAGTGGCCAGTTATGGCTGTGAAAAGTTTAAGATCGTATTCGAAGGGAATTTTTTTTTTATTTTGGGGTAGAACAGAATTATCCTTAACACTCTGTAGGCCATATAATGTTTGAACAGAACTAAGAATATGTTCATGATAAGCTATTGTAGAGCAATAATCAATATTATTTTTCCCCTTTTATTGTTTTCATAATTTCATAATTGCATAAGTGGCTTGTGCACATATGGATTTGAATATTTTGCTTGACTTTTTCGTTCGCTTGCCATTTGATTGGGCTTAGACTGCCCACCTGATTTGTGGTTGATCGATATACGCAACTATCCATAACTGGAGCCGGGCGCCGGCGGCGGGAGTTGCCCACATTCCGAGCTTTGGTCGCCCATTTGCTACCGTTTAGCAGGCAGATTGATTTCAAGCCAGCCGCTGCTCGACTCGATGATCATTTCATATTTCCCCATTGCCATCAACAACGCCCACCAATTGTGGGTGAGCCGGCTGCAGCTTCCCATCAATCAACTTGCTGCACTTCACTTGTGCCAGTTGCGGTGCGGCGTGGATGGAAGTGGTGTATGGGTGGAAGGGGATGGATGCAAGTTGAACCCTCAGCACTTTTGGCTGTTTAGTTTGTGGCAGCATCATTTTTCATAACTGCCAGGCAAACAATATACAGACGATGCAATGGAAAGCGAGTAGCAGCTAACAGCGGGAGCTGCAATTGTAAGCTGTAAGCAGCTCCCTTCCCCTTCCTCAAACCCCTCCACGGCATGAACCCTTTTTAAAACTGGCCGCGAAATCGATTCGAGCTCTAAACGTGATCGCAGTTTCAGTGTGTTGTTGTGTGAGTGTGCGTCTTCTTCGAATAACGACTGTGTTTTTGTGTGCAAGCCAAACTGCTCACCTTACACCCCCCACACCTCTCCCCACACCCCCCAAAACCACAGCCCCTTTGCGCCGTTTGTGAATTTGTTGCAATTTCTCATTGTCAGCGAACGCGTTCGCCGGTAAATTTTGATTAAACGCTCTACGGGAATTCACTTTGCCTGTTTCACCTCTCGTTTTTTCGCTCAACCTTTGTTGGTTTTTTAAGCTTTTTGTTTTTGCTTTATTGTGGATGTAGCAATAGCAGCACCTCTGTCCACATCTGCGTCCTTGCCCTTTCCCATTTGCAGCAATTGATAAATGATGCTCTTCGCTTGGCGATATGTTATGCAATTGTGGTATTTGTGTTTCGGCTGCGATACCAGTGCGAAATACTTAAAGAATAGTTGGCTAAATGCTGCCTCAAGATCGCCGTAATAAATGAATGAAGCATTTGGAAATCAATTAGGTCTGCCAATACGAAAGTGAATTTTATAGAGAGAGAGAGAGCGCGGAGGGAGATTTTAATCGGTCGCCAACAATGCAACAAATTAGTGAGCTATTTAGGTATACTTGGAACATAGACAGTTCTCCATAAGAATGTCCCGGATCATCAGATCGCCGGTTACTGTGTGCAAGCGATTTACGTTAGTTGCGATGAGGAGACACAGGCCGGGGGTTGAACCACTCCAATGAGGCGTGAGGATGAAAGTGCGGATTTCTATCTGTTCTAGGATGATTTCAAAAAAGGCTTTGTGGACTTTGGCCGGCGAGTTCTTTTTGTGACTCGGCAAACTTGAGTTCATGGCCAAAGCTAAGGACTAAGAATTGCTTAGGCGATCAGATGACTGATTGCATTTGTGATGATGTTTTATGATTCTTTTTAGAATTGGTGTAGTATCGTCGACTCGTTAGACAGACAGACGGACATGACTAGATGGACTCGACTGTTGATCTAGAATACATTTAGATAAATATGGCATTGGAAACGCTTCTTTCTGCCAATTACATGCACTTTCACAAAACCGGTATGCCCCTTTTACCCGTTTTTAATATGTTCAGGGTATGATATAATACCCTCTAAAAGAGAAACACAACGAAAGTCTGATTAAAGTGCTCGTACACTGTAAACTATATGTATTGGTCAATGGGAGCCGCAGAGAGGGCAGAATGGGGGCAGCAACAGCAGAAACCGTAGCAGCAGAAGTGAGAGCGCCTCAATAACAAGCCGTAATAATAATTTTGCTCCAATTAATCAGCGTTAAATCAGCGAACCGACGTCAACCGAGGCGATTCGTTCGATTCGATGTTAACCAATTGCCGCCTTTTGTTTTGCCGGTCTCTTTGTTTTTATACATTCCAGTTGTTATTGTTGCTGCTGTTGTTGCTGGTGCTGTTGATGCTGTTGTGTCCATTGTTGAAACGGATCAATGGCTGGGAAAGTAGCAGATGCCCAAGTTCGATGTCTGGTTCCATTTAACTTAAATGATATTAAAGCAAGCAGCCAGATGCCAAAGTGAATTCCAGAGTATTTTGAACTTATAATGTGTGCATACTGAGACCATTTTTTATATTTTATTAATCATCGGTATACATACATATATATGTTCAAAATAATGTACCGATTAAAACTGCGGAAAACTTTGATACTAATGAAATACAAGCTGATAACACATGGCAACAAACCACTTTTTTGAAGGCGTGGGTGTAGTCAGGGAAGTTGTTATCGGCAATTAGGTGTTTAATGTGCAGAAAAATTTGATTCAATATCAAAGAGAAAAATGTTTACTATAAGGTTATAAAAAATAATTTGTATTGCGTTTGGATTGGTATGCATGAATTGAAGAAACCCAAAAAAAACCCAATCAGATCTAAAATTAAGAAGATAAAAAGAGAGAGATAAAGAGTGAGAAATCGAATAAATAAGATAAGAGTGAGATAAGTTTAGCACAGCTAAGCAGGCTCAGAGGTTAACTGCAAACATATATATATATTGTATATGCCAGTTACACAAGTTCTTCTTACCCTTTTTGCAACGGGCACACCAAATAAGAATTAATGTACAACTGAAAAAGTCAGAAGAAACCCAAATATTTACATTGAGATGTAAGTATTTGTACTACCTGCTTGCATGACTGATTATATACATGCATACATAAAGATATGTACGTAAATATATATATTCCGTACATCGGCGAATCAACAACTTGACATTTGATGGGCCTCAAGTGATGTTGCTTTTTGATTTTTTTGTTGTTTATTTGGTTGTTAAATATTCAACCCTTTGACTTGTGCCTTCTTGTTGTCTTTACCTTTTTGCGCTTTTGTAAAAACATACTTAAATTTTCGACGGATTTTCAACTTAATTGCATCGTTGTGGGTCTGTCTCGAATCCATTGAATGTTTGACAGCAGGCAGCGCACCGAGCCGTAGGTGGTCTCCATAACGAGAGCTAATGAAATCTGAGTCAGGAACTGTCAAAATTGACGACGGCAAAAAAATCGCTTAAGTACATGCAAATAAAGTGTTCGGTGATAATTGCTTAACCTATCAACGAAGGAGTCTGAAGTGTTTTCTTGAGAATGCCAAAAATAAATCGCCGTAGAAGTCGTAATACGAATATTGGCACACAACTGTACAGTTAAAAGTGTTTGCAGTGCTCTCAATTGCAGATCTGCAATAGACCTAAAAATAATTGATTGATATCAGCAATTAAGTTCATTTCACCTGTGCTGGATTTGCTAATTAATATATCGTCAAGAGCGTGTTGTATTTAATTAACGACTCCTAATATAAATTCTTCGAATGTGACTCGAGAAACAGGCTTTTGTGTATATTTTTAGATCTGCAGCTGCAGATGAGCGCTCAGAAGTTCCATTGAGGATCACTCAGAAACGAGTTGGCCAACAACAAACTGGGCTAACATTTCAGATGCCTCGGCTTGCCAATATCACTTACACCATCATCATCATTATCATCATCATTGTCATCATCATCATCGTCATCATCATCATCATTCCAACTGCGGACAATGTCAACGTTCGCAGCTAGCTTTTAGTTTAACTAACACGTTTCTTAGCCTCATTTCACAAGCTGGCCAATGTGCTCGTCGTTGTTGTTATTGGCTGTCAGCCAGCGTCGATTGCGGTTGACACTTTTTCGCGCCACGCGCCTAATCCTCTCATGCATCGCAGACGAGGTCGAGTGGCACCCAGAAACCGTGATGACTTGACACTTTAAAAACAGCTAACCGAGACCCAAAATGAAACCAGCACTAATAAAATATACCCAAAAAACTCCAAAGATATCACTTACACAGAGCTCTTAAATACTCTCAAGTGTCAAGTTCATTAACATATGCACACATGCCTACATACAATTGATAGAAAACATATTTAAGCACGGCTCATTAGTTTGACAGATTAGCCAATGAACCAACTCAAGATGTCCAAAAAACATTTAAAATACTGAGAAAAACAGTGAGGTGAGAATGCGTTCAACAGTTTGTAAAATATAGTTTATTTATATATATTTATTGAAACCTGAGAGTCAGATTTCGGACTGGGCGCAGGATCACAAGGCGAAGTAGCAGGCCACTTTTCTGGGCAATAATAATATAAACCAAGTTGCGATCCGTATCGTATTACAGCATCTGTCCGAAAAAACTAACAAAAATAGGAATATATATATTTCGTATATAGATTTTCGATGATTAAATGGCTTGAAATATTATGTTTGTTTTTTACCCATGTGGAGGATATTCTAACTTTGTTGTGAAGTTTGTTACACATTCGACGCCATAATGTGTATATATTCCTGATCAGCATTAATAGCCCAGTCGGCCATTTATCCGATTGTCTCTCTACTTCTATATAGATGAATATATCAAACTTAAAGCTACCTTTTAAAAACTTGGCATATTTCCGTCTCTTTGGTGCACACAGGCTATATACTCAGTCTCATTTATCGCATAATTCTATTTAAATATTCAACTAGATGGTAAAATAAATGAATAATTAATGCCCAGCTGGCTGATAATGATTATCTACGTTTCTTGGCTTAAATGCTGAGCCAGGAATAGATGTGCTTTTGCTGGTGGCTCCTTCTGGTCATGGACTTTTGGGCGCACTTTTGAGACTCCAGATGACTATCGCTGAATCTGGCTGCAGGTAACAAATGCAGAGTAAGCACAAATGATTAATGCGACCAGGCAGCCTATAATTAATAACGATTAAAAGCTGGCGCCCCTACATCAACCGCCAAACGTGCACAGTTGAGGAGATGGTCGAGGAGGAGGTGAAGATGGCGCCTTAAGGAATACTCGATTCCTTCAAGGCACTAATCGCTCCAACGAAATGAAAAGTGAGCATAGTCCGAGTAGATCAGAAATCCACTGGAGCCGACGACCCGCTGTGAGGATTAACATGAATTTATATATATATATATATATATATATGTGAGGCATTTGAATATTTCTCTTATTGGCCGCGAGAAGTTCACGATTCATGGCCTGGCTGTGCGTGACCAGGTTTCATTTTCATTAGCCGTTGTTACTAACAACTGGCTAGGACTGACTTGGCTTGCTGTGTGGTCCCACCCGGGTGGCATTATGTTGTCAGCCACATCTCAGGTCTCTCATCCAGTCTTCTCTGTAGCAAAAGTTGCTAATTGATTTCTGAAAGATGCTATTTATTATTGTTTATTCTTTTTGTTTTGTTTTTGCTGTGTCATAATAGCAATTATTTTAATAACATACATAAGGCTGTGTACTTTGTACATTTCAGCGATTATCATTTATTTTTCTGGACAGCATCATTGTCGGGCTTTTAATAGTGATGCTATGCCTTCATGAGCTCCCACATGAGCCTGGACGTCGTATTCTTACCGTACTCACCACTGTCTCTGCGTATCGTTTTTAAATACACCACCGGCTATATTCTTCAGATCCCTCAACATTGAATGCTGATACTCCTATGGGCTGATTGTATTTTGTTTCATTCTCATATAAATATCGATAGGCACTCCAATCGTTGGGTATCTCCACTGATATACTCGAGATTCATTGATGGTTGAGAAAATGATCAAAGATTTTTTCCCCATGGCACATTTTTTGGGCAAAATATCTAATTCAGAAAACAAGAAATTTAACGATTCAGATTTCAGCAGCCCTGGTTTATCGAAATACTGAACTGTGCTGACAGCAAATGTGACATGTGGAAGCAGCTGCTGACAGGAGTCAGGAATCTGGTTTTCTCGCTTTTTAGAAAACGCTGTAATTTTGTGAATTTTAACAAAAAAAAGCGTTTTGAGGAAATGAGCAGAGGCCGGGTGAATACCAAACAAGTAAGTGCACAAATGATTTTTGGAATAAAATACAGCCAAAAGCTAAAAGAAAATTGTTGTATCCTTCATTTTAATGCTTACAGTTGCCAGTTAGTGGCAAAGCGCCCTATCAGTCAGTGCCAGTGCCAGTTCGGGGTAAGTTATGGTCGATCGTCTCGCTAACCTCAGAAAATATATGCATGTACTTAATCAGGAAATTATAGTGGAGAATGTGAGTCACCGCCACGAGTAGCAGCTACGCGACAACGTGTAAGTTTTATACCAGAGCACAGAATACGAAAAAGCTGAACCGCTTTGTGACATAGTGATTTTTGGCAATTTCATGTCAAAAGAAAAACGAAACCACAATAAGCATGAAGAGTGAAAATATCATTAGTTTTTTGTGTTTCAAAAATGTATTTACAAATGAGCTCTTCCAAAATCTTCTATAATTTCTTGCGAACCGATAGGCAACATAAATAGAGCCCGTCCAGATCCAATATGTATTTAATCCAAAATCGAAATTTGAATCTCAAAAAGCTTTTTTTATAGTAGTCCGATTGGAGGCACACAATTACAGTAGATTTTGGTACGGATTTGCCGATGCCATAAAGTATACGTATATCAAAAACTTGCTCTCAATCTTGCTCATGCTTATTTGTTCGTTATGTAATAATGTCACCCATTCGAACTACAACTGAAAATGTTCACTATTTGTAAATATCCTATCCAATGGTTGTATCAAAAATATTACACATTTTTTTTAAACTTTGTTTTTTGATATGCTTTTAGGGTCGTCCACGTAATCGAACTTTGGAGGGCAGTTCGACGAGAATGAACAGCACAAATCGGGTACAGGATCTTATCAAGCTGCTGGTGCGTATGTATAAGACACACGGCAGGTTGGTGCCAACGGAGAACAATGGTTTTAATCGAAATCTGAAGCCAGATGTGATTGTTGACTCCTTCTCAACGGATGACGGTGAACCAATGTTCTTCCTGCGATTTAAGTGTCGCAAGATACCCGAACTGATTACGTTGACCGAAATGAAGCGACGTGCTCCAACTATACTAATTGAATTTTACAGTTCCAGATTGACAAATGCTTATGAGAAATGATTCATTTATTAAACTGACTTTACAATATTATTGAGTATACCATTGACCAGTTCATATCTGTGTATCTGGAGCATTGTACATCAAAATGTTGTGGCAGCCACAGGTGTTCCAAGGGGCATGTGCGAGTATTTGTGTTAAGCTTACAGATTTGCAAAGTTAACGTCGCATTAATGCAACAGTCACGCCCTTGTTCGCATATAAATCCAAACTCGTTGCTTCACAACTGCAAAATGCAATTCCTACAATTCGACTTCAGTTGCCTGATAAATTTTCAAGTTGTCACACCTGCACACACCGCGCATGCACATAAATATAAATGACTGTGGATCCGCCAAAAGGTGGCATTGCAACAATTTCGGTGCCCCAAATAAGATATCAAGTGTGGAGGCGAACTTACTCACTCGACGCAGTTCTCGGTTTGCACCCAACCAGCAAAATAAAGAAGAAAAAATGTGTAGAAAGAAGAATATATTGAAAGTGAAATATTATTAAAATGCCGCATTGTTGTTGGATGTCCCTGCAGAAGCAGTTGTTGCTCCCTGCCAGCTTCTTGGAAGTTGTCTCTCTCTCGCTGTCTCTCTCTGACTCTTCCTCTTTCCGTTGCACCTTTATTTATGGCGAATATTTGATTTTGCGAATTTCGTGTCGCGTGTCTCTGTTATCGCCATGGCATTGGCATTTCGACTGCGCCTCCACTTGAAGCCAGCATGCATAAATATTTGCTTATTTATGCACCAATGTCAACACTCGGCTGCACAACGTACACAAACTGTGGCTGCTTATCCTCTTCTCGGCAAGGGAGCGGAGGGATGGGAGGGATGCCAATACGGAAAGATGCAGCAACAGGTTGCAAAATAAGCTCAATGTTTAAAGTTGTAGGAAAGAATTCAGTGACTGACTTCCGATAAGGACACAGATGTATTAAATTGATATTGTATTTAGGAAACTTAAGTATATTATAAAAATCACTCATACGTAGCGTTGTTTAATATCTGACCTATTTAAGTACCACATTTAAGTCATTTAGGTAGGTAAATAATACCCTTGATAGCATGAAAGGTACCACTAGGCTCCCGTAAACGCTTCAGCATAATTGTATTTGTCAACTGAATCGTTGTCTTGATCCCGTGTTGAGAAATTTTGACCCACATGATGTAGCAAAGAATCGACCGCATCTCCGGAGTATTTGCCCAATGTGGTCAGCTTGTACGCTGCCTCCGATTGCAAATCGATCGTATATTGCAAACCTACGTTGTCCTTCGGCGCCCTCCTTAGTTATGAGTAGTTCTTGATCCCCAGCTTTGGTCATGAGATGCAGCTTTTGCAGCTCAATTAAAAGATTGTTTCTCTCGGCGTCAGTGTACCAACTTATTTTATTGATATTCAAGCAAAAATTTGCTTACGCATATAGTACACATATTCTCTTATGATAATGACTCACACACTTTTGTCGGTTCATCTTATGTATTCCAACGAATTCCCAATGTGCCTTTCAAAGTGGAACGACGCATAATAGTTGTTCACCTTCAACAATGAGTATCCTACTACAAAAACTTTATCGGTTCTTAAAGATTTCAAGCTCCTTGATTTCAAGCTTCAGTTTTTGAGCTCAAGGTGGAGCCGGAGCTGGAGAGCCGTGTGCGGTTCGCTTAGCTGACCAATCATATAATTCACTAACCAAGCCTGTTTGTATGCATACGCAACTTAAGGATAGTCGCTTATGCACAATAACTGCGCTACACCTCACCCCCCCCCCCCCTCCCTCCCCGCCACAGACACATTCAGCAAAAAACCGCATGCCAGCGTTGTCTGATTGTAATAATTTAAAAAATTGCTCTATTATTTATTTAAGCATATGTCAATGAAATTTATTTATTTATGCATGGCAGCAACAATCAACACAAGTGCGTGTGAAGTCAGCGTGCTGTTAATGAGCACCCAGATGGGTGCGGAATGTGTGTTGTGGGAGACGGTGTGTGGTGGGAGGTGTTGGGGGATGGAAGCAGCGGCTGTTGACGTTAATTGACCGCAAACACTTTTTTCTTGTCCCATTTCGTTCTTTTTCCTGCTTGCAGCGTGCAGTAAATTTTAATGAAATTTCTACATTGCATTTGTTGCTGTTGTTGGAGCATTGCTGCCACATTGCTGCATCTGCATTGGCTCGAAGTGCTGATGACACGCCTGTCAGCGACAATTTGCGCCCGATTGCTCCATAATAACATTTATAAAATAAAATATAAATAAATGAATATACAACAATATAGATAGATTGTATTTAAATTGCTGAAGCTTAATTTTCGACGCTCTGATAAAGTCTTCGACCCCATAAGGATCATCATCATTAGAACGATCGGGGGTTTTTGTCCATTTTGATGTCCTGATTACGCCCACGTTTGACTATAGATTTGAATGGGTTCTGAGATCCAGAAAGATTACAGAGTAGCATATTAAGTCATCTTTGAATTGTTTGCATATAACAATTAAACATTTAGCTTGATTATAACTGACTTTGTTAATGACAAGCATTGGAAACCTAATCTGCTGCCTTCAGACGCGCTAGTGATAAGAAATATACAAAATATATAACAAATACGACATAGGTTTTTTCAAACACGTATTGACTTAGATTGCTTTCTATAAATGCATTAAAAGATTTTCCCACATCAAAAAGTAATCAGCGATCACCTTGAAAAGTACATTAACCTGGCAGGTGAATAAATTTTGTATTATAGCAATGCTATTAAATACATTTCACATAAAATTCAATAAAAACAGCAACTGCAATGCCAAACTTTTATTATAACTGGGCAAATTGGAAGCCTTTGTGCCGACAGCCAAGTACAATAATACATCATAAACAGCTATTTAATTGACGAACTTGGGCACCTAATCCAATTTTGTGTCCGACCAAAATTGGTTCATGTCCAGAATTGAAAAGAATTTAATTAAGCACGCCAGAAACCAAGTGAATGCCTTCTGCAATTTGCCTAAAACTAACTCAGTTAGTTATACGGACATCAGTTGAAGAAGTATACGAAGAGATTTAGCAGTCGCCTCTGGCTTATTTCGAATTGAATTTGAGGGACTTGACCCCCAAAAGGTTGCCAGAGCAAACAGAACTTATTAAACAGAGGCAACAGTGGGCTTAACATCTTTATACATATGTATATATATATATATATATATATATATATACATATAGTATGAGGGGCTGTAGGGCGTGTCAGTTTGGTTAAGTGGCAAAATAACAAAGACTCAAACAAGTTCGGACTTGAACCTAAACTGGCAAGTTGGAAAATTACACAGACGCGAAGACTCGAGTGCTTTGGACTTTAGCTTGCAACAAAAACCGCAAATTAGTTGCCTGCCACAGCGTACCACAGATGGTACAACAACAAGCAAGCAGCACCAAAAACAACAAACACCATGCGAGTGCCGAGCTGTGAGATGTGAGCTGTGGGCTGCCCGTTGCTCGTTGCTCGCTGCTCGTTGCCAGTTGTTGCCCTCCAGTGTCAAACGCATCCACAATATAAGCAAAACCATAGCAAGAGACAAAATAAATAAGAAAATATTGTTCGAGCTGCTGTCGCTGCTGCTGCCGCCGCCGAAGGCATCTTTCCAGGAAACCCAACAAGAACAATAACAACAACAACAACAACAGCAGCAACAGGCTGCGGCAGCTTCACCCCCATGACTGGCAGTCGCTTCTTCCTTGGCCTCTGTTTGACACTTAAAAAAAAAAAGATGTTAATGTAAAGCTATCCATTTCTTTTTTATATTATTTGTATTTCGGGCTATTAAAATGTAAAGTGGCTCAAAAATAATTCATATGATTAAAAAGTTGTTCAAGTTGTAGTTATACATTTTTAATGTTTTTCATAAAATGTTGTATTTTTTTTGTCAGTGTGGCAGCAGCTTCCGATGCCGCTGTGCCAGCCTCTTATCAGCTCTCTGCTGACTTTGTGCCACTTCAACAAAACCAAAAAAATAAGAAGAAAAAGGAGGAAATTGACGCGCGCGTCGCTCCAAATCGCCGTCAACATTGTCATCGGCGCTGTTCCCTGTATCGACTTCATCTGCATCTTACACTTCGCATCTTGCATCTTACAATGGCATCTCTTGCACCATACACACACATGTATGTGTAGTACTTGTATGCGCACTCAGATGCCATCGCCAGATAAGCTCTCGCCGGGCCAAGTGGCCGCGTGACTGCCCTGAACTTGCACCGCGGCTGTGTTGCTCCATTGCACCACAGCTCCATTGGTCCTCACTCTTTGTTCCATAAATTATAATTTTATGATCACGAACATATTCGTGGAATATGTTGGCGTTCTTCATCTTCTCCTGCTCCATCGCCAGCTCCATCTCCAGCTCCATCTCCAACGCCATCCCAGTCGCCATTGTCGCGTTAAATATTAAAGTGTCTGCAACGGAAAAGAGACTGAAAATTGGCTACGCTGTGTTGGTGTCATCGTTTCTGTTTACACTAATTGAAGAACTCGACGTGCACACTCACTTCGGACTTCGTCACAGCCATGGACACTTTAACCGAACCCCAAACCCAACAACTCCCAACTGCAACTCCACGGCACTCAATCTCAATGTCAAGCGGCTTCCGTGGCCAGTGGCTCAGTCGCAGACGGAGACACAGACGCACATTTTCTTCACACTGTCTCTGGGTGTTAATCGTAAAAATTCTTTATTGGCTCCAGGGTGGAACTCGGCTCTATCCTAGGCTGAAAATACTTTGTTTAAGCTTTGCCGCAATAGCTATAATATTCAGAGTCAACTCGCCTCGTCTCGCGCCATTTTATTGAAACGCATAAATCAATTAAGTCACGCAGACAACTGAAGTTCAAATATTGCCATATTTATGCCTTTTAATTAGCATGAGGCTGTCTTTTCTGCCCAGCTTTAGCACTAACCATAAAACAAAAACAAGATTTAAGGTTTTCGAAAATCATATGCCATTCAAATTCAAAGTGTGCCGCACCAAAAAAAGTTCAATTTCGGTGGGCGTTGCCAACACCAATAAAAGAGAGCGGGCGAATTTGAAAGAGTGGACATGTCATTAACTCGGAAATGACTTCCATGAAATTCGGAAAGCAATCAATATCCGTTAATTTACAAATGTATCTTTTAAAGTCTTTCAAAAATAGTTTTGTAGCTAATAGTCTATTAAACTGGTTTACAGATTGAGTCGATGTGTCGATCGCATGTTGATTAGTATTAATAGCCATGTGCAACTGGAAAAGTCTAGGGTTTAGGGTATCTCCTAGTCGAATAGGGAGACTATTTAAGCATTTTTACTTGTTTTCGTGTTGTTTTAAAGAAAAATTTATAATAAACATTTTTTTTTGTGCCTTTTATTAATTGGCGACAATTTGTTGTGTGTTCAGCCCCTGTTTTGGATTGCATGATTTTCTCTTTAAAATAACAGCAGGAGAGAATAATAACAACAACAATATAATACAATTTTGCTTCGTTTTTTTATGACTTCATTTGAATTTGCTGCGCGTAATGAACTTTAGCATGCAATAAAATGAAATTTAATATGGCCACGCCAGACTCAGACTCTTGGGGCGAACTCTTCGTGGTTGTGGTCCTAATTAGCTCCTTCCGCATAATTGTGCAAGGCAACTGGCAAAAAAAATTTAATATTCAACTGCAACGCAGCTAAATGAAGTTATTGTTGTGGCCCATCCTAAACACAATACCCTGTCGCAATATGGCTATGCCAAGAACATATACGAGTTGGAGTCAACTTTTATGCAATACGTTTTCAAAATCAATTGCCATCTATTCATCCATTCGAGTTAGTCATTTATAAATATTGCAAGACTCTCAAAGCCTTTTCAAAACTTTTATCACTCGCTCTCGCATAAATATCAATTTTCCAAAGCAAAGACCAGAATATCTGGTGACACATTGAGATTTTTCAACTGGCAAAGAGGTCATCATTATCATCAGCATCATCATCAGCATCATCATTATCAAGTTTACAGTTGTTGGCTGCTGGTTTAATTCCCTGGAAATTTCCAAGTTGAAAGTTGAAGGCAAATTAGCAACAGCGTCAAAACTACGCCAGCGTGAAAATTAGAATTAAAAGCTGCAAAACTTGCCAAACAGCTAAACAAGAAGAAGAACAAAGTTCTTGTGCCAGCAACAGAATTAGCCAAAAAATTAAATTACACTATGTGTGTGCTTCTGTGCATTCTGTGTGAAGGGGTTTTATTTCTCAAGTGCAGTGCTCTTAAATGCTCCAAGCTGCGCTGAGTATTTTAGGTAAAGTTTGTCGCTTTGATTTAATTGTTACACCCTCACCCTAAAATGCAGGGCCAACCACTACTTTTGAACATAAGTTCTCATTTACCTTAAGTATATCAAGTTAATTATATATAATAATATCAAATATGCATTTCCAACAGCAATCAAATCACACTTCTAAAGATATATTTTAATAACCAAAATTGATTTTTTTAGGATTTACTGAATCTATTTAGCATTTACAAAATTACAGAGTGATTTGAATTAACATAGCTCACTTCTCAATAAACTATTGTTTGCGACAGCCAGCAACAAATGTAGTTGTTAATTGGACTATTGCAAGCAGTTGCCATATTCCTGGTGTTTCACACCTGAGTCGCACTTCAAAATGGCACCACAATGCACCACATTTACGAGCACCACTCGAGCGCAGCCCTTAAATGCAACGAAGCCACATGCAATTTCTTGCGGTTTTCGCATGAAGCACTCTTGAGCTGCCACTTGAACTCCATTTGTGAGTGCTAAATTGTTAAGTAAATCAGAGCCAGAGCACGGTCTCAATGTGTGTTGGTTTGAGTTAGTAATACATATATAAATATATATGTAAACATAATTTTTTGGTTTTTATTTTGTTGTGTGTGTGATTCTTGTGTTTTATTACAACGCTTTATGAGCCAAGCACAAAAATCTGTTGGAAGCGCAACGCAGCGAAATTAATTAAAAACGCCCACATTTCAGCGATAAATCAACGGCGACGACGACGGCGAAGACCGAGGGCAAGATTAAACGGCAACAGCAGGCGACGGACGCGACACACACACACACAGACACAGACACACACACGCACACACGTGCCTTTGCCATAAGTCGCCCTGCACGGCTGGCACGCCCTCCTTCGTCAATGCTTTCGGACCGTGTTTGCTTAAGAGCCACTAATAATCCATTGTTGGCTTTTGTCCTTGCCGCTTGTTGTTGCAGCTGCTGTCGCTTGTCGAACCGCAGCAATCGAATGCATCGTAACCAGAAAGAAATTGCATGTTTAACAAGCAGCTTTAACAGCGCACCAAAAATAACAGCAACAACAGCAGCCACATTTTGAAGAACTTTTGAAAAACAAAAGTTATTTTTTTCTTTCTTCTTTTTTTTCTTTTTGCAAGCAGCTTTTATGTGTACTGCACACACATGATTTGGCTTCGTCCCTTTTTTACTGCGAGCTTTTGGCGAGTGCATAACATTTCAGATTTATTTATGCTTCGTTTTTGTTGTGTCTTCTTCCTCGTTTTCCCCTTGTCCCTCATTTTTGATCGCCTCGCTTATGAAATGTGTTTTAAATTAAAACAAAAATGTTCGATTTTATTTATTATTATTTTTTTGAGTTGAAAATAAAATTTATGCAGATACTCTTAATGCTGACAGCGACAGCGGCGGCCGGACATTTCCAGAGTTTCCCCAATTTTTATAGATGATTTGGATAGGGGCGGGGCATGGTTGGGCGGATAGGGGCTCTCGCTTTGGCGCCAAGTGGCAATTTAGCCAGTTCTTAAATACAGTGCGTACCGTAAATATTGTGCCGTCATGTCTCTGCAAATCGTCGACATTTTTATGAGCGATGTCCAGGGCCTGGAGGCAAGTCGAGTAAAGCTAAAATAAACAACAACAAATAAATAAAGCAGCTTAAAAGCTGTTTGCCATCGTTGAACGCGAATGTAAATAACATTACAATCGTCTGAACGCTCCAGCGAATCGATTTGAACTGCATAAATATTGAAAATATGTATTTGCCAGCATACAATTATCGGTTAGTTGTTGGAAGCAGACAGCCTACTTACCTGTGGTGTTTAAAACGTATGAGACGGGTTGGGTTATAGTCTGAAAGCGTATTAAATTTCACACCCCAATTGCAGACAATTGTGAACAATTGTTAAACATTTCTATAAATATTTTGGTTATTAACTGGCTGGCTTGAGGGCAATTTTGTTTACAATAAGTGGTCGGATACAGAATTTTCTATCATCAGCAGCCTTGACTACCTCCGCCTACGCAGAATTCTAAATGCATGGCAAATACTTTACTAACTCTAGCATAATTCTAATTCATAAGTTTCAAATAATTTGCAATAAATTTCTGTGTTGGCAGGCACTCAAGTGGCAATGAATTCAGTTATGCATTAACAATTTTTATACACACACGCACTGGCTGACTCTGATTATGTAATGAAAATGAAACGAGCTTTTGATATACGATCGATATGTATTTTAAATGTTGTGTTAAATGGCGTATTTAGCTTGTTCACGGCTCAAAATTATGGGACAACTCCATTTGACGGCATGTGGCGGCGCAGGAGGTCGAGACGATAAATATCCAAGTGTAAATGGATACCAGAACCAAGAAACAAGAACCAAGAACCGCGAACCCAGAGCCGAGAAACGCCAAAAGCAAAGAGACAGCCAAGCAATGAACTAATAAAGGACAGCCATGACAACAACAACAACAACAACAGCAGCAGCAACAACAGCGACAACGACTCCGACGCTTTATTAGCCAGGCCTTGTTGTTGTTTTTGTTGTTCTAATACCCTGCATCCATTAAAAACGCCGAAAAGGGCTATCAAGCAGTGACGCAAGTGTTTGTAACAATGTGAAGAAAATATCTACGTCGCCGTAAAGTATACAATAAAGAGACAAACTCGATTTGAATAAGCTCGTCTGATATTCGACTGATCTTAGAATATACAAGAATTATCTAACATAAATGATGTTTATTTATTTTAATACTTCAAAGTTATTTTAATAGTCAAAGATCAAAAACACATCAATTATAGATTTACGTATGATAAATAAGTGCTGTCATAAAGTTTACGACATATCTTTATCCCTTTTCCTAATAGCATCCCTCTTAAGTAGATAAATTATATTTTCGTTTCTGACAAACTTTTATGTATTATTTTGAATATGTGTCACAAATAGTAAGAGTAATAATAGAATTGAGAGCCAAAATAATTGCCTGGCAGACACAGTTAGCAGCTGTGAATGCAAGTTAGAGCTGGCTAAAGGGTATCTCCAAGTCGAGCAGTCGCGACGCTAAGTTGTTGTTGCTGGCCATGGCATTATGACCGTAAGCGTGCGCACCGCAAATGCGTTGCCATAAATTTCAAGCTTTAGAGCAGGGGA
Source organism: Drosophila picticornis (assembly GCA_035043845.1). Classification (NCBI taxonomy): domain Eukaryota; kingdom Metazoa; phylum Arthropoda; class Insecta; order Diptera; family Drosophilidae; genus Drosophila; species Drosophila picticornis. Next base: position 1,915,830 of record JAWNMR010000493.1, on the reverse strand, counting down.
GCCAACAATGTCTATGAAGACGTCGCCTTCATCGTCGTCGTCGTCGTCGCCACCGTCGGCGCCCGGGCACCCGGCGCTAATGAAGATCAACGATTGGCGGACGACGAAGATGTTGCTGCCGAGATTCCAGACACGAACTGCAGGCGGTGCTCGTTTCACCTTTCCGGTTAGCCGTTTTGTGGGTGGCCGCATTTCTATGCGTTGCGCGCAAATAATTCATAAATTTCATTCAATTTTTATTAAACGCAAGATGTACGAGGAGAACGTAACGGAAATCCGCTCATTACGCAAGGCTTGTAATTAATCTCCAAAAGGAAAATCACATAAAAAAAAGGAACAATGTATGTATAGAAGAACTTATGAAAAAAGTTTTTGAACCCGTCTTTGTGTGGAGAATTTGTTTTTATTTTATTTTATTTTTTTTGGGCGAGGCATTGTGGGTCGTCGCACCTGTTACACTCTTGGATTTGGGTTGCGCATCCGTTGTGCGAAAGGGTTTCCTTTTCGCCTCGATTTTCTGTGTGTAAATATTTGCAAATGAGTTTGAAATTAAGCCGCTTGTTATACTTAAGGCATGGGATCCATCCACTAGCCATCACTACTGTTGCTGCGGCAGCGGCAGTCGTGACGGCTTATGCCTAAAACGTGGACATGGGATACGTGGTTGCACATTGGTTTCGGACAGAGAAACAATAGAACAGAAAATTTTCATTAAATTGGATCATTTAGTATTTTGTCAGTATTGTTAAAAATTAAGCTAACGACTAGAAAATTATATGAACAAGTATTCAAATAAGATTGCACATGAATTCCATGGATAGTTGTCCTGATCCCGAGCTGTATACTTTTGTTCCGCAGTTCATCGCTCCTCCTCCATCTCCGGAGTAGTTGCCCAATGCGATAAATTTGCTCATTAAACTAAGCTTTTTGGCTCCTAAAATAATTCCGTCATTCCTCCCAAAATATAAAGAAACTCACATTGCCATCCTCACGCCTCGAGGTAACAAGTCAGAACAGGCACCTCCGCATTTCCTCGCACGCTTTCCGGTTCATATCACTTACGACTTTCACCTTTGCAATGAGGCTTATGTCTTCTCCAGAGAACTCGCCCAATGTGCGTTCCCAAAGCGGAACGACGCATAACATTTGCCTTGCATTTGCCTCCCTGAGCATACCCATCCTTTGATAGATGAATGTTCGTTTCCAATATCTCCTTGCCGGGCATGCCTAGCATGGAAACAATAAACAAAGCTAAATAGCATATTTATATACTATATATATATTTTTGATCAGCATTCCCGACCAAATAGATATAGTCTTGTCCGACTCTCAGCTCTTGAGCTGTGTGTAAACATATAAATGCATACAAACATATTTGGTAAATGTATGTGTTGAGCAAAGCTGCTTAATAAATAATATGCAAAAGATTGTAGACAAGCAGAAGCTGGGCTTTTCACCGGACCCGAACATATTTTCATTATATGAATTTATTTTTTGCGAAATTCGTATCAAATTACACTTTTCACAATTAGCTGAGTAACCACTGTGCTCCATTTAAAAAATAACTTGGATAGATAAAGCAGTAGACAGCATGCCGCAGATTGAATTGTCCGGCAAGGGCAAAATATTTACATAAATTATTTTAATTCCGTTTCCTTTTTTATTTATGCCAGCGTGTTTTGCATGTCAGCTCAAGCGATGGAGCAGCAGAACGAGCTGGGGGATGTGGGAACAGAGCCGGGTGCCATGTTCTGCCTTGGCAGCTGCGACTTTGTTGTTGTTGTTGTTGTTGTTGTTATTGTTATTGTTGTTGTTCGCCTACTCCTTCATTTGCTTCTAAGCTGAAAGCGGGCGACACTTGACTGACGCCTCGCTGGCGCCATCTAGCGGCTGCCGACTGCGCGTGCATAACTTGCGTTTCATTATAATGAGATTATCCCTTTTGCTTGTAACTGTAACTGCGTGTTATTGTATAAGGATTTGTGTGTGTCTGTGTGTGTGTGTATTTGTGTGTGCGTGTGTATTTGTGTCTGGCACATTTTCATCTCCGGGTGGAGCTCAGAACTGCAACAGCTGTTTGTGTTTTCTTATTTAAATTATTTCTCCCTTTTGACATGTTGTTATTTATTCATTCCCAGTCTCCTCGGCCATCTTAGCTGTAAGGATTTAGGTTTTTCTCGTTATTTAATGTGAGCAAATAGCTTTCAGAAGCAAAGTCACTCAAAACTCTTAACTTTCCAATAATGCAATGGGTCTTTTGGAGTGAGGCTTACAAGCACTAAAAATATACAGATTAAAAATGTAGAATTAAAGACGAAATTTCGGCTGGTCAAGAAAACTACAATAAAAACAAAACATATGAAATGTCCAGATTTATTTAAAATATGTTGCTGTGGTACTTGACAAATTTATGAGAACAGGAAAGTAACTTTTCCTTTGTGTTCCCATTAGCATTCCAATCACTTCAACATATTTTCCATTCACGCTTAAAGAGCATCGATTTCAATTGAAATGAAAAGCGTGTAAAATGTCGAAAAGAGTCACGGGACCCACAACAGTTTACATAATGTAGAAAAGATGTTTAGCATGTTGTACAAATTATGCAAAAATGTGTAAAGCATGAACACAAATATGTACAGATAATGACATATGTTGATTTCTTTTTTTTCTTTTTTTCCAACCAACTCTTTTGATTAACGGACTGTGATTGGAACATGGCAAGGCCGAACCCATGTTTGAAAACTAATTAGAGCCGAGAGCGACAAATGTAAGCAGGGTGGACAACAACAAAGTCAACAACAGCAACAACAATAATAACAATGATAAGAGCTAACAACACCGAATCGTGTAATGGGGCTCATTACAACATCATTTTGTTAGAAAACAACAATAACATGCCTTTCAAGGTGTGAGCGTACTTTGACACAATAAATTATACGATGCGGGCAGCTTAAAGATCAATTCGTTGAATTGACGACAAAAAACAAAATAAGAAAAAAAAAATACCACGCAAAATTTTATTCAAAATTCAAAATAATTTAGCAGAAATTCAGTCAAAAGCGCCGATTGGGCTTCGGGTCAAAGTTGAGCACATCGAAGGTGAGAATCTTGTAAAAGGACACCGACCAACCGGGATCATTTAAACGTGACAAAATGCGTCCCATCAGCAGGTCCTCTGCTGACGATGAGGATTCCGTTTGCTCCAAGGAATGAGCATCGTTTCGTTTGAGACTCGAATCCTGTTTGCGTCTCCACTCAGCCGTGTAATCGCGACGAAAGCGTATAAAAATCTCGGCGAAAACAATGCGATGCGGCACCGACATAATCTCATGTGGCGTCTTCAACTCAATATCCATGCGACGCAACAAATCGTTGATCTCCGCCAGTTCGGTGGGTGAATCAAAGTCCTTTGTATTGCGCAGGCCAACGAACAGCATGTCAATGAATGCATATTTGCGACCAAAATTCTTACGTGTCGCCACCTTCATGGGAATGGCCCGACGGATGTGCTCCTGCTCGAAGCGCACCAGCTGCAGTCGCGTATCGTTGCTGGAGAGCAGCATATCCCGTGTGATCTGCTGGAAGCCCACTGGCGTTGTAAGCCCACTAAGCTGTTCCGCCCGCTGTTGCCGTATTATGTCCGTCATAACAATGGCTGCCTGCTTGGAACCCTCAACAAACTCCGTCTCACAGAACCCGTAATCCCACAACCACTTGAGCCTCCACATATTGAACTTGGTTACCAGATACTTCCACGGATTGTGCAGATATACCAACTTTGGTATGATTTTCCTTTGCTGTTCGTTCATTGCATTTTGCCGCTTCCATTTGCTGCCGTGCAGCTGTCGAGAGTTCAAAGGTGGATCACTTGACCTTGCACCCAGCGGGGCTCGACGTGCCACACAGCCAATGCAACTCTTACGTAGTGCGGCATGATTGAGTAGTAAACTAATTAACATCCTGGATTGGGGTGTTCAGTTCTTGGCATCTTTCTGCAATTTTCAATTGACCTAAAATCGTTTTAAAATTGTTTTCTTCGAAATGCCAATCAAGTGTGTTGAACCAAAATTTTGACAATTAATTCGAAAAAGCTGACTTACAATAGAAACATATATAGATAATACATAACAGTAGATAACTCATTATATGTGTTTGAAGCACTTGCAACTTTTATCTGTTGGATTTTAAATAAATCTATAAAGTGTCTGGGTGAGCTTTTCTATAGTTACGCTACACTTGAGATTTGATTATGAGAGACATTTGATTCAAACATAAATCTGTAATGGGTATAAAAAGAAAGAAGGAGACTAGATCAAAATCGCTCAACGAGATTCCCCAATGCTTTCCACACAAAAAAAAAAGGAAAAACATAATTTGAAGATGCTAAAAACATTATTTGACCGATACATAAATTATTAAATTATTTGGACTTGCGAGCTGCGTGAGTGTCTCGAGTGCCTGAGTATCTGAGCATCGGGGAGTTGCGTGGGACAAGTGTGCTACGGGTTCAGTCTCTTTTCCGGATCTATCTCTGGATCACACGCAAACGACATAAAAATTAACAGCGAAATAAGAAAATAAATGAAAAAGAGCTTTAAATGCAATTGTTGCGCTTGGAGATGTGTATTTAAATGGCGAGGCGAATTTAATTATGTGTAAGAAATTTAATGGAAAATTAAAGAGTAGCTGCTCAAGATCGCTGTGTGGTAGCTACACTCAAAGAAAAATTTCGTTTGTCTGAGCTGGGCAAGGCGAATCCAGTTGGAAACTATAATAGGTCATTGATTGAGTAATTATTAAAGTTGCTCGCTATGAAATTAAATTAAAATATTCGTCACAAACCTAATATCGTTTATCGTTTGCTGCACTAACATTTCATTGCTGGGCTTTGCTTTTTGTATTGAAATGGGCAGCTATGGAAACTCAAATGTGGATACATTTTTTCCAACAAGTTGAGCTAACATTAGTTTATCAATTCCCAGCCCCGCTGACTGGTTGACACAAAATGCGTGGTCGTCATCTCGTCATTGTTGTCGCTGACGACGACGTCACATGACGGGGCAAGAAAAACTCGGCAAGAGTTTGTATTTTTCATTTTATTTTAGAGCGATAAGCATCTTTCATGAACCGCCGTGTTACAACTATGTGTGGCACACACAATGGCAACAACTAACAGATACTTATTTGAGCGCAATGCACACTCGCAAGTGTGCATTGTGTGCTTGTGCCTTGAGAGATTCAAATTGAAATTCGAATGAAAACGAAAAAATAAGTAATTCATTTCGCTGCGGTTGGCAGGCCAGCATCGTTTATCTTGTTGCTCATTAAATCATTCAACTGTCAATCAATTTAAAACCCCTCCAACCGCCACTCCACAAACTCATTTCATTCTTCTCGCATTCATCATGAGCTGCATCCATGAGTTGAGTGGACTGCTGCAGATTGAAGTGGGTAAGTTGCGTCGGGTCCAGCTTGAAGCTACAGACAGTCGTCAATTGTCTTTGGTATATAGCCAAAAGGAAATTCATCTATCGCTGTCCCACTCTATTTCAACTCATCTAACGGTCGCTGTCCAACATAATTACTTTCATCCACTGTTTAAAACTGCACGCATTTCAGTCTAGCTGTAAATTGGTTCTGATCAAAGCCATACAACTTTGTCTAAATTCTTTACGTATATATATATGTAGATACTTGTTGTTCGTCAATATCCAAAACTGGTAAGCACGAAAATATTCCATTGTAATTATAGATATACGATTTGAGGTATTTATGAATATGTATGCCGATTTGTATATAGCACTTTGCTCTGCATAACTTCACGTGATTGTCGCACTTTTTTCTTTATTCTGCCGATCGACAGTTGAGTTTAGAGTTTCAAAACACACCGTTCTCGGCTGGGGCATTCAATGGACTCGTTCCCTCCCAAGTTGTTTGAACTGGGCTTAGCATAAGTATCTGTTGATTTCCATAACTAAAGCAGGCTGTATCTTGTATAAATCGAGCATCTCGCTCCATGTACGTGTGTGTACAGCGAGTATCTCGTGACATGGGCATGCCAAAATGCTCTCCTACCTGTCAGGCGATTCAGGTTAAATCAATCAAACGTGAGTTGGAAAAACGAAACCTGTCAACACGGTTCATTGTTTGCATGCGCCGCGTTTAATGAAAGAACCGCCCCGAATCGAAGCGAAACAAAACAAAACCGAATCGAAAACGAACCCAACTAGGCATTTTTTATGCGGGAGTTTCAATGGGTTGGGGGCGTGGGGAGGGCGGCGTCACTATTGTAGATTTATGCGCGAGTATCTCTCAGATACACCAACATACACAGTACAAAATGTGACTTAAAAACAGAAAGTAATTCAGAAAACTTCCAAATTTTGTCATATTAGAACATAAGCGACGTGGAAAATTTGAAGTATTTACAATAGTTTTAATTAACTTCACAGTAACTTGTAGGGGAATTTATTGTTTTAATATTTTTAAAAGCAACCAAAATTCATATTGAATTTTATACGCCTAAAAATATATTAAGAGAAATAATAACAAAGAGAAATATTTGTCGGTTTGCTGGGATTTTGATACGTGAATAATTTGATTAGAACTCAAATTTTTGTTCAGTGCACAAACACACACACACAAGACGCATTTGCGATTCGTGGAGTTATTTGCATTTTTAGTTATTTCCATCTGGTGAACTATTGTCTGCTTCATACGGGTGGTCATTTAGCATATTTTGATATTGAGATTTATGGACAAGATAGAAACGTGTGCGACGTGCTGCATATCTTGTTGTTGTTGTTGTTGTTGCTGTTGTTGTTGTTGCTGTTGTTGTTGTTGCTGTTGTTGTTGGTACTTTGTCGGTAAATGCGGCAGCAGCGGCCGGAAACGTTATGGAAACGCATATTATGTCAAATGTTAGCAAAAGTGAAATTAATTGAGTATTCGTATCGTATTACAAGAGACTGAGACTGGGACTGAAGAAGAAAGGAATTGGCGCCCACTTAAACAAGTTGACCACAGAAATCATCATCATTAACGCATCGTGCCCTACGGTGGATGTGGACAATGCCACAGTGGAAATCTATATCTGAGTATCAGAGTTTCCATAGAAACCCTGCAAAAAGCGCGGAATGTGGTCGTGTCATTGAAATGCGATACACAAGTTGAGGGGCAGAGATCGTGATCCATTGCAAATTGTGGAATTGCTCACGGTTGCCAACTTCTACGGTTTCACCAGTTGTCAGTTGGTTGGTTGTCAGTACACAGAAATCTCGATGCGGTGGCAATCGTAGCTGGTGGTGCTCGATTTGTCATGCAAATTGATCGCCACTTGCTGCAAAACGCACAAATCAAATAAAAAAAAAACAGCTACCGTTTTTGCGGAAGCAGCAGGTTCAAATCCGGTCGATCAAATTGCAACTTCAGTCGGCTCAATACGGAATTTGACGCAATTGGTAATTGAATACTCTCACGCATGTGCCGTCGATGATCCTTTCGATTCGATTGTCATTCGCGGCGGCGGCGGCGGCGGCGGCGGCGTTGAGTCATTTAAAATTCCAGGCCGCACTGTGCGTGGGCCTAAACTGCCAGCGGGCGACACCTAGCGGCCAACACCTGCAACTGTCAACTGGCTGCAACACAACAACACAACAACCAACAACCACGTGATGTGCCTACTTTATAGCCACTTAAGTCCAGCCACTGACAGTTGACACTCGTCCGCTGCTGCTGCCACTGCTGCGACTGCTGCTCCTACTGTGTGTGGTGTGTGTTTGCGTGTGTGTGTGTGTCTGCAACTGTCTCGCACTTCCAAGAAAATCGCGCTGGGTGTGATGTCAGCATAAATTCACAGCCCTCCATCCACTCCCACACAGACCTCCCTCCCCCCTCTACAGACGGACATTGCATCCAAACAATTCGAAACTGGGCGAATCGTCTAATTTATGGAATTAGATGTTCAATTTTAATACACTTCTGGTGGGCATTATGAACTTCTCGTGGCTTTTGCTATATGAACGGACAAACAAAAAATAAATCTCTGTTGTTCATTTCAAATATAGAACCATGTGAAAAAATATACTTTTAAGATTTACGAATAAATCAGAAATATTAAAGACAACTCAACACTTTAGTTAGAAAGCTTGGATGCTTTTAGAAGCAATAAATTAATTAAATTAATAGCAAATAATTGACTTTATATATTAATAAAAGCAAGTTTCACAAATTTTCTCAATGTTTGAAATTGCGAGAACTAAAATAAACTGAAATTAAAAATAGGTTATTTAAATGCAGTCCTTAATTCATTATTATGAAGGGTATGTGTGAAGCGCATTCGTTGGACGCTTTTAGGACAAAGCACATTTTGTTTTCCTGACCATTTTCAAATGCTGGTTGTGTGCCCGCTCCGCGTCAGTTGTCAACAAAAAGAGCCACCCAAACAAAAAAAAATAGACAATGAAATGGGGAGAACCTGTCAAGTACGTTTTGAGGTGCTTTACGCGGTCATAATGCAAATGTGATCGAGCTGGCCACCGTCCCTGAACATCCATCAGCTAAACTGAGCTAGTTCGCTCTCTCTCTCCCTCTCTCGCTCTCTCGCTCTCTCGCTCTCTCGCTCTCTCTCTCTCTATCTGTCTTGCTGTCTGTGTATGAAATGCAGCAGTTTGTACTACTGCAGTTACCCAGTAACCCAGATACAATAACTAAGACATCAAAGCAAAGTTCAGCCAAGTGCGCGATTTGTGTTTGGTCTTCTTTTTTTTTTATTCATTCTTTCTTTGCTGTCAGCCTTAGTGAGTTGTACAAGATACATATACATAAAGATACATGTATATATATTATGCTTACATCGCGTTATCAACTTGTTTTCAAAGTAAAAAAAAATAATACTCGCCGAGTAGTTGGCGAGGCCAAAGGGACGAGGATGCAAACAAACCCAGCGATGCGACAACGCAACCCAGAGCCAGAGCCAGAGCCAGAGTTGACAGTAGCCAAAAAATATGTCATAAAAAGATATGGTCTGCGTCAATATTGATACAAGAGCTGGAGGGGGAGGGGAATAGCCACGTAATGTAACCGTTTCATTTGGGGGAATCTTCTCCCCCTTCTCAGCACCTTTGTGTTTTTGTGTGTGTGTGTGGATTACAGGTGGCTGTGTGTTGTTTTGTTGTCAGCCTCGTTGTCATCAACATCTCTCTATCTCTCACTCTCACTCGCACTCTCAGTCTTACTCTCGTTCTCGGTCTCTCCATGTTTTTCATTGTTTTGCGTCAAATGCCGCAGGCCAAGCCACGTGCCACACTGTGTGCTTGCCACGGCAAGTACACAACGCCAATTGCGTGCACTGTGGTATGCAAAATAAATGCATGGCCAAATGCAAAATTAAAAGTGATTTATGAGCCGCTTTTCTCAATATTTCTAGACGTGGTTTGGTTTAGCTTAGGCTTTAATGTTCAACAACATGCAAAAGGGTTGTTTTGACAGCTGCATTTGCATTGTGTGAAACATTAACTTTAACAAACATTTAAGAAAACTAATATCTTTGGCCCTCATCAGTCATATATTTTTTATAATTTTCTTTCTACATTTAATGAACTAAACTAAGCTGTAGCTCTTAAGCAAAAGTAGCCAAGATAAACTAACGTTAACAAAGTCAAAACATTATATCTGCCATTATAAAAGGCCATTAATTTTATTCTTATTCAATGGCAATCAGTTAATAACGTCCGAAAGCACAATTTGTCTATTGTTGCATAGCTGAGAGCTAATTAAAATTCAAGCATATTTAATGTCTTCACTTGAAATATGATGAAATTATTATAGGGAAGCAACCCTTTATTGGTCTGTCTGTCACCCCATTGTCCAACTATTCTATTTCAAGCGCTATATTTTAGTTTCTCGAAATTCTTGGCCAATGTTGTTGAGCATGCATAACTCTTGTGTTTGGGACCCCGTTTTTATAGCTCCTTTGACATTTGCACTCTGTATGCTAACGGATTCTCGGTGCGGTTGGCGGCTGCATCCGCTTACGGACTGGCTTAGGTTAACCAAGTTAAATTGTGCTATTTATATACCACGAAAATAACCCAAATTCTTTTATCGCTGGATAAATATTTATGTTCCCAACGGCACCGCAAGTAACCCCAACAAAATTCGATACGCTCATAAACAATGAGGGGAGACGGCACAAAAGGCAAAAGCTGCTTCTATTCCCCTTCCCCAATCATTTTCTAAATACATTTGCCACTGTCCACCACTGTGCATTTCAGAATTGTCTCTCGAGTGTGAGTGTGTGTGTGTGTGCGCGTGTGTGCGTGTGTGTTGGGGGTAGAAAATTGTGAAAGGGATTGTAAATTGGGGTTTGGGAGGGGCGGGTTTTGAAAAACATTTTTGGGGTGAGCGGATGTGGCCTAGAACCAACAATTGTTCCATGTTAACTTAGTCGTTGTCGTCCCCTCAGTCTAACTGCTGCTAAATAATTCAAATTGTAATGTTAGCAAGGAAAAAAAAAAATTAAATAATAAGTACTCATAAAATGAATGCATCCATATGAAAGTGTACCAAAACTTTTTGATGACGGGGGGAAACTTTTCTGTTAGTTGTGTAATTGTATATTTGTGACAATCTGTTGTAATTGCGCTAATTGCAATTTATTATTCAGTGTCTGACTTGCTTACGTGCTCATCATCATTATCGTCAGGACGATGTGTGTGTGTGTGTGTGTGTCTGTGTGTGTGTGTGGGTGTCAGTTAGTGAGTGAGTGACAACGAGAGCTGACAAAATTTGTTGGGCAAAATATCCGCAGGATATGTGCTTGTTGATTTCGCTTGAGACTTGGACATATTATCTGCACCAGCAGCCGAGAGGGGATTAAGTACACAAGCTTACAGTTACCCAGAAAATGATATACCAGATAGCACATACCAGATACCAGATACCAGATACATATACAAATACTTGATTTTAATAATAAGACCAGACATCTGTTTTGCCGATGTGTGTATGTGTTCGCGTTTACTTGTTTATTTATTTTGTATTGTGTTTGCACTCTCTCCCTCTATACATAAATATATAAGATATACACATATATAAATGCGTATATATCTATATATGTATATGTGACAAACATGTGCAAATAAACTCGTATAAATTCGTTAGAGTCAATATTGTGTATATGCATATGAAAATATGTATAAAATATATATTAAATTTCACATGTTAATTTCTCGAATATCCTGTCTGTCTTCCCTCCGTCGACTTGTCTGTCTGTCCGCCAGTCTGTCGTTATGCAATCACGCAAATGAAGTGTGCCATATTCCGCATTAAATATGAAAATTATAATGTACAATTTTAATTTGATTAAGTGGCCTCTGCGTTATTTTTGTCCAGCATCTGGAATCCGGCTTCCGCTGCTCTGATCTCACTCTCCCAGAGAGACATAGAAAGAGAGAGAGAGAGAGAGAGAGAGAGAGAGAGAGAGAGGAGAGAGAGAGAGAGAGAGAGAGAGAGGGAGAGAGAAAGAGACATAGTTTCACAATATTCAATTTTAAATTTACATAAGAGCCCAGTCAACGTTTGTGGTTAATGTCGAATAATAAACACTTATGTTCAAAAACGCAATATGATTGGAATTTAATGGGATGCATTATAATATTTGTTTTCGAGAAAAGCATGGCTCTGGGGGAAAAGCACAACTGGCCGAGTCTAGCAACTGATGGTATATGTGATAACTGTAATTGGCTAACTGGCATTTGGCACTGCTAATCAGCGGCATTTTAGTGGCTTTCAACTTGCTTAATAACTTGAACAAAAAATTACATAGCGCGACGAAAGACTGCAGGCGAATATGTTGAAAGCTGCTGAGAAAATGATTCGATCAGCTCTAATTGGGTACACATAGCCGTTATGAATAAAAAGCTGCTGAATAAAATCTAATACGTAGAATTAAAGAGTTAACGAATGGAGTCTCTGTAGTCTGCTGCCGGCAGCTATCGCCTCAATTATGTGTATGACGCCAAGCTGCGCGTAGTTTGTTTGTACTCTAATTTGAGGCATCTTGTTTCTGTTGAATAGTTCTGTAAGAATTGTAGTCCATTTAGCTGTCTGCCTTCAATTATGCATGCACCATGTCTAATTGTGACATCCAATGAACTTTAGCCTTTGTCTCCACCCTCTGCCAAAAAGTTCGTGTCCAACTTTTGGCAGCAGGTGCTTACCAAGACCCACTTACACACTTATAAGGAAAGAGAGATAGAGAGAAAGACCCACATATGAATACATTCACACACTCACACAGCAATGTGCATAAATTTTGAAGTTCTTTGGTTGCAATCTCTGCTAAAAAGTGGCGAGCAACAAAAGAGCACAAAAAACAGCTCAAGAAATATGTGCCAGACTGAGAGAGAGAAAGAGAGAGGAAGAGGGGGAGGGAGAGAGACAGAGAATGTGGCAAGAATGGGGATCTAAATAGTTGTTACACTAACTTAACCTCATTTAAATATTTTGCTGCTGCTGCTGCTGCTTCTGCTGGCGTTGTTGTTTTTCCCAGTTGTTATTGTTCTTACGACTGCTCGGCATCTTCTTGTTAGTTTTTTGGGCACGCGTCCCCAACCCGCCTACCCGCCCACCCTCCCCCCGCCTCTGCATTTCAGGTGCATCAACACACATTTTGCTTTCGTCTTTAATGCCTGCGCGCACTCGCATAAAGTAGCACACGCGATGGGGGCGAGGTCAGGGGTGCAGTGGTGCAGTGTTGCGCGTGGCAATGTTGCATTCTGTATTCAAGTACAACGAAAATTGTTGTAAATTAGTAAATATGTAAACATGGCGCTCGCTTGCAGCAGCAGCAGCAACGGCAGCAACAGCAGCAGCCACAAAAAAGGTGTGCGAAACAAAGATGAGCAGCGTGTGGGTGTGAAAGGGGGGCTGGGTGCTTGTGGAAGGTTAAGTTGCCCCAGCCGGTGGCATCTCGAGTGCGCGTCAGCTGAAGTGGCCCAGGCTCAGGCTGTGGCTACCAACCTACGCAATTAAGTGACGACAATGATGTTGTTGGCCGATATACTCGTAGAAAGAAAGAACCTGCCGCCAAGTGAAAGGCCGCCTCACTCTATATAAATACCAGCTTGTTGCAAGCTCTTCCCCTCCTTAGACCACCTTTCACTCTCTTTCTCTCTCTCGGCCTCTCTCTCTCCCTCTCTCTCTCTCTCTCTCTCTCTGTGTAGCGGCACAGCAGTATTGCTTTGTTTGCATTAAAGTCGCAACAGAAGCTGCAGCAACAGCTGCCCCAACTCCACGTTTACTCTGGCCGCACTTGAACGGCTACTTCAGCTTCCAAAAGGCTTTCGGTTACTTGGCTTCCGACAGCATTTGCTTTTCACATACTCTAACAAATGTGGTTTTTTGTTATATGATTCTATGGTTCAAGTGGTAACAAAAGAAGTTTCAACTTCAACAAATTTACAAAATTGTTTCTGGTATGTTTCTTAACAAGAAAATAAATAAATAAGAAAATTGCTTGTGCAAATATATATTTAAAAAAATAAGCAAAAACATTGTTAAAGACATGAAAAAACATTTATTTAAAAATTATATAAAATATATATTTCTTTCTGGCTCCATCAGCTTCTGCAGAGTATCTACTTTGTTGGGGGTTCAGTGGACAGCTTGTTATGCTCTCTTTCTTGTGAGCTGCCGCATGTTTGCATTTACCTTGGATGCCTCTGCTCCACAAGTGGGTTGTCAAGCATTTGGCCGGATCCGAAGCAGCAGCCAGTTGTTGTCAAGAGAAGTTGTAAAATGCGTTTCATACCAGCAACAATAACAGCAACAGCAACAACCACAACAACAGCATCGACAACACAACTACGACAACAATAAATTTTTGTGGATGCAAGTGGATTTGTAATGTAAGAAAAGCAGCGCTCCGGAAAAAAATGCTTTGCTTACCTTTATTTGATTATTTATATAAATTTACAAACGTACGCCCAGAATGGAAAAAATATATAATAGAAATACAGCAGTAGCTTTGAGTAATTTCATCATATGAATAAAATAAATAATTTTGTTGTGCTGAAATGAACATTACTTTTAGAAGTCTCTTGCAGTCAAGAAGTGAAGTTGTTAATTTGATAAAAGCCTAATCTTCAGTTACAAGTGATAATCCTCAAACTGAATGCTTTCATTGTTATGTTCTTATTGTTAATCCGCTAGCTCTCTATAAAAATAGCAAACACGATCTTAACCCATTTCATTTTATGCAGCTTACTTCAACATGACTACAATAATCAAAAAAAAAAGATGGGCATCTTTGCAGTGTTATTTTAGCAGCTTCTCCGCTTATGTATTCAACTTTATAGATATCTTTGACGCAGTGGTCTCTTCACTAATCCAACTCGAATCCAACACACACAATTGGTATTCTGGGTAGTCGGAGTTAAGTCTTTTTATGATTTACGCTTTGTCTGAGCCGGTGTGAAAATGAAAGTGTGTTGTGCACCATTTTGATATGGATCTGCCTTTTTTTATCTGCCTGATAAGCTGAGGCAGTTAATGGATGATGTATGTCGCATGTAGTCTGCTTGAGGCCAAGCTGTGCAAATTGCGTGGTCGATTTATGGCCGAATTTATGGCTGATCTCCATAGAATAGTCAACTTTACACCGATCAAAAAAATAAAATAACCGAGAAAAAATGCCAAACAATGCGTGGTGACAGGCAATAAACACCCACAAAAAAAGAAGAAAAAAAAACGAACAGCTTTTTAGATTGAGGCGTCAAAATGTGTTTTGGATTTGATAATATTAACAGCTAAAACTGCAGATGAGACGAGTTTAAGGTTTTTTATTGCTGTCTCGTTAGGCAAGCTGTTAAAAATGGCAATAATCACAGCAATTGATTGATGATTATTGAAACTAAATATGGTAAAATATGTTGGCTTACATTTAATACCAAATAAAGGGCCTTTTATTGAAATTTGTGTCGGAAATAATTAATATCCAGATTACAGTAAAAAAAATGAGAAGTTTATGATTGAATTTTTCCATAAATAAATAAACGGAAATGTCGATAAAATGAAATTTGAATTTATTTAAAACTAAAGCTTTTTTTACTTTATAGCAACTTTACAAAATACTAAAAAATCAGTTAGATTTCATTTAATTTTTCTGAGCCTAAGCTTTTGAACTGTTTTGGCTTTTCGCCTGGTTTTATCTTTATTACAGTGTAGAGCATGCATGCACTTATGGGATTTACCATGTAGCCTCGTAATGCTATTAAAAAAAGAAACTGGTCAATTTATGCGATTTTAATTTTTAGGTGCACATTTTCGAATTTGATCATAAAACGTGTGCCACCTCGCTGCCTTGTGACAGGTCGACCATAAACTGCTAGGAAGTCCCGAATAAATATTTCAAATACCCATAAATATCGTTGATTATATATGCGCATGTGTGTGCGAGTGTGCGTGTGTGTGAGTGTGTGTATTTAGCGTAGGCCAAGGACCGGCCCAATCTTTTAATTAAGGCAATAAAACGGAAATCGACCACGTAACCTAAGGAAAACATAAACTTTACATTAAATCCACTTAATGTTCGAACAAAGTGCCATGAATGTCTTCTTTATCGCCACGCGTCCAAGGGAGGCCAGTCCCAAGTCCCGAAACCTCTCATCACAGCCCCAGTTTGAAGTCCTTGTCAGACAGCACCACTCATCAAAGTAGGGGACACACACACACACACTAATACAGTAATTCAAAAGCGTTTGCCACTCAACTGAACTGAGCAGATGAGCCACATTCTCCACCTGCTGATCCACCTGGCTTTGCGTCGCGTTTGTGTCCCCTTCACATATTTGATTTTTATTAGCCGCTGTTGGACACCGGAGCGCGGTGTCAGAAAGTGGCGCCTTTGGCGTTTGCTTTTTGCCCATCATCAACGCTGACCCATAAAAACACTCAGTCGAATGGATGGATGCATGGATGGGTGGATGGGTGGATGGATGGGTCGAAAGATGGTCGGTCGGTTGTGATGTTGAAGTACGTATAAATTAAATATCCTGGACATTAACGCTCGAGTGTTTATTTTTGCTTAGGGCTTTGGAATGTACCAAAACCGTTAGAAAACTCATTAAATTAGCAATGTCGATTTGAAATGCTCACTCCAGAAATGTTGGGCCTATGCTACGCATGAATCATTCACGGCCAGAGAACAATTTCTAGAATTGGTTCGAATTCGCTCGATTGTCATTTTATTTATTTCACATTTGTGTCAATGGCTAATTAAAAGAGTAATTGTTCGCTTACGCGAAAGGAGTCATCGAATTTGATGTAAATTCTCTTCGATTTTTATCAGTAACTCCGATACCCTCGAGACACCCTCGAAGACCGAAGTCAAATTGCCATCATCTAAACTATAAAACTAGATGATAATGCAGAATTACTGAGCTTGGTTGGGATTACTTGTTAGATAAAAAAGATTTTCATGCAGAAGTTCTAACAAAATAGCTACATCGATTCGACTGTTGATGCTGATCGGAATAGATATATACATTATGAGGTAAGATAATTTAACGACACTTTAAATATCTGCAAACAGTTTCATTTCAACTTTCTTGCAACTCATACAGAGTATTTACAATTCGCTGCACATCATGCCGATCCGCACAGCGGACGCTAGTCTGCCATAGCCTCTGCCACAGCTTGTGCCACAGCCTGTGCCACAGCCTGGGCCACAGGCTGTCCCATCATCCACAGCATCAGTTGGTTTTCTCTTTCAATGTCCGTTGTGTGTTTACTACCTGTGTGGTGGGCAACGTTTCATCGTGACCCAATGACACTTTGACTAATTGAAAACTGTCAAATTGCAAGAGTCAAATGCTGCCGGGATCAAGCTGGACTTATTCCAACCTCCCATCCTCTCATCCACCCCACTCCGTGGCATTCCCTTAGCCGAGTGCCCGCTGTGTGTGGTTTTCGTAATTGAATAAACTCATTAGCAGTAAATATATTTGTGTATCTGTGCTTAGATCTATGTCTAATGTCCATTCAAATGTCATATAAATATTTTGAGAATTTTTCATACGTGTGTCTGCGTGTGTGCAAACAATTTGGGAAAATGTCATTTTGTTTAACATTGGCACAAACGCACCGGATTTATTAATGACTTTTCCAATTGAGGCAAACCCTTATTTCGTTTAATTTACCTTATTTTGCTCTATGTGTAATCTGTGGTATCTGCTCTCAGGTCTCCGGCCTTCATGTTGTGAGTGCTTTCCAATTTAAAGTGGCAACAATTTGTGCATTTCATGTTGCCTGACAGCTGAAGCATCTACGGCTTAGATTGAATATCTTTTGGCTATTTGTGAATTGCCAGTCCGATAATTAATTTAAAGTGCCCCAAAAAGGATCAAGCACTAATTCGCCTGTCAAAACAATATTGCAACCGCAACTACAGTCAATGCCAGACGAGAAGCATACATCAATTGTAATTTTCCACATATTATGCATGAAATAACTTGGATAACTCGAAGTAGGTCAAGTTTATATTTTGATTTGACTGAAAGGTGATCAAAGTATTTCTTAATGTAGACAAGTAATTCATAGTTCACCCATTTCGGATTTCATTTACTTTAGTAATACTCGAGGGATAAGCGAGTAATATGCTTCTGAAGTAAACTACAAACCATTGAATTTCAATCGTCTGTCATAAAATCTGTGCACATTATTCACATAAACGAGCTTTTCTTGAATATTGCCAAATGGCGGAGGGAAATTCCTTACACACACATAGCATGTATGTATGTCTCTCTGTCTGCCTGTCTGTCTGTCTGTCTGACTGTGACTGGCGCTCATACGAAATCCCTTGCCAGCTGGAGTTCAGTGTGGTTAAGTGCGTGTTGTTACGATTGTGGCCGAGAAGCGGTGGTGCGCGGGGAAAGGCGGGAGCGATAACTGATGATGATGATTCCATTTGTGGTTTGAATAATTTTCATAATTTAAATAACAGCCAAAACGGCTTCAATACTTTGCCGCACCAGTCCTGACTGAACTGACAGACTGTCAGTTTGCCTGCCCGACCTGACAGACAGCCATACTCTGTCTGTGAGAACTGCGCGAGAAAGCGAGAGTGTAAATCACAGTCATCTGGAGAGAGAGAGAGAGGGAGCGAGAGAGAGAGAGAGAAAGGGAGCCGCTTGGGAAATGATAAATGGAGCAGCGACTTGTTACGCATAAATTTTTGGGGCGCCAAGTGGGCAATCTCTCACTCACTCCCTCCCGGAGTAGCTAAGTAAATCCTTGACGTTGTGTGCCAAGTCGTCCGCTGTTGTTGTGTCCCTTTTTTGCCTTGCCAGTGAAAACAATATTTCATTACATTTACATATTTTCACTCAATTTTCATATTTTCACATTCGCGCTGGCTGCATTGGTGTCCCCTCCATCGCCTCCATTGCCTCCATCACCTACTCCTGACTTCATTGGCGCCTTTTGTTTTTTCATTTTATGGTAATTCACTCAGTCCCTCCCCAGTTCCAATCCCATTCCTCAGTCCGCCTCCCCGTCCCCGTTCCACCCCGTTCGGTTTGTCGCTTTCTCGCTTTCTCGCTGGCTAGTCCCTGTTGCACTGTGGCGCCCCCAAGTGTTGAGCGGCAGAGTTCATTCGTTCGTTCGCATTTCGTATGTCAGCATTTTAAATAGGCTTTTCATGTTCGAATTTTATTGTATTTTTTTATATACTTTGCCTTTTGCTCACTTATTTTTTTATTTTTATTTTTTTTGCTGTATTCTCCCATTTTTTTTTTTTTTTGCTGTTGTTGTTGTTGCTGCTGCGTTGAGGACCTTCTTGTTGTCACCGCACCGTTGGATACATTAAATTCCGCAAGTCGTATATGCAAAGTCAAGCGACCCGACAACACTGCCACTTACCCTGGGCTTTATTAAATACAAATATTTTGCTTTCGCCGTGGGGTGAAGCTGGGCGTAAACTCTTGGAAAATTGTTTGGCCCGCTTTCCAGCGTGGGCTCAACTGAAGGCCACTCAAGAAGGGCTTAACATTTGACAAGCAATGTGTAGCCGTGTGTCAGAGGGCAGTACCAAAATTACAACAGCGGGACTACTCTGTTTTGCAAACTATCTGGGGCGATGGGAATATATAATAACTAAATAAATATTCTATTTTATAAAAATTTCCCATGAAGCACTTTTTGTTTTTGATTTTGAAATATTTTTTTAGGCAATGCAAAGTAGTGTTTTTATCGCTTTTTGTACTGCATTCATAATTCGTTATGATTGCGTTTCAGTTTGTTTGAGAGCGCATTACTGCCTCGCACTTGCGAGTTTTATTTAAAACAAATAAAATGCCCAAAGGCTTAAAAATCACCATGACATCAGGATGGCATCAGGGCAAACACAGTCGCGTACAACAAAAATAATAATAATAACACCAACAACAACAACAACAACGACCCCATTGCGAACAATCTGGAAAAAAAGACAGGAAGCAGCAGAGCGTGTGAGAATGAGAGGAGTAAAAATAACAAAACAGCCGCATAAAAAATGAATGGCAAAAAGCACTGAACAAATATTTCGCTCGTCATAAAAAACATTGTGCAATAATTTTTGCATTTCAGGACCAGAAACCAGGATACAGCAGCATGCAAATAACAAAAATAAGAAGCAGTCATTTTATAATGTAAACAATATCGTGGGGTAAATACGAGGACATGAACTCAACTTGAAAATTCAGTGCGATGCGAGACTTTATGGTAGTTGTTGCCGCTGTTGCTGCTGTTGCTGCTGCTGTCACATTATGAACCGCGCCACCAGGCAACGTAATCCTTTTTAAGCTACAAACAACTGACATTATCCAGCCAATCGAAATCCAACACCAGCGCAGTTGCCTTGACTGCATTGCCATTGCCATTGCCACTCTGTGTGCCTCTGCCACTGGTCAGCTCTTTCGAGTGTCGCAACTTAAAGGCCACTTGGCAGTGCCGTAACCCCAGCTTGCTTGGGGTCGGCAAAACGCGGTACAGGCAAAACAAAAACAATTTCTTAAATCTTGTTTACTTCAGTGTTGGCCCTTTGTCTTTGCAGCAGTTCCTTTAAGCATTTCACTTTTATTACAATATTTGCCATTTGAGTCCCCTGTTGCCACCGGCAAACCAAGCCAAGCCAAGCCAAAGCAAAAGCAAAGGCATCTAGGCAACCAGGGAACCAGCGCACTTACCTTCTGTAAGTCCTTCTTTTAGCTCTTTGCTTGAGAGCTCTGTTCAACTGTTTTCGCTTTCACTCGTATACTTCTTCAAGTTCAAATTCTAAGCCACAGCAAGGAGTATTTGCTTTAGCTTAATAATTCTTGGTGCTAAAAATTGCAACAAATGGCACATATTGTATAGGGGCGACTGGTTGCTATAGCAAGTAATGTTTACGTTCTGTTTTTATCAGTGAGCATTTGTATCTTAATAAACGTTTATATTTGACAGTGGCAAAGGGATAATTTGGTATGAAATTGCGGTGGTACCCGTGGCATCCTCCCTAAAACGTGTCTAGCTGATGATAATGCCGAGCTTTGGTTTTCTTTAAACTGAAATTGATTCCGACTATTCTAGAATTTGCTATATTTAAACTTATTGTTTTGAATATTTACACAGACATAACTGATTCAATGGACAACATCGTTCACTCGGCCATTCATTGATTAGCAATTGCTGTCACATTGAAAAGTTGTCCTCTAGTCGAAAGCAAAACCACAACGCTGTCAGGCAGGCGGGCAGGCGGACAGGCAGGCAGGCAGACAGGCTCGTTAAAAGTGCCATTGAGCCAGCCGGATTTGGCGATGTCGAGCTGAATGCGTCACCCGATGCCGCCTAATGAGTCCAAATCCCTGCGAATAATAACAGCACTGACAAAGGTGTGTCCATTGTCCCGATGTCCAGTGTAATTTCTGGGCCCAAGCGAGCGATATGATCTCGCTCAAAACTGACACCGCAGACGGGACAAAAATGTTTTTTGGCTAATTGAGGGACGCTCGCTGGTGGCCAGTGCCTGTCCGCCACTGTCTGCATTTGTATCTGTGTTGGGCCTAAACAAAAGATTAGCAGCACTTTTAGCTAGCACACTGAAAACGACACGAACTGGAAACAAGGAGTATCCTCAGAGATCTGCAGAGTGCAGACCACAGACCTGGGCACAGGGTGACGAGGTGAGGAGGAAGTCGAGTGCCCAGCATGTGGACGGACGGACACGCGTTTAATGGCAGGCAAACAGCGCAAGCAGCGTTGCATGCGCTTCTCTCTACGCATTCAGGGGCAAACAAAAACAATTGTCAACAGACGTGGAAACGTGACCAACGAATTTTACGCACAATTTCACTTTATGCGGCAGCAGCAGAACAAAAGCAACCGAACAACACTCTGCAACCTGGAAAGCCATTCAATGAGCCCCCTATGAGTGTGTGTGTGTCTGCACATTCGTGCCACATTTATTGTTTAGTGTTGCCACCTACATTCCCCTTGCATGCCCTTGCCACATGTTGACCAGTCAACAGTCGACTCGCAGAGTGGGCAAAAATCCAATTAAGCCTCGCATGTGCCGCGTTTGGCGCTTCAAAAATCATCACTTTTTCTATTGTATACATATATATATATATATATATATATATATATATATATACTGCTTCCTTTCACTTGGCCACAGTGCCTCAATTGTGCATAACTCCGATATACACATGAATCATACGCACTCCAAGTTGATTTATTCGACAGTTGCATTCTAAAAGCATAAAACTTGATTGTCCCTGGCGCTTGGACGATGACTTCAACTTCAACAAAGTCTTTGACTAGTTACTTTGTTGTTTATGTTCGGGGACTTCCGCAGTCTGTGACTCGGCATCATATTCATAATTGCAATGTTTACGATCTATTGGAGCCAGCTTGGCGCTGAAATAACTCAAGCGACAAAGGCGTCGTTGAATTGCGAGACTTGGGCTGACTTAAGTAATTCAAAAAATAATTGTTTAAAGTCTTAAAGTCTTAAAATAGTAATCTCACTAGTAGCTGACAACAAATTAAGTTAACAAATATACATTTAAATGCAAAATAATATTACAATTTATATTAGAGATAAGACCAGACTTTCAACTCTTCTTATAGTGTTTTATATTTTCATATCAGTCCCATTTACAGTTCCTCATAAAGTTAAATATTCTATTAAAATTGGTGAAAGAGTTCGATGATCTACTTACCAGATTTTTAAATCAGACAATCACTAAACAATCACTCTAAAAATTATGCAAATAATATGTTTGCATCGATCGACTTAACACTGCCCCAAAATCTAACTTTGAAAAATTTATAAAAATAACATAAAAAGTAGCGCAATTTCAGTCAGTTTGTCAACTACCTAAAAACTGTCGGATTAGTCGATTTTAGTCATTACGGGGATTGGAGTGGAAGCAATTATTGCTGCCCTTTCAGAGAACAAAAAACGCAGTTGTTCAACAATGGCCACCTGCCAATCTATTTGAGATTAACATTTCAGACGAGGAGCCAAACAGCTTTCAGCCACTTAACAGATTCTCTTGTATAACAAACAATCAGCTGGGATTTAATCCTTCTGTTTCTCTTGGTGTTTCCGCTGCTGTTTCTCCCATTATCATTGCAAATGTTGAAGTATTGTCATACATATGTTTTTGCTGCTCGCCATAGAAAAGTTTCATCCATTGATGTAAGCGTATCACATTTCAGTCTCATCAGAGATGTTTCAGCTGTTTTAGTTGTTTCTGTCTTTGTTGTTGTTAATGATCATGTTGACACAAGTTGTTAACAGAATAATTTATGCGACTTGTGACGCATTAAAAGTTGGCCAAGTCGAATCTATTGCATATTTAATGACAAGCCTGTGGTTGTGGCTCATATATACATATATATATATAAATGTATAGATGCCTGTGCTGAGCCTGGCCGGATGCGCGTGCTGGATAAAATTAAGAGCAGCTTGGCAAGGGGCAGGGAGGAGTAGGAAGAAAGCAGCAGGCATCAGCAAGCAGCATAAATGGACGTCGACGCAGTTTTTTTGTCATTTGTCAACGTCGCCAGTTCCAAGATTTTTTCCAACTTCGAGGAGAGTGCGAGAGTAAAAAATGATAAACGCATTCGCTTATGATGTGTAGAGTTCCATAAATCACGTTGAAGTTTGAAGCTTGCGTGTATTTTGTTGTTGCTGCTGTTGCTGCTGCTGCTGCATTGGGTAAACTTTATGGTTAGATCAGGAGGCGACCTCGCCTGCATAAGTCTCCTGGCCCCGGGTCCTGATCCCAGTGCCACTGAGGTCGCCACGCGACAGCGCTTAGACAAACAAGTGTCACACTGTGCATGATGAAGAGCTGCCAGCAAAACAACATAAACAAAGCAAAGCAACTCAGTGTGCCAGCCAGCCAGCCAGCCAACCAGCCAGGCAGAGTTGCCGCTGCGATTTATGCAGCGCTGTTACCAACTGAGCTAAAACTGTGCCAGCTTGCAGCTAATGTCAAGGCTGACAAAGAGCAGCTGCTTTCTGCACAGAATGCAAGTCCGCAAACTGAGTTTTTCAGTTTCTGATACAATTTATGCTTCCATTAAATTGACCATTTGTCTGCCTCAAAAAAATTATGCAGTTTAGTTGTTGATAAGCTAAACTCAAAAATTGCTGGCTTCACAAGAATCCCGCATTTTTTAAGATAACCTTAGGAAAGGTCGAGGATCTCAAATCGCAAATGTGTTCATCAAAAACATGAACACTTATTCAAACCTGATTAAAGATATGTCATTGCAGATTGATTCACTTTGAGAACGCATTTCTGGCTTAAGAACTTTGAGGCTCGTTTTAAGTTTGCTTTAAACTATGCATCTGAACTACTACTACTATATCAATGAGTCAAGTTTTGCGTTAAATAATTAGTAGTCTTGGTATTATTCGTCCCCATCCATGTCTGCAACTACCAGATTACGGCGTACGAAGGAAAACTAATAAAAAAAAGTTGTTATTAAAGCTACTCGAGAGACCAACTCAGCTGCGCCGCAAAAGACCATCCTGACACTCAGTGCACAGTAATTGGCCCTCAATAACTGCTCATTATTAAGCAGCTTTCACACACACACAGAGAGAATTCCCCGACGTCGCACAGAAAGCTGTTAGCCCCCATTTTTAAATGCCTGAATAAACTTGGAATCAATATCGTAAACTTGAAAGGGCGTCTATAATAATGTGTTCAGCATGTCAACTGTTTGCCATGGAGGGTGTCGCAGAGGGCTGCGTTGCAGAGCGGTGGGTGGGGAAATGAGAGAGGGAAGGGGAATGGGGACGCGTCAAAGCTCAGCGCCGAGTCAACAATGGTGCGCAGCAACAACAGCCACAGGGCGCTGCTCCCCACTGCTCTCCACTGCTCCCCACTTGCCACTTATGAAATTGATTGTAAACACAATGAGGGTTCACTCCGAACGACACCCACTATTCAACTCCCCCTCCCCGGCCCCGATCCACTACTGTAGTTGACATATCGGCGCCAAGCAGGCAATTAACATGCAATTGTCATAAATTTACCCAGTGCACAGATTATTAAACATTCATAAAATAAATTACAAGCCAATGCGCATAAATTCTGAATTGATTTTAACGCAGCAAATCCGAACAAAGAATCATCGTCAATGCCATTAAGGAATCTGGTTATTGAATTATAACCACTTCTACGCATAATGGCCAAAGGGAAAAACATAAATTTTTCCCCCAACTAAACCATTGTGTGGAGTGCGAGTAGAAGAAATCAATTGCCAAAGTGCATTCAGGGGTTTAAAGTGTGCACAGACGAAGAAGACGACGACCAGCAAATAAGTATTGTAATCGCAGCCGTAAAGAAACGAAAGGAACTCCCAATAAATGCCACACAAAGGGGCAACCCTAGTTGTGAGGGTTGTCAAGGACAAGAAGGGCTTCAAAGGGGGGTGGTAAACCAACTTTTAGGTTTTCCTGTATACAGCAAACTGCTCTCAGTCAGCTCAGTTTGAGAGCCTGACGCCAACTTTGAACATAACCTCACTTGTGTTAAAGCGAGTGCAGAAAATGCAATTACCAAAAAAAAAACACACAGAAAACAAAAAATATGTTTTGCATTTTGTCTGTGAATATTATTGGATTACTTAGCACATTTTCTCACATTGCGCTGGCAGAAAGAAACGCGAAGCAGATCGTTTTTTGGGCGTCAGAATATCATTAGAAATTCTCTGTCAGTTTTAAAAACTCCAAAGGGTAACGCCAGAAAAGAAATACACTTGGAATAAAATGATGACACAACTGCGCCCGTAATAATAATGATGATGATGATTATGTTGATGGGGCATGCCAAACAAAAAGAGAAAACAGTAAAAAGAAACATTTTATGACATTGCTGACAATTTATGATGCAAATTCCTCGCAACAAAAAAGCAAAAGCGAGAAATGAAGGAGGCAGCCAGCTTTTGTTGGAGCGACGACAAATTTGTCGAGAAATTGCATAAAAAAATGCATAACAAAAATAAATTGTTATGCTGAAATCTGTAATCTGAAGTAGTTGCGGATGCACTCGAAAGATATTTATGAGTGCGCAGCCCAAGAGCAAAATGGCAGACCCAAATACAAAATGGCAACAAAAATAAATAAACTCATTGCGAATTGTTTTTCTGTTGATTCATCAGAAAATAAATTGAAATGCTCTTGTTGACATTTAACCAAAAAAAATCAAGAAAAACAACAGCAACAACAAGTGAAGAATAAACACAAAAACAACACTGAATGCAGTCGGGTTCAGTCAGGTTTCGGCCAAGCTGTGTTTGCACTGTTGATTTATTTAATTTACTAAAACTAACAGCATAAAATATTTGACAATAAAATCACGTTCACACGCCCATGGCCACAAATCAATTGATAGGCAAACACACACAAACATATAACACACTCACACACACAAACACACACACACACGTCAGACCAAGCGAGCTAAATAAGCCAACAAATGTCCACCAACCAATCTATCCAATCGACCAACAAGTTCATTAAAACTTTTATTCATATCCATGAATGTTTGACAAAAAAAATAAATTCAATAAAATGAGGCTCCCATTTTCGTGGTAACCGCAACAAAACTTCAATTCGTTGGGACGTTTTGCTTATGGCCGTTTCAACTAAATGGATTTGCCCCTGGGGCCAAACAGTAACCCAAACCCAAACCCAAACCCAAGCGAAAACCCAATCCCAAACCCATTCCCATTCCCAAGCTGTATGTGTGCGGTCAAAACTTTGCATATCATCATTTCATTTCATGTTAGTTAAGCGTCGCCAAAAACATTTTTATTTTGCGTGTAGCAGTTAATATTTATGAACATTTCATTATAAAAAATATACCCAAACAACAACGCTTTGGCAACATTTCATATATGTGAATGTAATAAATTTTTTAGTGGCTAACCGACATAAAAGCCGCAACGAACCAGAAAAGCGAGACTTCAACATATTATTAAAAATCTAAAATTCGAACCGAGTTGTCCCATGAATAATCCATGTGATTCACTAAGGCATGGGAACTAGTAAGCCAAAGGAATTTCTGAGTGATGTAGGACATATTTTGAAACTGTTCTACAGATTAGAGAAAATCATTGGAACATTAAAAGCCATAAATCATAAATCGAAAGTGTCTCTTTTTAAGTGGGAATAAAATTTGGTAGTAAGAAGATATGCAATCCAATCCAAACCAATCAAAGATTTGTCATTATAAACGTGTTCAGATTAAAAATTTATTTGTTTTGGACAAATTCATAAATGACGCTCCATTTAAGTTTGTGTTCAGCTCACCGTGTTAATTTGCATTCCCAAATCAATGTCAATTACATTTTTGAAGGGATTCATTTGTTTCCTTTTTAACTATAATTGTAGTAAACCAAATATTATTTATATTTTTAGCTCGAGATTTTTCCGACTCTCGTCATTTTTTAGACATTTCGCAGATGAAACAATCAAATATTCTCGATTTAATGTTGTTTTTAGCTAAGCGTGTCAATTTTTAGTCCCACATCAATTTCAATTATGTTTTCCCACAGTTTTCAAGGGATTAATATGATTTCTTTATTTATTTATTTTTGAATTACAATTTGATAACTTTGATTATATTCAGCAGAGTGTCTATCTTATTGTGAGTCATAATTGACGAAGATTTGATTTCGTTGCCAATAACCAGAATTTTTTATAATGAGTTTTCTTTTCTCATTTCCATTTAAAACAGTTTGTTATGAATTTTTATTGCATCCTATCATAAAAATATATACAAAAATATATATATTTATTTGTGTTCGAAATTAATTTATACCCTTCAAATAACAACGAAACAAAATCGAAGCGAGCGATCGAAAAAAATGATGTTTACGAACAACGTGCAACGTGCAACGTACAACGTACAACGCACAACGTCAAATGTCTGCAGAAGAAGAAGAAGAAGCAGCAAAAGCGTTGCCTGAATTTAAATGGACAAATTAATTGCGTTTGTCATGTTTTTGTTCGTGGCTGGGACTGGTTCTCATTGCGCTCTCGCTGCCCATGGAAACCCAAATAAAAAAAATTAATTGGTTTTATTTTTTGTGGACAGCTCTGAAATGTGTTTAATTCAGCATTAATGAAACATACACATCAGAAAGATTGTTTTTTCCTCATTTACTTTTTGTACACAAGTGCCAATTGTCGTTGAATTATTGGCTGCATTTAAAGTCGTTATAAATCTTGTTATCTGTGCGATCGGCGTCTGATCATCAAATGCCCATTAAACGGTTGCCAGCACGACCAATATCCTTGTCTATCCAGCAGAAGCATTAGGTGAGACGAACCCAACCGAACCGAACCCTTTTTGGGAACGCACACGAACAGAAAAGAAGCACAAAATACGCGGGGGGGATCCCAACTCTTGCTTGAATATATATATATATATATATATATATATATATGTATGTATCACCCCCTCTCCCTCTCTCTCTATCTGTGGACATTAATTATCACACAGTTTGATTTTTTCGATTAAATGCCTCTTTTTTGTTGTTCTCGCGTGTAGGAGGATCAACCGAGTGGAGGAACTCCTTCCCAGGCCGCTTCAGAGCACTGCTCCCTGCCCGCCATGTCGTGTCGGTTGACATTTGTGATTGTGTCGCCTTTTTTGTGAATTAATTGAGCCTCCACTTTTTTTTTTTTCATTTTTCTGGCCTTCAAAATTAAGTCGTTTCTCTGGAATGTTTTTGGGTGCCTGCCTGCATCTTCTATCCCGTTTCTATCATGAAAAGACCACACATGGCGTTCCCCAAATGAGGCTCCAATCTCGTGGCTCACACAGCTGGAGTATACAAATTTAAATGCGTATAAATATATATATTTATATATATACTCTGATAGCTGCGGGCCGCATTGCCAATTAATAATAATTGATTAGCAATATTTACGGATGAATGTTAAGTTGATGTCGATTCGCATGAAATCATTACGTTTGCATCCGCAGCAACATTCAATTATTTATAGTTTTTTATTTATGTTTTTTATACGTCTGTTGTCAAAAGATATTTCGAGTCCATCAATTTGCAGCGAAAGCTAAAATTCTCGATAAATGATAAATGACTTAATTGCGGCTTTCAACAGATTTGTGAATCGTTCGAAATTATCATTTCAACAAATATATTTATTTATTTATTTTTTTTTTTTGACTTGATGAAGCATATGTAAATTAAAATAATGTTTCACAAACCAAATACAGAAAGAGAGAGTGTGGGTAGGGAGAGAGAGAAAGAGATAAAGAGAGAGACAGAAAGAGTGGATTACTGCACTGCACTGCATAGTGTAACAAGTACCTTAATTAACTATAAATGATTGATTAAAAAAGTGATAAAGAAATTTACATTATTTTTTTTATTGAAAATGGATAAAAAGTGGTATAATAAGTAAAAGTATTCTCATTTCGAGCTGTGATTCGCCATGAAATCGCTCTTCTCTTTGTTGATCAAGTGTCCCTGTTTTTCCAGGCACTTGACACAGACTATATTAAATCTTAATGTGATTTTACCCGAATAACTTTAGTATCATTAGTTCAATCTTAAAATGCAACCCTGACTTGCTGGCAACAAATTAAACAGTGTTGCTTGTGCCTTTGAGAGCTGTCAGTCGAAAGGGGTTTCGAATAATAATCAGCTTCCATTTGCCATTTTCCAGCATTCCCAATTTTAATTTCGGTAAAGAAACAGATTAGGAAAATGGGCCGCGAATACAAAAACAAGTCTCAAACGCGCAATCGCGTCAATAGATATCGTGGTAATGCTCCAGCTCATTCCCATTCTCGTTCCCGTTCTCGATCCCAATCCCGATCCGGATCCCCTTCCCGTTCACAATCCAAATATCGTTCGTCATATTATCGAGGCGAGGCAGGTGAATCGGGCCGGACAATAACGTGGCAGGCGAACACGTCACGGAAATGCCGTCGCACTAGCAGCGCCTGGGATGTGCCACCGGTGGGCTATGAGCATCTATCGCCCGTCCAGTACAAGTCGATGCAGGCCAGCGGACAGATTGCCCTGAGAATCATGGCAAATGCGTTGCCCACCGGCGAGTCGGCGTCCATAGCGACTGTGACGCGACAGGCGCGTCGCTTGTATGTTGGCAACATTCCCTTCAATACCACCGATGACGAGATGAGGGCCTTCTTCAATATGCAGATCCAGCGCATGTGTGGCGCACTGGAGAACGATGGCAACGCTG
This sequence comes from Drosophila picticornis, assembly GCA_035043845.1. Taxonomy (NCBI): domain Eukaryota; kingdom Metazoa; phylum Arthropoda; class Insecta; order Diptera; family Drosophilidae; genus Drosophila; species Drosophila picticornis. The sequence continues at coordinate 1,886,045 of JAWNMR010000493.1, read as the reverse complement.
TGCTCACCTGCCAGACGAATCTGGAGAAGAATTTCGCGTTTCTCGAGCTGCGCTCAATGGATGAGACAACGTTGGCCATCTCATTTGATGGCATCAATTATCGCGGCCAATCGCTGAAGATACGGCGTCCACATGACTACCATGCTGCGGGCACGACTGGGAGCCATGTGGGTGCCATTCGGGATATCTCTGGTGCAGTGGTGCAATCGAATGCGGCCATTGCCACAGTGGTGCCAGATACACCGCATAAGATATATATTGGCGGCTTGCCCACCTGCCTCAACGATGAGCAGGTCAAGGAGCTGCTGATGACCTTTGGCCAACTGCGTGGCTTCAACATGGTCAAGGATGAGCTGGGTCGCGGCAAGGGTTATGCCTTCTGCGAGTACATGGATGCCTCGCTAACGGAACAGGCCATCGCCGGCCTCAACGGCATGCAACTGGGCGAACGCAAGCTGATCGTGCAACGTTCTCTGGCCAGTGTACGAAACCTGGTTGCCCATCAGTTGCCCGTGTTGCAAGTGCCCGGATTTCCCGTTGACGTCAAAGTGGGCAAGGCAACCAAGGTGCTCTGTTTGCTCAACATGGTCATGCCCGACGAGCTGTTGGACGATGCTGAGTACGAGGATATACGCAAGGACATCAAGGGGGAGTGCGCCAAATTCGGCAAGGTCGTCAGCATCAAGATACCGCGGGCCTTTGCCGAGTCCCCACAGCCCGGCTGTGGCAAGGTCTATGTTCGCTTTGAGACCACCGATGACTGCAAGAAGGCCCTGAAGGCGCTGAGTGGCAGACGCTTCAGCGGACGCATCGTGATGACATCGTTCTACGATCTTCACAAATTCAAACGCAGCGATTTTCAATGATAACATTTGCCCTAAAAACACACAAATATTATTAAAACCAATAATAAAATAAAGAGCTATTTAATGGCCTCAACACTGATAAATCTGAACCGATTTTCTGTAACTGGGGACTTTTATTCATAGTCCGATCTGTAGATGTAAAGTTGAAACCCATTTCCGAGTCGCTATCGATGCAAAAGTTAAACCCTCTGAAAATGCTTATAAGAATGGATCAAAACTTTCTAAAGCCAGGGAATTGTACAAATAGAATGAAAGTTGAAAACTAGTTTAGAGGTCGAAAATCTAAATTGCATCCCAAATAGATACTTTGGGGATCGGTCAAAGCTTTCCACTGCCAAATCTAATCCATGATTTTCAATCATGTTTTGACATCTAGATTAAAAATAGATCCAAATTTCAAAAATAGTTTATCGATGTCGCAATTTAACTCCCAAAGAGCGCCTGTTGTGCTTGGCTCAAAACTCCCTATTGCCACAGCTCTGCCAATTCATCTGTTGTCCGCCATTATACCCTTCTTTTCGCTTCGTACAGGGTATTCTCATGTTTCTGGTTTCTTGCCCTGCCTTGTCTTGTCATATCATCATCTGCTTAAGAGCGCTTTAGATTCCGTTGCCCGACTGTGGGCATGTCTGCCTCCTTTTCTCCCTCCAACTCCCCCACCCCTCTGTGTATGTCTGTCTGTGTGTGGACTGATTCAATTAGTTGACGTACAATCCTTATATACTTTTAAAAGCTGCTCCACCGCTCGCCGCAGCTTAATTAAAATTTTCAGAGTTTCGCCTTCTTATCGCTGTGGCATTTCTCACATATTCACACCTTCTGCGCCGATGTTGGAGGCAGCTTCAGCGTCAGCATCAGCTTCAGCTTCAGCTCCAACTTCAGCTCCAGCTTCAGCTCATTACGGCCAAGCAAGGCATTGTTAATGCTTTTACAATTGTGTGAACAGAGAGGGCGGGCGCAGGGCATGGGGGCAGTGAGGCAGGGGAAGGAAGCTGCACCAGAAGCTTATCGCACAACACAACGATTGCATTTTCTCCAGCTTAAGAAGGGTCTGTGTTGTATTTTATATTTTGTTGTTGTTGCTGTTGTTGTTTGGAGCGCACCTTATCTTTATTTTGGTCATTTGGCCGACAGCCGGTCATCAATAAAGGCAAAAGGCGAAGCTTCTACGCTTTATCGCTGGGAGACGACTTCAACTAAACGCTTTATCGCAAAGTCCACCTTAAATGTATGCGGCCGGGACACAAATTAATTCAACGCCTTGGATTTGTCATCGGGTTCGGTGGTTTGACTTTGCTCTTAGGTAGAAAATCGCCTTCTCAACTTGATAAAAGCGCTGCCGCCAAGGGCAGCAGCCGCAGAACTCAATTCAATTCAGCTCAGTTCAGTTGAACTGCTCTCAGAAATCAATGCGTTCTTCGATGGGTAATTAATAAACGCCCATAAAGATGCGGATACAATAAAAATTCCAAAGAGAACTGCAGAGAGAGATGGAGAGAGAATTGAGAAACGGGAAAAATCGTTGGGCTTTGTTTCGGTCACTCCAAAAAGGGTTTCTTTCTTCGTTGTGTGTTTTTTTTTTTATGAGCTGCAGCTGCCTTGCACGGGATTAACTGGATTGTGTAAGATGATGGCCGGTCTCACCCCTCCCCTCCTCTCCCAACTACTTGGCTCTTGTCAGTTGGGCGCAGTGGCATCTCTCTCTTCCCCTCTCTCCCATCTCTCTCTCTTTTTTATTGCTGACCATTTGGTGTCATAGGTTAGGACTCCGTCGATTGTCGCACGCAATGATCCTACACTGAACAAAATATTATTGCCTTAAATTTGATAAATGAATTGATTGCTGTCTTAAATAGTAGATTTTTTGGGGTATTAATAAATGAATGGAATATTTATAAATCTAAACGTGTATTTAATGGAAAAAATAAAAAACAAATTGAGAATTAGAGTGGTAGGCAGAAGGAATCATCTCCGATCCCATTAGGTATATATATTCCTGACCAGCAACAACAGCCGACTCAAGCCGACTGTCTGTCTGAAAGTAAGGACCTCAAATAGGATCTAGAGAATCTAAGTTCTCTGTAAATAAATGCGGATTAGACATATTTTATCGATAATTGTCCCGTTTTCGATAATGTCGATACAAATCGATTTACGATTGCAATTAAATACACATTTGAAGCTTTCAAATTGACGAATAATATACACAGACATCGTTTACCAACTGATCGGTGCAAGTTTAATTTGTAGTATTTTTATTTTTTTGAGTGTACTCCACAGAGCGGTGGCAGCACTTGGTCGGGATGTTAGGTAATCGAGGCGATTGGAGAATTAAGAAATCAAATCCGTGACTCTGAATAGTTTGGATAGTTTGGATGGCTTGGATAGTTGAGTGAACTCGTCGCGCGAGTTGTTTCTACGCATCTTTAATTGCATTCTCAGCATTTATTGTTTTGGGGCGAGAATTTGAATATGATGTAGTAGATAATTATGGGGCTGGGGTTTGGGGTTTGGGGGGCGTAATCTTGATGATGGTCATTAAATGTGGCTACCTACAGCTATATGATTACAGCTACAAAAAGGCTAACTCTAAACCCAAAAAGCAAAAGCAACATTTTCAAAGCGTTTGATAATAGTTGGAATCGATACTCAAATAACAAGTTAATTAGCTTTATTTCTTGGTTCATTTCCGATTTGCTTTTGAAAACGGATTTGGATTTGAAACTGAAAGAGCACCCACAACAAAGTATCTAATTTAATGGCCTTTGATGTGTATCTGCGCTAAGACTAAATGTATCTTTTAGCTGCTAAAACATATTATAAAATCAAATAAACAAATTTGTTCTTCTGATGATTAACAAATTTATCTGATGCTGCTCACCGATATCTGATCAATTTGTAAGGTTGCATTTCTAATGAAGAATTATTGAACAGACTGAAAACCAGTCAAGGCAAAAAGCAAAAATAAAAATGTATAAAAAAATGTGTTATTTGAATAACCAGAAAGATACTACCTGATTTTCAATATAAGCGAAACTCTGCTCAAATCAATCCAATCAACTTTCTTCATTAAACCCATTCAAAATGCTTTTATGGGGTAAATATTTAGTTAATCAAAAAAAAGCGCAAAAAAAGAAAAGAAAAGTATTAAATTAGCCGGAAACCTGTTGCCGTGCGTCGATTCTCGATTGCAAAAACCCCCAAATTCAATTTGCATTTCCTGTTTGCTGACCACATCCCCCATCTCCCATCCCCCGCCTCCTTTCCACGCCCCTTGCCGTTACTGCTACATAAAATCAAATAAACAAATGTTGCAGTGCAACAAAAACCCCAAATTAAAGCAGAGTGGAGAAGAAGAAGACGAAAAAATGTTTTGTTATTTCCTTTTTGGCTCTACGTTCGGGCTTCGAGCAAAGGCAAAAACAAATTCCACGCAAATACTCGTTGAGGGGGTGGGGACTGCTCGGTAGTGACGTTTCTGTCTGTTGACGTCGCCGTCGTCGTCGTTGCTGCGTTAATGGCAGCGCAATTAATTCGAGCAAATCGTCTGTGAACCCTTTTTATGACCAATGTAAGGTGAGCGAGAGCGTCGAATGGGGGAGTGTGGGGCGTGGTGCGTTTTTGGGCGCCGCTCTCAAATAAAAATTCATTAAACGGTAAACAGCGTCAGTTTTGTTTGTGCTTTTATGCCGGTCTTTGAACCGTTAAACGCGAAATAGGCGCACAAATATAAAATTTCTTTGAATGCCAACCGAAAATTGATGCGCAATTTGCGAGTGCGAATAGACAGCAACAGAAGCAAGAGTGTGAGAAAGAGATAGAGAGGCAGATGCTATGCTGATGATGAAATACGCCTTGAACATTCCTAATTTATTCCACACTCAGGCAACACTGGTTTGGGAATAACTCAACTCGATTCTGTTTTCAACGCCAGCGGATAATAAAACTAAATTGAATAAATTAAACTTAATTGCTGTTAACATTTGCAAACTCAAATTGTAATAAATCAGACAGAAGCTAACTGTAAAAATCGTTTTAAAATTAGCATTATTATTAGTAGTAATAAGTAGTAATAGCAGTAATAGTAGTAGTAGTAGGATAAATAGTTGTAAAATTGGTATTAGTAGTAATAATAACTGTAGCAGTAGAGTAGTAGTATAAAAAGTAGTAAAATTTGAGTACGTATAATTTATAATGAGTAGTAATAGTTGTAGCTGTAGTACATTAAATATTGTAGAAACATATTTAGTAACAAAATTCAGCGATAGTATTAGTAGAAGTGAAAATAAAATTAGAATTAATAGAAGTAAAAGTAGTTATAGTAGTAGAACTATTATGATACAAATAAAAATAGTAATATAATTATAACAATAGTAGTAGCTATATTATTTATGGAACAATTTACATAATTAGTAGTAGTAGTAGTTGTAAAATTAATAGTATATATGTGCCCTTTTTATGGAGTATTTACAACACTGCTACTATTTACAACACAAATACCATTTATGGCTTTACTACTATTTATACTACTGCTACTGCAATTACGTATGCAAGCAAAGGAGAATTTTGTAGTGTACAAATAGAAAAATAACAGAAAAGGAAACAAAATTTGAATGAAAAAAGGAATACCTGGAAGGGAAGCGCACTTAATGAGACCAATAAAATCGAGGCGCCGTTCCACTTTCCAGTCCAGTTTAACAGGTGCCACAACAACAACAACAAGTGCAGACAGGTAGCCAAAAAGGATATTTTTTAGGCAACATTCAAATTTGAATTTCAATTTAATTTTCGGGCATTTGCTTTGATATTTTCCCGTCGCTTTGCTTTTGTTACAAATCAAACAGAAAATTAAACTGACGGGGGAGTGGGGGATAGAAAGAGAGAACAACAACAACAAAAAACCGTAAGCCAAAGGATGCATGTAGAAAACAGAACGAGCAAAGAGACTGGAAAAACACAATATGAAAACATTTTAAGCTGCTTGGCCTCGTCTCTCTCTCTCTGCCTCTCTTTCCCTCTCGTGCTCTCTACCTGCATCTTGCCACGAACGTTGTTCTGCTTTTTTGTCTGTGCATCGATTGAGGCATAAGCTAGAAATAGTTGTTTGTTTTAATGATCGTTTTTGCCAAGCTGCTTACGAATTATATAAATCTAAAATGAGCAAAGCAAAGAGTAAGCTGATTTTTTTAGTGTAGATTAGAATGGATATGACAACCCCCACCACTCCCCCTCCCCATCCATTTGTCACTTCCATGAAGACTGACAAGTTTATCCTTTCTGGCAGTTGCATCTTTCCATTATGGCAGGAGCAGAGAGATGGGAAGGAGGCTATCTATGTCCGCTTGTCAGCTGCACACCAAATGGTTCAACGACCCAGTGGTGTACAGAGTGATGGGGGCGGGGGGTGCTGGATAAATGCTTCATAGTCGTCATCATCTTCTTCGTTAGCTTCTTTTTCGTCCTCGTCATGCTCAACGTTATCCACATTTTGCCTATTCATTTGTCCTTTGTGTGTCCGGCCCTGGCACACCCATAACCCCCCCTGACCACACCCTTCCTAAGACCACCTTTGCCCCTTACCTATCACAACTTCAACTTTTGATATCCATCTGAATTTGCATTATTTTCTTTCGTTCTTCATTTCTACTGTTGCTGCTGCTGCTGCTACTGCTGCTTTTTCTTCTGCTGCTGCTGCTGTTTACTGTCATTCTGATTTTAATCTTTAGTGCGCTACTCCCGTCTCTCTGTCTTCCTCACTCCATCTCTTTGTGCGTTTGACCTGCTTCTTCTTGCTGCAGCCTTGCTTTATTATACCCTTGCAGAGAGTGAGAGCTGAAGAGACTGTTATAAGTTAGATCCCCAAAAACTAAAACTAATTCACCAGATATTATTATTATATTTTATTACTATATCAATACTATATAATATAAAATTCTATATAATATATATACTCAATTCAAGCAACTTTTTAAATTTTAATGACAGGGTATTTCAACTTCGCTATGCTACAATTTGGTTGTTTTTACATGTTTAGTTCTTAATTTTGTATTCCACTTCTTCTTCTGCTCAGCACATTTGTTGTTGTTGTGTTTGCTCTCTTTTTCTCTCTATCTCTCTCTTTCTCAGACGCGTGTGCTTCAGCAAATGAACAGGTTCCATTTCTTTAGGCTGCCACTGCACTTTTGTTGTTGTTGTTGTTATTGTTGTTTCCCTTCGGTCACCTTCCCTTGGCCGACGAGCACTTGACGTTTCATTCTCATTCCAGAGTTAAGCCTGAAAAAGTATCCTAATTGGTATTAAAATCGCTGTTATTTTTTTCCAACCTTTGTTACCGTGTCTCGTTGCAGTTGTTGTTATTATTGTTGTTCTTGTTTTTGTTGTATTCTGATGCTTTAAAAGGCATTTAATGGTTTATCTTCGCTGGTATTCAAATTGCATTCAACTAAATAAACTCAAAACTGAAGCAAAAAATAAAAATAAATTTAACAAGAAACTCAATTTCGGTCGCGCATTTTTCTGATTTAATCGGAATTCTTATTCTTCTTCAACAGATAAAAATCGAAACAAATATTCCTCTTTCTTCTTCGTCGTCGTGTCCTGTTAGCTTCACTGGTAAGTAGAAGTACAAAAAACTTCCGACGAAAGGAAATACCCAGTGGGATTAAAATAGAATTACTGATTTTTAATGGTAATTACAAATAAGTCGTTTTCAAACAATATTGAATTTAATTTACTGTTTGGCAGATTAAATTCAAGAATGGAATATCAGATATTTTAAGACATAAATATATTCATTAATTATTGAAAATATTTGACATTTCAATTGCAGCTTTAAAGCAGAAAACGGTGCAATTAATTAAAATATATTTTGCAGCATTCTCTAAATGTTAATCGGCACTGCAATGATTTTTGTTGTGTAGGTCAGTTAAAACATATCAGCTATGTAAACTTTTCTAGCATAGCATTTTCTCCGAAATGTGTCTCTTGAATCTGTCCGTCTGCTATTAACAGCCTTGCGCTCTTAACCGCAATGTGGAACGCATTAGTCCGAAATAAAGAAATAAGAGAATATTCTAATCAATTGAAACGCAATGTTGTGGGAATATGTAAAATTCATTAATTTACTAACTCAAAACTTACATAACGCATTTGCTTAGTAATATTTAACAATGAAGATTATGCTGTATATTTTTGATTTAAATTCAAACTTCGACTGTTAAAATAAGATCCACATGAAGAGCATATGAGAGAAAAACCGACTGTTAACATGAAAGAGAGCGTGCTTTTAAAAAGAGGACCAATTCCCAAAACTGTGCCAGTCTGTTAACGCAAAGACATATTGCCATGTGTCAGAAGGAGTAAATCCATGTTAAAAATAGTAGACAACAAATTAATCAACATTTATGCAAATAGACATTTGCAAGATTTTCACGTTGAACGTTCACATTACATTATTAATGGTGCACAATTAGTCAAACGTTCAAGCTTAATTATAATTATTATGATGATGACATCTACTAACTAACAAGGCATATTAATTGAAAACGAAATCTTATTTCGGCACTAAGTAGTAGAATATTATTTTAGTATTGTTATCCTTCAGCTGCAACTTAAGCACACACTCGCTCTCTCGTCTTCTCTCTTTAACGCTCTCACACAATCCACACTCGGTATTGCTGGAGAGCAGCAGCTGCTTGTTTACATTTGCTTTTTGGTGCTAACAGTCGTTCGCAACTTGCCCATCTCAGTGTTGCCGAGTGTCTGAAGCGTAGTGGTTGTCGTAGCGGCTGGCGTTACGTTTCAACTAGAGAAAACCGATTCGCGTCCGTTCGTGCGTACGTTCGTCGTCACCGTCATATTGGCGTCGTCGTCGTTTATTAAATATTCGGTCTGCCAAAAAAGATCCGTTATTTTGAAGATCGTTTCTGTTTCGCTTTCCTTTTTTCGCCTGAACTTCTCGCCATAGCGGTTAAAACAATTGAGTTATAAACGAATTTAAGAGCCGGCAAACTATTTTTGACGGACAAAAGCAGCGCAAGCAAAAAAAAAAAAAATTTAGTTTTAGCTGCTTCGCGTGTCCTCTTTATGTGTTTGTGTTTTTTGCTGCTTAAAATTGAATGCACCTTGAATGGAAGAAGAAGCAGAAGGAGGTGTAACTAAGTGTGTGTGGGTGTCCGTGTGTAAAATTTTTAATTAGCCGAGCAAAAGAAGCAACGGGATATTTGCCAAGGATTACAGCAAGGATTAAATAAGAAAGTAATTTGCATATGTTGAAAATAATTAATTCTATGATTGTAATTATGAAAATGTGCTCCAAAACTTTAACATTAATGTATGCCAACTCTGACCACGCCTACCCCGCCCCCTGACCACCGCCCAAAGAATGTCCGTCTGTGTCCATGTTGCGAGTCAATGAAATTTTTAACTGTGCACTGTGCACGCGTGTCCCAAGTGACCCCTTGTGGCAGTGAGATGGGCGGTCCGGAGAACGTGTGTTCCAGCATGTCGTGCCGGTTACGCCCCCCAACACCCCCTACCCAGCTCCTTACCCACACTCTCGCATATCCTGGCTGCATGTTTCCCGCATATTCGTCATATTCTGAGTAAACTTGCAGCCGTTTTCGGTTTATGAATATACCCCTCAACTCCACTCCGTCTCCCCTTAAGCCACCCACATCCCAAAACAAACCAACCCCTTAAAATGCAGCCAGTGCTTAATTGAGTAAGTTAATCCCCTAAGCAAGAACCCATTTTGAAGTTCTTAGCCAAATTGGCTAGATTTCTAATGGGTTGCTGGAAAGGGTTTGTGGAAGGACTTTATTATTTTTTTGTTGGAATATGTTAATATTTGTAAAGAAATATTTTGCGGTTTGAATGTATTCAATATTTCTTAAAGATATATTTTAATGCTCGAATATATTCAATATTCTTCAAGGAACATGTTAATAATCTTAAAGGCATATTTTAAGGTTTGGATATATTCTTAAAGTGATCAATTTTCTTAAAGGATTAGTGTGTTGGAATAATGTGATTACAATTATACACTTTCCATTTTTATATTCCTATGGCTTGGTTTCAAAAGGTAAAACAAAGTTGCGCAAAAGCCAGCAACAGTCGATCAAGTTTATTACTTTCTATCAACAACTACTTCCTTATCGTGAATATCGACTCAAATCGATGTTGTAATTTTAAAGCCTTGTTAGAGGTATTTGTTTATTCCGATTGTAAAGCAATATTAATATTTAATAATGATAAATAAAATATATTTGTTTATTTTTAAAGATTTTAAATCTCCTAGAATATATCAACTTGTATTTAGTGCAATCTTCTATAATTTTGAAAAAATAAATATATATATATGTATATAAATTGGTATATGGGGTTGCATAGGTATTCCATTACGACGTAATGCAGCATGTAAGTGGCCATGCTTACAGAAAAGTAATACAGGTTGTGGTATGGTCTCTCCGTCTACAAAGTATAGATTACGAATCGTAGTGGGGTCTTTTCGCTGCTGGGCTCTTTCTCTATCTCTCTCTCTCTCTTAAGCTGCCTCTCGTCCTCTCTGTCTCTCTCAATGTCTCTGCTTAACTCACATCTTAATTTCAATTGAACTTGCACTTTTGTCGCCTGTTTCTTAAGTCCTCATTCCAATGTTGTCGTGTGTTTCTTGAATACTCATTCTACTTTTTGGAACACCCCATTCTCCCCTATGCCCACCACTCGTTTTATTTTGTGGTCAGCTTCAGCCGCGTGCCTTTTTGCACGTGAAATGAACATCAGCAAACGTAGAGGGGAGGGGAGGAAGTTGACGGGAGGGTAGAGTAATGCACGCATAAAAAAGTGCCGAGAGCCAAACTCAAAAAAAAAACAACAAACCACAACGTTTTCTGGCTACAAAGGGGGGGGGGGGGGTAGTTTAAGGGGGGGTCAGCTCATTGGCAAAGTTGCCCAGAGTTGACCTCGTGTCGCCTGCAGCGTTAATTTATAATTTACTGTGCTCACTGAAACCGTCAAAAGCCAGCCAACCCCTCAACTCCCCCTCAGCCTGAGCCGAGCCGAGCCGAGCACTCTCCACTCTCTCCACTCTCTGTCTGCCCACACTTTTATATGATTGTTATTTGTGTGCGTTTCTACGCGCTTTCTTTCTGCGTCCGAGTTTTGACTTTTTTACATTTGCCGTCGGCATTGTCCTTGCTGCTGTTGCTGTTGTCCTTGTTGTTGTTGTTGGAGTTTTGGGAGTAGGTGGCTATAGGGGTATGAGTAATGAGGGGGTAGGGGGGTGTTGGTTGGGGGTTAGCCAGACGAGCTTGTGCAAATTGCCTTTTCAACTACTCACCAACATTTGCCTGCTCCTGTTGTTTTTAAGGCCTTCATTTTGTTTTCATTTTGTATAAATGTGTGTGTGTGTGTGTGTGTGTGTGTGTGTGTATGTGTGTGTTGTTTTGGTTTTGCTTCTGTGGTTTTTGTTTTCCGTTGTTTCTTTCTTTTTTGTTTCTGCAACTGTTGCCAGTCTGTTCTTGTTATTTTTGTCGCCCGTTTTGTTCTTTTAATTAATTTGTAAATGTACTTGGCCAGATTAAAGAGCAGAGCGCAGCAGATTAGCCAATAAGTTTTAAGTCTTAGTCATAAATTCAGTCCAAGTGTTTTGAGTCGAGCATCTTTCGAATGCTTTGTCTTTCAGCGCGTATTTTGAGTGCGTTCTCAACTTTGTAGGAGCTAACTAAGTCCGATGACTATATCATATAGCTGCCTTAGGAATGATATTAAAAATAACAATAATAATATTAAAAATAATTATAACAATAATAATAATAATAATTATAGTTAGCAAGGGTGTTTAAGAATTTGCTGCTGCCTGCTTCATTTTCCTATTTTACTCACTGTTTGCACACTTATCCAGAGGATAATAGTAATTGGGGCTTTTTGTTCGTATAAACTGGTTATTGGCCATTAAATGAATAGCTTGTGTTAAGACAAACAATTTGAAGGTATTAAGTTTGTAGCTAACAAAAAGAAAACAACAAAGAAATAAAATAAAAAAGGAGAGATCAATAAATAAATGCAATATGTAATAGACTAATATCCAAGAAAAAACATAGGAATGAAATTATGTAAGCAGATTGATTGTAAATAGACCTAATCTAATCTGAGAGAAGAATTCAACTTTCAACCAGTCTTTGTTTAATCTGTCTCTTTTCGTTTTTCTTTTACCGTAATCCATCTTTTTAACTTATGAGTGCTTAAACTTTAAACTCAACGGAACCGCAAAAATGTGCTAATAAATTCAATTTCCCCGATTCATGCGGAAACATCAACAGCAAACATAACCCAAGCACACAACACACACAAACGAGCGCATTGATGAAAAGTCTGTGGGAAAACATTTGCCTAAAGGCCATTAATCGCTCATTTTTCGCATAAACTAAGGGAAAACGTGAAGAGCCGCCTGACAATGTTTGCCCAGTCAAAACAAAAGCAACAGCAACAATAACAAATAACGTTAACAACAGCTGTGACTTGGTTTATTGTAGCTTTTGTTGTGGGAAGTGTTTAACTTTTGTTTTCATTCGCGAGCACCGCAAAAACCAAAAATTCTAAAAACCAAAAAAAAACTTTGCTGACAAAGTTGTTGGTACGAAAAATGTCAATGAAGTCGTTTTAGTGTTTGCTCTCCTCTCCTCCCACCCTCCTCAATCATAATGAAAACATGTCTCGAATTTAAAATTAAATAAACAGCAGAGCAGTAGAAAAAAAAAAAAATAAATAAATAAGCAGAAGAAAACTCCCAAATGTGCAATTAAAAAATTTTACAGTCATAACTTTTTTATTATGGAACATAATTCAGTTGCGTTTTTTATGCAACCTCCTCCCCGGACAGCCCCCCTCCTCCCCCTCACCACCTCTTGTGTATTTCATACTTCATTTCGAATTCTCTTTCGTCCTTTTTTTCCTATAAATTGCGTATGACCTACGACCTACGCCACCAACTACCTCCCTCTCACCCTCAGCCTCAGGCTCTGAAAATTAATTTCATTTTCACAAGTTAAAATGCATTAAATTTTAGCAACATTACGTTTGTTTCTTCTTCTCGTTTTTATACTTAATTTCCATGGCCACTTCTACCGTTTACTTGAATGTTTAGCCGATTGGCCAACTAGTTGTTTTTATTTTTATTATTTTAACAGTTTCCTTGGTTTAATGCTTTTGGCAGTTTGAGTCATAATTGGAGGCCTTCAATTATATTTAATTTTCTTCAGTTATGGCTAATAAATACTAATCTTTATACCAAAATCCCATAGACAAACGTTATATAATGTAATATATATATATATAAATAAATAAATGTATATATAAACATATATTTAATATATATGTATATATACGACTACGATCAACAGCAGAGTTGTATTGAACTGAACTGTAGTAGATTTTCTCAGCTATCTTCTTGTCTTAGCGCTGACTTCATGATCATCAGCCAATGGATGAAAATACATTCAAACGTTGCAAGTGCCACAAAGGAGCATACCCAAATATCAGATGGATTAGCGTCAAATAAAGCTGCAAACAAAAGCCAAGCATTAAGCAGACAATTAAAGCAGATAATCTCGCTTTTCATTCATTAATACTTTTCTCACTGATTACTCTGTAGACTAAAGCCACAAAAATAACCAAAAAAAGTACGTAGCTTGGGTATATTACAACCATTCGCTGGAACAAGGTTGAATATTGTTTTTTCTAGAATCAATTTTGTTTACAGTTCTTTAAGAAATACATTATTAATCCAAGATGTTTATATTTCTGGGCCAAAGCTTTGCTCGGAATTATTATCATCTGAATACGTTTTAATGAAGATGTGCTACCCGAAAAGGAACACAAATGAATGCCAAAAAAATAGTGTTTGTCCAGTATCCGCCCTGAGCATCCTCATCCTCACATTGTGATCTGGACTTAGACTATTTATTTATTTTAAAAAAATCTTTGCTTGAAGATTACTCTAAGTCGAGCACTCTCATCAGTTAATGTTTCTTTTCTTATCAGGTATTTTTCTAAAGAAGCTGGTACAATAAGGACATCAATATATAGTAATGCCTGGGATTGAATTCGCTCGAAGCGATGAGAGGAATTGCTCGTTGAAAGAGACGGGATATTTCAGTTAATCTTGGTTAGTTGGTCAGTCACTCAGTTAGTCACTCAATCAGTCAGTCAATCTTCTGTTGCATCCTCTTGGTGATCCCTTGTGCAACTCATACCCCACACACGTGCCGCACTACGTTTTGAGCACATGAAACTTGCTAACAACCAATAATTGTCGCTTCAACTAAATAATGCATAAATAATACAAAAAAAAAACGCCCTTTCTACAACAAACGAACAGAGTGGAAAACTAAACAGGAACAGCAACAACAACATTCTTTCATTTTTTGCTCTGGGATCGGGGGGCTAGTGGATTTGTCTGTTGGCCCAAACAAAGTGAGAAAACCGCGACGTGTCGACGAAGGCATAAAAAATGCATAAAACGAGGACAAAATAAAGTCATAAAGTAAAAATTGCTGGCAGAACGGAGCCGCGAGACCCATGCAGAATAAATAAAAAGGAGTGTGTATATGTGTGTGTGTGTTAGTCTGTGTATGTTGCACAACAAATGACGAAATAAGTCAGGGGCGTGTAGGTGTTGTAATACTCTCTCTCTTTCTCTTTCTCTCTGTGTGTGGTGCCCCTTTGTTATTGTTGTGGTGCGACTTGTTTGAGGTTTCAATAGGTCATAATTCACGCCTAGGCGCCCTTATTCACCCAAACCACATCCCCTCTCCTCTTCCTTGTTTGCCCTACGCGGCGCCAAAAGGGATTGCAAACGGGATGAAAGGCGGAGAAACGGGAGAGAACGTGGCGACGAGGGATTCTAGCTAGGTGGCTCATACAAATACATTCACACGACGCTGGCGCTGGCGCTACAGCAAACACATGCGTGTTATTGAGGGAGTGAATTTGTGTGTGTGTGTGTGTGTGTGTGTGTGTGAGTGCGGCTAGGAACGATATTAAAAATGCAGCACAATAGTACAATAAAGAGTTAAACAAACTATTCTACCATCCACTGTTCAAATTAAAAAAAACATGTTTTTGAAACAACAATTTTGGTTTTTCTGTTCAAATTAAAGAAAACAAAGGCATAGCTTCGTGGTATGGATCTGGAAAGTTTACACACGTCTCTACGAGCTTTTTTGTGAGCACAATTTTGATATGAATTTCGTGTCCGAATCGCGATTCCAACTTTAAGTGCAGTTTTGTTCAAAAAGTCAATCCATGACTAAAAATTCTTGGTTATTAAAAATCGGGCTAATTTTAACAAAGTTATGGCTATGGAAAGTAAACTTATGTCACTACTAGCTTTTTTGTGAGTATAATTAGTATGATTAAGGAAAGTGGTTAAATTCACCTTTCTTATCATGTAGCTACTCCTGTTGGATTGCAGAATTTCAAAAAGCGACAAATAACCACAAGAATTCCCCCTTTTACACACAAAAAAGGCAATCCTGTGCCGACAAAGCGAAGCGCTAAATGTGTTGTTGTACGTGCTATGGTTGCTGTACTGGCTATGGTTGTTGTTCTTGTTGGTTGTTGTCAGTGTCGCTTGTTTTGTTATTAGCAGCCGCTTCCATTTGTGGCTTAGTATCTTGCAATACATCTTACCATCTTACCATCTCACTCTCGCTCTCACTCTCACTCTCTCTATCGCTCTCTGTGTGTGCTTGTGCAATGTGCAAATTGGTTTGGTCGCTGTGTTTGTTTTTGCATTAGCTTTGGTCTGTTCGCTCTACCCTTCCACCACCCTAGCTACCTTTCTCTTTCCCCATTCGCCGCTGCCTATGTTTCTACTGCTTCTGCTCCTTGCTAGCCACGTTGGTTTTCTGCCTTCTTTATGGCTCTTAACGATGAAAAATTTGTGCGCTGTGCGTGACCCAACATCGACTCTGAGTCCTGCCTCAGCCGTGACGCCGCACACACCACATACTCAACACCCTTCTACTCCTCCATTCCCTCTCCTCAGAGCAGAGCAGATAGCCAGCTTTAACGTTAGCCTGCTGCTGCGTGTTGCTGTTTTCCTGTTTCTGTGTTTCCGTGCATATGTCAAACTAAGCCTTGTTGTAGACACCAAAAAACAAAAACCAAAAAAAAAAAAAAATGAAAAGAAAACGCAATATAAACTATATGCACATACCCTGTAAAAGTAGGGGTATATTGTTTTCAATTGTGTAATTTGTAGTTTTTAAATTGTAAACAGGAAAAGTTTTGGTATTGAGTTTCGAGCGCTTAATTTGTGGTCTGCGGCTTCGATTCCTTTTTGATTGCCTGTATAGGATTAATATAAAGGAATAATAATAATGATAAGATACAGTTCACAATTACCTTTTACTTTTACTTGTGGTTTAAAGCCAGAGAATACCGACTTCGGTTCTGCGTTCTAAAATAATTCATATATTTTTTCTAAATGGAATTCTCTACATGTTTTATACTATATATAAAAATTTACCACATTTCTTTAATTTTTTGTAACTAAATGTTCAGTAATTCAATTTTAAACTTTGATTTTTATTTTAGGGTATCCATAAAGAAAGACATCCTAATTACTTATCAAAGATATTTCAACATGTTGTCGCCGTGTTGTGGGCTGAACTTAATCTCCATTAGGCAGAATGAGAGAGAAATAGCAAGGGAGAGGGAGAGAGAGAGAGAGAGAAAGAGAAAGAGGAATAGTTGGATGGGGGCTTGGCTGGCGTCAGCTTGAGGGTAGATTGTCGGTCTGGTGAATTAGGGAACTTTCCGTAATGTCCAAAGTGCCATCGCACAAAGTGGTCGCTAGTAGTTGAAGTGTGTGTGTGTGTGTGTTATTTACAGGTATTGTTTTATAGTTGTTGTGGTGGTTGTAACATGCCAACCGCATCATAATTCATAGTACATTAACTGCAATGGGAGCGGGCAGCGAGAAGAAAAAGAAGCACAAGCGGTTAATGGTCGGTAGATGATAAAGTCGTTGCTTCTGCTGTCCATTATCTGACAAGGGCGATAAATAAAATCGATAAACCAACCAAAAATCGGCTAAATGCTCAATTAATTCAGTTTTGTTCAAGAGAGCCAACTACTGCATTATAATATTCTCGGTCGTCTGAATAAGGCGTCACTTGCCACAGTCAAAAGTTGTATCTGCTGGTGGAGGGAGAGAGTTTTTGGCGGGGGAGGGTGTAATTAAAACCAAGGATAATATGCGTAAAAATCCAATTAAATTCACACCAGCCAATTAAGTTGACATTCAACAGAGATGCCACGCCCACTTGGCACACATCCTGTTTGTCTACTCACATACAGAAGCACACACACATCCCTACACTTATCTAGCAAATACTCAACCATCAATTAATACACACACACACACACACACACACACACACACACACACCAAGCACTCAGTCGAACAGGCGTGCAGACTATTGGCTTGCTTTTGGCACGTGCGTAGGCTATGAAAACCGCAAAACGCATTCACAGCCAGACAAAGACCCCAAATGGTGGCATTTATCTACATTTCCCCCACATTTTTCCTCCGCCATTCCACTTGCTGCCCCGCCCCATCGCCTTTAGTCAGTCATTTTCCTTTTTGGCTGCAGCCCAGCACGAAATAAATTGTGGAAAACATGCGTGCGGACCAATAAAACATGTTTTAACCACCGTATGTAAGCTATGCTTCTTCACTTCCCGGCCCTCTCCCACTCCCGGTCCACTCCCTACGGTTAGAAGGGGCTGCAAGTATAGCAAGCAGACCAACGCAAAATTCTCTGGCGGCACATTCGAAAATAATTTTCCAAGCAATTGGGAAACACATTTAAAAAAATGTCAAGTATTCTCAGCGTACAATTACACTGTAAACAATCTTTATATCCATAAAAAAATCCTGTATTATTAACGTTTGATTGAAGTGTAATAAATGTGCATTTAACTTTGCAGGACATTTCTTTAGTTTGTTCAATTCCTGTTAGCCACTTTTATAATTTGAAGCAAACTTTAATTTATAGTTTTACTTGTTATTCTGCTTAAAAACAAGAAATATTAAAATTCATACACAAATTGTTTGTAGTGTTCGCATCTATCTGCAAATAGGAGTAGGAGTTAGGTGTCGAGGTGTGTGTTTGGCGCACCTTTTGGCTCGTTAAACGCCATTTTTTTCTGTGGCATCCACATGAGGTACGCTGTGCCTTTTTTTTTTTGAGGACAAAAATAAAAATCAGTTTTTGCCCCATTGTAAACAAAGTGACAGCCACCAAAAAGGAAGTGGGAAACAAGCGAGATACAAACAAAAATGAGATACATTTAAAAAACATGCAACAGTTTTTTCTATGAGTGGGTAGAAAAGAAGCCGACAAGAATTCGATTCCATTTATATAAACAAATGCCGTTATATTTATATAGAATACAGTTATAATGTGAGTCTATATCTATATATATATACAGATACGAGCAAATGCATATTTAATGATGTTCGGCTGTTGTCTCATATGCCCTCTATATGGTGCTTGATGGGGTATCGTGTGTGTTTAGGGGAAGCAAGACTGTTGGGTTTCACATATAGACTACAGTAAATATATTTATGGAATATGAATATGTAAGAAATACTAGGCTATTCAACTATATTTAATGAAAAAAAAAACAACACAATCATGATTGTCACTTGTATATTCTGAGGTTAATTTCATTTTACCGATAACTTTTTTCAATTGTAGGTCGATAAATATCGAATATCTATAGAAATAAAAATCACAGTCTACACACGAAAGCTTGACATAATTTTGAGTAACACGAAAGAAACTCGTATTGCCTACAGGATGACTCCAAGTCGAGCTCTCGACCAGAGCATTCACTCTTGTTATTTCTGGCCTTTGGCTGGCATTGACATATGAGAATTGTTCACTGTGTCATGTCCTGTATTGACATGCCCTATCAATTGGATTTCTCCAGGGGAATGCATAAATCCTCTCTCCACAGTTTTGTCTTTTGGCTTTTAATTAATAAAATGCACTGAAATAATAATAATAATAATAACTTGCATATGAACATTTGCTTGTTTAAGGGGTTAAAAAATGGCGGGCATTGTTTTGTTTGCCGTTGCATATTTCATGGCAAATATTTTTACGTGTTCCGAGTTTATTTGCTTTTCATTTTACTAAATATACACAATAAACCCACATATGAAATGCATTTTTTTAAAGTTTGCCATTTGTGTGCAATGGACTTTTGCGGTCGACCACAGAACATAGAACAATCATTTGGAAATTCTTTTTGTCAATGTTGTGTGTCTAATCCAAGTAACCACAAAGTTGAAAACTGAAAACTGTTTGATTTTAACAGGAAATTCATTAAGCAAAATGTTTGCCAAAGCCAAAAGCAGCAAAAAACCCGCAACAGATTTAAGCAATTATTTTTTGTTAAATTCTGTGGTAAAAATTTTAACTTGATTTACTGTCGTTAAAATGCCCAGCATTCAGCATTTTTGGCACGTTTTCAGTTTTTGTTTTTTGTTTTTTTCATTTAAGAAAAATGTCGCTTATAAAATATTAAATTCAATTATGTTATGCCAAGCTAAACACTTGTCCTCGAATCAAAACAGCAACCGGAAGTATATTAATAATATAAATTAATTATATTATTATAAATTAAAAAACTACTCAAGTGGTCTAAAACAGAAGTTAAGTGGAAATTAAATGAAAACGGCGCTGAAACTGAAACAGAAAACAAAAACTGAAAGAGCAAAATAACCTCTTTAAAAAAATAAACAAAAAAAAAATAAAATTTCAGTCAGACCCAAGTGGAAACAAAATAAAGAATAAGTGCTTATTGTTGTTGCTGTTGTTGTTGTTGTTTTGCCACGTTTGTAAGGCGAAACGAGCAAAAATAGAAACAGGATTCTATTATTAACAATGTGCCTTGTTTGGTCGCTCTAAGGCGACGTGCAGATATCCTGCCACTTCATAAACAGCAGCAACGGCACCAGCAGCAGGAGCAGACGAGAAGAGCAATATGAAACAATGACAGCCAACAATGGACAGCAGCAACAACAACAAAAATAACAACAATAACGTCATCATCTTGAATAAAGTGTTGACATCTTTTTGCCCATTCATTGTGTTGTCCTCGGTTCTGTCCCACTGTCTGTCACAGTCTGCCAACAAGCATCCTTGACTAACGCTATGCGTCCTTTTTAATTAATTTCACTTACTGCTGCAGCAGTCCATCCTTATCCTTCTCCTCATCCCCCTCAGTATGCTTCATAGCTGCCAA
This sequence comes from Drosophila picticornis, assembly GCA_035043845.1. NCBI lineage: Eukaryota > Metazoa > Arthropoda > Insecta > Diptera > Drosophilidae > Drosophila > Drosophila picticornis. The sequence goes on along the minus strand of JAWNMR010000493.1, from coordinate 1,865,853 downwards.
TGTGACATGGTCCACAATCTATCTCGTTACCCCGCAGTGAGCACTGAGTTGAATTGAGTTGAGTTGAGCTGTTGTTGTTGTCTCAAATTCGCTTTTGCATGTGCAGGACTCCTCACTGTTCATAAATTTGTTGGCGTCACGTTGTCATGCCACGTCCCCACAACCCCATCCCCGCCTTTCTCCCATCCACCCACTTCTAACTATCACCCATTTTGACGCAGTTTACCTCAACAGTCAAGCAGCGTTTGATGATGGAATGAAGAGATCATGTGAAGCGAACTGGAACCCAGTCCAGAAATCATCAGCAGACATCATTCAACACGAAACACGAAACTCAAAATCAGCAGCAAAATCACTTATGCAAATTGGCTTGGCATCTTTCGGGGCTGAGCGGGGTAACTATGCAACGAAAATCAACTAAATTAATTAAGCTGCTACGAAAATGTGCAAATAAATGGAGATATGGACTTACTTTTAAAGTTATCCTTTGATCCAAAAATATCACGCACATTTTATAAAATTATAATCATTATTTTAAGATTTGCAGTTAATAAGTCAAATCGAAAGGAATTTGGTTTGCACTTTCGTTTCCGTTACGTAAAGGGCAAAGGTTTTGAAAGATATTGTTTATTGGCCTTACGTTTTTTCGATATACGCTTCCGTTTTAGGAGCTTGGCTTTAATGGCAGTATGGCAAGATAAAAAAACAAGAAAAATAATCCTAGAAAATACATATTTCGCAATCAATATCGATCGAAAAATGAAATGTCGTATTTTCTTAAGTTTTATAAATAAACCTTATTAAATGAACAAAGTCATTCAGTCAATTTGTTGTGTGCGGCTCAATACGAAACCTATTTAAGGCCTACAATAGGCCCCTCAAAAGCAATTGGCCAGTTCTCTCCATCTCTTGAGAGCTGTCTGTGCCACATAAAGTATATAGCATATATATATTTACTGACATGTATATAAGGAAGCATGTGTATTTAACATGTACTCTTACCAGTCTCCGCACAATCCTTGGCACGGGCAACAGACGCGTAAACCCAAATTAAATACCCATGTGAAGGCTCCTCAACTTCCCCTTGCCACTTAACAGTGAGTTATGTGCTGTGTGTTGCGTGGCTGTTGCACAGCCTGCCTCATTTTGCCAAAATTTGTGTATATTGTGTGTAGAGGGATTTGTGGCTTGCCAGTTTGACTACCCGCCAGCCTGCATGAAAATTAGATTTTTAGCCAACAGGTTTCCCCATTATTTGCAAAAAAAAAAAGAAAAGAAAATCTTGAATTCGACGCATTTCGCTTTTGCATAATACATAAATATTTTCTATTTGCGCTACATTCGAAGAGGGGTGCATGGAGTTGAGTACTACTGAGTCTCAGGTCTCGTGTCTCAAGTGTGGCCAATAGGCACAGCATAAATAAGCAGACCGTATTCCCTCGAGACCCTCTCTCTGTCTCTCTCGCTCGCTTTCCTCCTCTCTGGCTGCCACTCACGCACTTGCTATTCTGACATCATTCATACGAATGTTTGTGTGTGGCAGATATATATATATAGAGGTATATATATATATATATATATGTCAGGTAGGTGCTAGAGTGAGGCCGATGCCTGCACACGCTACCGACTCTTATTTTTATTATTTATGTTACTCATTCGCCTCGTATCCTGCTTGTTGATTGCTTTGCGTACACGTGTAGTTTGTGGCACTCTCCCCCAGTATCCAGCCTCTATATATGTATATATTTACCAATTCGTTGTCGAGCCCACAACAGCGTCCTTGCACATGACTCTAGTGCCTTTTGTTTGCCTCAACGTCTCTCGTCATCGCCTCGACGCGCTAATATTATGAATGGAAACCCGTGCATTGTAGCCAAGTTTGCCAGTTGGCCCGTTGCCCGGTAGGTAGTTAATAGTTGGTAGTTGCTCTGCTTCTGCGCTGACCTTCTTTACGATCCAGCTTAGCATTGACACAGGAGCGTCTGCAGCCTGCTCAGTATATGTATTCCAATTGAAAGTATTTGAAATGCTAATAAGATAACATTTTGTTTGTAGCATCGATAATTATATATATATCATTTCTTTCTGTGTCAACATAGAAACAAAACAAAAAAAGAAACAATGGTAAAGAAACCAATAGGTAAGTGTGACAATAAACTACATTAAAAGGCAGTATATTCATATATATATATATGCTATTCGTAATTAGATCAATATGTTTGGCAAGGAGTGAAAAATATTTCATGGTTCTGCGTAAATTGCTTTTCATGTGCATGTGTTCTACTCTTGTCCCTATGTCTACTTTTCTCAAACTGTCGCAAACATATTGTGAGAATCATGAATAAAAAGCAACATCGAATGGCACAGCTCAACAACAACAACAAGCAAATGAATCAGTTAACGGACGAGTCGGACTGTTGTTCCATTTGCCTGATGCCCAAGACCAATGAGGTGTTCATTCGTTGCAAGCACACGTTCTGCTTCAATTGCATGGATGCCTACTGCACCAATGTGCACAGCAATCGCCGCTGCCCGTTGTGCCGCACTTGTTTCTTCTATTTTGAGCGGAAGAACGGTGCGCCCCTGATTGTTATACCCGATGAGGAAAGTGAAGGATCGTCATTGGAAGACGATGGTGACGACAGTTATGATGATGATAATGATGATGATGATGATGATGATGATGATGATGATGTAGATTGGTAGATGGTCTTATGAGTTTCGTTCTTATTTAGTTGGTTCTCTTATTTTTGTTTTATTGTTAATAAATTATAGCATTTGCTAGTAAGCAAGTCGAAAACCGCAAGCCGCTCCTGACTCACTTGGGTGTCAATGTGTGTGTGTGCTTCTGTTAGATGAATTGCAGGTAAGCCTCTGGCGAAATTACACCAGGCAGAAGCATCCATGTGGCGATGAAGCCTGATTGCTACTTAAACCTTTGTGTTTACTTCATATTAAGCAATATTTTACCTACCCACACACACGCAACGACACTTTTGCTGTGAATGACAGTCAATCCCCTATCAACATCCTCACCGCTAGCCAGTGTTAGTGTGTTAGAGACTTGTGACTAAGTTGTGCTTACCTTGTGCATTTCCATTTGGTTAAGTCTGCTCCTTTTTTATTTTGATATTTTTTTGGTTGACTTCACGAGAATGCTTAGCAAAAAAAAAAGATAGCTAAAAGAATGAAGCAAAATTGAGGTCAATTTTTGTTGTCATATTGACAACTGGCAGAGTCCCCCAAGCGACGTGTTCAGTATTCTTCTTGTTTAATATTAAAATAAATATTTATTTATTTATTATTTACTGTGACCCTCGCAGTTGTTGACCAACAACAAATGGTAACAACAACGAGACTAACGAGACAGCAACTGCAACCTGGTCATTTTGACTGCTCAGGGCACAGAGTGAGAAGGGGAATGGTAAGGGGCAGGGGGATTGGTACGGGTGCTGTAATCTATCTGATATATTGCTCCCAGGCTGTGGCTGTCGTTGGTGCGTTGAGAGCGGCTTCCAGGCTTTTTTAATATTTAAATAGTTGCCATCAAAATGATTACTTAAAGGCCAAAAATAGAGGAGAGAAGAGCGGGGTATGATTGGGGGTCATACATTCCAAATGAGTTGTTTTTGCTAAAGGCTTTTTTGGTAAACAAACTTGCCAGTCTCTTGTTTCTTGCTTAGTCAAAGGCATTTTATAATTTTTCAGCTTATGTGCGTGTCAAATTATAATTTTGAATTCTTTTCAAATGCTTTTGGGGCATGGAGGGAATATTCAATGAGAAAATCAACTGGTTTTAGGGTGCTTACCATAAGAGCTCTTTTGACTTGAGCATTCTAAATTGTGTTTTTTTTTTCTGTTTATAGCAAGAACTGAGCTTAGTTTTGTAATGTGCTGATTTTGTTAAGTGAGGCACAATGTTTTTGATTGAAAATTTGTAGCAATTAGGCAAATCGGATCGAAACATTTTCTAGAATATAATCTTGCAAAGCTCTGAGAAGCCAAAACAAATGACAGCAACCACAGCAGGATTTAATAAATAGTGCAAAAGTAAGCAAATACAAAAGCAACGAAAATAGCAATTTAATGGAAATTCTTTGATTCATATGATTTACATTTGCATTTGCAATTGAATATTTTGCTTTTCCTCGGCACTTGTTATGCATAAATGAAAACTAATTCGTGAATATTTTCTATTTGCAGTGGCGCACGGCAGTGGCAAAAACCGAATGCAAATCAAATCGAATTGAAACAGCACCAAAAGAACCACACAGACAGAGAGAGAGAGAGAGAGAGAGAGGAAGCCAGTGAGAAAGAGAGAGAGAGAGAGAGAGAGAGAGTGAGAGAGAGAGAGCAAGGGGAGTGGAGTGGAGCAATGCATGGAAGTTCAATACGATGAACACAACACAAACATCAATTGCAACAATTTTGGCGAGCATATCGAACAATCAGCTCGACGCAATGGAAAACTGAAATACCAAAAAGAACTTTAAGCATACACAAACGCATTCAGAGAAACGGTTTCGGTCTAGTTAGATAAGCCAGTCGAAATCACTGAGCAGGCAAAAAACTTCTACTCGATTCCTCCACCTCCATAACAGCACATAAAAAAGCCGCAACGCGCAATTGCCACACGATGTGCAGCAGCAACAATAAAAATAACAGTAACAGGAACAGGAACGGGAACAGGAACAGGAACAAGGAGCTACTGCTGTGGATTGCCTTGGCTGGCGTTGTCCTGACACTGAATATGCCAGGCAACCTTGCTGAACAACACCCGGCGACAGCTGATGAAGGTGAGTGTTAAGATTTCATATATATACATACATATGTGTAGGCAGAGTTCACAGGATTGCACACACTAATAAAGTCTGTGTGGAGGCATAAATAAAACAAATAAAACAGTCGCAGCCATTGACGGAATTGCGGCGTCAAAACCTCAATTGAAAAATAAATAGCGTTACCACAAAACAACACAAGTCGAAATGCTTGAGGGAAACGGAAATGTGTAAAAAGTGCGCAGGGTTGCAGTCAGCACCAAACCGAAACCGAAACAGAAACAGACACAGCAACCCAAGCCCAAACCCAAACCCAAAACCGTAACCAAAAAATACTACAATACAAAACGAAGTAAAAAGAAAAGCAATTTAGACATTAACACTTTTTGTGCGCAATGGAAAATCGAGGGGTTGCCAATGACTACTCTGTATACATACATTCCCATTTATATCAGTCAATTTCAAATGTTAATTTATTTATTTTTTCCCCCTAAAATAAGCGTAAAATTATAAAGTAAATGGAAACAACATTTTGACAGGTTTTTATTTTGATGTCGCATAAGGATTCGTAAACCTGTATTAGAAATAATGTGTGTGTGTTCTTTTATATCTGGCAAGTGCTCGCAGCGCAATATCCTGCAGCCGAGTAATTTTAATTATCACATCGAGCACATGAATCAGCCATAAATTTGTCAAATGTGATCCGATTTGAAAACTATAACAAAACTACATTTAAAGTAAAAAACGCGAATTTGACTTTCCACGTCCATAACTTTCTTAAAGGTGAAAACGAGTTCTTTTCAATAATGATTCCAACTCTTGAATAATTGCACGAGTCTGGATCGATTTTCGTGCATAGATTCCTCAGTTTGATCAAATACTACACAAAATAGTTCCCCTTGCAGGGTCGCGACTCTTTAACGTACAAACATTTTATCCCATTAAATTTCAATGTATTTCACGCACATTAAATGAAATTCGAGTGAATGTCAATGGGTTTCTGAGGGTTGCTATTAGTTTTCCTTATGCTCGTTGTGAATTGGTCGATTGCTGGATGTTTGTCGCTCTCTCGTCGCACACTATGATTATATTATTTTGTTTGCCTGACTCCGTGTTTGCGTGTGTTGACTTATGTGTATTTTAAAATGGAGGCGTAACCTTTCGGGTCAAACATCTGGCATCGAAATACAGTCACAAAATTCACATTCACCGTTAATTACTATGGACTGTAAAATGGGAAATGCATTTTTCGGCGTTTTGTAGTGTTGCGTTTGGATAGCGCGATAGCGATTTTTTGATGATGTTGCAACGCGGCATCAAAATGTCATCCAAAATGTGACTCAGATTGAATTGCGGTATATGCGGTGGGGTGAGTTTGCGTTTGGTGTTGGGGTTGTCTGGGCTCTAAAAATGCTCATACAAATCGCCTGTCGAATCGTGCTATGTGTAATTGGATTTATGCCGCTGGTGACAAACTGTGACACTCACCCCCCAGCTTCCCATTCTTCGAAACCCCTCAGCTTCAGCGCTCGCATCATTGACAACAGTTGTCGTTGTTATCGATGCCATCGCCAGCTGATCATCATTATTATCATTGTCATCATCAGCGCTATCTTCATCATCATCAGCGTCAGCCAAATGTGATTTAAATTCGATTATTCTCAATTATTTTGTAACATGCATTTCATTTCAATTTCATTGTGAGAATACCCCTCCGGACTCGCATCGATGCTCATTCACTAAACTCAAGCCATCACCCCTCGGTATTTGTGACTTTTCATGATTCGTATACCCTTGCACAGGGTATTATAATAGTGTCGTTAAGTTTGGAGAGTAGGAGGCGTTGAAGGAGAACTCTGACTTCATAAATTACAAATACTTTATTTATTAATAAGCATTGTTGTTTACTAAGATATCCAAAATAAACTTAGGTTACATACGTATGATTGTGTTCCTCACTTTCAGAATACAAATAGTCGAGCTCAGACTACTATATCATATCTCAGACATAAGAACAATGTGCATAAAGATTAATCCCTTTTCATTTACCAAGTTATCCAAATCAAACTCATCATTTCTGCCACCTAACATGTGGACAAAAAACTATGGACATCACTGGGACGACTATGGGATATAGCTTTCATAGGAGCAATCGGTTGGTTTTTGGATAAGGATTTGTTCCGAGTCAGCAAGGGAATCTGAACTTCGGCATGCATTCGTTTTTTTTCACCAGGGCTCTCATTTGTTGCTTGTTTCTTTTTATTGGTTCACTTGAGTGGATTTCGATGCCTGAGCCTCTCTCTTCTCGGACGGTTGCATTTGTTTGATTGAAATTGATTTGGTCTCGCTGGGGATTTAACTTGATTCTCGTATTGTTTTTTTGCTCCCTTGTTGTCGAGATCCATAACCATATTGTAGTATTATTTTTCAAGTGCTCAAGTTGACTTTGCAGCGGCTTAAGTGTTAAACTTATACTTTTACTTCAGTTTTTTTCCCTCGTTTTCGTAATGAGAGTGTTTCTTTATTCTTTTTGTGTGTTTCAGGGCCCGCTTTGATAAAGATTAAGTTTTGAGACTTACGAAGTACTTACATTTAATGTGTGGGAAGTGAGTTTCATATTTCCAAACATGAAGTTGTCTTTATCTAAATTATAAGTGCATCCTCAGTCTGCACTCCAATTATGCATATACATAGTGCTCCCCAAATCCATTTATAGCTAAAGCATCAGCCATCAGAATGTCCAACAAGCCGCAATGTTCAAACTGTTTTTCGACTATATTATATGTTCGAATACAAAACGCTATCCTTTCTTTTTATTGTTTTGGTAAGGTTCGGTGTTGTTGGCTATCTAATCAAATATTCAACCTTTTTTATTTGGCTGTACTGATTTCATGGCTGCGATAAGCAAATATCTGCCATTCCCCGACAAATTACTTGTTAACAAGTGCATTTTAATGCGCCAAAAAAAAAAAAGAAAAAAAAAACAGTAGCCACAACAACAAGGTTTTTAGAAGTGGCTTGATTTTCTTTTTGGCCAATAGGTGGCCACTCCAGCTCGACGTGTGTGAGTAGCCGCAATTGGAATGAATGTGGCCAATAAAAATAAAAAGCCGGGCCTACAACTGTAGTTGCCACAAACCTCTCCAACCCCCACCGCTCTACCCTTTTGTGTGGATGTTTGGCCAATTGGAATAGAAAATTGACATGGCTTTTTGTGCTTCGCTCTTAGTAGTTGTATTTGTACACCGCTATGATTCAGCTTTGATTGTTGCCTTTTTGGCTATGCGCTGCTTTTTTTTGGCGTTTTGCTTTGTAATGTAATTTTATCATGCAACAAACTATTTTGCAGTAGGTGTCCGACAATTATATAGTTCCGAACGTTGAAAGCGAAAGCTGTGCAACTTTCAGGTATTAGCAGTTTCTGATCTAGGTCATAGCTTAACAATTTTAATTTAAACAGGATTAAGTGAGTGAAGCGAGGCAGAATGTTCTAGGCCAGAAGGCTCGACTTGGAGATACCATAAGATATTAAATTAAATAATTAACTTTTTTTATGGGTTTGGAGGTGCTTCCTTCTACCTGTTAAAAATACCTCTTCAACCATTTTCAAGAAGCAAACGAGCGGACATCTAAAAATATAAACAAAACCAACAAAATTCTTTTAATGAAATGTATACAAATAAACAATAAAACCTGACGCTAGCATCAAAAAATAGCAAACAAATGCCAAGAACTTATTGAGCACACGCAAAGTGGCAGTTAAAAATAAATAAATACCATTAGGGAGGGCATCGAAAATTGAGTTACAATGAAAAGTAACCTGGCAACACCCCTCGCATTGACAACAACCCGCGCTTTGTGATGAGCATTGTTAACGAAATCGAATTTCACGAATTTTATTTCTGCGATTTAATTGTTGATATCCATTTAATTATTGGCGCTGACTTTAATTTCAATTGCGACAAACCAAATGTTTATTTTTGTCAACTTTACAGCGACCAACATAAGGAAAGAGTGGGAAAACAAGTAAATAAATATTACTAGGATTTTTGAATAAATAATAAAACGAGAGAAGAAAAAACAAAACGTGTGGAGAGCGCAGATGTTTCGACACTGAAATAATCCATTAATTCAATAAATGCGTAGCGAGAATATCGCTCTTTTTCCATGCTGTCCAGAGAGGTCTTCGGATTGTGTTTTCCTTTTGGCAGCCAACTTTGAAAGACAAATATTTGTACAACAATTTGTAAATATGCTAAATTGTTTTTATTTTATTTTTTGTTTTTTTTTTTTTCGCTGAGAAGCGAAACCTGATGCTGATGAAATCAGAATCCTTGACGGCGCTAAGCGCGAAGGCAAATACGACGCAGCAGCCGCGTCCTTTGCTCATTTTAATCCTTGATTTCTTGTACCAATAAAATATTGGAAATATAAAAGAAAAAAGAATAAAACAGAAAAAACAACAACCATAAAACACACATAGGAAATTCCGACCCTTTCTGTCAGAAGCTAAGCAAACAACATTTGGGAACATGGTACTTGAAAAATTACCCACCCGCAACAAACATCCTGCTGGGAATATTTGAATGTGAATGTGAATGTGAATGGATTGGTGTGCCTTTGACGCTCTCAGCGGTATGAATGAAACTGCGGAAAAGCCAGAAATATTTTCCCAAATCAAATACACACACCCGCGCCAGGGGCCAGGGAGACAAGCGAAACGGACGAGTTCAACTCAAAAATCAATGGGCTCAATTTTAAAGCGTTCGCATTTCATGTTTCGCAAACCATGCCATGATTCGATGGGTCTCTCTGTGGCACTTAGTCTGTATGTGTTGATGCGGTCAAGGCTTTGACGGTGCCGTTTCAGCCGCCTGTTGGCCATATGCCTGCGGCATTTGAATTGGGTATGTATGAGGATTGCGCAGTGGCATTGGAATCAGAATCGGGTTCCCTTTTCGATTTGCAAATTGTAAATTGGCACTCGATGATTTTCGATTTTCAAAACTTACTGATGGTCGCCTTGGTCTCGTGTATGCGGTCTTTGTGCGCTGTGCGAGGGTAGCTCATAAGGCTACAACTGAAAGTGAGAGCTTAAAGAGTATGTATAATCCATAATCAATAATTGTATATAAAAATTGTTCAAATTCAAGTTAAAGGCAAACTATGATTCATAAGGTGTTGCATAATTTAAATGTAATATGCATTTAAAATTTAGACTATCATTAAAAATGCATTGCTTTTAAAATGGATACAGTCTTGAGGTAGGTATTTCGGTTTAATAAAGTCTAGCAAGGGCTATTCTCGGTACTTGTCTGGAACAAACCATATTTAAAAAGACTCTTAACCCAAATAGCTTACGGGCAATTTCTTGAGCTAGCCACATGGCCATTCATGATTAGTTAGATGTTTGACTTGGGGGTGCTTTTAAGGATTCTCCGCATGTGCTTTTTCTTCTTGACACACTCACAGCTTACATATATACATATGCAGGGATTTTCAACAAATTTGGCATTCGTTTTTAATGTACTTGACCCGCCTTTTAGCTGATAGCTGAGCAAAGATGCAGAAGAAGAAGAAGAAGAAAAAGAAGGCAGCTGCCTGCCGCAATAAACTGGAAAAGTGCAGCTTGGTCCTATAGCTCCCGGCGGCATGTGGCCATGACTGTGATTGTATGCGTATTAGTGTGCGGTTCTTTGTGTGCGTGTTTGTGTGTCACTGGCATGCTCTATTTATGCGCTGATATACGGAATTATGCTGAAAGCACGTTCCCACACACACAGAGACACATAAAGGCTCTGCCGAGTTAGTAGAAGTATAAGAGCTCGAGCTCTTATCCTTGCTGCAGTTGCCGCGTGGAAAATCTCAGCGGGAGCCCCTAAGAAAAGTGCTTCCTGCATAAGCGATTTTCTCTACCTATGTGAATGTGAGTGTGTGTGTGAGTGTGGGTGTATTTTGGTATCTGTGTGTGTGCGTGTGTGTTGCTTCCTTTGATGTTTGTTGTTCTTCTTGCCAGTTGTTCTTCTTCGGCAATGCCTCGTACTATTTATTTTCACTTGAAATGCTTTTACTATGCTCTAACTCTTCTATACCCCGCTCTCTCTCTCGCTTCCTCTATGCATACATCGTATGAAAAGCAAATTTTCTGCTTTGCTTACTTAAAGAAATCGATATTAGATTCCATTCCACCCAAAAAAAAAAAATCTATTTTGCCTCTGGCACTTTCATGTTTAAGTGATTTTATAATAATTCCTTTGTTATTGAGTATATATACATACATCACATGTGCATGTTTGTGTATGTGTATGTGTATGTGTACTTGTTTTTAATTAGATCTTTTAACAACAAGGGTTTAGGTTAATTAATTGAGTTAATATATTTATTATTCTCACTCGTATTCCTGTGTTAAAGCTCCACACTTTATTATTGATGTGTTAATTTTTGTCTGCTGCACTTTGAGTGTGTTCAATGGTTATCGTGACACTTGACCTGACTATAAATCCATTTATGCACCTAATGGTTAACAATTGATCGCAGAGACGACACCTTTCACTTAGTTGCAGAGATGGCAAAGTTTATGGCTGTGCTGTTGGCCAGTTTAACGATGGCACGTTTGTGTCAGTTAGACATCTGCTGTAAATGAGAGTGGTGATTTGGTTAAAATGCCATCATTGATGACAATCAATCGAAGACTATTTTATGGCATCTACTCTACGATTCTCAATCACAATCTGGCAGTCGCCTACCTTGACAAATGGAGAAGAAGCACAAGTTGCTTGCTGGCGTTTTATCGATGGTTAGGCGTTTCCACAAATCACCTTTGCTAAGGATGACAATGACACGGCCAAATATCGACTGATTGTCTTCCAAAATTAACTCTCAGCGGAGCCGAGGCGGTCATCACAAAATAAAAGGATACTGCTGCGTAATGGAGATTTATCAGTCGCATTATCTATTCATCAATCTTGTCACATAAAAGAGCAACCAACCTACTACGTTTGATATATACAAATTATACTGGGATAAAGTTTTGACACTCTACATTTCCTGTGCGCCATAGCTCCTCTCCCTCAATTAAGATGATATAAAATATATGTACAAATCAACTTGCAACATAAAAGTGACACAGCTTGGCAATAAAACATATCTGCTCCATCTAAAATTTAAATATCAGCTTGTGTGCAGCCAGCAAGGCGAATTTAATTTTCATGCATATTTAACAAAAAAAAAAAAAAAACGACAGTGTCGGAAAATTTATGACTTCATCAAGTGTTTTGTGTTCGTCGTTTCCGATGAATATTCATGAGCACATAATGCACATATATTTCTAAATTTTTTTTTGTTGTTTTTTTTGGGCCAGAACTAAAAACTGTAAAACTTTCAAGTATCTTAAAAGGCGGCATTTGTTAATTTAGTTTGCAGCGTTGACTTATATTTCTTTATTCGTCACTTTACTATATCAAATTTGCATATTTGGTAGCTGCTTTCCCCACTTTGAGATATATGTGTGTCTATATATACATATATATATATATATATAAATGATGTGTCGCTTAGCTTATGTTTATAAGTCGGCATAATCTACTTTTATAGTTTGTTTACTAAATTTTGTGTAACTTTTTGACATTTCTCGCTCCAAATTAAACGCAAACAAAGCAAGAGATGCACACGAAATATTTTATGGGCACCTTTTCCACTCCTCGCCCCCAAATTTAGTTTCTACTCCCAAGTGCAGCGTTAAAAAAAGCATGCCGCCAGACGAAAACAAAGCCAAAACGTGGGGCGGAAGTGGCCGCTATGCCAAAAAAAAAAATAGAAAAAACTCCCCAATGAAAACAAGAACACAAAAGCAAAACGAAATGCAACGAGAACGAAATAATAATAGAAGAACAAAACTGAGAAAAAGTGAATATGAAAATGGAAAATTGCTGTGCCAGTTTGCAAGTGTTGATAGAGAGGGGAGGGGGAGAGGGAGAGAGAGAGGCAGGGAGCGTCGGGATTTAACGAGAAAAGTGAAATGAAAAACACCAACATAAATATGCACATGAATTTAGTTTCAATTCCACATAAATCGCTGGGGCTTAAAAATGCCATGGAGTTCCTAAAAATACGCAACAAATACCGATGAGAACATCAAGCTTGTGAGTTAAGATAATTGCTCGATTGAGAGATATTTCAACTGACAGACAGGTAGACGGATATTTATGTCTGAATATGGCGCGTGTATTGATTATATTGATGATACCTGATTCAGCAAGAAATTTGATTGAAGTGCAATTGTTTGTTTGCTCGAAAATCGAATTGATTGAATATTGATGATAACTGATTCAGATTTGAAACGGATTGATTGACCGAACTAAATTCGAACTGCCTGAAGTTTAAGCTATGATTTATTGTATGTTCAATAATATTATGATTGATATAGATTGGGATAGACGGATGTAAGGGTATAAGGATTGCACGAGTATTGATTAAATTTATGATAACAGATTGAATAAGAAATGCGATTGATTGCCGGATGGAAATAAAATTCATTGTTGACCGAATGATTGAAGTTTCAGTAATAAGAGAGATAGACAAAGAGAAGTCTTTGAAGTGCAATCCAAATGCATAGATTACATTATTTGAGGGCTCGATCTTATTGAAATTTGAAATTTAATTGATTGTGTGCTTAATTATAATATGACAGATATAAATTTAAATGTATAGTGAATATATAAAAGATCTGCATTTCTTCAGGTATCATAAAGTGTCGCTCAATCTGATTGATAATAACCCAAATATATAAAAATAGCTCAAATAAAATCTGGGTCTCGTCACGAACACTCCACATGGGGAATACAAACAACAGCTGATCTCATCTCTGCCTCACATATATATTCTATTTGCGTATTTTATGTACACGCACACGTACTAAGAAACAAAAAATAAAAAGGTATCTCTTCTCCGCGATTGCATTTTTCATTCATTCCTCCAGCTGTGATTAATTTTTGCCATTCCAATTTTATGCCCCAGCCGACGAGGCTCTTGGGTTCACCCTGGCATTTTTATTGCGTATGTTTGTCTGTATATATTTTTGGTATTCCCGCTGACAACTGCTGCGCTCCAGTCGTACGCCCATTCATGGCTCCTAAGTGGCCCTATGCGTTTTTGTTGTAGTTGTATTATTTTTTTTTGTAGTTTCTGTTGCTGTTTTGTGTGCGGCATTATTAATGATCTACAAATTCCCCAGACAATTCAGTTTCATTTGAAGTTGACACACAAAACGCATGACAACGGACAAAGGCAGAGGGGGAGGGAAAACTGAAACCAAATGTTGAAAACTGTCCAAACACACACACTGTGTCCTCTCCTCCCAACCTCCCTTCGTCCCTCCCGTCTTCCTTTTCTCTCCTCTCTATTCCAACGAATTTGTCTCAGCGATAGTGAAATGAAATGATTTTGAGTAATTTATTTGATAGTAGCGCTGAAGTATTTATTATTTTGAAAAGCGCTGAACAATGCCGTGATTAATTTGACATGCCCCCTAGTTCTAGTGCGAGTTTTAGTTCTTCTACCCTCCACACTCTTTGCGTTGAGCAAGTGGCGCACTAATCCCTACCTAAAATTCCTTGCGGCCACGTCTGCCACCAGAATCATCTCTCTTCGGCTGCCTTTTTTTTTGGGATTCTTTGGTTATGGTTTTGGCGCAACATATTTGATTTTATGTTTAGTAGCCGTGTTATTTATTCGAATCGGTCTCGCTTAGAGCCCCCACCAAAACATATTGCTGCGGCAAAGTGGCCTTTGAAGGCGGAACCATTGCCCCGCCACTCCATCTCCATCTCCATTTCACCCTCTTCCTACTCCGTACTCCCCTTTTGCGCTGCGGGCTATAATTCAGAATCAATCGTTATGGTTTTGGCAGCTTGCAAATTTTTCTTTATTATATCATATTAATTTTATGAGCGTTGTTTTCGCCGCGCTCTTTGCAAAAGGCCGGCCCCCTCCCTCTCTTTCTCTCTGTGTCTCTCTCGACCGCCCCTCACAGCTGCTTTACGGCATTTAAAAGATATTTTTCATATCAATGAAGCTTTATTTGGGCAGGCCCAACGAGCCGTCAGGACGAACCGACTTGCCAGGATTCAGGGCCTGCAAAAAAGAAAAAAAAGAGAAAAAAAACTTTGCTAAATTTGCTAAAGTCATGCAAACATTTTTTACATATATCGATTTTTTGGAGGCTCACTTTTACCGCTCTTGTGATTGTTGTTGCTGCTCTCCTTGTGAGCTCGTTCTTTTTCCTCATTGGGAAATTTTCTTTGCGTGTCTAGAGCTGGTGTGAGGTGGAGTGAAGTGGTGTGTTGTGTTTTGTTGGCTGGTTATACATATTCAGGACTTGTTTCAGCACATTTGTTATGACAGGCTCAAATTGGGTGCTATCAAAATTATATATTATTTTACATAATATCTTCTTTCTGGCTCAAAGTGTGCCCCTGTCCCGCCTTCCTCATCCGTGCTTGCCAACGTGTGGCTGGTAGAGCTAATTTGATGCGGCATGAATTTCATGTTGCCTTACAATTAGTCCATAAGCAGCAAGTAACGCCTAGACAGCACCCAAAAAAAAGAGATATGTATATCCAAAACATGCACAACCTTAGCCATACTGCACACAATGAAAAAGTATGGATCTTAATTAAATTTCTGATCACATTTGGTCTTAAATACAATTATATTAAAATAAAATGTACTTCATCTTAATGTGAATGTTTTTTGTTGCATATACATAACATTTTAAGCCTATTTTTTTGCATTAATTATAATAAATAAGTTGTATTAAACAAATCTAGTTATTTCACGTGCAGCTATAAATTATTTAAAAATGTAATTAACTAAACAAAATTTCTCTGTATCTATATCTCTCTCTTTCTCTCATTTAAAATACACTTGGCACCCAAATTCAATAATAATGTAGTTTCTAAAGCTAAAGCTAGCATATTTCATCAACTCAGCGTTTCTGTTTTTTGCTGTGTATCAACTTTCAAACATTGATGGCTGTCACAACTTAACAAAGTTTAGACGAGGGCACAACACGCAGCACACTTAGACATTTTATTGCAACAATTTGTCAGAAGGTGTCATATACATACACTCCAAAGCAAACTTCCATTTAACAACAATGCCAGCCCACACAGACAGCACTGAGAGCATAGACAGAAACAGGCCAACACCTCGAGTTCCAAACAGATCTTAATGGACTGTCTGGGGCCAGTGCTTTGTATAACCTGAAGCTTTGCAACGACAATAACGTAAATTTGCGACTTACTTACCAACTTACCCCGAACTGCAGTAAAGTGAATTAAACTCAACTCAACTCAACTCAACTCGACGACAAAGGACCAACTATGACCCCAACTGTGAGAAGTATGTTCCGAACCCATTTATGGGCACGGTAATAAACACGTGTAAATCCCGTTCGTATTGAAAAAGTCACGATTTCTAGTGTCAATATCGTAAAAAAAACGGGAACGAGAAAATGAGGTCTAAATAGGAAAACAAGTCGTTTTGCTCTAACCCTGCCCATTTTGGGCAATAAAATCGAACTAATTACAGCTCCCACATATGTTAGGCTGAGAGAGGGAGAAGGAACTCGCTGAACTTCTATGGAGCCCGCCACGAAAAGCGGCTTAACTTACTTATCTATCTATCTATTGTACTCTATCTATTCCATTCCATTCGTCTGTGCTCTCACTGTGATCTAATCACTTTGAGTGATGTCTCTAACCGGGTTTCATTCAACATATCCGCGTCCGTATCCGTCCGTATCTATCGCCTTTGCGTGTTCTGTTTGCATTTTACAAATGTCAACAATGGAAAATGCACTTTGAGGTTTCTATTAGCGCAAAAGGAGCTACAATTTGAACTTCTCGTGAGTGTGATTGAGAGTGTGTGTGTGATAAGCGTGGCGAGCCGCATGCGGTGCTGCATTTGATGGACAGCGTAGCGGACGCGATAAGTGCAGCACAGTGGAACCCAGTCTGGCGACCAACTAGCAAACAAACGATATCAATATTTTTTACTTACAATTGATATTCACCTGCGCTGTTTGGCCATATGAAAAGGGTTCCGGGTGGTGGTGGGGTAGTGCACACGCAGGTGATCCATCATAAAATTAGTTTTGCTGCGCGCGCACAAAGATTTTTGAACATAGATTAACGCAACTTGTAGCTTGTTATAAATAAAATACAGTCAGAACTATTACCCAAGCTTAAACACTCAAACAAATAAAAGAAAAAGAACAGAACAACGACGTTAGATATATTTTACATTTTTAAAAGAATAGAAATTCTCTTTGATAATAATTTGAATAGATTTGAACTTAATTCATTCCATTGAAGTACATTTTTGATATTTTATCTTTGATCAAAAATACCAAATTTTTCTCAGTGCATAAATAAATAAACATGCGGATGATTAATGCGGCCCAGACATGGCACGCCACTTGTAAAATATGATATATATTAAACATATACATTTTAAAAAGCAGTTGATCTTATTGGGGTGTAACCGTACCAAACTTACCCTTACATAAAATTTAATTGCCCTTTTTCAATTTTGAATTGAAATGCCATCTAGCAATATTATTAGTGGAACCTTTGGCTTTGATAAGAAGGCTTGCACAACGCACAAGGAGTCTTGTGCAAAAAAATTCTCAAACTCAATCGAATGAAAATCCAATAAAACTGCTAAAAGGTCGCCCACACACACACACACACATACACACACATGTATATATGAAGACATACACAATATTTTCCTTATTTTATAACTTCCCCTGGCCGGCATAAGGCGTTCAAAAGGCACTTTATTGAAAGCCCCAGAAAATCTCATGAAGCACTTGGCTAATTTTGGAGTTAATTTAGGTGAGATTGTCACTGGAACGTCATTTGGCCATAAGCAATCGCAATTGTATTTTGAGGGGGCAAGCGTGGGGGCTAAAGCAATTGGAACTTCCGCCAACATGCTTTGATGTTGTTGCGTTGTTGTTGTTGTTGGTGGGGTAGGCCTTAAAAAGTGTGCCTGCAGGAAATATTAAAGCTTAAATCGACGACAACGAGTAAACTTCTTAACAGGAACAGATGGAGCACGAGAGAGTGAAGCAGTGGTGAGTGGAAGCGGGTAGGATGGCCAGAGAATTTGGCCCAAAGTCAAATAAACGACAACAGAAATATAAAATACAAAAATAAAATGACAGCAGCAAAAGTCGAGAATGGAACCGAGGCGGGTCATAAATGGCCAACAACTTGAAGCGCAAATTGTCATTGGTCACGTGCAGAAGGCCAGAGAGAAAAAGAGACATAGAGACAGAGAGAGAGAAAGGGAGAAAGCCAATGGCTGTCCTTTGTTTCTGCTGTTGCTGTATTGCCACTGCCAAGTGGCGCCTACTTAAACCGGTAAGGGATCCAGGGATAAGGGGTATTCAGTTGAGTCATTGCCAATTTGTCGCCACTAAGGTGCTGCTGACATGTGTGGCACAAAGACAATATCCATTCTTTGGGGAAATATATAAGTGAATTTTATTTGAAAGCAAAACATTTCCTATTTGGAACACATTGTCTATTGATTTTTGAATCACAAATTACTTTAAAGTATATTGAGATCGTATTTTATCTTCTGACTTCATGATGAATACAGCAGCCAATAGATAAAAGTCATCCAAACGTTGCAAGTGCCAGAAAAGAAAATCAATAAATTAGCACCAAATAAAGCTGCAAACAAATGTCAAACATATATTCTCCTTTTATAACACTAAGCAGTTCATTAAAGCCATTAAAGTCACCTTTGCCATATCTTCTCAATAATTTAATTTAAATTTGCGTACCAAATATACTATTAATTGAAGATGCTTATTTTTCTGCGTAGATAAAAGAAAATCAAGGCGTTGCTAAGGCATTCAGCTTCTCTTGCATCCCCTTCTCGGCCTTATCATCATCATCATCAGCAAAGGTATATAAAGGTACCAAATAATGCCTTTGCCATCGTTGTTGTCATTATATTTTCTCATCAGATTGCTGTCAAATATAAGCGTAAATTAGAATTCTATTGCTCATTAATAAAATCTGTAGGTAAATAGTACCTGTGAAGGTACTGAGAACTTTTCACATGAGAACTTCAGATCCACATAACGTCCGCGTCTCCGGAGTATTTCTCCAATGTCAGCTTGTACGCATCCGCTTCGCCTCCTTCAACTGATTGAGTTTATTTATCACATTATTCTGCAATTTGCTCTGACGATTCAGTTCTACCCTGCAAATCACAAATACAAGTCGGGGTGCCAATACAAACCTAATCTCTGCGAGCTGCAATTGCTCAACTTTGCTGCAAATGTCCTTGATTTGAGGAAGAATTTCTGTTTTGTTGGCATATTTAAGAGCTTAATACGACAGTTTCTCATCTTTTCGAACATGTATGTACCACGCAGAAAGAAGCTTCTCCGATAGTGTATATATATGTTCTCCCATAGTGTATATAAATTCTTCATCAGGATCTGTTTGTACGTGTGTATGAAAGAAAATGTAGAATATAAGTTCTGGTATATCCTATGCAATGCTGTGCTTACTTTCTTCTTTTAGAGCTATGCTTTATATATTATTTAGCACATAAAACACTCGCTTTATTTACAGATGTTCTCAGTTTGCACTATAGCTTTCAGCTTCAAATATTTCCATGACAAAATGCCTTCCACTTCCGTGTCCATATTCTTATGTTGCACACACATATCAATTTCGCTTCCCTTAAGTTAAAAAAACAGAAAGAAAAAAAAACATAAACATTCTATTTGATTTATTTGCTGATCTGTTTGGAGTGTAGTTGTTTGTTTAACGAGAGGCGCCAAGTTTTTGTTATTGCTTATTTATGAATGCGACGAAAAGCTCTCTCGAGGCTCGTCTACTTTCACATTTTCCCATTTCCCCAACAGCCCTCGCATATGCAGTGAGAGGCCCCCTCGGGGCAAAAAGCAAACAAATGATCTAAATAATTACCTCGTTGTTGCACTAACATGTAGCTAATGCATAGTTCGCCACATGCAGCCGATTGTCAAAATATTTTCTTTTCCATTTCCAGCTGCAGGCCAAAATAAATAAATAAATACTCGTTCATACCATGCCAAAAGCAAGAGCGGGGAACGGGTGGCAGAGAAAATCAATGACTGAATGACTGATTGACTGAATAATTGCTCTGCACTTAGCCATTGATTGTTTGGCCAAGCGTTTTGTAAATGAGCTGAACAAACGGCTTCAAAGATCAAATAAAAAGGCTATATATATGGAGCAATGGGGTTGCAAGTTGCATTTTGAGTTGGCTAAAAGAAATGAAGCAAACTTCTTCAATCAACCGTTTCCCCCCTTTCTCTCAAAAAAACACTATTTCGAAGAGTATACGGTAGGTTCTCTCACTCAATTTAAAAAATTTGATGCAATTGCTGTTCAGAGTTCATAAATTTAGTTTTTGTGGCACCCCCTGAATGTGTTATCAAAGTTTTAAAGCACCTACCACCAGCACTCCTCATATTGCATACAATATTGTGCATGTTAATCTGAATCAAGAACAAGTCGGTCGCAACATGTTGACGCCCACATTAAGTGGCACAATTATGAGGCGACAAACATCGGGCACAAAACATCTTTTCCTCAGCTGGGGCAACAACATGTCGCTCGCTTAATTATAGCCTACATCATGCGGAGAATTTTGTTGCATGCGCCATTAGCAGCCAAGTGTCCGTCAGCAAAAGACTGCTCGACAGTTTTGTGTTGGGGTGAACTGGCTTTTAGGGTGGACACACAAAATTTGTCAAAATATTGTTGGCTAATAAAAAAAAACACAAAAACAAAAAATACTGAAAAGAAAATAGGGCCTTGAAGCAGATCAAAGCGGATCAGTAGAGTTAAGAACACATTACGAGGCGACACAACATTGAAATGCACTCTCCACTGACATTCATTCAATCATCAATGCGTCTAATTCGTCGCGTGTGACAATAAATCTACCCGCTGTGGGGAGTTGGGATTGGGGTACGTTGAAATAAGTTGAATGGGTTGTCGTCTAATTTCCGCTTCAAATTGATCGCACGACCTCCCCACAGATGAACAGATGACAAGTTGCAAAACGCTCACAACGCATCATTTGAATGAACATTCAATTTCCATTCCATTTCGATTTCGAATTTCGATTTCAATTTGTGTGTGTGAACATTTGTTAACCCCAAATTGCAATTAACAATTGAACAGATGACAGACTAAAGCTCCATCGTTTTCATCCGTAACGCATTTTTGGCTGCAGCACCAATTTTTATCGCTTTGATCTGTTGACCTCATTTCCCGCCAGTGAATCCAAAACAAATTGCATTTGCCCTCAATGAATTAAATCATTCGTTCAATACCCAAAAATTGCGGTCATATTTTTTTCTTTTCCTTTTTTTTTTTTGGCGCCATTCATTGGATAAGTGGTAATAGAAATTCTAGTGGGTGGAGGGAAGGAGGGAAGGAGGGAGGTTTGGTTGTTGGAGAGGCCTTCGATTTGTTACACTGATTTGACACATCTTGTTCGTTTCGTCTATCGGCTATAACTAATGGCCATGCCCATTTCTCATGTTCTTGTAATGTTTGCACCCATTTGTTAGCGGAGCTTTGAATGAATGTGAAACAGATGGTAAAACCAGGAAGATTGTTCCATTCCCAATCAAACTGATGTATAGGATTGCGCGTGCTTATATCCAAAGTTCATATCCAATTGGGTTTATTAAAATGGGTTTTCGTTTTTAGCTTGATTTGCGTTCTAGTTGTAGTATTTCTTTCGATATTTTGGCATACTTGGCTGGGCTTTAAAATTTCAAATCAAAAACCATCTTCAAATTTTAACGGATTAAACAACTTATATACAAAAATTCCAATTAATTTGTTGGTTCACTTTAACATCCAAGTCTTTTTTCTGTACAATTTTTCAATAAACATTATAGGCTGAAATTCATTATATTATGGACAGAGGTAGCCACAACAATTCATTCCACAACATTCCATTCCAGGCACGAATATTCATTAGCTAATAATAATCTTGCCTCCATCTGCCCCCACCCACGCCTACTGCCCTGCCCACTGTAACTTCGTTCCCAGGCCGAATTAATTTCATATGCAAAGCTTGTTACGTTTAGCGATTATTACAACAATTAATCGGGCATGGCAATAACTTGGTTAGCTGACTAGTAGTTGGTTTATCAGTTGCTTGGGTTAAACGTAAAGTTTACATTTCTTTCACACATATATCGAATATAACGCCAATTTTGAGAAATAAAAATGCATTAATTTAATTGAATTGCTGCGAACGACAAAAGCCGGAAAGAAATGTATTTTCATAATCTACTCAGTAGATATAAATGTTGACTAATATTTTTAAAAGCTCAACAGCAATGCAAACAAAAACCCGAAAACCGAAAACTGTTGACATAAATGTATGATAAGCAACAGAGGACAGAGAGTATGTGTGTGGAAGGGGGAGGGGTGAGAGGCAAGTCCATGTCACATATAGGCACGTACAATACACGCCCATTGCCATTGTTGGTAATATGAAAAATATAATTTGTATAATTACAAATGCTTCGATAATACCAAACACCCAATCAACATTGGAAATTAAAGAGGCAGCAACAATAAACAATATCGCTACAATTGTCCAAAATCGGTTGAAAGCTACACCCATTTCCAAGTTCCAAGTTCCAAGTTCCCAGTTCCCAGCCATAGAGTCACACTGAGGGCAACAACTAATTGCTGCCCGCTCGCCAGTCGGACTCATTCCGCTCCACAGCGGGACGACACGCACAGCGCGACGCCAACTGAGAGGGTGGGGCAGATGATGGTGAAGAAGAAGTAGAAGACGAAGAAGGAGAAGAAGCCATCGATGTCGACACCACGTCGCGAGACGACTGAGTTTTGAGTTGAGGCGCCACACTCGCGCTGTGCATTGACACTGCCACACGTAGCAGTCGTCGTAGATGCATAGATGATGATGATGTCGTTGGTGATGATGATGACAACGAAGAAAATGACAGCGATGTCTGACTCTATATCTGCACTGAGAAAACCCAAATACTAACATTGAAGCAATTCCCACAAAGTGGCAAAATAATGCGATATTCCTTGAGTAATATTTTTTTCGACCCAAAATCACTAAATGGAAAATTGTTTTGTAATTAGCTGAGTATGATTGTCATTTGCTTGCTTGGAGTAAGATATTCAAGATTCAAGATGCTGAAGTTCTTATATTAATCGTCTCAGTATATAAAAATCAATGCTCGTAATGTTAATTTGGTCCTTAATGCCTATGGATCTTACTTAATGAAATTAGATTTATATTTTTTGAATAATCAAATTCCACTAGGAACTCGAATAAAATGGTTTTAATTCTATTATACTTTTATAAAAAACTTATCAAATACTCCCTGCAACTTGAAGAATATAGTCAGGAGTTCAATACTACTATAATACCCAAGTTTTTCTCTGAGTGTTGATTGCAGTCAGACCACGCTTTGGTTACCCCTTTCAGCGCCAGTCTTATCATCAAAGGAAATCAAGCTGCCAGTCAATTTATGGTTATAGCAATGTAGTACAGTATTCAAAAGCGTGCTTAGGCACCACGCCAATCAACAACACAACAACTACAACACAGAACAACAATACACAACAACAACAATACACAACAGCAACACACAATTCTACACAATGAGGCTTACGCACAATGTCAAAGTTCACATATATTTCAATTAAGTTGTGCCCTCAGCAACGAGCGAATATTTATACAAATTACAGCTGTAGCATTTTATTATAATTTCATATGTCAGTTGTACTGAATTTCGTGTAATATTTATAATTGAGAGACAAAGTCAATCCCAATATTAATTATCTCTCTTTGCAGGTCCTCTATCGGAGGTGCTCACAGCTGTCGGTTCAGAGGTGGCTCTGCCTTGTGATCTAATGCCCGGCACAATGATCGCCGATAAGGTTCAAATCGTTATTTGGTATCGTGAGGGAAACGTGAAACCCATCTATAGGTAAGTACCTAAATTAAGAATTATGGGTGTAATAACATTTAAGTATGTGATTTGTATGGCCTGATCCAATTAAAATTAATGAAGTTCAGCAAGGGTATGTAACGAGCAGAATGGCACATCTACAACGTCAAACACCGAGTGGATTTAGTTATGTCCGCCCTTCCATCTGTATGAACAAGCTAGTGACTCAAAATTTGGAATATTTATTCCGTTTATTCTATCGACTTAAGTTGTTTTCCGATAGCAATAAGACCAACTATTGTAAGAATTTTGCTCTCCTTCTGATATATTATATACCAGACTAGTTATTGATCAACTATACAAATTAATTACAACTAATTGAGATTTTCCCAATCGAAATTCATTATGGTAGTATGGTAAAATCATCTAGCCTAGTATATATTTACAAGCTGTGTGCAGGGTATCTCCCAGTAGAGTTACTCCTACTTGCTCATTTTACGCAGCTCGTTTTGCGGGACTTAAAAATTATACACCTTTGCTTAAGCGAAAATTCTTATAAATATTCGCACATCTTCAGCAGTACTTAAAAGTCCATGAAATCCTCTTAGCAATAATTTTATTAAGAGCCGTTCTAATCTGCCAAGTAAGATGCCATTAAAATAACACCTCCGTTCAAAGTTAACTGAATAACTGAAAAATTGGCAAAATATACATATTTTTTTTGGATTTTTTTCAATGGCATAGGACAACAACGGTAACATTGCCAACAAGCAGCAACGACTTATTTGACAGGAAAAAAATAAAATTTTCTTGTTGTTTTTTTTTCAAATTGGGCTGGTTTCCTGTGCTCTTGGCCAATTATGAAAAGCTGAAGAGATGTCGACACACACACGCGACTTGAGGTGTGCTCTCATTATAAATTCTATTAGCGTTAGCCATTTATGTTGAATTTGACGATATAAGCATTACTTACACACATAGTGGCCCTCCCCACCCCGACCATACACACATACAGAGTACGTGCATCTTTTGGCCTGATATTATTATTTTTATTTTTGCTGTTTTTGTTGTTGTTGTTCTTGTTTTGTTGGGTTGTGACAGGTGAACAGCTTCAAGCTCGAAACGGTTTTTAACAAGCGAAGCAATCAGAAATATGCCAAATTGTTAGCAGGTGGAATGTCATGTATATAAACATGCATATATATATATATATATATATATATTTATATATCTCTATAAACATGTATGTATGTATATATATCTTTATATTCTATGTGCTTAGATGCCAAGTTGACTATTGGGGTATCAGCAAGTCACAAAAGAATGTTTTGCCTTGAGCCCTTAAAAGGGTACAGAAGATGTTGTACCGTTGCTCACAAGACCAGAAATTGATTTTACATACTCTGACAACCTTGGCGAATACACACACAAACACACTTACACTTATACACACACACACACAGACACAGACACAGCAACACCCACACCTACCGCACACTTTGGCAGCCCGAATCGATTATGGGCGCAGTCAAAGTGTCAAAGTTAAATGTGCATTCATGTGGTTCGATTGATTTTACAATATATACTCGCTGCGGTGACTGCAATTACAGTTTCCGAGTACCGCATTTTATGACCGCCTCCCCACTCCCAATGCCTAACCCCCACCATAAACTTTACAGCCCCTCATCACACCTTCTTTTCTCGCTCTATCGTTCTACAACCGATCTGAAGTGCTACCAAATAAAGCGTTTTTTGTTTTATTTTCTCACCCATGACCGTGCTTGCGCCCGCATTTTGTATTTTTATTGTTTTCCATCAATTTTAATTTGCTTTTTTCTACACTTCATAAATTTTCGTTGTTTTCTCAGTGTTGCTGTTGCTGTTGCTGTTGTTCTGAAGAGCGAGTGGAATTTCCATATGCCAGAGAAGGTCGACAAGATTAATTACATGAAAAAACTTTGTTGCCCAATTGCTGTCAGGTACAACTGCCCGCCCCTCCCACTATCAATGACCTTTAGCTGCCCAGGGTGCATATACATATATATGAATATATATATATATATATATATATATATATACATATATTTATGTACTTCGAGATGTTGAGCATGGAGGCCAAATCAACTTATAAGTAGCCTCTGGGCCCATTTTGTGGGTGATTTACGAATTCAGCTCACAATTTTCTTCTTTTTTTTTTTGGTTGTTGAACCTAATTTAATTATCTGTAAATCCATTAAGAAATAACCATCCATCATGTGGCACTTACTCTCGTACTCCTTTCTGCCACACAATGCAGTCACTTTTGGTTTATTTTAGGAGTCTGGATGCATTTGAATTTTTCCTTGTGATAAATCACCAGCGACATATGGGGGCTGAAAGAGAGGGAGCTGATATGCATGTATAAGCTTTTTGATATATTCAAGATGTGCGATAATCTAGGGGAATGCTTTCATATCAGGCCATCATAAATAATGCCACTTAACCGAAGATAAGTGACGCTGGACAGGTCAGCGCATGTACGCCATAAGATTAAAACTAGAAATTATTCAATATATATATTTAATTTAAGTCCATTCACTGATAACCCACAAAAATAAATTCATTCTGCGGTGAAAAATCTATTAAAAAGAATCTTCATAAAATCTCAAATCAAAAATGTGTTGTTTACATGATTGATAATTGAGAAGCTAAACAAACTTGATTTAAAGTTTCCGATATATGCATTTGATTTGATTTGGTTTCGTTTTCGCTATGGAAAAACTTCGCTCAATAACAGATTTAATATATGAAAATCTTTTTTAATCCCAGCGTACTCCAGCTTTAAAATAGCAGCGCATTCAGAACTGTAAATCCATATGCGCATTTGTACATTTAAACTTTTACTTTGCGACGACAAAAAAAAAAAATTTTTTTAAATGAATGCTTCTGCTTTTTATGGTAAGATAGATATTTTAATGCACGGGCTTTAGCCCATTTAAAGGTGATTAAATGATGGCGCTGGCCAAATAGGTAAAGTGGATTATAAAAGCTTAATTTCAAAAGAAATCGGCTTAAAAAATACAACACCCAAATAAACAGCGCTAAATTGATCAATTAATTAATTGAAGCAAACTATAAAAAATGAAAACTCTCTGTTCCCAGCCAATGAATTAACATAAACAGCGAAATTTATTTTGGTCTCCAGCGCATTAAGGGGAAAAACCAGACCAGCAAACAACAGCAACAACAACAACAATGGGTGGCTCTTTAGGAGGGTGGGGCGAAAATACACAAAAAGGGCAGCGCAAATTCGAAAAAAAAAACACAACAACATAAAACAAATTAAAAATTTACAAGTGTCATCAAATTAAGTGCCACACACATAAAGAGGCAAACTAATTCTACTGGGGAGCAGAGCAAGGGAAATGTAAAACTGAGCGAAACAAAAACTGGAAAAAAATACAATTTAAATGTAGCCATTTAAAATGTTGGAAAAACTGAACGTTTTCTGAAAAAAAAAAACAAAAAAATCGAAAGTTCTGAAATGCACTTTGGATTATTTACGATTTGTTGTTTTTTCTGGTCGGCTGTAACTTTGGGGCGTTGACATTTAATGCGGCATTTTGTCAAAATGCATATAGACAACCATAAAAAGAACAACAACAACAATAAAAAACATTTGCCAATAACAATAAAAAACTATTTTTTTTGTTTTTTTCTCTTGGTTTTCCATTGTTTGTTTGTTAGTTCTGATTGGACTGCTGTTCTGTTTGCTGGGGAAAGCTAATGAGACATTCTATTTTTACGGCGATTGCCAGATTTAGATTTTGTTTGCATTTTCAGCCATTTTTATATACCCATTTCATTTCTGATTTGACACACATTTCTCTACATACTACATAGCTATGTTTTTGTTTCTCCCTCTTAATTGCCACCAAATAAAATCGATTGATGTCTATAAAAGCGATCCTCTAGTGAATGTCTGCCTGTGCAATAATCCCTGGGGTGTGTACGAAGGCAGCTACTTTATGGCTTTAATAGTTATTCTTTTTAGTCGGACTTGAGACGTGCTTGGTATGTGAAATGATTGAATGGCAAATGCATTGAACTCTAACAGAAAGAGATACAAGCTTTGCAAACGAATGAAATTGAAATGGTAGAATTTATCGAAAAATAACCCGTTGAGATTATTTAGCTGATTGAAAGTTAAAAGTTTTCAGCTTTTTGAGGGTTAAATTTAAACATGGAATTGAATTCAATTTGAGCGTAGTTTCTATCTACAGTTCCTGGTGTTTGGATACCTTTTTAGTTGTGACAATGAGCACTTTTTTATAATTTATTTTAAATTTCGAGCCAGATTTAAGTTTTTAACTTTGAATGTGGGATCAAACAAGAGCTCAAACCAACAACAAAACTGTATTGTTTTTGAAAATCGCATCACTTGTGATAAAGTTATGGCTTATTATGGAAAATATTTGATATTAAATGCCATTTATTTTGGTTGGCTTTTGCCAACAGCTGACCATTTTGAGTTACCAAATATTTAAAATATATATAAATATTTATGTCGAATAATTGCAAATGGAAACAGAAAAAAGCACTCAGTAAATTCAATTACAGTGTAAAAGCCCTTTAGTGACATTTGAAATATGCAAATTGTGAATAATCTAATTGAATATATTTTACACTACTCAACTTCGTTTTACAGCTTCGATGCGAGAGGTCGCCCACTACATCAGGCGGTGCCCTGGGCCGATGAAAATGTCTTCAACAAAAAGGCCCACTTCTACTATGACACAAATCCGCCAGCTTTGCGCATCAAAAACATTCAAACCACAGATGCTGGGCTCTACAAATGTCGCGTTGATTTCCATAAATCACCGACGCGCAATTGGCGCATTAATGTGACAGTCCTTGGTACGTAGCAAAATCACAGACCCTTAAGTCTCTTGTCGCTTTATTACATCACTTTCATTTGCCATTTTCGCTTTTGCGCTTTTCCTTTTCATTTGCAGTGCCACCCACTCAGTTGACCATACTGGACCATCATGGGGCCGCGGTCCGAGATCAAACGGCCGGACCCTATCTCGAGGGTGATAGCATCAATTTGACCTGCCTGTCCAGTGGGGGTGTGCCCCCGCCACGGGTATCCTGGTGGCGGGAACACGCTCTTGTCGATGACTCCTTTCAGGTGCTGCCGGATGGCTCGGTGCGCAATGCCCTCCACTTGAAGAATATACAGCGGAAGGATCTGCTAACGGTAAGTGGCCATCGTTGACATTCACCCACAAAACATTCCCGTGTAAACCTTATTTATGAGTAAAGCCAACAAAAGAACCAGCAGCAGCAGCACCAGCAGCTTCTACACAGAACTATAACCCATCCGCACAATGGCCAAACGCTGACCATTTATTTCGCTTAGCCTCAGAAAACCCAGCATTAACGACAACACTCGGTGTGGCCAACAGCTTTGAGTCCCAGTACGAGCTGGAAGTCCCCACAATAGCTAATAGAAATCAGAGCGCCTGGTCGAATTGAATGCAGCCGCGTTGGCACCGAATGCAGCTGCGACTGCATTGGGGAATGGAATATATTGTTGGCAGTTAATTCTAAGCCGATTTCGCTTTGCTTTTGGGTAATGAACAATATTGTTAGACCGCCGCTAATCCACTTATTCAACAGCACCTCCATCTCCCTCTCCCTCTCCCCCTCTCTGTCTCTCTCTCTCTCTCTCTCTTTTGTCGGCCCACTTGTACAAATTGTAGGCCTTTGTGAATGACGGCTCTTTTGTGTTCGCGCCAAGCATTGTGAACGAACCCCGTATTAATATGCTGGTCTAGAAATCACTTGAAAAACCCCTTGTGCGGTGCTAAAGCCCAAAATTATTAGTCGACAACGTTGAGGGTTCTTGAATAAGTTCTTGGTTGGCCGCTAGCATATGACAAATATAAGTACACTGTTCAACATCTACACCTAAAAATAAGTTTACCACCAAGCATGGAATATCTACTCCATCTGAAATGATTATCTGTAATCGATAGTAACATTCAGTTAGCTTATGGTATTTTACTTAAATATACCACGAACCCCTTATGAAATTGTACGAAACTATATAAAGCATCTTCGATCCAAAAAGGGTATGTTGATATTTCAAATGTGGAATATACATTTTCGTTGTTCACATACAATTATTGTTGATAAATGAATTATCTACTTTTTTCTCCAGTGTAGTGTGAAGAGACCTAAGAATCACTCAGTTGGATTCAAGTCACCGCAAATTATTCAGTTGAGTGCATTCCTTAAAGACTACCACCATAAATCAAATGACATAATCCCATTTAAATTACAACTACTCGAAATTTGAAATTAAAGCACAACAAACATGAATTTAGTGAAGTGCATTAATATTAATTGGAAAACATTTGCTATTTAGCTATATGATAGCTTTAAAGTCAAGCAGTTCGCTTGGAAATTAATACTCCTTTTAAACACAATTAACAGCTCAACACACAAAGGCAACTCAATTGGTATTTTAAAGCGAGAAACACACAAATTTCAATATCGAAAGCAATTCCGTTAAATGAGAAAGAAAATAACAACAAACAATAAATGCATTGTACATTAGCAATAAACACATTCGGGACACAAGCGATGACCCACTGCGACCCCACCTGGCGATGCTATTGAAGACATATTGTATAACCCAAAGAAAATTTATGACCTAATTTCCTAGCCAAAAACGACACTTTGACAGACTGGCCTGGTCGCCAACTGTCTGGGCCAGCAGCCTATCTATAGCTAGCCAGCTAGCTAGCCTGCTTTTAATTTTCCCCCAAGTTATGCAAATATTTTTATTAGACATCGTTACAATTTTCGTGCCTCAATAAAATGTCCGCATTGGAAACGTATATGGCCAGAAAGTATCGCATTACCAACAACAGTAACAACAACGGCAACAAGTCGAGTTCCAGAATTTATGATATTAATACGGCTACAAGCGCACAGAGCACAACGAAGCCTGTGGAACGTAACATAATTGATTAACATTTTGTGGAGCAGTTGGCTGGGCTGGGGGTGGTGCGTTGGGAGCAAGGTTTGCTCTGAATAATATTTTCTTATATTTTTTTTTTCTTTTGCTCAGTGTTTGCGTGTTCGACAAGCATTTCAAGCAATTAAAATTAAATGTTCACCTCTTCAACTCAAGGTTGATTTATCATCCTGCAGACGTTCCATTATCGCCAATATTTTATCGCATATTGTATATATTGTAATTTGTATATTGTTGTATTAATAGAGGACCAATTATCGTATTATGCATAAATCAACCATATTGTTTTTTGTTTTTTTTCCCATTTGCAGATGTACACCTGCCAGGCGACCAATGGCCATGTTGTTCCGGCATTGACCAAAAAAGTTATACTCGACATGAACTGTAAGTTGTGGGTGTTTGTTGGTCTGTTTGTGGGATGGGAAAGGGGAAAGGGGAAAGGGGGGAACAATCATCTTTTAATATGCATGTCCCGTTTCGTATTACAAATTTTATTCAAATGATGCTGATAACTCCTCAACCACCAACAATGTTGCTGCTGCAGTCCGTTGTGCGTTGGCATTTGTAATTATGTTTACGACTCAACGTGGGCAGTCAGTTGGCCAAATGTCAACAGTTCAAGGCCAGATACTGGCACGGCTTTAAGGGGGGTGGGTGTTTGGTGGCCGATTCGCCCTTTTCCATGGAAATTAATGTAATTAAAGTTTTTGTCATTGTGGTTACGCGTTGTTTATGCATTTATGACAGCAAAACTAAGTAGTTAAGCTGTGAGCGGAGAGCGGAGGGAGTGGTTTGTTTTACTAGGTGAATATGCTAATCGCATTAGGGATCCCTCGAGTGCAAACAGTGCAATAATGATAAGGTTGTTTCCAGTTTTATGCTAGTTGTAAAGTTTTGTGCACAGACAAAACACAACAGTAAATTCAGTAAGCCTGCTAATATTGGTGCTTGTGGGTTAGTTAACATTTTATTTAAACAGTGAGCATTATTGCAAAGAGCTGCCAATCATCTCGACAGTTTTTGGTCTGCAAACGGAACTGCATATTTAATAATTGAGATTCAGAAACGGGATCGGAACCGATAATAAACATTTTTCTTAAGAAGCACAGATGATTTTCAGTACAGCATATCGTGATTTCAGTGGCAAACAGTTTAGTCCTGCAAATAGTTAGCATACTTATTAAAGGAATAACTTACCCTTAATTCGCATTTCTTTTTGCGCAGTGCCTCCATTAAGTCTGCTGCTGCAGGGTCTCAACCATGCCGTAGTTGCTGGCACACGCACCCATGTGACCTGCACGGCAATCGGTGCTCGTCCTCCTCCCCATATTATCTGGTCGAAGGCTGGTCAGATACTTAAAGGTGCCTCACAGTCGGTGAGTAAAGGGCAACGCACTAAATAATCCATTCAGATAACTTTGGATAATTTCTACAAACACAGACTGCCTCGGATGGAAACACTACCATATCGGAGCTAATGCTCATACCCGTGCCAGAGGACAATGAGAGGCAAGTGGTCTGCTCCATTGCGCTCAACTCGGGCATCACATCGCAGCAGTTGCACGAAGGTGATACGACAGTCATGACAACCCTGGGCAATGGCAATATGGGTCTCTTTCTGAAGGACTCCCGTGTTCTCAATGTGACTCGTAAGTTGAGAGTAAATTTATATGATAGCAGCTTGTTTTAGTATCTCTCTCTCTCTCTCTCTATCCATTCTTGCAGATGCACCCATTGTTATTCTGAATTTGGGCGCTCCACTCGACCCAAACAATTTACTTAAGGGTTCCGATGTCTATCTGGAGTGTGATGTGCGTGCTAATCCCGCCATCACACGTGTCGAATGGTATCACAATGTAAGTAACCAAAGCTTGAAAATAGCCCTACAAAAATTACATATCTGTCTCTTTCTGCCAAATATAACTGGGATAACTCCAAAAATATCATTGTTTTCCTTTTTGCTTGCAAACTCAACTCAATTTCTGTCTCAATTGCGCAGGACAAACAATTGCACTCGTCTCGCGGCATCATCATCTCGAATCAAACGCTGGTGCTGCAGGGTATCTCCAAGTCCTCCCATGGCCAATACTTTTGCCGAGCGACGAACCTGCAAGGCAGTGTGTCCAGCAATGAAGTTTACCTCGATGTGAAATGTACGTGATTGAGTAACTAAAACGAATACTTGGCTAAGCACTCGACCTTATCCAGCACTTGTTCTGCTCCTTCTCTTTTTATTCTCTCGCTTATTTACGTTATTCTTTTGCTGCTGCTACAGATCCGCCCGTGTGCAAGTCGGAATCGACGATTATACGCGCCGCACTCAAGCAGACAATCAACATTACCTGCGAGGTGGACGCGAATCCACTCGATAATCTAAATTACAAGTGGCACTTCAACAACTCGCTGGAGAATCTCATTGAATTGCCGCAGGTGGGGCAGCTGCTGCTGCTGCCTGCCGCACTTAGCTTGCCACCGGAGTTGTCTTCCGGCAATGGCGGATATTATCAGCGCAGCAAACGGAAGCACACACACGCCACCAGCAGCAGCAGCGTTAGCAGCAACGGGCAACGGTTCCTTCATGGCCGACATGGACGCGTCGCCAGCATTGTGGACATGACGGCCAGTGTCCGTTTCGAGGATGAATACGACTTGGAGCACGAGCACCAGCACGAGTTCGATGGCTATTCGGATTATGTGGAGCAACCGTACACGCAAATGGTCTACTCCAACATGGTGCACAAGAATCATGTGGACAACAAGCAGCCGCAGCGCAAACAGCTGCTGCAACAGCAGCAGCAACAGCAGCAGCAACAGCAGCATCAACAGCAACAGCTCCTTCAGAACCCTAGCGAATCGGGTAGCAGTGGACAACACTTGTTGTTGGCGGAACGGAAGCGATTGGCGGCATTGCATAAGCAGCAGCATCATCGCCAACAGCTGGCTACGCCCACAACGACGAGTGCGCCCCCATTGAACAATGTCTACAGCTATCATGTTGAGAGCTACGAGAGCTTTGGCGCCATTTCCTGCGTGGCCAACAGCCCGATGGGCCACAGTCAGCCCTGTTGGTATCACATTCAGCCCGCAGGTGAGTTATCAGTGACCTTTTTATATTTCTACCGAAAAATATACCCTATAAATATGTAAGAATTGGGTAAAATATGGTTTCCATTAGGAAAGTAGTCGAACATGTGATAGGGTATGTGCCAGTCGGGCACTCTCGGGCATATGTGCCAATCTTATTCATTAGTGACTTTGTTGTCTGGTAAGTCAATCTTTTGGTTGGTTAGCTGAAACAAACAAATAAATAAAGAGAAATGTATACATTTTAATTAATTTCGCATCGAGCATATTCAACAATGACGTTGACGTGCAACATGTTTACTCAATTCCTGCGGCTGATGCTGTTGATGTTGCGGTTGCGAGGCGCTGGCCGCATTCTGACCGAGTGTGTGTGTGTGTGAGTGACCAGTAGATAATTGTTGCACGTAACGCGGCCAAGTGGCAGACACCATTCGGTGTGTGAATCTCGGCGCGTTGTTATTTACATTTTGAAACTGTGGGGCAATGTTGCAAGAGCACCACCAGCAACAGCAACAGCGACAACGACAGCAGCAGCAGCATCGATGTGGCAATTTCACGCGTTGCAATTGTTTGCAGCAATTCCGGGCAGCCCATGTCCCTGGCAGCAATAAAAGCCACGTTTACCAACATTCAGTTGTTGTTGTTGTTGTTGTTTTTGATGCAGCTTCAATCTGTGTCGCCAATAATCTGATAATCAAATGCAATAAATTGCAAGGCGCATCATTTATTTACCTATCGCCGATAGCAAATGGCGAACTGCGAACGGAGAATGGCGAATTGGGAATGGCTCTCTCTGCTGGCGTTAAATTTTAAGTACACAAAACGGCCATGGCCTGAAATGTCAGCAGGATAATGGCAGCAGTAAACAAAAGAATTGGGCGATTGGTCGAAACCATGAAGCTAAGTGCAGCAAATTTATCTATGGCTTAAATCTGGCTGTTTTTTTTTTATCAAGTTGCATACATGCAGAGAGCTGCACAAATGTGCAATTTAAATGACAAAAACTGTATTTGTGGTTGAATAATATTCAGACCGCTAATTAACAAGTCAAAGTTAATATTTAAGGATTGCTCGGGTCGAGGTCAAGCATTTAATATGCTATTTAAATGAAAACAATTTATAAAAATGAGTCAACATGAAGCTGTGCAAATGTTTGCAATGGAGAATGTATCATCTCAGGCATACATTCTTGATCATCATCAACATCCGAATCGTGAGTTGGTCTTAGAGACTATAAAAGCTAGAAATATCAGCAAGTTTATTACGAATGTAGGAGCTAGTCGATCTGAGCTGGAGCTTTGTAACTTGTTATCCCACGAACAGTAAACACACACTGAGCTTTAGTTTTAAACTACACCATTTAATATATCCTTACTTAATAGAATGCATATTATAATTACAGACCTGCCCGAACCGGTTAAGAATTGTACGGCATACAATGCGACAGCGAATTCGTTGCAGATACAATGCGTGCCGGGCTACGATGGTGGCATTCCGCAGCACTTTCATGCACAGGTGTTCGATGAGCTTACCCGTCAGATACTTTACAATGCATCATATAAGTTTCCGGAGTTTATGGTGAAGCGACTGCCCAGCGATTCGGCCTTCAACATACGCGTGACGGCCGTGAATGCCCAAGGGGCCAGCAAGGTGGCCTATCGAGTGCGTGGACGGACACTCTCTGCACCCCTCCTGCGCACAGGTACGAGTTGGACAACCACGCCAAGCCAAGCCCGCGCTTTGCTGACGGGTTTTCCATTTTCCATTCGCCATTTTCCATTTTACTGGTTTGCATACAATTTTTTTTTTTGTTTGTTTGCATTTGTTGTTGCAGCATCGTCAACGGCTGTGTTGGTGCAATTGACGCCGCTGCTGGGCGCTCTAGTTGGCGTCATTGCGACACTCTTTTTGGTGGCCATTTGTGTTGTGATCTTCATCAAGTTTCGCAGCAAGCGGAGTCGCCACCATCCGACTGGCGATGCCACCACAACCGAGGCGGACAAAGGCAGCGCTGAGCCACTCTCCCGCAATATGGGCAGCCATTCCAGTTTGGAGGACAAAAATCCGGATGTTGTGCCCCAGGAGGCCAACAGCGAGGATGAATTCCATTTGGAGGAGAAGGCATTCGACCGCTTGAATATGGAATCTCAGCGCATTTTGTACACGTCTCCGTCACGCATTAATACCGCCTCGCCGCCGCCGCCCCCCTCGCTATCGCCCACATTTGGCAAGCAGGTGAGTCTCAGATGGATAACCGATTAATGCCGCCAGCGAATTCCTTTCATTTTTTCGTGGTTTCTGCTCGAGTGAATATTCACAGCTGAAATGCACATTCAAATTGCAGAACTGCAACTGACCATCAATTTTACTTAAAACTAGAATTTTTGAGTCAGCGAAAATTGCTGCATACTTTTAGAGGTGTTTATAAATGTTGCCTACTTCTAGGTTCAGTTTTCAAAAAGTGTATTTGTTGCATATTTATACGTGTGAACAAACAATTTAAATTAGCTTACCCAGTTTAAATTTTAAATTGAGAAATGTTAGAAGAATAATAATTTATATTTTTAAAAGTTTGCAAGAGCTTCAGGTGCGCCAAAAAAGTTGTACAACTTAAATTAATTTGGAAAAAAAAACTCCGAAATTTCTTTAGAAATATAAAAACATCTGCAAACAATTTAATTGTAGAACATCTTAGAAAAACTCGGTTTACACCATACTCAACTCCCAACTTGATTTTCTAGGGCAGAAGCACCCCAAAGAGCCGAGACAAGAGTTGCACAAAGTTATCAAAGTTCGGCTAACTTGTTTTGTCTCGCCAAATAGGAAGCCATAAACTGAAATTAATTTGTTTGTGTATTTTTTTTTTTTTTTTATGGCTGCTTAGAAACAGAGTGCACAGTTTAAGGCTATCAAATTGTGTCTAAATTTAGCCAAAGTCATAACATTCTTGAGTCGCAGATATACATTTGGAGGTACTCACTCTATCCTCATCTGAATGCGAGCATATCCACTTACAGCCAACACAGCTCTTGGCTAATACGAGAGCCAAAAATTACTGGTTTTGACATAGAAGTTATTATTACACGTTATTGACACAAATTGACTTAAGGTTGGGTGTTGGCAAGTGTGTGGGCGTGGCCGTCTCGATACATTCACATATAAATATTCTCGTTAACATTTACAAATTGTGGGGAAATGAATACTTACATTTGTCACCCAAGCTAAATATTGGAAATAAATAACCCATAATTATTTACAGTGAGCTTATATGTTGTTGCAGTCCCAGCTAGAAATCAATTTCAGATTAAATTACTGTAGTCCAAACTATTTATAATTGATACCAATAAGTTGCAGCAGCGAACAACCCATTAGG
Source organism: Drosophila picticornis (assembly GCA_035043845.1). Taxonomy (NCBI): domain Eukaryota; kingdom Metazoa; phylum Arthropoda; class Insecta; order Diptera; family Drosophilidae; genus Drosophila; species Drosophila picticornis. The sequence continues at coordinate 1,828,552 of JAWNMR010000493.1, read as the reverse complement.
CCAAGTTAGGCATGAGTTTGTGTAACTAAAATCTCCGCATAGAGCATGAGAATCGTGTCGACTTAACAGAAAGCCACTCAAACCTAAAAACTACCCGCTTTATGCATGGTTCGCTTTGTTAAATATTCAAATGATAAAAGTTTTATTCTCAGCTTTAGTTAGTTATCAAAAATAAGCACACCCAAAAATATTAAATACCCTACTTTTTTTTGGAGAGTGAAAGAACAGTTCGTGTTGCTGACTGACGTTTGAGGGGACAATGTTTAACAAACCGGTGACATGCAAGAGTGTTTTATTTTTAATTGACAAATTTTAAATTAAAATCACCCATCGCACCACCCATGATGATACTTAGTGGTTATTATTTATCAACTGCTCAGTTAACAGTGCGCACGAAGTATTACTTAGTCGGTTACACTCGACTACAATGTGCTTTCATCGCCATCATTGTTGTCGTTTTTATTTTTTATTTCATTTTGTTATTTGCCAAAGGGTCGACATAAAATTTTGATGATTTTTGGCTTGGCTTTGGTCAGGCAAATTTGAAGTTAGCTTTGTTTGCTTTTTAGTTTGTGTTGCGGTAGCCCCGCTCCTTCCCCTACCTAGCAGTGCATGTTATTACACGCTGGCTAACAAGCTCATTAGAAGTTAAAGTTATGTTTTTTTAGTTTATGTTTTTTTTTGTGGTTGGTTGCCAACTTTTAACCACACATGAGAAAATATACTGTCAGCATTTGCGTATGCAGTAGAAATTAATGTAAGTTTGCACTTGCGAATTTTAATTATATATTTATGAGCATCTCTCTCTTTCTCTCTCTGTCTCTGTCTCTGTCTCTCTTTTTGCAGTATGGCGAACTATCGCTGACAACCAATCCCGCATTTAGTTTGTACAACACGCCGCAGAGAGCACCAGCGGCACAGCGTCCGATTTATACGGCTCCACCGCCGCTATTGTCAACACGAACGCCCCCAAACATTTACACACGAATACCGGGCAGAGGCAGCAGTGGAGGCACCTATCATCTGCCGGCGTATGAGACGCGCACCTCGCCCACCTCGCCGTATGGCTCGACGACGACCTGCACGATGCCGCTCCTCAATGGTCAATCGAATGGATCCCTGCAGACGAACAGTGGCAGCCTTGGTGGCACCGCCTGCAATACTCTGCCGCATCCCGGTAGTCTGGGCCTCTCCGGCGGCGTCTCTACTGCAATGACGAGCTCTGTGACGAGTGGCAATATAACAATTGGTGCGGCCCAAACGCTGCTCACCTCGCCGCGAGCCCAGACCGCGTACAGCTTGGGGACGGGTACGCAATCACCGCTGCTGAGCGTGGGCAGCTCTTTGCTGGGCGTGGTCGGCGGTGGTGTCGCTGTTGGTGGTGGCAACTATGAGACGGTGAGCTCCTGAGAGTTAGCCAAAGATGACATTAAATGTCAGATCGTGTGCATTGGGGGGAGCAGTACGTGTACAACATCGGGCGCTGAGCGCACCACCATTGTCTAGAACCAACAGCGCCGCCTTCAACCAGAACCCCCTTCTCCCTCAAGCCCCACAAACTGTAATCCATTGCTGTATTATATATATATTTACATATATATGTGTGTACTAGAAATAGTTAAGCTGCCTCACAAACGACGTACACAAATAAAAGGTATGCAATAATCCAAAATACTTTCGTCCCAACTCCCAAATAACAAAAATTGCGAACAAACAATTTATAAGACTTCCAAAAAGCAAAAGAAAAAAGTACATATAAGAAATGGCAGAGCGATCATAGAATGTTTAGACTATAGCAGTTGCAGACGCTGAAATGACTTGAACCACAAGAGAATAAAGCATTTATCAGTGTATGTGTGTGGAGAGACATATTTCGGTGAAACCAGGCAATACTGATTAGTTAAGAGTACCACGAATCACTTCGAATACTGAGCCACATTAGCTACGCAAATATACTTCAGTGGAAATAATGAGCTATGCTTGTGAATTCATCGAGACACTTAGTTTAAAGCAAATACTTAAAAAAGGAACAAAAAAATAAATATATATATATATGAATAAATATATGTGTATTGATAACGAAATGCGGAATTTAGCTATAGCCAGAGTTGTAAATAATAACTAGGCTAAGAGACAAGGAGATCGATTACAAGATTAGCATTAATTGTAGTCATTTAACTCGTGTAGTCTAAACTAAATTAGTTAGTCACATTGAATCTACGAAAAGACTATCCCCCTTTCAAAACAAAATGAACAAATCCTGACTAAATTACTGACTCATATATGGCATATATATAAAACATAATGCTTATATATATATATAGATTATATATATAGCACAACACTTAATGGAAAACTGACTAGGCGCAAATTACATGTATGTATTTACGATATATATATTTATATATATGTATATGTTTATGTATATCAGCGATAATATTTTTTGTTAAATGTGAAAGAAACTTTATGGAGAGAGCATCTGTTGTCGCAAGCAAAATCTATATCAAATCTATATATATAAGTATATATGTAACTACAAATCCAAAATGCCCGCGCCAATGTTCAATGTGTATGTAAAAACATTTTCGCCACCCGCCCAATATTCAAATTCAACTCTCTAAGACAACTAAAAAAAAAATAAAATAAAAAAAAAAAACAAAATATAAAATACAAAAATTAACACTTAAACTACAAGTTTTTGCCAGTGTTGAACAATTCTTTGGAACCATCTAAATACATATACTAAATTGCAAGTGCTTTTTCAATGGACAAAATCAAATAATAATTGTGACTCGAATTGTAAATTAACATTACGACTAAATGAATTAATATATATATATATGAATATATAGTATTGTATAGTTAACTAAATATAACTTCCCATATTTTTTTAAAGTTACATTCGATTTATTTTGGAGATTGTCACTAAACCTAGTTTTACATTTTCGACATTTCTGTCAATTATTTAAGTTGTAAGCAAATGAAAAAAAAAACAAAACGTTCTCTATTTATTTTGGTCTATTATTTGAGAAAAACCTTTTTTTACGTCTACTAAACATAAATCTTAATATTAAAAACCAAGGAAGAATCAAAACAAAAACAACGTGAAACATGTTCAAGAATAAATAAAGAACTAAATCTGAAAACGAATGCGAAGCGTTTTTAATCAAACAGGAAGTGAGATTTCCATTTATGTTTCTAAATATAATTGAGTTCATTTATTAAATATTTTAAATATTTATTTAAAGCTCAACTCTATTTTGATAACTTTGACAGTTTTATTAGAAAAACTAATCAAGCCCTGAATGCTCAATTTAAATGATGAGCACATGTCATTTTGGGAAGCTGTCAAAGGTTGTCTTTTCTGATGGATACTCCACTCCACGACGAGAACGAGGAGATGGAGATGGAGTCCACCTGCCAGTTGCTGACGTTGATTTGTTTTGTCGTTTGCTATAGACATTTTTCATAATTTGAAGAGTATACCCGCTCCGAGTCACTGCTAATGACAACAGGCGCACAAACACACACACACACATGAGCATATATACACATATACACACGCCCCCGCAACAGGACACACACAAACATGACATGAGTTCGTGTGCGATATTTGTCCTTTTGGCAGGACACGCAATACATTTTTGGAATTAATTAACGCAACACAACAAAACCCCAGACGAAGCCCAAAACTAAACAGCCACAAACATAAACGTGTGTGCAACTGTGTGTATGTGTGTGTGTGTGCGACTGTGTGTGAGCTTGTAAAGTCCTCACACATCCTGCTGCGAAACTTGTCACAGACTAATTTCGTGTCTCAGCTCATAAATTGATATTAATGAGCGAGCATATTTTTTTCGCGTTTGAATTTGACTTTGGCTCGTTTGACTCTCGACAGTTACAAAGTGGACTCCCCGTCGTATACGTAATTTGAGTCGGCGTCCAATGTCCTGCGGTTATTTAACATGACTCGACATTCAAATGTACAACTCACACACACCGTTGGAGAATGGTCGCCGTGGTCGCTGTGGGAGCCCGGTCACATTTCGTTTCAACAAATAAATTGTATGAGAAAACTTTTTGTTTGCACATTTCGTCTTTGGCCCTCGGGGGAATTGGGATTTGGAAAGGAACGAATGCGTTGAGGATGTTTGGTTTAGTGCAAGTGGCTCGAACATTTGCAGTACATTTATTGTCCGAATTATGACATTCGTCTGAAAGACTAGAATAACAAATGTTGTTTTGTCCGCATTTCAATCGTGGAGAGAGCGCTTTTCACTCGACTCGGCTAAGACTTTTCATGTTTTTTCGTTTTTTTATCTTTCTTTCGCTTCTTGGCTGTGGCTTCCTTGTCATCATTTAAATCCTTTGACTTGTGTTTTCTCTTATGCGATTTACTTTTGATCTTTTCACTTGTAACTTCTTTTGTTGTATTTTGCTCATTTTTATCCTTTTCCTTAATATGGGCCGACTTCACATCGAAGACAATTGGATCAGGCTCACTGTTCAGGCGATTATCTTCCAAATTTTCGGTAGCATTTGCCAGCAGTTGGCGGCATTCAATGCTCAGCTTCTGTGCATTCAATACCCATCTGCTGTGCCGCAGTGCTTCCACTTTTGTCTGCCCCAAATACACAAAGAACCTGCCTCCGAATATAGAATTTAGTTAATGGTAATTAATTGAAATTCCTAACTCACCGTTGAGCTATTTGTAGCTCCTGCCTGGCAAGCTTCGTTTCGAATGCGCTTTGGCTGTGCTGCTTCATTGCCACGGCCAGATTATAAAGTAACGTTAGATCTTGTGGCGCCACATGACGCGCCCTTATCAGCACATCCCTTGCCTCTTGAAATCGCCCATCCTGGTAGAGAGATCGAGCCAGATATTGCATCACTTGCACTTTATTCACTGGCAGCAAGTCCTCCTGCAAGCATTTCTGATACATTTCGATGGCCTTTGCATATTGTTGCTGTTCGAGAGCTATGTGCGCAATATTCAGGATGGCATCAGTGCAGCGATTGCGCGTCTTGAGAATTAGCTCCAACATCTTCTCGCCATCCGCCAGATGTCCGCTAAAGGTCAGTGAGACGGCAATGCCATTTGTGGCCCACAGATTACATTGATTTTGCTCTAAAGCCTAAATGAGTGAATCAACACACTGAATTAGACTTGACAGCAATTGAAAGGGCGTAGCAGTTAGAGTTGTTATCAACTACTTAATTACTTATTGTTCGATTTACAATTCTTATTTTAATGGTCAACGATGATGAGTTTAAGTCCGGTAACTTCTTCTTACAATTTACCTTTCTGAATAGTTGTAGTGCATTCTCCACATGTTGCCTCGATTCCTCAGGCTGTCCGCGGGCAATATCTTCCTGGGCTCGAATCAACAGCACATTGCCCTGGCTGACGAGTATCTCAGAATCATATTGATGCTGCGGATGCAGTCGAATCGCATTGTAGTGATTCAAGGCGTGCATAACGAAGCCCTGCTTACAGTAACAAATGCCCAAAAATTTTCTGCAATAAAGATGGAAACTAATGGGCATATCACTGCAATCCCTCTGGCTCTCACCTGGCTGCCTTGTTGTGCTCATCCCGCTGGAGCACCGCTTTGAAGAACTCCAAGGCGGTGTCAATTCTATTGCGCTTGTAGGCCATGGCGCCCAATCGAAGATAGCTATCAATATAGTTGGGATACTCACGCATCAGCTGCTTGTAGCTGCTCTCCGCCTCCTCGTCCCGGCGCAGTTCCTCCAGAATGCGTGCCCGGTTGAATTTCAATGTGAGCATGTTGCTCTCATAATGCTCGTCTCGAGTCGCAGGTATCATTACGTTTAAGGTTTGCAGCGCTTCTTTTGATTGATTGGCGTAAAATTGCACAGTTGCAATGTTGTTGCGCCAAGTCAATGGCACGTCTCTGGGCGACTCGGACTGGCCTTGATGGATGCACTTGGCCTTCTCGTAGGCGAGCAAAGCCTTCTGCCAGAGCTGCTTCCGCTCATAGATGTCGGCCAGGCTCAGCCAGATATCATAATCGTTCGTTGAACCATGCATCAGGGCGCTTTTATACAATTCAACGGCTGCCTCAAATTTGCCCGACTGCGAGTAGAACGTGGCAAGCATGCGCAACGCCTGCGGCTGCTGTGGCAGCTTGTTGAGCACTGACTTAAGCAGCTCCTCGCTTCTAGCCAGATCCCCGCGTCTCACGTAGATCTGGGCAATGCCAAACTCAGTCGGCGCATACGAATGCGGATACTCATTAAGCGACTTCCCATAGAAATTGTAGGCGAGATCATAGTTCTTCATCGCATGAAAACAGCGCGCAAGCTGAAAGCAATCCTGGGACTGTAGCAATGGGTCATCCGTGATCCGATAGGCATTCCCCGCTAGCAATTGCAGTTTTTCATAGTTGCCCTCGTAGTAACAGTGGGCCGATAGCCAGGTCAATACTAATGGATGATGGGGATTCTGCTCAAAGGCCTCGCTCAACAAATTGACACCCTCCTTTGTGGAATCCGGTTGGCGTTCATTCAACTTTAGCTGGGCAATGCCGATCAGTGCATTTATGCTGCGACCATTGTGCTCCAGTGCCAGCTCGAAAGCACGACGCGCCCGATCCAAATAGCCCAGCTGCAGAAAGCAATGGGCAATGCCCACACGGACATCGGCCATCGATCCCCGCGGATGATGCAGCAGCACGCACTTGAAGTAACCCAATGCGATCTTATACTCGCCACGACTGTACGCCAGACAGGCGAGGCCCAGCAATGCATGGACACAGTGCGGCACTTGTCGCAAAGCGGTAACAAAATTATCACCGGCCTCGTCAAGTCGCAACTCAATGAGGATCAGCGCAAATCCGCGACATACCAAATGCTGCACATGTGTGGAGTGGAGCTGCAAGTTGTCCATCGATTCGATTAGCTTCTGCACCTTATCCTGATAGCCGACACGACCTTTGTCCAGCTTGCTGCATGCCATGCGCACAAAATGACCCGTTAGCAATGCGTAGATCCTCAGCAAGTCATTCTGGTGGGCCGGCAGCGAGCTGACCTCGAGCGTTAGCGCATTCTCCAACACTGCCTCAAAGTCCCGAATGTGACTCCGATTGTAGTAAGCCCACTAAGTAGTAGAAGTAGCTATATCCGCCAAAATTTTGGAGATTCTCCACTACTTACAGCTCTGGTTATCTGCTCGCGGAGCGGTCTGTCTGTGTTGGTCCGCACATCCCGAGGAATTGCGCCTCGTGCCATTTGTGCAGTTCGAAGTGTATTGGAAATATCATTTTGACTTGCCATATTAAACATAGAATAAATTTGTATCACAATAATGATCTGCACTTTCTATAAGTTCTGTCAGTGATGGAAAACACAACAGGGGCAGGCGATGCTTTGAATCAACTTTTCGATACTTATCGATTGGTAGTATTTCTTAACTTTTTTCATTTAAATATTTGGATAAATACTCTGTTGGGTAATTGTGTAGAAAAATTGAATTGAAATAGGAGCAAATAATTTTAACAATATTATAAATCAGCGTGAATTACTTACACTCGATTAGTTGCCAGCAATTGCACATATTGTCGTATATAAAAAGGTTTCCAATGTTTAACTTTTCATCCATATTGAAATTTTTTTTCAATATTATAAATCGTTTCATTCCATCGCTCCAATAGTTCCGCCAAGCTTCAAACCATTAACGGTAGACAAATGGCACAAGCAAAGTGTATCTATAAATAGATAACAACAACAATAAGAATAGGATACCGAACCCACGACTGCTATGCAAAGATTCAATTACGAATATTAAAGCAAAACAATGATTGTTATTATTTAAGCCAACATTTTCTAGCATATGAGAAATCAATAGTGTCCAATTAATTAATTCAAGCTGCTTTCAGCACCTTTCAATGTCAATGGAAAGTTAAACAATGCTTGTAAATCACGTCGATGACGTAAATTACATTGCGGCCTAAAATTGCGCAGATACCCAAACCAAACCAAACCAATTCAAGCCAAACCAAACCAAACACATATAAAAGTATTGTATTTTTTGTCGCCTTTTTCCATTGATATTCGAGTTTGGGTCATTGTTGCTTGTCACCCAACGCAGTGAAATCGAAAACAATAAGCCTAAAACCAATACGAATTCCTATGTACATAAATAAAAAAAAACCGACATTACAGGTAGTGAGGTAGTGAGTAATTTTTGGCTGAAGTACTCAAGTTGAACAATGCTAATCCATTAGATATGGCAGATTAGTGATCACTGCCACCCAATTCACATCCGTATCAAGAGAACTTGTTCTTGGGGCCGCAGCATATCGAGTATAAATGGAGCAGTTGGTCTTTGGAATAGTATCAGTCAACGCACTTCAATCTTTCAGAACGTTTCGTGCAAACAAACCAACCCCAAACACAATCAACATGAAAGTGAGTTGAGTTGGCTAAAGGATGGCTGCCTTAAAGGATATTCGAATACACTTAAATATAAATTTATAAATTTGCAGTTCCTCATCTGCTTGGCACTCTTGGTCGCTGTGGCTCAGGCCCATGTTGTGGCACCAGTTGCCACCTATGCCGCTGCACCCGCTCTGACCTACGCAGCTGCCCCAGCCGTCTACTCGGCTGGCATTCCGTCCGTCTACTCGGCTGCTGCTATTCCACGTGCCTATACCACATACGCTGCTGCCGCTCCCTCCGTCTACTCTGCCTCGTATGTGGCGCCTTCTGTGTACTCTGCGTATGCTGCCCCCGTTGCCACCTATGCCGCACCCGCCGTTGTCTCCACGCTCCTCAAGAAGTAATCAAAAGCAACTAACAACAACACCTACTACATCATGTATGCGAATTTAGTCTGTGTCGAGTGTATAAATATAAATTGAGCTGAAATTAAGATTGGCAAAAGATTTGATTTGCTTTGATTTGAGGTATTACTTGAGCCCATCAGCTTTTGTCAACAGTTAAGCTTCGGCTAAGCAATGAATATTTAAAGTGGGGCAAGTAAGCTGGCAATTAATCTGTCGAGTCGCCTTGGCTGTTGCAACTAAATTAAGTACATGCTCAGCTATGATAATAAGGAAATGAGCATTATCAAGCAACACTTAACACCCAGTTACATATTTAAACACTCTTGTGCAGTCATCTGTCTGCGCATTATGCGTTAACATCCATATTTTATTCAAACCACCACTGAGCAAAAGGGAACGCTGTGATTCTTAAAGCAAAAAGCTGTGCAAAATGCTTGGCGAAAACACTTACAGCTGCTCAGATATACATCAAATAATTTTGGGATTGCCAAAACGACAAGCAAAAAAATGGTTTTGCGGTTTCTGTCTACTATCTTCTTATTCAGTTTCTATTCCAACCTTCTCTAAATTAAAATTGTCTTCAATCAGAATGTACTTCCTTTTTTTATGAGTGTAGTTATTAGCTGAGTTTGGTGCCTTCTAACTGGTTTCGTTGCATATTCTGTCATCCAGGCAGAGGTTAATGTTATGCAAATGAATTATGACCAGACTGTAGAGCTGTAGCAGCTGTGCCACCAATTGTGGCACGTGCTTGACACATAGATAGACACGTGCCTTCAGTCGTTCCATAATTCAGCAATACTCATAATACAAATACTCTCTTTGAGTGACTAATCATCAAGGTAAACAAGTGCTTATTGATTTACCTTCCCTTGAATGGGGTTCGTTGAACTTAAATTGTCATACAATATTTGGACAAACAACGCCTCAAATGGGGGTAGATGGTGGTAGGCTTAAAATAGCACATGTTTACAAACTATATATATATAACTATATTTATATATATATAGTTTCTTTTGATCAGTTTCCGGGCGGAATAAGCAACGATTATGCGCAACAAAAGTTTTGGGCTCTTCGCTCAGCCGAGCATTTCCCGCTGTTTTGGGGCGAAAACTTTTAGCTAAATCACTTAGACCAAAAACAAGTGTCGGGCATGTCGAAAAATCACGCCGACAACAGATAGCGGCTGCAGTCGAAACAAACTTTGGCAGCTCAACTTTGGCAACAGCGCTTTGCCAAGCGCTTCATCAGCCTTCAAAAATGATGTTATTTATGGTAACAAGTTGTTTCAGTTGTTTCTCCCAATTTTGCTTGGCTACACTAGTGCACTGTGAGAATTTATGCGTTTCCACGCATATCATATTCCATAAGCTTTGCTCAAATTTCTATCGATCAAGAATAGTTATCTTTAATCGAATCAAAATCGAATAGTTGTTTCCTTTTAACTGAGATGAAAAGTTTTTCTACTTTATGATTTCCCATCAAAATTTTTTGGCAGTAGAAAATTTCTACTTCTACTGTAAGGAAAACGATTTTCCGTCAATACATTTATTAATATTTATTTAGCAGATGAACATTTTCAACCTGATTATCAAATTCTTTTGCTGAGAAATACTCCAACTGTTAATCCCTTTATCTCTAAATGTTGAAAAATCTGGTGTTTCTTTTGGATGAGTTCTCAACAATTGTCTTTGAATGACAAACATTTCTATGCCAGCCAATTAATTTGCTGATATTATCAAGCAGCTTACAAGGGAGGCAGTGTCCCGTCATTCTCCTACTCATCCTCCTCCTGCACAGCGACAACCTCAACGCATTCAATTGTGCAGGAATAATGCAATGGCAACTTATGGGATATCCTTAAGGACTTGACTAAGTAGTAAGTCAGCTTGCCAGCCAGCCTGCTTGCCTGCCTGCCTTTTGCAAATGGAATGAAAACAACGTGGCAAACAACAAACGTAATGACAACTGAGTGGCAGGCAACAGCTCAGAACTAATCCGATATTCATTTCTCATTCTTTCATTGTTAGCGTTGTCGCGCATAAATTGACAACAAGCTCAAGTATTTTATTGAAGTGTATTCCAAGCTGCAATTCCGCCTGCATTTCGCCCAAAATTTAATACTCACAATAAACTTTTTTCTTTATTTTACTGTTATTTATAAGAGCTTTTTTCATTCTTTTGTTTTACAATAAGTTTTTTTTTTTGCTGCTTTTAAGCTGAAAGACCTTCTATATAAATATATGTGCTTAGCTCCTTTTTGGCCCAATAATAAAGCCACTGGCAAGTGAAGTGCATATCAAACACGTGGCGCGCGAGTTTGCCTTCGTCTCAAGTGGCGACTTGCCACCCCGTTTCCTGCCTCCTTAAGCCGAGGTGGGATAAGAAAAACAACCATCCACATGTTCACTCTCAGCTTCTTTTTTGTTATTATTGTATTGTATTGTTGATTCGTTTGTCTGCTGCCTTGACAATGGCAAGTCCGTCACGGCCACGTCTACATCCCAGGTATCCAGGCAACAACATCTTCCGCCGTAGAACGTATGAGTCCCGTACACAAAGCCAGATGACAAATGACTCTGAAGTGCAGTTGTGCAGAAAGTCAAAAGATGTTATATGAAGCTCTCGCGCACTCGTCAAATGCATTCTTATTTCCACTTGGCTATAATTTTATAAACTTAATTAAAACTCTTTTCTTGTTTTTTCTTTCTTGTTTCCTTAATTAAAACTCTTTACTCGGCACTTAAGCAAGTTTGCAGTGCTTATTCGCTTGCAAGTTATCTAAAGAATTGCTAAATAATTCATATGCCCTTATTGGCCAATTATAAAACTTTCATCTTTATCAAAAGTCGAATTCAATTCCTAAATAAATTATTCATTCAACCCACATGGTTGTTCAATAACTTTAATTTATTTAAAGCCAAGTTGTAGGCAAAATGCCTGTCAGCCTTTGGCTGTGGGCGGCACGTAGCAAGTAAGTATTTGCAATCTGTTCTCAAGTCCTTTTCTGGCAATCCTTTCACGAACCCAGTCGGAAAGTTTTCTGCGGCACCAAATCAAATGTCGATTATCGCCTAGTTAGTTGCACTCCCGGGGACCTTTGGAAAAACGACGACGAATGCCGCCGCCTGGCACCAAATGTGCCGTTTCCTTCCGCCTTGCAATGCCATCCTTTCACTTGGGCAGGTTACTTCTCAAGTTCGTCCACCCTACCCAAACCCCCCATCGCTGTGATGGCACCGAGCGTCGCTTCGACTGTCACTCATTATCGGCGTGTTTGTTTTATGAAGGTCGTTTCCCACAGCCCCTGCCGTGCACACAAAAAGGATTCAGGACACGCACGCACCCAGAGTTCATACTTGCTCTCCTCTCCACCCCTCCCCGACTACCCCGACTGCCCCAACTGCCAGCCTGTTTACTCCGCTTCCTACTTTTTGTCGTTGTCATCATTGTTGTCGCCGTCGCCGTCGCCGTCGTCGTCTTCGTCGTCATCATTCTCACCATTTGCGCCAGCGTCAAAAACGACGTTTGCCATTGTTATCTTCTACCCGGGCTCCATCTGTTTATGTGCCTCTGCTTTATGACACTCTTGTCCAGTCTGCAGCATTTGCCCCACTCCGCTCCACTCCACTCCTCTCTGCTTATATCTTTTGCAAAATCAAACATTTCGCTTGTCCGGCAAACCTAAAATTTGTCTTTGCTTTACAAAGTGCTAATAGGGCAGCTGTCAGGCGGATGAGAACGAGGATGTGGATCTGGATGTGGATGTTCATGTTGATGTGGATAAGCCGCCCAAGTTCATAATAATTGCGAATGACAACAGTCAAAGTGAATCTGTAAACAACAACTTGTCCTACTTTTTCTTCTTGTTGTTATTGCTATTGTTGTTGTTTGGGTGGTTTGGGAAGCGCACATTAAATTATGGCGCATTATTGACAGTTTATCAAATTGATTTAACAAAGCGTTTCGTTGTTGTTGTTGTGGTTGTTGGTTACTTGCCACATCAGCCACCCCTCAAGCACACTCTACCCCTCTCCTCATCGATCAGCAAAACTTAGGGTGCGTGCTCTTCCTGTGTATTTTAAGCATCCTTAAGTGGTCATGATAAATGTTATGGCTCTTTCTCTAGGCTCTTACGGCACTCCATTCACTACATTCTCTCCCCATCTATGCTTGTGTGTGTGTGTGTGCCTGTGTGTGTGTATGTGTCTGTAGGGGTATGTGTGTGGGTGTGTTTGTGTGAATTTATGTAATGCGCAAAAGTTTAAGCATGCTTTTCGGCTGTGTTTGCTTAATGTTTTTTTTTGTTTGGCTCTGCTCGGGGAAATTTAGTTAATTTTAGTTTGTTTGTACGACAAAGTACGTTAAATTGTGTCTGTTGTTTTATTAATTTAAACAAAAGGCTGCCAGAAAAAGTTTTCCCAACTTTTAGGTACTGCACAAACAAAGGGCCCTCGCCTCGAGTATGAGTGGGTTGGAGATTGCTTAAATGAATGTATGTTGGCATGTTTTTTGTGACAAGAGAGATAAAATAATTGTTCCGGTCAAGGCTGACCTCAAATGTTGTGAATGCTCCAAAGGATATGCATTATATGGAGTTTTGCCACTGAATAACAATATAGCGCCACACTTTAGTCAACTGAATGAATTCGTCTCTCTCTATTTGTATCTTAAACCCTTTAACTTTAGCTCCTTAGCTTGGGGGTTGCTTTTAATATTTGTTTTTTTTTTTGCCGGCATTTTCCTCTCCAAATTAAGCCAGTTAGGTAGCGGAAGTCATGTTGGGCTCTACTTATTCTGAGCATTGTAAATTTGCATAAAAGACGCTACTTTAGTGGAGTGAAAGAGCAAGTCGCGGATATATATATGTATACATATATAAATATATATATATATATATATATACATATATATATTACTTGAGCTGCAGCTGTTATAAAAAACATTTTTTTTTTGTTGAAAAGAACTAAAGCAGCGCAAAAAGAGAGAGACGAAAACACACAAAGGGAAACAGCAGCACATGCTGATTTTTAGTTTTGTTTTTCTTTTCTGTTCACGCTATGTGTGGGTGTGTGTGTGAGCGGAATTAAGTTTACGGAAACGGAAATGGAAGGTGCACGTCGCCATATTGCCCAGCAGATGATCGACGTCAGTTGCTGCTACTCCTGCTCCCCTCTCTTTCCTCTAATGTTCTTTACCTTTGTTCGGCAGCCCTTGTTTTTGGCTTATTTATTTTGTTTCACTTTGTTCACAGCTTTGACCTTCTCTTCCGTGCTAATCACAAATCCTTGGCTGCTGTTCACCTCGCTGACTCGACCTGTCCGAGCAGCATGCTCTGCTGTTGTTGGTCCAGTTCCGTTTGGTCCGTTTGGTCCGATTGGTCCGATTGGTCCGATTGCTCCACTGTTTCTATGCCCGCTGAGTTTCCCAACAGTTGCCAGTAATTGCAACAATAGATGAAGCCACCTGCAACGACAATGTCTTCTCTCTGGTCATTTTGCAAGCATTGATGATTCGTTTAACACACTTATGCAACTGAGCAGCAGCCAGGTTATTGTTGCTATGGTCACCATTAAAATGTATTTGGAATCATTTTCAGCTGCTGCATTGCCTGTCATATTTGCTGTTAAGTTTTTAGATATTTTGCTTATTGATTTCGGTGTAATTTGAACAAGGACAAGATAAACCTTTAATTTGTTCTGTTAGATTTTCATAATCGTAAATGGTCGTTCGGCTTGCCATTGTTTTAATTTTGCTCTGATTGCTTTGTAGCTGCATCCACTATGAAATTCGTTAGCTGACTGCCTTCTGAGCTACTGAGTAGGGCTTGGGAAGAAAGTTAAAGAAACAGTTGTCTTTGAAAATATGTACTTAACAGCTGTTTCCTGGCCAGAACAAATAGCGTTCCATTAAAGACATGCTGGATTGATGAAAGTGACTCACAGATTTCTTATCAAATATTTTGTTAATCGTCGCTCATCATACTTAGGAGAAAGCACGCTGAATATAAGTTAAAATAACAAACGCATCCATTATTATATTTCCACCTCTTTATCCATTGTGCCATCGGGCTTCAATTGTTTTGTGTCTGTTATGGAAGGCGTTGGCTGTTTATTATTTGCCGCATTGCATGACTTGTGCTCATATATCAATTTATCGTCTGTGGCAGTGTACATAATCGTGTATATAGTAACCCACTTGGAATTCGGTATTTATGTGGAGCAACAAAACCAAACAATAACATTGACGAAATTATTGCCGGCGCCCCACCAAATAGAAATTCGACTCGAATTTGTAATTTTTCGCGTGGCTTGCGTGAGAGTTCAATTTGTAAAGGAGCAGAAGCAATAACCTCCTCTTCCTCCTCCTCCTGCCACGCCCACGTTAATTACATGATTACATGAGGGGTTGGCAATGGTTCTTTTGCAACACACAGCTGCCACTCTAATTGAATTCAGTAAATATAGGAAGGACGGGGTAGCGGAGCAACGGATCTTATGCACCACACATGTCAGCATCATGTTTGCAATATCCTGCGGATGTGGTTGGCTTGTGTGTGTGTGTGGCGGATAGAGATCCAAAGTTGATATGAATCCTGCAAGCAGACAACCTAAAACTCAAACTGCAAGTCGAACGCAGGAATGTTCAGCAAACTGTTAAAGGCATTTTGGGGTAGCGGCTTCAAAGATGTTTTGGCTTTGAGTGAAGTATGGCTCTGTGAGCTGTATGTAAATTGCATGCTGAAGGGCTGCTTAAACTGAGCTGAATAACTTTAGCAAGCTGCTCTGCTTTTGTTTCACATATTAGCTTCAATATAATTGCGCGGCCGTTGCTTACTTCAAAACTAAAAGCAACCTACTGGCAAGCATCCAACGTAGTCAGTCAGAAATCAAAGAGGCTTCAATGGGATGTTTGATGCATCCTTTTCACCCTTTTTTGCCTTTTGGAGTTTTGTGCGGTTGATCTGCCTATCCCTCTTCCTCCCTCTCTCTCTCTCTCTCCCTCTCTCACTCTCTCTCTCTCTGAGTGCGCATCTGTGTGAATCCGATGTGTGGCACGCCTCGCCTTCATCTGACGTAATGAAATTAAATATTTAAGCTCGCAACGCCTGAATGGACCACTCCCCACAGAGTTGGACAGGATTTGCCGTTTGTTGTTCTTATTTTTTTGTACAGATCTGAAATGCTTTTAGTCTGTACTATGAGCTATCCTGTTTGCACAACGAGAATATCCCTTTCGAATGACTTTTTGCAGATCAGACAAGTTATACAGATATGTGTTAGTCAACTTGTGATTTGCATAGCTACAAATACAGTTGACTGTACACCAACAATAAGAGCTCAAACTGTTGCACAACTCACCTCTAACATTGTGTGCGGGGCATGCAGCAGAGATAGAGAACTTTACCGTGGTTGGCCATTTGGCAACTGCAGCTGCTGTCTGTTGCTGCAGTAACAGTGCCCCATATATTGCGTGATGCAGGATTAGGATTAGGACCTTGTCCTCTTGGCCAGAGCACAGCTCGCAACTGTGGCGGATTTTGGGGATGCTACAGTTGCAGCTGCTGTTGCTGCTTCATCACTTAACGCCAGCAACGATAGAGAATGGATTTTTGAGGCACACGGACAACTTCGTCATCGGATACTGCTTTTGTCAGTTGCTCGCCACCTGCACGTTCCCCTTTCCCCCGTCCCCTCTCTCTCTCACACTCTCTCTCACCTCCCTCCCTCTCTGTTTCGCTTTTGTGGCAGCAGCAGAAACGTGCTGACGCCTCACAAAAGTTGGCATTTTCCCCCAGAATATTGCTGTCAAAATCAAAATTTATTTGGCAGTGCATTCGATTTTGGCAATTTGGTCGGTACGCAAAAAAAAAGAAAAGAAAAAAGGGAACTACGCCGGAGACGGAAGTGTCGAACTCTACGTGATAGGGTTTCGGTTAGTTTCGGCCGGAGCTCTCTCAACGAATCTATTTTTATCTCGAAATTGAAAATAAAGTGAGCGGTTTGCTGTGAAACATTTTTCATTTCATGTAAATTTGAGTCACAAGCGATGGCCGAAAGCCTTTAAAAAACTTTTGCCCAAAGAATGAAAAGTATTCAAATATACGAAATAATAAAAAGTGAATCAGAAAACATGCTTCTTAATAACATTTTAATTAAATTGTATGCTGCTGTCTCTCTTTCTACTATTGAGATTTAGCGAAAATTGGCAGTTGAAAATATATTTGCCTCACAGCTCTTAATTTTAAATTTTCTTTCGTAGGAAAAAACAGAGCAAAAATGAAAAGCGAATACGAAAACAAACGAAAATTACAAAAGCGCCAAACTACATAAATATCAGACGCATTGGAGCGGCAATGCAACAATTTTTAATTACCATTTAGTCGCTCGAACGGGCACAACACTGGCCAAAATCGAGAAGAGAGAGAAGAGAAGAGAAGAAAAAAAAGATAGACTGAAAATCGTCCAAATCGCTCGTAGCGCTTTACATGCCCATTTGGCTGAAATTTGCTGCTGTATTTTTTAGGCATTAAAAAATTAAAAAGCGCACAAAAAAAAAAAACAGACACAGAGGGCAGCCAGAAATAAGGGCAGGCAACAAATGAAGAAAAAACAAAATAAAAGAAAAAAAAACGCTGGGGAAATTAAGTCAATGTCCTGCGGGGTCAGTTGCGTTTGGATAAATGTAATTAACCTTCAGGATAAGCATTGAGTTGGGTCTTTGATAATGAACGGCGAACGGCGAACGTCGAATGAGAATAGCGACAGAGAGAGAGAGAGAGAGAGAGAGAGAGAGAGATAGAGAAATAGAGAAAGATAGAGAGAGAGAGAGAGAAAGAGAGAGAGATATGAGACGGTCAGTAAGTCCGATTGAAAAATACAACTTCAAACAGTTGGCAAATTTTCGCCGGTAAAACAATTTATACAAAATCTATATTTACTTAACCCTTAAAAGGATTAACATTAAATGGAGTACGAGTAGCACGAGAACAGAATAAAATGTATTATTTATATACGTAATTTATACATTTTACACCTACCTTTAAAAGAGATCGATTAGTTAAGATCAACGATAAGGTAAACCTCAATCATGAGTTAACATAATTTATAGTTGACTAACTTAAAGTTACGCAAATAGAAATGAACATTTGGTGATGAATATGCCAATGCCTTGTACTTAATCTATTGGGCGGATTTAGAGGCGAGGCCTCTTGTGGCCTTAGATATTCATCAACCTAAAGAGACCAAACCACATCATTAGGGCAGTCGCCATAGCGAATTAATTACAATGAGAGGCGAAGGTGTAAAACTCAATGCGAGAGCAGAGCAAACAGAGAACTGGGCACATCATTGACAAGCCAACGTAGAAGCTGGGCCAGATTGGCAAACGCTTGCTGTAATTATCTTTGGTTTCACACACACACTCACACACACACATACACACACACTCATCCAGACACTCACACACGCACACACAGATAATTAACTCGATAATGAGGGCAAGCTCGTAGACGAAGCCGGACCCATTTCCCAAGTTGTCGCAAAGGCGCAAAATGTTGCATGTAATTGTGTGTTAGTTGTTGTTGCTAATGTTGCTAATGCTGTTGTTGTTGTTGTAACTGTTGTGGTTTGTCTGTGTGGATACCGTCTGTGTTGCGCTTTGTTTGCCATGATAATGACTTCCGGTTCGCCAGCAAAATGACAGCCGGAATTCGTAATTGCTATTAAGCGTTTCAGGCCTGGCTCTCTCAATTTGCGACCCTCTGATTTGCAATTTGAAAAAAAAAAAAACAAAAACAAAAACGAAAACGAAATCCTAAAGTGGCTGGCTTATGTGGTTAAAAGTGTAAGTGTGTGTGTGAGTGTGTTAAATGTAACGTGCCGTAATTCTTACGCATTTGACCCAAATTGACGCAAAAGGTGTGAAGAACTTGGAAAGCTGCCATTGCGGCAAATTGCATTCGAATTGCAATGGGAAACAAGTCAAAAGCAAGGAACACAATGTGTTATTATGCAAATTTGGCAACGCTTAGAATGTTGTTGAGACTATGCCTCGATAAAGGTGGCAACCAAGAAAATATCCGTAGAGCTACACTAGAAAAATCAATAGAACCCAAGTTGTCAGAGATAAATATTCGTATTTCGAAATCCATTTTCATCGGCATAAGTTTGGTAAACTTAAACGAGAATTGCTCTTCCGGGTGTAGTTTAGTTAAGAATAAAAGTTTTTGTCCAAGTGTATGTGTAAGCATATGCAGCAAGCCAACAATAGCAGTTCTCAATTCACCAAAAAGTTCAGACTTTTCGTCTGCGAAGTTGTTTGCCAACAGCTAGTTTTGTAATTAAAACCATGGGAGTTCACTCCTTGGAACAATTGTGTGATTGTTCATATTTAATTTAAACAATTCGTGGCATACGACTTGCACCAAAAATGCCCCTCAATGAAATTGCATAAGATTGCGGCAAAATGCTAATTAATTGGGGTTGTTTTCTATTGCTGACTTCGGCAATTGGGTGTTTTTTGCTTTTCGATGGCGCTCCAATTTCCAAGAACTTTTAATGCTGACAAATGACGGTGACCCTGGGAAATGGTTGTCGGATTTTAAAATGGACTGGTTAGCGCTCACTTTAAGACGCAGCTGAAGCTTCTTTAACGTAGCTTAGATATTAATGGCACATTACGTATACGCCGCGCTCGCAGCCAGTTGGGAATTTAGTGGTCTTAAATTTTGTATGAAATATAAATATATATATATATATATGGCGCTCTCTGAAGTCGAGGTTTAATATTTATAGCCCAATCCCAGGGGTCAATGGATTGTGTGTCTATTTGAAAATTTAAGCACGCAAAAGGTTCGCATATTAAATAGCAACTTGACGTTATCCCCTGACGGCTATCTGACGCCTCTCCGGAGTGGGCGTCTTTGTGGGTCGTTTGAATAAGTTACTATGCATTGTCCTAGTTAACTTCAGGATACGCTGTTCCAATTCCATCCATCCTCCTCTGATAATCTAAATTAATCACTTAAAGTACATTTTCTATAATCTTGTATTACTTTAGGAGTGTGTCATTACTATCTATAATTCTCTTCATCGACTGCGATGATTTGTGGCACTTAATCTGTCTCTCATCTAGTTTCTGAGGCCATACGTATATTGGGCATTGCATCCATAATTCTTTTTGACATGTTCCTTTGATAAGGTAACTGCTTTTCATGCTCTTCTTTGTGCTGAAATTGTCACACAGACACACATAAATCCTTTCAGTGCCTATTGCAAATTAATTACATCCTCTTTCATTTTTTATGCACACTCGATAACCCCATAAAGAAGCAGATACCAAATACCCCCCTCATTCTCCCTCCGTCTCTGTCTGTGAGTGTGTCTCTGTCGGCATACGATATGTGTGTGCTTGCAACTTGCTCAATTGCAATTACAACAAGCCACATAAGCGAAGAGGGGGCGGACTTGGGGCTTGGGTTGACTAGGCTGACAGGTTTGCATATTTCATAGTATGCTACGCATAAGTGACACTTGTCAAAACACATTTTCCACACCTACCACCCCACTCACTTCCTCACTTCCCTTTCTCATGTTACACGCCCGGGGGCCAAATAGCATATTTCAAGTGCGGCACTTCATGTGCCTCCAACATAGAGAATGGCAGAGAGAGAGAGAGAGAAAAAGAGCGAGAGCGAGAGAGAAACAGCGGGCGCTATTCAAAGGGGGAAGAAATGTGCTCAAGTCGAAAGCCCTTGAGTTGTTTTGCAACATTTGAACACGTCAAGTTTTTAAGGTCAACATGTCACTGGCAGGCGGGCAAAACAGCGGCAGACCAATAGTCGGGTATTTAGACAGTCAGACAGACTAAATATTGGTTGGCAATTTTGCTCCCGATTTGAAATCGTTTGCTTATCTATATGTGCGTAGTTCGATGACTCCCAACACTTTGGCAGCCGCTTTTCCATTTCCCGCCAGTAGGCAACTTGAAGCCCCAGAAAGTTTTTGAGTTTCAGTTTGAGTTGCAATTGAAGTTGCAGTTGGAGTTGGACTTGGAGTTTAAGTTGAAGTACAGCTTATTTTTGGGCAATAGTAATTCATTACAATGGCCATTTTTGCCACTGGAACAGTTCTAAGCGCGGTTTGTTGAGCAGCGGCGTAGTTTCAATGGGATCCAGTATTAAACTATGCTTCAGAAAATAGATGTCCGAAATTTAGTAAACGAGATATAATTCATAACTTTCTTCTAGGCATGACAAAATGTATAAGTAATTAAATGATATTTATCGTTTTCATATTGTTTCAGGAACCCTTAAAATTAGTGAAAATATTTAGAAACATTTTGGAGCAAAATTCCAATCATCAAAAGAATTGTTCAGATATTTAATAGCGATAGAAACATATTGCATTCAGTTAAATCGCATTTAATCTAATTTTTGTCGAATATAACTACTCCCCAGGAACTGCAATCAGTTTCATCTCTTTTCTTCTATAGATACTCCAACAAAAAAATAAAAATATCAAAAATTACAATACCGCCTTTCAATAAGTGCTTCCCCATTGCTGTGAGCAGCATTTCCTCCATAATAATCTCTTCTCTTTTTTTCGGAAAACCCCCTGTAGCATTTTGAGCTACGTTTGTGATATTTTGCTGCTGCACTTATTGTTGTTACTCTTGTACTCTAGCATACTTATCTGGGCTGCTCTCAGTAGTGCTGCACCCCTTTGGGGTCATGTTTACTCTTTGGGCGTACGCTGCTTTGTGTGTACTATTACTCTAGGTTTGTGTATGTGTGTGTGTGTGCGTATGTGTGTGTATTTTGTTCGGCTGGAAAAAAGTTTTTCGTAAAATTTTCTCGAAAGAATGTTAGACAAACCGCTTTGTTGGCAACAATTTGGGTTAAAACTTAAGTGTTTTGCTTCGAGTTGCCGCATTGCCAACCTCTCGAGCACCCCTTCCGCCACGCACACAGTGCAGCCATGCCTCACCCTTGCTTATTCTCGCTCTTAAATTCCTTCCAACTGTAGTAGTGCTTTGGCCGGCTTAAACCTTCTCACCAGCAAGATGTGCGGCGGAGCAGAGCGGAAAGGTTAAAGACAAGATGAACCAAAAGGGGAAAAAGCACAACCAAACAAAAAAATAACAACAAAGTTTGTGTGAAAATGTGTTGTGGAAAGCCAAAGCTAGCTTGTATTTTTTCCCCTTACATTTTCGGTTGCGTTTTTTCTTCTTCATGCGCACATTCCAAACGGTTAAAGAAAGGACACAAATTGTCCTCTGGCTTCTTTGGCTCTTTTTGTGTTGCGTTAAATTGGCGAGAACTTACTTTCACTTGGGTTGCCCCTCTCTCCAAGGAGTAGACCACAAAATGGAAAGTATTTTCGAAGAGCCAAATCAGTTAAGAAGCTTTACTTATTTGTTGAGAGGAAAAATAATGAGGAAAAATAATTAACATCTATTAGGGAATGCGGCACGCAAAACTCTAACATGTGGCAACTACAAGTGCTGGCTCGAAGAGCGTGTTTGCTAATTTGATTGAAAGTTTTAATCAAGTTTAGCTGAAAGTTTGATATGCCGCAGTGCCGAGACCACATCAAAGCGTGAAAAGCAACCAAAGTTGATCCAATCTCAACCGAGCAAACCTATCCAAAGTCCATACATAAATGTGAATGTATACCAATAGCGGAAGAGTGAGAGAGTGAGAAAGAGAAGAGAGAGAGAGGCAGAGTCTCTAGATATAAGTAGATAAATTTGTTTCTTCGCATTTAAGGGGTCGGCTTTATTGGTAACTGTTAGGCATAACTTAACTAATTTTAAAGTTTTTGCAGTGAGATCTGCAAGTATGTCAGTGTGTCTATATTTGTGTGTGAGTATTTGTGAGTGTGTGTGTGTGTTTAAGTCACGCTTGCAGAAAGTTTGAAAGCACAACTGATTTGGCTTTTGCTTCAAATGAAATTAGTTGCAATTTTTGGTATCTGTGAAAATGTGCCAATGGCAAAAGGAGTGAGCAGCAGGAAATTGTCTGCAGCAGCTTGCGTTTGCTTAGCCATCATCAAATACATAACCATCATCCTCTTCATCATCATCATCGTCATCATCATCATCATCATCGTCGTCGTCATCTGCAGGAGCGATGACACTTGGAAGAAGTTGGGAAGTGGATTTTGCACTGCTTGTTAAGTATTTTGTAAGCACTTCAGCTAATTCGCATTTTGTAGCTAATGCATTTGAATTTGCAAGTTTGCTAAATCAATTACATTTCTGTTTTTCGTTTCATTGCGTTGTTTCAATATTTTCGTTAGACTCGAACAAATGCAACCCTGTAATCGACGGAGAACTATATATTTATATATACATATAAGTCGATAATTATTTCGATATTTGTTGTCGGCTGACTCTCCAAGTTGAAGGTTCGAAAGCCAAGGCAGATGGAAAGCGCTATTACCAAAGTGGATGCAATTGCCATTAAATATGTGGAGGGAAAAGCATCCAAACCGACGGGAATAATAGAAATCAATGGCAACTCAAATGTTATCGAAATACAACGCAATTCTGGACATATCGTCATAAATGGCAGCGATGCCTGTATTTATGTGGGCGGCGAAGCTGACGGCGAAAATGCGCAGCACATTCAATTTCATATTCTACTTGTGGAGCTGCTAATAATGTTTTTAATATTATTTACCATATTAAAAATAGCTGATGTGAGTCTGTAAATAATAAAAATGAAATTGTTAACATAAACAACCTTGCATATATTTTGTTGGGCGAATCGGTTATTTTGCTGGCTAAGCCTTGTGTTTGCTCAAGCAGGAATTTAATAACTTACAAGTATTGTTTCCGTCCTTATCAAAAAAAAAGAAGAAAGCAAAGCACAGCATCGATAAATTTGACTTATCATGCGTAGTTAGACTTGTGCACACAATATGGGTTTGCTGCACACCATCCGAGTTCATTCAGGAAAGTTGACTCACGTTTATAAACATTTTAATTAGCTTTCACTTCAGCTGTATTTTCCTAAGACTCAGGAAGCGCCAGCTGGCACGTGCATCGAAAATAACATTAAGCCTGATGCTTTATAGCATTGTTTGCAGGAGAGGAGCGCGTTCTACGACTGGCCGATGAGGAGAATCGCTTACACACTCGCCTGTGGCAGCGAAGGGGTTATGCGATGACAGGATCACTAAACTGGACCCACACGGGCACACACAAAAGCTATGAGAACGTTGTCAAAATGTATAAAATCGTCGACTCAACTCACTTTATCAGCCGCTCTTTGAAAATATTTGGCAATCCCTACTGCTGCTCCGCAGGTTCACCTTTATAATGTAGTCTACATCTAATAAGGGGGGGGAGGATGAAAAAGTTTATCTGCCTTGGAAGTTCTCGTAGAATCACATTCGATAATCTGGCAATAAATCCCTTCAAAAATCTTTTAAACTGATATCCTTACTGAATTTTTTTTATTTCGGTAGTCCAATCGAAAAACTAAAGTTTGGTTTATGGGACACAAGGGGCTATTTTACTCAATGTTTTGAAAATCATCTTTAGGGTTCAGTTAACCGTTTAGAGTTGTATTTAATTTTTCGTTAAGCATCCTTTAGTTTTATCGCAATCGAAAGTTTTCCGACACATGATGCTGCGAATTGCACCAAGTTAACCAAGTTAACAAATTCACCCACTTCACGTTTTCTTTTCGCCTTTGTTTTTGAGTCTTGATTACACTTTGGTCGCTCATAAATTTGTATCCGTGTGCGCGAAAACAAAAAGGGAGAAAAGAAGAAAGAAAAACCCGCGTCGAGTTGCGTACTTTTCCAGAATGGCCAATATAAAGGGCACAAAAGTTTTTTATTTCACCTAGGTGATTTGAAGTGAAACTTGAGCACTGCAATATGAAAAGCTGTAACTAGAAAGAACTTGCAAAAATAATTGCATACAATTTTCACTCGCTACGCCTTATTAAATTGAAAAGATGTTAATATTTAAAGCTGAGATAACAAAAGTAAACCTAAAACTAGGAAAATATTATTATTTCAAGTAGCAAAGAAACCAAAAATATATATTCTTAGACTGGCATCTCAAATTTTGAATGAATTGTTTGTCTTAGCCAGATTTGGGAGTGGTGTCTCAACTGTGTCAACTGCTTAGAAAGCGTCGAGTGCATTAATCAAAAAAGCGCAGCTGATGACAAATTCTGGAGGCAGGTGTTTCAAGTGGCCGTCGTTTCAAGTTGTCTCAACGCCCTCCTATTTTATGGGCACGGCACAACAAGAGAATACGAGCATACCTGGATTGCTCAGATGCAGCTTTGTGCCATCCGCAATATGGCCACCCATTTGACCCTCCACCTGACCCACACAAATTTTATAGCCAAACATTTTTTGGGTAGTCTGCTTGGACGCGCTCGTAAATTCGTAGAGATCTCCACACGTTCGTGTATGTGAGTGTGAGTGTGTGTGTGTGGGTGTGTGTAATTTGCTTTTGATATATGGCCATTGCTACGTTACGGGTTAGTACTTTTCAAATTAGATTTGGGAACGGTCGCTGCCCCGTTTTCAAAATGTTCAAAATTTAGCCCGATTCCACCTGCCATAAAATGTGAAAGGCGAACCCTAAAAGCATCTCCAATATTTACACAACACAATCTAAGGCAAAAACAACATTGTAAGTTACACGTTCAACACACATACATACATACGTTACAGTATGTAATCGAAATGATAGTCAGTCTAGACCAGACGCAGAACAACAATCTGATTGAATTGCAATGGTAATTTAATTGAAACAAACATCAACCAATTAAATAAAGTTCACGCGCCAAGGGATCAAACAGCATGTGTCTCAAGTTTAAAAACAGCGCCCGACAGCAATAGCCAGGATAAATATCGTAAAATAAGCATAAATGGCATTCAGTCAGGTGTAAAAACTCATTTACAGCAATTCCATGTGGGTCCAAAATGGTCACGTTAAACTATGCATGCCAAAGGACCACAAAACACATTGGGACCAAAAACAGGAATCCAGCTACCAATTTTGTACGTGGCCATAAATGCAGATGTATAGCCCAAAAAAGTTTTTTCTTTTGCTGGATGTGTGGGTGAATATCCTTTAAATTCTTCATCCAACTCTCCCTCTGCATCTTCTTCTTGCACACGTCACGCTCGAAAGGCTTGAAATGGAAAATCGAAGGAGCACAGGACAAACATGAGATGCCTTGAATTATGTCTATACACAAATTATATATATATATATATATGTTTATACGCCTGTGAGTATGTAAAAATACTAGTCTATTCAGGCAGCTGTAGAGTTTGGTCAAAACAGAATTTTTAACTACTTATTTTTAAAACATCGACCCGAAAAAAACCAGACTAGCGATTAATTTCAAATATATGCAAATGCAGATTACTCATATATGAAAAGTTCAAATTTTTATTAAATTATTCTTTTGTTATTTGGCAAATCATTTTAAACTCTGTGTAAATAACTCATATATAAACATGTTAGCCTATGTGTTCAATAACTCTTTTGTTATATGCCAAAATTCAGTTATAAATATTAAAATTTATTCCGTTTTTATAACAATTTACTTTTAAAAAGCTTAAAGCATTTGAAACTCACCTTGTTGACTATTTGTATTGAGGCAAGTGCAACTCTTGGCCAAATTCGCCAATTCAGTTAGTGGGTCACAATGCCAACAATGTGATTGGCCAGCGACCGCAAAAATCCACGGTAGGAGAAGATGGAGAAGAACCGTCAGCATCAGCAGCCGTAGCCGCATCATCATCGTCAATATCATGAGAGCACATAAATCTCATGGCCGCAGCAATCAGAAGCGGAATCAGGAACCAGAATCTGTAACAGAAACCAGTGCCAACTTGTCAGCTAGCTATCTGTCTGTAGAGAAAGAGAGAGAGAGAGGGAGAGAGAGAGAGAGAGAGAGAGAGGAAAGGAGAGGCTGGGGGACAGGCTGGAAATAGATAGGATAGTGGAAATAGCGAATGGCGTCAAGGGCGCCATAAATGAGAATTTCCGACTCATTTCCGTTGTTTGTGTGTGGTTCATTTGTGGCGCATAATGAGCATTGGCATTGGAGGAGAAGGGGAAGGACGGTGACGGCGCTGCGGGAGAGAGTTGCCCAGCTGCACAGGAAGGATCCACACAAATAATAATAATGAAAAATGGAAAAAAAAATTCCTGGATCGGCCTGACAATGTAGGTTATACATACACATATTGATTTTCATTTAACTTTGCCCGGACAAAATATAGTAAAATTTATGGTCCATGCCCATTTGCCAACTGCAACTGTAGTGCACAACTTGACCTTTGTGTAGTCGTTAGCCAGTTGGTAGCCCAGGTACCATTTGTCAGCATTAGCAGTAATTACAGTTGGCCCAAAATTGTGTCAAGGGCATCATAAATGCGAAATCTCAGTTGTGCCTACTGCACTCAGAGAAAACCGCGAAACTAATGTCAAGATATGTACTCCATTCGTGAGCAGAAAGTTCTCTACAGTTATGGATAAGAGCATTTTGGATTGGAACCAGCAGCATGAATACAATTCATTTAAATGCAGCTCTGAGAGCAGGTTTGCAAGGAATGGCAAGGAAGTGTGTTTGTTGTTCTATGGCAGAAACCCGCATGCGAAGCGTATTTTAGTGATACACAGAGGTGGTCGTAAATTGTGCAGCTGATGCGATAAGCACGAAAGATGTTTGGCTGCGCGGAACAGCTAAATAAAATACGAGACAATATTTATATGTGGCCAGGAGATGGTGTTCATTTGAAAAGATTTATGTATATCTTATAGGATGTGCGTAAAACAGGATAATATAATATATAATTATCGAGCAAACTGTTCGAAAACATTCAACAAAGCAATGGGCGAAAAAAATCACAAACACATTAAACATATAACAAACAACAGTTGCACACGAGATTTTCAAACAAATATATACATACACATACACACAACTACATAAATATAGGACATTCGATATTGGATAAAACTAAACCCAACGATGACATTCCGAGATGAGAATTTGGGAATGCTTTCCAGCCGCAGAATCACAGGTATCGATTTTACCATGTTTATGTAAGTGTTCAGATAAACACTGAATCGACTCACCATTTATAGACATATTTGTATTCATTCAGGGATACTGAGGACAGCACTTATTCCCGAAGCTCAGATTTATCAGATCATAGTTTAGGTGCATCTCGGTCTCGGTGAGTGCAGTTGTAATGCTAATCAAAAATAACCCAAAGCAAAAAAGGGTTCATAGACGGGCTTAATCGCTTATAACTGATCCGATTATCTTTCAATAATAAAATCGGCTTCTAGCATCTCATTGCTCATACAGGACTATAAACAATTCAAGGCCGCACGGCTTATACAAAGAAGCTTTCTCAATTGGCGCAAGCATCGTCAAATGGAAAAGAGGTGGGAGGCAGCCATTACTATACAGAGATGGTGGCGTGGTTACTGGGTGCGCAAAAACTACATGTTGTATGTGGAGCAGAGATTGCAGAATGCTATTTTAGCCCAGTATAATAAGGCGGCAACTAAGATCCAAGCGCTCTTCCGGGGCTGGTGGGTTCGTCATACTGTCGAGGATTGGGATGCACGGCGACGATTGCAGAAATGTGCTGCCGAGGATCT
The DNA here is from genome assembly GCA_035043845.1 of Drosophila picticornis. Classification (NCBI taxonomy): domain Eukaryota; kingdom Metazoa; phylum Arthropoda; class Insecta; order Diptera; family Drosophilidae; genus Drosophila; species Drosophila picticornis. The sequence continues at coordinate 1,800,077 of JAWNMR010000493.1, read as the reverse complement.
GTTGCATTGTGTGGCATACAAGTTGCACCACATGCTGCGCACCTACTCAATTCCAGGTGTATACTCGCTGGCCAACTCACAGTAATTACACTAGGGTCCAGTAGTTAAGATAATGTGTTCTGATGTGTATTCTTTCAGCTGCTTGTCTCGCATTGAGAAGCTGTTGAGCAGCTTGAGATATCGCGTCTACAATGCAGTTGTTCACAAAAACATGGTCTTTCGCCAGGATAAGATAAAAAACCAGCGTCAGCAATTCACGAATGCCGCTTATTATACAGTAGTGCCGTATCCGGGTATTTTCTGTAAGGATCACTGCTTGCAATTTATGAATAAGACAAGGGATCTTGACAAGCGTATGTATCAAATCATTGCTGCCTACAAGGAATCCATGCGGGATGAGCCCAAAACAAAACAGAATTTAAGCAGAAAGGAAAGTAAGTACAACTAGCTGCTAAATTAAGTATGGAACTTTAATTATGAAAATTTAAATATTTATTGTTTTTTTTCTTTGTTGCTAGTCAAGCGTATCACGCGAATCAATAAGATTCTCCACCGAAAGGAAAGGAATAAACTCGATTTTTGTGGCGATGTCATTGCCAGCATGCGTCGTTGGGATATATGGAATGACAAAAAATTCACTATTGAGAAAGATATCTTTCGATCTCCGCAAAAACTTGAACATTTCCTTAAAGATGCCATCGATATTTTGTCGGCTCTAACAAATTGCCATTGCACAATGCCAGCACTTTTGTAATAGATTCACCGCTGAAATTGTTATTAAATAATAAGGTCCATATACATTATGAGTATTTTAAATCATTTTTTTATTTCCAAGAAATGTGTAGACATGCGAAATTGTCAATATCTTCACTTAAGCAAATATCGCTCTGAAGCAGTCCACTGTGGGCAGACAGGGATTTTAGTTTATACATCTTTTTACGGGACTACGAAGAAGTATTTCGCACTTACCGAATATGTTGCCAAAGAAGCGTAACAGCACTGTTACAAAAGACGGTCTATTTGGATCTATCCAACGCTCAGTTATCTCATCTATTTAGCAATTCATATTTATAAGATACATTCAATTTAGATACTCCACTCACCAATATGCTCGCAGTCCAAGCGATCATTGTCCAGATCGACTGTATAACCGCCAGGTGCCTTTGTGATATCGAATTCAAAGTCTTCTTCCATTTTTCAGTGCTCTACGAATTTTTACCTGAATTTTAACTTGAACTACAAACAGCTGGATATGCTCGAATAGCTAGTTTACAGTTGTATTTTTATAGTTATATTGCTGTGATTTTTCTAGCATTGTCTACTGGGTCGTATTCAACACACACATTCGCTCTTGATGAAAATGTATGACCAAAAGCCAGGCTACAATAAAACGGTACCAAAATGTCAAATTCTGCATAAATTAACGCCGATTCAGTTTGGCCTGGACATGCATTTAATTAGGCACTAAGACGTGGACGATCTGGAAAGAAGATGAAAAGACGCACAGCTGGAGAGACAAGTAATTGTAATATTCCGTCTGAACCAAACATCTACGTCATCATTATCATCATCATTATCATTATCATTATCATCATCATCAGTATTCTGCTTCTCAAATATGCAATTACTGAGTGACGAAAAATGTGCTTTTGGGTCAGCATTGTCAAGGGAAGCATATCTATGTATATATACATAATTACATACTTACATACTTACATATGTATAATTACATTTATATATATGTCTGTTTATATAGCGTCTGACTCCTTGGGAAGCCAAATATTGGTAGTATTAATCATTAGGCAGTCGGATATATTTTTGCGGCTAATGACGATGGCGAACACCAAGAAGTTTGCCTTCAAGTCATTTTCACCACTATTTCATTCACTCCAACACCGTCAACATCCTTATCATTAAGTTAATTGCCTACATAAACATACAAACATTCTGCGGGTTGCCGGTTGAGGTTTGTGCGATGCCCACTACTCATGTATACATATATTCACATAAATTCATATATTTACTCGACGTTGAGCGCAATACAAGTTTGTTGGGCCAATTAATTTGTGGCGAGATTTCATTTCGTGTTTGTGACACATTTTCGCAGCCTCAATTCCAATTAAGTCCAAGGAAACCATAAAAATTAAAAACCTTCAAAACTTGGCCAGTTAAATATGTTTGGTAAACATTTTTAAAGTGCTCTTAAGATCATGAAAAAGTTCTTGTTTTTCTTTTTACAATTTGTACCTGCCTGCTTTTTTGTTATTTAGATGCAGCACAGGTGCAAATGATGGACTTGGTCTCAGATTTATGAGCATGTGGCCAATAAATAAAGTCAACTTTTATTAGCCAGGCGACTGTATCCGGCTTAAAAAGAGAGAGAGAGAGAGGGAGACAGAGAGAGAGAGAGAGACAAGTGTTGAGCAAACTTGTAGTCGAGCCAATTAATTGAAAAGTTTAAAATTTCACAAGTGGCTCAAGCCTATTTCGGGCAATTACACGTGCCGTTAACAAGGACAGAACGGAAGCGCCATATCGGTTACTTTCGCACATGCCGGAAGCCATTAACACAATCCAAACGGCACGAAGGCGACCCAATGACTATCCCTCCTCCACCATCCCTGTGCGTTATCATTAAGTTAATTATATGTTTGCGGGTGTCAAGAGGTAATTACAACTCGGATTTCGAGCCATTTCAGTTGTCGATGATGATAATGATGATGATGTTGTCCACGAATTACTTTGGGGTCTGGTGCCCATAGTCAAGTTGTAATTAATTTGAAAACAAACATCGCCAGACGCCTTCTGATGTGGTTATGGTTTCTACATCCGCCACCCTTCACCCTCCATCTTCCAGCCTCCAGCTCCCAATCTTCCCTCGTCACACTTTACGGTCTTCTGGCACATGTACGTATTGTGCGTGTCCCTCACAAAATAAATTGGGGCTACCCATTAGATGGACCATGCAAATGACCATGCCTAAGAACCTTTCTGTTTTCCTGATGCTTATAAAATATGCAAAGCTGGCGTTAAAACTCTTTAAAACTGTCAAAAATTATCTTTGGGAAGTAGTTTGTAAGCACTTCTCTTCCAATGAGCGTTGCTGTAGGCAGCTTTTCGTCTGCAAACTAAGTACAAAACTTTACTCTTAACACATTTAATTAAAAAGCGTAAAAAGTGCACACTGAATATTCCATTCAAAAGTGACCAAATGAGTTTGATGCAACTTTTCATTTCATTCTGGTTACGTTGTGCAATTTTTTGTTGTAAATTGTTTGAAAATCTGCTTGAGATTTTTCAGAGCTTGCCCAGCTTACTTCGTAATTTTTTTTAGAAACTTTTAAAAAATTTTTTTAAATTTTTATTTGCTTGTTACTATATGTTTGGGATAACCCGTGTTTTAAATTTCAACAGCTTGCTGAAAGTTTTTCATAAGCTTAATTTAATTTAATTTTGTTTGTTCCTACCTCATCAATATAGGCATTATAACTTCGGCAATGACTTTTGCAATATTCTCATTGAAATCACGCTGCATATGTGGAATGGAATGATTAACGCAGTCGATTTCTCAAAATGCATCTGTCTCTTGTGTAATTGTTAGTGTTCTAATTAGATACAACGCAATCAATTATTTTGGCAATTATTCGAATAAAAAGTTATTGCATACTCTCGAGCGGCATAAAAATGGAATATCTGTTTCATGCTGCATACTTTAAGGGATGTGATCAAAGCAGTTTGGTTTCAAAGCAATTTATAAAGGGAGCATACAAATTTTCGAAATGTCTTAAATGTCTTAAAATTCGAAAATGTTAGACCCATTTCTTCATCATATTAATTTTATCAAGCAACGGCTATTTTGCATTCGTATTTGTCTTAATCACAGATAAAATAATGGGAAGCTTAACACTTGCATTTTTTAAAAAAAGATTGGATGTGTGTTTGGCAAGCTCCAGCAAGCATGAACTTCTTCAATCCATAAATCCTGTCAAGATACATATTGGGTTAATTCAATTATTTGTAGCCAATTTTAAAAATGAAAATTCCAGCAGATTTTCATAGCAATCTATCCAGGTGGTCATCAAGGTGGTCATCAAGGTGGTCATCTTTCCGATGAATTCTATTCAGTTGAATAACACTTATGGCATAGGTAATTTAAGTATGGCTTTAATTTGCAATTTCCTATTTCTACTTCTTGGCTTTTAGTTTCACCTCCTGGGCACAGGCCTTTTGACATTTGAGCCTATGTTAAGATTTATGGGCTGGCAATGTCGATTACTTGGCTATAAATCTTGTCATTTGCTTGTGGTCAGCAGCATCTTAGGCATCTTGGCCTACAACTGGGCCAACTGAAACATGTGTTGCTCTCCGTAATCGGGTGTGTGGACTCGCATTATGTTTTCATGACCGCATTTGTTGTATATTTGTATCTCTGCCTGACGTCATAGGCTCAACGCTTGCTTTATTCCAGCTAATATTGGCATTAACGGCTTAACTCATTTTAAATGGGAGCGTTCGCTGAGCGAGATATAAATATGAAAATGTTGCCTTGGCTCTTCTAATTCGCAAAGTTTTTTTGCTGGCCGAACTTTAACCTGCCGCAGGTGTTAAAAATGATTTGCAAAATGTGAAAGTTTCTGTGATAAATTCAGCACAGCAAAAGAAAGTGGAAGAGCTTTGCAAAAAGCAAAGTTAAGGAATATACTGCCAAAAAAGTTAAAATTGCTCAAGTTTATTGTAGTGAAATATGTGCAAAAGTTGCATAAATTTGCAAATCGCAATGCAAATAAATTTTCATATAAGTAGTGTTGTCGTATTGTAGTTGTACAGTGTATGTTGTCATTGTGATTGTATTTTTTCCAGTCGCGTTCTTTTCGACCACATTTGCAGCTCTCTAAATTGCAATCTAACAACGAGAAGCAACTGCAAATGCAACCAAAGTATAATGTGATAAATGGATACCACTTGTGTGCTAAGTACAACTAGTAACTCAGATATACGACTACGATTTGCAACAGGCCGCACAAAAAACATTAAGCAATGCTTAGCAATATATCAAATGAATCGTAGGGAAAGTTCCTCAACAATAAACGAGAGCTTAAACTTAAATAAACTAAATATTTTGTCCCATTTTAATATTATGGAGTCAAATACAATATTCTAAAGTATAAAATATTTGTTAACTATTAAATAAATAAATGCATTATTCGACTAGGCGAAAAACGATTAAAATATGATTTGTCGAAAGTTTGGCAAAGCAATCAATCATTTACACTTTTAAAATAAAATCGTAGTATATGTTAAAGTTTGTCTAAAGCTTTATATGGATCGCAGCCGGGTTAAGTAATATGTCACTAAATAAATATGTACAGACAGAAATATGTGCACTCCATAGACACAATCTGTGTGTGCAATGCCAGTTTGTCCTCGCCTCCCGCATCCCGCATCCCTCCTTACACCGACCACCACCCACTCGCACCGCAGGTGCTTTGTCATAAATCTTATCGCTCTGGCCATGCGAATGTGTTAACGCCGCAAACCGTCAAATTTAGTGAAAAATATTTAAAAGTCTATTTGTTTGTGTGCAGAAAATAAAACAATTTAAAAACAAAGGGAGTCTCGAATGAAAAACTGCACAGAAAAGTGAGAAAAGCACAAAGAATAGAACCAACAAGGTGTGTGTGTGTCTGTGTATGTGTGTGTGTGTGTATTCTTGGCTGGCACAAAATGGCAGAGCCACCTGAGCGACACACAAAACGACAGCAAATATGAGAAGAGGTAGATAGAGAGAAAGAGGCATAAAGTGAATTTAACAGCTGAGTTCATCTGAGCTAAGCAAACACACACACACACACCCCCATACACACCCACCCATACACACACACACTTACACCCGCAAGCATGCGAGCTATAAACGAAATCTGTTCATTTCCATTTACTTTCTCTCATATGCCACTTTTGTCAAGTTAACAATTAAAGCGACTTAAAAAATAGCAAAAGGCGGTCAAAGGGCCTCGCAAAGGATTGCGGGGATTGCCCGCTCAAAGAGCTTGAGGTTTAGTTTGGTTGAGAGGCAACTTTATGCGAATTAGCTAAAAACCAGAAAAGAAAGGTTCTTTCTGCACAAGGGAATTAGTTAGCAATCATAAGGACTTATTCCTTGAATGATTCCGTTTTGAAGATAAAAAAGATTTAATCAAATTCTGTTGTCTTCTCACTTCCCATTGCCAATCAATTTTTTTTTTAACTTGCGGTTATCGATGAATATTTAAGGACTTGCAGTTGTTGAATAATTTCGCTTTACAGTATGCATAATTTTTCTCTGTGCATGCGGCTTATTGGAGTGTTGCAACAGTTTGCTGCATTTTTCTTTGCGCTAAGTTAATTGAGTGGCATTCGTGTCTTTGACAGTAGTCGCTTTGAGTGCAATTCAAATTTCCTGTTTTCCACTACGTGTACAGAGATACATATATTTTGTGTGTGGGTATGTGTGTGTGTATAACCATATGCCCTTTTAGCCACGCACAAAAAAAGAGTCAAAAGAAGAAAAATGATGGGCAAGAAACATATGCAAGGCACGTTTCGGAATTATGTGGCGCGACCAGGGCGAGAGCCAGGACACGCGCAAACATGCCACAGCCAGACCAGGATTCACTCACACAGCACAAAATAAATAAAATATTCGACTACACACACACACTCGCACACCACGTACACACAGCAATACAAGCTGAAAACATTTCAGCAGAAGGGCGTCAAAAAGAAAGAAGTGCAAAGATCTTCTACGCGGCAAAAGCTGGCGATGCATGCTTGTGAAATGTATACAATATATACATTTATATAAATATATGTATATACATATATACCTGTATAAATCGTATACTGCCGCCACGCCCACCTACTAATCGTCACACAGTCCGCCCCCTCATCGGTGCGCGGAAATTGTGTGCCGATTAAATTGGCAATCAACTCAAACGCAAAAGCTGCGTGAAAAATGTCACAGTCTGTTGATTCTGCGACGCGGCCGTGGAAAATGGCCAAAAACTCATCATATGCCAGTCTACATCGATGCTCTAGTCTCGTTTTCCACACCCATCTCAGCCAAACCATAACCATTACTCAGTTCGCCGGGCACAAGCAATAATTACATGAAACTAGCCGAAAAAGTTTACATTTATGAGCAACGCAGTTGCTACCTGAAACTGAAGTCGGGCTTGGTTTGGGGGTGGTGCCAGGAGTTTGGATGGTTGAGGGCGTCTATGGGTTTCAGGTAGCTTTAATAGACACACATATTTATGTCACCATCAGCGAAGCAGAAAGAAAAATTGAAGTAAGTAGCAGCAGTTTGGCGCAAATAGCTCCGTTGACACAGTTTCAGTTCCACTGCGAAGCTGCCTCAGCAGACGCCTTGGGCCAAGTGGCCTTAAAGAAACCCCCGAAGGCAACGGCGAGACCAGCGGGATTGCTCTTTAAATAGACTTCATTTCGTATGCGAAAAGTTGAAAGGTGTGCTTAAAATTAAATTGCAAAATTATGATTATTACAGGAAAATATATAAACTGTATTTAAATAAACAGGATCATTATAGGTTTGGGAATAGACAGATAAGGAGGAACTAAGTTAAAGTTTACTTTACGCAACAGCGTCACCTGCTTTCTCTCTCCTATTGCCAAGAATATATTCTTATATCGAACATACTCTTATGGTGAGGACGATATGAGATTATGCCCACTTGCAAGTTAAATCTTGATTAATTTATGCAGGTGATCAAGATTATTCCAAGACAAGTGGACATTGCACAATCGAGTGGCCTTTTGATGCTGTTCAAGAATATATATAGCATTTTCAAAAAAAATCTTGATTGTAAAAGTATGTTGGCAATTTTTTATTAAATTGCAATTTTTTCTTTTTTTTAAACACAAATTCTTCGGTATTCCAGTTCAGATGCGTTGAACAGCTGGTAAACTAGCTGAGATTCTGCTCATCGAATTAAAATTCTCTTTAGCCAACTCCTCCAAGATTATCCAGACAGTGCTGAAGTGAAAGAAGTAAAAGTAATTGTATATGAATGTATATACACATATATACATAATATAAATATAGTATATATATATATATGGCAGACTCAGCCATTAATGGACGATTTGCCGCCACAAGAGCGCACTTTGATTGCATTTGACCTCGTCGCAGCGAGTAGGTCCCAGCGGACGGTCCGAATCTTTGGGCCATATTATAATTACCATTTCAACGAAAACAAAAAGAGATAGAGAGAGAGAGAGAGAAAGTGCAGGAGAGAGGGAGACATAAAAGAGAACTGCAGACGTGTCTCGTTTGCATCAGGGCAAAAGCAAACAGCAAACAGCAAACGGTGAAAAAATATTGTCTCCGTTTTAATTTTCCAGCAGGCGAGACGTTAAATATCCTTCGACGGCCTCTTTTATGTATTTACAGTTTGTTTAAAGTTAAAGCCCATTTTGATGCGGTGCTAATCTAGGTCTCGCTGCGCAATCGATGTGGCTAAAAACAAAAGTTTCCTATTCACTCTCTTTCACTTTTGGCATTTGTTTAGTCTTTGAACTTCTCCAATTAAAAGTAAATATTGTGAGTAGTTTATCTTGATTTTATTCTTTGCCACCCTGTCGGAGTTTAGCATAGTTAGATGTTGCCTTCTCGGGCTGCCCCACTCTCCTCTCTCACTCCATTGCATGCTTATTTCTACCATTCCCAGGCGGCGCTAGAGCTTTTGTATCTGTATCTCTAACTGTATCTGCATCTGGTTTTCACTCGGCACAGTCTTAAACTTTTGTCAAACTTTTCTTGCCGCGCAATTTAATGCCATTTAAGAAAGAAGCAGAAGGAAACGATAACGGGGCACAAAAAGTTGCAAGCAAACCATCTAATGGCAAGCGACTTGTAAATGGCCAAAAACACACGACGTGCTCTCTTCACTCAGAAGTCGGCTATTTGTGTCTGTCTTTCCCGTAAGATTAGTATATTAGTGAGAGTCGAAATACTTTTACTTAAGCATGCAACTTGTTGTACGTACATTATTTACTATTGTCCATATCCATGTCCATGTCCACGTCTGTGTCCATGTCCTTGTCCGTGTGCTTTTCTGCAATTTTCCCAACAATACGCATGCCTGTGTCTGTGGTAAAAATGAGTCATAAAGCGGCGAGTGCTCTTCTCTCGCACACAAGCAAACACAAGAAACTAGCACAAGCCACAATTTCTTGAGTCTACTTTTATATTTTGTTTTTTTTTTTTCTTTTTAAACGTTGTTTTCCAGAATTATGATTTTAGTTGGGGGGTTCACTTTCCTTTCATGGCGCGCAGACAAAATCACGTTCTCGCACACAAGACACACACGGCCATCATTTTATTTACGATTCAACTTTGTAGTACAAAACATGAACTTCCGTCTCGTCGTCGCTCCACCTCTGGCACCCCTCAAGCGTAAACCCCCCTTTGAAGCAACTTGTGCGAATCTGATGCGAGCGCTTAGTTGAAGACTAAGAAACGGCTGGGGAATGAGGAGGGTAACAGAAAGGCGAAGGGGACTGTGAAGGTGGCAAGTTTTATTAGCTCTAAATGTAATAAAATGCAAACAGTGGCACAGAACGCAAGAAATGCTAGAGTGTAAAATATAAGCAGAAGAAAGTACAGACTGATCAACTGACAGACACTCTGTAATACTTAAACAAAGTTTTACATACTCTTTCTCTCTCTCTCTCTCTCTCCTTTTTTTGACTTTAATACAAGTAACAAAATTCTCTTTCGAATTGGTTTGGCTTAAAATCGATTTGCTGATTTTATCATTGCATCATTTTACTTTGCGGTTGTAAAGCAGTACAGGGTATTAAGAATTACGTAAAAATGAAAAGAAATGCATAAAAACGCGTGCCAAATTTATGTGCGGATCGTTCAGCCGACACCAACTGTGGCTATAATGCCAACTGAAACGGCCCATGTTAAGTTTTCCTTATGCGCCAACAAAATAAAATCTTAAATTAATGCGTACTTTTTTTCCTGTATTTTTTTATGTCTCAAACAGATGTGAGAATTTTGCTGCATGCTAACACATGTGTAATTGGAGTGCTTTGGGAGTGCGTGGCATGCCCCAAATTATGTGCGTGAATAAAATTAGTAAAGTGATGTAATATTAAATGCAACAAGAATAATTATGTTGCCAACATTGTATGAGATAATAAACATGTGTGAAACATAATTGAAGCCAAGAGAAATGCTCAGAGGAATGCCCGTAAGCTCAGCACGCTGATCTGGCCAACTCAAGGAACAATAAGCCAAACCAAAGAAGTAGTAAATTGATTGAATTGGATTGCTGAATAAAATGACAAGCTTCGATTCAAAATAAGGCATTCAGTTTAAACTGGTCCCTGATCAGCATCGGGTGAACTATTCCAATATTCTCTTATAGATATTATTTCCCTTTCCATTAGTTAATTAAGGCTTAAGGTGGTCTTTAATATTTAATAAATACTCAGATGGCAAGTTGCCTAGTTTCATTCAGTCTGTTTGATAGCCACGCCTACACAAGTGCAGCAACGGCCCACGCCCACGCAGGCAACAATTGTTTTGCCTGCTCGTTTGGCCTTTGCCAGCGAGCCAACTCATTAAAAATTCCATTTTCATTTCGCCCAGCATCCATTTTGATTTCATAGTCGAGTGGACGAAACGCGGACGGGTCGAAGGGTTGCTGGGTGGAAGTGCTGTATGTGTATGCGAATGGTGCGTGTATGTGTTTGGGTGTGTGTGAGTGTGTGTGTGTGTGTGTGTGTGTGTGTGTGCGTGTGTGTGTGTATTCAATTCGTTACGTTCAAGAGTCGTTGTCGGTGGTGGCCAACGTTGCCAGTCGGTGCACAATTTCAAAGTGTTTACTTTGTTGCCACATTGATTTCGCTGGTAGTGCAAAAAAAAACTTTCACTTTGGCTTTTGGGCCTTTTGCATTTCAACTCTGGCAATTTGATATTTTATTTATTACAACTGTCATCTTAACTTCCCACTGCTGCTGCGGCTGCGTCAGCTCATAAATTAGCAGTGCACTTGTGCAGTGAACTTTCAACGGAAGCATAATTAATAAAATAAATACATGTGCACGATGAATGCAGCCTCATATATTTAACGTGGTAAACAATATTAAACGGATATATAAATACACAGATGTATAAATGTATACATATAGAAAATATGCGGATGCCCTGATGTGTACACAATAAAATTTTTGGCCTGAATGGACCAGCAAACTGGCCACAGTTAATTATTTGCCAGCCAGTTTGGCGAACGTGATGTATGCGTAATTGTTCACCCTTATCTGGCTCCTGGGCTGAATGGGTGAAACACACGCAGACACACATATATATGTACATATATATACAACATATATAATTATGTCCATTGATATTGTGTAAGCATTCGTTGATGAATTATTTGAACAGCAGTCAGTCAATAAGCACGTGTGTGCGTGTGTGTGTGTGTGTGGGAATAAATGAATTTATGCAAATATAAATGATTAATTTAATGTTATGGTACTTATAGTCTGGAATTGCAATTTGAATCAATGTTAAAACACAAATTACACTTGAATTAAGTACAGAAAGCGGAAATGTGTCAGTTGTACACAAAGTTGACATTTAGTTTTAACTCTACTCTTTTTTCGGTTTTTTGTTTTTGTTCCTATTAAACTATGACTGACCGCTTAAACGTCTGCATTATTGGATCGGGCAATTGGGCCACGACTATAGCCAAGAATGTGGGGAACAATGTGGCCCGGTCACAGCTATTAGAGCCCAAGGTGAATATGTATGTGTACGAGGAATATATCGATGGCCGGAAGCTAACTGACATCATCAATACGACACATATCAATGTGAAATATATGCCCGACTATTTGTTGCCACCGAATGTGGTAAGTAGGCCAAAAAATGCAGCTACCAGCTCTAACTAACTTTGTCTGCTCTGAGGTTGCCTATGATGATGTGGTAGCTACAGCTCGTGACGCGGACATCCTGATCTTTGCCATTCCACCAACATTTGTGAACAGCTGCTGCAAAACGCTGCTCGGCAAAGTGAAGCCAATGGCTCATGCAGTGTCCCTAATCAAGGGATTCGAGCATGGCGATGACGGCCAAATTATTCTCATATCTCATCTCATAATGCGACAACTAAAGGTGAGCACTGTCTACTATATGTATACATATATGTATATATTTGATTAATTAGATTTCCTGCTCGGTGCTGGTGGGCTGCAATTTGGCACATGAGCTCGCCAACAATCACTTTGCCGAGGGCACCATCGGTTGCCGGGATCAGAAACATATGCGCATATTGCATGATCTCTTTCAATCGGAAACATTCCGTTGTGTTGTCACAGACGATGCCGACTGTGTTGAAATCTGTTCCACTTTAAGGGTGAGTCTCAAGCAGAGATGCTGTTATTTTGAAATAACTATCCAGATGGCTGACTCACTGAGCAAATACCATATTTCATTTAGAATATCATTGCATTTGGCGCTGGCCTTGCCGATGGTATGGAATTAAATGAGAATACCAAGGCGAGTATTATAAGACGCGGTTTTTTGGAGACACTGCAATTCGTGGATGTCTTTTATCCCGGCAGTCGCTTGGCCACCTTCTTTGAATCGTGTGGCTTATCCGATCTGGTTATCAGCTGCTATGGTAGTATATTTATTACTATACAGAACATTACGTCTTTCATGCACTGCTACTTCTAGCGAATCGTAATCGAAAGCTGGCTGAGGCTTTTGTGAAAACGGGCAAGCCTCTGAGTGAACTGGAACACCTGCTCATTGTGGGCCATGAGCCTCTGGGTCCGATTACCGCCGAAATGGTCAACATAATGCTCAAGAAGAAGGGACTCGAGGAGAAGTGAGTACACCACAAAGGAAAACTATAAGCGTGTGAAACCAAGAAGAGTTTTATTACACTCACAGATTTCCACTATTCACCGTCATTTATCGCATTTGTGCGGGAATTTATCCGCTGTCTCGCTTGCTGGAAACTCTGCGCTTTGCTCGGGAGGATATGTAAGCACGACCAAAATGAACACTTCAAACTTAAGCTTACTCAATTAATGTTTGTACACACCTGCCTCCCTCCTTCCCCTCAGCTATCATCCGAATCATATTTTCCAGCTATAAAAATTCGAGTACTGTTCAAATTCTCGTGTGTATTTTGTGTAAATTATCTGTTTGCTGGTAAATAAAATCGTTGCACTCTTCATTTGATGGATGACTTTTAAAATAACAAAAGATGAATTTATCGCAATATTTTAGAGCTGAATTGTTATGGGATACTTCTCATAGTGCTTTGTATGTAAATGGGGAACAATGCCAATGAACTGACAAATACGTAGGCAAAAACAACAATTTCTCGGTGCGAGCATTCAAACAAAAGCCATGCAAAGCATTTTACTATTGTTGTTCGTCTTTTCTTTGGGGGGTTCAAGTATTCCTTGCGGAAAGTGCACTCCATTGAATGCACTGGCGCTCGAAGCACTTGCCGGCAACTTGCAGCTTGCTGGAGCCTCAAGCTTGAAGCTTGAAGCACGAGGAGTCCTGGAACTACAACGGAAATCACTTCACTCATAAATGGGTAAAGCAAAATGGGTAAAAGGCAAAGTGTAGTAAAAACCGCATTGCTATTGTTTTTTCTTTCTTTTTATTTATTTTTGTTGTTGTTTTTCCCAACTACTATGTATCGAATAGTATTTTGTATTGTTCGGGTTGGTTCTTCAGTTGAAATTGGAGGGAAATGGGAGCAGCAGCTGGAGAGCTATAATGTCTGAAAAGATTTTTTACAACTGAATGACTCAAATGCACTGTTAACGTAAATAAAACTGTTCATACAAAAACCTGAAATCAAGAATTAATTTATGAATTATTTGAGTTTTTATCATACCATCACTTGATTTTGAATGATTTAACAGAAGCAATATATTTTATGAATTTTATAATCAGATTATCAATTGCAAGCCAATTACATTTGAGCTGGCAGCAAACCCTCTGGCATGAAAAGTCAATCGTATTTCATACAAATTTTTTATGAATTATTTATGCAATTCATTTAGGTTTTAGATATACTTTATATATTTAAGGATGTGCAGTCAACATATATATATATATATTTATGCATAATTAATTCAAATGACACAATGCATTTAATGTTGATTTCATTATTTGATAAAGGATTAGTTCAAATTAAAAAATTACTCAATTTGAATGCTTTCGGACAATTATTTGGTTTGATTATACTATTATACAATATAACCATGAACCAGTTGGCGTATGCGCAATTTAGTAGATTATCTGGCATAAAAAACTGTTTAAAGAAATAATATGATTTGATGGCATAATTGTTTGGCTGTAATAAATAAAATATTAATATGTTAAGGAGTCCGTGTGTTGTGTTTTGTAATCGAAAAACGACATCTGTGTGCCTTGTCAGTTGGTTTATTAACTCATATTGCATTTGTTTTGGTAGCAGCGATGCAGTCAACCAAAACGACGCGTTACGTGAAACTACTGAAAATGGCTAAAAATGATATGGAAATGAAAATGAAAATGAAAATTCCAAATGAAATTCGAACGTTTAGACTCGACTCGACTGTTGTTGGTTCGGTCCATTGCTGAACAAATATGCCAGTTAGACAAACAAGCAAATCCAGCAGGGAACAGACACACACACACGCACACACACATAAACACACACACAATCACACATATGTGAAAACGTAGCCAACATTTGCATATCAACAGACAGCATTTCTACTCTGCTTGGGAAAAGGCTTTATTTGCGCATTTCTTGTTGCATTTTTGGGTAGCATTAAACGCGTCTCTCGCTCTCTCTCTCTCTCTCTCTCTCTCTCTCTCTCTCTCTCTCTGTGTCTCGTCTGATGTTTCACTGCTTCGATCTGTGTCTGTCTCTGTCTCTCTGTAGCGTTTTTACTGATAATTACACGGTAAATTTGGCAAATGTGACAACGAATAGCAAACTAGATGCGTTGCCAAATGTATCTGCGGGTGTGCATCTGTGTGTCTGTGTATGTATATACAGATACAGTTACAGATACAGTATCGAGGACACCTGCTCATAGAAAACACACACGCACACTCACAGTTGGTAGCTGGCGAGTCACTTCAAAAAATAAATAACAATTTCGTACGTTCCACACGTCGCTCTGCTTATGTAAACGTATCAGCAAGTGTGCTTGCGTGTGTGCGTGTGCGTGTGTGTGTGTGCTTGTTGGTGTTGGTTTGCGTGCGCGAAGTGTGCCTAAAAGTATACTTCATTTCCTGTTTTACACCAGAGCCACCTACTTGGTAAATACTTCATATAGAAAACACTACAAATGTTACCCACTTCTCGCACTTCCGCACACTTCATCTTTACCCCATTGCTGGCGTATATATGCATATTTATTTATATGTATATATATATATATATATATATATATATATTTGATTTCCTTCCCCATCTCAGACTGTGCAAACAGCTCACAGCCAACACAGAAACAACAAGCTAGCAACTTATACATTTGTTTATTCTTGTTGGTGAAAGACGTTAATGATGATTAGAAAATACGACTAAAATAAGAATCTATGCAAGGCTTAAGCAGAAAATACTCTGCAACAAAGTTGTTTCCCTCTAGAATTGACATTTAAAATTGATTTGATTTTCAATTTCTTCGATTTGGCAATTTCACAACTCTGTTTTATGCATCAAATTGTCTAAACAGCCTTGGTCAAGCATGCAATATTAGATTTTTGCATATTTCACCAAGTGACATATTATTCTTATTCCCCCAACTGTTTGACCAGTTTTCCAATTGTCTTCCATCAAAAACTTTTCATGTGGCATTTCTCATTTCTCGCATATCAAATGTAAAATGATGCGTTCCTTTTGGCTAATGAATTTGTTAAAAGTTTGTCGACAGCAAAAGCAAAAGTTCTCTGTCAGATGGCTGACCGAGTTTATTATAGATAAAAGTCCACACACAGAGCCACACACAGCCACACACAGCCACACACAGCCACACACAGCCACACACAGCCACACACACTAAAATATTACACAATTACTTATAGACACGCACGGAGAGCGGCCTTCGCACAAAGTTTCTGACCACTTTTAAACCGTAAGAGTGAAAAACCAACAGGCAGAAATATAACAAAACAACCAGTTAACAGTTTCGGAGGCCGAGCTGTGTTGTGTTAGTCGAGATGAGCCCATTTGCAGGACTCAGCCACTGCTGCAGATGGGGCATTGTTTGACAAAGCGTTTAACTATTTACAAGAGCTAATTGACAGCATTAGAATCCAAAAAAGAAAATATAAAATAAAATCGACATTTTTCAACGCCAGGGAGGGTATATGAGTAAGCTTTAAAATGTGTCCTGTGTTGGGGCGCAGGGCACGCAAACATTTGCAAATATTTTATGAGCACTTAACGTGGTGCCCAAACAGAAGGCTCGTTTCGAATAAAAAGTCGCAGGTTTGCTGTCTATTGCTCCAATTCGGCTACGCCTAGAGAGTTTGGAAGCTGCTTTTGTCAGGGCAAGTTGTGCGTGAGTCTCTCTTATGATGAAGTTAGGCATGATGACAATGACGGTGACGGTGACTGGGACGATGACTAGGTAGACGCAGCATGACACGTTTGTTAAATTCGAAATGAAATCAATTTAATAAACTGTCAATAATGCAGCACATTATCAGCTGAATAAGCCGAGCTCAACTTAAACAGCTAAAGCATCCACACACAGCTCTGCACACAGTTTCACGTCAATGCGTAGTCAAAGTCAACTCAATGAGACCTGTAAATAACTCACAAGTACGCTTCACTGCAAAAAATAAAATAAACATAATCTGTGTTACATATGTTATTAAATATTTCGAGCACAGAGAAAAATAAGTAGTCCTCGCTTAAGACTTGGATGGATGCTTTAAATCTTAAACTTAAAACGTGAAATTTTACAAGTTATTTAATTTTCAATGTAGCATGGCAAGCTGTCAAGTAAGACACATTTAGAAAATTATCTCTTTAAATTTGGCTGAGCCCCAACTAAGTCTACAAGAACTGTGCCATTGGCAGCATACAATGTTTGCTGAGCCTGAGTAATTTATAGCGAATAATTGAATAGATGTTGCCAATAATTGGAAAGGGCGCTGTCTGAGCAGAGAGTTTGTGTGTTGAATACAAAATATGAAAATGAAACATTTTCTTATTCTACTAACCCTTTTCCCTTGCTCACAATTTACGCAAGCCTAATCTTAATTAACAAAAGCTATTCTTTAGTTATGCTGTCATTGAGAATTAATGTCAAGCTGAATTTGTTGATGTAAAAGATGGCTTTTAAAGCTGTCAGTTGTCTCTTTGGGCTGTCGTATTAAGTGTGGCTAGGTCGGGCAGGCTCAGTATTGTGCCACATCTGCATTCCCCAAAGAGATGAAAATGTGGCTTGCTTTAAAAACAGACAGATTATAGACCAAATGTTACAATGAAGTATGAAGAAGCAACAACAACAAAATAACTTTCCCCATGGGGGAAATGTGAAAATGGTAACCGGTGAAACTGGGGGAGAAGGCAAACGCGATACACATTTTCTATATGCCTGCAAATATTTTCATGCCAATGTGCGATATTATTTCTTATCTTTTGGGGCAACAACAATGTGATACTCCTTACTGAAGGCGGATCGGGGGCGGCTTCGTGGGCGGGGGCGCAAGCGGGCTTTGCGATTACCATAACTATAAATATCGATTACTTTTGCCTTGTAGGCATAGTCAGCTAGTGCTTAAAGCTGCCATCACACACACATAAACATAGACATACGAGTCACGCCCCCGATTATACACACACACACATATGGAACTAATACACACGGACACACACCTTCATACACACACATACCTCAATGGGAAGCAACTTAAGGCTGTCATTGTTTTCGCCTTCCTCTCTCTCGTATCTGTGACGCTTTTATGTTCCAGCTATTGCTATTTCCATTTCTTCTTTTCCACTACCTGCTTACACTTTTACCTGCGTTATTTTTCTCCCTTTCACAAATAAATTGACATGCCACATTGCGATAGCGACTAAAATACCTAAAAACAAACGCAGCCCAAATGCGAAACAAGCTGACAAATAGATGTTTAGTATGTGACAAAGATACTCTTCCTGGAAAATATTAAGTAAGCGATTTAGGGAACTGCACTTTAGCATTCAAAATACTCTTAAAAATATATTGCCAGTTAATATTTTATTTATACTTAAGAAAGTGACCCGTACAAAAAGCTTGAGGACTCGAAAACTAACTGAAAAATTTACTGAAGATGCCTTACAAATAGTTCACAAAATATGGCTTACAAAGAATTCCAGTTTTCAAAAGATCAAACTAACATGTGTTATCTTTATATAATTGTACTTAAGACAATAGCTTTTTTAAAAAACGCCAAAAGATGAATTTAAGTGGGAAAAGCATCAATCGGCCCATTCTCTAATAATGCCAATGGCTCATTTGAACCACTCCAAATTGAGTGTCAATTTAGCGATACCCCATGTAATGGATAAATACTTGGAGGGCAAAGCGAAATTGTATCGACATCGACTCCTCGGTTTAGAGGCGACATTTGAAGGTTGCTGCCATTGATGGCACCCCTGCTACACAACAACCTCACCTCCATCGCCCTCCCATCTTTCATCTGAATCGCTCTCGCTTTGTTTCGCGCCCTAGCAAGCCCAACAATGAAACGTCAGAGCACGTACAAAAGGAATTCGTTCGTTCGCTTTTGGCTGCCTCACATTTTGTTTTTGTTTTCTTTCATTTCAGTTTTTTTTTCTTGTTTTTTTTCTTTTCTTATGCTGGTGAAATTGACGTGCGAAGAAAATGGCGACAGCGACGGCATGAAAGAAATAAATATGCCACAATATGTTAACGACAAGTTTCCTCTCTTTACACCCGCAACGGCTCCCACGTATTGCCCCATATATATATATATATATATACATATATATACATATATATATATATCCCCCATCTGGCAAAAGGTGAAGTACGTGCAAGTTTTGCTTTTGACGCTCTGCCGGTAAATAAATATTATTTAAGCGACACTAAAAAATGGCATTCGATTATTCAGCAAATGTTTTTCGGTCAGCCCCAAAAAGCTGCAAATGTTTAGATAAATGAAGAGTACAGAAACGCTGGCTTACCACGAATTATGTGCAATAAATGAAATGTAGCGGCATAAATCATTAGAATGGATAGATAGATAGATAGCTGCTCGCTCCTCAGCACGTATAAATGCCTTGCGGTTTTCTCTTTTTTGGTAAGGCCTCCCGCAACGCCAAAAAGTACGCAATCATTTTTCAATAAGCTGTATTAGCTTGTCAGCTGCCAGATGTAGGCATTACACATACGCCATGTGTTCTGTGTGTTGTGCGTGGGCTTTGATTTATCATTGCTTAAAATCCAGCTAACGCCAGCCATATGAAAACTGTATCTCTGTTATTCACAGCCAATAGAAAGAGTAATGTCCTCTGTATCTAAAAAAACAAAAAATAGAAACAGAAACGAAATCTATCTTAAATGACATCATAATACATTCAAACTGTCTGAATACTGACGAAAATGACAAGATTGTTATTGTAAAACACAATTGTGAGTTTGTTAAATTGTGCATTGTTTTAAGTTTTATTTGGTTTATACAAATATGATGCCCATAAATCCTTAGTCGATTCTGAAAAGCTTAATTGCAATCAAGGCCCTGCGCAATTGGGTTATGTTTGTGCCTCAAGTGGCCGCCAATAAAGCTGGCAATAAAGCCAACGGCAGCATCGCCAACTAGCCATAATTACAACTTAATGGTGTTCACATGTAAGCTCTTTCCATTCGACAGTCGAGTCTGCCAACCCGTCGGAGGTAATAACTTTATTAATTACGCACTGGACACAAGCACAAAGTACTTGCCTGGCCCCAAAGATCCCGGGCAACAGCTGG
Organism: Drosophila picticornis; assembly: GCA_035043845.1. Lineage (NCBI taxonomy): Eukaryota > Metazoa > Arthropoda > Insecta > Diptera > Drosophilidae > Drosophila > Drosophila picticornis. Next base: position 1,780,050 of record JAWNMR010000493.1, on the reverse strand, counting down.
CATCCCGTTTGGGGCCAATATTAATTTATTCTATTTCCTTTTACGGCCTCAAGTGAATTAGAGGCAAGAAAATGCTTAAGCACTTTTGGCTGAGGGTGGGCCCTAAACTTCCTTACAGTTTAGTTTATTATGTATGCGACAAGAACAATTAAACAGGACCCCGGAAAGTTGTCCCTAATTGTTGCCGGTTTGCCAGAAGACAAGAACTCAAAAGTATCTCAGTTCAGTTACCATAATGTCGACTAACTTTTGCACAGTTTATTAAACTAAATGTGACTTCCAAAAAGTTTCAGCTTAAAATCATTGCAAACAAATTGTCTTTTTTGATTTGAATTCATTTTTGATAACCTATATTTGTATAAGTGAAAAATATCCGGTGCTTTCACTTTGCACACACACCTAATACGCAATGCGATACATTGTTCAGTTCATAATTTGCATATATATAAAAATTGTTGAATATTCAAATGGAAATTATATATGCGCATTATTTTACACTATTCACAAAATTATTTATTAATAAATTGGACAATTGACCCCTCGCTGCAATTGATAGTTTAATCTAAACGGAGTAGTTTTAGTTTTTGTTAAGCCCAGTTCAGAGATATGTTTATGGACAGTTTTTCACAAAAAAAGAGAGAAAAATCACGCAAGCTAATGAATCACTTATATTCGTATTAGTAAAGATGCTACAATGCCTCAATCCCAACGCGGACATTAACTAACCGACTGTTTGTGGTACGCTTACATATGGAAACTATTCGGCTCAAATTGGTATAAATGATGCGGATAATGCGTAACGCTCGCAATAAATAAAAGCTCAGCACAAATAAACAAATATACCAACACGTACACATACACAAACACATACATATATATATATCTCTATGTGAAGCGTATAAATTTCCCTTGGGGTAAAAGGGCGCAAAAAAGTAGGCAATGATTTTTATTAATTGATAAGCATTTGCAACAAGTTGCCATCCATTTGCGCCTCGTGCCTATTCACACAACGTGCTGGCATTTATATATGTGTGTTTAGCGGAGCTATGCAGGCCGTCTAGATTATGTGATAAATACTTTCATATTTGACGGTAGATTTAAGGTCGACAGTGCTGCAGCTGTTGATTATCGCAGTACGATAAGCCCTGTGTGCCACACAGATGGACATTGGAAAGTAGCACACATCAAGTTGAATCCGAGATCGAGTTGAGCATAGACACTGGTTAAGCACAATGTGAGTAAAATCATAGAAAATGCTGCATACACAAATGCACAGCGAGAAACTCAGCATAGAATCAAATATGTGTCCCTGATTCAATTACTACACCATAAAAAAGAAAACAGATATAAATCAAAATAAAATACTTAGATGGAGTGTGCTTATTCTCAAATAAATAACCTTGAATCAAGATTTTTATCGACTTACAACTAATTTTGAGATTTGAGACTGCAGATCTGCAATCTTCAGTTCAGCCCAAAATTCTGAAGTAAATGGAACACTATTGACATGCTGACTCTAAAATATTTAAATTACAAATTGCTGATTTTCTAGTCTAGATGAAAAATTTTGGTTTTTTAAATTTTTTCTATGTGCATCAGTTGCAAATATGTATCGGGTAGAAAATCATCAAAGGATAACGCATTTTAATATACGATTTAGCTGAACTGACGCATCAAAGGATATTCAAATGTAGAATCTTTGTTGCCTGAAGATTAAAATCAATTTCTAGTTGGATATACTCTTTCTTTAGCTTGTGCATATGCAATATGTTGGGCAACTGTATTCTTTTCAAACAAAGAAATCATATTTGACTTACTTTCGATACTCGTAATAAGAATAATTACGCCAGCTAATTAATTAAAAATTCAACTTTCGAGCTAACGAAGAATCCAAATAAAGCCAAAGAGGCACTTTCAAAAGTGTTTACGGCTGAATAATTTGAAAAGCTAACAGACCAAACAGAATGAAAAGAAGGAGAAGAAAAAAATGAATTGCAGCATTCTTCAAACTTGCTTGTTACTCAAAAAAATAAAATAAAATAAAATATTTAAGAAAATTTCCACAAACGCCAAAGATGTAGAAAAGTTTTTTTCTTCAAGTGAAAGAAGCAGCACAAAGTTTGCTTTTTTCTTCTTGAGCAATAAAACAGCGAACGTCGTATGAGTGCGGCAGACTGCAGAAGGGGAGGAGGAAGGAACGGGGCCAAAGAAAAATGTGCACTTGTCAGCAAAAGAAAAGCGAAGAACAGCGTCGAGGAAGAAACGTTGGCGAGGCCAAAGGACTCTGCTGCGTTCTTTTAGTAAAGCCGATATCATTAAAAAGCCAACGTAATTGATAAAGGAACATCAGGCTGAGGGAGACAGAGACAGAGACAGAGGCATAGCAGAGAGAGAGAGAGAGAGAGACAGAGAGAGAGAGAAATCTAAGATACAAGAGGTGTGGTGGAGAAAAGTAGCTGCTGTATCTGAAGAGGGACACAAGTTTATTCAGCGATGACATCGTTAAAAGTCTGCCCGAGTGTACTTTCACGCAGTACTTTCACTTTCTCAAGTGCCTCAAGACGACCGAATTAGTGGCCACAAATTGGCTGGCAGCAGTCTTGAGATATTTTCAATGTATGGTTAACTTTGCCACCCCACACTCTGACTCTCCCGCTCCACCTCTGACTCCTTCTTACTTCAGCTCATATGTTTGGTGGAGTTGTTAAAATGTTTGACTATCCCCTTTGGTGAAATGCAAATGAATTGCAGTCAAATATTTTTCATTCAAGGCATTTGAGTTATTTCAGTATTTTACCAAGCTCAATAGCGACTTGTTTTTTGAGCAAACTTCTTCCCTTATCCATTTTTATATACTTAAAGACAAAGCTGCCGTCACAGCTCACAAAGAACTGACCTCAGGATATCCAACCCACTTACATTACTGCCCAACCTTTGCCACGGCACTTAAGCCAAACTAACAAAAGTTCGCATTTATTTGACTTCGGTTTCGATGGTTGGAGAAGGGAGTGGGAGGGATGGGACGGATGGGAGGCTGTGTGGTGGGGTAATTGGTGGATCACAAGAGAAATGCGCTGTATAAGTCATTTGCATAAGTTGCCCGGCCACCGTCTGAACAGTAAGTAAAGTCAAATTTTTGTTTTCGCAATTGTGCAGAAAAGTGCCTGCCGCATATTAAATCAGAAGAAAACGCGTAGAAAAACGAATAAAAAAAGAATTAATAAAAAATAAATAGAAAAAAAAATAGAAGTAAAAAATAAAATTCATAAAAATTAAAAAGTTTTTGGCTGCCTCAAAAGTTTTTTGCTAAAATATATTTGCGTGCGCTGAGTAAAATGAGCAAAGAACTTGTAATACGAGTGGATTGCAGGGCGAAGGCATTCCTGATCCCTAATAGCTTGTCGAGCACATAAAGTGTATACATTTTTATATGTAATATATATGTTTGTATGCGGCAAATTCTTAATACCCAATTAGCCGAATAACATAGTGAAGTATGCAAGAACTATATTTAGCATTTGAGGAAAACCTATGTAAACTTATGTAACTAAATGAATAGTGATTAATCAACTCAAATGTTTATGTAAGTGTGTTTGTTTTGCGGCTTGTTTGTGTTGTCTTTCTTTGTCTGGGAGTGCCATCTAAAATTGTAGCTGTCAAAATTAAATGTGTTCAGTTTAATTCAGAAACGCTGTGCGTCGTTAATCAAAGCGTCTTTAATCTCACGTCAGGTTAAGTAAATAAACAATTACCAGCTTTTATGTGCGCACGCACACAACGGTAAATACACACAGATAGAGAGAGAGATAGATACACACATGTACATATTAAAAGAGCTACACACGGGCGCAAATTTTGCGGATTAAAGTTAATTCATTTCGTAAGTGTTTACCTAACCTGGCATTAAAACGGCTAGAAGAGCTCACTACCCATCCCTTTCCGCGTGCCACACGCCACATGCCACATTCCAAGATGCCTCTGCCACCTACGCAAATTCGATAAGCACAGTGAGCAGACTCACACACACACACATACACACACATAGACCCACTCAAAATAAACACAATCATAAACAAACAGACAGACGGACAGACAGACGAGCAGCAGCAGCAGCAGCGAAACCGGAAGGAAACGCGTGCAGATTCATCCAAGTGCAAATATTTCAATTTGAAACTGATAAGTCCCATTAATGTGTAAATTTATCTATCATTTATATATATACATAGACTCGCCAGACTTTGATTTAAAGGCAACCTGCTTGTGGCACTCGCAATTGTGAGAGAAATGCTTTTAAAAACTTATTGCTGGCCAACAAATAAGCTTGCGTTGGCATGAAATTGTTGTATCGATTACTTTGTCTAATGCACTTTGCAACTCAAGCCAAAACTCAACTAAAACTGAAGCATCCAGCCCGAAACCGAATATGCAACTGTAACTGAAACTGTTGGCAACTCAACAGAACTTGGCTGCAGGCTGCAAATGGAATTTGTTGGATGGATAGTTGGATATTCTCTGCTGGCCTCTACTTATCAAGTGGGCGTGATAATGGCAGAGAGACTCCTCTGATTGAATGCGCCAGCTGGCAGCAAGTTTTAGCTATTAATGCAGAAGTAGTTTGGATTTATAGTCCACCTCATAATCAAGCACAGCCAAAGAAAACTTATCGATTGTTTTTGAGACAAACAAATAAGTTATTGGTTCAGTTGAGGACTCGAGTTAATATTGCATCATTTCACATTTCAATGTCAACCATTAACCCAGAATTCAGGGCTAAGTTTTTCATATTTCTGTGAGTTAAGAACTCAATTAATCCATTGAATAATTAATATTAATTCTTTAACCTCTGATGTTGATTTCACTTAAGAACAATATAAAGTCCTTTATTGTAATAATTTTAGTACTTCCAACATTTGTAGTGCTCAACATGTTGAGTCTGTTCTGTTATTTATAGCTTCATCCACATTATGTATACGCCATGTGGCCTTACAAAAATATGTTTATGCATATTGCATAAGGAAATATTTTGCATTTGTCTGCAGTTTCTGTTCCGACATTTATTACCAGCACATGTTTACTCTGATAATAGTCCTGTTTGCTGTCTGTTATACTGCAGCATTGATTGTTTTCAACTACAAGCCAATAAACTTTTTGGCAGCTTCTTCAGCCTTCTGTGTTGTTGAGTGCTTCAGTTGCCTCTTCTGCAGGTTGTTGATTGGTTGGCTGTGAATTATTTATAATACAAATGAGCTGGGGCTCATTCAAGCAATTGAATAACTTATATTTTATGCCTGGCTTAAGTAATTTCACTTGCAGGCTTTGGGCCACTGAAGCGATTTTCAATTTTTGCATTTATTTCAGCTTCCAGCTTCTTTTTCATGATAATTTTTGGGGACTTATTTGAACATGAAAATCGAGTCCAAATTGCGTTTTCAACTTTAAAGGTAGCAGAAGTCTGTAGGTCAAGCCACGAGTACAAAGTACTAGTTTTCACTAAAAAGTTCTTGCTAAATCTTGTTGGTTTAAGGAAAACAATAAATTAGTTAATTTCCCATTAATTTCACCTGAATTAATTCTAATCCTCAGAATGTTTTTCCTAAAGTGCTTTTTACTGCCTGCAACGAGGGGCGTTTCCACGACTTAACCCAAATCATGGCATATTGAGCCGTCAAGTGGCAAACATGCAATTTGGGTTGCTGCAGTTCGCGTGAGAGTATATGGAAAATATGTGGAGAATCCTGTGGATAAACTGAATTTGCATGTTTATCAACACACTGACAGTGCTAGAAATAGTTGAGTGGTATTTGTGTGCTTTGCAATTAGAAATGTGTAAGAGAAACTACTGCCAAGGCAGATACATATATTTTGGCCTCTGTAAAAGCTTCGCTCTCCTGCTAAATTTCAGATTAAGTGCTCAAATCAGGACCGCTTATAAAGTGTTCTGCGTTCATTACACTCACGAGGGAAATACATTGCTTGATAATGGAGTCAAAGGGCGAAAATTGCGAAAATCGTCTGAAGGGAAAAGTGCAAGAAAAGAAACAAACAAATAAAAGCAGAGACTGTGACAACAGAAAGCGCCTGAAAACTATATACAAACATTAACTTTGTTGCATTACCTGGCTGTCAGTGAATGGTTGCTTCTGTGTTTGCCTAACTCTGTCTGTGCCTGTGTATGAGTTGGTGTCACGCTAACCTCAAAATTGCCGCCAACAATTTAACAAGCAGACGTTGTGTGAAAAATATGTCAAACAAGAGGGCGAAGAAGGCAAAGTAGTCGGCCAGAAGCGCTGTTTCTTTGCTTTCGTTGAGTAAAATTCACTCTTTTATTTTTTTTGTACAGCGAAAATTACGTTAGCACGCAGAAACACACTCGCTTGCACACACGCACACATGTATTACCACATACATGGGCGCACGTCCCCGTAGTCGAATTACCAGCATAAAAAGTGGCCACCACACGAGCAAACACAAAATTATTCCCGCCACGTTTTGAATTATGCATGTCTGTCACAAGCACACATACACACACACACTAACACAGTAACATACACACACACGAAAACACACCCAAGTACACTCCTTGGATCTCTCACTTGATCTTCCTTTCCCTCACTCTTAAATTCCTGCCAAAAACCACTGGCAAGCGACAACAACGACGACAACAACAATAAGGACAACCCATCCCAAAAGAAAAATATACATATTCGCAAATAAAATGTCTGACAAAAAGAAGACGAAGCATTCAGGAGCTGGTGCAGCGAATGCCCGACTTAGATATACACTGTTCCCAAGTATAAATCATTTTCAGTGCTATCGTCAAGGTAAAATCAGTATTGGCCATTTTAGTGTCATATTAACTTTTTTGGAAAATGTTTTGCAAAGAATTATTAATTTTACGTTGTGTAATTTATTCAATGAAACTCTTTTTGCTGAATCTTAATAAACTCCTTGGGTGCTTTGGATATGGTTAGCAAAACTACTCGCTGTCTGTTTTCTGCTTTCAACCTCTCCACATGCAAATGCACTGCTGGAGACCAAGGCAGCGGCAGTGGCAGTGGCAGTGGCAGTGGCAGTGGAAGGGGCAGGGGCAGGGGCTGGGGCAGAGGGCAATGACAGGAGTCGAGAGCAGCACGAAGGACAACGTGTGGCGACAGCCAGCAGGAAGGATATATTTGTGTATTATGCTCTTATAATAACTAAATTCGCTGCCACCAAAATCAGAGGGGGCGCATTCATTTCGCAGAACCACATACGTATGTACAACTGGGAATGGAAATGATGTCACACATGTGTGTGTGTGTGTGAGTGTGTATGTTTTTATGTGTGCATGAGTTATGAAAGTGCATCCAATTGAAAAGATTTGCAGTTTTTTGTGCTTGCTTTGCAGAGTGGCTACTCATTTTGGTGGCAATTAAGTCAATGCATTAGCCAGAGAACACAGAGATAATAGAGGGTGTGAGAAAGAGAAAGAGAGAGAGAGAGAGAGAGGTCAGATCCATTAAGATTAAGCTTTACCTAGTAAGAGCTCATGATTAGCACATAAACTTGCCCACCAGATTCTATAAAATTCGCTTTGAATAATTTGTTCTGCCTTATTTAAATTTTTTGCGTGTGTCATGCAGCAAATATTAATTATCGGGGCAATTATTAACTTGACATTTCATTAATTATGATTATTCGCTCTTAACAGGATATCAACCGTAATTAATGTACTTCATTTTCCGTTTTTTGCTATTCACGGCAGTGCAATCAATACGAAATAGCAGGATTTCAGTGACCTCAAAGTACCTGAAGTTAAGTAGTATTTACATATATATATTCATATATATAATTACTTGGCAGCCCAACTGTAATTAAATTAAAAATACTTAAAAAAGTACCACAAAAGCTAGCGGTAAAGCTTGACTAAATCGCGTGACTTTAAGTGGCGATGGAGATGGAGGTAGAGGTGGATGTGGAGGTGGAAGTGGAGGTAGGAGCAGCTGTGTATTTAGGACAAGTGTATAATATTTCATTTTGAATTTGAATTTTAATTTGCCGCTGAACACACTTGACCTTTGCCATGGGCAAAAACCTTGGAATCGGCTCCAAACTTTTGTGGCCTCATAAATTTCATATTGATTTCGCTTTCAGCTTCTTCAAACTGATGCCAAGAACAACAAATAAATAGAGTACTGGATGGCTAGCCCAAGTGTACCATGAACCCTGAACAATGAGCTGTGAAACTTTATTGACTCTTTTTACTGTTACAAATTTACTTGATAGCACCCGGTGACTGCAAAGTTTTGGATGCTTTACGATGCTTGCAGTTGCTGTTTTTTCCACTTTGTGTTGTTTTTATTTTCCTGTTTCTTAACATTTACCAGCCCCATTTCTGCAGTAAAGCAAGCAACAACATAATTTAGCCAAACAACAATAAACTGCTCTTGCTCGAGACTCGCTATGAGTTCTTTCTAAGGGGGGAAATAGTAGACAGAAAAACACGCATACACACATACACACATACACACATTCACACACACACATGCACACATACACCCCCATATGTCTGATAAGTGGAAGCCGTTGCGGAAACTGTAACTGAAACTGGTTGAGAAAAATTCAGCTAACAAAGTTTTCCCCGTTTCATTTTTTTTTTGTTTTTTGTTATTGTGTTTTGTGTTTGTTGGTGTTTTGTCAAAATGTAATAAAGTGCAAACAGCAGCAAAAATAATGCGAACAAATAAAAATGTGTCAAGTTTTTTATTCGTATCAGCCTCAAAGTGCTCGTCTCAGACACACAACTCAATCCCTTTTGTGCTTATTGTTTTAGATTATTCACCCTTTCGGAATCTGACGGAGTGTTGAGCGACTTGTTCAACAATACGAATTTGACTTATCAAAAGTTTGCTGCAGGCCGGTCCGACTTGATTTAATTGGACAAACTTTTGGAGTCAGCACAAAAGATCTGATTCTGGTTTGCGAAAACACTAACTAAGAGTGACCTAGATAAATAATGGCATCAATGTGACAGCTGTTTGTCCAAATTAATGCCACAAAATTAATGAGTTGTAAAATGCGAGACTTTCCCAATACTCGTGCTTCATTAAGTACAGTGTTGACAAACGCCATGCAGCTCAGCTCACTCAATGGCTAATGAAACCTCTTGCGACAAATTGTTTGGCCCAGAGCATTTTTCCAACACTCGACTGTTGACAGCTCATTAATGCGAGAGAGACAGCCAGACAGACATAGAGAGGGAGTCAGAGTGTGAGTAATGTGAGAGACAAATGTTTTTATGCCAATTGTACAGCTGATTGCCTTGTGGCAGCTTCGACCTCGACCTAGTCCCCCCCCCTCCGCCCCGCCTCCCCCTTTTACACCCATCTACCTATCCAATCGTCTTCTATATTCCTCCGGCTCGTAAATCGAATGATGTTCACTCCTGACTGCTTGTGAGCTCTTCTGTTACAAACGTCCCTCGCAGTTATGACAAATTGTACGACTCATTTCGCATTTTGCTCTTTCCGACACTTGTCACACTTGAACAAAGTGGGCGTGCCACACAGCCGTCGGCACAAAATGTGAGCACAACAACAAAAATAAAAAAGAAAAAAAAAAAACGGAAAAAAAGTAAACTGAAAATCTAATAAAATACACCAAGCTGATTTCCCTGGATTGAATTTTATTATTTTTGCACTTTGGGGCGGAGAACATTTTTTCTTTTTTTTTATTAATATTGATTTATTCAATGACATTTGCTTGTCTCCAGCAATTGCCTGTTAGTTCTTTATAAACAAAAAGTTTTAATATTAATCTAGCTCAGGGGGCTCTACACAGTGGCAAAGAGGATAATATTTAAAAGTTAAACATATTGTTGCTGACACCAAATTGGATTTATTCTTTGAGCAAAAAACTTTTAACTTATCAGCAACCAACACACACACATTATTAGCTTTATTTTAATACAATCAAAATATCAGTTTCCACATAAATTTGCCACTAAATGTGTACTAAAACTCAACGCTAGATGTAGAAGATATGCAAATAAATTGCTAGGCAAGTTGAAAATTATGACTTGAGTGCAAAATGAAGCAAAAATTGGCTTCGAGTGAAATGTGCACAGAAAAACGAGAATGTTGTTGGCGTGTTTGTGGGCGTCACCATAGAATGCTGGCTTTTAAACAGTTGCTTTTTAATTAAAAAAGATTTGCCTTCATCAGCTTTGTTAAGTGCAAGCTCTTTGCGTTTATAATAAACTTGATTTACGGTCGCACAGTGCGTATAAGCAATGTGAAGTGGATGCTACGAAGAAAAAATGTCAGATAGAGATAGAAAGACGGGAGAAGGGGAGAGGGGCGTACTACCAGAGAGTTGGCATTTTATTTCTGCCTTCTAGTTGATTAAAGTTATTTTAATTGCTTTTTGATGTTAATGGCAAAAGTTGCTGCTGCATAACTGCTGCTGCAAAACTTTTATGCACAAATATTTTGTTTTGTTTTTTTCTATGCGCATATTTGCAGATTAGTGTATTCACAGCAATAAATATTTATTTAACTAGAAAACTGGAATGGGAGACAACATCAAAATGTTTACCCATTGAATTATGCAAGTGTTTGTTTCCATTATCCACTCGCTTCACGTTGTTTCAAATGATAGATTTTTATATGATTGCTTGATAATTTAGATAAATGCAAATTCGCAGTGCTAATTAATGTTAAATGTTTATCCACCAGCAAGGACACCTAGTCCTGACCTGCCTGCCACATCCCCCTCGCTCCGCCAGCCCCTCCAGTTGGCAGCGAACATTTATTTGCGGATTTGCGCGCTTCGACAAAAAGCCAAAAAGTTGAACGTCACTAAGTCGGGCAGGGAAAGCCTTTAAGCCATAATTTAATATATTGACACAAAGCTTGCTCGTAAGACGTGTCTTTGCCATCATAATCCTCAATATTGTATATTGACAGCTGTCACTGTAGCCCCTCCTCTCCCACCACCTCCCCTCACCGTGTCTTAGCCACGAAAAAAAAAAAACAAAGAATGAGCTGAGCGCATATTGAACGGAAAAGTAAGTTTTTGGCTTAATGCTCAACTATGCGAGAAATGCTTTAAGTATGAGCACAGAACTGAAGGATAGCGTAGAAAAACATCTCAATATGTTTAACGAATTCGGCAAGCTGAGCAAAAATAACATACCCTGCATCGGCTTGCTGATAATAATATTTCTTCAATATGAAAATACGTTTTGGTTAAATCTGTATTTCTAATTATTATCAATTATCAATTTGAACAAATGATCAATAATGTGCCACGGTAAATATTTATTAACTGGATAGAAAAATGTTAAGATTTTGCTTTAATTTCATTAATTGCTATTGTCTGCAGCTCTTACAATCAACATAGACTAGATTTTTTATGTTGATCAGGAATATGTATACTCCTTTATATCTCCTGCTGCGGTTACCTGCTTCTACAGAATTTAAATAAACCCATTTTACATTTTTAATGACTTCACTCAATTTACCATTAATTTTTAGAACCCAAAAAAACTTATTAAATTTTGATTGTGTTTCGGTTTTGGTGTCTAGAAGCACTGGAATTGCTTGCCTCACCAGGTAATAAGGCTGACAAGGAGTCACTCTTCAACTATCCGGACTAATTGCTGGTGCTGTTGATATCAGGCAGAGAGCGGTTCTGCTCCAAAACGGGATCAGCGCTTTGGGTTGAGCTGTTGGCGAATGGCTGCGTCGTTAGCTCTTTGACACGATCCGCATAGCGCAGAGTGTTGAGTGTGTTCTCCACGGAGTGAGATCCCGGCGAAATCATGGCTATCATACAAGTTCGTACCTTCTTGCCGCCAATGAACGAATCACGGAGCACTTGCGTCAATTTGGAGCTGCGAAACGGTAAATGTGTCGACTGACGACCCAAGGCACGAATGCACTCCTTCAGCGCCAACAAGGACTTATTTATTTCGGAGCCCTCGAAACGCGACTCTCGACTGGTGCAACAATTATCCACTCCACGCTCATTACCGGCCAAATCAATAAGCGAGATTTTGCCGTGCACTTTGTCACCGGAACGCAATACAATCTGAAACACAGCATGGGAGCGTGACGACTGGGAATTGGCTGAAGTTTGACCGGAGGTGCGAACACTGTTGCCCAACTCAAGCAGATGGAGCACTTCGTCAGTGTTCGTCACCTTCTCCTCGCTCAAGTTAACGACTTGAACCCGCTGCTTGCCATCCTCTAGGACACGCAACTGTGGCTTCTCAGGCCTGAGTAGATCATAAACCCTGGGGCCATATAGCTCAAAGAAGCTGCAGCTAACTCGTAGCTCGAAATGCGAATAACTGGGCTGCTGAAGATGCTCGAAGACTTCGGCAGCGGCAAGGGCATAGATGCCATCGCGACTATTCTGCTTCTTGCCCGTAAACTCGCCTCCCATCGTGTGCGTCTTCCCGCTGCCAGTCTGGCCGTAGGCAAAACAGGTGGCCATCCCACCCTCGAAGATGTGATGCACCAGCGGACGGACCGCCCTCTCGTAGACCTGAGCATTGCTACTCAGCTCGTCGAAAGTGTGATCAAATCTAAAGCTGTGATGTTCCAGGTATTTGGTTAGATCCAAACGCTTGCGTGGCGCGTGCACCAACAGGAGCTCCCTATTGGGCACACTGATCACGTCCAGTTCATGTTGGTTAATCTCTTTGCCATTGAGTGGACGTTTCCGGACACAGACCACAATCTGATTTTCCTTCAGTATGCAGCGCGGCGCATTGCCTGCAAGGGGGAATTTCGTTTGAAGTCGATACAATCGCAACATGCGTGCAAATTCCCAATTGTAATTATCGAGATCCTCATCGACGTTTAGCTGACGCAGCATGCGTGTCTCATCACTACGCTTGCTGCGACATTCGCGTTGTCGACGCATTAGCTCAATCTTCAGCACAACATTATTTCGCGGTGTGGCAGTGACCGCAACGGATGGTGGCGCCACACCACCACTTGCTCCATTTCTTGGTGGAGTCGCTATTGCTTCAAAGATCTGTGGATTTTGCTTGACGATTGAGATCAGCGGCAGCTCCTTGCCACGTATAACCTGACCCTCCTGCCACTCAACGGTCACAATATTGATCCGGCTATCGAGCTTAACGATGACACCCTCATGAATGCGTCCATCGGAGCGACGAATAGAAACATGCTGATTTATGGAGAGTACATTCATCGCCCTTGTGCTCTTGTCAACAATTTAACAAAAATTTTGATATCTATCCTAGAATCGTTTTGCGAATTATTCAGCAACCGTATTTTGTGGGAAAATTTATAACTTTATTCTCTTCTTTTAGACTAAAATATGTTTCGAAACGAAATGGAGTAGACAATAAATGCTAAGCGAGCTATTCCCAGAAAAGTTTTAATGTTAAATCGAGACGAAATTATATATGAATTGGTCTGACAAGTTAAATTTGAACATCCTTTATATTATGCCTAGTTGAAAATGTTGAAACAGATATAATCTTAAAGGTCATTCAACCAGCGACCATTTCAGAGACATTTAAATCTTGATATAACATTTGTTTAGTCAACTCTATATTCTCTCTCTCTCAGCGATTGTCTCTTACCCTCTACCAATTAGTAATACTTCAGCGTCATATGAAATATGTGCTTTCCTCAAATATCCCCTCAAGCTGAAGCTACTGTCAATATGTCTAACCTCCCCGCTGGCTGAATGACTGCAAGTGTTAAACATCTTCATGCACACACATATAGTAAAAGTGTCATAGAGGACCTAGTTCATCGTTGGACAAACATGGCCCTGTTTCATTCGAAGTGGATGCAGATAGTGGAGGGGGGCAGTGGCGGTAACAAAGATGATGTTGCAGCAAAATTTCTATAACCATAAAATGTTTGCACAACACTTATTTTTAGTGAAAAGCAGCAGCACCAAGAGTCGAACTGCACTACACAGATACACACACACACACACCCACACCGTACTCCTTCCTTCACGCTCCCCACATCTGTTAGGAAGCTGAAAGACGGTGCGAAACTTCGACAGCGTCGACAGCAAGACAAGTGCATATTAAACAGAGCCCCCGGGCACAATACTGAGTGTCGCTGCATCTTTGGCAAACATTGAGGTAGACAAAGGCCCAAGGCTGCGACTGCTGCTGCCATGCAGTTGTTTCCAGGAGGCAACTACGACCCCTTCCTTCCCCCAACTCCACCAAATAAAGTGTCCTTTTTAATCGTAGACCACACCAAAAAAAAAAAAAATGCATTCATAATTTCAAGCATCTGTGTGGCCGAGTTGCCTGCTGTCCGATTTTAACGGCGGTCTCTTATTTCGATTAGTTTGGCCATGTGTATGCATTTGGCTGCAGCTTGCCGCTTTTGTCATTTGGCGTCAAATGTCATAAAAATTGCAATAACCCACGCTGGGCCCGGACAAGCTGACACAATTTGCTGCTGTGAATTTAGGCGAAAAATCAAAATACTAAAAATAACCAGCAACCAAATCAAATGAGCTCCAAAACAAAATTAGAAAACAAAAAAAAACACACCCACACACACATACGAAGCCACAGCCACATTCGTGGAAACATTGCACTGCCAACACAATTTTAGCTCAGCTGCGGAAACGGAAGCAACCGCAGAGAAGCAAAATGGTTGCTGTCTGAAATTTAATGAAAACTGCACACGAAACTGTTGCATACTTTCACGCGCAAAATTTAAATGCGCTCAGAGTGAGATTTATTAAATATTTTAAAAGAAACGTTAAGAATTCCGTTAAAATTAACCCATATTCATAATCATATTTTAAACTATAAAAAGGAAAATTGTACATACAAAAAGAAAATGTTTTCTGAAAAGAAAATTTTAAAATTTTGATAGAACTGCTGAACTATTGAATGGAAAATCCTAAGTTGAGAATACAGAATTCAGTTTAATGCACTCCAAACTCAAATGTGTATTTAAAAATAAAGATGGAAAATGAAATTGTACCAACATTGATGCTCGAATAAACGGACTCAATCTAAGTATATATTTACTTTAGATTTTGTGTAGTTAGTCAACGCAATCGGCCGGGTTGTGTTAAGCTTGAGTCAAGTGCAGAAGCCGTTAATTAATGTTAATGCCTCTAAGTGATAGCAACTCGAGACTAATTATATATATATATATATATATATTTATATGTATATGTTAATTTACATACATACAAATATAAGTACGAGAGTGACTCGAAACTATACTTTAATATAAATTTTAATGTACGACCATGTTATATCGTTAAAAAAAATAAGCTAAAGTGCCTCTTAAATTGCAACCCACAATTTTCGCATATTAGTTGAAGCCAGTTCGGGAGGAATCATATGCATTTAACATGCAATTGCGTGCTAAAGGAGCAAACCAACCCTAGGCGAGGAGCGATGACGTCGACGTGGACAAAAACACGACAGTTATAGCCTGAAATTAAAACATTATTCATGAGTAGCATAGAGAGAGAGGAGAGAGTTGGAAAATGAAAAGACGAAGGATCATATCGCTCTAATGACATGCTAACCAAACAAATGGCCTCTTCCAAAATTCCCCCCTCTCTCTCTCTTTCTCTCTCTTTCTATCTCACTCATGCCTGGCTGAGCTAGCCTCAAGTTGTTTAGCTGTCGTTTTAGTACATTTTCAAGTCTCAAATGGCTTCAATGCGAGTAGTCACAGAAGTGAGTCTGGAAATTTAAAACTTTACGTGCCACACTTGCCACGCATCGCTGTGAATTCCTTACTCCTGCCATTTTCTACCTATTGCAACCATTCGAAATCTCAAGTGTAATCAGGACCGAAATCAAAATAACCAGCGTGTTTCTAATGAACTAGTTTCTTTGTGTGTGCGCGTGTGTTTTTTTTTTTTCTCGCTTTGCTTTCTTTTTTTTCTGTACACACTCTCCTTAATGGCATCCAATTTATTGAGCAATAAAGGTGTCAAAATGTCTGCTTCTCTCGCCCTATATATAGATTTAATGCCGTTTATTCGGTTCATTGTGAATAATTAAGACAGGACTTGCTTGCGTGTATCAGCCCCCTCTGAGCTCTCCTTTTTTCTGACCATCATTACCATAAAAAATCTCATTAGGCCAAATGTATAATATAATGACTTTGCCTTTAGCATTGCAGGTGCTTTTTTGAGGCTGGTCTTGCAATTCATTAGTCGCTCGACCAGGATGAATGAATAAGGAAGCGCTTTAACGACGGAGTTCAGCGGTTAGAGTACTAATAGTAGTAGTGTACATGTGTTACAAACTAAGAGCGATTTTTTTTTGATTTGGCAGAGAGCTTTTAATGATTTAGTAGGCGTATGAGAACTTTGCTCCTCTTTGATGTACATTTTGTTGAAATTCCCCGTCAAAGACGAAATTTCATACACATCATTTTACACGCCATTTGCTGTTCCTGTTATTGTGAAACTTTAAATATTATGAGCAATTTGTAAGTAGATATTTATGCAGTGATTAAGTGGCTTACAATTCTTTATTGTGGATTAACTTAGCTTTGTGAACTGGATGAAGTGCCATGGCACCGAATCGCCTCCATATAATGCACCACGAGTGGAGCTGTTGCGTCCCATGACAATGGAGCTGCAATGCCTACAGAAGATGGCCCAGGCTGCGAGGCGCGAGCAGATGAACATTCTGCTCATCGAGGAGAAGGCCACCTATGATGCCGAGCTGCGGAGCACCTTGGGCAAGTCTTTTGTCAAGGATGATGTGTGTGATCGGCATCTGTGCAACGTTTGGGGCGGTCAACAGGACAAACGCACCCTATGAATTTACTAGTTAACATTTTATTTCAGGTCAATAAAATAAAACAGTGTCGGCGCACTTAATAATTATATTATCTTAGTACTTCCACCTTACAATACTGAACTGCTTAAGGCAGCCGTTTTGCAACACTGGCGAAAGTTTCTTCATTTATCAACATTAATGCGTACTAATTGTAACGCCTTTGAAATTTCAGCCAACAATCATTAACGCAACTGTAACAGCGCCCTCAAAATATGGGGCGCAACTGCTTTAATTACACACAAATTATTTCGCAATGAGCCTGCATATTTTTTGGGCCAAAATGAATTGCATTTATTTTGCGTTTCTCATCTTTCCCCTGTTGGCCTCGATAAATTCTTGACTGAAAACTGAAATGTATTTTTAGTCAATGACTAAAATTCCACATACAAATGTCAGCATTTCAAATAGGATCATCTGCGGTTGGTTAACTTCTGTTGGCAACAGGACGCATCTGTAGCTAAGTGTTCAGAGCTCAGAGCTGAGAGCTGAGAGAGCCTGCTGTTTGTCTGTCGGGGACAACATTCGATTGGGATGCTTTGCGGTTGGACAAGCTGCCAGATGACAGTTTCTGGTCCCCAATTTGGCACCCTTTTCATGCGAATGTGTGAAATATGCGAAGCACTTGATGTGCCACGCCCACACACGCCTCGCCCACACAGGCTGGCTGAGCAACCCTTGCATTGTTGTTTCTTGGTCCAATTGTCGTAAATTAGTTTTAACACCTGACTGAGTGGCCTTTTCGAGTAGTTTCCACCTCTG
Source organism: Drosophila picticornis (assembly GCA_035043845.1). Taxonomy (NCBI): domain Eukaryota; kingdom Metazoa; phylum Arthropoda; class Insecta; order Diptera; family Drosophilidae; genus Drosophila; species Drosophila picticornis. The sequence goes on along the minus strand of JAWNMR010000493.1, from coordinate 1,762,472 downwards.
TCTCTCTCTCTCTCTCTCTCTCTCTCTCTCTCTCTCTCTCTCTCTCTCCCTCTCTCTATCTGCGTCCATATGTCAATTTAATTTTCTCAACAAGTTCCGGTTCCTACTAGGACAACCCTTTTGTCTGACTTTGTCATCTGTTTTGTGGTGTGTGAAATTAATGTAATAGCATTTTAAGCATAAACTATGTAAGAACATTGCTTTTCAATTAAACGCCACACCGCCCATTCGCTCGTCCAAGGTGTTTCGCATTAAGTGTCAACTTCAGGAATTGGCACTCTGAATGCCATCGAACCAATGAGCGAGATGTGATCAGCCTGCTCCGACTAGCTAACTTGGTCAAAATGAGCTGGCAAGTGCTTTTGGCTTACTCTATTAGGTAAAAGCTGTGAGAAAATTGTTTAGAATGTATAAAGCCATATTTAGTTAAAATGATTACCTAAAAATAAGTTCTTCATTTCAAATTACTAGAGTTAAGCGACGAAAACACAGTTTCAAAATTCTTAAACAGCATTCTTTTTAACATCTATTTTAAGCATATACAAATTCACATTTAAATAAGTTTAAAACCCTGAAGTGGACTTTCGTAATTTTTCAATCGCAGTAGAGCATCAAGAACGAAATTGTCATTATGTTTTTCTCTTAGTGTAAGAGTGAGGATTACGCGCAGCTGATGGGTAGCTTAACCTTGTGGACACTGACTGCCTTGCCCCAAAAGCATTCCCAATTTGGACAAGGCAAATTTCGTTAAAAATCCCATCATAAAAGCGAACACTGCTCAAATCCAAATGCTGTAAAAATACAGGACATTTGGGTCAGTCCGCTTCTCCGTTTATTTTATGGCAGCTTTCAAAGTTTTTACTCATTGCCCTGACACTCACGCCGTCTCCCGTCCGTCGCTGTGTCGGCCACCTGGGCAAAAAGGAGCAGCTGCAGCCGCAGTCACAGCCGCAACAGCTCAGCTCTCGCCAAGGTGGCAATAAAATAAATGGCAGCACTTTCGGTTTTTACCCCATTGCAGGAAGTTAGGGAACCTCAAAAAAAATAAAAAAAAAACCAATTTTGGCCATGGCTGGATGCGATGGCATTTGCCATATATCAAAAGGCAAAAGAGTAAAGCACATAAACGCCACTCTCAGCGAGGGAAAGCGAGAGCGAGTTGTGAGAGATTTGGAGTTGGTTAGCGGCAAATATTTGCGGTATTTTCACTTGGCCACTGAGTGGTTTATGGCTCCTTATGGCGACTACTGCTTGCTTGTAGTTTGTATTATTATTGTTGTTACCAGCCACCAACCAGCAGGTAAATCCGCACACTAAAGGCCACCACTACTCTTGGGTATTTGCTAGCTGTGGTGAGGTGACTCTGAGTGGCAGTGTGTTCAAGATTAATGCGACGGCCATATCCTTTTGCGAGGAGCACCTTTTGGCGTCTCATTGTTCAACAGCATTGACAATGTGGCCAATGTGGCACGGGTGGAATAAAACATAATATTGAATGGAGAAAAACGTAATTTCTAAAAGGATTACGAAAAGCTTTAAAGCAAAGCCAGCGACAGCAACAGCGACAAAGAAGACGACATGAAAAATGAATTGCAAGGAACTGAATGGAATGGAAAAGAAAGCAAAAGAAATCCGGCGAAGAGCAGCAACACCAGGAGAGTTTTCATTTTCAAGGCACTTGGCGCGTTCGCTTGAGCACACACACACACACGCACACATACAGCCACAGATATGTGGAACAAAGTCTCTACACCGTAAAATGTGTGAAAAATGAACAGAACTGCCGCAACAACGAGGCGGAAATGAAAAATACACGTATAAAGATGCCTGAAAATGGCCGACGAAAACCTGAAATCAAAAGAAATGTTCGAGTGTGTGTGATGAAAAGGCTTGGGGAAAAGTCATTTTCACATATGACAAGGAAAATTGGGGATACACACACACGCACACACACACATATTGTAATTAATGACAGCCAAATTATGACTGAAATGTGGAAGGATAACGGCAGCCATGAAAGATAAAATCATTTCTTCAACCGTGTTATGTATTGAATAATATCGAATACTGCTGCTATACTGCGATTTCTGAACGCGGGTCATTAGTTCATTAGGTACACAGTCAGAAACAGGAACTTAGCTTTCATAACTTTTAATGTTCATAAATATGAAATTGGAAGCACAAAATTGGACTTAGGCAGATGTAAAAAAAAACTTAAGTTATGTGTAAGTATTAGGATGCTGTATATACGTATTAGTTGGTGAGCGCTCGTACTTATTGATTTATAGAAAAAAAATAAATACGTTTTCAAGGCTTGTAATCTTATTCTGAGCAACCAACAACAATGAGGTCATCCATATATAAGCATACCTGGGATTGCGAACATACGGCAAGATTTCTGAGCATTCCAAGAATATGAGGTATTTTTAACGTCTATGACTCTAATCGCTTCACAGTCATGTGAATAGATGAATGCTGAATAAAATAAAAGTACATATATTGAACTTGATATTCAACTAGTGCTGTGTTTTTTTTTTATTTTTTTTTCTATGCATTGCTCTAATAGAAAGAGAGAGAAAATAAATTAAAATTAAGAGCTACTTGAGGTGACTTAAATTTTCGTGCACATTGTGTTCTCATAAGCTGCATTTTTATTCTACACAAATTTCACAAAGACACTCTAAGTTGTTGCTGTGTATTTGATTTTATTTATTTCTGTTAGGCGCATCGGAAGCGACACATTTGCATTATAGCCCGGATACTTTTCTTTTCCTGATTTATTAGCTTATGTTCAGTGGTCTAGAATGTCTGACCTGGTTCAGTGCTTGCTGCGCATCTGTTACTACTATTCGCGATTCATGGGCGTGCTCAATTTTGAGATCGATTTGAGCACGGGCCGTGCTAGGACAACGCGACGCACCTCAATCTATGCAGCAGTCGTGAATGTGATTATCATCTGTTCCCTGCCCTGGCTGATTCATTTCTTCTGGTCACAATCGGAAGTGTTGCACGAATTCATGTTCCTCGCCCTAGTGGCAGGTCGAGTCATTTGCATTTGTGTGACACTTTTAACCCGCTGGCTGCACCGTCATCAACTTATACGTTTAGTAAAAATATTTCAACGCCTGACGAAACAAAGGCCCCAAGTCATTAGACTGTGGCGACGTGGTGTCATTTGGAAATTGCTGAGCATGCTCATTGTATATATCCTGGAAATGTTGGCCAGCATGGTCATCGTTTGGGGGAGCCTCAATCTCAAGCTGACTCTGAGCATATTGATATTAAGTGGTATTCAAACACTTATTAATACGATTATATATCAGTATTATTTTGCACTGCTCAATGTGCGTGGATATTATATCCTTCTGAATCGGGAGGTATGTGGAGTGCTCGCAGAGATTCGCTCCTTGGAGCTTGACCACCGAGGGGGTGTCTTTGTAATTAAGTGTTGTGCTCTGGCAGATCGGCTGGAAGATATAGCCAGAGCACAATTCCAGCTGCAAAAGCTGGTCGTTCATTTAACGAACATCTTTGGACTGCAAACGATGTTTATGGGCATCAATTATTATATGGCTGGCATCGCAGTGGTCTACATCGCCTTCTCGGAGTTGATAGGAGCACTATGTGTCCATTGGAGCAATTGGGCGATGGCTCTATTTTGTTTTCAATCTACCTGTTACTTTTTAGATTTTCACATCCTTATCTATGTTATATACTCACTGCTGGATGTACACGCTGAGATGAAGAAGCTAATCTCACAGAACACACTTTATGCTCCTGGTTTGGATATGCGGTTGGAGGCTATCGTAAGATTACTATCGAATAGAAAATCGAATTAATCTTAATCTCTGCCAAAACTTTTTGTTCTTCTGTTAGTTTGAGAACTTCAAGCTGCAGCTGGCCTGGAGCCCACTGAAGTTATCGGTTCTTGGACTCTTCAATTTGGATAAAACCTTTTGCGTTTGTTTTGCCAGCTCAATAGTAACCAGATCATTGGTTTTGTATCAGAATGATTTAAAAAATTCATACTTATACTAATTTTAATATAATAAACTTTAATAATATACGGCAAAAAAAAAAAACATAGACAACCTCTCATTTAGTTTTCTTCATTTACGAATGTCAACCCCCAAGGATTTACATTAAGCAACTATCAGTTTCTCATTATTATTATTACATTTCGTAATTAGCCATCATTTTATTGGTGTCATTATATCAAGCCATCTGTTAATCGTATCAATATTTACATTTTCAATTTAATATTTTCTTTTGTAAGTTTATTTTACGTATGGTCTACTTTACGCGGAATTTTTCAGTTTAGTATAAAGTAAAAAATACCCTAACATAAATGAATGAATGAATAATAATTTTATAAGCATAAATTGTACTCCAAATGATTGGAATATATTACTAAAATCCAAAGGTCACAAAGTATTCTTAATCAGTATCAACAGGCGAACGGATATAGTCATGATCTTCTGCCCGTCTGTCTTTCCTTAATAGATAAAATAACCAAATACATTATTGACCAACTATTAAAATTTCAATAAGAATGGATAATACCGATTTTGTTAGCCACACCATATTTTCATAAAAATCATTTTAACATCAGTAAGCCTACTATTCAGAGTAGACTAGAGCTATCTAACTTGCTTCATGTGGCAATGACTAGTCTTCCTTTGCCATTAATTTTTTACGTTCAGTGCTGCTCGTTGTTACCATTCAATTTCATAATTAGGCATATCAGCTAATCTATCAACCGTATCCATTGCTACACATTTTCATTTTACCGTGTGCACAATGGGAATTATATTCCTGTTTAGTCTCTCAAAATGTTCGACCCGGTTAAGTGGATCCTACGGCTTTCCTACTATTACTCACGTCTTCTTGGGGTGATCAACTTTGAAATTGACATGAGAACAGGTCGAGCGCGAATTACGAGATTAGCTTCGATCTATGCAATCCTCATCAATGGACTGATATTTAGTGTGTTAGGATTTGTAAGCAGCACGTATCTTATTGAAGCACTGTGGTTAAATGCGAGTTTGCTGAATGAATATATTTTTGTGATTATACATTGCATTCGAATCGTCTGTGTGATGGCAACTTTGCTCAATCGTTGGTATCATCGTAGTCGGCTGATTAATGTTATAAACGCCTTTCATCTTTTGGCATGTCGCAAACCACAAGTTACGAGAATGTGGCGAAGACGAGTTATTATCAAATTTATAAGCCTTGTATCTTCAGAGCTCGCACAATTATCAATGGCCTTAACTGCTCTTGGAACATATCCGTCACTAAATGTAGCAATAATGGCCTGGATGATGCACATGTTAACAACATTAACCGATATGATAGGCTCGCACTATTACTTTGTAATGCTGAATGCTCATAGCCACTACATTCTCGTCAATCAAGAGATCGAAGCAATACTCAACAATATTCACTCCTTAGAGTCTGAAAATCGAAGGGCTGCATTCATGTCAAAATGTTGTTTCTTAGCCGACCAACTGGAAGACATCGCCCGACAACAATCCAAACTACAGGCGCTCGTCGAGAGCATAACTCGCATATTTAATATACAGGGTGTCTGCGTATCTATCATTTTTTACTTCTCCACGATCGGGGGTATCTATTTCACATTCGCGACTTTCATATTAAACAAAGGTGTCGAGTGGACCGCCTCATTTATTGTGAGGTATTTATTTGCAATGGGCTCTTTCTACGCGGACGCTTTGATCACGATCGACAATTTCTACATTGTCTTAGATGTCCATGCCGATATGATCAGACTGCTGGAACAGTTCTCAACGATCTCTCCAGGGCTGGACGAGCGATTGGTGGAAGTCGTAAGTGTAGATACCAATTAAATTAACTTACATGAATATTAAATTACTTCTTATTCACATTCAGATCGAGACTTTTCAGCTTCAGTTGAGGAGAAATCCCTTGAAGATTCGTCTTATGCATTGCTACAACGTGGATCGATCAGAACTAATTGCAACGGCCAGTTCAATAGTAATGAATTCGGTGGTCCTGATTCAATATGAATTGAAAAATAAAGAAACATATTCTAAAAAATAACTCAAGCAACTTATAACATATATTTCTTCTATGTATTACACAAAAAATTCATTGCTTTACTAGAATATAAAACATGCACACTGAACATTATCATCCCATAAAGTATACATATAAATGAGCAGCATCAACAGTTGCGTCTATTAATACACATCCAGTTTTGAACGGGCCAAACTCAGAGACAGTAAGAATTATTGGAAATTAGATTCTCCTATAAGCTACACAGATCAAGTTTATTTAATTTTATCGATAACTGCCCCTGTTTTGCGAATATGGATACAAATCGATTTCGAATAGTAATAAAATAACTACTTGTTAATGTTTATCCTTCCAATTTTTATATAGTATAGTATGTTATATTAGTAAGCAATTGTAGAATTTTCAATAGGTCGGATAACAAATCAAAATTTTTGAACCTGCATTTTATTTCAGGTTGAGCAAAAGTGTTTACCGACACCACGTTATTTTTGGGTAAAATTTGTAAATTAAGCAAGGGTGATTTTTATTTTTCTTAAAAACCTGTCTGTGCCTGCCCGAACAATAAAAAATGTATAAAACTTGCCAAGTCAAGTCGACTCAATAAAACTAGAAATTGCCTTAAAATATTCTAGTTCCAGTTAATTTCTTTAAACTTTCCATTTCGTAATTAGTCATATCAAGTAATCCATCAATCGCATCAATTTCAACAAATTTTCATTTGGCCGTCTGCTCAATGGGAATTATATTCCTGTTTAGTCTCTCAAAATGTTCGACCCGGTTAAGTGGATCCTACGGCTTTCCTACTATTACTCACGTCTTCTTGGGGTGATCAACTTTGAAATTGACATGAGAACAGGTCGAGCGCGGATTGCGAGATTAGCTTCCATCTATGCCATCCTCATCAATGGACTGATGTTTAGTGTGTTAGTATTTCAAAGCAGCAGTTATCTCATTGCAGTGTTTTGGTTAAATGCGAGTTTGCTGTATGAATATATTTTTGTGATTATACTTGGCATAAGAATCATCTGCGTGATGGCAACTTTGCTCAATCGTTGGTATCATCGTAGTCGGCTGATTAATGTTATAAATACCTTTCATCTTTTGGCATGTCGCAAACCACAAGTTACGAGAATGTGGCGAAGACGAGTTATTATCAAATTTATAAGCCTTGTATCTTCAGAGCTCGCACAATTATCAATGGCCTTAACTGCTCTTGGAACATATCCGTCACTAAATGTAGCAATAATGGCCTGGATGATGCACATGTTAACAACATTAACCGATATGATAGGCTCGCACTATTACTTTGTAATGCTGAATGCTCATAGCCACTACATTCTCGTCAATCAAGAGATCGAAGCAATACTCAACAATATTTACTCCTTAGAGTCTGAAAATCGAAGGGCTGCATTCATGTCAAAATGTTGCTCCTTAGCCGACCAACTGGAAGACATCGCCCGACAACAATCCAAACTACAGGCGCTTGTCGAGAGCATAACTCACATATTTAATATACAGGGTGTCTGCGTATCGATCGTTTTTTACTTCTCCACGATCGCTGCGATCTACTTTACATTCCTGAATATTAAATTAACCACAGGTGTCGAGTGGACCGCAGTATTTATTATGAGGTATATATTTGAAATGTGCTCTTTCTACGCGGACGCTGTGATCACGATCGACAATTTCTACATTGTCTTAGATGTCCATGCCGATATGATCAGACTGCTGGAACAGTTCTCAACGATCTCTCCAGGGCTGGACGAGCGATTGGAAGAAGTGGTAAGTGTATATACGAATTAAATGAACTCACATGAGGGTTAAATTACTTCTTCTTTGCATTCAGATCGAGGCATTTCAGCTTCAGTTGAGGAGAAATCCCTTGAAGATTCGTCTTATGCATTGCTACAACGTGGATCGATCAGAAGTAATTGCAATGGTCAGTTCAATAATAATGAATTCGGTGGTACTGATTCAATATGAATTGAAAAATGGAAATAAATAAATTCAATAATCTTTAACCCATCAATAACAACAATTTAAAATTTACAATTTTATGAACTGAAAAGTCTATGGCCACGCCAACATTTGCGCTCATAATCGCCAAATCCGATATTCGCATGTCTCCCAAAATTTTAAAGATAGCGTCACCGAACTGCTAGCTGGCCACTTACTTTAAAGCTCGATATATTCACCCACACCCGCCGAAGTTTAAAAGCACAATTCACAAAATCCGGTATCAAGCGCACTTTTAAAGGCAAACGTTGAGGCCACATTACTAGGAACATCCTTCAATGGACATATCTTGGCTACACCCATTGTGTTTTATGAAAGCTGTTATCAGATGAAATAATTTATTGGTGTTAGAGTATTTCGCAGTCGGGCTCGTCCGACTGCAATGTTCGCTCATGTTGTGGTTTGACCCATTTTCTTTTCATAATCCATTTCGTAATTAGTCGTATCTGTTTGTCTATCATTCGCGTCAATCGCTATGCACTTTTATTAGACACCCCACTGAATGGCATTTGGAGTTCTTTTCAGTCCTTTAAAATGGTTGACCCGGTGCAGGTGATCCTGAAAATAGCCTACTATTACTCACGCCTCCTTGGGTTACTTAACTTCGAGATTAATGTGGAGACAGGCCTGGCTCGAATCACGAGTCGAGCATCGATCTATGCCGTCCTGGCAAATGGACTGGTCGTCAGCCTGCTGATTATTTTGAGTACTAGTCATCTAGTAATGCGACTGTTCACACAAGCAGGACATTTGCATCAGTATTTATACTTGATTGTGCACGGAGTGCGACTTACCAGTCTTGTGGCAGCGCTATTCAATCGCTGGTGGCAACGCCGACGACTCGTTCAACTAGTGAATGGATTTCGTCGCCTGGCGTTACGGAGACCAAATGTAACGCGAATTTGGCGAAGTGGCATTATTTACAAAACGATAACATATCTCCTGCCACAAATTGTGCAGGTTGTATTTACCCTAATGTATTTGTGGCCATATCTGACAAGTAGCCTGGCCCTCGACACCGTTGGGCTTTACATGTTGGCAATTCTTGTCAATGTGGCAGTCACACACTTTTTCTTTGCCATGCTAAATGTGCACAGCCACTATACTCTGCTCAATCAGGAGATTGAGTCAGTATTCGCTGAGATTTGCTCCCTGGAGCATGTAGACCGCAGGGCTGCAGTCATGAGTAAGTGCTGCTCTCTCGCTGACCAACTGGAGGCTATAGCACTAACACAATCCGAACTGCAATCCCTGTTCAAAAGCATGCTCCAAGCTTTTGAAATACAAGGACTGTGTATTTATATCCATACTCACACGACCATTGTGTTCGCTACCTATTATATATATTTCATCATTAAACAGAACATTGATAAGGAATGGAATTTCCTTTTCATCTTTATGTATATCTTACAAGTGTTTTTCTACTTTGCCGACAATCTGGTCAACATCAGTAACATTTTCTTTGTCATGGATAAACATTCAAAAATGGTCGAGCTGCTGGAACACTTTTCAACAATCTCTCCGGGACTCGATGACCGGCTGGAGACAGTTGTAAGTATGCGTTACAAAACGATTAAATCGACTTTATGTCAATATCGTTTTTCTTTCAGATCGAGAGCTTTCAGCTTCAGCTGAAACGCAATCCTCTAAAAATTTCCATCCTTGGTCTTTATACTGTGGAACGATCGAATGTGATGTCTATTATCAGTTCATTGGTAATCAACTCTTTGGTTCTCATTCAATATGATTTACAACACAAAATTGTCTCGAAGAACCACGTCTTTAAAAAATAAAATAAATCGCTATATAGTCCTCCTTCAATAATACGCAAACTTAAATTTTACTCGTTGAGTTTCCATTCGACTTGATTAAAGGTCTCTTAAAGCTATTGCTTTCAAAGTGATTTTATCGACCTGCAAGATTCGACTATCTGTGTGTGTGTGGGTCTGTGTGTGTGAGTGTGTACTTTTCCACAACGTGAACGAAACGGAGCCCTGGGCCATTCAGGAGACGGGCAACAAAAGAAAACACAATATTCCTTTGGCAGGCACAGACACAGTTTGAAGTTTGGCAAGTCTGAGCTTTGGACTGGAGACACACTACTATATCAATACGGTTATGTGTCTTTATGTGTCTATAGGGGCAATGTTCTGGCATTTATTTTGGTGTCTTCGCACTGAGCCAAAATGGAACACATACAAACATTATTTTGAAGGGAAATCAAACTTATTTGTACAATCACACTTCAATTTTATAACTCATAGCTGATATGAGCAGAATAAACACAAAAATGTACTTGAAGACTAAGAATTAGGTTGAAAATAGTTGTCGAAGAGTGACAAAAAATGAGAAAAGTTAACCGAGTAATGAGTGAAAGCGTCGCGTAAATCTGTAAGAAAAGAGGAGGAGGTGCCTCATATGATACAATGACATATCATATGCTACACCACTGTAACTGTGTCAATGGCATGTATAATTGCGAGCAAGCGAACCGATAATGCCAGTTTCATACAGTTCCTGGAATATGTGTCAGAGGAATGGCAATGGCAATGGCATTGGGAATGGGAATGGTTGTGTGTGGTAAATGGTAATGCCTTTGTCGGGATGCCTTTGTGTTGGGATTGCCAGGCATTTATAACTTGGCAACTTGTGCCCCCACCCCCACCAAACGAAGACGACACTGACAAATCCTAGCACAGCATCGCGACGCTCGATGGAGCATCAATTCCTTGCCACAATGCCAAATGGCAACAAAATAAACGAGCTTCCATTCAATTTCTGCCGCTGTTGCTGCTGCTGTTGCTGCTCATGCTGCAGCTGGCTGTCAGTTTAGCATAAGTCGCTGTTTCATCCGGAAGGCAATATGCATTGCCATTCGGATGGATAGATGGACCGAGGGACGGAGGGACGGACGGGCCAATAAGCACGCAATGACATTTTAGCATAATGCATTGCAGCGTCTTCAACTTGAGAGGAAGCCAAAACCAACAGCACGACAAGGACAGCCAACTTACCCTCCACATAATACACTCAGAAAAAAATTGACCTGTAATACTTACGATTTCGATATTGTTTTTGAATTTTAGGAATAATTTTTTCTTAATTTAAGAATTTTTATTTCTACTATACATTCCTTAATTAATAATAATAATAGAAAACGATCGATTTTGGACAATTTATTTTCTTGAACTTCGACATTATTTTTATAAACAAGAATATCTTTTTCGATTTTCTGAAAATCAAGCCGACTTTTTTCTGAGTATATGTAGGGGTGGGTTGGGCTGAACTTCAGTTTCGTTCAAGTGGCAAATGCAACTTCAATTTGGGAGCTTATCCCTCACTCTGTGTGTGTAGGTGTGTATATCCGAAAGTTCGTACATGGCCACGATTGTAATAATATGTACAAATGCTCAACATGAAGCGGTCAGGCGAAGTTGCTTTTCTTCAGAGGGAATTGACTTAGAGTGTGTCAAATGGGCTTTGAGCTGCTTTGGCTAACGTTCTGCCGTTATCTGTGTAATCAATATTGGCAAACAGATGGCTCAAATGCTCATGCAAATCGACTTATTTGCATTGCTGCACCATGTCAAGATACGCATGCAAGACAATTGAACTCTATAAATACAAACAGGAAGCGACAATACAAGTATACTACAAGCTGATGTAGATGTTACACATATATTCGCTTTTATTTTCATTGCGCAATAAAGATATTTAATAAATTGAATTTAATGTTATTGGTTTATAAATTATAAGATCCAAATTAGAAGACATCATAATTTGCAAATTAATAATTATCTCAGAAACTAGTTATGCTTGAGCTGTCAATTTGTTAAGTATTGATAAGCCAATAAGATAATGCCACAAAAATGTTTTCAAGAAAAAGAAAACAATTTGAAATTACCGCTGACTGAATACGTGAAGAGACCTTCGAATTTGTATCATAACTCAAAAAATATGCGAAGCATTCGCGAAGCGGTGCTGTGTGCAAAATCCCATAGCGCGGCAAAGAAAATTAAATTGAATTTGCAAAGGGCACGCACATAAATCCGAAGGCACAACTGTGGATACAACGAAACGAGCTTCAGTGAGAGACAGAGAGGCAGAGAGAGAGAGAGAGAGTTAGAGAGGGAAAACGATGAGAAAAACACGAGAAAGATGGCGTCAAAAGAAAATTTGTAGTTTGCTTTTGCCGAAGGCCAGAAATTTTGCTCAAAAGTATCATAAATATTTGATTTTCACATTTTCCAACGTCTTCGTCTTCGTCTCGGTCTGGCCGGATGTCTGTTCTGGATGCTGAATGCTGAATGCTCGATGTGCTCGAGGTGCTCGATGTGCCGAGAAAATTGATAAGATTCAATGATTACGTTTCAAAATTGATATAATTTGTGCACAATTTTCAGCAATTGGCAAATGTCGCGTACGTGCTGAAGTTTCCCTAAAAGCCGTCGCATTTAAGTTGTTCGCCCCAAAATATAATATATTTAACTGCAACTATCAAAGTAAGCTGGGAGAACGGTTGATTATTTTGGGGTAGGTCTTGGATTAGGAATGTCATCACAGCGAATATGAACTTAAGACGTATGAGTTTTATGTACACAGTGAAAAACAAGTTCATTCTAAAATTAAACTTACGAATCATGATTCAAGTATTTTAAGCTTGAACTAAGATTTGTTCAGTCTATGAACTCAATACCACTTGATGCACTCAAAATATATTCTTGATTTTGGGTTCCTTTGCATTTTTTTGTGTGTATACTACATTGGTACAAGCCGGTGCTCGTAAATACTTTTTATGAACACCTGCACATTACAAACTTTAAAATTTATGCCCGTGTACAGACCCGCACACCCGTATACGGTTCTCGTATTTATGGATGTGGCGTCGTGAATGTTGCGGCATATTTGGTTTCGGCGTGCGAAATGCATTTTATGAATCTTTTATGGCTTTTAATGTAGAGGCACCTGCAAATACACACATCCACACACACACACTCACACGTATCGAGTCAGATTTTTTGGCGCCACCTGGCGCTGAGTTTATGCGGCACGGGTATCACACAATAAACGCCAGCAAGTGCCTTGCGCCCCCAAAACGGCCATGGAGGACACCTTGATGGGCGTTGTCATAAAATGGGTGTTTGTGAGTAAGGGGGGATGGCGGCTACGAGGCTAAGGACACCTTTACCTTTACGGCATTAAGCTGGCTGCGCAATCTGCTCACGCCCGCGGAACGTATATCATCCTGGCCTAATCCTTGGTGGGCATGGCTTTTACTAAGCGGTGCACATGAAATATTCCCTACCCCAATCTACCCGCCCAACAAAAACAGAGAAAGAAACTGGAGCAACAACAAAGTTGCTGCTGCATTTTGATTTGTGCGCTTCAGCACTGGTATCGGTTAAGGTACTACAAATTTATATAGAGTCTGGCCTATCGTTTAAAGTCAACTCTGCTGATCGCCACATTTTAGGTTAAATATTAATATCCTGATCCCTGTATGAGTTTCAACTAAGAACCGTTCTCAATTGTTTGCAAAGTATTCATGATTAAATCAAACAATGCTTAAGAAGGCCGGATTTTAAAATCGTATCAGTTTTGATAATTTTACGGTATTGGAAAGCTTGGACCAGTCACTACAAGACAATTAGAATAGAATTTTAAACTTGAAAGAGGGGCAGAACCTCGGTTTCAAGTTAGAATGTAGAATATAACTGGACTTCAAACCATGTTTAAAAAGTTCTGATTTCTTATCGTGTTTGACAAAGTTATGGCTGTGGAAAGAAGAGTTTTTATATAAAAAAAGTTTAAGCTATTATTAAATTGGCTTTTGTGGATTACTCAGTGGTTCTTATGACGCTCTTCACAAGTGGCTTGGTATTAAATAATTTAAATTAATATTTCGTTTTTCAGTTATTTATTTTATGAATTTATTATTTATTTTCATAAAATATGTGAAGACTTTTGAAAAAGAGATATTCTATTGAATAATTGATTGAATCAACAGGTAATTCAATCGGACGAACGAAGCTGCTCAAGCAAAACGAATGCATTTTGCTTAATGCCAACACTAGTTTAATTTCATAATCCATAAGAGCTACTACAATTTTAAAATGAAATTAAATTTGAAGAGTGCTGCTACACTCATCAAATCAAATTGAAATTCATTTAAACTTGAGCTGGCCGGGAAAAATGCAAATACAAACAAAAGCAGAAAATCACTCATAAAGCAATTCAAGCTGAATGACAAACAAGATGAGCAAAAAGGATCCAACTTGAATGTGTAATCAATTGGCAAATTAATCACGTGAAATGCTGCACATCACAATAATTACATTCCGTCAGCAGTCGCTCAAATATGTATATCTATATGCACAACATCTCAATCTCACTCACTGCTCACTACTTGACCCAAAAAACCAAACAAACAGTTAAGATTTACTAAGGAAAATTCACTTGCACTTTTCTTTTGGGCTTCCAATTTCAGTGTCAATTCTTCTGTTTGTCTTCTGTCGTTATAAGGATTGGCGCTCTAATTGCATCTGATTGCATTTCTTCCCCGGTACCCAGTTGCCAGTTGAAAGCTGCTGGTTTGCAGATTCGTACATCCGTACATCCGCACAACCGTATCCGTTGATTTTCCATTCGCGTTATTTTTCAGTTCATCCGACAGAGAACGTGAGCGAAATTTAAATGAGGCTGACTTTGCAGCTGACTGCGTTAAGCTGAGCTGACAAAAAGGACACCAAGCTCTAAGGAAAACAACTGCAAGCGATAAAGTTGCACATGCTCGACAATCACATACCATGTACTACATACAAGCTAATCGACTCGAAGTGGTTCCAGATCAATCTCAATGTGACAACTCTGGTTCGAGCAGTAAACCGAATCGCTGTCAAAACTTGTAGAGGTTATACTCCTTGTGAATATACCTCATTTTGGCCCATGTATTTCATTGAGAAAATAAAAAGACAAAAGAAACACAAGCATAAGATACAAATTGATTGGAAATATGCAATCAACAAATAACATGGCAATAACAGTTGCTGCGATTTCGCTTTTACTCTCCACATTTTACATTATTTAAGCCCCAATTAAAGTGGTCCTTGTCCAGAATGGAGTAAATAGATTATTCACAAAAACATGCTGCAGAGACTACAATCATTAATTGAGTAATGTGTTCGTTGCCAGAACTAGTGTAAACCTGACGGGCAAATCAATTTGCAACCACAATTAATAATCTGACAGAGGTGTAAATGCTACACACAGACACACACAAACAAACCCGTAGCATTTTAATTTCCGTGTCGGAAAAGAGAGCAACAAGAACGGAAAATCGAATTGAGTAAACGGGGTTCTTTCTTTGATGTTCATGTTGTTTGTCAAGAAAATGAATTTCACTTGACGGCGATTATGTGGCAGCCAAGTCACTCAGTCAGCAAACTTACAGCTGAAGTGAAAGTTTTGTAAAACATTTCCGATATTTCAAATACAACAGCATTTTCCCTTCCCCCTCCCGCTCGCTAGCGCCCAGCCCAAGTAGTACCAGCTTCAAGGGTTCTCTACCTCATTCCTCATCCATGCACTTGGAAAAACAAATATGGAGTAACTTGTACGCCAAAATATTCTCCATTCAAGTCTGCATTTGAAAGACATGTTACATAATATTAGATTTACTTAAGTACGGTATTTAAGGTAGAAATAAATATTTAATCTTGATTACTTATATGAAGTGAAGTGCTGTACTTAATCATGATTCTAATTTTGAATAAGAGTAAAATAACTTGAGTCAGTATAATTTGAATTAAAGCAATCGTTAGAATGCACTATTAGAGACAGCTAAACTAGGAGATACGCTGTACTCAGCTGTAAAATAAATATTAGGCCTGTTTATATGAATTTAAAACAATAATACTTTTGGTTGAAGTCAGGGTATGGTTGTGTCTGGGTATATTATATATAAATTCCAATCAGGTTATATGTTCACAAATGTGTCTCTTGTACACTTGAGTATTTCTCTCAGTGCTGCCATGTCGAGCGTGTTGTCTAACCAAAATGCCAAACACGAATGCCAAATGAAAAAAGCTGCCTGACAGCAGCAGCAGCAGCAGGGCTCTTGCGAGGGGTGTAAAACTTTTGCCTAAATCACTTAACGGCAAACAAGTGTTGGCATTTGGCCCTCTAGCAGCGAATCTACCCCATCTTAGAAACTTATTGCTATCACAAAACTTTTGCGCGTTGTATGCCTTTTTCAATGAAAAGTTTTTGGTTTTCGCAATAAGAGACGACGAAGCCAATGAAATATAATAACAAGAAATAACCGGAAGCAGCACATAGGAAGCGTGCTGTTTGACATACCACACTCACACACACACACACACACACACACCATCAACCTGCCGCCCCTCCGACGTTCCCTCCTCGTGCAAGCAATTTGGCAAGTGCATAAACAGAAAATCAATTACATTTGCATACAGGCACACACAGTGGCATCAACTGGCGGCGTGCAGTTGCACTGCTGAATGTGTGTATGTGTGTGTGCGGGTGTGTGTGCCTGTTGGGGAGTGGTAAATTTACATTAATTAAGGCAGGCAAAAGCTTTTTGACTTTTATTGTGACATAGGCCCGACAAGAACTACGACTTCTGTATATAAAACGCTTGCTTGTTTCAGTCGGAAAGCAGCAAAACTTTGAAAAGGATTTTAGCAGTCGCCTCACTCACACTCTCACACATCCCTGCCCAACACTACACATGTCCATTTAGGTAGCCACACAGATACACACACAATCACATATTAATTTTCCGGTTGTCTTTCTGAGTTGGGTCAGAAGCAAGCCTTTTTTTGGGCTCAGCAGCTGTGGAGACGGAAGCAAGTTCGATTTTAAAATCGCTTGCATAATTTATGAGTGGAGCCCTGGCATTTGAATCGGAATCTGAATCTGAATCTGAGTGCCGCTTCGGACATTTATGGTCGACAGGCAAAAAGATGAGGAGTCTCCTTCTATTCCATCTTTTTCTCTTCTGCATGGAATATTTTCTTCTGCTTCAATCAAATCGAAAAGGGGGCACTTTATTTAATTTTATGCAAATCGTTGTCAATTTTGGTTTTAGAATTGCTCTTATTATTATTATTTTTTTTTTTTTCTTTGGGGTAAAGCAAATGTTGTCATCTCACTGGCACCTGCGGGTTGCTGTGGTATAACATGTTGCACGATTCTTGTATCTGTATTTGTATCAATATCTGCATGTGCAGTTTAGTCTGTTGCAACACATCTACATGCATTTCAATTTTGCAACGTTGCATGCCCCATGGCCACACAGCACGGAAAACACCTCAATGTGGTTACGGACACAATCGAAACATCTCCAAACCAACAAACTACCCCTTACCTCCTACCACCCCTCATATTTTGATACATTCGCCATAATGGCTCACTTATGAAAATGTTGAAACATGTGCGGACTTCTCAGTGAATAACTTGAATGGAGTCCATGAAATTAACTCGCAGCGAGTGCAGTGAATTATATCAGATACGAACATGCATAAGCACTACGCTGACCCCATTAAATGTATCATGTATCGGTATGTGTGAGTAAGTCGAACTAAGACAATCGAAGAGTTAGGAATGCAAACTTTAAATATAATCTCCAGAATTTCGCTAACTCCATTTGCAAACATCGATATGAATCGATATATAAAAGATAAATTTGGAAAGCGTGTCATTGATATATAATGCGGACTGAAAAATTATTGAGCAATTGCAGTTTTTGCTAACCAAAAAGTATTTTCTAATTTAAATAATAATAATATCAGCAGAACCACTATGTTTTAACCATTCTCAATTGCTTATTGAATTGAACATTTTCTTGTATATCAAATAACGCACAAGATAATCAGCTGAAGACAGCAATAAGTATCTTCTTTAAAGAACACATAGAAATATGTACTCAATTGAATTTTCAGTTCTGGGTTTCATAGAATTCCAATTCAAAAATATATTTAATTTGCATATATTTAATTAAATACCTGATATATTTGCTGCTATACATTTATAATTGAACATCATGAGAACATACCTCAGAATTTTTGAGATGCCTGCCCATTGTCTAAAATATTCCGGGTGCCACAATAAAAAAATAAAAACTTCACTATGACTGTGCCAAGTGCAGTTACGTTTTGCTATCTGACAACATTAAAAGTGTCTGCTCAAATTTCTAACTTGCCAAAAGAATTTCAGTTGACTTTTTCAGTGTGTGGGCGGTGTGTATTCGTGTGTGTGTGTGTGTGCGTGTGTCCTCAGGTAAGACGTATTACCTGTGAAAGGACATGGATAAGGGATGCGCAGCCCACAACTTCTTGCAATTGCATGCGAGAAATGTTTCGTGACAAAGAATTTCCAAACTGAAACAGATGAGAAAGGTCGTAGAAAGAGAGAGAGAGAGAGAGAGAGAGAGAGAGAGAGAGAGAGAGACAGAGAGTCATTGTAAAGCGTATCGCAAGTAGCGCAAAACTTTGAAGTTTTATTAAAAATACACACCACAACATTCCTCGAAGAACTTTGCACACGAAAACGTGCGATAATTTGGAAGCCAGCAAGACCTATGAGCCTGTATCTGCTCCTGCCCCGGACCTGCTCGACCTCCTGGTTCTGCTTACCGCAGTGGTGTGTCAAGTACTTTGGATAAACTTTTGTGACAGCTCAATTTGCGGGGGTGCGGTAGGGGTAAGTGTTATAAAACGTATGAGTAGCAAGGCGAATGTTTGGAAATATTAGAATATTATTTGATAGTTTGCTACCTTCTGCTGGCATCTAATGAGCAAAGGTTACCTAAGGACCCAGCGGAGTCCTACTAATGACAGCCGTGTACAACAGCAAAGTTGACAACCCAATTAAATAATGATTAACAACTTAATCTGAAATGAAATCGTATTAAATTGCAGACATTTTATATGAAGCGATAGCTGCTGAAGTTCTCATCCCTCAGGCATTTCGAAAGTCTAATTAGATAGAAAGAGACAGAGAGAGAGAGAGAGAGAGATGTGTGAATACAATTGAAATTCTGAGAGTGTGAACATCTTAGAAAGTCGCTACGTGTATGTTAAAAACCAAGGGATTTCAAATTATGTGCGAAATGATTAATTTTTCAATTTAAAGTTTTTCCCCATAAATACATTAACTAAATGAAAAGATTGGGGTATGCTGTATTATTGACACCGTATGTTTAATGAAGAAATATGAGTTGGTATATTGTAAATCAATAAGAAAGTTATATCTTTATATTTAAAGCTTCTATTACTATCGAAAATTTATTCATATTGACGTTCGCAAAATGGAAAAGTTATCGCTAGAATTGAGAAAATAAGGTCTGACTATGATAAACGAGAACATTACTAACTTAACATCTCATAGACAGCGACTATGTCAATGTTGATAGCATATCAACATATAATCAATTACCAAATTCTCCAAATACTAAGCCAAACTGAGGCATTGCCGTCACACAGCTGCAATTGAAATGCAACAAGAGACGCAAGTCGCATAATGCACTAAACGCACACAGTTAAGCAGTTCCGCCTACTTGTCACAAGGAGCGTATTTGGTATATATGTATATATATATATATATATATATATATATATATATATGGGAAACATGTATGCCTGAACAACATGTTGTGGTTATGGAAATTTGCTCGAATGGATGACAAACTGTGTGCGCGGCATGATTAATGCTCATCTCAAGAGCAGAGCACATCCTGCGAAAATGGAACACAAACAAACTGAACAGATGCAGCAAGGACATATCTTGGGCGTCGTCGTATTATCCACTAATTGGTATTTATTGCTACCTAAATGCCCCTGAAACTTGTTGCCTACTTTTCACCTCATATTTCATGTGGCAACGCCTATCCAGAAAAATAAAATAAAAATGTCGGCTGCAGGCGTTGATCTTGCTGAACAGCCAATCGGAGAAGGTTGCTATAATTAGACCCAGATCTTGAGAATGAGTGAATGAGAGCACTTGAGATGTTGTGCGTATGTGGTTGGATGGATGGATCTGTTGAAGAAACTGCGAGCAGCGATCTGCGAGCTAAGAGCTGAGAGCAGCAGGCAGCGAGCAGAGATCTGTGAGGCATCTTGAGGCTAATTTCAGTGGGCACACGACTTTGGCACGGTTTAGTATCGTCGCGACAATTATCGTAATTAACTCGTTTATGTGTTGTGTGCTAATCCAATTAACCAAGTTCGCGCAGGATGCCCCCGAAGCAGATGCCCCAGCGAGCCAAAGAAAACGCAAATAAATTAATTCAATCAGCAGTCAATTAGATAAACAGACAAATGAAGAATTCCCACACGCACAATTCGCATGCCTAATTGAATTGTCTATCAGCTTCTCTCTCTCTCTCTCTCTCTCTGTCTCTCTCTCACTATTTCCCTCACACGTCTAATCATCATCATAGTGTGGCATTTGTTCCAATTATCCAGCGAAACAGTGATTTTATGCCAATTGTAAATTGAATTTGTTGGCCATGTTAAATTATCAGCAGCACCAGCTGCACTCCCTACCCGTCGGTAATCCCAGCAGTTTCTACTATGCCGCTTCAACGATGCCGCCGTCGGCTGCATCCAATGCGGCATCCGGGCCGGGTTCCGGAGCTCCAGCTACCAATTTGAAATCCGTCGAGGCGACGGCGGCGGCTTATCAGCCACAGTCACAGCCTGCGGAGCTGAATGCCGCCTATGCCAAGGATAAGGACATCATCGCAAATCATCGAGAGCTAGATAAAATGCATCGGTTCTCGGTGAACAATCTCATGGAACTGAAACAAGATGGCTATGCAAAGAGCAAAATGCGCTTGGAGCTAACCAATAATTTTGGTAAGTAATTTCTAATAAAAAGTAAGATGGTGAAAAATTAAATGAAATATAAGAAATATAATAACACGCATAATAATTAAGATTGGTGCGAATAACTTTGTTAAGAAAAAGAGCTAGAGCTAGGTGGTCCCTAGACCAGCTATATGATAAACAAATCCTATCCGACTGCTCTGAAATATGTAAAGCCTTCAAGCAATGAGCTACAAAGCTGAGGACAAGATTGCCTTATAACAGGCAGATGTGGTTATATATATACGGCTTATCATGTTGATTAAGAATCAATATACTTGATGGGTTCGCAAAGAGAATCAAACAGACAAACGGATTAAAGGACAGGTGAACAGGACTACTTGACTCGCCGGGCGGAGCTGATGACGCCAATATGTGAACACTATACAAATTTAACTAATCTCCTCAAAGTATTTACTTTCAAATTTAAGTATCTACACGTCGGCACACATTTTATTGTTTACAATTCAAAAACTCCAGTAAATAGTTAATTTTTTAAACCCTTCTACTTATACAGAGTATCGCTCTAAATGAAATCAGTGGAGAGATATTCAAAGTATTTTAAGGTATTTTATGTGCCGCGTCTGCTTCAGGGTGGTAATCATCAGGCAATGTATTTCGTGCAATCCGGTTTTTTATCATGTAACTTAGCCCAACCAAATCTTTTTACCCACGCCATTTGTCTCAATTTGTCAGCGAAGCTGTCCGCTGGATTGCATCGTAGATCAGCGCCGGAGTTGTGTGTAGTATGCCACAAGAATCCAATGAGTTCCCCCGGGAATTAGGTGGAGGGAGGAAGGAGAGGGAAACCAGTGGGAAAAGAGAGATGTTTAATTTGAATTGCCAGCGAATCGAGCAACGAGGCAGCGATAAAAAACAGTTGCAGCTTAATAAAATCAACAACAAAATAAAAAACAAAAAGAACCGAGAACTCCAAATCGAAAGGGAAACCTCAATCAGATATGTGCGCCAAGAGGAGAGGAGTGAAAGTAAAGGCATGGAAATAGGAAGGGAGGGGAATAGGCTGACTGGCACATGTTACAATCGGAGCGATGATAAAAATAAACACACGCCTCTCGAATAGGGGCTGCTGCCTGCCTACTTCTGGTTTGCTGGGCATCTGCATTGGGAGATGACTGCTCGTTTTATGCTCCACTTGGAGAGGATAGGCTCGGGCTCCGCTGGGCTGGGCTGTGGCTGGGCTGCGTTGATGGGCGCTTCGGTTGTTCAAAGGCGATGCGATGCCGGCCTCTGAGGGAATATCATGTCAGCTTTGATTACGTTTTGTCATGTTGACAATGTTGAAGTGTTGTCTGCAGTCGTCGTTCTTGTTGCACTCCCAAATGCAGCCGAAAAGGGAAAAATCCGTTTTTTGTTTTTCTCGTTTCGTTTCGTTTGGTTTTTTTTTTCTTGGAGTCGGCTTCTGATAGCAATGACAATGAGACGGACATATTTCATAGCAAATTATGCCGCTGACAAGCGAGCAGCAACAACAAGGACATACAACCAGGCCACTAGACGACATGTCGCCTTTAATGTTGACAACCTGGTGGCTGTAGAGCTGAGTAGTCGCGGGGAGAGGCCTTTATGTACACTCATACACAGGGAATAATGCTTTAAAAAAGCATTCCCTAAAAAAATCAAATGCAAATACTGATTGAAGAAATATCCATTCTAGAACGGAAAATCTTAAATGATTAATTTGGATATCAAATTAAGGGCTGCAATACTCTAGAAGGATGCCACAATCAAACCTCAATCAATGTTCTTCAATCTATGCTCAGCATTTATTCACTTTTAAATATAAATAGTAGTGGGCTTAAATCAAAAATATGTTTATAAAATACTGCGATCACTCAAAATGCACAACTTTTGTAATTTTCCCCATTTATTAGAGTTCTGAGAACGGAATACCTGTTAAGTTTTTTGCCGTGTAGCTGAAACTGCGGCTCAGCCTCAACAGTAACACAGGCAGAGAGATGCAAGAAATACACGCAAAGATGACGCTTGTCATCCATTTGGATGTGCAATTGGCGGCGGCATAAATGAGCAAATGTCGCCCACATCTGGCACCTAGATATCATGCATGAGTTCCACTTACACACACATGCAAATAATGTCTGCATAAATCACATATCTATCCAGTATGCACACTCATATGATATCATAAATTCTCAGCTCATTTCAATTCAAATTTATCATTCAAGAAAAAAATATATCTATGCATACAGTGCAGGCAATAAAAATAGCACTATTAACAATTCAGAACTTCAATATTGCATTTTTTTGCAGTTGTTTGAGTTTTGCTTTAAGGTTTTGTATTTTGAAAAAGATTCTTATGCTTTGTGAGGCGACTGCAGAACCTTAATATTCATCTTTCCAGAGTACATCTACATTTATGAAACTAACTTTCAAAAGAAATTCTCGAACATATGCTGATTTTGCCTTAGATTTTGAAATACAGCCTCAATTCCATAGTAAAGGCAATTTGAAAATGTTTTATTTGAAAAGGCCAAATATCAAATACAGTGCCATTTTTTGTAACAACATCAATTCCATGGCCAAGACATTTTTTGCAAATATTTTCTTTTTTCAAAATAAAAAGTTTTTTTCCATTAAACAAAAAAAAATGTGGAAAAAATCTGATTATGGTTTCATTTGCACTGCCATGCTGAGGAGCAATGTTATATCGTTTATTAAATAGAAATACTGATACGAAAATATACTTATGTTTATTGAGCTATAGGATTAGGATTGCTATTAACCGTATTTCTGAGAACTTTTGTACAAAATTTCTAGCGGTGAAATCAATTAGTGAAAGTTGCGGCCGCTTAATGTCACAATTTCAGTTTAATTAATAGATCGTAAATTTGTTGCGTTTGTTGTTTGTTGTTGGCGACGCGGCACCTAAAATTAACAGACAGCTGCCCGGCGATTTCGGTGAAAATATATTTTATGAGCTATGCCATTTGTTTATGACCTTATCCACCCCCCTTCCAACCGCTTCATCGTTGACAAAGGATCCGCTGGAAATGCAAAATTTAATGTGCTCACATCCATAAATGTTAAACAAGATTCTTCAATGCCGACG
Organism: Drosophila picticornis; assembly: GCA_035043845.1. Taxonomy (NCBI): domain Eukaryota; kingdom Metazoa; phylum Arthropoda; class Insecta; order Diptera; family Drosophilidae; genus Drosophila; species Drosophila picticornis. The sequence continues at coordinate 1,738,415 of JAWNMR010000493.1, read as the reverse complement.
GTAATCGAATATTTACGATTGCATACGATTCGAGGAATTCCACTAAAATCAGACGATTTTCTTCTAATGGCATTATAATTTGTTTGGTGTTGCAGGCGGCGTCGGTGGCGCCCTGGATTATCCCAACAATCACGGTACGGGGCACTCAAGGAAGCCGCGACGTAACCGCACCACTTTCAGTTCCGCCCAACTGACAGCCCTGGAGAAGGTCTTCGAGCGCACCCATTATCCGGATGCATTTGTCAGGGAGGAGCTGGCCACCAAGGTACATTTGAGTGAGGCTCGTGTTCAGGTAAGCAGACCCAATTAAATTATTCAACAAAATGTTGAAAACAATAGTTTATTTCTTTTTTATTTATTCAATTTGTGTTATTATTTAGTGAACATACCAATTTTATTAGAGAACAAGTTCTAAAAAATATTTTCACATAAAAAACAAATGTTTGCATAAATGCCAAAAACAAAATATTAAATTTGTGACAATACTATCGATAATGTTTAGAAGCAATGATCTGATCTGACCCAAAAATCTTCAAGGTCTGGTTTCAGAACCGTCGAGCCAAGTTTCGTCGCAACGAGCGAAGCGTCAGCATTGGCCGTCCAATTTTGGAAACGGCCACACAGCTGGTGGCCGCTCCGATACCCAACAATATGCACAAGTATCCAAATCTGACACATGGTGCACCCCCTGGTGCCTACGCCCTAAATTTTGCACCCCTGGAACTACGATCCTGCCAGAACTATACGAACTGCTATAGCGGTTTCGGAACGAATCCGAGCAGCTTCTTTGGGGCGCCAAACTATTGTGTGGCCGCCAATTATGCAAAGAACGCGTATCCAACGCTCTGATGAAGGCTCCTTAGTAATATTGTACTTACATATATATAAATTCAAATGTATTTCAATTAGCTAAATTGCATTATTATTATTATTATTATTATTATTGTTTATAGAATGTATTGCAACCCACTTATACCTGATTAATATTTATTTTTCTATACGCAACATTAAATGAGAGATGACAAACCTTCAACTTCAAATGAGTTCTTTAAAACGTTCTGTATAATTTATTCATGCGATTTACAAATAACAAAAAGCACAACCACAAAAATAATAATCAAATATGCCTAAACATTTAATAAAGCAACTGTAAAGTTTCATAAAGATCGAAAAAAAACCATGAGTTTTGTTAGACGAAACTTGTTTTCATTTTGAACAAACTAAAGTCAGTAAGAATTTAACAGCTGGCTACTCACACATTCTAACTTTTTAGTATATATATCTATTCAACACAAAATTCAAGTTATATATATATATATGCGAAATTGATTTACAAAAGAAACAAAAGAAAAAAAATAAAACAACAGCCCATTTGTAATCACAAAACCTGAATAATTTTCCTACTCACGAAATCTTTAAGGTTTCAAATTATAAAGCTGTCAACTGATTTAATTATTTACTTTGATAGGTGAATTAATTAAATATGCATACATATAAATATGATTACAAATTTTTAAGACTGCTGTCTATATGTGTGTGTGTGTGTGTGTGCGTGTGTCTATCACCCGCATGTGTTGATTTCTATAGTAAAACTTAATTAAAGTCGAAGAAAGGTGACGCACAAACAGGATAGAGCCAAAGCTAGAGTGAGCGGGAGAGGGGAAGAGACAGAGAATAGACAAGGAAAAGTTTTGAAAACCACAAACCCAATGCTAAATTGCCATCGCCATCAAAATACATTAAAATTGCGGGCAACTCCTGTTGTTGAACACAATTAAAAAGACAGATTGGTATAATAAACTCAAACTACCAAACAGAAACTGTGTACACTGGCAAAAACAAATGAGAACATTAACCGACAGCAGAACAAAATAGCGCATAAATGACTTTGGGTACAGATGGAAATTTTCGTTATTATCTTATGAGTAGGTTAACAGAATCTGTCTCACATTTTTGGTAGATATAGCTCTTAAATTATGAGTGATCTGAGACTCAGTCCCAATGGCCAAATCTACCTTCTGAATGTGTAGACTCCAGCTTCCAAATTGTGGCGGATATATGGCACTTATCGATGTTATCGACAACGTCCAAAAGAAGCATAAGTAAACACAAATAAATGCAAAAAATTCAAGCGAAATTCTCTAGTCTCAACGAACCACTCTTTTATCTTCGGTTTGAAAGCATAAAAATGAGTACACATTACAAATACATGACATATTTAAGTAGACAACATTTGTTGGCAGTGCACTTGGAATTTAAAATTTAATACATACATTCTGAAAGAGTTGAAAGGGACATCAGTTTAAAGTTTAAAGTCACTCAAAGGATTTCTCGCAAATCTCTCCAAAAGCCCATCTAATTTATCATCTCACAAAGCCTCGGCACAACTCCTTGCATAAATCAGTATAGTACAGGAAGCTGCTGATTTTAAGCACTCCGAGCAATAAGGTGACATTCAGGGAACAACTTCTACACACACACGTACACACACCCACAAACACACACTGTACTTAATAGACAAAAGGTTAACAAGTACGATGTAAAAGTTTAAATGCAAATAAAAATTCCTTTCTCAGCCATCATGACAGGCAGTAACAAAATGCAAATTTACATTCGGAATGTAAGCGATATCTGCAACTAATTTGCATAAAGAGTGCGAAAGTGGGGGTGGCGGAGATAGGGGTGAAAATGCGTGTTTGTATTTGTGTTTTTTTATTTTTTACATTTTTACAATATCTACAAAATTGCAATAATGTTTGAGAAGGCAGCACAAAGGGAAAATGCGTTTTGTACCCTTTTGCGATGCGGCAAAATAGTTGCAGACCCAGGACGACAAAAGGACAGCAAATTAACTGAGGCACGACACATGCTGCTGACATGCTACACGTTGCAAAACTTTGCGCACACAGAGAGATACAATGCAACTGTGCCAGCGGGAGAAGCAGAGAGCTGGAGCTCTGTCAAATCAAATGTCGAGCAGAAATTCCAAAGGACAAACGAGGTCCGACTACGCATATTTGCTGCAACGGGAACTTGACTATTTGCACTTGAATGTATCTCTATGCACGTACATAAGATGAGAAATAAAACCAGGAGAATGAGAATGAACCTAAACCAAGAATATCAAGCTTGTTGTCTTCTTACTTCTCATGTATAATACTTTTTTAATCGTGATGATTGCAACCAGGATCACAATATAATTTATTAGTCATGCGTGCTATTATGCTAGCACTTATACGCCAAATCGTCCACATCGGATTACAATATCATAATGTTATCATAGGAACAATCATTAGATTTGTTAAATACCTTGAACATGTGACAAAATTTGATTACATAATTTAGCTTGTAAATAATTTTCAATATATATGAAACCAGTATTAAGCTAATTTATTTTTGGCACTTGAGTGTAGCTAATTTAAAAAAAATACAGAAAAACAATTTTAAAAAAAACCATAGCCACGCGCCCTTTTTAGTTTTGTCATTCGAAATAATTATGTGATAATTGTGCGTCTGTTAAAAAACCATTATTCATGCATATGTGAAAGCAGAGTTGAGTGGGCATAGACTCACACACACGTATACATATATACATAGACTCACACACACACATATACATATATACATATATATGTTTATGTATATATGTGACAACATGACAAGGAGCACTTATGTTGGCTTCTCGGTCCTTTCCTGTCACATGAAAGACGATCCGTGGCGCAGCCGCAGCCCCTTTGACAGACCCTTAAACTCACAAAGATATTATGACGAGGGTGATGACGATCAGTCTTATAGGGAATGTGGTTGTAGCATGTTGCATGTGGAACAATAAGCAATGTCAAAATATCGTGTCAAATGGCACATAAAATATATACAAATGAAACCAGTTGCCAGAGATATTGTTGGATTTAGATTAACTTAATCTGTCTATCTTATGATCTTACAGTTGATCAATAATGTCTTAGTATATATATTATATGTATATTAGACTATATCTCTATTATGCCAACGAATTATCGATCAACTTCAATAAGGTTTTTTATTCCAAATTTAAAGTCTCTAGCTCGGTTTATTCAGACAGACGTGCTTTCTTACTTTCACATTTTTTGCATTTGTAATGGGTTCAATGTATCAAAACACTGATAATTGAATTAGGTGATATATGTGATTTTTAAAACAAAAACAAAAAAAAAACAGAAACAAAACAAAAGCGAAACAAAGAATAAATGAAAAAGTCCCCCCTACAGTTAACCATAAATTGTTTCTGGTAAAAAAAAAAAAACAATTAGTTGAGTAATATTCAAAAGTGAAACAGAACGAGTAACAAAAAATAATACCGGATTATTTAAATATATGATGTATTTATGTCACCTTGCCAACTCTCGAACAATCATCTGAGACGAAAGATAACAAACAACCAAAGTAGACACAGCAACAACAACAACATCCAATTATTCAAGCCAAAGTAAGAGCATCTGCTGTTCCCGTTGATGTCTAGAAAAGACTGTTTCTCCTCATTCGCATAGAGAATGGCTGTATAATCGTTGTCCGGCAGTTGTCTGGTGGTGCACGCGGATGCCAATTCGTCGGCCATTAGAAAGGCATGATTAACGCATGTAATTTGGTTATTTGGATTTGATATGATCTCTGGCGCACCGGATTGCGGCAGGCATTCCGATGTGGTTACATTTATCAAATCCAGCGCTATACATTTGAAAAACTTTCTGTTGTGAAAGACTAATAAAAATGTTGTTGGCTTGTACTCCAAATGGAATACACTGTACGGATCTTTATCACCCATTTGATAGCCACCATATTTGGTGTGTATATCGTCCGGAAAGTCGCCGGAACATATCAAAATCCACGATTTACGAAAGATTCGTTTGCAATTCATTCTTGATTCTCCCATGCTGAAAACGCAATAACACAATAATTTTGAATACAATTAAATTGAATTTGTTGCCCTAGCTCACTTCAAATATCCCCAACATAAATAATATATTTAAAAATTGTAGAAAGGAAAGGAACAATACAATGACTTCACAAATATATATATACTATCTACACTGAAGTTTTTTATAATTTAGGAAATCACGGACAGATGACCTTTATTTTTGACAAACAACGATTTGTCACAAATAGAAATTGAAAATGTATAGAAACCCGATTGATTGCTTGATTAACATTTGCTTTCAAAAATGGATACGTATTTTAAGCCAAAAAAAAAAAGCAACCCGCAGTTGAATTTATTAAACGAGTAAAATAAACGGGAGGCAAGCCAAGTGATTCCCCAAAAAAACCAACGAAATTTTGAACCACCAACCGGTTTTTGGCAAAAGAGCCTATATTAAATGATTCTAATTTGTATTCAATTTTGACATCACAGTCCAAAAATCCAGTTCTTTTAGAAACCAGACTAGCCCGTAAATATTTTGTTTACTTTTTTTATATAAAATATGTCACTTACATCTTTGAGACGCACATTTTAACGTAGAACTCATCGGAATCAGAAGCCAAAATGCGAGCTGCTATTATTTTCGGCATCGTGATAATCGCGCTCTTCAGCGTAATGGAGGCGCTACCCCATCCTGGATATGGTGGATATGGAGGATATGGCGGCTATGGCGGATTTCCAGGCGGTTATGGCGGCTATGGCGGCTACCCAGGCGGCTACGGCGGCTACCCAGGCGGCTATGGTGGCTTTGGTTCTCCCGGATATGGTGGCGGTTTTGGTGGCGGCAGCGCCTCAGCATCCGCTTCAGCATCCTCATTTGGCAATGGTGGTGGCTTCTATGGCCGCTAACTCCAATTTCATAGTCGTCGGCTTAAGTTGCTAAATACAGTGAACGCTAGAGTAAACAAGTTGGTTTAAGTTGCTAAATAAAGTGAATGCTAAAGTAAGCAAGTTGTGAGTGCGTTTCATTTTTAATGACATTTACACTAATGTGCAAGAGTTGATAGTGGTTTTGGTGAACAATATAACTGCGACCGTGTAAATAATTTATGCATATTTTTTAACGAGACGATTTAGCTTTGCAGTTTTTCTCTGGGCTAACAAAATCGCTGCTCCATTTTAAAAATATCCATAAATATTGAATATTGTAAATAGATTAAATACATTTATGCGAGCCGAATTTGGCTGGTTGCAGGGTATTTACTGGCCAAGCACTTTTTGCTGGAGCACATCGACTTGTTTTGCGGTTGTCTGGTGCAAGTTTTTTCCACTTGGCTGCTTTCTTTTGGGCGTTGGCATTGCAAGGAATTCCATCATAACTTGGTGTCAAGTTTAGCACTTGAAAACAAAACAGCTGCTGTGTGTGTCTGTGTGTAAGAAACTTTTCCGGAACAAGCCGCAAAGCATATTTAAGGCGTAAAAAAAAAACAAAGTTTTACTGCAACGCCTGCCGGCCAAAATGAACTTTCACTTTGCAACCCCGCCGAGAAACACTCGCTGCAAAAAGTTGACACACATTCCTAACACAAATCAGGGCAAAAACAACAGCGAAACGACTGCATAGCCGTGACAAACTAAGAAATAATTATATGTGGCACATATACATTTGCAATTTTTGATTTGGTTATGCGAATGTATGTAACCGTTTTTATTGAGTACAAACCAAAAGCGCAACCGCTGAATTTTTTTTATTAGAGATTTAAATAATCAAACGCAGCGCTTCAGCGGGCTTTAGCGCATGTAAAATGTTATCGAGGTAAATTTCAAAACAATGCACTCAGCCAAAACTCACTCAGCTATCTTTAGTTCTTGCCTATAGCATGCCCGTGCAGATAGTAGTTAACCTGCCAACATATAGATATCTTTAAATTTTGAGTGACTTGTTTGCATAGAAGCACATAGACTTGGCTAGTAGTGATTATCAAAAAGATAAATTGAGAGCATCTGCTATTGCCTCTTACTTGCTTAAATTTGACTAAAAATCTAGAGGTTGTGTCTGGAATCGATATAGGTCTAAGCATTCTTTCTTGTTTTGGTTTATGTTTAATGATAGAAAACCTTAAGTTTTGAATTCTAATTTATGTGGAAAGTAGGCAGGCAAAAACCCTGATTTTAGCGTTTTTATTAGATTTTTGTTTTTGGAACCGCAACTTAGACTTTTGTGATTTTAGGTTGGATTTCTTATTCTCGTGTAGAGGACTTTGGGGCATCATTAAAACTTTCGGACTGTCGTCTTTTATTGGACGGCCCGGCCCAAAGTTTGGACTCATATGCTCAACCTTCAGGATGCTGCTGTCGTATTGTTATTTTGGAATTTATGCACAAGGATGGACGACCGGACGGGCAGCAGAGAATGCAAGACGCGCCATTCAGAATGCTTTGACACTTGACTCCAACTGCCAGTTGCATTGATGTCCGCATCTTCGCCACGGCTTCGCCACCAAGATGTGCTGCAATTGTGATGGAATCAGCAGCGGAGCCATTGAGCTCCTGCAGTTCGCATTGGGACATTGTGTGTCCTTTATATCGCATTCTTTGCGGCTGCATTCAAGTTGACTCGGCCCTTTCATAAAATCATAATATAATGCCGCGTTTATGTTCGCTCAACATTTCATGTGATGCCTGAATATCCTTGTCACCAATAAGAAATCCAGACTAATGACGACTGGCAGCAAGTTATGCAACTGCATTTTGCGATCATGCATAAAGAACTTGGACACAAAACAGACAGACAGACAGACAGACAGAGGGAGGGAAGGAGAGAGAGTGAATAGACATTGCCATAAAATTTACGCTTTTCATTGTGTCCCAGACATTTCTTAGGGCTCGCCTCCAAACTGATTCAATTTAGGTTGGGGGCTGATTCTGTTGAGGCTTCAATATTTATGCGACATGTACGCATTGCTGTCTACACTCAGCAAAATAAATCATCTGGAATTTCGAAAATATAGAAACTACAAATTTACAAAATAAATTCATTTTAAATTCAAATCACTGAAATTTTAAATCAAAAAAATTTTGAATTATACATATATTTTAGTATTACAAAGCGAGCTGCTTTAAGTGCTTTTCATAGATACAGGATATGTGTAAATAAATATATTTTTTTCAGTATATCTCTATCCCTTTCAACGCATGTCAAAGTCATCAATTTTGGGCTTGATAAGATGCTCGGGGGATATATTTTTGAATTACTGCCAATGCGTTGAGCCAACAAGCAAAGGGTGGAGCTTTTGGGTTGCGGTGGAGGTTTGTGGTTCGAGTGGGGGTTGAAGTCCTGCAAACAGTGTGCCTAAAATATGTCAATCGAAATGTAAATCATTGCGTAATTTGCATTTTGAGCATTTGCTTCAATTGAATGACGATGCTGAGTTCATTGTTGTTTATATCGTTGTTGTTGTTTCTGTTGCTGGCAACACGTGAATTATGGTGGCAATTTTGACAATTGCCAAGCTCCGGCAAACGCCCAACGCCCACCGACCACCGCCCCAACCACCCACAGCCTTCGGCCTCGCATCCGGTACGTGTTTCTCCATGTTTGTGCTGGTGTGTGCGTGTGTGTGCCAGTATTTTGGCATTGTGTAACTTATGCCCTCTTCACGTGCACATAAATCTCGTTGCCGTTGTTATCCAACATAATTGTGTTGACATGTGGATGCTAATTTAAATGGATTTTAGCTTTAGATCTCCAATCGTTTCCCATCTAACAATAACACACACTACTTTAACATAAACAGGAAAACAGCTGCTTTTTGGTTTCACCAACTTGCCTTCGATTACCTTGAAAAATAACTATTGGAAGATACCCCGATGTTGCAAATATTTGTTGTTTCTTATCCGATCTCAATGATCCCGTTGCACATTTTTTTGAGAGAGCAGCTAAAAATGAAATCGTAAATACTAAATTACCGTTCAAGAATGTACTTGATCTAAAACCTTGTATATTTATATTTAGGATGAATGCAAAAATCAAATAGAAAAATATGCGAAATATTATTAACACGTTTGAGTAACCAAAAACGGATTAAATTTGCATGCGGCATTTTGTGAAACCGAATTTTGCTGTTGGAAATTATGTTATGATTTATTTTATTTGATTTTGTTTATGCAACCGCTTCGCTCACCTGTGTCTGCTGTAAATGTAAATAAATAAATTGTTAAAGTTTGCGTGTATGCGAGTGCATGTATGTGTGTGTGTATATAAAGTGAAACTTTTCTCACGTACAAGCCGAGCAGATGTTCATACGCCAAAAAGTATGCAACAGCAAAACGTGATTTTGTTTTAAATTTTAGCGCTTTGCTGCTGTCAAAGGGAAATTTATTTGCGATACGAATTCATTTGGAAATTATCGAGCAGAAAATTATTGGCTCCAGCAGCACCATTGCTTTTATACCCTATACACGCAATAATAAGAAAGAGTTTCAAGCTATGCGACTCTTTGCAGCAGACAGAAGAAAGCGTCCGCGACCCCCTCACTCACATACATATACAAATATTCTTGATGTTTCTTGGCATGCTCCTAAATAAATAAACATTATCTTGTGTAATTTATGAAATGGGTAGCTCCTAGTCTAGCAAAATCTCCATCTCTCCTCCAGTATTTATCACGTTCTCCTTCTCCTTCTCTCTCGCTCTCTCTGTCTCTCTCTCTCTCTCTCTCTCTCTCTCTCTCTCTCTCTCTCTCTCTCGACTTTCTTGTTAGTTTGCAAAAAATAAAAATAAATAAATAAACATTGCTGTAAAGCAAGACGTGAGAGCACAATTTTCCACAATAGCAATTTCTTAGTATTTTCTTTATTGCTCAAAAAACTATTAGCGTTGCCTTGGACAGCAAATAGCAAAAAGGAAATGGCAAATGGTTCTCAGCCCAACTTTACTTAAACCAAGGAATGTACCATTAAATTACCAGTCTTAAGCTGTTTAATAACAATTTAATTAATAAATATATGAAATGCAACTAAGCATGTTCAAGATATACACCTATTAGTGACATATAAATATTTTTATAGCTCTGTTGCTTCTGATACGTTTTAAATGAGGAATTGTATTATTGATTCAAGGTTGATTTTCGTCCGCAGCAATTTTATACCTTCTAGGTCTAATCATCATCTGGACACGTTTTAATGTGGCATCCAAAGTCGTAAATGAAGACCAAATAATGCCTTTGCCATAGACTGTGTCATCATATTTTACCATCAGGTAAAAAATGAACAATTGCCCATTTAAAAAAACGATCGATGTCAAGTACCTTTCATGGCAATTCCTGTACCACCGAGCTGGTCAATCTATCAGCAATCCTCTCTGATGAATCTGTTCTGATCTGTTTGTGTGTGTGTGGAGAGAGCAGATCATTTAAATGTTTTCGAAATGGAAACTAAAGTTCGAATACAAACCTTATCGCAATGAGCTGTAATTGCTGAAATATACTAAAGTCAACTTTGTTTTCAAACCACATTTCGGTTATATTTTTATTGATATTAGTGAAATTTAGCAGATTCTCATTTTCTTCCAATTTTTTCCCTTTACACTTGAGCACATGTATATTTAATAAAATTATACTGCACATTATTTTCAACAATATTTTTCATTTAATTTATATAAGTATTTCAGTAAACACAGATCAAACCATACTGAAGACTCTGAGCAGCTGGCGAATTAATTTATAGCTAGCAATACAAAAAACATATTTGAAGATGACCCAAGTTTTACATATTTTATATAATGCTCTCATCGCTTCTTAAATATATAGTTAACCTCATTGTTATAAGTTATTAATTATAAAATAAAAAAAAACACATTATTTAAAAACTTGTGCTTGCAATTATGAATTACTTTTTTTTAATGTTTTTATTTATAATCTAATAGGGTATAAATTGTGTAAATTGAGACTACTTATGAAAAGACATAAATCTATATATATATATATATATATATATATATACACTTATATACACTATATATACACTTTCACAATATACACGGATTCGTCAGAGCTGTTTCCTGAATAAGCTGATGAGTAAATTCAAGAAGATGACCAGTTCGGAACCCACTCTATTCTCCAGCAGCTGTGAGGAGGTGCTGTCTCTGAGCCGACTGAGCAGACTGTAGACGGGCACGATGAAATCTATTAGATCCTATTGCTCGTCTGCAGTTCGCATCCGTTTAAAACTAGGCGGCCAAAGGAGTATTCGAGATGGCAGTGTGGATTTCTATCTCTTTTGGGGCGACAATAAAATGGGTTTTGCGCATTCGACTGGCGAGTTGTTAATTGGTCTCCAGAAGTTTCATGACAAATGTTGTGTGATGAGAATTACGCATAGTCTTGGAGGACGCTAAAGGATAACATAGATTTGCAAAATATGATCGATTTGAAATCGGTAGCGAAGAGGAAGTGTACAAAATGCTAAAATTGGGAACTTAGTCCGGAGATTCGAGCGATTCCTCAACACACGAGCCGTTAACCTACGAACTGCGTAGAATCAGACTGTTTCCCCTGCACACTTAAGCAGTGAAATATATTAATGGCAATGTGGAACATATTTAAGTATTTGAAATTAGCTCAAATCACGCAAGTCAAAAGAAGCTAGAAAACTGATCTGTATTGCCTGAAATACCCTTATACTATCGTATTTATTTTCCATTTTGCATGGGCTTTCCTCATCAATCTTTTCACACCGAGCCACCAATATGTTCAGTAATATTATTGACAAAATTATTTTCAGTAACATTTTTGCTATAACGCCACACGTATCTCTCAACACTAAATGGACTGAGCAAGAAACAAGCTACCTTATAGCTAAATTTAAGAGATTATCAGCATATATATAATTGAATTAAATATAAATCAACCGTCAATGCCGACAATTTGAAAAATCTAATATAATAAAAGGAAAATTGCATATAATCAAAGCAATAAGCAATATCTAAATGTTTTTAGTAGCAAGAAATTGAATGTATTTGTAGTGAGTTTGGAGTTCTTAAAGGTGTGTACCATATCATTATCCTCACCCAACCCAATACCAACGAACAGATTAATATTTTATGATCTTATTTACAAACTTTTACACTCTGTGCCTAGCTAACACACCTTTTTGAATGCATATACTACCTGTAATTTGTATAAAATGGCACGTCAATGGTTGCCCAACATTATTTACACTCCAAACCTTGACCTATCAGCATGGAAAGTCCACAATCATTTTTGCAGGTCGAGGCCAGCTTTATTATTCTGTTGGTGCTGGGAATCACAATTGTTGACTATCTGATTAAACAGTGGACGGCATACAGCAATACGATGAAATTTGATACACCAGTCGGCAGTGATAACAACACTAACTATACGTCCAGCTGGATCTATACGGAAAATAGAGAAGATTTCTGGCAGACGCCCATTCAACGTATACGTAGCATTAAATATCAGAAGTTGGAGCAACGTGTACGGATCATGACGGGAGTGCGACGTAGACTTGATCATCAGTTTTAATAGCTATATAATTGTAAACTAAAACTGAAACCTAAGTCAAATAAAACACATTTTAAATGTACGAAACTCTTAACTTTTTCTTTTGTTTTGAAAAAATATATATATATTTTCCAGTTGCAGATAAAATTACAATAGACCAACTAAAGTTAAAAATGGATTCGATACTTGGAAGTTAAAACTAGCAACTGTTAGTGAATCAAATATCGATACATCGATACAAATGACAACCTTGTTGTAATGAACGTGTATTGTTTAACAGTGTAAAAAAAATTTTAATTCATTTGAGATTAACATGGCAATGAAACTGTGCGCGAATATTCAAAATAATATTATATGTGTAGCGTACTTACACACATATGATTGAAGAGCGAATAAAATATCGATATATCGATACGCATGGCTTTACTTCAACATAATGTGTACAAAATGTTAAATTCATTTGAGAACATATGTTGGCAACCTGTGGCGAGCAAACTGTGTGTGAATATTCAAAATATATGATTTGGATATATTGTTTGTTTATATATATATGTAACATAGATAGACATATTCTTTTCGATGCAGAGACTACTACGCCTGACACTACAGCGCACGCGACTGATGGCTAGCTTTGGACAAGTAAGCAATCCGATGACGGGTGAGAACACATGGCAAGAACGCGACGAGAATTATGATTACCATCAGGAAGTGGCCAATGCTGGCTTTGGCGACATGCTGCACGATTGGGAACGCAATCAGAAATATGATGCGGCACTTCGTAAAACAATCGCTGCGATGCGAGAAGCGGGCAGAGAAGTTCACGTCTTGGATATTGGCACCGGCACCGGCATCCTTGCAATGATGGCGCTACGCGCTGGCGCCGACTCTGTTACTGCCTGTGAGGCGTTCATGCCCATGGCAAATTGTGCGCAACGCATTCTCAGTGCTAATGGGTACGGCGATAGGGTGCGACTCATACGCAAACGATCGACGGACATCGAAATGGGCGTGGATATGCCACATAGAGCTAATTTGCTGGTGGCCGAGCTGTTGGATACAGAACTGATAGGCGAAGGTGCCATAGGCATCTACAATCATGCACACAACGAGCTACTCACCGCCGATGCCCTGTGCATCCCAGCCAGAGCCACCTGCTATGCCCAGGCGGCACAATCTGCGCTCGCGACACAATGGAACAGCCTAAAGATGCTGGCCAGTCTGGATGGTGATATATTACTGAGACCGCCGGCTCAAATGTTGCAGTGCAGCGGCGAGGCGGCGCTCCACGATGTCCAGCTGTCACAACTGCCAACCGAATCCTTCCATGTGCTCACAGCACCAACGCCAATCTTTCAATTTGATTTCCAGCGCAAGCAGGCACGTGAACAGCAGCGAGAGAATATCATGCGACTGCAGATTGTCCGACCGGGCAGCGTGGAGTTAATCTTCTACTGGTGGCAAATCGAACTGGACGATACGGGTGAGCAGCTGCTCAGTTGTGCACCATACTGGGCACATCCGGAGCTGGCGCAACTGCAGCGGGAAAACACGAACAAACCGCCGGCGAATGTGGTGCCGTGGCGTGATCATTGGATGCAGGCCATCTACTACATACCTAAACCGCTGCAGCTGCTTACTGCCGGCGAACAGTTCTATTTGCGATGCTATCACGACGAGTACTCGCTGTGGTTCGATGCGCACCAAACAGAGCCACCATCACAGCCGGCAAGGCGTCACTGCTGCACCTGTGATCTGCACATGACCTACACTCGCAATCGGATCGGTCAGCTCAATCAGGGCACGCGGAATAAGCGCTACCTGCGCTACCTGGAGCAGGCGGTGCATGCGAATGAATCCGCACATTTCTTGGTATTGGGCGATGGCTGCCTGCTCGGACTTGCCAGCTCGGCTCTTGGTGCCGCCAGTGTTCGCTGCTTGGAGCCGCATCGTTTCTCGCGCCGCATGCTCGGTGCGATAGCCAAGCACAATCAGCTGAAGAACGTTTCGTTTGTGGAGAGCTTGCAACAAGTGCAGCCGAATGAATTGGCAGCAATTACACACATCTTTGCGGAGCCGTATTTCCTGAATTCCATTTTGCCCTGGGATAACTTTTACTTTGGCACTTTGCTGTTGCAGCTGCTGGAGCAGATGCCAACGTCATCTGTTCAAATCTCGCCATATGCTGCTCGCATTTATGCACTACCTGTAGAGTTTCTGGATCTGCACAAGATACGCACGTCGATCGGAAGTTGCGAGGGCTTCGATCTGAGACTCTTTGATGACATGGTACAGGTAAGCAGCGACTATCTAAATTTTATATTCAAAATGCCTTGTGAACGTTTTTTGTTTCACTTTGAACAGCGATCAGCGGAGCAGGCTGTAGCTCTGGTGGAGGCACAGCCGCTCTGGGAGTATCCTTGCCGTGCCCTTGCACAGCCCCAGCAGCTGCTGAACGTCAACTTCGACAACTTCGGAGAGGATAAACACAGTCAGAACTGCCTCCAGCTAACAGCGTAAGTAGCTAAAGCGATGAAATTCCATTTTAATTACTCACTCAAGTAATTGTAAAAGTAATTGAACAGACTTGCAGAGGGTACAATCTAAGTTCGACGCCATAAAACATTAGATTGTGCCTCATTATCAGAGTGTATGTTTAGAAGTTATCTCAGGAAATTATTCCTTCCAATCAAGTTGCACATCGTGCCTACTTTCAGCTGCCACACTTAGAATTGAAGTACAGGATATTGTTTTTTGAATCTCCCTCAGAGATTAATAAGAATGTTTGAAGCCACTGATTTGTACAATTTCTAGATTTTTGATAGTCGGAAATCATTTAATTTTGAAAAATTAAACCTAATTATGAAAATTATTATGAACAAGTTGAGTTGAGTTTATATTAAGAACACAAATTTTCATTTTTATTTAGTGAAAAGTAAAGTTAATTGGTAGCTGCCTTCTATTTTAATAGTATTATTATTTTCTAGATTTTAAAGATATTTTATTATTGTATATAAACTTAAATGTTTATTAGCTCAGATCAGAATATTACACCTATCCTATTAAAACTGCGACACTGTTTACAGATCTGGCGATTGCAATGGCGTAGCATTGTGGGTGGATTGGCAGCTGGCGGCCGATGAGAGTCCCAGATCGATTGTGAGCAGCGGACCCTCGGAGACCGTTGTGCCCGGCCAGTTTGTGAAGTGGGACATGTTTGTGCGGCAGGGTGTGCACTTCATCAGCCAGCCAACCAAGGATAGACAACAGACAGACGCTGGCAAAAGGCATTTGGATTGGAGCATCAACTTCAAACCGCGACTGGGCGAGTTGAATTTCAATTTTTCACTGCGTTCGAACAGCGAGAAAAGCGAATAAACAGAACAAAGTAAAGATTTTAAAAGCACAAGAATTTTGACAAGTTTTGTGTGTATACATCAAATCGTGATTTATCCAGCAGCACACATTCTATCCTATGCCTTGGGTATCTCCTGCTCCATGTGGGTGAGCACAATGTTGCGATCCGTCTGGGCACTGGGACTCGTCACCTTCAGTCCGAATTCGCCGGCCCGAAGTCGCACGCGTAAGTCCAGCGCACGGATATCGGTCATCAGGGAGTGTTGCTTGTTCTCCAGATCAAAATCGATCTTCTGCGCATGATCCGATAATAGATTGTAGTTGACCCTGGCATCATCGATTTTGGATCGAAGACTACGGCGTATTTCACGCAACTTCTCCACCTCGGTACAGAGCGTGTCGTGGGCATGATCCAGACAGAGTTCCATTCCGCTACGCTGCGCCCTATTCTCCAGACGCGTCTCGGCCAGCTTGAGCGAACTCGACTTGTCACGCAACGCATCATCAAGCGCATTGATCTCGCACACAGCGTTCTCCATTTCCTCCTTCATCTTCAGCTTCTGCCACTCGAGCTCGTTGCGTGCCCGCTGCGTCTCAAAGATGCGCTTTCGTATCGTGTACTCAGCACGCTCCTGTTGCGCCTGTAGCATGTTGCGAGCCTTCTCGCGGCATACGAAGAGCGCCTCTCGTATGGCAGAGGTGTCGGTCAGCTCGTTCTCGGCCAGCAATTTCATGCTCTTCACATGACCCAGCCACGCCTCATATGAGCAGCAGCTGCAATCAATTAAATTAAAACCGAACATTAAAAATTACGAAACTGCTCTTACTTTTTAGGATTACGCAAGGGATCTGGCTTGTGGGATAACGTTGCTGAATTGCGATCCAGCGCCAGTTGCACAGTATCCAAATCGACCGCCTCCACTTTGTTCTCGATCTCCATGCCAATCTTATAGCGCACCTCCTCGAGTCGTGTCAGTTTCTCCCACGCCCTCTGGCAGCGTTCAGCCAATAATTGCTGATTATTCTCCAATATGGCCAGCTCATTCTTGATCTCCCTGTCAGCCTCATCGTATGTCATCTCGGAGCCGAGGCGACTGTCCCGCATTGTGAGCACTTCGCTAACCACCGCAATGGGTCCAGCGAGCGCATCCAGCTCCCGCTCCGTCAGCGTCTTCTCATCCTGCAGCAATTTAATCTCATCCTCGATGCGCTCGAACGTCTTCGAGATGATCTCACGCCAGCTGTTTAGCTCCGTTATGCTGCAAGCAGAGATGCACATGCTCATATTGGATTCAGCCAGAGATTCATTGCCACTCACCGATCGGCCAACGCCTCATTCGATTCCACGTTCGCCCAATCGCTCTCGATGCGCGTCTCATTCCGGAGCGTGCGGGCTGAATGCCTCAATGCGAAGGCATCGGAACGGCGAGCATCCGCCACATTTCGCAGGCGAGCCACCCGTGCATTCCAGTCAGCCAAGGAGATGTGCTGCAGCGGTTTCTCCATGGTCACCACCGAATGAAAAGCCATTTTTATATCTATATATAACACCTTCTTGCTTGCCTGTCCAAATCAATTTATTTACACTATTTTAACGAGTAACAAATATTTTTTGGCGTCTTTTCACAGAATTTGTGTTCTCAGCGACAACTCGCAACGGGAACTAACGGAATTTGTTTCCATTTAGTTGTTAAGAACTATTTATGCGAAGTCTACTAGATCACCAAGGTGTTGCCAAGGTGTACTCTAGCATATAGATATATCTATATATATAAATATATTTGGGACCAACAGTTGCCAAGCATTCAGCTATGAGAATTCGTTATAAATACACAACTTTAACAAGATAGAAGTGCAGATAATACGGGTTTTTAAAGTCTCCCACAGAAGGGAGAACAAAGAACAGAAATTTTGAATAATCTAAATGAATATAATTAATTAAAAAAAAGAGAAGACGCTCCTGGCATGACAAAATGCAATATTTTGTATGTTGTTTGTAGGCTTTCAGATAGCATTTTATTGACTTGGAATTATAAATAATATAATGAAGTTGGTATCATAAAATGAGAATCAGAAAAAATACCGCTAAGAGTGTTACTTTCGTTTGGATAACTCCATTGATTCCTATCCTCATATGACTAATGCCGTATATATATATGTGTATATATATATATATATATATATACGTCCGTTCCCACGAATATGATCCAGATGAGCACATTTTATTCTTAGGTCTTTGGAATTAGATCCTCCGCATTTGTGATTACAATATTGCGATCGGTCTGAGCGCTTGGATTGCAGACCTTAACTCCAGTCTCGTCCTCCTTTAAGCGCTGTCGCAATTCCAGCGTTCGCTTGTCCGTCATTAGGGCGTGGCGTTTCTTTTCCAGATCCACACTGATCCGTGCCGCTTGCTCCGTTATGAGATTGAAATTGGCCTTGGCCTCAGCGATCTTGGCCTGCAGACAGCGACGTATGTCGCATATCTTGTCCACCTCGTGGCTGAGCATGTCGTGTACATAATCCAGGCATTGCTCAGCGCTGCGTCGCTCAAACCGGTTTTCCAGCCGTGTCTCCGCCAGCTTCAGTGAGCCCGCAGTGCCATCTAATGTATTCTCTAGCGTCCTGATCTCGCGCTCAGCATTCTCAGTTTCAGTCTGCAACTTGTCCGAAAGCCACTCGAGTTCGTTGTGCGCCCGCTGCGTCTCAAAGATGCGCTTTCTTATTGAGTATTCGGTACGCTCCTGCTGTGCTTTCAGCATGCTCTGGGCCTTCTCGCGGCACACGAATAATGATTCGCGGAGCGCAGCCGTGTCGGCCAACTCGTTCTCCGCCAGCTGTTTCAGATTCTTCGTCTTCGCTAGCCACTCCTCGTACGAGCTGCAATTATGAAATTGTAATGATTGAATCAAAAAAAAAACATTGTAATTACTCTATAGGAGCACGCAGTGGATCCAGCTTGAGAGATATTTTCGTTGAATCGCGATCCAGTGCACGTTGTGCCATCTCCACATGCACTGCTTCCACTTTGTTCTCGATCTCAGTGACAATCTTGTTGCGCACCTCCTCGAGACGTGTCAGTTTCTCCCACGCCCTCTGGCAGCGTTCAGCCAATAATTGCTGATTGTTCTCCAATATGGCCAGCTCATTCTTGATCTCTTTGTCTGGGTCATCGTATGTGATCTCGGAACCGAGGCGACTGTCACGCATTGTGAGCATCTCGCTAATCACCGCAATGGGTCCCGCGAACGCATCCAGCTCCCGCTCCGTAAGCGTCTTCTCATCCTGCAGCAATTTAATCTCATTCTCGAAGCGCTCAAGCGTCTTGGAGATGACCTCACGCCAGCTATTCAGCTCGACTATGCTGAAAATGACCAACAAATTTATTTAGCTCTAAAGTCAAAGCAAATCTGCTTTGGATTAATCTAACTCACCGACTATCCAGTGCCTCATTCGACTCATAGGTGGCCCAGTTGCCCTCGATGCTCACCTCGCTGCGCAGCTGACGGGATGAGTTTCTCATGGCGAAGGTATCCGAGTGGCGGACATTGGCCACATTTCGCAGACGATCCACGCGTGCATTCCAATCGGTCAGTGACAGATGCTGCAGGGGCTTCTCTATGGTCACCACCGACCTGAAGGGCATTTTTAAATCTATTCGTTTTATGATAAAAAAAAAATGTATATATATATATATTTATATATAATGTACAAGTGTTTTAGCTTGTGGTGGTTTTCTGGTTAGTATGAAGTTGTTTATGCGATGACTACTAGATGAGAGGAAGGGCAACTGTTGCTAGGTAATGGTTACCTTGGAATTGTAGTCGTTTTATGATTAATGATTTCTGTTAAAGTTATGGATGACATTTAATGCTTTCTTAATTGCCAAATTTTTTCAAAATATTGTCGGGATTGTAAAAGAGGGATAGATATAGGACATATGTAAGTAGAAAACGTATAATAAGTTTCTATGCGTAAAGTCTTTCTTATTGTGTAGGCGTGCTATATATTTAATATACAAACTATAACCTCTTTTTAGTGTTAACATATTTTTAAAACGAAAAAAACGTCTGTTTGAACAACCACAAATATCGGTAGACTATCGATACTGCAGCAGCGGATTTTTCTCATCGATATATGATGATATAAAGCTATTACCTCAAATTATTTTTCCCCTATTCAAAATAAATACAATTAAATAGATGTGCAGCAAAAATAAAGAAACGTCCTTTTGAACAGCCATAAATATCGGAAAACTATCGATGTATGTGCTCGAGCTTAAACAGATGTTTCTCATCGATATATGTGATATCTGACGTCTGTACGATAGTTACTCAAAATAAATGTACCATCTCTAGCAACTACTGCTGTTTACAGGGCTTTTAGACTGGAAATTACATTAAAAAGGGGACGTTGTCTACAAAAAGAAAAAAGGAATGTGCGTAGTCAACTCGTGTGTGTGCTGAACATAAACAACGATTCAAACTTGCTGTTGCGCTGTGCGTTAAGTAATTGCTGCTGCTGCTGTTGTGTTACAGCTGCCCCAAAAGGTGAACGGGTGGCAAGGACGAGAACAAGGACGACAGGAGAGAAAATCCGGACGCTGCTGTACAATGGCCACGTGCAATCTAAGTCTGAATGACAACTGTGACAATGCAAAATCAGCAACAGCAATATGCTTGGCTACCTCCTCGTCGTACATCAGCCTCAATGTGCTGCCAGACGAGATACTCGAGTTCATCTTCACCTATCTGCCGCCCTATGGCGATCTGGAGCACTGCAGTCTCGTCTGCAAGCGATGGCAGCTAATTGTCAAGAGTAATTCGTCCAACTCAAACATATAAATATATATATATATATATATAATACTTGCTCATCTTTGCAGATCTTGTGCGGCGCTCGCAATTAAACCTGGAGAAGGGTTTGGCCGATTTTCGTTTGCGTTGGGAGGTTTATTCACAGCAAACGGCCGCCTCCTTGGAGGCCAACAGACCAAACAATAGATCACAGTCGGGCTCACAACCTATGCCAATAATAGCCGGACGCTTTGCCCACTCCACGGTGCGTCTGGGCAATTCGATGTATGTGTTTGGCGGCGGCTCCTCATCCGATACGACCTTTAATGATTTGTGGCGCTTTGATTTGACGCACATGCGCTGGTCCCGTCCACTTGCCACCGGTACATATCCGTCACCCAAGGGGAGCGCCTCAATGGTTGCGTGGCGTGACAAACTGGTGCTGTTCGGTGGGTGGCGTTATCCATCGCTACATCCACCATATCAGCCATGGTGTCTGTTCGACGAGCTGCACTACTACGATCTCGTCAAGGATCGTTGGTTGGCGCGCACTTCGTTGCCCTGCCCACCGCCGATGGCAGGTCATTCGGCCAGTGTCCACGCGAATCGTATGATTATCTTTGGCGGCTATCAGATCAAGGACGATGTCAATGTCAATTCGAATGATACCTGGGTGCTGGATCTGGCCGAGCAGCGCTGGTGGCAGCCACTCTTTGTGGGCAATACTCGTCCGGCGCCGCGATACGGTCAAATCCAAGTGGAGTTGGACAAACAGCATCTGCTCATCGTTGGCGGCTGTGGTGGTGCCAATCGGGTCTACACAGATGCCTGGTTGTTGGACATGACGAGGGACGCTTGGTCCTGGAAACAGTTGAGTGTTCGCAACAAACATTTTGGTGCCGTACACATGTGGTGCAATCCCGGCTGTCGGGTCAACAATTATCTGGTCGTCGTCGGCCCATCACCAAAAATGCCGCTCGACTTTCAAATCATGAAGCAGAGCCGGGTGCCAGCCGTTGGCGGCAGTGGTCTGCGCTATGCTGGTCTCGGCCAGGCGCCAGCGCCCCCGCCGCCACAGCGTGTGCCGCTGCTACTGCCGGAGCGTAGACCAGGCCAACCAGCCAATCCGCAGGATCAGCAGCGTGCAGTGCGTTTGGGCGGTGCTGCTTTGGCGCCGCAGGAACAATATTTGGCCAATCGACGGGCCATCCTCAACCAGCACATGCAGCAGGCCCAGCAATTCATGCACAATAACAATGTCAACAACAACAACAATGGTAGCGGCAACAACAACAACAACAATCACTATCAGCCACGCTCGGGGCGACTCAGTGATCTGCATTCACCACCTGCTCCGGCAGCAGTTGCAGCACCTGCTGCACCTGCTCCTGCAGCAGCTGTCGATGGCGATGCGGACGCCGCACAGCGACTACAACGTAATCTGGCACTGCGATGTCGCGACAATGAACCGCTGCTACCCAAACGCTTTGACGAACACTACGAAGTGAGTCCTTTTTCCGGAGTCCTTTTTGATAGAGCTCTTATACTCTGATACCGAAGATACAATGTCCAACGGCCTTCAAGGATCGACATTACTTACTGGTATCAAAGTATTTCGCAGTCGGTTATGCCAGACTGCAATTGTTAACTTTGCATATACTCTGACTTTTATTTATTTTTCTCCTCTCTCTCTCTGTCTCCCTCTCCAGGATCCTTTTCGCATGGCCGCCTTCAATGTGCCCGGTCGTTCGCGAAGTGCGTCGCGAGATCACAGCGAACGCATCCGTCGCATGGAGGAGAAAATGAATGCCATACGCAATTCGCGACGCAGTGCACCCGCCCACGTCGAGCCGCAAACGTTGCGTGCCCCCTCCCCCAAACGTCTCCGCTGCAATGTGCAATCCCTATTCGTCTGCGACATATCCAGCCTACTCCAGCCGGATCCGAACTGTGAACCCGGTCTCGACTGGGTGGAATATAAGAATTTCGGTGTGCTAAGCGGTGCACCCGATCGCCTCATATTGTCCAGTCTGATAGCGGGCAATGGGGAATTGATTCTATTTGGGGGCGTTCACAAGGAGACGTTGACGGACATCACCCATCATGTGTCCAATTCCATACACTTTTTGAGTGTACCACGTGATATTATCTAAGTGCAGGCACCAAATGCCATAACTACACACACACACACACACACACACACACACATGTTTAACGAAAAACATTTCTCTCTGTAAACCTAAGTTATTTGCTGCTTACTTCCGCATCATTTTAAATATATTAGTTGCTGCCTTTAGACATTAATATTGTATAATATGATTGCTATTATTATTATCATTATTATTATTATTATTATTTGCACACATGCTGATTAAGCCAAGTGGAAATTAAAGTTGAGATCGAAAGATCGATAAATAATTTTGTGGCTAGGCAAAAAAAGCACACCCGGAGAGCGAGAGAGGGAGTGAGTGAGAGCGAGAGAGAGAGTGAGTGAGAGCGATAGTGCGAGAGAGATGGAAAGAGGAATAAATAGGCCTGGTCTGCAGGAGATTGGCCAATATACCAGTTTGTAAGGCCACAAAAGCCCAAAGCATCTGCCAGCAACAACAACAACTCAAATATGGCACAAAAAACTGCAGCTAGCCAAGTCGCAACTGCAATACTCAATTCTAAATATATATAAACTTTATAATTCTAAAAGTTTAAAATTACAATTTTTACACAATTTAAATTACGAATAGTCTAAGTTTTCTCATTGTACAAAAACACATTTAATTAATTCTACATCGCATAAGCGAACAAACGTTGCTGAAATTTGAATATGCCTCCAGTTGTTTGTAGTGTAGTGTGTTTATTTTCTTATGAGTTACAGAAATAACTTTGTCCGTTGAACAGACTATTAAAGGGTTCAAGGCTGCGTCGCCGTCACAAGAAGCATGCCTAATTTATCAATGTTATCTGAATGTTGTTGCTCCTATTTAATAATCGCTGTGAGCTGTTAAAAAATCGACTAAACTTTTCGTCTCTACAAAAGAACTTTTTGTAGTTGCACGCCTAACTATTAAGAGAGCGAACACTAATTGCTTTCTCTTAAGCTATAAGTAGAGGCTCTTATGTCCGGCATTCAAGAGCATAATTTAGATGAGTAAAGAGAGCTTGGCGGCATTATGTATAATTTCACCATGAGCAAGAGCTTCAACCACTTCCATATAGAAAGAGAGAAAGAGAGAGTGGGTTGTCAGTGTTCTCCGAGCTCTACGATCAGTTGAAGGTGGCGCGTCGCGTTGAACGGTTCGTACGTTAGTGTCTGATCTCTCTCTATCTCTCGCTCTCTGTCAATTGCGATCGCTGCGACAGCAGCTGATCAAATCGGTCAAGTTCAGCTCCTTTTGCGGCGCATAGAATTCTAAACAGAATAAAGCTCAACGAATACGCTTCAAAGAAAATCAAAAGTATTTTTTTAGCATTGTAAATTCAATTATAAATACTCAAGATCATTTTGTCACAGTGCCAACAAATAATATATGCAAATAAAAGGTGTGATTTGTGTTCAACGCAAAACAATTTCAAAATTCAAATACAACAAAAGGAAACGTGCTTATATAAATTCTAAATATTTCCAATTACGATTCACAATCGCCAGACAATCATAACCAAAACAAAAACAATCTGCGCAGCAGCTTTACTCAATCGGAAAGGTAAATTTTTTGCAGTCACTTTGAGATTCTAAGAAGCCATGTTCTGTGTAAACAAAACTAAATGTACATTAAACGGCGAGGAAATTTCGTTAACAGTGCCCTGTAATGTCATCGATACATTTAAAACTTTAAACCGGTTATTTATTGCCCATGCGCAAAATATAAATAATGAGAGTCACAAAAACACACACACTCACACTGAAAGAAATCACAATTAGCCGGCAGCAAGCTTCTTCGCAGTATTTGTGCATGTTATTCATAGACAAAATATATAGAAAACGCATAAATAGTGTGTGATAGGAAAAGGAATTTCAACTGAATTTCGCCAGCAATTATATCACATTATTAACAGTGAGCTGGGGTAGCATAGATTACAAATCTACAAATAAATTAGTATTATTACTTAATTTCATCGATAATTTCTATTTTAGGTTCATGTTATATTATTCTGCAAATGAAAAGAAAGTACTCTAATCAACTTTTAGCATTGAGAATGTTTAATTTATTACCTTTCCATAGTATATCGGGATATCTCTTTATTATAAAACTTAAATTTTAGTTATTCCCAAAAAAAAATAGGATTCCTCTTTATTTTAAATCATTAAATTTTAATTTTAGTATTTTACAATGATCTCATATAGTAAAATATGTTTTATCCTTATTGTTGATCATTAAATTTGATTTAAGTATTTTACATTAATAATTTGATCACCTTCAACCTAAAAAATTTGATTTCTCTTTTTATAAATCCTTAAAATTAATTTTAGATTTCTCTTTATTATAAATCTTTAAAATTAATTTGTGTATTTTACACTGATGTATTTATCACTTAAAAAAAAAAAAAAAAATTGACATATGTTCGGCAACCAAGTGCTTTTAGCGATAAGGTTCGTTGATCTTGCTATATAATATCTATATATGTTATCAATTATATCTTATCAAGATAAAGATACTGCGTATAGTCGGGAGACAATGTTTTGAGCTTGCCCAGATTTCGCTTTACATTATGCAAAACGAGGGAAAGGCAGAAAGAACCCAAAATAAAAGATAAAATTGTGAATTTTTTTGCTTAATACTGAAATTAGCTGGGCTTTAACTTAGGAACAGGTTTTCTAGCAAGTATTTTCTCCGACTTACTTTTGGCTTTTTTTTGTCATATTTTATAGATGAATGAATTAAGTGTTGCCCATCGAAAGGAGCCGTCGAATGGGGGCAGCTTGCTGGGCCGGCGATATGCGGAGCTGTTGCACGCGGAGAAGCACACGGATTGTGTGTTCCATGTGTGCGAGGAGCTGCTCAAGGGCCACAAGCTGATCTTGAGTGCCGCCAGTCCGGTCTTTGAGGCCATGTTCTACGGTCCTCTGCAGCAGCTCGAACCGGAACCTGGAATTGAAATACCCGATATAAGTGCACCGATCTTTAAGGTGCTGCTGGAATCGATATACACAGGCTGTGTGGACTACGAGTGTATGCAGCTGGAGGCGTGCATTGAGCTCTACTATGCCGCCGAGAAGTATCTGCTGGATCAGCTCATCACGGATTCTTTGGCGGCCATCAGACGCAAATTGCGCTTCTCCAATGTGCTGCCGGCGCTGGAGCTGAGCGTTTGCATGGGCCTGGACCGGCTGCAGGAGGTGTGCATGTCCTTCTTTATGCGCTGCTGTGTGAACAATGTGCAGTACATGAGCTATCTAAAGGAGCACTACGTGCACGTCTCCAAGGAGTGCGTCAAATCGATCATTGCCGCCAGCAAAGAGCCGCACAAGCTGCTCATCTGGTATGTCTACGAGTGGACGCAGCAGGAGTGCGATGATGTTGGCGCACTCGCCGACGCAGCATCCACCTGGCAGATGGAGCCATTCCAGGGCGATATGCCAAGGGATCATACAGCGCCCGCCAATCTCGTCGAGCGTTGCTATTACAAGGCTTGTCGCCCGTTCACAGTAGATGCCGAATCCCATACGTGGCGCGTGGGTTTGCGTTGCTCCCGTTTCATCTCTGTGCTGGGTCTGGTGCTGAACAGCCGCTTGGCGCCGCCGCAGCTGCACAATGGCCACCATCCGCAGGAGTATCGCGAATCATTGCGTCTTGAACTGTATGCCGACGATGGCAGCCGGGAGCCGGGTGAGCCAGTGTGGACGCACTGCATCCAGGGCCAGACAACGAAATACAATTGTGATCTACATCTGAGCTGGAGTCGTGACTTCGCCTGCGTCTTAACGCCCGAGGTGCCCTATCTCCTCCAGTTGCGCTGGGAGAGCAGCTCCTTCGGCGCCGAATATCCTTGCAGCCTCCAATCTTGCCTCGTCGACGGCATCCGGTTCATCGATGGTGACAATTTCAGCGGCAGCCTCGTCAAGGGATTGCGCTACGTGAACCTAGTTTAGTTTCACCTTAATTTAGTGTAGTTTACTCAAATGCATTATTTTAAGTTTTAACTTGTAATTTGTAATTCGTAATTCGTATTTATTGCCTTAAGTTAATGTACGCCGCTCGTTCGAGAGTTCAATAAACTCAATAAACAAAATACGAATTAAATGTTCATGTCAAACACAAATCCGGTTTCTATCTTAGTTTTATAAACAAACGCAAACAGCAACAAAAACAATGAACACTTAAATACTGTTAAAAAAAATTGTAAATAATATGCATTAATCGAATTTATTTGGCGCTACAAATTCAATTTGAGTCAATTTATCGGTCGTCTCTGTTCAATCGATCAAGCTTCGACTAGTTCATTTGAACGAGAAATAGAATCGGAACAATGAGGAAAGAAGCATTAGCAACCGAGTTTCTAATGTTGATTATCGCCAGAAAATACCAAGCCACGAGTTATAGCATGTATGTATACATACATTGGCACCATACATACAATTTAATCAATTGTATATTGTCTAATTGTAGCTACCGAAACTTAAAGTTTTTGTTTGCTGGGTTATGCTCAGCACCCAGTATTTTTTTGCCATTCACACGCACACGAAATGATTATCGATTAATTGCGTGTACATCACTAGCAAAAATTGCACCGCTTTTCGAGCGAAAACAAAAAAGATGACAATTTTGTACAAAGTGGAAAGTCGCCGAGAATTTGGCAATACCAAAGACAGCAGCGTCTTCCCGCACAAGGTGGTGCTCTGCGCTGTCTCCGCGCGCAACATAATCGCGTTTAGCGCCCTGCAGAGTCTCTCCACACACGTCTATGTCTGCGACATTGTGACGCCCTGGCAATATTACAAAGTTTGCGTCTCCAAATCGCTGATAAATGTACTTGCCTGGAGTGCGAGTGGGGAACAACTGCTGCTGGGCTTCATTGGTGGTCGCGTGGAGATCTGGCAGCCGAGGGAGCAGGCATTGAATGTGTGGCAACTGCACTATTTCGCCCACATACCCAGCGAGGACATCATCGAGGCGCGTTTCTTTCACAATGGCAAAGGTGTTCACTTCAACGCCCAGAAAAAGGATCACATCTACTATGCGGAGAAATTTGAGCGTATCGATCAGCGACCCACATTGACCGGGTTTGGTGGAGTCGCCACCGAGGGCTGCATTCTGCTTACCTCGTCGGGTTTGCTAGCCGCATTTACGCTGTCGCCGCTGCAGAAGCAGTCCGCCACTGGCAATAGTCCGCCCGATCCCGCCACGCTCCATATAACCAACAACAACACCAACAACAGCAACAGTTGCAGCAGCAGCAACTACAGCGAACAAATAGAATTGATTCCTGCCACGCACAGCATTGGAATCTCTCGCAGTTATATCGAACACTGCAGCATTTTGGCCAGCGCAAGCGGCGCCCTCAACATTGCCTACAGCATTGGCTGGCAGCAGCAGCAACAGCTCGTCCACTGCTTTAAGGTGCTGTTGACGGTTTATCTATTATATTCCATTAATGTATTCCCCACTTCTGCAGGTCTCCCTGCAACTGGATGGCAAACGCATCAACATCAAGTCGGAGTCACTGGCTAGCATCTTTCTGCAGCCGCTGGAGAGCAGTCGTCGCATCTCGCAGCTGCTGTGGACACGCCTGGGCAACGACGATGTCATCTATGTGGTCTTTGCCGGGTCTGAGCAGGGCAGTCTGCTCGAGCAGTGGACGCTGACGCGACGCCATCAAAATGTGCACGCGCTGCTCCAGCAGCAATCAGCCTCATCAGCCACAGCTTCGTCAGCAGCCACGTCGTCATCCTCGGCACTGACAACAGCAGCAGCAACATCAGCTGCTTCTGGCGCTAGCAAACCACCAATGGACTGTGAGAGTTGGGAGCAGGTGGCCAAGCTGCAGTTGAATGCAAACATTGCCCAGTTGTGTTGCACGCGACTCGCCGGCGACTCCGAGCAGCTGTATGTGATCCTGCAGGATAATAGCGTTCAGGTACTCGAGCCGGGCACCTTGAAGCAACTGCAGCATACACAATTCGAACGTGGCAACAGCAGCAGTGGTAACGATGCCAGCGATGTGGCCAGATTTGTGTGCGCCGATCTGACGCCCACCAGCCAAATGCTACTCATCTTCGATAGCCATGCGCAGCTGCATGCGATGCAGACGCCAGTGCTGCTCAAACAGAGTGCAACGGGCAGCATGCAACTGTTGTTGCTGCTCCTCGAGTATTGCATTGTGACCGGTGTGGATGCGAGTGATGTGCTGCTCCTCAACCTGGGCAATCTGGAGGCGCTCGTCGAGAAGTTAACCGAGAATTTTACACGACAACCGTCGTACGTGCGTCAGTTTTACTATGCCAACTTTTTGGCATTGAAGAGCAATCTGTGCCGTGCCCAGCAGCAGGAATTCGATAATCTCATCATTTTGCACGCGATCTCGTCCACATTCAAGAGCCTGTTGCGTCCATCGGATTTGGGTTGTCAGGACAAGGGACCGGCCGATAATTTGGCCATGAAACTGGCCGAATCGGTGCCGGATGTGGACAATGTAATGCTGAATCTGGATCCCAAAGATTTCACTGTGGAGCCGATGATGTTGCAGAGTCTGCAACAGCTCATCCAGTGGGTGACAGACCTTGCATTGAATATGCTCAATCGTCTGCCCGACGAGGTAATCAAATGCAAATTGGCTGGGAAACGGCAGGGCAGCTATGACATTAGTCGCGACATTGTCGCCATCAGCAGTCTGCGGGAACTGCTCGTCATGATCCGCATCTGGGGGCTGCTCAATCCGCAGTGTCTGCCCGTCTACACGAAGACGATGGAGAACATTGATGTGCTGGCGATATTGTTTCGCCTGCTCACACGTCTCGCCCAGAATGTTGCCGAGCCGGATGAACTGTTGCTCGACGAGTGTAGTCTGCTCTCCAAGCAGCTGCTCATTCCCCAGCTGGCCAGGCACAATCCGACCACACTGCTCAGCGCCCAGGGATATGCGGCCGTAAAGTCCGGCCAGCTGACATTCACCTCGCTGGTGGAGCCCGTCGGGCTGCAGGACATCGAAATGGAGCAAGTGGTCTTTGCCAATTGTGTCAAGGATGGCGTCAGCAATCTCCAATTGGGCGCTAATCCCAGCACCATCCGCAGATGCGCCCGCTGCGGTTTTGTTAACAGCGCCAACAAAGTGGCCAAAACATCAGCGCTGAAAGCGTGGTGCAACAAGTGGTTGCATTGCCACTGCGGCGGCTTCTGGAAGCAAATTAATTAGTCTATTCTACCCTAGACGAATGAGCATTACTCTTTATTTGCAAGTAAGTTTAATAAACAAGCGAATCAATCTGGATTCAGTTGGATTCCCTTATCAATTGCAAGTCGCAGTTATTATTGATTTTTTTGAAATGTTTTCTTTGCAGGACTGTACAGTGGAATATCCGATGGGTGGGCGGATTGCAGATTGCAGTTGTGCTGGTCAAAACAAAGGCTGCACCAAGAGAAATTTAGGAGCACAGGTCCTCCCTCGACATAATGACTTCCTTGCCACGCCTGCAATTTTGTTGAGGATGCGAATCTTCCCGACAACCCAATTTGTAGCTCAACTTTAGGCATAAGCTTGATCAGCATTGTATTATGAGATTAAAAGATTAAGATGGGATATATACATCCTATATGGAACCGATAAAGCAAGGAATTGCACTTCTATAGAGTTTATCCTTACGATTCTAATGCACCATGTCCTTTGAGTTGCTGAGTTGAAGTTTTGAAATAGCTTTAGCTTTCAACAAAATTCAGAAAAGTGTTTTTATCAATTTACTGTTAAAAGTTGGAAATAAGAAAACAACAAACTGGATTCAAGGATATTTATTCCAGATCAAACGTACTCAGGATTAGAACATATCCTTGGCTTAACATTTTGATACGTCCTCTAATGGAACGGCATACAAATTTATGATTCGATGCTGTCTTCGACTGTTGCAATTTCGACATTGTAACTTCTTCTCGGCCTTATCATCATCTGTGCGCCTGTTAATGTGCCCTTTTTCTTGGTAAAGCCATTCCAATCAAAGCCACGTGATTTCCAATTATATTGTCCCATCAGATTGCTAAAAAATATATAATGCATTTATATAATCATATATATATATGTATATATAGTACCTGTAGTAGCAGGAGTGGTACCACCAGGCAGCCTGACATTTTACAGCACAGTTGTATGAAGCTTTATCGTTGTCCCGATCCCGTGTTGTAAACTTTTGACCCCTATGAAAGCGCAAGGAGTCACCCGCATCTCCGGAGTATTTCCCCAATGTGCTCAGCTTGTACGCTTCCTGTTCGCTTTCGATTGCAAACCGATCGTACTTTGCATACCTTTTTTCTCCATTCATGTTCACCATGGTTACGAGTAATTCTTGGTCGCCGGCTTTGGTCATTTGATACAGTTTCTCGAGACCTATGAAGAACTCGTCAGTCAACTTACCGAAACCCGTCTTGTAGTCGTCCCAGTAGCGATAGAAGTCCACACTGCCATCCACACGTCTCAACACAATTGTCCAGCCCCCGTCCTGTGTCACCTCATCGCATCGTACTTCAAACGGTTGCTGACTGTAGCTGGGCAAGAGGATCACATAAATGCCACTACGATCACTCAGAGCTGCTGCCTCCGCACAGCTATTCGAATACTGAACTGGCTTCAGGCTTGTCGGCTCATCGTTTCGCCTATTCTCAATCTGTCCAGTTGGCAACTCGTTGATTTTACTCATCAGCTCAGTCAGCAAATCGCTCTGCCTTTTTTGTTCTGATCTGATTGTGTCGATATAGCCGCTCTCCAAATTAGTCAACTTGTTGAGTTTCTCATTCAACTCATTGAATTTATCCAGCAATTTGCTCTGACGATTCAGTTCTGTTTTGAATCCATTGACTTTACTCATCAGCTTAGCCATCAAATCAAAGAGCTTATCTAGTGCCCTGGTCGACTCATTGACTTTGGTCATCACATTATTTAGCAATTCGCTCTGCCTCTTCTGTTCCGATCTGTATATTTCAATATTGCTCTCGAAATTGGTAAATTTATTGAATATCTCAATCAGTAAGTCTCTCTGCTTTAACAGTCCTAATTCGCTTTGGTTCTGATTGCTTTCGAATCCTGTCAAACTATTGCATTTCTGCTTACATCTACATGAATGTTGGCCTGCACATTGCAGCACAGCTATGTATAATAGGATTATAGCGTTAACAACTTTAAGTAACATTTTGGCTCTTAATATGTGCAAGTATTTCAACTCAGAACAGATCAAACAAGACTAAAGAAGCTCACTTATTTTATAGTTAGCAATACAATTTGCTTTAAGTATGGACTAAATAAGCGACGATAATTAAATCATCCATGCCTTTTTTGTATTTTTATATATTTATTGTATCTTTTTATGCCGTTGCATACCCTCTGCAATAATAATTATGTCGTAAAGGTAGCATAACAAACTTTATATATTTGAGAGCGCAAAACTAGAACTTGTGTGTTAAATAGTTAGAATATATCTATATAACAGCTGGCTGCAGGGTATCAACTAGTAAAGCTGTCCCGATAAGAGATTTCTTACCTGCAGTACTGCCATGTATTATACTTTTCAACTTTTCAAATATTTTTTGGCTTGAAATGAGTCGTTAAATTTCGCCGCGATATTGCCAAATATATACCGTTAGATGTCGCTTTGTGTGAGTAGCTAAACTATCGATAGTACAATGCGAACGGGATATCGATTAGACAGCAGCTCAGCTTTCTCATTAGACTATTGATAAATACAAACAAGAAATCCCAAGCGCATAATTTTCTAATTAAATTGATTAAAAATAACTGAAGATAAACGAAATACAAAATGAACATAAATTTGCCCAATTTCAATATGAAGAACCTGGTCAAGGAGGCGGGCAGCACAATATCACGCGTAGTGCAGGTAAATAATGGTGATGCTGATGCAAACCACAAACCACAACTTTGTTTTATGTTGCAAGGGTGTAGGGATGTGGGTGGCTGGGTGTGGTGAATGTGAATGAGAAGGCGGAGGTGGAGGTACTTCTGTTTTAGAGTGTGGTGGAATTTCAATGGTTCTGCGCATTGCGATTGACTTTTTGCCCTTTTTGCAGCTAACCGAGGAGAAATTGGGAACCACCGAGCGCACCGAATACGATATACACTTCCAGAATCTGGCCGAACGCGCCGACCTTACAAAATCATGGACGGAGAAACTTGTGCGCGACACCGAAACGGTACTCATACCAAATCCGCAGAATCGTGTCGAGGACTATATATTCGAGAAGATTGAGAAATCTAAACCGAAACGTATCAGCAATCTGGAGCATTTGGCGCTGGACATGATCGAGGCGGGCGGTGACTTTGGCCAGGACATGCCCTACGGCCAGGCGCTCATCAAAGTCGGCCAGGCCGAGCAGAAGCTGGGGCAGTGTGAGCACGACTTCATTGCCACATCGGGCATTTGTTTTACGCAACCGCTGCGCAAATTTCTCGATGGCGAAATGAAGACCATCAGCAAGGAGCGCGGCCTGCTGGAGACCAAGCGGTGAGTCTTTGTTGCACCCGCCTAAAGAAAAAAATAGACAAATTAATTAGTATTACAATTGTGTCAGGAAGTGTGTAATATATGTATCTATATAGTTGCAAATTTTAGTGTGTGTTAATAGTGTGTTAATCTTCTTGCAGCTTGGATCTGGATGCGTGCAAGAATCGATTGAAGAAGGCGCGCAGCATGCTCGGCCAGCAGGCGGTGAGTGATCTGATAGAGGAGAAGATGCATATGTATAAATTATATTATATAAAAATATATCTATAAATATACATTTAAATGGTTAGCAACAAGCTTATTTTGATTTTGAACTCTTCTGCTTTTGTGTGCCGCTTTGTGGATATGTTAATAGAAAGATGGTATCTCGCCCGAAGCTGTCTTCGAACAGGTATCAAACCGCCCCATCAATGAGTTGTTTTCTTTTAGTTTTTGTTATTTTAAGTGTTAAATTTTTAATATATTATCTTTTTAAATTTGTATATATCTAACAAATTCTGTTCTCATGCACTCAAGGCGGAGCGGGATCTGCGTGTGGCTCAGTCTGAATTCGATCGCCAGTCGGAGATAACGAAACTGCTGCTGGACGGGATCAGCACCTCGCAGGCATCCCATTTGCGTCATCTGCACGCCTTCATCCAGACCCAGGTGCGGTACTACAAACAGTGCGGCGATGTTATGGATCAACTGCAGCGCGAGCTGGCCAAGTAAGTAAACGAGAGCTGTTCTTCTACTTCTTCTTGTTGTTCATTTCCAAATTAGTTGAGATTTTGAGAGCGTTTTGGGATAACTTTAAGAACGTTTCTCACCTACTCAAAGTACTTTAGTCCTCATTTGAATAAATTTAAAATAAGCATAATACAATTGTTTTAGAGTTAAAAGTGTTCTTAAAGCAATCTCGAGAAATTCTCAAATAAACACCATTCCAAATAACTTCATTACGGATTGGAATCAAGATCATTGTAAAATGAAGCACTTGAGTAGTCGGCACCATCTATGTAATTATCTATGTATCTATGTATCTATTGCATTTATCCTGCACTGTGTCCCGGCATTGCTTCGGTGCTCCAGTTTGTATTGTTGTTGTGTATGTTTTGTGGTCTTCCAGAATGCAGCCCGGCAAGCCACGCCTGCGCATCAATAGCGAGGATGTCGATGGGCCTCCCAGCATTATTTCAGCGCAATCATGTGATTCCATTGATAATGCCACTGCACTAGCACTAGATAGCGATTACGGTTACGATTATGATCAACAACAAGATCGAGATCAAGATTGTGAGGCTGGCTGTCAGAGCATTGATATTGGGCCAGTCAAAGCACTCACGCATCTGCTGGAAGACTTTGAGATCGAATTCGATACCAGCGCCATAACGACAGTTTAACAAACTAAATCTCTTCGGAACACACTTGTTCAAATCTACTTTTATCATTATTAATTGTCCCATATATATATATATATATGTATACAGGGGGTCGAGAAGTCTCCTCTAAGAGCATCAGAATTTTCCTATACATAACTTGTATATAAGTTGTTCTACCTATTCGGTTAGTCATTGTAAAGTTGTTGTTGTTGTTGTTGTTTGTGTCAACGGTTTCATCAGCAGCAGCCCCTCCTCTTCCATCCCCCGAAAACAAGTCAAGTTAAGTCATTTACAAAAAAACTCTGCCTCTGCGTCTTCCATCAGCTTGGGAGGCCCAACACCATATACACCACTCGATCTTTACGATGCGGTCAAATCGAGTTCCTCTGCCGGAGCACGCCATGCTGGCAACACCAACAACAGCAACAGCAGCAGCGGCATCGGTCACAAATTAAATCAATCCATGCAATCCATGAATGTCAGCACGGATCAAATGCAGCGTGCACGCGTCCTTTGCTCCTACGATGCCAAGGATCACACCGAATTGAATCTAAGCGCAAATGAGGTGACTACCAATAACCAATAACTCAACCATCAAAATACTAAACAATTTAACTACACATATCTTACAGGTCATATTCGTTACTGAATGCTCGCCAGTGAACGAGGATTACATGTACGGCAAGCAGGGACTGATGAAGGGCCTGGTACCACGCGCCTTTGTCGAAATGCTCGATGATGTGGGTGGCCAAGAGGTCACACTCTAAGCTGTTATGCACCCAAGCCCAAACCAGAATTGGCAAAAAGACAAAATATACATCCAAATCCAAAAAAATGAAAAATAATCATAACACAAATACTCCAAAATTGATATAGGCAAGCAATTGGACAATTACATTATTTAGTTCATACAAATTATGCAAGAGAGTACAATAATTTATCAGAATATACACATATATAGATATATACACATATACATAGAAACATACATGTTAACTATAATAGTATGTTTAATTTAGTGAGAAAGAGCAGTGCGCTTTAGCTTAGACCCATGTCCGTTGATGTCCTGTGTGCCTCATTTGAATGAACCACAACAAGCATTCCACCGCATATATATACTTCATCCTAATCCTAATCCCAATCTTTGCTCCTTGTTCAGCTTTTAAAAAAGAGAAGCCAGCACTGGCCAGCAATTAAATAGTTATACACACATATATATACCATTTATTAACACCAATTTGGGTAAGATTGAGTCTCTACTTAAACAAAAAAATGCCAAGCAATTGTTTTTGAACTTCCTTAAATCAATTAACTTCAAATTTTCTACTTATGAACTTATATATATATATAATGCAAGAAATGTTAAAAACAATTTCAAAACGTCTATTATTGTTGCTATATATATATATATATATATATACATATACATACATGTATGTATATATATATTTAAAGCTTCACAAATCTCACATTGAACAAAGTAT
The DNA here is from genome assembly GCA_035043845.1 of Drosophila picticornis. Classification (NCBI taxonomy): domain Eukaryota; kingdom Metazoa; phylum Arthropoda; class Insecta; order Diptera; family Drosophilidae; genus Drosophila; species Drosophila picticornis. Next base: position 1,702,354 of record JAWNMR010000493.1, on the reverse strand, counting down.
TATGTTTTGTGTTATTTTAATAGTTGTTTATTCGTTAGTTAGTTTGAATTGAGTGTGCTCTCAACATACTTAAATACATTTATGAGATTATTAATTCTACTTGTCCACTCCGGAACAAATTCGTAGTTTATAATTATATTATAATTAATACGTATATCCTTTGTAATTCTTGTTCAATTTTGGTGCAATTCCCCAAAAAAACCCAAGTCAATTAAATATTGCATGTTAAAGTTACAAGAGAAAAGAACAAATTTCAAATAAGCAAAATAAAGCAAACCAAGCCACACTTAGAGCTTAATCAAAGAAACCAATTCGAATGAAAGTGAAATTAATTAATGAATTAATTAAAAGTACAATACAATAAACAACGACTTTTAGGTTTTCAACATAGTAATGCGATAAGAGAGATGGTTTTAAATAAAGCAAACTTCACCTTCAACTCAATGAAACAAAATGTATTAAATTATAAACACATACGCATATGTATATGTTTAAACAATAATAATTATAATATAAAATAAAATGTTTACAGAATGTATATTTCCAAGATAAACGATTTGATCGTTTTGTGAGTGGGTTTTAATTCATTAATAAGTGTTTTAAGAATAACACCCGATGATATTTTTGGCAACAAACAATAACGTCATTCAATTGATAATTCACCGATGAATAGCTTTAATCCCAACGTACGTCCCAATTTGCTTACGAGTCGTAATCTCTTTCGCTGTCATAGAAATCATCATAATAACTACAATGATAGTCATCGTCATCGTCCACATCAGGGTACTCATTAATTAAATTAGGATCGTACAAATCGTCCAAATCCTGATGACCTTCCAATCCATCATCATCGTCCGCCAACAGTTCCGACAAATCGAAGAAGCAGAGCTCTGACGATGAGGGCAATGCGAACGATAGATCAATGATGTCCTTGGCAGCCACATCCGCATTTTGCAGACTGCTCTTATCCATCCGACAGCCATACACATTCATCTTGATGGGCAGCGGACGCTTCACATCCTTCTGACGTACTTGAAAACGCACCTTGAAAATAATATCAGTTAACAGCTTGCCAGTGAGCATTGGGCAGTAATCCAGATGCAACATCTTGAGCTTGTGGCAATCGAGTATCAAGCGAATCACAGCATTGTCGCTGAGCTTGGGACATTGTTTGAGATTTATTTCCTCCAGTTCATGCAGTGCACCCAGCATCTCCATGCCACGATCGTTAAGTGCATCATTGTTGGGCAAAATGAGTGTTTGCAATGCGCTCAGCCTGCTTATATTCAAGATCATGTCAGCATTGATGCAGTTCTGTCCACGCACCTCCAAGTGCTGTAGTTGCTTTGACTTGAACTCCTCCAGCCAGGCGAACAGCTCGGGTCGCAGGCTGTCTCCTTCATTGCTGTACACAATTATATTCTGGACGCTGGGCAGCTTGGCAATGTGCTCGTACTGATTATTTGGGAGGAAGCCGAGTCCTCTGTTGCTAACCGTGATGGTCTCCAGGGCGTTACAGCACTTTGCGCTAACTAACTGCTTGAAGCAAAGCCCAATTGTATAGATGCCCTTCAGGTGTAGCGCCTTCAAATTTTTCAGTGCCCGGCAAACATTGGGCAACAGTTTCGCCTGGAGATTCGTGCAGCTTGTCAACGTCAGCGACTCAAGGGAGACTGGCAAGCAGTTCATATGCTGTCCGCTCAGGGCCCCATTGCTAGACAGATCGAGATTCTTGAGCTTCGGCAAATTCGCCAGGGCCGGCAGAGAGTCATTTGTTAGCTCACAAGCACACAGTCGCAAATCCTGCAGCTGATTCATCTTGTCGAATGTCTTGTACATGTTGAGTGCTGTTAGTTTTGTTGTCGTAATGCTCAGCTTCTGCAAATTGGTGCAATGGGCGCCCATAAATTCAAAAATACGCTTCGAATGCCGCTGTGGTATAAAGCCAGCGAGCTGCTTAATGTGACGGCCGCACAGTTTGAAGAAATCACGGACGTCCCACAGAGTCATATCCCTCAAATCATAAAATTTTACACACTTGTCGAGGGCTGGCGACACCTGCTGGAAAACGTTCTGAAAACGGACGCAAGTACGTGCAAAATGGATGCGATCGGATAGCACCAGCAGACGTACGATGTACTCCAGGCAATGATCATTAAGGATCATAATGGGAGCCACCGGCTCGTCGGTGGCGGGCGCCACCAATTGAATGGGCGGGCCAAAAGCATCGGGCTGATGCCAACTATCACTGGGCTGGACGCATAGACGACTTCTGCCTACAAAGTGCACCGTGCACATTAACGCTCTATGGGAAGGAAGATTTGTGACATTTATATATGTAGATGGTCTACTTGTACTCACTTGGCAGCGCTACGTGGATCATTAAAGCAGATGTATCCGGTTTTTGTTTTTATCATATCGACAATGTACTTGGCACCGGCCAGGCTTGGCGGCTCAAACAGCTGCAGGCGCTTCACAGGACCAAATTTCACGAAATAGGCTTCCAGCTGCTTTGGCAACAGCTGTGAATTAATTGCACAAAATGCACAGCTGAAATCACAATCGATGAGTTGGCGTTGCTTTTTCATACCTCTGGTGCCACATTGAATAGAAATAGTATTTTGATTAATATGTTGTCCTCTGTGTAGGCGACATCGTCTCTGAAGCAAAATGTTTTCTTCGACGGCACTGAATTGGACGCCATGTCGGGGAAACGAGAGCAACGCTTTTGTGGATAGTTTCGAAGTGCTCGCATTGGACACGTTGCGCACTGACCGATTTTTAATTGAACTTTCGGCGTTTACAGAGCTAGCTGAAAATCTGCAAAACTGGACAAATGCCACAAGAAAATTTTGTGTTTTTGTTAAGTTCGCTAGAGACTCACAATATTTATGTATTCGGATACTTATACCGAGAACGCCTGGCAGCGAGTTGCCAACTTAAATATCGCTCATATCTAACAATCAAAGTCCCCATATCGATAGCTGGTGTGTAGACACGATACGACGATAGCTCATGCATGCAATGAATGAACTAGATTACAAATTGCGAAGTTCCGATATCTCTGTTAATAGCGCGTCTGCTTATGTGACGTCAGACTAAACAATTTTTCTCAAGAATTTATAAGCTTATAATATATTTGTGTTCTTTACGTGCAAATGAAAGCAATTTCACATAAATATATATATATAGTTTAATAAGTACCCTCAGTAAACTTTTATACGTTCGGTTTCAGAGTATTACAACGAACGTTTCTTAATCAAACTTCAGCACTTACAGCTGCCTCGCAAAAGTGAAAACTAGAAACTCCTGGAATTTTTGTACGTTTTGTGAAATTCGCTTTCGCTGTTCACCTTAAGTAAATCCGTTTTACGACAGTTGTCTCTTGTAGCGAGCAGTCAAATATTTATCGCTCCTCTCTAACAACCAAAGTCCCCAAAATTGATAGCTGGTGCATCTGTAAGCAGCTTTGATTTCCAGAAACGAGAAGTCGATAGCTGTGGGAAATTATTAGCCTTTGTCGAAATGCTCGATAATGAGGATGGCCACGTGGTCACACTCTAAGCTGTTGAGCACCCAAACCCAAACCAAAATTGACAAAAAGACAAATTATACGTCCAAATCCAAAAAAAATTAAAAATAATCATAACACAAATACTCCAAAATTGATATAGGCAAGCAATTGGACAATTACATTATTTAGTTCATACAAATTATGCAAGAGAGTACAATAATTTATCAGAATATACACATATATAGATATATACACATATACATAGAAACATACATGTTAACTATAATAGTATGTTTAATTTAGTGAGAAAGAGCAGTGCGCTTTAGCTTAGACCCATGTCCGTTAATGTCCTGTATGCCTCATGTGAATGAATCACAACAAGCATTCCAGCACATATATATACTTCATCCTAATCCTAATCCCAATCTTTGCTCCTTGTTCAGCTTTTAAAAAAGAGAGGCCACACATATAAACCATTTATTAACACCAGTTTGGCTAAATGCCCGCATCCGAGTCATAATCATACTCGTTGTCATAGAAATCAAGGTATTTACTGATGAAATTTAAGTCGTACAAATCGTCCATATCCCGATGACCATCCAAAAAGTAAGCATCATCATCGTCCGCCAACAGTTCCGACAAATCGAAGAAGCAGAGCTCTGACGATGAGGGCAATGCGAACGATAGATCAATGATGTCCTTGGCAGCCACATCCGCATTTTGCAGACTGCTCTTATCCATCCGACAGCCATACACATTCATCTTGATGGGCAGCGGACGCTTCACATCCTTCTGACGTACTTGAAAACGCACCTTGAAAATAATATCAGTTAACAGCTTGCCAGTGAGCATTGGGCAGTAATCCAGATGCAACATCTTGAGCTTGTGGCAATCGAGTATCAAGCGAATCACAGCATTGTCGCTGAGCTTGGGACATTGTTTGAGATTTATTTCCTCCAGTTCATGCAGTGCACCCAGCATCTCCATGCCACGATCGTTAAGTGCATCATTGTTGGGCAAAATGAGTGTTTGCAAGCGCTGTAGTTGCTTTGACTTGAACTCCTCCAGCCAGGCGAACAGCTCGGGTCGCAGGCTGTCTCTTTCATTGCTGTACACAATTATAGGCTTGGCGGCCCAAACAGCTGCAGGCGCTCTACGGGACCAAATTTCACGAAATAGGCTTCCAGCTGCTTTGGCAACAGCTGTGAATTAATTGCACAAAATGCACAGCTGAAATCACAATCGATGAGTTGGCGTTGCTGTTTTTTACCTCTGGTGCCAAATTGAATAGAAAAAGTCGTCCTCTGTGTAGGAGACATCGTCTCTGAAGCAAAATGTTTTCTTCGACGGCACTGAATAGGACGCCATGTAGGGGAAACGAGAGCAATGCTTTTGTGGGTAGTTTCGAAATGCTCGCATTATATTTGCCGTCAAATTTACTTTGGAAACGTTGCGCATTGTCCGATTTTTAATTGAACTTTCGCGGTTTGCAGAGGCAGCTGAAAAACTGCAAAACTGGCAATCGAAATCGATTACACATATAACTATCTAATGTATTTATATCGATAACTGTATATGTCGATAGCCATGCCGTATTTGAAAAACATCGCAAGATCGTTTTCTCATTTCACTTTTATTTCATACATTATAACGATAATTAGCAAAGCTCACAATATATTTGCATATTGTTTATTTGCAGTGTTTCTCGTAGAAAACCTAACACAAGTACTTTTACAATAAATATATTTACAAAATGTACACAATTAACAATTAAAATTCACTAGATGTGCTATTAAGTCTTGATGCTTTACTCAGAAAATCAACAAATAGCATAATAGATATTAGGCACCTACATCTTTACGTATATACAATTAACGCTGCCAGCAGCGTCTGTGAAATATATTTAAATTGTAAATACAAAAGAAAAAAATAAATATTAAATATTATATATTTGTGTGTGAGTTAATGTTGTCTAGTTTTGATTTGTTAGAGTTGGGCCGACTGTCATGATAGTATCCAGGAGTGTATAATACCTGCGATTATAGGCGCAATAAGTACAATGGATAAAGGAAAGATGATTTGTTATATTGTTTCTTACGATTTTCGCCGGGCGACAGCGTTATATGTATGTCCTCCCGATTGAGCACTGTAAATAAAATAAATTATTATTATATTATATTCAATGCAAACACAACGAACAACATAATCATAAACAACAGCATAACAACAACAATAAAAATATTTAAATAATGACTTCTTTATTGATGAAGGCCGCTTAAAATAATAATAAACGTTGCTTGCTTAGTAATACAGCGCTATTGATAAAACAATAATAATGAGGCATATGCAATTAACATAACATGAACATATCTAATTGTTGTACATTACTTACTTATTATGCGTTTGGAATTTATATATAAACGATATTATCATTATTATTTGTTATATTAGCTTTAGTTTAGGCGGTGTTTTGAAGTGAGCAAAAGGTTCGGCTTTCTTTTTCTTTTTTAATATAATTGGATTTACGTATGGATGTATGTATGTGCATACATTTGTACATATGTCTTTCGATGCTGCATGCAAGCCATAAATCTTCTTTGCTTAACTTGGAAACTAATTTAAATGCTATCACAGTTTCAAAGTTGCCAACATGCCAACAACTGGCAACCCATGCATGTTAAAGGACTTTTTGGTTACATATACATAGAAACTATATACATACATGCATATATACATTTCATATATGTATACGGATGTGTGTATGTAGCTTATAAATAACACACATATATATATATGTAAACAAAGGGCATGCCAGCGATCATCAGTATTGATCACGTGTGCAAAGCTGCAGCTGCTGCTGTAGCTGCCATTGTAGGCGTAGTTGTTGGCGAGGGCGTGGCAGCGGCTTCGCTATGCACAATGCGTATCATACCCGGCTGGATCCTAACATTGTCACAGGCTTCGCAAATATTCAATTGCGGATGATTGCGGAATGTACACAAGTTGCAGGCCCACATATCCAGTGGCTCCTCGCCTTCGTCAACTTCCGATTCGGACAGGGACTCCTCCTCTTCCTCGTGCTGCTGGGGCTCACCCAATGCTCCCATTGCTCCCATTGCTGATGAGGCGGCTGATAATGGTAATATGGATGCTGATGCTGATGATGATGCTGCTGCTGCTGCTGCTGCTGCTGCTTGCTGGTTTCGCAGAAACTGATAGTATTGCGCATAGGTGGGTGGCGGTTCTAGTTGCATCTGTTGCATCTGTTGCTGCTGCACCTGTGGCGTCAAGCATGCGGAACTGGATTTGGAATTGGGTGCGCAGTTTATCGCAGTGCCATTCAGTTGCGGATCTGCAATGATATCAATATGCATATGAATGATGAGGGATAGGTCAATGTTTAACTGTAGCTTGTTTGAAGTTTGTTTCTTTTCAGCTCACCATTGATTAAGTTGAGCAGCCGCTGACAGTCATCAGTCAGTTTCTTGATATCTCTATCCAGTCTTTCGGTTTCGCCCAGCGGCACCGGTTCGGTCAAAATGTTGATCTCCTGCTCCAGGCTAAGCAGACGCTTCTTGTTATCACGCAGCGCATTTGCCAGCTTGTCCCGTCTCGTCTTTTGCCGCTCAATTGTCGCCGTGTGCACTACAGAAAAGCAGAAAAATTCAAGAGTATTTTAAATATTTGACATCCTTTATTATTATTATTAGATCATCGGATCTATTGTGCTCACTACTGAGCCTGTACACAAATGCTAGAATCTTTGTTGGGCTGAGTGCTTCTGCTGCATCTTCTCCTGGTTAAGGCGACACTGCCTGCTGGGATGTGCACTGAGGATTCCTCCACGCTTTCACAACGCATACCAAGTTCAGTTAGATGTCTCGTCTACAATGTTCTGTCAGTAGATCGGTGAGTATCCTAAGCTTGTTCTTCCCCATGGTTTTACATCATATAAATGACAATTTATAGTTAATCTCATCTACTTGAAATACATATATGTAAATACATATATATATATATATATATATATATATATATATATATATATAGATTTCGAGATATAAACGGCTGGATAGCTCACATTTTATTACTCTGTTTGTTGCTAAAAATAATGGCGCGCATTTTTGCGTTCGCTAAATGTTCATAAACAAAAATTTAAATTTAGTCAAAATGCGCAACAAACACGCCGACAAATCAATCTAATAATAATTTATTTTGGCCGAAAATAAGCAGCGCGCATCGCCCGATTTGAAACAATTTTCAAAATTTGATTTTGAACAAAACTTAAAAACACACACACACACAAGACAAATAGTTTAAATAAAATAAATTGAAAGCATGCAAATATTTTTAGACATTTTGATAGATTTCTAGCGGAAATAGCAAACAGGGCAATGGGCCAAGGGAGGATCGAACAGACACGGCCAGACATATACAGCATGTATATAAATCTATATATGTATGATATATATATATATATATATATATATATATATCTGCTTATATAGCATTTATTCTAGAGAGAAATGCGAATGAAAATTGTACGTCATTTGCAAAATAAAAAAGAAAACATTTTAATTGATAAATTAATTCATTAATGGCAAGCGAAGAATTCCAACAGCAATGAAAAACTGCAATGTTTCAATCTCTTAAATATTTGGCTAAAATGTGAATGCGTTAATATGAATTTTAAGTGCTTCAATACTCGGGGACCTCGTGATTAAATGTCAGCATGACAAGTTATCATCATTATAATCATGTGATAATGATCATTATATGAAAAGCACTCTTTAACTGCCCACGCTGCGTAGCGTCGTCGCTATTTACGATCTAACGGATAAAATCGAATTCGAATAGTTTGTATTCACACACTCTCTCTCTCTCTCTCTCTCTCTCTCTTCTTTCTTACTCTCTCACATTTCTTTTCCCTGAACTTGAACGAGTCGAAATAACAATAACAACAACAAGATCATTGCAGAATAGAGAGCAAAATGGCTGTAGTATAAATAAAATACGATAAACCGTTGCAAGATGGAGAAGCAAGAAACAGAGAGAATCGAGTGGTACAAAAGATGCTCGAAAGCATCGAGAAAAATGAGAAACACAGTGTTCGCTTACAATTTTCACTCAAATAAACAACAAACAAAATATTAAAAAAATCATAATGCTATTTTTTTACTTGTTTAATCCCGCAACTGTTGCAATATTAGCGAGCGTTCACTGTGCCACCAACAAATGGGAAATGTCCAAGCGCCAAAGAAACCAGACAAGAGACATTTCGACAGCAAATAACGCGCCGGGCTCCGGTGTTCATACTACATACATACAAACAAATATATACATATATATATAAATATAATACTTGCGAAGCGTGGGCGACCCATATGGTATATGGGTATATCGGATAGATATGTATATGTACTAACTGTGCAACTGTTTATTGTCTCAAAGAGCGGACATAATGCACAAATCGAACAAAGGCAAATGAACGTGGTTATTTGCTATAAATAGATTTGGAACAAATAATTCTTACGAATTTCGTATCACAATAAGCTTATCTTGAATGGCCTAGTCGCAATTGCAAATACAAATGTTATTATTTGAATACCCAGCGAATTCCCCGTTCCACACACAAGCAAAGTCTGAACACAGCCAAGACAAGAGCGCAACAAATTTTGGGGCGTAATTTAATTTGTTATCAATTGTCAACAGAATTGCTCGCCTGCCTGATAAGGCCGCCTCTGCCTCTGCCAGTGATTAAACAAAAAATAAAAAACCCCCTTCCAAACAATTATTATGCCGTAGATAACAAGCGATTTCAGACATGCCAAACATGTGGAACTTAACACCTACTATCGGATTTCTAAGAATTGTATTTATTCATTATTATATTGAAAATAATGCTGAAATGTATGGTTAAAGACTGGAAAAATGTGTTTCTCAACAATTATTTATTTGACACAGAAAGAGAGAGAGAGAGAGAGAGAGAGAGAGAGAGAGAGAGGGAGAGGGAGAGAGAGAGAGAGAGAGAGAGAGAGAGAGAGAAAGAGAGAAGAGAAGAGAAGACTATATAATCCAACCAAGACCTTAAAAGTTCCTATCAAATTAAGATAAATATCCAATTTAATGGAACAACATGCTGTTTCCCCATTTAATTTTGAATCTGCTATGAATCCATGAAAAGAATGCCTGGGATCACTTTTGACAAAGTTATAAATGCAAACTTGACTTTATCTCAGTTCCTCATAAAACAAAACATAAATCGTATAAATAATTAAATAACTTTGTTTTTCTGTTTCGATTTATTGCCGATAACGTTTCTATTTTTAAGTTTGAAATATTTTTTATTATCGATCAATTGTTAAACCATGATTATTATCAGTTTGGATGTTGCAAACGTTTAGCAAAGTCGATAACTGATAACCTGGCTTATCTCAAAGCTAAGAAGACGCTCTGGCATCCATGTGCAGCTGTTTATTTTCATGATCAGTGCGTCACTAGGGCAAACTCACCTGCTCGATCGGATTCGGGAACGATGCCCTCATAGAGAGGCATATGCGTGACGCTGGGGCTGTTGTCATTGCTATTGTTGTTGTGCAGATGATTGTTGTTGTAGTTGGTGGCGACAACATATTTCTGTGCCAGCGTGGCATATGGAAATACTTGGGTATTCATATCGGCTGTTGCAGATGTTGCCAGTTGCTCCCACAGCTGCTGTTGTTGCTGTTGTGCTGATGTTGTTGCTGCAGCTGCTGCTGCTGCTGTTGGTGGTGTTGCAACATCGTTGGCCAGCATGGCACAGGGTGGATACAGCGGTGTTTGGGGACGCACACAGCCGGCAGTGAAGACGCTGCCCTCGTCGGTGACGGTTAGCTGGAAATTCTTGTGGGTGCCGCGCCGGGCATCGAAACTGCTGCTCGAATAGGTGATGCCGCTGCTGCCGTTGCCACTCGCTGCCGGTCCGGCGGTAATGTCTATCGTGGACGGTTGAACGGCAATGCCGTGGTTGTTATTGCTGTTGTTGTTGTTTGGTCCACACTGCGGCGACAGCGGTTGCCGCAACGTTAAATTCAGTGAGGTGAAACTTTTGCGTGGATTGCCGCTGGGCGTGCTCTGGCCCGAGGACGATGGTGTTGTTGCTGTTGTTGTCGTTGGCGAAATGGCAACGGCGGCACCTGGCGAAATGGCAACGGCGGCGTTCGTTAGAAATTCGCGAGCATACGGCGGTTCCGGTTGCAAATTAATCTCTGAACGATGCCGTACAATGGGTGAACGTGTTTGCCGTTGCTGTTGCTGCTGCTGCTGCGCTGCATTCGTTGGCGAAGATAAGGAAACGTTGAGCGATAACTCAGACTCGCTGGAGCTGAGCGGGCTGGTGAGACAAGAGGAATCATTGGAGAAGCTGGGAGTTGTTGTAGATGCTGTTGTTGCCGTTGCTATTGTTGTTGCTGGCCTGGGTGGCGGCAGCGGTGGCAAGGGCGGTGCGCGACGCAACGGCTTGTTGGGCGTCGTCAACGCTTGCAGCTGCTGCTGTTGTTGCAGTTGTCGCTGTTGCAGCTTTTGCTGCAACTGTGCATTGATCTGACGTTGCAGATTTAGTGTGGTGGGACGCGGACGGGCAGTTGGCGGCATCGGCGGCGTCGGAGTCGTTGGCGTTGTTGTTGGCGTCGTTGGTGTCGCCGTTGGCGGCGTTGCAGGCGCGGCGCGTAGCGGTTTCAGTGGACGCTGCTGGAGATGCTGTTGCTGTTGTACAACCTTGGCGGGATACGATTGCACCGGTGATGGATGCAGACTGAGCTCCTTGCGCAACATCTGTATGCAATTGTCACGCTGATGGCAATTCTCATTGACGCACTGCGTCACCAGAGCATCGGGCAGCGTGGGAAACTCCTGTTTCATCTCGTGGAACAGATGCATAATACTAATATTTGTGCATGCACAGCTGAGTCTGGATTTCGATTGCTCATCGCTGTTGCTGTTGCTATTGCTATTGGTGTCCCTCTCCTGATTCTCTTCGGCGTTGAGCAGTGCCTTGAACTGAAACGATTGCTGCAGTGCCTCGGCTATGTTGGGCGTTTTATTATTGTTGCTGGAACTCTTGTTGCTAGTATTATTCTCCTCGTGTTGCTGCTGCTGCTGTTCTGGAGAATTGCCATTTAATTGGAAATCGTTTGCTCCGGGCGGCATTGGTGGTGTAGCCGCCATTTTAGGCCATCATTTGTCTCAGCTGCAGACCTGCAAAATCACATCAGAACAAAGTAAATTAGTTCAAATTAAATTAGATAAATATTATCAAAACTCTAGCGCCTTCAAATTTGTTTAAACCAATCGCTACAAACCGATTACCGATAGCTATAACGAACACGTATGAGTATATATATAACTAGACGTATTATTGATCGACACAGATTTTGTTTACAAAAAAAAGAAGAGTAATAACAAAAAGTACGAAGAAAATTGTAAGAATATTGTCTGCATCAATCTCATTTACATTCATATTTTGAAGTATATGTTTAATTTGAAGCTTACCAGGCCACTAGTGTAGTATCAGACTGTAACTTAACATCTGTAACTTAACATGCGACTATGTGCTGAACATATAATATCGATATCGATATCATTTGTGTGATCAGCTTAAACAAGAAGAGCTCACTCGTTGTGAATAAATTAAAGTGAGCAGATGCGTTTTGGAAAGATAAATAACTTAGTTTTGCCTGGTACAAAAAGCTTCAGCGAAATATTTACTAGAGAAGCTATGTTTGCAAGGCGTCCGCATCGGCTCCTATCAGCGGCAGACGGTTGAAAATAACGGCGAACGTGCGGAGGAAGGGGATAACAGCGAAAGTCGCGACGGCGACTGCTGGCAAGTTGTCGCCAGCGAAAACGGCTGTTGTGAAATTTTACAAGCATTCCAATTGGAAAAGGGTGTTCTATTTGATTTCGACGTACAATTTTGAGCCTAAGTAGAAGAGAGGTTAAGTAAAAGCAATAATTTTCAATGGATTCAAAAACCCAATATCAGCAAATTTATTATGTTGTATCAATATATAGATGATATCTCCTAGTCGAGTCGCCTCATTTAATTTAAAACCAGTATTAATATAGAACAAAGAGCTACAACTTTTGATAGTAGTTATGGCATTGATAAGTTTGGAACTTCCACGTCCATTGCATAAAAATGATTAGCTTTATTCAAAACGTTGTGTGTGATGAATTTCACAAGATAATGCCGGAGAAAAGAGATACGGCAGATGTCCATAACGACGATCATCTGTTCAATGTATGTATATATATATATATATATATATATATATATGTATATATGTTATCAAGATAATGTTTGTATTCGTATTTCAGCCGGTAGTCACCAATTTAGAATCATCGGTAAACCTTATTTACACTCGGGAATTTCGATGGGCCTGACATTGTGGGCGGCTGTAAAATTTTGCCACATGTCGCAGACGGTCTGTCGGGCATAGCCGGTATATTCAGTGTACGGCGTATAGCGAGTGCTCACGGCCAGTGTACTGGAGAAGCTGTCGATGGGCGTACGTTTACGCTGCAATTGATTCGCCCTGATGGACAATCGATAACGTGGCGGCTGCACACTTTTCCGAGCTCCCTTCGGACGGACGAAACGTTCCAATTTTCGAAGTGGGTATTTCAACTTGGATATGGGTAGACGATAGGCTGCCGACGCTGCCGCCCCTTTCAGAGTTCTGCGATATTGCTTCTCGATGCCGGTGGGACGACGACGATTGTGGGTTAGTTCATCTGGTGTGTAGCCGGGTGGTGCCAGCGATGGTTTTCGACGGGTGCTGTGCGTCTTGGCCACCTGATGGGAGTCGGTTTGAAAGCGACGCACGCTACTGTCGTAAGGCATTTTGGGTTGCACAAAACCTGTACGTTGATTTGTCGTCCGGTCACCCGATGAGGCATCATCAGCATCCTTGACCGCAGCCATTTCTCGGCAACGTCGCTCTTTCGGGCAGGTTGTCCACGTATGCCAATATTTTGCCTCATCTTCGGCAGCACGCTGCTCCAACCACTCTTCGTTCGCCGACCTGATTGCGGGTGATCGATTCAACTGGGACTTGGGCAGCTTGTACCCCTTGCGTGATTCACGCAACTCACGCTCCTGACGCTTCACCTCTGTAAGGCGTTTATGGCGCCGCTGGCGACTGTACTCCTCGGCGATCCTTTCCTCCTCGGTCTGACGTTGGCGGTGCTTTTTGCCTTTGCCCTCAACCAGATACTTGTGCTCATAGCTGAGCATCGCCGGTGATTTCGGTTCGGTCCGCTGTTCCCAGCGATGCTTATTATCGAGCAGGATGCGCTCCTGGCGACGCTGATGCTCCTCGGCGTCGTGCACGATGCGTCGGCGCCTCGCGTCCGAGTCTTGAAAGGCAGTTGCCTTATGACGTCGATAAATCTTATAGTGACGATCATTGTAGCGGGGATCGAAGGTATTCTCCTCCTCGTAAACTCGCTGCACCTGCGAGCCCTCATCCCCGACCCACCATTTGTCATCCACGCGATAATTACGCACAGCATTGCCCGTCCCTAGGTGTTCGCCATTTCGGATCCAGCTATGCTGACGGAGCAGACGGACACAGCACTTCATACTCTTTGGCAAACTCATTATTTTACCTTATTTGTTTTTTTTTCTTCTGTTCTTCACAGAAATTTTGAGTAAAACGAAAATTTATTTTATTTTAGTTAAACCAAAACTAGGAACCGAAATAAAATGTACTGAATTTCCCGATAGCTAGGCGAATATTAATAAGTAACATTAACCTTAACAGCTCCACATTTTACAATACATTGGAAAACCCAAATATTTGTCATGACCTACTTGGGGTAAAAAAAAGTTGCTCAATTTATGCAAATCTAGAAACAGTATTTAATAAAAATAAAGTGATTAACAGCTGGGTGCAGGGTATACCCTAGTCCGCCTCCCCAGCTTTGCTGCGCACTTGTTTGAGTTCTGACATTAATAGATTTTTTGTGGGGCTTTTTTTTTGTTCAGTGCACGCTAATTGAATTAAGAAAAGAAAGCCCAACAGAAAGATAGAAGGAAAACATGAATGGAAGAGGTAAAGTCACCCATCACCCCCCATCAGCGATTAGTTCATGGCCAGATTTAGCACAGCGACTAAGAGACTCAGAGACAAGGGCACAATTCAAATGCAAAATAAAATCAACCTGGCAAAAATCAAAGAGCATCAAACAATTTGGTTAAGCGTCGAAGACAATAAACAAATGTCAGAGAAAATTTAAAAATATTTATGACACAACTCAACTTATGCACGACATAAAAAATTGCTCAGCTTTATTTTATTTTTTCAAGCAAAGAAAAAAATAAATTAATAATATTAAGAGGGTAAAAATAGAAGAGTCATTCTCTAGCGAATTATTGATATCTCGTGCTGCAACGGGCTGTTTCTAGGACAGTGTCAAGGATGATATAAATACATATATGCAGATATATTTCTATATATCTCTAGAAAGATATTAATGTCACTTTGATGCATGGCATAAGCGTTGCTGCTTAAAGTTATAATAAGAAATAAATACTTTGTGAGGCGCTCGTAGTCGACAAATAAATATCATTGTAAATTAAAATATGAAATATACAACCGAGTGTTCCTATGGCAGCTTTATGACATAGCGATCCGGTCCGGCCGGCAGAAAAAAAAATCGGAGAGAGTAAGAAACGAACACGGCTATATCGACTCGACCAGTGATGGTGATCAAGGAGACTTCTCCGTCATAATTAAATTATTAAAATATTGTTAAGCCACTTACATTTTGATTTAGATGAAATAGGTGCGATATTTATTTGTTGTATTTATTGATTTAAGTTCGCACTTGGAAACGAGTTGTCTATTATTTTATATATATATATATATTATTTTTTTTTTATATATATGTATATGTATATTTTTTTTTTTAACTATTTTGATTGATGATGTTTGTTATATTTAGCAGAAAGAATATATGCATGCATATACGTATTCTTAATGACTTTTGTTATATATATATAAATCTGTATAATCTTTTTTAAGTAGTTTTTTTTTTATAGTTGTTATACGCGGCGTTTATTTTATTGCTTTTAATTAAGTTTTCCGTAAATTAGTTGAATTTTTTTTTAAAAGTTTTTTTTCACTATTTTGAAGATACTTCTTTCTGAGCCTTTTTCCATGCACATTTTAATCACGAGCTAAGTCATATTTTTAATTAGAACAAAAATTCTTTATCAAAACAGAAACTTTCTTCGCACACAATTTACTTTTCTTTTGTTTTTTTTTGACGCGTTTGAACGCCTTAAATGCCAGCGCGAAACTGAACATATTTTCGAAAAATATTTTCAACACAGTCAAAACCGAAATATGCTAGGCATATATATATATATATATATAAACACACACACTCGAGCTTATGTGTATGTGTGAGAATATTAAAAAAAAAGAAACAAGTGTAATTTCCGACTGAGCAACGTGACGTATGCGTTATATTAAAAGAGAAAACATCAGAAACCTAAAAATATACATGCACAAATATACTTAAGCCGCAAAGCCCAATTCTAATCTGGAGTCCAAGTCGGGACAGTACTTTATCATCCTGTATATATATATTTTATAGATTATGTATATCCTACGCGTTATTGCCAACGAGTGAAACGAATCAATTAAATCATTCAATATTTTTGACACACGCATACAGACGAAGGCAGTCAGAATGCTTGAGTCGGGAGAGCTCGACTAGAAGACACTTTGAACTCTGATATTTAAACAAGGACACAGGTGTGAGTGGGGAAATGATTGATCTTTCGGCTGTGTAATTGGGTGAGCAGTAGAATTTATAAATATGGTCAATATTATATAGATGTATATTTAAAATTTGATTTTTATGTTATTGGCAATCGATTTGTATCGATACAGGGGATAATTTCGATAAAATGCAATAAATTTGATCTGTGATAGAATATATCGACAAGAATATAAATATAGTTTTCATATAATTTCGGTCTATTACATTTGCACAACTTCATTGTACCCTTTTTCAATATACTGAATGGATGCGGCGCATAAAAAAGAAAAAACAATTTGGTCAAGCGAAAAGTAAAGGAATTATTTTGCATTTGTGTTGAATATTCTACATATCGCACTCTCTCTCTTTCACTCGTGCTTGCGCGCTCTCTCTCTCTCTCTGTCTCTTTCGCTCTCACGTTTTTATAAATCGATTAAAAATAAACTTTTGTGTGGGTGTTGCACAAAAGCATCGAAAATTGAATGAAATATTTGAAAGCCAGCACAAGACAAAAAGAAAACAAAAAAATAAATATAGCAAATGGGAAGAAAATAAATGAGATGCTGAGGTGAAAGAGTTGTTAGGGAATAAAATTAATTCAAAATCCAAATAACATGTCAGCCTATATACTATATTCACTTAATGGACTATCGTGTCAAAAAATAAATCGCAGCCATCAACGCAGGGATTAAATTAAAATTAAAATACATTTTTTTTAATATTTGAGCGGCCCTCGCAATTTGGGATTTTCAGCTCACCTGAGAAAAAAAACAACTGCTGACGAAATGAATAAAAACATCTAATAAACTTTGCAGGCCAAACACACACACAAACAAAGCGCAATACGAGTTTAGTAATAAAATGCGAACATTTATGCACAAAGCAAAAAATAAAATAAACGTATTAATAATAAACCATTGGCATTAAATTTGTGGATGGCACATTTAACATGGCGCTATTAAAATTGCCACAGTCATAAATAATATTTATATATTTTCCACAAGAACAGACAGCTGAATTTGTTGTTAGCTGCACAAACACACACACATCCACCTAAACACACTTACACACACACACATACATATATTCCAGATTTTGTTTATTTGAAAGTCTGCCCCCGAAGCAAACATGATAACAACATTCCAAAGAACGCGAGAAAACTCAAAATTAAGCAGCAATTAAAATCAACAAAACAAAAATTATGAAAAATGTTTTTTCTTGTTAAGCTTTTATTCCAAACAATTTACAAATGAGAATATATTAAATATGTTATGCTCGAAGTGAAAATCTTTAGTGACTTTACAAAATATGAACTAAAAATTAATTTTGCAAGATTCTGCAAGAAATTAAAATCATTATTTTCTTGTCTTACAATCGTCATTGGAATATAGCGAAGAGTATATAGTCAAAGTTCTATCCACAACTTTTATGTAATATAAACACATGTCCTGACAATGATGTCAAAGCGAAAATCGAATCTCATGCTTATTGATTGAAATTTAGAATCGAAGCCGAAATTAGAAATATAAATTTGGTTTTAAAAGCCAAATAGCGGAACTAATACTATTTGTCACGAAAAGATCCTATTGCTACGGGAACACTGTAGCGGAACATGATAATCCCATTACTTAAGCATACAAGAGAACGTGTCTGTGTGCAAGCTGGTATCTGAGAACTTTATATTCTTAATTTGATA
The DNA here is from genome assembly GCA_035043845.1 of Drosophila picticornis. Taxonomy (NCBI): domain Eukaryota; kingdom Metazoa; phylum Arthropoda; class Insecta; order Diptera; family Drosophilidae; genus Drosophila; species Drosophila picticornis. The sequence goes on along the minus strand of JAWNMR010000493.1, from coordinate 1,684,331 downwards.
AATCTCTCGTTTCTTGCAAGGTGTCAATACTAAGTCCCAAAATACATCAGGCTATTCTTACTTAATAGATCAATGATGTTGGTTGTCCAACAACACTTTCCACATGCTGCTAGCAAACCCTTCTGAATCGAGAAATCGACAATCGATGAATATCGATAACTATTGTGGTTATTGTGTGATGTCAAAGTTCGCACATTTCCATTGGTACCACCTCTGTATATTTTCTCTCAGTTTTGAAGCTATATATTTAAGAAAGGGTGTCGTAAATTCGGTGTGTTTAAAATGGATATTGAAATTACTCTGTTTATTGTTGTTTTGGGCTGGTTTCGAGATTCATTTTGGACTGGGGATGCGCTGGGCGGGGTTGAAAGAATATATATTTGTTTAATTTCTATTAATTCCATGATTCTAAATTGTTTTGTTTTCATAATAAGGCGATGGTGTAGCGCAGACAAAAACAAGCGAAAGGAACGAAACCGAACAAACTGCAGACATAAACGACCTTCACAATTAACGAGATATGTGCAATAGAGAAGAAATATATGTATGTATATATATGCGAGGAAAGGAAGTATACAGAAGAAACTGAGAGTATATACACACATCTACACATAAATACATATTACATTTTCTGGTAATTGAATTTATTTCTCACGACACAAACCCCAAAATCCAACATTATTCCTAAAGAACAACAAAATTGTATAAAGTAATTAAATTCACGAGCAAACACCGCTAAAAATTTAATGATGGAACGAATCTTCTTGCAATTGAACGGAACCAAAATTTCCATTCATTAAAATGCTTTCCGTGCACAACTTTGGCGTCGCTTTGCGTGCTTTGTGAAAAATTTACATACAAAAAGATTTACAAAAACAAAATAAGAAGTAAGAATGCTTTAGCAGAGTGTGCTCGACTGAAAGATACCCTGATAGCATATGAGTGTGTATGTATATGTGTATCTCAAGGTATATAGAAATGTGTACATCAACAATTTTAGTTCTTATTGCTGGTATAAATCGATATTTATCGATAACGCTTAAGCGGAGTATCTGCGTATGGTATGGGAGAGCTTATATTCAAAATTTAATATCTTTATCTCTTCTCAGATTTTCTTATCCCTACAGATAGACAGACAAAAATGGACAAATCTACTCGACAGTTGGCCCTAATTTTTAATGGGAAATAAATGAGGGGAAAAAGGAAATGCGTTCTTGGGTTTTCCGAATAGTCGATCAGCTTATTTAAAGATAAATCATCTGACGGTGCTTTGAAAATGCATTCGATTTTGGGTTTTTCCGGCCGACTTTTCAATGACAGATATCAGAGCAAAAATATTAAAAATTATTATGATTAAAATTGTAGATCGATTCAGCATTTGTGTCAAAAGTGTAAGACAACAAGGTAAAATTGATTGTTGATATCTAATCGGAAAACATTGAAATAGCTTAAAGTATATATTTGATCGACCTTTACAATTACAGCAAACATGCTGACGCCATTCTATTCATGTCTATCACGTTTATTTTTATCAGTTAAATAATCGATGTTAGGTAAATAAGTATGTACGTGTGTGTGTGTGTAAGTCTCACTGTATAGATTACCGTATTGCCATTCTTTGAAGGCCGCCTATTTGAAGTATCAATGCATTGGCCGGAAATCTAGTTGTCTGCCATGTCAAAAAACAAAATAAATAAATAAATATATACATATGAAACAAAATAAAAAAAACGTATATAGTACATATATATTATATGTGGCAGCCCCACTTGCCAGCCCCCTTCTTCCACAATCGAGACAGTCGAATTGTGAAACGGAAAACATACGGATCCGATCGCAAAATTCCCGAAGACAATGCGTTCAAAAAGAAACGAATAAGAAAATAACTAAATAACTGTGCTATACACAATACACTACTACAAAAACAAAAACATGGAAAACAACTTTCACTTTGTGTAAAAAAGAAAAAAGAATCCGAACAAAAAAAGACAGAACGGTAAAAAGAAAAAGAAGAGGGAAAAAGAACAGAAATCCAAAGTGTATAAGTATAAATGAAATATTATAAATCAAATGCAGAGACATGAAATAAAATGGAAACAGCGCGCAAAAATGGAACGAAAATAATTTAATTTTATTTTCAATTTTTCTGTTTTCTATTTTGTGTTGCCGTTTCTCGTTGTTATTGCTGTTTCTGTTTCTGTTGTTGCTGTTGTTGTTGTGGGGCCGCTGCTTGCCAATAATTTGAAGAGGCGTTTTGCGGAATTTTCTGCAGACGTCAGGCCTTGACTGACGTCATTAGCGCGAGTTTCAAAACGAGGCAACAACAGCGACAGAAGAGGAAGAAACGTGCTTCCACACATTCTCCACTTTTCCACCTCACCATTGATTTTGCTCTCCTGTCCAAACAGTTGGCATAACCGACTGCCGAATACTCTGACAACAGTCTAATATCAGCTGATAACAAGGAATCTTGTGAAGTGAGCCACTATTAATATGACATTAAATTTGTGTGTGAGTTATCGGTAATATATCATTAAGATTTGATGACTCTTGTGGGGTTTTCGGTATCGATTTCCCTTTTCTTTATTTTTAGATTAACGCTTTATCTACGAAAGTCAAGTTTCAAGTGTCTAGTTTTGGTGAAGTCAAAAAAAAAAAGAAAAGAAAAAAAACGGACGGATAGCATGCCGGAAAAAAACTATGTACTCTTCCATCTTCGTTATCAGGGTATAAATATATTACTTGGCCGCCAGTGGCCAAAATAGAAACGATAATACTTTTATGTACATTAATACGGGGTATTTATTCATAAATGAACATTCTTTTATCCTTGCAGAGAGCATATTATAATTTTGTCGTCAAGAAGGGAAACATCTTCGAACGCATAAGGAATATTTTTTAAATCTATATATGTATATTGCTGATCGATATAATCAAGATCTTCTATCTGTCTCTTATCTATATCATATATATCTTTAAACAATAGGTTGGCATTCTTATTATTTATACATTTTATATAATATTAATTTATATATTTAAAAATTTTAAATTTAACATTAAAGAATATGTGAAATATAACATTGTAAAATTTAAATTTTATTATCTTACATATTAACTTAGCTGTGAACAGATGAACTCCGATTGCCCCAATGAAGGGTATTCCATTTGCGGCGTTTCATCTGAATGTTGTTTTCCTGTTTTTCTTCAATTTTTTTTTCTGACTGATTCTTTGGCTCTTCATCAATGTGCAAATAATCAAAGCGGAGTCAAAGGCAACAGCAGCAACAACAATAACAATAACAACCACAATTTGAGTTATATTTTTAGATGCTGTTCATTTGGGCGTGAAAAAAAAAATAATTGACAAACCAGCTAAAGGTGGGATGGGGCGCTGTAAAGGTGGCGTTTGCTTATCGCCGACGTGAGAGCCTGGGAAACGCTTTTTTGGCTTGGCAACAAAAAAATTATTTTGTTTATAATTTCAATTTCGGACAATGTCAATACCGATATCGATAAGCCGTCCAAAGTGGCATATGAAATCGAAACAATTGCAAAATGCCTTGCACACAGTTCAAACTATCAACTGTATATTAAATGAGCGTGTGTGTGTTGGGCACACGTTTGTATGTCAGTTTGTGTGCATGTATGTAAATATGCAGGGAATTTCCCGCAATAATGGCAACAAAGAGCGAGAGCAATCACAACAACAACAATAAACGACAACGACTACAAAACGGTGCGCATATAAACAAAGAAAGACGTGAAAGGGAAACAGAAAAAAAATTAAAAAAAAAAAAAAACAACTGCACTTGATACGAAAATAATAAGTCTACGACATGATGACAATTTTACAAATGTAACTGTTTACTTGTGTCACGCAAATCTTCAACATGTGTTTAATTTCAGCAAGATCGCAAGAATTGTTATATATTTATATTTATTATATATATAAGAATATATAATTTGTGTACATTTTTTTTATCGTCTGTGGTTGATCTTGACCTTAAGACAGGTGATATCGAGTTGATAACCCATTGAAACTGGTTTCTATTACTAATGCAATTATATAGAAATCATGAAATACTCTTTAAGAAATGTATATATATTTTATAATTAAAACCAATGTGGTTAAACGAGAGCTGTTGATTATTTACTATTGTGTTTATTATTATTTTTAAGTTAGAATTGAATAACTGTATTTAATTTAGAAAATTTTGCTTTATCTCATTAAAAGTATCTTTATTAAAAATATGTACGTCACAGTTTTCTTTGGCAGCCAAAAAGTTAACAACAAATGGCACCTGTGCGAGGCGAAGAAAAACAATGACGGCCATTGATAAATGATATGTTGAAAACATTAGCACATACATGTGCATGTATGCATGTATATGTGTGTGTCTGTGTAGAAAATCAATATTTGCACTTTTAGATTAGAAACGAGAAGTAATACAACACAAACAAATGCACGCACACATCTATCTAGCTATCTGTATAATATATACATGTGTATTTAAATATTTTCTGCAGAATTAAGGCCATAGTGGCAAATAGGCAATGGGCCCTCTTATCATTTGGCAAATGGTGCGGAGACGGGGGCGTTGGCGGAAATATTCATATAAAAATACCAACAAGCAAACAAACATACATACACATACACGTACACATGTACGTGCACTTAAACATACTCAGACCCACACATACGTAGTCGAGCGCAAGTGCGACAGAGAGAGAGAGAGAGAGAGAGACACGTACAGCGACGACGCTGCTGGCTGTCTTAACGGCAAAAAAAAACACAGCAAGAGCAACAACAACAACAACAAAGATAAAAACCAGCCAGATCGTCTGTGTGTGTGTGTGCGAGAGGGAGAGATCAAGCGCATGAAAACAGGTGACATTGGCAGCAGCGCTACGCAATAATAGATTAAAAAATACATAATTCAAATAAAATGTAAAATGCCAGCAGACTTGAGAAATTACATGAAAACGGCTAAAATAAAAAAATGCATAGCCAGTGTGCACACAAAAATACACACGCACACACAATGATGCAGATTTATTATCGGGTGTGGGGTGGAACGCAACTTGTTGCGTATGTTTTTTTTTTACATTTTGAACATTTACATTTTCCACTTACCAAATAGTTGAGAAACACTTGCAGAAATGGGCGCCCTTTGTTTTTATTTTTATTTTACTTTTGTTGTGTTTATTGTTCAGTTCACTTTTGCGATTGCATCAACTTGTGATATTTTCACTTTTTGCTTTTTGTGGCTGTTTCCGTGTTGGCTTTCACTAAATGCTTTGCACTTGCACTCGCTCGTCCACTTTTTTTCGTTTCTGTTTCCGTTTGTATTTATTGGTATTTAACAATATTTATTTTGGGTTTTCGTTCGATTTTTACGCGATCCGATTGATCCGCGAACTGTGTGGCAAATAAAACAGCTGATTGATTGATTACAGTGGCTAAGACTATTAACAGTTTGCTGAAATGTTATTAACAGTGTTTGGTATTTTATTTAATTGCTTATGAACTAACAGTTAATTTTAGATTCAAAGCTGTTACACAAAAACAATAACTATTTACTCAAGCAATTCGTGAGGAATGTTTCAATTTTAACTATAGTCAAAATTTAACAGCTGTTAATGTGTAATCAGATCATCATAACAGTGCCAGCTGAGTACTTTACTGTTACTTAACATAGTCGATAAGGAAAAACGAGTGCGCAAACTCGTATTATCGGCACGGTGGGCAATCATCGATAATCGATATTGAGTTCGATATACCTTGCGAAGTTAATTGCCTTTCCAATTAGTTAAACAAAATAGATTTTTATTTAATTTTTTTGTCTTATATTTGTGTTCAAAAAAAATGAAGAGATATAAAACCAAACCTTGCCATAAATACTATTGTGAAATTGTTCAACTATTTATAAAATATACATTCGCCGATGTAAATGGATGTAAGTGTAAGGCCCTAAATCAGTCCAAAGAGATAATAAAATACGGGCATAATGAGAGCTGCTTTCCCGTTGGAAATGCCGGTCACACAAATAATCAGCTTAAAAACGCCAAAGAAGAAGAGCAACTGAAGCGCCACATGCAAGCCCAGCAAACTTTTGGAATAACGGAAAATGAGACAAATTAATAAGCACGCTCAAAAATGTATCGAATAATCGAATAAATACGAACATTTTATCTTTGGAACGCGCCTTCTCCAGATTCTTGGGAGACTCCTTGCTAAGATATTGGCGCACACCACGAATCGTATTGGCGAAATACTCATCCCATGTCAGTTCACCAATGTCAATATTGAACTTTGTCCTGTCGGCGGGATTCATCGATTTGGAGAGCGCCAGGAGACGTTTGCTATCGAAATGCCATTCGGTGAATATGAAACGCTCCAAAGTGTTCAGCGAGTTCCAAACGTTCTTGTGCAAACGTATCAAACTATGAATGGATATACAATTTCAATTAATATACAAACGTATTTACAGATCAACAGTAGATGTACATAGGTCGGCCACCGGAAACTTTGGTGACAAGGTCGAGAAAGAAGCCGGGTATAAAATGGAAGAGTATAGCGCCGAGGCGGAAGAGCATTAGACTCCTAACCAGACGCAAATTGGGATACCAGACGGCGCTATTCAATGGATAGTCATGCAAATAACCATTGATCTTATCCTTGAGCAAATCAAAACGGAATGGTTTATACGTGCTCGATGTCAAATGGAAGATCTGCAGCTCAGCCGGACGATCTCCGTTCTTAGCTCTGCAAGCAAAGAAAATAATAATTAAAAGACGTCAAGCGGGTCGACTTGTTCAAACTGTACCCACTTTAATGAATTGACGTAGTAACCCGTCGTTATGATGCCATTGACAACCACATCGATGGGTATGTAGTCCATGATGATTGAGGAATCCAGCGGCAAACGGCGCAAAATGCCTTTCGAGGCGCCCATGAAGAAGCCCTGCGGTCCATTCTTCGAGATTGTCCACCCTGGTATGGGTTCCTTCCAAGCGGCCGTAACTTAAATTAAATGAATGCCATTTAAAATTGACAGACTTGAATTTAATTTGCTTAACTTACTCATGCTGGGACGAACGATGCCGCAGGGAAATTGCGAGGACACCTTGGCCACCTCGTGCTCCGCCAGATGTTTGGTGAACGTGTACGTATTGGGATGATCCTTGAGCAATCTATCAATTATACACACACCCACATATATATATTTCGATATATAATAAAAAAAATTTATAAATTTCAGTTGCCAGTCTCACTTGGGTTCCAGCGCCTTGAGCGCCTCATCGTTGAGCGTTTCGGCCAGTTGTATGATCTTCTCGGGATCATCGGGCGATGGATAGAGTTTCTCCTCGACTTCGGTAAGATAGGAATTAACATAGGCACTGGAAACGTGCACCAAGGCATCCAAATTTCGCAGCTGCTGGCAGAGTTCGACAACGCGACGCGTGCCCCGCAAATTGATGTTGGTCGTCTCCTTGAGCGATTGAAAGAAATCAAGTGTGGCGGCCGAATGGAAGACAACGTTCACATTTGCGATGAGCGTCTCGCGATCTTTGGTCAACAGGCCCAAATGCTCCAAACCCACATCGCCCTCGATGGGCACAATTTTGGATAGTCGCGACTCCAGCTGCAGTTCCTTGAAGCGATCGAAGACGGAGTTCGCTTTGAGCTCCTCGAGCCGTTCCTCGACACTCTTGCCTTTCTTGGCGCGCATCAGCAGATACACGGTGCCCACATCGGGCACATCTCGCAGCAGTTTCTCAACGATGGTGACGCCCACAAAACCAGTGGCACCCGTAATGAACACATTGCGTCCCGCATAGAAATCTGTGATGGGTGTCGAGTTGCTGCTGCGTGGTTCAAATTAGTTATGGTTATTATTGTTGTTTTACATAAGACGGATTTATTTATTAACAGATTCTGTTGCATAAACTTGGCGGCAACTTTCCCCACTACTCTTAATTTGATCGTGACAATCAAAAAGCAAACATAAAAACTTGCAAAGGAAAAATATCAATTTGTGGCCAAAATCAAATCACATTTCACCGAACTTAATGTCCAAATCTCAAACCAGTTTCTGTATGCCTCTGTGTGTGTGTGTGTGTGTGTGTGTGTGTGAATTGTTGTTTGTTGTGCCTCGCAGTATTTGTGTAACTAACTACATTACTCAGGTGACCCTTGAAGATATTCTAACGAGCTGAGCGTGTCCAATGCAAACAGCAAGTGCCTCAAAAAAAAAATGTACAAACATACAACGCCTAAAAAGTATACAGTCAAGCTTCGCTAAGGCAAACTGAAAAATTGGTTACGTGGTCTACACCTTGTAGCAACTTAAGAGGAATCCGTCGTTATCTCATTTCGATAAACTTTTTTTTTTTGCTATTTTGCGAAACAAAAACTATTCGAATTCTACCTATTTTTGCATACAATTATCAGCATAGGTTTTGCAGCACAAACTATATATATATATATACATATGTATGGCAACTATCAAAAATGGTTAAGAAAAAAACGCACTAATGAGCAAAAATTGATGCCAAAGCTAGGCGGTTGTTGGAAGCCCTGATTTGTTATGCAGACCACCTTTTTGATGGTCTTTCTTTTGTCTGGAAGTTTGTTATACAATATATATATATATATATATGTATATCGAAGCTAGTCGGATCGTGTCCCTATATCATGTAGCAGTAACAAGCGATCGACAGATGAGCTCGGTCGACATATGAACAACCTTATTATTTGATGGACCAAACTCATTTTTAACTATTTTTTGTTTTTAATTTACAGTGAAAGTTAGATGTCGGTCTGCAAGGGTGTATTATCGTATATATATCTATACATATATATACATAATTTGTTTTTGTGACCAACTCACACGCAACAACAATTTCAATTGGCTAATTTGGAAGTTGGTTATAATAAGGCCCTAATGATACGCGCCAGTCGTCTTCAACGTGTCTTCCCTTTTAGCAAATGGCTTTTGGTTAATTCGTGTCTCTTTGTATCTTCTGTTGCAACACGATCAATTATATATGTCTATATACATATGTGTGCAATTTAAGAGATTGCTTAAGAAGCCGCAGCTGCAACAACTCGTGGTAGCTCAGCTAGCTGAGTGATACTAACAGTAACCACAGAGCTTTCCCTAAATTAAGTTAAGACAAAACTTAATAAACAAATAAATGGCAAACATTTTTGGTGTCGCTCTTTTGTGGCCCAGTTTACACTATCTTTTTTGCCAGTGACTACTGTTTATTCTTTCTTTCTTTTTAAGTTGTTGGCCTTTTGTTGAATTATTAATTTTGACGCTAAACCCTAAATTGTTCTCTTATCTTTGAGTGGTCGCAGTGAGCTGCACTGATTAGATTTGGTTGGAGGTTTACTCACTCACTTCGCTCCTTAGCCAGCCAAGTGGAACCGAAAATGTAAGCATTATCGGCTGTAATTAATTGTGGATTTATGGAACAAGTACTGGAATTCTAGAAACGGATCAGCCAAGTTTCCGCCTAGAATGCTCCACTTGAGAGAGAGGGAGGGGATTCAACTAGAAAATAACCTTGCACTTCACAAACGATGGTTTGCTATTATTCCAGAATGGAGAGTTTTAAGCTCAACTTAAGGTCAACAAACTCAAAAATTGTGAATTTAAATGTGAATGAGAATTATGAAGACAGCAAACTTGATACAATATTTTCTCAGCTCAAAATAGAAAGTTAAGGCATGCCGCAAGTTTTATACCCTTATGGACCGATTTTAACGAATTGTGTCTCAATGTGAGTAACATAAAAAACGCCATAATATATTTGTTTGTAAACAATAAAGTTGTCACCTAGTTCCCTTCACGACTATTTGATATTGGCATACGACAGACTAAAATTTTATTATATATTATAAGCCTTGTTTTATTTTGCATCTATCACATCTAACTTTGTGGATTGCTTTAAGTATATACATATATATGTAAATAAGTGCACACTTGATTAATTGCTGATTTTAGCAAGTACTCCACTATATAATAAGCAAACAAGCATTTTTTACCTCAACACTTTTAAGTAGCGGTCGGTTAGCACTTTGCCCTGTAATTTAGGAAGTAAAAGTCGCAATAATCGAGTCGATTCTTCTCGTAATTTGAGGCTCGCAGCTCAACAGGAGAATCCGGTTAGAAGCTGACTGACAGATGCACAGACAGACAGACAGCCAGACAAGCTGGATGACCTTGTCGCGGTAAATGCATAAAAGTCGAAACAACCAAGTATTAACTGGCGGGAACATAATTGAACTTGTAATTGGACCACTTTTTGTGCATTGCAAAAAGGGATTTTGATGATTTTACATTGTATTTTTACACTTAAGTTCCTGCTACGTATCTATGCATTGTATGTATATAATTATATATATATATCAACGCCTCCCACTTGGTCAACTAACCAGTTCCCCAGAGCGATCGGACAATTAAAATTTATGCGCATAAATCTGAAATCTGAAATTGTGCGGGTCAAAGTTTTACAGAGGCATCTCAACTCTTAATGAACTTGCAATTATCAATTGAAATTGCACATGCATATAAACAAAAAAATATATAATAATACTATAAAATAGATACATAAATAATACGACTTAAATAGGGAGTGCTCAACTGTAATTCGTAAATCTTTTGACATAACAAATTAAATATTTAATGATGCTCATAATTAATGGATACTCCAAGTACTCAGTGGTACTCAGTCGGTGTTTGAGTATTTCTAAGTGCATCACAGTTACAGTTACAGTTACATTTGAGTCGCATGTTGTTTTCAATTTGTGCTAGCTCCAAATTTGGCAGCACATGTCTCATTCAATAAAACAAGATGAGAAAAGAAGAACCCAAAAAAAGCAGTCAAACAGGAAATAATTTTTTTTTTGTGACCCATTGTTTATGGCCAAAATGTGCTTACCTGGCCATTGTAACTGAGCAGCTCTTTAGCAATATATGTATATCGTCTATATATATATATATATATATTTATATATTCACTATTTTCCTTGTGTATCTGTGTCGTGGGGTTGACAGAAGTATCGAAAATTTCTCTTTTTTTCTCGCGTGTCTTTAAACTCAGCTTTTTTAAATTTTGTTTTATTTTGGATTTTTTTGCAGACTGCTCTTTCACCTGGTTGTTTGTTTTAGCGCTTATGCGGTAGTAAACAATATGCACAAACACATCCACAAATATGCGTATGTATGTGTATATGCATGTATTTGTAAACAGTTACGTTGCTTTGTATATATATATATATATATGGGTCGCTGTGTTCGTTAGAAAACCTGATGCCTTTTTTGTTTTGTATTGTTTTGCCTTTTCCTCTTGCAGTGCGCGCTCAAACAACTCACAACTTGTACGTTGGCCGGCCGAAGCGAAACTGTTTCATCGTCTGATACGACTCGTCGAGTTCGGCGCTCAGCTCTCGGCTCTCGGATAGCGGCGAGTCTTATGTCTCGTCTCGTGGAACTTCAGCGTTCAGTGATCAGCAGCGTTAAGAGCATAATTGTACTCAACTTCATCATCGTCAGCACGATCATCGTTGAATATAAAAGAAGCGATTGGATGTTTGAGATACATGTGGATTTATATAAATCAACTAATGATTTAATCAGTGCTATGCTTTCACTTGTCCGTTTATAGATACTGAACTAATAACATATATAAATATATATAAATCCGATTGACAATAATTTACATTAAGAAAACTGGGGAAAGTATATGGTATGTGTGTATGAAAATAAATACTGAGCCCCAAACTATGTTATGATAAATATACGTTTCAAGTACTGTAGCATACTTTGGAGCTGGTGGATATTTAAGCAAGTTACAGGCGCTCTGAACCAATCGAGACAGCTCGACTAGCCGATACCCTGCTGCCAGCTATTAAATATGTCGTAATAATTTAACACAGAGGCTCTTGTTTTGCACTCTCAATTATATGAAGGTTATTATGCATGTGCGATCGCATCTTGATAATATAGTTTAAAGAAGTAAGGCAGCATTTGCTATTGATGCTGCACAAGAATATATATCCTTTCTGCCTGTTATATACTATTGCACAACTGCTTACCCATTTTGAATGGATTGGAAAGAAAACAATATTTGTGACATTTAGCTTAACATTTACATTGTCATATTTATTTCATTTATAGTTACATTGTTAATATTTAATCGTTTACATTAATATATATATATATATATACACATATATGCGTATATATATTTTCGTAATTTACAAGTGCACACAAAATTGACTATTTGACTATAAACCAGGACTATTTGTTTATGTGACTACGATTTGAGCTAAGTTTTGTGCTTAATAGCATTGCTGTTTGTGGATAGATTTAACTTTTAAATTGACTTTGTTGAACTTAAATTAAAAATACATGATATACCCGATGAAGTTGTGTGGGGGAAAAGGGGACGGGACTGCCTTGTGTGGTGGTGAGTGAAAGTTTTGAATATATTGCACAATGTGCGCGATTCGCAGGAAGTTCTATTATTTAAAAAAAATGTTTTTTGTTTGTTTTCCTTTTTGTTTGTTATAGCCAGATCAAGAAGCCCCAAACGCACAGCGACAACGGCAGACCAATTTTCAAGCCCAGGAGGGGTCCGAACACACAAAGGAGTACTGCCAAGATTGCAACGAAACCGGCATAGTGTAGAATATTGAAACTAAAATTGGAATTCAAAAACGTAATCAGATTAATAATAAATACGACAATTGAGTATTGTAATTGCTCACGCCATCCAGTAATTGCGATGCCATTTGGTTGTCACCGCCGACTCCTTGAAATAGAAGCGTCGAATGCCGATCAGGCAGCGATCGATGAACTCCGACCAATCACAGCGGCTGGCATCAAAATTATAACGCTTGCGATCGCTCTCATGTATTAGTGAGGATACGCGGAGCGCGTTCTTCATCGAATAGCGGAAGTCCTTGTCGAGGAAGTAGTCAAATGCCTTGGTGCCATTCTGGAACACACGCATGTACTCATAAGCACTGCAAAATAAATATGATTTATTAATAAATAATGGTATAATATAATGTATTACAATAATTATTATTTTTATTTAGTTTTTATTTTCTTATAAATATATTTAGTTCTCGTTTTCATCTCGGCTCTCAAATTTTCATAATTCTGTTTATCCATCATTCTGTCGCTCTGAAGAGAGAGAGAGCCTCTATCTTTCTCTCCCATGCTAGCAAGTCACTCTCAAAAGCATAGACTAATAACTAACGGGACTTCTTAAAGTTCTTTGCAATCTTGTTGCGTTTAGGCAAGTATGACATTTGTGCATACCCTTTAATTTTTATCTCTGATTTTCACTTACGTGTGTTGCGGCATACCAAGGTTGAAAAGCTTCTCGGGTATATAGAATATCATGGCGGGCAGCAGATGGAACAGATAAAAGAATAGATTATAGCGCCAGCCGTTGCGCAACTTTGTCGCTGGCTTCCACACAAAACTGTTGGGCGGATGTCGTTCGACACTGTCGTTGATAATGTCGCAGAACTGTGCCAAATTCAACGGATTAACCTCCCCCGATGTGCAGTGTATGATCTCTGGCTGTTCGATATGACGTGTGCCCACATACCAGCCCATGACTAACGAACTGTTGATCACATAATCGCATGGTATTATATCGATTATGGCATTTGCACTACCACACATTGTGCGAAAGATGCCCTTAATGAAACCGGCCAGAAAACCCAAATGGCCCGAATTCGCATTGCCCACCCAGCCCTTCATTGGATACTCCAGTGTACCGTAAACTGTAATAAGAAAAAAGTGTGATTAATGTTTGTAAAACTTAACTACAAAAGGATACTCATTAATTATAAAAGGATAAAGACAAAGGCTATTAACAACTCGGCCACTGGATATTTACTTCTGCCTGTGACAACTCCAATATACACTGTTTACCCATTAATGTCTACAGGGTATTAGCAAAAAGCAACAACTGTAAAACATACAGTTATCCGCATGTGCTTTGTTGCGCCAGCATGCAAAGCAAAGCAGCACAAAACAAAGCAGCACAGAATAAAGCAGCGCAAAACAAAGCAGCTCAAGACAAAGCAGCGCAAAACATCGAAAATTGTCTATTTTGTGTGTAGTTTCGCGGTACACATAACTAAGAAGAAGACTAATAAAATGAACAATTGAGAGTTCCTTGGATTCCACATACAATCCACACAGTCCACATTCGCTCTCGCTAACTCTCTCTCGGTCTCTCCTTTCTTAGAGCAGACAATTTATATAGATAAACTTACCAATTGATGGCCTTACAATGGCTGCCGGCAGACCGGACATCTCGGCCATGAGCAGATTCTCGGAGAGATTCTTGGTGAAGGTGTAGGTGTTGGGGTGATCCTTGAGAAAGCTTTTGCACTTTTGCTGTGTGAAATCGATCCATTCATCGTCGTTCTCCGCCATCTTCATCATTTCGTACGGATCAAATTGGGACTTGTAGACCTCCTCGGTGATCAGGCCACGATTGTTGCTATTGCAGAACGCCGTCGAGCAGTAAATGTACGCCGACAGCTGTTTCAGCTGCTTGGCCAGCTCAATGCTGCGCATTGTCCCGGTCAGATTCGTTAGGATTGCCGTGCGCAAATGTGAATTGAACCGGATTGTCGCCGCACTGTGATAGATCACATTCACCCGCTCGATCAGCTCCTGCAGCAGCTCACTGCCAAACCCGAAATTCGGTTCCGTCAGCTCACCCACAACGGGCACCACCTTGGCCAGCGACTTCTCATTGTACTTCTGGAAGATCTGTAAATTAAAAAAAAAATTGGATGGAAAATTGAGTTTGATTAAGGATTGATTGCAAGAAATGTATTATTACGATTAAAAATATTCCTTGTCGGAATTCTTACGAATTTTTAAGATCTCTTCTTATTATCCTTGGCTGAGCTCAAATGTCCACCTTTCAAATCCAAATTAGTTTTAAATCGTAAATCTTTCGAATCCAGAGAATTTCCCGTTTCTTTTTTCTTTTATAGATGCATAATCTTTGTTCCTTATACGCAGCTATTTATTTATGATCTTTATTGGGAAGATGGTTCTATTGCATGAATGGAGTAATCACCATGAAAGGGGAATCTCCAAAGGAGAGGATGCTTTGAGGTAATTAGTAAACCTTGTTCAGTGAATCTGATCTATTTTACGTATAAATATACATATACATTAGACTATAGATATCTAATGTACTCAGAGTTCTATTTTAGCATAAGTCTTTAATGTATGATAAAATAAAGCATAGGGTTCACTTAAGTACGCTATTAAAAGCGCACTTAAAACTTATAATGGTAGAAAAGTGTCAAAAGAGCTGACAAAAAACAAAATTAGAAAGAGCAAATATGTAAATAGTAATAGTTGTAATAGAGGTGATTACAATAAAAAAAACCGCCAAAGAGGCGGAGCGGAAACCACTTCACTTTCGACAAATTAAGGCGCCATTAAAAAAAGTCGTAATTGTCTTGAATAATGTCCGCTTTCGGCTATGGAAATGGGTCAAATGTGTCTTTTATGACGACTTTTGACCCAAGGCAGACGAACAAATGCATTCTGTATTGGAATGCTCTGGTCGAGAGAGCTCGTCTACGAGATACGCTGTATCCAGTTGTCAATTTGCAGCGGATCCGATTCCGATTGGGATATCGATTCGACATCCTAGTTTTGGATGTATATCGTAGTGTTACTCACCGGCTTTTGGAGCAGTCGCTTGATGCGCTCGTTGGGATCAAAGTTGCGTTTGCCTCGCACTAGGACATAGATGGTGCCGATGTCGGGATGTGTGTCCAGCAGCGCCTCGATCAGCACCGTGCCCAGAAATCCCGTGCCACCCGTCACGAATATGTTCTTCTTGGCAAAGAACTCGGGAATGGTTTGAGCAGTGCTCAGCTGACGCTCGCCGAGATGCGGCGATTCAGTTGCAGCTTTGCTGATGCCTTCCATCTTGCTCCGGATGTTGTTGCTGTTGATGTTGGTGTTGGTGGTGGTGTCATTGCTATGACTACCGTTAGTGTTACCATGCTCCGTTATTACGGCCATGGTGTAGGGCTCTAGATTTGTAGGTGGCGCCAACTTGCTGCTGGATCTGTCTACGTTGGAGAAGCTGCAAAATGCAAATGAAAAAACGAACGAAAAAAATTTAAAAATGTAGTTTTAGTTTCAGTTTCGATCTGCGCTGAGGTCAAATTGCAGACGGGGTCAAGTTGAGTTGAAGTTAAATTTTAATTCCGCGCAGTCTTGAGTCCATTTCACCGTTAACTTCGATTGCCTAGAGACATATATCAGCGAAGATTTGAAGACAAATGGCGGAGCATATAAATGATGATCATCCAATTAATATTTTAGGTATCCGACTGACTTGAATAGGAAATATATTCAAATTTTTGATTTTAACTCGCAAAAAACGGAAGATAAACGCCAAGAAATGAAATAGTTTATTAAAATCGATTTAAATGATACTAATTTAGCACCATTCGCAAAAAAAAACATTTTGCGATGCAAATCTCAACTGTTGAATAATCATTAATGCAGCTTTTAAATATGACTACTGTAGGCTATAGCTCAACAACTGTGAGAGATTTAGGGAGTAACCAGCGATCTCACTGCCAAATTGGTTTGGCTGCAGCGTGTGAACCAGACACTTACAGAGAAGCAGGTTTCCAGTAATCTATCTTTTAAGTTTGGAGAGAGTAAACCTTTCAAATTTGGAGAGTATTGCTCAAGAAATGTGAAGGGTATCAGCTTCTCAATCTTGGGGTAGCCTCCAAAGTTTTAGACTTTGGCTTTAATATAATGGGAGCTAAGTGGTGTTATCGATACACAATTATCGATTTCTTGAGCACTCAAATTTCTGACACTTTGTCTGACACCAGCATAGATATCAAGCTTCAAGTTGGTGCTGAAATACAATATTAAAAATATATAAAAAAGATACGACAAGGAAATAACAATTGAAATAACAATTTTGAACAGTGTATGCCGTGTACATAAAATGCGTAGAGCTTGTTTGCCTTGACTTGATGCGATTAACAATTGATTTGTGCCCTTTAACACATCAGCTGGCTAGTGGCCAATTATGCGAATATGTATCTGTCAGATACGACAGCGAATCATGTTCAACAATTTGTGGCTGCTTGCCCAAGATCCCAGTTGACTATTGTAAATACCACACACAAAAGATACGAAACTGCGAAGCTATTTTGAGATTACATTTTCGATAATTTACAGTTTGTATTTGTGTCAAGGCCGCTTTAAAAAATCAGCCACAAAGCTTACAAATCCATTTAGGGTTGGTATGGCGTCAGTTTTGCATTGTTTGCATACCCTTACAGTGGGCACTTTAAGTATCTGGTGGAGTTTGTAACTGGCTTGAGGCAACTTGGAATCGGTGTTTTAAATCAATTCACAACTGGACCCGGAACGATCATTTCAAATTGTTGAAATAATTAGAGGATTGGAGAACAAGTGTCTTACAGGCAGAAGACAGCATCTGAAATCCCATAAAATATATATTTTCTCGATTTGCATCAAGAGTTGATTTGATTCCTGTCCTATAAAAAGCTTGGCATTGAGGAATATATGTTATCGCATACCATTATCAGATTAGGTTTATTTAAATTAATTGACAGCATTCTGCAACAACTTTTTCTGTCTATCGATTCATATTGATTTCCGATAGCAATAAAGACGGCGTTTTCAAAATAGACCTCATCATTTAAGTACTCCCAGAAGTGTTTCTTATTTTTTGATATACATTTCATTTTAAATTTAATTTGAATTGAATATAATCAGTATTTTTTATTTTTTGTATTCTTTGTGTCGACTGAGCTTAGTTGACATTAAATAAATAACAGATTATTGATGGACAGTTGAGCTTTCATTTAGATGTCGAATGGGAAAAACAGATATTGTCAATCAAAACTTATTTTCCCATTGATCAGTCTATTTTCAGCTTGAAGTGTGCGTTATTATTGGCTGGGCTCAGGGTGTTTCCTAGGTGAGCTCTCTTGTTTTATGAATCCGAAACCGTTATTATCAGTCCATATGGCATCAAAACGGAACTGAAACCCGGAAAGAATTTGGAACCAATTCATAACCTTTGCCAAAATTGCAATATTCGCGTGCCAAAAACCGGAACCGGAAGACAAATACCAAATACTAAACCGTTTCACAGCCGGCTTAGAACATCTGCGTATATCATATGGCTGATATAATGTCTTATCTTATCTTTTCTCAGCAGTTTTTTTTGGGTTTGTCTGATTTCAACGGTCACGGACACTTTTAACTTAAGTTTTATTTATATATTGATTTTTTGTCTGAGATCTTTTGACATGCAAATTGCCCGCAGACAATTTGGAGTCTTTTTTAATTTTTTATTTATTTATTTATTTGTATATTTTTTTTATATGTTTCTTTTGGCATATTGGCGCTAATTGAACATGTGTTGCTTTTGATGGTTTTTTTTTGCGTAATTGCGGTTTCTTTTTTGGTTTAATTAGCTAACGGATTTCTAAAGGGGCGGTGCTAAAAACCAAAAATTGATTTGCTAACCGAGCCGAGCAGCCTTCGCTGACTTCTCAATTTTCACATACACAATAAGGTTATAATGAAAATGCGTTCAAAGCATGACTTGGCTATTTCTTAAATCTTATTTCATTTTGTCTCTTTTTTATTTCTTTCAAGGTGTTGACATTGAGTCGAACTGAGAATTATGTAAACTATGTGTGATTTTGAAATGCATTGAATTGCCAACTGAGATCGCGCACAGAATGCCGGATCCAAAAAATAAACTGGTTTCCAATGAAACTCTATGTGGACTAGGTCTTGGCTGTATCAGCAGCATTTTTATCTGACCCAAAGCGCCATTTTCTAATATATATATTTTTTGACTACCAAAACTAATTCGGCATCGCTTAAGTTTCTGTACAGGTTGAAAGTCAATGAACTGTGAGCAACCTCCTCAAGAACTTTACACTAATTAGTTGTGTGTAGAAAATTCCTCAAAGATGTGCCAAGAATTGATCGATTTGAAAAGCGTCTCCAGCCGATGGAGCTCGACTATGAGATACCCTAAACACAAATCTTTGCCCATTTTATTGCGAAAAAACGAAAAGTTGTTAAATTGAGCTGTTGCAAAAGCTTGGGCCGCAAAGCCACCACATTATATTGTCGCCCTTTTGGAGAAGATCAACTGAAGTTAAGTGAACTGAAGTTGCATATGAACATGAATAGCAACAACATAATGGCAAGGCAATTTCTAAATTGCCTGTGTGTGTTGACTGTGTGTGTTTTGATTGCTTTGTGGTTGGCTCAATGAAGAAAATACAATTTCCTATTTATTAGTTATTTATATATCGTGATAACTGCCGAATTTCAGCAAGTGAACAAGGTATCAACTAGTCAAGCTCCCTCGGCTCGAGCGCTCTTTCTGGTTTATGAAATCAGCTTATGTAAGATGTGGCAGAATGTGCACTGCGTCATACATTATTAAAAGCCAACATTCGCTTCTGTTTGAGCAATATCTGAGAAGAGTCGCAAAACAAAAATGACGAAGCGCAATCAAGCGTAAGGATTGCTTTACACACATCTATATAAAATGCTTAAGTGCATCTGCCTATATACGTACATCAAAAGAGTGGAGAAAAATCCATCTAAATTGTTATATATAAAAGACCATGTGACTTATGTTCCAAAGATTTGCATAATTTAGCCAAATTTGCGTTTCGCTTGCTAATTTTCTACAGCCAAAAGGCGGAGAGTCTCCACCAAATCGCTCAGTCTCTGAGCAGCTGCTTATATATACAAAAGTATATATATGTGTTTATGAGAGCGCCAAATCGCTTATGCATATTAAATCTTTTGAAATCTTTTTCATGCTTGCTCAGCGACTTGACCTATTTTGTAAAAGATATTTGTGAGCGCCAGCCAAAACTGATGGGAAAAAACATGCTGTGACTAATATATTTAATCAATAAAAATGCCAATAAAATTTCATTTTATTGCCACTTTCTATCTTACAATGCATTATCTCTCCGCCTCTCTATCTTTGACAACGCACATCGATTGCTATATGTTTTAGCTATTTCGAGTGGATGAGTTTTATTTTTATGCTTCCGGCCTGGCAACAACAAAATCTGTATCAAATTTGTTGATATGCACAACATGCGCTTGCTGAACTTGATAGCCGTTTTTGGGGAGCGACTTGCCATATGCAAATCGTAAATCGTATCCATGTATATGCCTCGTGTATATGTAGATGAATTTATATGTGTATTGCTCGATGTCGCACTTTACTTTCGGGACTGGCTCATTCAAGCCATTTGTTTTAGTTGGTGCTGCTGCTGCTGCTGCTGCTGTTGTTGTTGTTGTTTGCCATTAGCATATTTGTTGTCTGTGTCAGACCTTAACATTGAAACCGCTTGACGGGGTTCAATCAAAATGTTGTGTGCTCGCATAATTGATGCTTTCAATGTCGCGTGCAAATCAATTTTTTTTTTGTTTTGCTTTGTTTTTTTTGTCAGCCAAATCAAAAGACTTAGGCAACGAACTTGCCGCGCCTAATTGTGCTAGAAACCTTCCGCAAACAAAAAAAAAAAGAAGAAAAGCAAAACCAGAAAGAACTGGAAGATGTGCCGAGACCGGGTTTTAATCTATTCTTGTATATATATTTAGTTATGTATATGTCTGTAGATATAGATAGGCATGTGAGTGCTAAAAATGCTTGTGCGTAACAACTTAGACACGATTTCATCCCAGTTTGCAGACGAATATACAACAAATTCCGTTATTTACAGATATATTCCAAATTCGGGATGGGACACGTCGAAATCTATTCGACTTTTGGTGTTGATCAAGAATATACACATACTTTTTAGATATTCCGCCTGGGTATACAATATTTGCGCACTTTAAATGTGGTCAGGGCATAAAAAATGGGTGTGAAATAGCGGAACTTATTGTTGCTTGCTAATCGGGCACTCGATCACTTAGACAATTGAATTTTATTGTTTCTGTCTGTCAGGTTGAGAAGAAATTATATAAATAAATAAAACACACACTTTTAAATGGGCAAATTTTGTATTTTTTTTTTTTGTATTTTCGTCTAACCGGTTTTTATAGCCGTTGGGCTTAAATGAAATAAATCATGTTAAAAAAACAACAACAATAAGGCAAAAAATTGGCCACGCTGTCGAAAATGTCGACAGCCAAAAATTTTGTGCTGAGCAGGCAAAAAACAAAAAGAAAAAACAAAAATAATAACAACCAAAATAAATAATTAAAAAAATGCAGCCTAAACCAAAAACCGAAAACCGAAAACCGAAACCTTCAAATAAACATAAACGCTGCAAACGCAACGCCAATGAATTTTCCAGCAAGAGCGCGCGCGCGCAAGAAAGAAAAGGAAACAACAAAAAAACGTGAAAAACAAACTTACTCAGCAAGCGCGAAAAACTCTGCAAAAGCAAGCACACACACACGCACACACACACACACAGAGAGACAGACACACACAGGCCTCTCGTAGAAAAGACGAACAAAACAAATGTTAAGTGAAAAAGGCAGCGTGTCAATAGTTGAAGAAGTTGAGGAGAAGTCAACAAACAAAACGACAATAGTTCAATGGATCAGGCTAATTTTCAAACAAACAGATTGCAAGCCAACTGTGTGGGGGGTGGGCGCGGGCGGGTGGTGGTGGGGCTGTGTTATAGGTGGATTTATTGCTTTCGTCAGAGCTGCTTCCGTTTCGATACGTTTGGTTTGGCAATCGATTCTTGGCTCAGTTTTGTTCAAGCACACAAAACACACACCGAATTTTCAAGGCTTTGAGCGATAGTTTCACTTGTTGCTTTTGTTTATCACTGAACGGTAAACTAACCAAAATATTTGTTATATATAAATTTTGATTTTGGATTCAATTGAAAAATCCAAAAGCGACGACAGCAGCACACAGAAATCGTTGAAATCTCGTTGTTGAATAAAGTTTGCTGCCAATGCCGACGCACGCTCAACTCGAACTGAAACCGAAACTGAAAAACCGACTGAAACTGAGCGCAAAAGCATCGACATGAGGAAATTTTTTAAATACCCGCCAGGCAAGCAGCAGGCAGCGACAACAAAAAACACAAAAAAAAAACAAAAACAAAAACAAAAACAAAAACAAAACATATAAAAAATAAGAGCCAAAAACAACAACAAAACAGCAAAGCAAAGACGAAACCACGTAATGAAAATCGGAACACTAAATAAAATAATCAGCTCCAAAAGCCAAGAGAGAGCGGGAGAGCGGGAGAGAGGGAGAGTGGGCGAGTGAGAGAGAAGTCAATAAGCCAAAAGCAAAGTCAGCTCAAATATCAAACCAAAAACAAGAGCTTTGAGCAGCACCAAACAATAACAGCAACAGCAGCAGCAGCAGCAACAACAACAACAGGAAAGTACCGCTACAGCGGACTCTCAATTGTTTGTTTGGGTAACTGAGAAAGCTGAGTCTGTCTTTTATTTGCAATGTTGTTGGTGTTGTTGTTGTTGTCATCTCTAAATGAGAGTCTGAAGATTTTGAGATTGTCAGTTTTGAGGTTTGAGTTTGCAGCTTTGAGTGCATCTCACTTTTTTTTTTCAAAAGAGTGTTTTCAAAATTGTTACTCATTTCGTGCAAATTCAAGAAATCGGTTGGTTTTATTGTGATATATATAGAAGTTGAGCCACCTATCAATTGAATTGCACTCAAAAATATTTTCCAAGATACGAAAATTGAATTAGTTTTCATCATTCATTTCTTTGATGACCGGTGAACTTATCGATTTCGAAGACTGTAACAGCCGCGGACTTACTTTTTGAAATATATATATAAATATACACATTTATATATATATATATAATTTAGTTTATTTCATTTAATCCATAACTTTCTCAAATTTTCTGATATTGATACAAATTGATTAGGCTTCAATAAGTATATATTTTTGATCTGGCTTGTATTATTTACACTTTTTTATATATTTTCATGTTTATACATAGTCAAAGTCTGCATTTCATTGAAAATACATTCTTCGATTTGACATTTCATTTCTTAACTAAACGTTCCAATTCGAAATTTGTTTTTTCTTTGGAATCGTTGTTCTCTGTAGTGTTCCATGACACTGTTCTGGTCAGCAGTCTTAAATGAGGCTATGCGCTTTTGAAATACATTTAAACAATAAACTGCTGTCGAAAGCTTCGAGGCCAATTCAAATGCAGCAATTGCTTTGTTAGTGGCCACATTCTGCAAACGACTGCAGTTCTACATTTAAGTTTCTTGTTGTTTGGTGTCAATGATACTCGAATCGGCTTGGATTGCAGTTATTCAATATATATATATATTTACCGCAAGCAATTATAACTATATAACTGTGTGTGCTCATCAGATCGCCACACATTGCTCAAAAGCAAACCCAAATTTGTCGCTTTGCTAGGCTCAATTGTAGGTGACCCAAAAAGAAAGAAATATAAGCCCACATCTGGTTGTAAATTTTGAAAAGAAAAAACCCAAACAAAGGTTACACACACACACACACACACACACACATACCTATATATGTATGTATATATATATATATATGTATATATGAGTGTATATTTTATGATCTTTGTGTACTCACAAAAAGAAATGCCCAAAATATAAATTTGACAGTAATTTGTGCGACACGCATAACAAAGAAAGTGGGTGGCTCGTAAGTGTGTAGGTATCTTGGTCTCTGTGTGTGTGTACGAGTGTGTCAGGGTGTGTGGATGTGTGTGCGTGTGTGTGCTGGTGCGTGTAGGTCCCAAGCATTTGTTGGCGACTCGACGTGCTTCCAATTAAGATTTATGCAAGGCCATTAATTATGAATACGTCGTTGTGCTCAGCCTACAAAATAGATGAAACGATAAAACGCTCAAGAAAGTTTAACAAAATCAGACAGAATATTTGAAGTAATAATGTGCTTAAGTTTAACAGCTATGTTAAGCACCCCCTGGGTTATAGACCCTTGCACAACGGAAGTGCACAAATCACTGGCTTATTTGTGCCAGGCGAGATGTATTTTGATACACTGTAAATAATTCTAAAATGGTATATGAGGGAAGAGGTAAGCAGCAATGGACTTATATAGTATATAGGCACTTGATCCGCATCATAAGCTGGGTTACGGGCCGATCTCAGTGACTCTAAAAACTGGAGACTGGAGACTGGAGGCTGAAATGGAAGTTATCTTAAACAACAAGTTTATTCATTAAGTTTTTCTAATTTTCTGTTATTCAGTTAATAAAATTACGGGCAGTATTCTTCGATTAGTTCTCAGTATTCTTCCATAGCTAGGCGAAAACTTTCCGTTAATGCAACGATCGTACTTTAATTGTTAGACTTAAGTTTTAATGATTAATTGAGCTATTGCATATTCAATGTTTTTTTTGATTTCACAATTAGTTAGAATATATCTAATTGTATATATATTGCGAAATGCGCCTCATTTTGATACTTTAATGGATTCCTTATCACAAATGATAAGCTTAATAATATTAAATTAAACAATTTTTGATGCATATTCATTTCTAAATTGCAGACAGCTGCGAGGGTCAATTATACATTCAACTTAATTAATTAATCAACCTGATAATAAAACATTCATTTTTTTTATTTAACGAAAACTTGACTTTACAGAATTGATTGAATCACAATTTAATGTAATTTAAGTGTGGAACAAAACTTGTGTTTTAACAATCCCATCTAAACCTTTGCTGTGATCAGTTATATTTTTCCTGTGCTTTGTTCAAAATCTTCTTACCTGGATTTCAGAGTATCTGAGTAAGTTAACTAAAAAATAGTCCCCTATCCTGGGCAAGTCTTGGGTGTCACAGGTCACAGGACCTGGGTCCGTTGCTTTTAAACCTATTTCTTAATGCTGAAGATGTGAAATTGTGCCCGGCATATAATGAAATTACCTATCAATGCTTACTGCAGGCGGACTTGCCTAATTTTCTGCCATGTGAATTGAATTTGCTCCATTAGAACTGCTCTAAGTTCAAGGAACATTTCATCCTTCCTAGCTCTCCTCAGGTTGTTAGTTACACGCTCGATGGGATGCCACTTGATGGACTAAATAAACGTTTCTTGATCATAAGTTGGAATTTGATAAACATAGTAGGGATTAACTAATTCACATTAACTCCTTTTTTTACCTGATTGGGTTTTTTTTCTGGGCTGGCCGCAATCCAAGCAACAAATGTTGCACCATTTTACATTTAATATTCCCAGATATGCTCAAAATATTTCTTATTTTTCAATTTAAACTAGGTTTCCAATTTTACACACTCTTCTTTTATCCAATTCTGCACAGGTGAATTATTGCGAACACTTGACTTAATAATTACATTTCCTTATTCAAATCTAAAGCTTACTTTCTATGAACAACATTATCTTCTTTCTACTCGAGTGTTTAATAAGTCAAATAATACTTTAAAATCAACTTGAACTTTGTTAGAGTGTGTTTCCCTCTCTCTCTCACTGGGCCAATTCTACGAACTAATTGCAGTATTAAAAAGTACTCGGTGGAAATGAAATGAATCAACTTAAAGTGGTTGTCGTAAGACGTTTGCTATAAAATGCAATTGAACTTTGTTCCAGTTTACTACCCATTATCATTCACAAAAATCAACCTCCCCTTCTGATCACTTCTCTGAGAGGCATTAGCCATGTAATTAACATTGATTTACATTTGAGTGGCCATTTCGAAAATGCATTTTAATCAAGAAAACACAACAAGAAAAGCCCAACCACAAACAAACATAATAATCTCTTGTGATTTAATTAAATTTTCGAATTTCCATCTAGTCACCCGGCACTTGTTGGTTAACAGCTTTTGCTAACCAGCGCGCCAATGATTTTAGCCAAGTCACGTCTCACGACTGCAGCACAGATAGAAATGGGTATATAGAGTCACACAGAGGATCGTGCATTTTATTGAAGACGCTCCGACGTCACACAATGCGCATGAGTAATGAATTAACTTTTAGCTGTTTGATTTAACTGTTTGGGTTGCAGCATTTGCCAGAGAAGTTTGCACTTTATTTGTACATTTTTGTAAAAATAATAAATATTTGAAACCAGGGCGTTAAATCCGTCAGACTTGTTCTGAAATCTGAATTGCAACCGAGAATTAGACAAGCTATCTTAGAACCACTTACAGCAATTGAGACTAAAAGTAACGGAACCGATTAACCCAAAAATATGTTTAACCAATTTAAAAATTGACTGGTTTGACATGCTGGCTTTTTTATTGCTTTATTTATGAGTAGTTTTCTTTAATGATATGCCTGAGACACGTTTGATTTTAAATTCATAATCAAAAACATATAATTTTTACTGTAAGCTCAAACACATTATTAGTAAGATAATTGTTACCCCTTCTGAGAATCGTTTGTCGTTTCTTTCATGCTAATAACATGTTTTCTTGGCTAGTCTACGTCATTTTCTGGATAAGGCTACACATTCTGCTGCATTGTGCCTGCCAAGCACTGCATTGAGGATGCCTTCCGCCGCTTCTAGTTGATTTGTTGTCCCAAGAAGAGATCGGAGAGCTCTTTTTTCCCTTGAGTATTACTTTCTTAAATCGACTTTGAGATAGGTTTGAATTGTCTTAAACTTAGCAGAGACCTTTTACCAATTTATTGAATTTGAAGAGTTGAGTCTTACGGGTCTGTAGTTATCTAGTAGATCGGAGAAAGTGAGAGAGACAGAGAAAGAGGGAGTGTGAGAGAGATAAAGATAAAGAGAGCTATTTTCTGAATCCAGCCATTTTACATTGTTGCTATTCTTAATGTATTTTTTGAAGTGTATTTCAAGATTAGAGAGATTGCCTTATTCTATGGAAAGCCTGATTTTGATATTTTATGTCTAAGCTGACTTTGAATTTACTTGGTTAGTCTAAGCCAAGTTTTGCAGCACAATGTGAGCCATTCAAATGAGTCTTTTCTTGAGAATTGCAAAATGCAAACGTGGTTTGGCAGAACTTTTTCCAAGCAATTCGCAAGTAATAATTACAAAAGAAAATACACAAATAAATGACAACTTGTTGCCCTGCCTATTTGCAAGCATTCAAATGTAAAGGGTATTTGAGCAGCGATATTCACAGCTTGTGTTGTGTGTTTGTTTTTAAGTTTTGCTTGGCTTTGTTTTAACTAAATGGAAATTGATTATTATGCGAAGTGGATATCTGTCTCCATTATGTTGAGGCTCCTAAAGTCAGTTGGCGATGACAATGCACTTATTATCATTGCATGCCTTTTGGGCGACCTTCGTGATTCGTCCAAATATATATGTGGATATATATAGGTATATATATAGACATACTTATGTTGAATTGTTGAAGGCTGGCTGGCAACTTGTTGACGCAGAGATTAATTGAAATTGATGACAGATTTCAATCTGAACGCATTCAAAAAATCAACTATTTCGTTTCGACGATGTGGCAACGCTGCACAGAGGGACAGAGACAGAGATGCCAGAGCTGCGTTGACAAAAATTGATATTTGAAAACTGAGCATTCTATTCTGTTTTTGAGTACTAGATACAAATTCAACGAAAAATTCGTTACCGAAAAAATAAAAATTCTGCTCTCTCGGCTCGTATAAGTTTTGTCCAATTTCTCTCTCGCTGTGCCTGCGTGTGTGTGTATGTGTGTGTGTGTGTGGAAAAGCGCATGTGCTGCCAGCAACAACAACAACAACAACAACAGCAACAAGAACAACACAGTGAAAAGCGTATTTCATTCAATAGGAAAAACCTCAGCCGACGGTGGTGGAAAAATCCGCAAACAAAATAGCAATAGCAACAACAACAAGGAGCAGAGGCAGCCGAAGAAGAAGAAGACTCGGCAGGGTTCAAAACTCACCACCGGTGGTGCGAAAAGAGGGTGGAGTTGTGCGCCCTTCGTGTTTGACTGTGTTTGCCTGCCTGTCCGTGTGTGTTTGAGTGCCTGTGTGTGTGTGTGTGCGCGCAGCCGCCAAACCAACACCTATCTGCCCCCTCCCCCAACCCTCCCCCATTCTTTCTGCTTTTTTTTTGTGTGTGTGCTCGCTGGCGGCCCGGTTTTCGGGCCCTGTCAGTTGCCTGTCGCCAGTCGCCAGTCGCATTTCGAGCTGTGCTGCTCAAGCAACCAAAAACAAAAAAAAAAATCCAAAATAAATCCAAGAAAAAAATACGCGTCTTCAAATCTTCTTCCTCCTCCCTCCCCTAAAAAAAATCGCGTCGCGTGTGAAAGCTGTCTGTGTGAGTGTGCAAGTGTGTGTGAAAAGTCCCAAAAAAAGAAAAGAAATAGAAAAATTAAAAAGCAAAGCAAAGCCAAGCCAAGCAAAGCAGAAGAAAACAAGTGAATATTGAGTGCAATTCAGAAACGGATTTAGTTCAGCTCAGCTCAGCAGCAGCAGCAGAACCAGCAGAAGCAGCAGCAGCAGCAGCAGAGGCAGCAGAGCCAGCAGCATCCAGGCCAACGTTTCCAACCTCAAATTTTGTGCCGGTATGTACAACGCCCCTTTGAAAGCAGCCCCTCCCCAACGCCCCACTGTACAGTTTGAAACATTTATGGTATTTCTAGTGCATATATAAATAATAATTATTGTTATTATTGCGCCCAGTTTGTTGTCAGCTAACAAAACTTATAGGCAGGCATTTATTTTTAGAGCCTCGAGACACCTTTGCAGCACGCCCCACACACGGAGACAAAGAGGGAGAGTGAGAGAGAGAGAGAGAGAGGGAGAGCGAGTATACGTGAGTGGGAGGGGGGGTGGTTGGGGGGTGTACAGAATATATGTCGCTGGGTTTTTTATTATCTCATCGACAATGCTGAATGTTGTCGCTATTGGAAACGGCGGCGGCGCTCGTAAAACAAAAAATATTTAGCGCAAAAATCTGACATATCCGTTGCTGGCTTCCGCAAACACAAATGCTTTTTAGCAAGTGCAAAGAGAGCCAGATAGAGAGAGAGAGAGAGAGAGAGAAAGAGCACATCAATATGAATATGAAGAAAGGCACTAAAAGAGAGAGCGCAGTGAGCAGACAGCAGCAGCAGCAACAGCAAAAGCAAACAGCAGCAGCAGCAGCAGCAGCTTCTTGAGCAGTGTTGCCGTGCGCAGCGTACATTTAGTAGGCGCTGCTAAAAAGTATGTGACACAAAAAAAAAGAAGGAAAAAAATAGATATATAAGCATTTAAGAGAAGCGCGCTAAAATGCACTCATAAATGAAGGAACAGTACGTTAAGCTGGCAGAGCTTGTACAGCTACCATTAGCTTATCTAATAGCTGCCGATAAGATAAGATAAACGCTCTGTGAATCAATCAATATTTTTTGAGATAGAAG
Organism: Drosophila picticornis; assembly: GCA_035043845.1. Taxonomy (NCBI): domain Eukaryota; kingdom Metazoa; phylum Arthropoda; class Insecta; order Diptera; family Drosophilidae; genus Drosophila; species Drosophila picticornis. Next base: position 1,654,903 of record JAWNMR010000493.1, on the reverse strand, counting down.
CACATGAGTCAATATATTATATAACAGGCTGTCCGTGTGTGTGTGAGTGTGTGTTTTTTTTGTATTTTCGCCACCCTTGACGGCGCGCACAAAAGCCGGCAGCAAAGGCACCAAATATAGCAGTAATAGTAGTATTAGTAGTAGTAGGAGCAACCAAGAAAAGGTAGTAGTCAATGAGAGCGAGCCACTTTTCTTGTGGGTGCGTGTGTGAGTGTTGGTGAGAGCAGGCGCGTGAAAAATCTTACAAAGCAAAGGAGCACTAAAAAGAAAAAAAAAACGAAAAAAACAGAGGCATTTGCCCAATTGATTTTCAAGGCGCTCGTCGTTGTGCAAATAAAAAAACAACAGAAACAAAGAAACGAAATAATAGAAAATATACAGTTTTAGTAGTGTCATAAAAATACATAAAATGGTTGTGTGTGTGTGTGAATGTGTTATTGGAATATGTATGTGAAAAATGTGTGGCAAATGTTTGGCAAGCCTTGAGAGCAGATGAGTGCTCCGCGTGTGTCTGTGTGTGTTAGTGTGTGAGTGTGTGTGTGTGTGGCTATTGCATAAAAATGTGTGAGTACCAGAGGTAGAGAACAAACACACAATAAACCCCACCGCAGCCCACCACCCACACCCACTCGCCTTTCGGCGAGCGCAAAAAAAGAAGCAGCCCAAAAAGTATGCTACAAAAAATGCAGGCAGGCAGACAGCGATTTGTTGTTGTTATTGATTAAGTGTCGTTGTTGTTGTTTTTGTTGTTGTTGCTGCTGTGTCTATTGTTCTTGTCGTTGTCGTTGTTGTTGTTACACATTCAAATTGCAATCGGATTTCATCATCAGCAGCAGCCGCACAATCTGCAAAATAAAATGAAAACGAGGCGATAACATTTCAAGTGCATTATGTCATTTTCATTCTTTTAATTTTTTTAGTCTACCTGTGTGTGTGTGTCGCGTGTGCGTTTGTGTGTGTGTCGTGTGTGCCCGTTGAGAACCGAGGACACAGAGCTCTCGTCTGTCTGTCTGTCTGTCAACAGGGCGCCATTTAATGCCGTAACTTTGTGTAATTAAAAAAGAAAAAAAACTGTGAGCAAGCCACACAGGCGTGGGGGAATTATGATGTGCACGTGTGAGTGTGAGTCTGTGTGTGTGTTATTAATGTATACATACGTACAATAAAAAAAATAATAATAATCATAGTAAGAAAATTGTAATTTCCGGCCCAGCAACCAAAGCTGAAACTGATGTTAAACAGAAATTGAAATTTCCGCTGGGTGAAACTGAAGCGTCATCATAATGATTCAAACACACCAAATGTCTATATATATATATATATGTATGTATATAATGTATATGATCTATATATATGTATAAAGTGTATATATATATATGCGAGAGTATGTGTTTGTGTGTGTTTTGTGCTTGACAAAAAGGGTCATGTGAGGGCCGCCAGTGCCGCATGAAAATTGGCAAACATTAATATATACAATGTGTGTCAGTCAAGCAGGGCGTGCGGGCGGTGCATGAGTAGTTGCCAAGGACTCGCTGTTATAAATTACACACATATATATATATATATGCATGTATACACATATAGATTTCAGTTTGCTTGCGGCCTACTTCCGGTTTGAATTGAATTTATGTGAGCTGCCTAAAAGTATGCAATGCTTTTTGCAGCGCTGCACTGAGCAATGCAAGGCAAAGAACACACCCAATGAGTGATATTTGTTGAGTTGAGGCGAGTTACATCAATTTGTCTATTAACGCAAAGCGCTGACATTTGCCAGCCGATTTCCGCTAGCAAATTCAATTATCAACACAAATATTAACCAACGGATTAGTACGCGGCTTGGGCACGTGTCCCTTTAACGGTCTGTCCGTGTCTGTCCCCATCACCGGTTGAACTATGTAAATTACACAGCTTTCAGAATTTGCTCAGTTTCTGTTTTTCCATTTTCCTTATTAATATATATATCTATATACATATTTATTTGTTGGGCTGGTCGTCGTGGTGGCTTCCGTCATTGTCCTTCAATTGGGCAAATAAAAGTGTACAGCAAAACATGATTCACGCTTTTTGAGGTGCGACTTCCGACGAGCACAATTTGAGTGTTTTTGAGTGTTTGAATGTTCGAGTGTTGAGTACTATATTCGTTTTTGCTGTTGTAAATTTGTTGTTGTTTACACTGCTTGAACTCCAATGTTCAAGAATCCTCTGCGCTGTCTGCTCTTCTGTCTCTCGTGTCTCCCGTGTCTTTTGTGTCTCTCGAATGTTGTTGTTGTCGACAAATAAGCCATATGCAATTGTAGGCATTGTCAATTGCTCTCAAGAGTAGTTGCAGCAGCAGCAGCAGCCGCAGCAGCGGCAACAACAAAAAATTACACAAGTAAGAGTGCTCTAGACGAATGAGATAAATTCACAGAGAGCTCGACTAGCAGATACCCTACACTCAAAAACTTACCTTTCATAAATCGTAAGATTTTTAGACTTATTAATGCCAAATAATATAGATATTTTCAATTTGAATTTTGACTGTATCGATTTCAGTATTAAAACGATAAAGATAATAATGTGGTCGATATTCTTAATTTTTTTGCCGATATTGGGCACAACTTCCATTCCAAAAGATTGTGACAAATAATTACAGGGTATCGAAATACCAAATAAATATTAGGTAGTTGATTATTATTTGCCTTTCGCGATGAGGTCAGCAATGAGCGGATTTACAGCTTACAGTTTGCACTGGGTCAATAACAAGCTCGAGTGAAGAGCTCGACAAATAAATGGAAGTCAATGCAAGAATAGAATATATGAAAACTTTCTAGTTAAAAGTAAATAATTTGTGCAACAATTGAAATACTCGATAAGGTGATAAGTGCACTAAACATAAAATGACGCTGAACATGAATGAATGATAAATCAATATTTATAGTAATTACTTTAGCTGACCGCTAATGTTTCACTTGCCTAAAGCTAATTAAATTCGAATTTTTTACTATTTATTCAACATTTAACGCTTGATTTTATCGATGTAGTCAGATGCAAGCATCATCATGAAGCATCATCGATAAATCGCTGCAGTTATCGATTAACTTTATCATAATCACAATTTGTATATAAATTTTGCACATATCTTAACGAAAGGCTGCCATTTATCGGTAATTGGTTCATTGAACCGTTAAGCTTGCTTGCATTAGACAGACACAGAGACAGAGATGGAGCTAGTGGGTTTTTGAGCATATATACTGCACTGCTCTTACAGCTGCACTTATTTTACACCCACACAAAGTGTGTTTGTGTGTTTGTGTGTGCTACGAATTTTAATTAGGCAGCAATAACGACGCCAATGACACCGTTACCCAGAAGCTCATGCGTGCGTGTGTGTGTGTGTGTGTGTGTGTACTTTGACCCCTTTGCCTGTTGGTCAATGTCAGTGTTGGACTTGGGCTTTGCTGCCTCTTTCACTGTCGCGGTCGCTCCCTCTGCCTCTGTCGCTGCTTCTGCCTCTGTCGCTGCAGTCAGCCTCGCAGATTGAATTTCTTTGCATGATGGTTCAGGTTCAGGTTCAGGTTTTTCCATGCTTGCAACCATTTTCCACTCGCTACTCGTTTTTCACAGTTCTTTTGCGGCTTTTTCAATTAAAGCTTGTTGCATGCACCACCAATCGTTTACGTGTCTCACACACACACACATACACACACACACACATAGACACACAGACATCTCACACCTCATACCTCCCCTCAAACGCTTTGGCTTTCTTTTGTGCGCTTTGTGGCTGCCTTTCTTGTCGTTGCTGACGTCGCTGCCACTGCTGTCATCGCTGTCGACGCCGCTGCTGACGCTGCATAAAGTCTTTCACTTCTTTGCCATCCAAGTTTAGTTCAGTTCCAGCTGGCGTACGTAGCGCACGCGTCTTGTTCGAGTTCGAAAAAAAAACGCATACAAAAAAAAAAAATAAAAACACAAAAAGCACAAACGAAATTCATAGCGATAACCGATAAGCGCAGCATAGAACGCAGCGCTCTCTCTCTCGGGCGCTCTCTCTCGCTCTCTTCCTCTTTTTCTGTGGTGCGTGTGTGCGTGCGTGCGTCTGAGTGCGTAACTCTCTTTCACTCTCTGTTTTTCGGTTCGATCGTCGTTCCTCGTACGTCGTTCGTCGTTCGTCGTTCGTTTCTTCGGTTTGTTCGTCTTTGGTTCGATTTCTTTGCGCATGCGCAGCGGGTACCGAAGATAAATACACGCATGCGCTGTCGCCATCTCCCTCACACCCCCGTACCTTTCCGCGCAAAAGTGAAAATATTTGGAGAAATTTCTTGAGCAGAATTTCAGTTGCCCAGTTTTTTGTGTGTCAGCGCATTTAATGAGTATAACCAAGCAGCAACAACAAAGCAAATCCAAAAATTCATTTCACAAATAATAAAAAAAGAAGAAAAAAGTTAGTGCTTAATTTGAAATATATATGAATTCAACGAAAGTGTTTTTTTTCGCCACCACCAAATGTCATTGACCCAAATCTCTTTTGAACTCGCAAGCGGAACAAGCCAACAAGTCAACAAGCCAACAACAACTTTGTAATTGGCCAATAACGCAGACACACACACACAGCAACAACTCTATCAACTACCAACAATTTGTTGTTCGTTGTTGTTGTTGTTGTTGTAGTATCATCTCGTCAATCTTCAATCTTTGTTGCTCTTACCATATTTTTTCAGTCAAGTAAGTGTAAAAGATCGCCTGCGTGGCTAAAAATATGCAAACGGCGGCAAATATTTAACCTTGTTTCTTGCCTTTTTTTTGAGCGGAGAGAAGAGAGGGTGGCTCTGGGAGGGGGCGGATATAGAGGTAGGGTTGTTGGGGATTATGCAACGTTGACGTAATATTTAGTCTAAAACTAAAGACGTGAAAGTTGCTGAAATAACAACAACATCCACAACAGAGACAACAACCCTGTCATATTTTCGAAACCATTATGTTTTTGTATTTGTAATATTAATCATTGCATATTTACAAATAAAATTTGCACATACTCACAAAGACAGACAGATGGACAGATGGACAGACGGACAGATGGACAGACGGACACGCTGTTAACACGAAAATGAAGACGCAGCATAATAAATAAACATGGATCACGGTCAGCGACAGACCGAAACAGATACACAAACTGTAAGATACACAGATACTCAGATACATCCACAGCTCGTTGCAATTCCGTTTCCAAAAAAATAATGATAATAATAATAATGTTGCGAAAACGTTTTTTTCTTATACCCTGTACCCATTAATAAATGGGACAAGAAGAGTCTTATGAGGTGGTGCACAAGTACAAGTATATAATATATATTGTATAGTATATTTGTCTACAAGTAGGTGACAGAAGGCAGAACGAAGTAAAGCAATACCATATTCTATATAGATGGACAGAGAAAAGTATTCAAATATATGGCACATAAGACTGTTGTATTTCTGAGACACATCAAGTGTTATTTTCATTTAAGGCAGAGTGCATTCTAGTCCAATTCTCAAACAACAAATCTACTTATTAACTAAGAATCTTCAACATTTGTCATATTACAGGCTATCCTCTAGTCGAACGCCGAGACAACTAGATTATAACACACTAGGACGAATCCCACCTACTTTTATACGTGACTTTGTCAGTATTTAGAAAGATAAATGCCTGTTTGGGCACAGAGTAGATGCTAGTCGAGTGTTAGAGGGTGTCTCCTAGTCAAGCACACTCACACGAGTCAAGCACTGTCACTTGCTTAAGCTTGAACATGTTGTTTTAGCTGACCCCTCGTTTCGCTGACAAAACACACACTTAACACTCTTTTTCGACGGAGGCTGCAATTACAGCAATTTGAATATATACATATAAATATCATCTATAGCAATATATACACCACATCATATGAATATATCGGGCAATGCCTGGCAATGTCTGTGGCTCAATCGAGGTAGCGACCGCATTGACCCACTTTTTTGGCCACAGCGCATGCGCAAATGCAGTCGAAATTCCATTGGGCTTTTCCCTGCTTAACTTGGCCTTCCAGCAATCTCAATCAAGATATATTTATATGCGCATATATATATATATAAATAATACTTTATATATATATGTGCCACTCGATTTCATTGACTATTTCTATTGATTACGTGCGCCGATTTGTCGATTGACTTTTGGCGAAATTTCTTTTTGTGCTTTCGCATTCAATGAATACAATTGTAGTATCCGTATTCTAAGCTGCACTCTCCCAGCATTTTAAATATTAATTTCTAAATGGGTTGGCAGCACCATTAAAAAGTGAACAGCGACCCAATTGGAATATTTGATGGCCCAGTTAATGGACTGTATGTGACGCACTTTAGGCACTTATTGAAACACGGCCTAAAGTTTCCTGTAGTTTTTTTTACACGTCTGAGATTACATAAGGACCATCAGCTTGAGTCAGCTTTTTAAATGCCCTGAGGCCACTGAATATGTATAAGAGGGTATAATGCAGTTGTGTAAACGTGTGTAAACAGGTGGAAGAAAACAATTGCGGTCCCTTAAGCTATGACTTGAAATTTTGGATAATAACTTATCGTATACCATATGAAAATCAAGCTTATTTCATTTTATTTGATAAGTTTGACAGAGAGTTTCTCAGCGTATTTTAAAAATAAATACTTGGCTGTTGGGTTGAGAGTACTTCTTATTGCCTCCTCTCATCCAACTATCCTAAAACAACTTTTTCTTTCTATTTTATAATTTATTAACATTTGATCAACTATCAAAATTTCTATGAATTCCATGAATTAATTTATATTTATAAGACTGAGGCAAGCTCAATACTTGATTTCAATGTTGTTTCCTCCAAGTCGAGCTCTCGACACTAGAACATTCTTTTTTGGATTGTCGTAAGTCACACTTGAGACCCATTAATTTGATGGGAATTCTTCTCGAAATGCTTCTCTTCCTGCCCAGTTCTCTTCTCGACTTGAGGGGGTGTGTTTAACATAAGAATTCTGCTTTCTTCGCTCTGTTGAATTTTCATGCCCAGTTTGCCCTTCTGTTGTCTAATCAAACTCACGTGCTCTATCTCTTACTCTCGCTCTCTCTCTCTCTCTCTCCCTCTCTCTCTCTCTGTCTCGGGGGCCACAATTCATAAATCTTCATTTACAAAAATTGCAACGTAATTTCATAAATCAAAAGTGCCCAAAATTGTCGACTCGTGTGTACAATCAGCAAATATCATCATATGTCCATCATATATATCTATATATTTGCATGGTTAATTAGCCAAGGCTTGGCATGTCTTAATTGGGACTGTAGGCATTGTTCTTGTCTTAAATGCTATTTAGTCTTAGCTAAAAATAAATACACCTACATGCATATATAAATTCTAATTGTGAAATTATTTAATAACTAAGTTTTTTCATTCGTTTTTCTTTTTTGAGCTCAGCTCTCGTCAGCTGAGCTCTTTTTTCAATTGCCCCGCTTGCAATGGGAAATTGTGCGGGGGCGAGGGGCGAGGGTTGGCCGCAGGGGTAGGGGTAGGGGAGATGAGGGGTAAACGACGACAACGTTTCACTCGGTTTTGCCCCATTATAAACATTTAAATTTAGCTTTTATGCTGTAAACTGCGATGAGCGCGCTTTGTTTGTTAATCAAAACGCAAAAGGCAAATTATGGACACAGCCAGAGAGCGAAAGATAGAAAGAGAGAGAAAGAGAGAGAGAGAGAGAGAGAGAGAGAGAGGGAGAGAGAGAGATAGAGAGAGAGAGAAAGAAGAAGAGATACACAGATCGCATACATCCAGCAGATAGATTAGCTCAGATTTATTCAATTACACACACAAAGCATAGATAACTTACGATAACTGTAAATGGGCTTGGGTCAAAAGGGAAGGGGTGCAGGGGACGGGGGGAGGCGGGACTGTAAAGGTTCAATAGTGTATAGTAGTAGAATAGAGGAGGGCACAGACCCATTATGTGTTGATGCTGCATCCGCTCGGGATTTACATATATGTATGTATTCATTGTTGCTGTTGCTGTTTCTGTTGCTGTGTTTGTTGTTGTTGCGCGCCATTGTTGAAAAGTGAAAATATTTGATTTAAACTTTCGTTCGTCGTAATCTTCACTCAAACACGACAACACAGTACTAAAATCAACACCAAGAATAAAAAACAAAATATAAAAATAACCAAATAACCATAAAAAGACTCGTAATGCAATACAACAACAACAACAACAAAGAGCAGCTTGTAAAAAACAGAATGTAAGAATGTAAGAATTAAGAATTAAAAACAAAGCACTTAAGGTGCAACTAGAGGGAAACAAAAATCAGAATGAACGACGAATGAATGAAAGGTAGGAAAATGGGTCAATGAAATATTTTTACGCTAAACTTGGGGAAATTATTAAGCGCAGTTTCTAGGAAATGTGTTGTTTTTCTCAAGGCTTTATTTGTGAACTTTCTGCTAGTTTTCTTTTCTTTTTTGCAATTTATACATAATATGTCTATATGTAAATGTATATGTATAAGTATGTAAACTTAAATAAATATAACTATGTATATGCATGCAGACAATAAATAAAAAACTCCATCTGAATTCCATTGCTCAAAATCGAAGTTCGTTTTAATATTTTATATAGCAGGATAAATAGAAATATTTATGTAAAACTCAGCTTGTGGGCCGCAAACTCATTTCCAGATCAAGTTTTAATAATAATTAATAAGATAAGAGAAGCGTAAGAAACATGAACTATTGATGGATGGTAATTTCATTACTTCAGACTGAGTATTATAGAAGTGGCTGAGTTTCGCTAAATAAACTGCATGAAAGTTTCCGGTTGTGGTTTTTGAACTTTAATTGCACTTCTCTGTAATTACCTGTGTAATGCATATTTGCTTTGATATATAGAGGTTTTATAAGGGGTTGAGGTGTCAGTTGGTGTTATAAATTACGAATCTGATTTGTCTTTTGTTGGGTCACTAACGCAATGCTATTCTAATTTCTAGTTAATGAAATAAGTTAATGTGCACAAATAATTAGTAGCTTTTTAGAGACGCATCTAAAATTCAGATGAGAAAATACTTAATATAAAATCGAACCTGGCCTTAAAAAAAAAAAATGGCTTGAAATTTGAAAATTAAGCCAATATAAAATATAAGCCTATATAAAATATTTAATTGGAATGGCATTTTAATGGGGATAATAAGATTAATTGACTTTTATTTGCACAGGTTGTCACATTCATATTAACTTTTAGTTAGCTGAGCTAAACAAAATCAACACTTTACTTAATGATTAAAACAGTTGTAGTTGAAGCCAAGTTTAAATCAAGTCTGATAAATGTCAACGATTAAATTACGAATAAGTGTTACTCTAAGGAGGTGTAATGGAGGGGGTGAGGTAAGGGGAGAGATGGGCTTATAGACCCAATGAGCAAGTGATTGTTGTCTGCCATTTGGCAAGGGTATTGGCCCAAAACTCGAATTCGAACTCGAACTCGAAACAAAAGCGTCGTATGAGAAACCAAGGCGAGTTGTTGTTGTTGTTGTTTTTGTCTATGAAGTTGATGATGATGGTAACGATGATGATGATGATACGCGGCACGATTATAGGAAATGGGTCAGACACACATACATACAAAACCACACATGCACACAGTAACAGAGTAACTACCTTGTCAAGGCAGGTTGAATGTTTACCGTTTAACAGCACTCAAACTCTCACACACACAAACATACACGCATTCAACATTTTTACACATCGATGCAGTTACAGTTTGGTCTTCATGTTTGCTTAACACGCGCAGAGGCGTGGTTCGTTTCAGCAGCAGGTGGAGGGGGGTGGGTCAGTGTATGGTACTTGATGGGTCTTGAGTTGCTGTGCGCGCGAATTTTTAACCAGCGAAAGAGAGCGAGAGAGAGAGAGAGAGAGAGAGAGAAAAAGAGCGAGAGAGAGAAAGAGAGGGTGCAAGACAGAGAAGAGAGCCAGCGGGCGGGGGAAGGCAAAAGTTGATTTTCAAGAAATTTCACTTTAGAATGAGCGACCTGCCGAAGAAGAAGAAGACGAAGAAGAAGAAGCGGCAGCAGCAGCAGCAACAGCAGACGCTGAAGAAGTGGCTGACCGAAAGAAACTGGAAACTGGATTGCCAAGTGGGAAGCTCCATTGATAAATTTACAGTTACGTGATGGCGATGAGAGAGCTTTGCGCTGCTCTGCGCTGCGCTGCTCTGTTCGATTGTCATCAGATCAAATCAAGTTTTTTTTTTGTATTTAAGCATTAATTACACTTTGTTTGCTGGCCTCTCAAAAAAAAAAAAAAAACAGCGGAAATGATTCGATAATATATCTGATGAGAGGGGGCAACAAAAAAAAAATAAAAAATACCTGTGCCAATTTCGTCGAGCATTTTAACAAATTTCTTAACAAACTAATAAATGCTGCGTCAATGAAAGACATTTTTATACACAAATGACCAAAAAAAAAACTACAAAAAAATCGAAATCTCTGCTGTCTCTCTCTCCCTCGCTCGCTCTGTCTGGAAATAGATTTTTGCCATACGTCAAATGAAAACGAAAGTTTCGAAAAGAAAGAGACAAAAAAATTACCAAATTTAAATAAAAAATAAAACAACAACCAATTGCGGAATTTAGATATTTAAAAGTGAAAGCCATAGATATGGGCTGGCCCTAAAAACTTTTGGACCTGGCATTTTTTTTTGTTAAGACGCATTTCAAATAGAGACATCAAAAATATTTCCTCAAAGTTAACAAAAAAAAAACATTGCTTGCATTCACAGTTCCTGCCTATGTTCAATATTTGTATTTCGCATAGTTTGCTGATTATTGTGGTTGTTGTTGTTGCTTTTGTCGCCTTTTTTTATGGTAATTAGCAATATGCAATTACGGCAATAATTTCCCCATTCACTAGGTGCAAAGTCCCTGCTCTCTCTCTCTCTCTCTCTCTCACTTGTACTGTTTGCTGTTGGACGAAAGGTGGAAAGGGGTAAGGGGAAATATTGTCGCTGATTTTGTTTACGTATGAGACAACTTGAACCCTGATCGATATAAATATGTGTAAGTGAGATGTACTCTACACACAGACACATACATCTACAACTGCTTGGGGAGTTTTTCTCTCCTCTTCTTCTCTATGTTCTTTTCATTTAAAGCACACACACACACACACACAATCACGCGCAGAGCTCTAACGAAACGGTTTATTTTCTGCTTAAGCTAAAACAACGCGACAATCACTTAAAATCATTTGCATTTGCCATTTGTTGTTGTTGTTGTTGCTGTTGTCATTTTTGTGTTGACAAAAATTTATACAAAGTTTCACAACTTGAGTTTAGTGAGAAAAAAAATTACGATTGTTTAGTTTGTCAATAAGCGGATAGGTAATTCCGCAGAGCATATGCATTTATTTAGGGTGTATTTCATTTAAATACATATTTAATTAATTATTTTGGGTTTTTTGGTGATCGCACATTTGAGTCGTATAACAGTTGTGCCTGTAAATAATATAACAGTTGAGCTAGTAAAGTAACAAAACATTTTGAGTTACCATACAAAAACAAATTGTACGAAATTCTTCTTCTTCTATGCTTGCTCAATGCATTTAATGCCCGCATGTAGAGCCCGTAACGAAGAATTGGGCGCTTTTGTAAGTTCTGCAAGCGAATTGAGCTTTTGTCTCTCTCTCTCTCTCTTTCTCTCTCGCTCATCCTCCTTTGAAAAGCTGCTCTGGCGTTTCGTTACAGCGGATCTGATTAACAGTTAAGCTGAAGCGATCGCCTAACGACTAACCCAAGTTGCTCCTAGATGCAACAGTAGAAGAAGTGTAAGATTGTGTGTGTTTGTGAAATACGTCTGTCAATCAAGCCGGTTAAGCAAATTGAACACATTTCAATATAGAATGCCTGGCGGCAGCAGGCAGCGTTCGCATTCGTCAACTGTCATCGATATCGACAGCAACACAAAGCTCAAACAACGTTCTTTCGCTGAAGCGGCTTAAAGTTTAAACGAGCTTTTTAGCATTAATATCCTTTGTGTTTAATTGTGCGTAAAATTGAACTCGTGATTGTGTGTGTGCGAGTGCCTAAAAGGATACTAACAAGAGTTAACGAGAATTTTTTGTTGTTTATTTATATTGATGTTGTTTTTTTTTTTGGTTCTCAGACGTCATTGCTTTTGATGGACAACAAATCGTAGCATCGACGTCACAGCTGCCAAAATTTCTTGTTACTGAATGACAAACATTTTTGGCTTCCTCACACGCTCACACACACACAAACCAACACTCACACACATACACACCTACAGTCACATACATTTGTCGCAGGCAACTATTTTTAGACATTTGCTTCTTCTTCCTTCGTTTATCATTCTGATCGATGGACAGCCATAAAGACTC